>CM074580.1:17735000-18985000 GCA_037305975.1 Chrysolophus pictus | reverse complement strand
ATAGTTTCCAATAAAACTATAAATAATTAGAACAAAAAGGTGCTCCTGATCTCTTCTGGTCACTTCAGGTAAAAAAAAAACAAAAAAAACAAACACTCTGTTTAAGCATTCAGAAATTCACTGAAAATATCTTGGACCGTTTAAGTCTAAACAAAAATACTTTTGAAATAGACAATGTGATATCATATTTTTTTTAAGACAATTTTTACCTCTACATTTAAATTTCTCTAAAACCTTATGGCCTGTGATTTACTCATTGTGATAAAAATTTTCGTTGCTTTTTCATATAGTTTGTATATCCCGGATAATTGTTTGGACTTTGTTTATAAAATTATCTGTATTGATTCCATGGTTGTTATTGCAAACTAAGCAACTGGGAAAGTACTCTGTGAAAGCAGAATTATCTTTTCCTTAGAGCACATTCTTCAACTTACTATACCGTGAGAAAAAAAAAATTAATTACTAGTATGCCAAATTACAGCCCTGCTTGGATAGCACGCATATGAATAATACTGCATGACATACAGACCACGTATTCATTTGGGGTATTCTCCACCTCTTGACAGGCAGACCCCACCAACAGTCATCAGCCTTGCATTCTTTAAGCTTACTCAGAAAATTATCAGGCACATGTGGAAAAGGCAGTTAACTGACTCAGTGAAAATGATCGGATTTCCAAAAATGATCCCTCTGATGTAATTGAGATGCCTTTAAAAGAACAAATGAGTCATGTTGCTATAGCAGACAAGGTTTCCATGCATTGTGTCTTTGAGGTATAATCATGGAAAACTGTGACCAGGGAATAAATCACACTTGTGTAACTCACACATACAAGCTCTGTTACTGTATCAGCCCAGCTCTATGCAATTCAAGACTTCCTTTGGATTCACCTGTTGTGAACCATCACACAGCATATGACAAATTCCTTTGCTGGCACATATCATATCTCTGGCCATGACTATTTCACACAGATAACAGACAGAAGAGCCACAGTGTCATTTATCTAATGCCACAATGAAAAAGGGAATGCCTTCATAGAGTGGCATTAATCATCCAGAAGGCAGCACTTACACCTTCTCCCACCAAGCACTATGCCTGAAAGGAAGAAAATCAGATATCTATTACCTTTTATTTGCAGGGCATATCACTTTCACTAACAAACAGTTGGTCCTTCTTTTCTCCAAGTCTCAAACAGACAGTTTACTGATATCCTATGAAGCAACAAAAACAACAAATGGATACATACAATGAACTAGATTCACAAATAGATTCAGACATACCTCAAGTGCAAAAGAGGATCCCAGGGGTCCCAGCCCAAAACAGTGACCTTCAGCAATCTTATCTCAATATTTTGATGCCCTGTATAGCTGTGGTTTTGGCATTAAAATGACTTTGATTTTTGCTCCTGGACACACACAGACAGTCAAATGCAAAATTCACTGAGATCAGAAGAGCTAAAAAGTACAGTCAGATTTCTCATCATTGATGGGAAATATTGATTACTGTTTACCTAACAATGAACAGTAAATAGAACTTTGTTTTTGGCAAGTAATAATTGATAAGGTGTAGACTTGCTCTTGAGAACTACTCCTCCAGGATAACCCACCTCCTGGTGGGCTGTATTTGCCTTTGAATGTTGTAATGTCTGCTCCATTGTGGCTCACTTTTGTAAGTATAGGTAAAGATAATTAGGTGATTTTTACCCCCTGGGTTACCTGTGTTTTGCTGCTGTTGTTTTTTTCCTGGATGTGTGAATCCAAGACAGAATACAGAAGTGAACCCACATCTTCTACTTCTTTAGCAAGACTAAGCTTAAGACTTCCTTTCATAAGAATGCATGGTAAGTACTCCACCACTAAGAATACAAAAAGCCCCTTCAGTTTTATTATCCCTCAAGTCATGATTGAAGTAGAATTCTAATGCCAGGATAAAGGTCAGATTTCAGAATTGCTGTTCTACTGGACTCCATCAATCTGCCTTGAATGACCAGGTTGGCTTCTAGTCCAACTCTCCATGCACTGCAAGATGCTTAATATCCACATGTTCCCTTTTTCATTGGAGAACTCCATCATTAACTTCCAGGATTTTTAGTTACTGACAGCCTAAATGACTCAAAAATCCCAGGGAATTAATTATAAGCATAAATACTGGTACTGGTACCAGATATATGGGAGATGGTCCATTTGGTCATGCACCAAAGTCTCTCAGTTTCTTCCTTCCGAAAGAAAAGTAAATGGGATTGTCTTGTTAGGAATCACAGACTCTCAAAATCTTTAAAATAGGGTGTTGCAATAGTCAGCATTTCAAAGTAGTTACTTTCTGCAAGGAGATGTGATACATGCATAAAGAGGAACCATTCATATTCATTCTTTGATTTTGGCAAAACAAAATGGTATCACTCAGTTTCCTCTCCTACCCAAGTTTCCCATCATTCAAGACTGAGTCCTTTACTTTCAAAAAAAGAATTCTTCCATTAAGGTCTTTGAAACATATGTCTGGGAGAACAAAACAAAAAAGTCCTTAAAGTTATCTTACAAAAGAGAGATCACAACCTGTAGACTTGGCAGTTGTCAACTGGGGATAAATTTTTGTATACAGAACAGTTGATAGTCTACACCACTATCCACAAACACTACAGTTTGATGGAACAATAAAAAAGAACTACAAAAAATTAAATCACAATCCAAATAATTTCCAGACAACAATGCTGAAATGAGTTTTCTCACTTTACATTAAGGGTTGTGATATTTTTGTCCTCTCCTACAATCTAGAGATTTACCCAGATAAAGTATGGAATGAGTTATGTCTGAAAGGGTTTACTTCGAAAAAGCTGTACTTTAAGGATACTATGACCTAAGTTGAAGAGCAAGCTAGCAACACGCAGAAGACTTATACTGGAAAGGAGAAAGAAACTCCTGTGGCAGAAGCATCTATCAAACCATTTGAGATTGAAAGTTCACTTGTTGAATACAGAATTTGATTCTCAGAGCCAGCTGCATTTAGGGAAATATGACGTTATTCACCTTTGGAAGAAAATTATTAGAAAAACTCCCTAAAGTGGAAAGAAAGCCACGTACCTCCCCAGAACTAATCAGGGGAGTTAGCTATGCAAACAAATTACATTACTTATCAGACTGTTCTGGATAATTAAGTCTCATGGGCCAGGGTGTAATCGCTGGAAAATTCCCACCCTCTCCCCTTTCTCTGTGTATGACTTTGAATATATTTCTCATGTGTCTTATTCTGTTTTACTGTAAGCTCATCAATCATAAAACACTACTGAAAACAGGATGTAGAGGTGAATCGTTATCTTCCAGGTTAAACTGACTGTAAATAAGCGACAAGAGCTCCTGCCCCAGTGAACTTAAATTCTCTGTGCCTGAACACTTTTGCACTCTGAAAATACTGCAAAGATTATATAACTTAGCTTTATGCTCAAAAGCTGAGAGCCACTTAAGAACCTGGGCAACACATTGTTTTAGCCCCATGCAGATGAGGACCATCCACAGTTTTTGATCAGCCTGCAGAGCTGCCACAGAACAGAGGGCAGATTTTGCATCACGCTTTTCCTTTGGCTGTGAATGAGCTGTACCACTGTATAAGGCTGCCAACTTTTTCTTGTGGACCAGAATTAGGAAAAGAGCTCTTTGAAACTGAAAGGAATGACAACTTTACAGTTCTGGAAACAGACCCAGTAGTCAGACAAGCATCATAAAAGAAGATACAATTTACAGTAATAAAGACAGACCCATATCATGATTAACCAGATAGGGAAGGACCTGAAAATGATGTAGGATAACTGTGTCTAACATCAAGATTAAAAAATAAAAATAAAAATTCAGACATACTTATTGAGAAAATATCCATCCTGACAAGTAAATATGGCTATAAAACCAGTAAGAATTGTACAGTACTCACACTACTAAAAATATTTTTTCCAATATTTTTTCACAATTTTAAATATTAAATCACTACTAACACATTTCTGGGGAAAAAAACAAAACAAAACACAAATAACTACAGTATCCTTAAAAAGGAAGACAAGAATGATGTGAGCAACTCTCCTCTGTTCCTTAGCCAAGACATGGCTAAATAAATAAATAAAATCTTCTCTCAGCATTAATAACTTCGCAAAAGTGATTTTCTTAAAACTGAGAAAATGATGAACACCATGATAGAAACTGTCTGTGCAGCTTGATAGCTCAGTCAAAGATATTTCACTTTCTTTCTAAGAAAATTCTCATAGCAAAAGTAAGCATCCTAGACACGATGGTCTTGTTTCTATTATTTAAATCAATATTATGCTAAATTTCTGATAAGCCCTACATTATAATTGCTTATATATTGCATTATATATTGCAGTAAATAGCATTCTTTATGTCTCTCCACTCAAGCAACGTAGTCTCCAGGACAAACAGACTGAATGATCTGCAGGAAGGTCAGTTCAGACTCCGACAGTTCCTTGTGAAGCATCTCACACTTTCAAGCATTCCACTAAGGGGATGTCCTGATGGGGCAACAGTACTTTTTCCATTGGCAGCTGCCACTGAGTCATCAAGCACAAGTGATGAGATAGAATCTATTTCTCAATGTCTTCAACATCAGTGATTCAGTGACCACGTAGATAACAGACTGCTTCCTTTTAAAAGTTAACCACAAAGCCCGGACGGTATTATTAAAAGAAATAATGTAGATAGAAACTGTATCTAGGGGTGACAAACGAGCCAGACTTGTGATGGATCAGCTGCTGCTTAAAAAAAAAGCCAAATAGTTGAAAAGACTTCCCTTCTTTTTATAAGACTGCTTTTGTATGTCATATAAGACAGAAGTCCTTATGCACTTTCCACTTAGAACATTCCAGAAAACACTGTTTTAGCAAAACTCCTCTGATCTTGCTAGCTAATAGGATTGGTGATGACAGAGATTGTTTTATGGATATTTTACTTCATATTATTGAATGCATAAGAATAAAAATTTAAATTCCAGGTCAGGCAGCATGTGAGCACCTGATCTAGTGTATGTTCGGTGCAGGGGAGTTGGACCAGGTGGCCTCTAAAAGTCTCTTCCAACTCAAACCATTCTATGATTCTATAGACCTTTCTGGAGAGGTGGCAGACAATCTGTCTGGAGCACTTCGCAGAGCACAAGTCACTACACAGCCCCTTCCCAATTCACTGCTTACTCTACTGTTGCAGTGTGACAATCTTGGCTAACTTTCCAGTGCAGTCTTAAAAGCCAGCCACTGCAGTATATTACACAGCCTTAAGCTACTCCTGCTAGTAATTGCACTGTGCAGAGAGAAGGAACTTTGCCTCTCTTCTCAGGCAGGACGGAGTAGTTGAAATCTTGGCCCAATGTTTGACTTGGAAGAGATTTAAAATTAACACTCCAGCATGAAAGACCTAATAAGCCATGGAAACAATCAGAAAAAATATCATTATTAAAATGGCCTAAGTGCCAAGGGTAACTAACTGTTGCCATGAGTGAAAGACCACCCACTTTCATTCAAATCCTTCTGTCTTTCATAGAAAATATAAATCTGAATAGGCAGCACTGGGCTAATAATATAGCTGAGACCTAAAATAAGAGTGAGAATAGAAACTTAGAAATGAGTACAGGAAAAAAAAAAAAAAAGAATGGAAAATTGAGAGGCAAACAAAACAGAATTATGTGAAAACTAATGGGAGTGTGAGTGCCAGGGATAAAGCTGGAGGAAAGAAAGAGAGAAATGAGTCACACTAAGACAAAGAGGAAATTGAAAAAAGAGAGAGATCAGAAGACTAAGACAAGACCATGGGTCTTTGCAAAGTTAGATTTCCAGAGGCTGCCCTAATAATGTCAAAACATATAAATATATTTTCATTTTGCTCTGAAGGGGTTCTTTTCCCTTACCCACTAAAGATTTCCAGGCTATTCATCATCCAATAGGCTACCAAGAGTGAAGGTTACTGATTTTTGAGAACACTGTTGTATTCATTACTAAGTCTCTAAAACAGCTTGCAAGTGTGACATTAAAGCCTGATACTCAGCAGTTAGCAATACAACTTCAGGAAGATCCTGTTGCATCATTACACATCTCACACTTGTGTCTTTCATACCCAAACACTAATTTTAAATCTCCTCCAAGTCAAACATCTGACCATGATTGCTCTTGAAAAAGGAATAGCTGTCCAAGGAAAAAAAAAAAGATCTACTGTGACCCCTTACAACTTGGCAATTCAATGTATTTCTTGCTTAGGCCATTCCTGTGGTTAATATTCATCAAATGAGGTTGTTGATAAAAAATTTGCAAGACAGAAAGTAACAGCATCTGATTTTACTAGCCTGTAGGTTTTATAGCAGAGGTATAATGCTGAGATACAATGTAACTGGTTCTTAGTATAAAAATACACAGTATTCAATTAGGGTTAAAATAAAAACTCATGTGTTAAGTGAAAAAGTGGGTAAGCAGATCCAGTTGCATTTATATTAATGCCTTGAAATACTCCAAAACTGGACCTTAAAAAGAAGAAAGAGAGAGCTTTAAAAAAATCTGCCTATTTCCTATACAAAGCATGGTTCATTCAAGGGTAAACCATGCTGGGCAAATTTAATCACTTTGGTACAGACCATCAGGCAAGAGAAACATAGGAACTAAAGCTTCTAGATTATTCCTTAGTGCTGGTGCTCCAGTTTGAATTCACATGAAAAAAAAAAAAATCACTACTATCCAAATGAGGAGTACAAGTGGGTTCTCTTGCAGTGACTTAGGTACTTAGGAATTTATATTCTACTGACTCACAATAATACTTAAGCTCTTGCAGGATACATTTTTAGGTATTGAGATCCCATTAGTCAGGGATGGGAACCTGATTTATTAGGACACTTTTCCCTTTCAGCATTTCACTAGTTGTACCATGACAAAGTAATCAAGTCCTGATTTCCAGCTAACTACTGGTCTACTAACGTTCCATGCAAAACAGAAGACACAGGAGTTGAGACAAAGCTAGAAACAGAGGCATTGTAATCCAGGTCAGTAGTGAAGCCTCCTCACCCCTGAATTTACACGGGCCCCAGGCCCATGGGCAGGATATGTGCAATTGTGTATATGTACCCCAAGCGAAGCTGGTTGGGGCTCCTAAGGCCTATTAGCACTCTCAGAGAGCTCTGATGCTCATTACCTCCTCCAGCAATGTCAGCTCAGTCTTTATTCACATACAGTTCTTCAGTGATGCAGAATGGCATGCATACATTAGCCCAGTGCACAGCACTAATAGCGGGGAGATGTCAAGTACAAGAAGCTGAATATGTTCATAGCTGTGGAAGATGGTATAAACATGGGACATGCAACATGGCTGCAGAACTTTAAGACAAGATAAAAGGAAGGAGGGAGAATATTACACATTCCTGTGGCTGTTTCACAATGAAGAGGCAGAAGCATTCTCTGCAAGTAGAGCAGGCACACTCTGGAGATTCAGTTAGCACCAGTGTTTGGAAAAAATCCAATACATTTTTTTTTTTTTTTTTTTAATTGAAACAATGCATTTTGCAGGTGTTCACTTATAATTTTAGTATTATATTGACATTAACCACCTATGCCTTTCCAGCTAAGTTAACACTAACATTTGAGGCAGCCTAAATCTGATTTGTATAACCTTTAAAACACATATAACATTATGATTTATGATTCACTTTAATTTTTTTCTTTTCCTTTATGACCTTAAGAACACTCAGAATCTGAGACTCTAAAGCCTATGTTAGCAATAATTTCATTCTGGGTACTTCCTTCTGGCTAGAAAGAAAAAATGAAGGTCTGATTACAACATCAGGTTTTTTCCTCAAGAATGACTTCAAGTGATTTCAGACAGACTGCTGCGTCATTTGTGTTCCACAGGAAAATCAGGAACTGGACAGTAAAAGCATGCCATTCCAAATGTCAAGGAATTCAATAAGAATACAGTTTTGGAAATTCAGTTGCAAGATGTTTTGTGAAAGAGAGTCACTGACTTTTCTGAAGTCACTAACCTACATCAAGCATAATTTTAACATTTACAATGAATGCTTTCATTCAAGGTCTTTTTAATTAGATCAAACAGTTGTTAATTTGTTGAGAAATCACATTTACTTTTTGTTTAGAGACTGTAAGAGATTGGATAGCCTCTCAGAGACTCGGGATACACAGCACATAATTTGTCATTTCTTACCTCTTCTCAGTTGGAGCAGACAGCAAACATGCTGTGGTTGACTGCTTTGCATTTACCCAGCAGGCACAGCAAATCTGTTTTATCTGTAGTCTGTGAGAATCTTAGAGAAGGGTCTGGTGTTTACAATTTGCGTTGGACTCATGCTCTCAGGAATCAGAAACTGCTTGCATGTTGCCAAACATGCTGGCATGTCACAGAGTTAATAATTGTGCTGCAGAGACAAGGTATACACTTTCCTTTAAAAAACAACAAACAGCACAATAATAATCCTGTAATTAATGATTCGGTGAGGTACAGTAACACTATAACCAGGGATGAGGCTATTACTTATTAAATCCACTTGATTTTTTCCTCAAGAATGAAGAGTATGCTAACTCTGTCTAATACTTTGCTGTCTTTCCTTTAGGTTATTTATTGTCATAGTAATGATAGTGTTGCTTTGAGGATAATATTTACTATTGTGATTGGGTAATGGATCTAAATGTCAGTGATGGAAATCCACCCTATTTTCAAGTTTGAGAATAGTGAATGATTTATCCTCATTAGTAGTGGAAAGGGAAGAGAAAAAAAAGCTTGTGGAAAACTCAGATCAAAATAAGAAGTAAGTTTCTTCCAAATTCAAGGGACAGTTTTATACCAGGCTTTGATCCTTGTTGCCTTTTCCCAGTAATGGTACTTCAGCACATACGAGCAATGGATGCATCTGACTTAGCTGCACATAGTTACTATTTTCCAACCATCATTTTCTGCATCACTATGGCTGTTACAAAGTCACACAGTAAGTTAATATCTGGGTATATTTTTTTTTAGTTAGTCAGCAATTCTCTTCCTCTTACATAATTTAGCCTTCTGTCCCTAGAGCAGACAAATTGAAACTTTTCCACACCCTTAGTGCATTTCTTGGTGAAGTAGGTGCTATAGAATATTTTAATATCAGAATGTGAGGGTAAGCCTGTTTAAAATTCTGGCAGATTCATGCTAAACAATACACAGTGGAAATGTTGCCTGGAAAGTTACAACTGTTTCCAAAGCTCCAAAAAGAATAACTGATACCTCACTGGAGTTTAATCATATTACTTTAGGGATGACGTACAATATCATGCATTTAGCTATTAAGGATAAGATCTTTCTTTCTCAAGTACCCACCCTGCTAATAATAATCCTGAAAGATTGTCTTCTATTTAAGATCCAGACTTTTTTCTCCAACCAAAAAGACAAACTTTATAAAATAATCTGCCATAGAGAGGATTGACATCTGAATAACGGATTTTACTCTGAAACATCAGAACTGAATAAAGTCGCTGGAGAATGCATAGGCACTGATTTGCTGAAGTATATTCATCTTGAAAACAGTGTGTAAGTGCACAGCAAACTGCACAGTAGCAAGCAGCTTATGATCAAGACCACTGGATAGGTATCCTTTCTGCTCTTCTGTTAAAGGAAGACAGGTTAGATGAGCTGATAACATGGGCATCAACACGTGATAATGTAAGCAGAAACTCATCAAGGTTCAGTTGCTGTTAAAATGGCAGGGGAACTATGAAGCTAACCCATGGCTTTGTTAACTACAAGTTGTTAAAAGGAGCGTAAGAAATGCTCAGTGGGAAAAGCCTTGCTATTTAGTCCATGCACTATATATATATATTTATCAGAGTATATCAGAGAAATAATTACATGTGCTTTTGCAGATTTGTCCTCCACTTGTGGTGGACTGATGTCCCATACTGTATGATTTCCCATACTCAGAGGCGAGCAGAGGGAAAAAAAAACTCCTTTAGAATACAAGAAACTAAAGAAGCTTCCTTATCCTTCACCATGTCACATGCGTACAAAGATTTCATAGGCCTTTGTTGTTCAAACATTTCTAAAGCCTTTCACCCAAATGATATAGGCAAAGGCAACTGTTCGTGGCTCTTAAATATCTCAGAGGCATAAAGCTGTGACTTGTTCCTTCTAGGATTTTAATTAAAATGCCTTGGAAACATTTGCCTATTCATTTCCTTGCAGAAACAGTCCCACAATGCCTTCAATGAATACCACATAGTCACAGCAGTGTTAGACAAAGCATCTCACAAAATCATCCACTGATTCCTGGAGGAAGTTACCTATTCCCTAGTACAACACTTATGCCTAATGCATTACACAGAAGGCACCAAAAGAGCTGAAGCATATCAGCCTAAAAAAAAGAAAAAAGAAAAAAGCTGCAAAATTCAGTCTAGATTGGCAGATTGGGCATATGTACTTAATAGATTGCCATTTTCATTTAGCCACAAAGTAACCTCCTGTAATGTGACAACAGAGGGCTACAACACTCACACAGTAACACCAATTAATGGGAGAGAGAAGGGGTGCAGAACCAGAGCTATTTCCTTTAGAACGTAAATGGTTTTATTTTTTATTAAGTAATTGTAGACAATGGGTCATTGTTTTCCACCAAAACAAACTGAAGAAGCACCTCACTGACATCCCATTGGATGGATACTAGAATTAGGGCAGACAAGCCTCTGAATAACCCCCTCTCTATCCTGCTGGTCACAGATGCTGTTATAGTCCACATAAGAAATCTCAAAAATGTATTGTACTAAATGCCTGTACAGGTTGGAGTGAAGGTGGTCATACACATTATAACCTTAATGTGGATGAAAAACCAGGATGCAGAAGAGGCATGGGAGGCAAGTGCTCTGTTCTGGAGATCAGTGGACAGTTACTGGAAACAGGGAGACAGTCCTAAAACAGATTGCCTGCAAGTTACCAGACAAGTCCCTCCTCCCTCCATTCACCAGACTTGCTCTGTTTCCTACCATGCTGCCCGCTTGGCCTGCAGCTCCACTTTTCAATACCCATCTCTAATCTCTGGCATACGTTCCTCTGCTGGAAACAGCATGCCCCTCTTCAGCATGGACCGTGATCTCACCTGCTGGTGTATATTCCCTCTCAAGCCAATCTATCTTCCTTAGAAAATGCTCATCTGATCTCAAAGACACACCTAATTACAGACTTAATTACTTGACTGCTTGTATGAATTACAACCATATTAACTAACTATTAATTCTTATTCCAAATAATCGGCTGGAACAGTCCTGGGAAAAATCTACCATATAGCTTTTTATAGCAGTTAATTCTCCTCAGTGTTTGAGATCAAAGGCATTGGTTTGATGATGTCATGCTCTTGTTTTAAGATGACAAACCTATTGTGTCGTAATCAGCACCAACATGTACCAGCATCTCGTTTTTTCCCCCACATTTTTTCTGCTTCAGTGTTAGCCTACTATCCATTAAGGAAATGCTCCTCTTCTGAATATTCTTGTTTCATTTTGTACATGCAAACAATTTAGGAGATTCCTACCAAATTACTCTTAGGTTGCTTTGGAAAGTCATGTATGCTCTGCAAAGTTCATATCCTTACAATAGGAAGAATTTTTTTTTTGTTTAGGTTGAAGGTTCTTTGATTTAAAAGATAGAAATACACATGCACAGAAGAAGCAACTTTATCCTTTGCTTCTCTTTACAAGAGAGTGCTTTGCAAGCTGACTTCTGAACTGTGCATGAAGCAAGTCTGTGCCAGGAATGTGGCAATTCTAAGGGCTGTGAGTACCATATGTACCTTTATCTCTGGGACATGCACAGCTGGTGGTGTTGTTAGACACAAGCCTCCAAGCCTATGGAAAAAATGATTCTCTTTATTATCATACATTGCAGTGAGAGCACAAAAGGTCCTTTCAAAAAACAAAAACAAACACTCATTAAAAGTAATCATTCATGCTGTTTCTCTAGGGAAACAAGAAACAGCAAGCCAAAAATGAAGAGCAGTTTCTCTCCATGCTTACTCATTGATGAGAGTCAGTCATTTACATGCAAGCCTCTGTTATTTTAGTCACTTTGGCTATCCCACCTATCCTCTAGTTTCTACTCCAAAAGGAGTCCCTTATTGTTTTCCCTTCATCTTTTTTTAACCACTTCTTACAAGCCACTGCAGTAAACATGTAACTTGAGGGAAAAAAATAACTAAAACCTTAAAAGCAAATTATAAAGCACTAGCTTCAGCAATGCTGTATTTTATACATCCCTCCATAAACAGCTTCTAACATTGATGTGGCAATGGGAACCCTACTCAAAACTCTAAAACACAGAGTGTGACCTAAATTAATGAGGCCTGCCTCATTGGATGTTGAAGAACTAGAACAGTTTATAGGTGGACAAAGGAATTCTTTGAAAGAGTGGCAAATCCTGCTGGATTACAATGAGTAGTTACAACTTCCAAATGAGCATATAGAAGTGTATCTTAATTATAATATTTCCTCTTGCCTCAAAGACTTACACTAGTTAGCTAAAAATAAAACATTCAAGGAATTTTCTGAGTTAGGCAAATGATCACAGTATTCACAAATATAAATGTCACCCCTTCCTTGACATTGGCCCAGAAGACAGGTCATGAAGAAGCATCGCTAGCACGGATTATTCAAAGCCAATGGGAAGATGGAAAAGAGGAAAGATGAGCTAAAAGCTGAGAAAGGCTGGCAACCAAGGCTTACAGAGAGTGAGGCAATAGAGTTGTGGTGTTCTATGGGGTTTTATTGGTTGGCTGATATTGGGGTAAGCATATAAGTCACAAGCTGTTTCAGATGTTGAGACTTCTCTCTAACAAACAAGAGCAAAGGGACTTCACAGAACACCTCTACTGCAGTCAGAAAAAGTTCCTGGCTTCATATTTATGTTAGTGAGGCAACTGATCTTAAACTGTTGAAATCACAAGGAAAATGAAAATCTAACATTCTTGTAATATTTCTCACCTCTAATCTCTGAAGTCTTTATAATATCCCCCAGTAGCTCAACCAGGTACGTCCAACTTCTGTTGTATGACTTGTTTTCTTTGTCTTCTCATAGAACTACAGCTTGAAAAAGATGAGACAATGCCAGGAGAAGAGAAACACGTGAACACAAAGCAGCGTGTCCTTCCCTCAGTAACATTTCAGTACCATTGGAAGCAGATGGCAGCTTTCTTAAGATGACATTGGAACAACTATCCTAATCTTTTCAGTCTCATGGCACTTCTATGGACAGCTCTAGCAGCATTTTCATTTTAGGACAATGGATTCCATTTATATATAAGCAGGAAAATAATTCTCGAAGAAAGAATATTTGGAAATCTTAAGTAAATAAAAATAAAGTTCTATTTTAATTTTATGCAAATTAACATCTTTAAAATCTTCATAGCAGTTCTAGAAAATGCATTTTTAAACACAGATATAACTCCACAGTTCTGTGAAAATGTTCACGTACTTAAAAATGGCTTTAGTTAAAGAAAATTAGATGTTCTCACCTTGTTGAAAGCATAGAGAAAAAGTCTTTTTCACATTTCTTACCATGGGAGAGATGGGGAATCTACCTTAGAAAACATCTAGCAGTTGCATACCTTAAAGAAACACTATTTACAATTACAATCTATAATTGCTTAATCTGCTGCTCACATACAAAACTCAGTCAAGTATTTGAGCTAACAAAAAGAATAATAGCTAAACACATGCAAACATTTCTTTTCAGTATCACAAAAACTTCAGAAGAAACCTTAAAAACCTCCAGTCAGAAAAACGTATTCCAGAATTTATAATTAAAACTCATGGTCAGTAGGGTAATTTCCTCTCATTAAGACTTTTTCTCCTTGTCACTTAACAAGGAAGAGTTAAAATTTGCCATGTTTAGTTAACCTGAAAAATGGACAACAACAAAAGAAAAATATTGCCGAGGTATGCGAGTTTCACAAGAACTCTGGATACTAAGTTCCAAGTTAAGTCACTCTTTTCCTGCTCTCTTGCTTTCTGTCATTAGATAGGCAAAACCTACATCACTAGATTATCCATTATTCTGGCAATTCATGTAATACCAGCTTTAAAAGATTCCTGAAGTACTAATGTCTGTCTACTTAATTATGAAATTACAAGTTTATAATCATATATAGAACACATCCACGAGCAGAAAATCGCTGCATTAAACAGCCTAAAACTAAAGTAGGATTCAGGTTTAGAAAAGTGCAGAGAAAACAATAGCCAAGACTATGCCTAAATCAGTCCCAATCTCCCAAGAATTCTAGACTATCCTTTCTGGGTTCACAGATTTATCAACAAACTTAATAAAGTCCTCTGTAACAGTTACAATTTCTGCTCAGTTAGTTGTCTTTTGGTATACAATTCTAACAAAATCAAGTATTTAATCCACCTCGAAGAGCACTAGACACTAAGTTCACACAAGAATAAAAGACTCTCCTGCTCCCTCCCTGCCAAGTTTACATCACTCCAAAACACTGTGAGGAGGTACGTACAAAGAAAAGTCACCTTCTTCCATGCATATTGCTTCACAGATTCTTTAGGATATCACTCTGCCAAGAGTACCTGATTCTCACTATCAACCTGCTCATCATTTTTGTTTGAGCAATGTATGCAATGTCGCAATTATTTTCTTAAACATAATCAGGGCAGGTTTCTCATAGGCCTGCCCAATGTACCAATACACACACATTCACACGCTTATATTGTAATGCATGTAATGCAAAATGTATACAGCAGAAATGTTGAAGACTTGGCAGTAGAATTCATGGTCTGTCCCCAAGTTCATCCCACAGCCCGAGTCCAAAAGTTTTTCAAACACTTGCTAAACAGTACTGTGTGGCTGGTCCTCTCTGCTAATCCATCTCAGTACACACAATGCATACACACTTTAAACGTGTTAAAAGGAAGCAAGAGTAAAAGTCAAATTCATAAATGTGATATGAAATAAAATTTTTGAAGAAACATTTCCCTAAGAATTTACTAAAGATAATTACATGGGCAGAGACCATCTGCTTATTCTTTACAGCTTTAAAAAAATCCAAGTATTCCTTGATAATCAACAAAATAGAGGTACTATGTGACATAAAGAAAACTGACTAAAATCAACTGAGAAAGAAGATTGATTTTCATTCATCTGTTCCACACTATGCAATAGCAATTATCTTCCAATGTCTTACTACAATGGCCAAAGAGCATTCTTTGGCAAAAACGCCTCTCTCTATCTAGGCTCTAGAACTCACTTGAGATTTAAGTCACGTAAATACAATTTAAGACTCCTGAGAGGTCAATCTAGTTTTGTAAATCAAAGCAGAGTCTGTTAAAACTGAAATTAATGACTTCCAGGTAAACAGTATTGACCTTCATATGCTTCATTCTTCCCTTAAACACAATCAAGTGTGTAACCAGGTTCTGATAAATGCAGCTGTCACAGTAACAGGCAGTTGGAAGAAGCTCTCTCCTTTTATAACAGAACTATTAACACAGCAGTAGTTCAGTGGTGGTAAAACTACAAGTCCGTACGTTAGCTTACAGTCAATGAAATGAGCTCCCTTGTGGCTATTAACAAAAATCTTACAAAAAGGAGAAAAATCACATTTCTTTTCCTTTTATATGAGTAATGCTTATTTCAATAAGAGCACCTAGGTCCTCTGATGGATTCCTCTGCAGCTGTGAGAGCAGTTGAAGCATATCAGCATAAAAATACACAGGGAAAGCAGCCAAGGAGGTGTCTTTGAGCACTGCTTAGGATAATTTGGCACATTCCAAAACATGACTTCTGCACCAGGTTGGGAGTCCCTCAGAATCATTAGCACTTCTCATAAGCTTAAGTAAGACATCACCTGCTTTGAAGACTATGAAAACAAGATAAGTCTCAAAATAGGAACGGACAGAGGAAGGATTCCTAATCTGCCTGAAAAAGCTGTGCTGTAATTTCTGTATTCATCAACAGGAAAATGCAATTTGTTACAACAAATAAAGTCCTGTGAGATCAATTATTTTGTGAATTGCCTCCAAAATTGGCAAAGCACTACAATCATCATGCAGCTGAAATTTAGAACTTGAGCAATAAACATCATATTTCAGAAGACTAAAAAGAGTTTCAGAAGAGGATGCAAGTTTCTCAATTAGCCAGGAGATCCATTATAGTTTATATTTTCTATAAAGAAAAGGAGACGGAGTGATACTGTCTGCTGACACTATTTCAAAGTATTCTGCTAATGGCTGCTGGGATGTGACACAGCAACTATGAGTATCCACACAAACAGTCTTCACAAGTATTTAAGCTTAAAATTTATGGCCAGGGAAGAAATTCTAAGCGTCCCAAAGCTGAAAAATGAAATGTATTTACACGTTTTTTTAAGATGAGCAGTTGAAATGGGAATCAATTTATAACTAGGTTGTGGGGTTCAATTGCTTGCATCTCTCCAAAGTGAAGCGAAAAGCACACTTGTAATAAATGTTACACAGACAATGCAAAAATCATGAAACTATAGGCGGTATCTGCAGCATTAACAATTTAGTATTCTTTTCACACAATAGTTAAAGTAAAAATGATCACAGCTCCCTTTCTTCCTACCCAGCTCTAGGCCACAGGAGAGGAACTTTTTAAAGTATGTAAGAGAACCTTGATCTCTAATCTTGAAGGAGATGAACAACAGTACTTATTGACATAGCATGAATCATCTTCCTTTAGTACCGGTAATGAACAAACAGAAAAGTTTGTCATTTTCCAGCTAATAATTTCTAGTAGTGACATAAATGGTTAGCTTGCCAGGACAATTATTATGGAGAGAGTGAAGAACAATATAGGTATTGTATTTGAATAATTATCCCCCATCATACTTTCAAATCAAAGCAAATCTGACGTAAAAACAGAAAGAGCGTAAACTGAAAAGCCATCACTGTTTGTGTGAACTCTGTGATAGGACTTAAGCAGATTCTGTAAAGTAATCACCTGAAGCTGCCATTCAAACCTCTGATAAATGTTTTGTATCACAGCTTAACCAACACACAGGCCTTCTCTGAAGTTTTTGTGTTTCCCAGAACATTCAACAGTTAGCACATTTCTACGAATCACCAGCAGGCAACTGTTATCATTCTCCTGATTTACTTCAGCAGGATTACAAAACAAGAAATCAAAGAGCCTGGAAGTTATAAACTTATGTTTAACATCAGTTCTGGAGATAACACCATTCAGTGAGCATGGCCTCTGTCTGACCTTATTTCCATCAGATCAAGACAAGATACTATTTACTATTCTCTCTTTATTCATGTCAGGTGCTTTTCAAAATACTTCAAAACCAAACACTGAGCCATCAAGCCATTGCTTAAAATCAAGCATAATGCCTACATACTAAAATAGTTCAGTGATTATAATTCAGAGATATCAAGAGAGACAGTCAGAAAAACTGCTGTGTCTGCCCTCTGCTGGCTTTTCTATATTTCAGCTCTTCCTCTAAAACAAGTTGTTCCTTGACTTAAACGACAGAAAACAGGAACACTGTCACAAATTATACCAAGCACACCTGTGAGCAGTACATTAGTACTCTGGTGCCTGTTTTTGCCGAATGATTCAGTGAGCAGCTGTATGTACAGAGATGGATAGACTGACTAACACATCTTCATGGGAATAAATATTGTATAAACTTGCACACATTTCCGTTAATTTACAAAATACAACAAAAAGTGTACTTCACGTACTTTGCTGTAAAACACTGCATTTCATTTTGTACATTAACACAATAAAAAAAAAGCAACTAGTAGGAGACACTGTAGAATTAAAGAAGTAAAAATTTAAAGAAGTTTCTAAAGTTTACCCAGTAGGCAAAGGCAGTGAAGGATTAGAATGTTCAAGTTACTAAAGTAAGTTTATCAAAACATCAACCATAACTTAGCCAATATTTGAAAACTTCAAAGATAATGAAAAACATCATCATAACAACAAGAAAACACACAAACAATGACAAACTTTTCTGCAAATACTTACACTGTGTCCTCTGCTCACATGGTATTCAATACTTTAAATGTACAGCAAACAAATAAAACCAAACAACAAATAGCAAGGCTACAAATCCACACTGGAGTAGATAAAATTTCAAGCGCCGGGATACTTCTTTAATGATAGTGCTTGATTGCTTATTAGCAAGCTTCAGAATAAAGTTAACTAATAGCTACTTCTAATCCATAGTAATGGATTCTAATCTACAGTATTGGATGAATCTCTTTCCTAATTGAAAAACTTAAATTAACAAAAGCACACAGATAGCTAGTTAGATTTCAGTTTTGCTGTACATAAGTAGCAGTGAAGGGATGTTTTATTTCAAAGCCTTGGAAAAAAGCACCATCCTCTAAATAGCATGAACCAGACAGTTAAGGGAAGTCATTCACAAACAGGAAGCTTAGCAGAAGCCCTTCTACAACATGCATGTGGTACAGAACATAAGCTGAAATATCACCTATGGAGGAAACAGAAGTTCTGCAGATTACTAGAATAACTGGCACAGTGATGTAGTAAATGATCTTGTAGGAATGAAAATAATCATCAAAATAACAATGAACAAATTACTAAGGAGTAGTTTTATGTGGCCTATTCATATGACAGAGTCTCTTCCTATACTATGCTACTGGGAATTATTCTCATACAGTTATGGTGGTTCCATTCAAATTCTCCATGTAGTCTGGCTCCCAGAAACTTTTATCTAAAAAAATAGCACCTGACTTTCACTAACATTCAATGTCAATTTACAACCCTGCATCCAATTTATACAGAATCACCCAAGTGTGCGAGACAAAGGAACACTGCATGCATTAGTCTGCAGATGAGACCACACCACCACTGCTATCTTTTCAAAGAATGCTTGCTCTTTATCTAGCACTACTGCAACATACAGCTTTGCCATTTACAGGAAGGGGTGACTTGGTTGAATAACAGAAGACAGTCTGTCTGTCATGACAATCCAACTCCTGCATTCTTTTCTAGCTTACGCAGATGTATGGACCGTGTGGTCTGGAAACAGATCAAAGAAGGTTTTGAACACATAGGCACAGCATTCCTTGATAAGCAAGTCAATGACGTGCTTTGCAGTGAATTCTTAAGACAGTACTTCTACATTTTAGGAAAGGGGAAAAAAATTATCATAAACAATGCAGAGCTAGTTAAAAACAGTGAGGTTAAAAAAAATAAAATTAAATCATGCAGTAAGCTGCTAGGTTCAGTAACATATAGATCTCGTCACGTCATGTAACTTGCTTGTCTATGGAAAATCATCTGCTTGGCAGGAGACTCCTTGTGACATGTCTTTCTTTTGCCTTAAGACAACAGTGGGATTCTTTTCAGCCACTAAAGCAGTTAAAACTATTACTGTCACGTTTGTGATAGTGTTTTCCTGCAGTGTTTTCAGCCCCATGCTACGGATTTTCACATCCTTGAAGCAGAGTGGTTAGGAAATATACTGGGCTGTCCACCCAAAATTCTTCTCCATAAAAAAAGCTTATGGCACAAGTAACAAGAAACTAAGATTCCCAGGGGCTACTTGTGGTATTGTCCGTTTTTGGAAAAGCACACAAATAGATTATTCTTACCCCGATTAACCCATAAGTGAAACAGCCAAGATAATCTGAGTGGTACTGAAAAGGGGTTGCAATATGTGTATCTGACTGAAAAATCACCAACATACCACTGGCTCTGGTCATTGTGCAACCATTATTTCCTGTACCTTATTCATACTGCTTTCAAAGAAATTACAATAATGCACAACATTCTGAATGGACATTAGAGAGTAAAAAGCATTTGTTATGACCTGATACAATCCAGGAAAAGATTCAATGGAAATAAAACAAAGTCATATGAGACAAGCAAAGTAAATAACAAAGAAATCAGCTCCAAACCACCATAAGACGATTAATCCTAAAGGCAACTTTTTTTTCTTCTTCATTTTATGGCACAGGAAATCATACCAAGCATGATGACACTTCAGTCCAGTGATTCTGCATTAATTTTCCCCAACTCACTCAACAACCACATATACTGTAATGCAATCAAAATACAGCTTTGCTGTACAAAACAGTACATAAAAGCATTTATTCAGACTTCCTCATGTTTACAGTTTCTTGCTCAACTTCAAAATTCTATTGTATACAATAGGAATAATCTCTAGATGAAATAAAAGCATCCATTGTATTTTGTATTGATGGAAATGAACATGTGGACCAAAAGATTAGGAGGAAGTAGTACAGTGCATTCACTTTGCAGGAGTGAGAATCTTTAAGGCATTATATTAGGAAGATTAATTTCAGAAATTTTATTGCAAAAGGAATATATGGCAGAAAAAAAATTAAAAAAGCCAAAGATTCTGAGAGTAAAATTAGGGATTGAAATGTAACACATACAGTTCATTACTTGCCAACAATCACAATGGCCAAAATAGCTATTCTTTAGTTTTCCTAACCATGCCTCCATCAGAGGAAAATTATACAAAGAAAGCAATTTTCACCAAGCATATCCTGAAGGCAGACATTTCCCAGCCAACAATAACACAGACCTCAAATTTTCATTTTTAGTGTTTTAACTCAAGAAAATAGAGGTTTTCATAGTATTTCTTGCTCAGGTACCTAAAAGAGATGTTGGCAGAAGTCATTCTAAAGAATAAAACACAAAAGTTTGTACTTTTGTCTATGAAATTTTTACTCAAAGGCAAACTTGCTTCAAATGTAAGCACAAGCATTATACATGGTTCATTTTCTGGGCCATTTCAACCATTGGCCTCATTACCAAATTCTTGAATTCTTGAATAAAGAAAGTTCATTGTTTACTATGATCTGTATGAGCAGCTAGTAATATCTCACTTTTGCTAAAGCTGTAAATGTTGTTGAATGGTACAATTACTTACGGAGATTCATTTATTTGGGATCTGACTGTTACTGTAACACGACTAAATTCCAAAGAGGTCTTTCAAGGCTGATGACTGACAAATCACACACATCCTTTTTCTGTCAAATGACAAGGCTGGCTAGCAGGCCAACATAAAGAAAACAGACGTAAAACTTGTATTAGCCTTAGTGACAGATCTGCCCCATTCAAAAGTTGTTTCAGGTTTATTTAACCTGGAAAAGAAGTTGCATTGTCTTTACCTATTTGTGTCAAATAAGGGAAGTATTAGCACTCACATGAATGAAACAGCACAATAAATGATACATATACACACAACAGAGCCTTCCAGTGGCTCCAAACAAAAAGCAATACACTGACTTGCACTACAGGAACACAAACACACAAAATTACAGTTCTATATACACATCAATCATGCAGCCCTTAGCTATGGCCAGGCAGGGAGTAGATTATAGAAGTGCTGGTGTTCACACACCAACACTAGTGAGAAAAATCAATCTTCAGCACACAATGATGAATAGAATTGATCAGTGTAAAACTCCTGAAATACCAATGCATATGTCCATTATTACACAGTATACTAAATCTGGTAATCAGAAGTTTCTTTCCTCCCTACTGTTAGATTAACAATTTAGGAAATTTATGGCATCATAACACAACAAAGTAGTAAACATTTAGTGAAAACACTGAACTCAGCATTAACTAAAGTTTTTGTCTTGCAATTATCTTTTTAATTACTGCAGCAGCTCAATAAACAAGTCCTACAAATCTGTAAAATAACCAAAACTTAACAAAAACAACCAGAATAATACAGACTCTCAGAATTCAACTGAACTTTTATAATCAAGTTCTGTAAATGCAGTTACTTCATTACAAACACATACAACAAGTGGTTCCATATTTATCTATAGGAAGAAAACCATCTCTGTTCACTTAAGCTTCATGCCACTGAACATATTCCTCCAGCTGAGTTACCATTCAATATACTACTAACAATGGATTATTTCATACCTACATCATTAATGCATTGGAAAAACAGAATTAATCAGCACATTTTCAGTGTGCAAAAAATGACCTTTTATACTGCAACCTCTGATCAAAGCCACTTTTTCCATCACAACAGTGCTGGCACAATTGCCTTGGGCTTTAAGTTAACAACAGTATATCAATGAACACCCAAAAACAATATTTTTCATATTTTGTGGTACTGAAGAAGATTTCTGAGTTGGGACAGCTGCTAAATTCAATGATTAGGTTTTTTTTTTTTTTTAATTAAGCCAAAGAAAACCGACTACTAATTAATTGGTGTACAAAATTCTGTTTTCCTCAGATGTTGGTGACATCAAACTAGAATCAATGAAATCTAAAACCAGTGAGATACCATCCATTTCAGACAAGTTTATTCCTATCTCCACCCTCTGCATGGTATGAAATAAAGCAGCAACCTTAAAATACTGAAAAAAGATAGATTCAGCTACTGTTTAAAAGTGTATTAATGAGATCTAATTATATAAATGTAGCTGTAGATTCTATCAGGTTATTTCACATTCTGTGAAATTACATTTTTATCTAAGATCTAATTTAGTCTTTCTCAGAACTTCCTGTCATTTCTCTTCACATTCATCTCACTTTGCCCAGTATAGCTTAGAGTAAAGAAGACAAAGAACAGTTAAACCTGTAATGTAAATGTAACTAAACAAAACCTTTAATTGGTTTATAACTTCTTTGCTCTTATGTTGGAATTCACTGAAATCTTTGTTAAAATTTCACAAACCTTATTTCAGTCTAAGCTGGATAATAAAATGTGCTAGAAGTCTTTTGCAAACTGAAAAAAACTACTGCAGCAATTGAAGTTAGCTACTGCACAACCTCAGTACTGATCAGGACTCAGCAGCATACTGCTTAATTACAGTTCGTGCTTACCTCACTGTAAAAGCTAGATATTTAGCCCTTAAAAGTACCTCAATTCCCTTTAAAATTTTGTGTAGTTTTTTTTTTTTTTAAGCTTTTCTTTACAGAGGAAATTTAATTTCTATGCTCACATTATGTGCTATCAGTACTAAAATTTTAAATAAATGTAATATGCTAACTTAAAGGTCTTTAGCTTTACAATATAAAAACTGGTCACTGGAAATGACTAAAAGCATGAAAATTTATATTTTCCATCTTAATTCAATAAATTAAATATTTTAACTGTTTATCTCACACTATTTACTCTCTCTATTCTTACTTGGGGTTGTTTTTCTGTAACAGAGTTCTGTGCTGTCAAATCAGGAAGCAATCTTCACTGAGTTCAACACAAAGCGAGACGTATTGGATTCTCAATGTTGGCTTTCAAGGTTTCCAGAAACTTTGAGGCCAGTTCATCATCTACTACACGACCATCACTTGAGAGAGTCACTGTCATGAGCTGATGCTGCTTAAGTTTCTCATTCCCTTCTTCATCTTCCACAATCTTGAGCTCTGGTCTTGCTCGACCCACAGCTAGGATGCAGGCCTGTGGAGGGTTTATGACTGCAATGAAATCGTTGATGCCAAACATACCTAGGTTGGAGATACTAAACAAAAACAAAGAGAGTTACCATTAATATCAGAAATAGCGTAACTCCTAGAAGAAGAAAGTCTATGTCCAGTGATTACTATCAGCTAATTTCTTTCTGATGGCCAATAACTCATTAAGAGCTCTGAACTGGATTTCAGCTGGACACATTCAGACTCTCAGGGATTTGAGTTTTTTTAATTACAACTAAAGCATCTATTTCTCAATTCCTCTTTCTTTGCAGAACTATATCTTTGCATTACACTGTAGCAGACACAACAGCAGTTGCAACACTTTTACTACCTGGGAATACACAGTAACATCCATAGTTCCTTATATTTTCCTAAAAACACAGCTTTTCCAAAAAGTAACTGAGTATATTGTAAGATACCACAATGTTACCAAACAAAACAACTCCTGTAATTTTCTGTCCCTATGCCAAACCAAAGATCTTTTAGAGCAAACCTCACAACTTGAAGTTACAATGGCTGCTGATAACCAAGTTGTATGTTTTCGAATACCTAGCTATCACAGAGACACAAAAAAGCCTTGTTACACCTTTCTCCCTTGTCTGTGTCACCAGCTGGGAAGCAGTACATAAGGAAGACTGGACTTTCACGATAGCTTGTTTACCAGAGAAAGCTGGCCCACCATATCCTCCTTTCTGTTAGTTACTGAAAAAAAGTGGAAAACAAAATGTGTGTGCCCACAGTTATTCTCCTGTAGGCAATTTTTGTTGAAGTCTTTATCCGCATCTCTGATGCATCATTTTATATATGTTTTCTATTGAAGGACTCACAGATTTCCACAACCAGTCCCCTCCAGCATGACACAGATACTTACTCCAGGAAGTTGCACCTCAGGCACTTGAGTATATATTAGAGCAATATTTCTGCAGAATAGAGTAATTTCTAGTATTATTCTCATCACTAACAATCAGCTATAGAAGAACATTAATGAGGAGCATTCAGACTTAGCATCAGAAAACTGGCAAAAGTGAGCTACACTAACGTTTGTGTAACAAAAATACTGTGACAATCCTGTTTGTTCTAAAATACACTATACTAACTTTCGGAAATTGAAAGTCTTTTAAGGTCAGTTAAGAATTTACTGTGCAATTGTATCACTACATTTACACAAACGTTTAACACAAGTTATTTTTTCCTATAACTAAGATCACTATCTCTTTTTGCAGTTTATTTTATAGAAAAAATATCTACTGACTACATACAATCTAAATTGTAGCTACGCAACTTTGCTATAGCAATTGTTTTTAATTATTATTATTTTTTTACATTTCAGGAGACATTCTTCTAAAGAATGAATTCAAGACAATCAAGGCATCACTGAATGCTGTGCTACCTCTTCAACAAACCATTTTAAATATGAAGTGGAATGGCTGTCTATGTGGGTGGACAGTGATAGGACAAGGGGGAATGGTTTTAAACTGAAACAGGGGAGGTTTAGGTTAGATATTAGGAGGATGTTTTTCACACAGAGGGTGATGACACACTGGAACAGGTTGCCCAAGGAGGTTGTGGATGCCCCATCCCTGGAGGCATTCAAAGCCAGGCTGGATGTGGCTCTGAGCAGCCTGGTCTAGTGGTTGGCAACCCTGCACATAGCAAGGGGGTTGAAACTCAATGATCATTATGGTATCATCCTTTGATGATATCATCCTTTTCAACCTAGGCATTCTATGAGTCTATGATAAATATGTTTTCCAAACTACAGGACGGAATCAAAGTAAAACAAACAACCAAAAACATTCTTATGCAATTATGAAAAAAATAGGTGCAAAAACAAATGTCAGAACTGTCTTGGTACAAAAAACTTGAGTGTCTCAGCAAGCTCTAATGAATTTAAATTGCTGAAGACCTGTCCTACGACAATAATTTCCCTGATATGAGGCACTTGGTCTAGGCTCATAACAATCTATCATAATCCTCCTACGGAGTTTCATCCTAAATAGATCACTATTTTAAAAGGTAATGCATTGACACTTCATAGAATCTCTGAGAATAAAGCAATTCTAAATCCACACTGCTTATATTAAACGCTGCCAAGGAGTGTTACCTGAAAGATCCTCCCTGGTACTCTTCAGGTAGCAGCTTTCCATCTCTTGCTTTCTTTGCTAGAGCCTAAGAAAATGCAACAAGAAAAAAGGAGAGAGAGGAAAGAAATTCAAGCGTTGTAACACTCGCATTATTTCTACTTCATTAAGACATTTTATGTAATGTTCAAGCACAAAAAAAAAGTCACCTGATTTTGGTGAGCACTGTAGTGACACTATTTGTAATTGCAACGATCAGTCAGAGAAGACCAGGACACAAATCTTAATTTTTCTAATTATACTGGCAATTCAATATAAGTTCACTGGACAAACATTGTTCCAGCTTTCAAAACAAAAGCAACCGTCTTTTCTCTGTAGTGTTTTTAATATAACAAAAATAATCTAGTGATATACTGATGAGACAAATACACAATATTGCCCTCAACATAACTGTAGGAAAAAATACCATGTAGCACTTCAGAAATTTCTGCTTGCATTTTCCTTCTGGTTCAAAATAATAAAACTAATTAGAGTTTCCAAATGGACTCCATGAATATTTACACATGTTCTAGAGATTTTTTGAAGTGCCTTCTAGGAACCCTCTCCTCCACAGATGTACTATTCAGGAATCACAAGCTTTTTCCATGAGCTTTCATAGCAGTCTTCCTCCATCCCCCACCAACAGACTTAATTTCCACAATTTTCCATGCAACTTCAGAGAAACGCTTCCTACCTAGGAAGTCTGTTTTCTAAAAATTTTCCACATATTTTCCAAACTTCCACATCCCAACCACATTCCACAGCAATTGCCCCAACGTACTTTCCCAGTTTTGTGAAATAAACAAGAGGCATTATTTTTGGAGCAACCTATGAAAATAAGCCTCCAAACAACACATTCACAAGTACTCCTTCACAGCATGACTTCTTTATAACCTCTGTCAGTCATAACAGACAGTCCAGTTTTCCCCAATACAACTTCATTGCCAATTAACAGCAAAACTGGAATTAACTGACTATAAAGATAAGTTTAGACATGGCTATTTTGGTCATTTAAAATCCTTGTGTTTTTAGAATACTTTCTTACATAGGACTTCATATATTTAAGCATTAGCATAATAATCCTTAATTACTTCTAAGGTATTCATACTTTTGTTTTACCAATTTACAACTGTACAATATTTCAGAATTATAAAACCACCATCATAATTGATCAGTGATACAATAAAGCTTCTGGTGTAACATTATTACTTATCCATGTAAATTTATGAGTTTTACTGAGACATGAAAAGGGATCAACCCATGTGACAACTATAACTACTAACCAACTCATTATCTTTGCGGAAGTTTATTTGATAATGATTCTATCTCCACCCACATGCAAGCAAAAAGAAGCCAATTCCATCATAGTTTCCATTTACGACAGTTGCTTTTGTCATTTTCTATCATATGAAGAAAACAGATTGCTTAATTCTTTTGATGGGTATTTTTCAAAAGAAATAAAATCTTGGCACATCCCCTTGGCCTCCTTCACAAGGCAAGGCCAACTTGCACATGCATGGCAACATCCATGACATTGTTGATCTTGTTAAATAACATCTTTTCATACAAACATTCTGAAAGGCCACAGTAGTCTAACAATTACAATGGTTTCAACCTAGAAATAAACAAGAAGCTTAAAGGAATCTCATTCTAACAAACTGCCCACTAAATAATTCAAGCTTATATCAAATTCTGAAAAAGTTTTCAAAAATTCTCTTATTATGAATTTAAAAAGTTAAAAGAATCACAGAATCATTGAATGGCTTAGGTTGGAGGGGACCTTAAAGATCATCTAGTTCCAAATCCCCCGCCATGGGCAAGGTTGCCAGCCACCATATCAGGTTGCCCAGGATCCCACCCCAACCTAGCCCTGAATGCCTCCAGAGATGGGGCATTTACAGTCTCTCTGAGAAGCCTGTGCTAGCACCTCACCACCCATTGAGTAAAAAATTTCTTCTAAACATCTAACCTAAATCTCTCCTCTTAAGTATAAACCCATTCCCCATGTCCTATCACACTAGCAGACTGTAAACAACCTCCTTCTTGTAAGCTCCCAAAAGAGTACACTGACTATTATTTTAGGCTTTCATTCATCTCTGAATAACTACTGAACTAGAAGGCAATAACTATGGGAATATGTTCACACAATAGGGTCAATTTGAGCATATCTGCACTTGCACTGAGTGATGAAAAATGAAAAATACGCTATTAGAATGCATATGGCCTGGAAAGAAGTTCCAGAATTAACATGAAGCAGGAGACACATAAGCAATGTACAGAAAGAATGCACCTATCAAAACACAGTGAGACTGGCAGAGAAACAGACACAGTTTCCCAGTTTGTGTCTTCCCGTCTGTGTGAGAGGTACGTATTTATTTCAATGTTTTATGGGAATCTTTTCCTGTTATAACTTTATTAGTTCCTTTCTGGCAGTTTAGACTTATAATTAGTTAGACTAATAAAAACACAGCTTGTGTCCAGATTCAGGACAGTTTCATGCCCCAGCAGCTACTTTCATTGCATTCCTGAGATACTGAAGGTCTTAAACGACCTCACTCATTAATGACACTAATAATGGCACTCATTAAATGACAAAGAAAAGCTCAGATTGGTGCATTTCAACATTCACTGTATTTTAGCCTGCCATAAAACATATCTTCTATGGCTGGCAACAACTGCCAAGAGTTCAAGTCACTAATGGGCACCTAGCCTATGCAAAATACTGCTCATTAGTACAAGGAGCTTAATGTTATCTTTGGAGTGACATTCTCAGCTGTATATTGAAAAGCTGTGGATAATGCACAGAGTGTAACAGAAGCAGCTACAAACAGATCTCTGGGATAAGGAGCAAAAAACCTCAAATTCAAAAATCGACAATATTGAAATTACCTTGTGAGGATTACTGAAATACATCAATAGCAATAAAATACTGAAGTCAATACAGGTTTATTTTTCAAACAGCCTAGCCCAAATGCAATTAAATAACATGAGGATTAAGTTATGGTTCATTAAAAACAAACAGTTGCAAAATTAATAAAAAATCTAAGAAACAGTGTTAGATCCATTTCAAAACTGCTCTTCTTGAAATTGATGTGTATCTGGGTCATGTTTCATTTTCCACTACAAGAAACTACACAGCTATTATACTCCTCAGTTTACTATATACTCAAGTCCTACCTTTGCAGAGGCAGCAATTTCCTGGATTCCTTTGGCAGGAACATCTTTTATGATTGGTGTAATGAGACCTCGGTCTGTTGCCACAGCAATAGAAATGTCAATGGAGTGCAGCTGCCTGCAGCCTTCTCCATCCCATGTTGCATTCACATCTGGCATTTGCTAGAAAAAAAAAAAGGGAAAAAAAAGACGGCTGGTAAAAGAACAGTGGTGCAATCAGTTATCAAGAAAAAAGGAAAATTCTGCAAGACACATAGCTAGATAGATACATGCATCCACCCAATTAATTAGTGCATCAGATTGCTGTCTGTAAACGAAGGCAAAAAAACAAGTCACATCTGTCATCAGGACTGCCACAAGCCAGAAAAGAAAGTAATACAACGTACATTATTAGTTTGATTTAAACTGACTTCGTCAAGAAGTATGAATGTATACTCCAGGAACTGAAAACATGCAATTTCAGGGGATCCAGCTATTTTTTTTATTTGGTACTACTGGAAAACTAACAAATTAACAAAAAGCCTCCAGATTCCTTCAGAAGTCACTGATACCACCTTACACTCAGCACACAAACGACAAAGCAGTGTTATTTCTCCCCCTAAATAAATCACAGGACATTAACTTGAAAAGTGCAAAAAACTCAGATTGTTCTGTACTCATGTGTTATTTTCCAGCCTTATCTCAAGTCTGACTCTTAACAGTGGAAGCTATAGAGCATGCTGCATGTACACTCAGTGTTACTGGGATGAAGTTCTGCTAACTTGCTTCGAAAGCCTTTCTGTGCAGACTCACAATGAAGATTCAAATGACATTTACTGATAAGTTTAATGAGGTTTCTGAGTTTACCATATAAAGACAAGTCAACTCATTGAAAAAAAAAAAGCAAACAAAACACAAGTGAAGTAACTGGTCAGAGATATTGTACAGATACTTCTTTCACAAAGACTTGTATTAAGTGATCTTAATGAAACTAGGAAACTGAAAATTGACATCATATTGCAGGAGAAAAAGTAAGGGAGGGACACTCATAAGCTCCATTCATTGAGATGCTAATTAACACTGTCATGTCACAATTTCTTTAATAGAAAAAAGGGAAGAAAAAAATCAACTGCAAAGCTCAATAAAATAAAATCTAAATTACACCTAGGTAAATGTTGGAATTAGAAGATTACAAATGAAGAGCAAGTGAATTGTCAAGTAACTAAAACATCCTTAAAACTGGTTGACAAGGGTTGTGGTGTAAATATTAGAATTTATATTTTCTAAAATTAAGACAGTTTCCTGGAAGAAAAAAAGTCTTATTTCAACTTCACACAAGAAAATGTTTAGATGCATTACATAGGAAATTAGATTATCTAATCAATGCACAAGTAATATGGCTTTATCATTTTACATGAATCAAAGCAGATGTCTTTCCATATGTAGATTTTTAATAACATATGTATGCTGCTCTTCACATACAGGTAATGTAAGTCTGTGACCAACTTGAGTTGAATTTTGAATTTCTTTTAATCAGTTACATTACTATCTTAGATTTACTATTTCAGATACATTCCTATGTGAGATTTTTCTGTTAAAAGAAGAAGTAAATAATCAAAATGAACCTCCATGTGGAAAAGTGAATATTAGAAATATTACCCCTAACTGAAAGCCAACAGTGTGTAATGTTACAAAAGGAAACGTTATTGAAATCAGAAAAGATAAAATAATAATTCTACAACAAGTTATGGAAAGTAATAGTTTTTGTGGAACTGTAAAACCCTCTACTTCCTTTGTCCTCGGTGACTAGGACACACATTCTCACCAAGTATCAGCATTTAATATAGCACAACAATGTAAAGTGAATAGCAATGCAAAATTACTTGAGAAATCTTATTTTGATTTACTATCTGTTCCATCACCACGCTGAAACAATCTTTTACAGCGTTATGAGAACTGAAATAGAATTAGCATATGTCCATGGGAGTAGCTCCTTAACTTAATTTCCTCCTTCGGGTTTTGAATAGTTAGAACAGTCCTGTCAGATGAGAAAAATGGCTCTCACCCTTTCTGATGTTTTTATCTTACTGCAAGGTAATGCAACTAAGTAGAAACCTCACACATAAGTTTTAGAAGCTGTTGCTCAAACAATACAATGATATAAGAGAGTTTACCTCTTCATTCACCATATGGCTCGAGTGCGTGATCACTGTGTAAACAGGAAGGTATGGGTAACAAGTCCACAGCAATACCACATTGCTTCAAAATCTGTGTTCGTTCATTGTCACATATAAGTATATTGCCTTGATAGCAAGGACAAATTCCACAGGGATTCTTGAGAATCTAGTGTGGATTCCTACCAAGTTATCTTATTATAATAGATCTATTCCAGCTAAGAGTGGTCACTAAACAGCAGTATTATTTCCTCCTGAACCTCACAAATACTGGCCTTCAGATTAGTCAGGGCTCATATCTCTGACTTATTCTAAAATTAAACGTAAACTGAACTCAAAACAAACGCTCCACATTCAAGTAAAATCATAACAATTCCTTTTTTCATAAATTTAGAAAATGAATAATTTCATATTTTTCCAAGTGATTTGGTACCCTCTGGACTCAGATCTTCAAGGCATGGGAGTTCTTCTAAAGAATCATTTCTGAAACTTTTCAGTTTCAGAAATCTAAGAGGTACTGGGAACGTCTTCTAAACAGAATAACTGACAAATTGGAAGGCAATGCATCTAGTTCCACACAAAAAACAGGCAAGTACCTTACCAACACTGTGAAGTATATAGCTCACCATGTAAAGAGTAGGTACTATTGAAAAATAGAATCTTAACTTCAGGATGTATTGCAATACTTGAACCTTTACACTGAACAAAGGGAACAAACAACAACTTTCAGAAACAAGCAAAGATTGGTTCCCTTAAGAACATTTAATTCAAGTGACCAACTACGTCATTGAAATACGTCCGAGCTAATACACAACACAGGCGTAAGACTTCAATAAATATTTGTTTAAAACTTTAAGAAAAAAAAATAAGATAACCAAATACACTATCTTGCCAATTGCCTCAGCCTGCTGACAAAGCATCAACTGCTATATCACCTGCAGAGTTTCTGCTCATAACTGTTCTATGAGGTTCATTACCAAAAAACTCACTTTTACAGTCCACAGTATAGACAGTGTGGAGAATTCTACCTACATAGCTCAGAAGAACTGACACTAAATGACAAAGTATTTGAAGCTTTGCTATGATTGCATCCCTATCTCCACACAGTCTTACAAAATACTTGTCTCTTTTGCAGTTTACTATAAAATGTATTAAAGTCAATTGTTCACTTACCTTGAGAGTAACTGCAGCTGCCTTGATAATAAAATCATTTACAGATACTTTAATGTCATCTGAAAAAAGAAAAAGAAAAACACCACTGCCTTTAAGATGTGTTTAGCAGACTTGTGTGATGACAAGATTCCAGTAAATCAGCAGATTTGCTTCTTAGAAACAGTGCCTCATCTTTATTACCATAAAAGTGAGAACTCTTTTCCTCCTCTTGGAATAAAAGGAATATCAGGAATGAAAAGTCTCCTCAGCAGAGACATTCATTCTAGTTTTTGATATAAAGTCAGAGCAGTCAGAAACTTGAGTATTACTACTCATTCCTATGAGAAGTAGTCCATGTGTGGTTTATGTCTTTTGTATTTACTTTCCATGTAGAAAAGTATTGTAGGATCTAAATACACAAAAACAACACTGCATGCTACTGATCTTCATGTACTTTCATGCATAAGCTGGAATAATTGCACAGGTCAGCTTTTATTCAGCCATGATTTAAAGGTATGTCATTCTCCAGTTACCCTTGGGGCCTTCTAATGTAATTATGTAGGTGAAAGCATCTGTGAATCCTTAAATTGAGTTAACAATACATTTTAAACTAAGCTGCAAAATAATATGCAAGTAAGCAAGTTAATTAAGTAAAGAACAATACTATATACAAGAAAGGTAGCATTAGCTACAAGCATGCAAAATAACCTCCACAGGACTGGATTGTACGTGAGCATAAGAAACATTGCATATAATTTACTTCAGCTTTCTTCCCCTAAAATTTGGAAGAAGGGATAGGAATGATTGCTATATATGTGCTGCATTATTTTTCATGAAGATTTTAGGACTGAAGTACTGACTGCAGTCATGACTGGCAACAGAAGTAAAGCCTACAGATACAGTGTAGAATATTCCATACTCGCTATAGAATTATCATGAAGATATATTATATTTACACAATATTAAATACATAATTCTCATAATAAATAAGGTGAATTTCTCAGCTGCCATTATGACAGCTGTCAGCCAAAAAAGAAATCAAGAAGCAAAACTACTTATTTTTTGAGAATGTTTTTTGGTGTTTAGTACACATACCTTTAAGAATGCTTCTGTGAAGTTAAAGTCATTTATAGGCAACTGTTAAGTGAATTTCTCTTACATGATCATTAATTTTGAGGAATTAACGAAGTGCCACATAATTGAATAGCAATATGTGCCACAAATAGCAATTTATGTGTCAGGACAAACCTAGAATTCTAACATAACAGCATGGAATTTGCACTGATGCATCTACATATCAGACAAATCAGTCATAAAGGAGTACAATTCAAGGAAGCTCATCTGATAATATTTTACCTCAAATAATCAAAAGTTCATAGTATGGATGGCAACTAACCATTCCCATGACAATTTTGTATCTCACTTCTTATGGCCTGCTACTGCTATTTACGTGCTTAAGGCTGATATAATATCAACACTGCATATTTCTTTTACATTAACATTTAATGTTTAAAAAATAAACAAAGATCAAGTAAATCTGGCTCTCAAGTGCTCTGGATACTCCTGCATTCAAAACTAGTCATTCTAAACTCCAGTGAAAGGGAAGCAGCTCCTCTTCATCATCCAGAAAATGGGAACATATCAGTTTAATTTGATTTAGGATCTCACAAATGAAAAATTAAGTGTGGGCTTGTCACACAACAATAAGCTTCCAATTCTACACCTCTACACCATTCTACAGCTCTTTGTGACACAAAGTGGATGAAAATACATTCACAGGGTAGCCACAGGAACAGCAAACGACTACGTGTCTTACACAGTGATGCCAAAGCAAAAGATCTCTGTACTGCGATACCCGCTGGAAAAGACAACCTCAGTTCCTAGAGGTACCTGTATGCTATGGAATAATTCCATAGAAGACTGAAACAAACAAATCAAATACAAACAAACAAAAAAAACCCAACCCCACCATCCACAGCTATATGTGGCTTGATTTACCATGAACCTTGCCTTGAAGACAAGAAAATTACCCTTTGAATTTTGCTAGCATTGGCATTCAGAAAATTTACAGATGGGACAGTAAGATCCCAAAGATCCAGGCATTCTGTCTAGGGCAATTATAATACAATTTTTTTTCAGAAAAACAAAATAAAACAACACACCACTATCTTCTCTTGTGATGCTTAAAAAAATAATAATCAAAGGAACAAAGAAAGAAAACACACAAGAATAAATGAAGATGACTAAATGGCAACACCAATAATTTTTCTGTTTAGTCACTGAATGATTTCCATATGACTTGCCTAAGGAATATCTACTTGTGGATCATCACCCAAAGCTGTACCAATAAAAAATTACTTTGAGATTATTAAGTTACAATGTGTCACTGGTCATAAGTATTTGAAACTAGAATTATTATTATTTTTTTTTTTTAACTTGACGATTGTCTTGAGTGACTACAGAACTGTACAGAAAGGTAGTAGTTTTCAGTGCTTGGCATCTCAGGGCAATGTAAGCATTTTCATGCCCCTTATTCTCACATGCAAGTACTCACTGCATAGTGTGCATTAAATAACTTATTAAAAAAATAATGTTTTGCCTCATCATACAGTCACTAAACGGCCTTCAGACACTTTTTTAACTGAAGTAACAGGTTTTGCATTAGGCTACGAAACATATGTGGACACGTCTACTTCGTCAAACAGAATTAAGTAGTTGCTCATGTAGCCTGAACTACTGCAGTGCAGAAAATTAAATTTCATAAAGTGGAATGAACAAGAAAATTAAATTTACAAAGCAGCAGAAATATAATCTGAGTGCCTGGAATCAATTTCAAACATCGTAGGTATTGAAAATTTAAGTTTTGTAAAAATTAAGCCATTCTTCCACCAGCATTATAAACTGAAGCTATCAAAAGATAAATTAATCAACATTTTCCTGATTTGATTTGAAAAGGGATTTGCTCCTGTAAAAATGGAAACTAATTTTAAAGCTATGGCTAATCAGTTTGGCTGCAACTAACAAAACAGATATTGACCGATATCAACCGATTTCCAGTATATAAAATATATCACATGTGAAGAATATTCAACATAGAAACATAGAGCAAATAGAATCATTTTCAAGCAATGAAGTCAATCATATCTCACGGTCATTTTGACTAATTTATCAGGTTCTACCTCAAAAACAAATATGATGGCTGCTCTGAAAGTAATGCTTCCTATTTTATGTTGGCCCACCATGTGAGAGGCAGATGTTGGTAGTATGGCAGTAAAGGTTGAATCTTCTCAACGCTATTCAGCTACATTTTGTTGTCATGCAAGAGATGGCAACAGAGGGGCACAGCTAATGGTTTATGTTGTAGTTTCCATTAAAATAAATAAGAAGCATTATTTTTGGAGGAACCTAAATAGATTTACTGAGAAAGCTACTTCTCCTGAAGAGCTAAACTTCATTCCTCAATGGATTAGAATTAGTTGGAGTTCCATGGACAAAAATGAAATGCAAGACAAGCAGGCACCACTTCCTGCCTCAGCTCTGTATTCCTTCAGCTCTGAAACTGCTTCCTACATTTGTGGCATCACCTGAATTGAGCTCATATGACTATTTCACAGCTTTGACGGCAAAACAGATGAGTGGATTGGGACAGCTTAGAATAATTCATTTTTTTTCAGAGGGAATGAAGATACTACAGAGGCATAAATATGCAACACACGTTTTCAACTGCTCAATTCAGCTCTTCTGTGAAGAAAAATGTATCTGAAATTTATAAACTAAATCTCTGCAAGTAGGCTAGGAGATATGAGAAGATGTGACTGAAAAAGAACAGTGAATTTATTCATTAATTTTTTCCCCTCCAGTTTACCTGATCTGTGTCAGAGATATGACCTTGCTTAAAAAAAAACAAAAAACATAGTCTGATAGCAAAACTGCTCAGCAATCTTCTCTCTGATCTTGATTATTCCATTACAGTCTTTATTTTTATTTTAGAATAAGCAGCTTATAAACCTAAAGAAGAAAAAGATTTACATTCAGGATTTTTTGTTGTTTGCGTTTATGAAGTCCAAGAAAAAAATATAATCTTAAACTTTGACAATATTTTTTGTGAAGTCATTTCAGTGAATACAATTTGAGACAAAAAGGGAAAACTTTGTTATTTTGTCTTAAGCAAAAATATTTTAATATAAATAAAAGTGGAAACATTATGAAAATTGGGATTTCTACTTTACATATATAAGGTTTTAATCCAATGTGCATTTCAAAATTATCCAGTTTTCTGTGTGAAAGATTTCTGTACACGTATCAACTTAACACAGTTATAAGCACACATGCAAGTTTCAGTGAAAGATATTTACCACATCTTACTCACAAGACTACCATTACTCTGTCTTCAAGGGGAATTTACCACATGTTGGCTGGTATGGTCTAAGAACTTTCCTTACAGTGGATAATGCCATTTTCAACTACAATTTTTTTCAGTAAATTCAGTGAACAAGCCAGCAAAACCAAAAGCTTTGTAACAATGTACCTGGAAGGATAGTTCATGAATGTATTTTAATTTGAAGCTTCCCCCATTATCCTGCATGGATAATTTGAATTTCAACTGTAAAGAAGCTAAGTATTGCTATATCTGGATGAAATGAAACAAAAACGTAGTGACAACACATAGTCCTCTGCAGCTGTCTACAAAGTATCACATTACTCAGCAAAGTAACAGCTCTATTTTCCTGTATCTTATTGGAATTGGATAACTTGTCAAGTTACCATAAGATTACAGTTTGAGTCCGATATACATGACATCAAGAAAGATTATTTGAATATATCATGTTCCGTCCATAGAAAAATCGACACTTACTGGACATGAGATGATGTGAACAAGACAAAGTACACATTAATACCACGTGCTACAGTAGATCAGTTAAATCACTAACCTTTAGCCAATTCACTTCTTAATTTCAAAATAGCATCAATGTCACAGTCAGCAGCAGCATATGCATGAGGTATAGTAGTTTTAGACTCTGTTAATCTCTTCGCAATAACTCTTCGGATGTTGCTAGCTGGTATTTCTGTGAATGTACCCTGAAAGAAATCACGTGCTACACACTAAATATCAAGAAAACAAATATACATTCCCCTCTGCTGCAACAAGACTCCAGCCTCAAATGCACACTGAGCACCTCGAGATCAGATATACATTCCAACTACTCAAAGTAATACAGTTAAGATCAGTGAGTGCTCTAGTCTATTCCACTGAATTGGGATTAACAGCATAGAATTAGTCCTACTCATTTTTTTTTTGAAGAAGTCTCTAGAATATGCCCAAATATTCAGGCTTCAATTCTCAGGGTATACAAACACCGCCAAATCTTACATATTGCTTGAATATTTAAATAGTAGAGTATTTCCTAAGCAAGCTACTGCTTTTTCAGTTGTCAGAGCAGTCACTTCAGATGGTTTTCACCGCAAATCTTCCTTCTTACTCTTCCAAATAAATTCAGTAATATTTCAATGCAAAGTTTTTCTCACCTTCGTCATGGAAGCAAGTCTTTTTTTTTTTTTTTTTTTTTTTTTTTAATTGACTGAAATATCAGTGAAGACAGAAAAAAAGAAATCTTTCTTTCAGTCCTGGAAATTTCACATCACTACCTAAGCAGCAGGCAATATTTACCTCTTACAATGCTGAGGACTTAAAAGAAACATTACCGGTGCAGCAGGTTGTCCTGGTGTAGAAACTGGTGGAACCATTGGCCTTGGATAAGCAGAAGCCACAGCTGTTGCTGGCAAAACAGAAGGCACTGCAGTAGGCTGAGAAGTAGCTGGAGAAACCACAGGTTTCAATTCACTGGGTTTACCCTTCTGCTTCCCTTGCAGAAGTTTGAGAGCATCCCTGGTGATTAAACACAATGAAATACTGAGAAAGAAGAAATAATTTCAAAAACCCCCAAAGGGTTGCTATTCCATCACTAATTCTAATTGATCAGCAACCTTCCTTTGTGCATTTATCCATGTATCAGTCATGGATCACCTCTTTATGCTCCAGATCTGATAACACAATCTTGTATCACTTACCCTATGTGATCCTCTATCACTTCATGAAGCCATCATCACCACAGCACAAACGTTCACAAATGTTTACACACATAAAGGTTTATTACAAACTGGCAGAGAAAATGTAAAAGAAATCTAAAAATCAGACCACTGATAACTTTAGAATGGCTTCTAAACTTAAGATACCAAACAAAAATATTTCCAAATTTCATTAATTACTGCTTAAGCAAGAATCTATTTGAGTAAGAGCTAACAGCTTATATGGTATTCAATTTTTGTAAAGGGACAGAATCTCAGAACAACACTAAAGGCTCTGTATTTTTTTCCTAACAATTTATCACTCCAGAGTCAAGAATTAAAATCTGAAAAGCTCCACTTTCTATACAGTATCTGTTTACTCTTTGGTTATTTGCTTTAATTTATTCTTCTAGCCCCACTAGATGTTTCAACTAATACTAAGAAAAAAGTCTGAAGTCAGGATGTAAATTCAATGTGAAAGTTATTCTCTACTTTCTCAAATTTACACACTAGCTAAAACTTGTTTTAAAAAATAATGCTTTAGGATTTAACATAACTACTACATGAAGGGAGAAGAAATTAAATTCCACTGAATGAAAATCATCCTCTACTATTACAATTTTACACACACACACACACGAAGAAACTACATGATGTAATGTAACTTTCCTAGTTAACATACTGGAAGCTACCAAAATTTACTCAAAAGTTTTAACTTGGCAATCATAACAGAGACCATCTGTTCATTATATCATTCCCACATTACACAGAATAAAGCTTCAATAACTTTTTATATATTTAAAGTGAAAGAAATGCTTTAAAATTACTTCAATGCATTATGCATATGGCATAAAAAACAGATGGTCCTACCTATCATAACTAAGTCAAAATGCTTTAATGATTTTGATGGCTCCTAGTGCATTAACTGAAATCTTTATTGTGAAAATTGAGCTTATTTTTAGACTAAAATTTACACTTGATAATTTTTGAAACTCATGCAAGTCTGAGATTTACTATTTATTTTTTACAAAAAAAACATTACTCAACTGATTACGAAAAACAGGCACAGCAATGTTTCATGTCTGCAAGACTGAGAGCCCGAATAAAAGAGTTGGAGGAGCGTATCAAATTAAACAGATTTCTGCACAATGTCAAAGAGATATTTCATTAGAACTGCAAAGAAAAAAAAAAGGCGCCATCCCTTTCTAATTACTCTAAAAAATCCCTATCAATACAGGACAATAATGGAGAACGATGAGAGGGAGAGGTAACAAACACAAAAGAGAGTAGTCCAAAATCCAGAAAAGATATCAGAGCTTAGTGAACATCTGTTAAACAACAGAATGTTATACCAAATTCTGCACCTCTTCAGTTTAATTGCTACTCCAGAAACATGCAGACTAACACTTTGCACTTTATCACATTAGCTAAAATTCAATGAATGGCCAAAGTAAACAGTGTGTTTTTTTGCTCAAAAGCCAAGTTGTGTGAAATCGACAAGGTAGAAAATATAAACACTGAAGATCCAAATGTTGGCAACATGAGATGCACAACATCAGCATATTCATGGAAGAGTTCTTGGAAGAGGGAAACATTAGATTCTACTGCACTATCAACATTATAGAAGGAACTCATTTATACATACTGGCAGCTGACAAGCAATATGCAGCCCAGATCTCACTTTACATCTGCAATCAATACATACCCATAAAATGACTCTTTGCAAAATCAGTACTACATAAATGCCCTACGTCTTACTTGCAAGAGGATAATGCAAATGCCTGAGCAGCTCTGAAATCCCCAGTCACACTTATTGAGAGCAGATAAGAATGTACCAGTAGGAGGCACATGGCCTCAGAGAATGCAGTTATTGCTGGTATCTAACATGCCCACTTGTAGTGCTTGCATTTACAAATTTCTACATACCCAGTAAATAGAATGAGACAAGATAGAAGCAATTTTAACACAACTCTCCTAAATACGGTGTCTGAGCTGATGACCAAAACACATGGTGTAATCTTTAACAGAGGTTAATTTCTGTTAACACATGGATTTGCTAGTGTATTTCTGAAAAGAACACAATATATTGTCACGAAAAAAATGCATCAGTCTACTAAGAGAAAAAATTATGACAGGAAAGCTATCGTGAGAAACAACCTATTGCTGACAAAAGCAGATTTTACAGTAGATTGAATCTAAAGATAGAAAGCTGATAGAAATGAATTTTGCTTGCCTATATAATGCACTATCTTTCTTTGTTTCAAATAATCTGATGAGTTCTGTTCAATAAGGAAACTCGGTGTTTAAAAGTGAAAAATGAACATGCAACACTCCTTAAAAAAAATCAATCATCAGTCTGCTTCGGAAGAAGACTATGAGTCACTCAGCTATAAACTGTAGCATGTATTTTAACAGGAATCTCAAGTTAGCAGAAGTATTTCCTTGAATATCTGCAACAGCTCTCTACAAAAACCTGCAAGCATTTTATTTCAAAGCGTAGTAGCAAAGCCTGCAGGCACCTGGAAGATTAACACCATTTCAAAGTAACGGTTAAAAAATAGTAAAAATCAGTTCGCATTTTAAAAATACTTTCACAGTCAAATCTTTTTTTGTGTTTCTTTTTGTTGTTGTTTTCATTTTTATTTTTTTTATTTTTTTACAGAAGAGCAATATATCAACAAAATCTTATTTTTTTCAGTAAGTTTTCGTTGCAATTGAAATAGCTTTGCTACATCTCCATGACAACTAGGGGATGTTAATTAGGCAGTGCAAACTCCTAGAGGGTTTCCACCTGCCAGGATTACTAATGCACCATAGAATACCATAACAAAGAAAATAACTTCTGATACTTTGTTGCTGAATATTCTATCCATTCAAAATCCTATTTAATTCAACTCAGCCAGAGGCACTAGGAAGAAGTTTTGAAAAAGCAGGGAAACTTCCACTGCCGAATTCTCTGAATTAACTACAGAGTTACACTAACCTAGTTGTCTTTGTCTGAAATGGTATTACAGCAGCTTTCAAGATCTGTGAAAGTGAAGGAAGGCATCTGTTGAAAGCAACAATTTCACTTAAAAAAAAAAAAAAAAAAAAAAAGCAGTACTTCTTTTGAAAGCTCTTATCTCTAATACTTCACACACTAATGCAAAGAAAATATACTATTTCAAAGTTAAGAATTCTGGATCTACCACAGTGGGTTTTTATATATGACCTCCCAACTCTAAGGGTTGAATGCCAATCATCAGCTCAGAATATTCAGAAGATTAAACTACCTAAGAGCTCGATCACAACAAAGATTCCTTAAGCCAAAGACAAGCACTAAATAGAAATAAATAAATAAATAAAGGGGAAAAAAAACCAACCGAATACCATTCCATACCTTTGCATTTCATTGCTCTCCCTAGTTTAACAAAAGAGAAATTAAACTAAATTCTGACAGATTTCCTGGTTGAACTTCAGTGAAGGAAGCAAAAAACTTTAATTTATCAAAGAAAAGGAATTGATGAAAACAGTCCAGAGTTGTTTTGTTTTGGCTCTGAGTAGCAAAATCCTTTACATCCACAACAGTAGCTCACACTGCTGCCTAGGTGTCGACAGCCAGCTGATAGGCTGAGCTGCAGGAAATGAAACAGCAGAATCGTACAGCCATGATGGGATATGAAGCCAAAAAATTCATTCTATTTTGGAACTTTAAAGGCTTTTTAAAGCACGTCCTCATCTATTCTCCCTATCCGCTCGATAGGTTTTTTCAGATTTAACTGGACAGCTACATACTCTTTAGTGAAGATTCCTCGAGGTCCAGAAGGTGTAACACTGCTTGGATCTAGCCCATGAGTCTCCACAATGTTGCGAGCTGCAGGACTTAAGCGAAACCTAAAGAAGTGGGGAGAAAAAATTAACTATTTAAATAGTAAGGTTTACTTTCATATATCAAGAGAAACTGTAAGACACATCCTGTATTTCAGAAGCAATAGCTGGGGAAGAAAACAGTTCTGTTCAAAGGCTGCGATCCTAACAAATCATAATGTGGCCCTTCAACAAGCTTTAACATAAGGCTGAATTTGAAAACATAACAGTGACTTAAATGAACCAAAATAAAGACTCAAAAACTCATCTCCAAATTTTCCTTCTTCAGCAGTTACACAATATACTGGAAAAGGAAAAGCGCAGAACCCAATACATTCTTCAAGAATAGTTTATAACAACATAAGCAATGGGCTTCAGGAACACAGTCAAAGGTTACACCTCTATCATTTCTCACATAGAGCACATAAGTCATGGTCTTGAGTTTTTCATATTTCTTTGTTCTGAAAATGAAAACAATTCTTCTCCAATACCAAAAACTACAAGAATTTAGAATGTATAGAATGGGTCTTTTTTTGTTGTCTTACCTTTCTCAAAAAACAAACAAACATAAAACAACACAGAAAGCAAGTTAAACGTAAACTGACCATCTGATCCATAAGCATTAGTGTACATCAACTGAGAACAAAACTTCTTCTCCATCTAAGCTCAGAATCCATCATAAAGTAATTATGTATCAGAATAAAAGCCTATGCATAAAAACTGTTCTAATAAAGCTGTGTTGGTTGAATTTACTTTTTGGGCTCACAAGCAGAGAAATATTCCAGGCAAGCAAGTTTTATTATGTCATATACACTATAGACTCTCAAATAACAGCTCAATATCAGGTGAGAAAAGAACAAAGATTCTTCATGGTTCAGCTCTACTAATCTAAAGAAATAAAAGTTCGATTTCATAATAGACATGAAAACTCACTGCAGTTTTCCAGGTTGATGTTCCACTTTAGGAGGGGCTGAAACTGAAGGACCTGCAGGAGTTGAGGTAACAGCAGCTGCAGGTGGTGCCTGAGAAGATGAATCATTAGCATCAGCTGGTATTTCGACCTGCTTCCAGTCCTGTCCTTCTTCTACCAGCAGACCAATTAGGGAGCCCAAGCGTACATTTTTGCTTCCTTCTTCTACCTAAATTTAAGGCAACGAGAACATTCAGTTAAATATTGCATTGTCTAGACTCATGATTAAAAAGGGTAAATGTGAAAATTTCAGGCATATTAATGACAGTCCTCCAGGAAAATATATCCTGTTTTATTCTACAATTAGTAACAAAGACTCATGACTGTAGTTAACTACAGCTGCTATTATAAGGTAAAAAAGAAATATCAACTAATGCACCAAAGCCCCATACATCTAAAGCTAGCATTCCAAAGTCAAAGTGCAGGATTTACAGAGTATCTCTAAGAAAAAGCTGCATTAGCTTTTTCTGGAACTGGATGTGCCTTGAGATAACTACAATGTATCTGGTAGTGGTACTTTTTAAAAACAACTCATAAATGCAGAAACTAAAAAACAGAAGCCAAAGTCCCCAAACCCTACAGCAACAGTAGCATCTACTTTCTGCTTTTTGAAGAACATAACATTTGCTTCATGCTAACATCCACCACTGTAGCGTATCTAGTTTAATACAAGTGATATCAAATAACAAGTCTGTCCAAAAGGAAGTGCTAGCACTAATGTGGTAAGTAATCCACTATTTCAGAAAACATCCAAACAGAAATCATGCAGAAAGAATAGAATATAAGTAGACTGGATAACTAACTTAAGTTAGTTTTAGATGCTCCTTTTAAAATTAAGTTGTACCTGTACCACAGTCAAAACAGTTCTTCAATGCTTTAGCAAATAAAATCACAGCTACTACATTAACTTAACAACCTGAAGAAGGCCTGCACAATTGGATACTTTGATGGACTTCACAACAGTTGCAGAAGTACAACTCTCCAGGCCCTCACAGGCATTAACATTTCCAGGGCATCAATGCCAGGCTTCAAAGCTCACTGGGACAAGAAGGTAGTCCTGTATCAGCCCAAACACAGTCAATTTCCAAACAAAGAGAAGACACGCTCATTCTCTCTCATAAAGCCCTATTGCATAAACATTTGCCTCAAATGGACCTGGTGTATCTGCACTGCTGATAAGTTTGTAAGGAAATGCAAATTACTATCAAATATTTGAAAAGCCTAAACTAAAACAGAAACAAAATAATGATGTACCTGATAAGGTTTCATATTGTTCTTAGTAGATAAAACCAAGTTTTCTAGAAACTTAAACACTAATAAAAACAGAATGCTGTAAAACCATAAAGACTGTATCAGCAGACACAAATACTAGGACGCTGTTGCTCAGATACATTAACTCTGCTAACAGAATGCATCACATTTCACAAGATTACCTGCTCCTCTACCCAGAAAGACCAACACTAGATCTAAGAAGGAACAGCAAAGCCAATCTTGTCTACATTCTCATAAAACATTCCACATTTACAGATTTGCCAGTCTACTTCTTTTCCTTCCATAAACACTAGGTAAGTAATACTTTAAGAGTAACTATTATATGAAAAAAAAAAAAAAAAACCAAAAACCAACAACAACAAAATAATAAAATCAACCCTAAGACTTAGATCGATATTTCCTGCTCTGATCTCCTGGTGCCCCTTTTTTTCCATTAGTATTTTGAAAAGCTTTGCCTGAGAGAAGAAATTATGCATCAAGATTTCATCACATTTTATTTTTATTGAGATTAGTTTAAAGTACCCCAGGATAAGAAAATGCCAAACAAAAAACTGTGAACTGCTTGGACTAAGGCTGAAAGGTCCTATCACAGGAAGGTCCACTGATAAGCAGATTTGTATAAGTGTGCATATTGGCAGTATTACCACCGCTCATATTCAAATAAAACAGCAGTCTGAAGCAACTGCAAACATAACCTACCTAATCAAATCATTGAAGCACAAAAACTGGAAAAAACAAAAGAAAATAATGCTAAAAATAGAAAATACTAAAATTATACACTCTAATAATTTTGCAGCACTATCATATTTAGCACTAAATAAGGCATTTAAAAAACTATGTTTGTCAGCATAATACTCAGACATTTGCTATGAATCTTGTATTCAGTATCAATGACAACACAAAACAGATGTCCCACAAGTTCAACGCTTCTCACATTAACATGTAACAGTTAATAACAACTAATCAGTGCTGGGTTTGGGTTTTTGTTTTTGCAGGTCTTCATTTCTTTACAAGGCTGTGCATGCAAAATAGAGAGCAGCTCTACTTCAATAAACATTCTACATACAGTACTTGAATAGGCCAATAAGCGTTAGGATATGTTTGTGCTGTGTAAATCTTTATTGCAATTTTGATATCAGAGTGCTTTAAGGATGCTGTGATAACATGCAGAAATTCAACAGGGACAGCTGATGATTCAGTAACGCTTCTCCTAGTTAGCCTTTGTCTACAAGCCAGCGTGACAGAGCATTCAAAGCTGTCACTGCTCTTCACATTGAGCCTATTGCACTTCTCATATTCACTGCTCTTTAAGATAAGTAGCTACATGAAAACTCCAGCATTCCATATTTTCCAATAAATGTTTCCAGCCCAGATAACTGCAGTGTGTGTTTTTAACAGTATGTGTTTAAAGATACTTTAGAAGCATAAAAACAAATCTATACAGCCTTTGCAACTCAGAACTAGAAGAGACTGAAAAAAATGTTATTATATTGGTTAACTTTTTACCTCCTGGATTTTTTAATCATGTCCTCTGCATTTTCAAATTTCATAACACCAGAAAACTCCTTTACATAGACCTCAATGAATCTTGGAGCCTATCATATAGAAAGACTGAAAAAAAAAAAGTCATTTTGGAACATTTCTATTACTCTGTGTGTGTCCACAACCAAGGAGGTTCTAAAAGAAGCCTAATTTTCCTGACAAATAAACAAAGCACAAATGAGCCATGACAAGGTGAAAGAGTTGGAGGAGACAACTTTAATTGTACAGAGGAGTAATCTCTGAGCTGGTGCCACTGCAGCACAGTGGCAAGCAAAGTGGATGGACCTTATGCTGGTTCACTTTACAGTGGAAGTTTTATACAAACTAGTTATAGTTCATAGCAGATCTCACTTAGGTCATGAATGAGAAAATGGTAAAATGGATATTAAATACAATTCTTTAAAAAAAATTACTCATCCATTTTCAGTCCAAATTTACCTATTTTAGGCAAAAAGTCAGTGGTAATTTAAGAATTAATTCTGCTGAAAGAATAATCACTTCTCTGAAATTACCCTTCTAAAATTTTCATCCACTCATTTAAGTTTTTATGGCATGTTACATGAACAAGATGTGATCATTAAAAGACAGATTAAGAGAGACAAAGAATATATGCAGATACAGCTATTCTATTCTTACTCTGCTTTTTCTAAAACTATAGATACTTGCAGCATACAGTCATGGAAAGCAAAAGAGAAGCTTGAATTAATTTAATCTAATGATTAATTTTTAAAGGTGAAAAAGAAAAACAATGTTAGCTTCCCTTTATTAACTTGGTTTTCTGTAATGAACTCAAATCAAGATGGTGTTGAATTATAGCTGGCATGAAACAACATAAAACTTCTGCCTTGTTTAAGGATATGAGCAAACTTCAGCTAGTTTGATAACTCAGATGTACTAGACACTTTTAATTTCCCATTAACTACATCACATCTTAAACTTTTTAGATAGTCTTTGAAAGGACAGTCTTCTTCATATGAAACCATATTTGATTCTTGTACTAACACTGTTATGCTTTTGAGACGTTATTTATTCCCCATTCCAGCTACTATCAGGATTTGAAAATTTCTTAAGAAAACAGTAACAAAACTGGTTATGTGGCTTATGAACCAGTGTCCCTTTAAACGGATGCTACAAAACAAAAATAACGGGTTTTTTCCTTCACTAGGAATGCAAATAAATGCATTGAGAGAAATGATAACATCCTACTCAGACAGAAAGAATCCCTACCAGTATTTTTGCCAATATGCCATCGTCACTTGATTCCATGGTAACCACTGCTTTGTCTGTTTCAATTTCACACAGTGCATCCCCAGCATTCACCATTTCACCTGCAAAATATAACAGAACTTAATGCATGATCTAGATTTCCTTTTATATCTCTTTAACCATTGAAGAGAGACACTTAAGCATACAATACACCCTGTTTACAATCTTAAACATATTCTACATCTAGCAGATTCCCTGTCATGATCTATCTTATTGTATCGTTCATTCTCATCTACAAACACTAAGATTCAGAGACAGGAAGAAAAACAGCAGAACATTAACATAGCAATGTTTATAGTAGGTGTTCCAAGACAAAAAACACACACACAATGAAAATTATCTGTACAAATCCATTGATAAGTAGCACTGTCACAAATGCAATCCTCAACCCTCTCTATTCATTGCTAGTCAGCAGTCTAAGTAGGATTCTTAAAGCTTTTGAGACAGTGGTCATAGGCAGCAATGCCTGTAACTAAGTATCATGGTTTCATAGCTTGTACCTACTCTAACAAAGCTTTTCAAACAGAAGTATGAAGAGCTTCAATCTCTTTGGAAAGCGTATCTGCGAACTTGCTTTCTCAATCTCTTCTACAGTAAATAAATAAATAAATAAAATAAAAACATCTTTTAGAAATATACTTACTTTGTGAAATACAAATATGTACAAACGTTAACAATTCCTTTTAATCCTTAACTGTAAGTAGAATAATTATGAAGTATGATCCTCCTCTGCTTTTCAAGAATACCCATATTTGCTGACACACAATAGAAGTTACTATGTCTGAATTCCTCCAGCAGATCAATACTGACAATGTGGCCTATCTTAAAAACAAAACTACATAGAAGAAGTTTAAGGTGATTGAATGTTTTGGTCTCCAACAAAACAAGGCACTTTTCCTTACAGAGTACTGAAAAATGGGGACAATACACAGAAGTCCAACATAAGATTACATTTCTTTTAACACAAAATATGATTTTAGTATCTCCTCAGTAGCAGAAATACCACACCTATATTATCTAAACATTTAATTTCTGCTGTCACTTAGATGTTAAGCAGCAGAAAATTCTTGTGCAGGTTGTAACCTACATTTTAAAGTTTATCATACAATTTAATAATTAGGTGTGAGTCTGAATTAGAATAAAAGAAAAATAAAGTATTTATTACCTTCATGATCTCTGCAGTGACAAGCAACAGAGACATTCAAACCTCAATTAATTACATTGTTTATGAATTCATAAACAATCTCATTATGGAACTTGGCAGGGGAGGTCACAAAGTAGCACCTATTTATTTAATTTAATAATCTAATTGTGCACTTTGCAATAATTAGAGCATAAACAGTCTATAACAGGAAGTCAAATTTCCAGGCTTTATATCAGTAACTTAATTCCACTGGATTATTAATTCAAGTGCCCTATATATCAGACCATTAGGTAAGTATCTGATAGCTGTTAAAAAATCAAATTGTTGAGCAAATTCCATAACCTATATAGTTGAGATAAGAAAGGAGCTTAACACCCTATCTGCTTGCAACCCAGAATCAGTCTGAAAATGTTCTGCACCATTGAGAAGATCTCTCACTACTGCAGATTGCTCAGCACTAACTCTAACAGCACAAGCTAGCCAAAACAAACAATCACACATTTCTCCCTTAGAATATAATTCATAACTCGGGTACACGGGGCTGTTTGTAGAAAGCTAAGGACTCTTACACAGGGAAGGCAAGAGGAAAAGTCTTCAAGGAAATGGGTAAACCACTTTTCCGCTTGTTTGGGTTTGTTTTCTTTTCCCTGTTCCCAATAAACATTGCAGCCAAGAAGCAGTCACAGATTTGGAAGGTAATTGATCAAATGCAATTTTAATCAAGAATACTTCATAGCTGGCTTCAAAATCTCATGCGTTTCAGTGATTCACTGTAATAGAAAGGATCATAGTGCAAAATGTGATAGAGATAGCAGTAGAGAGCTCCAAAACAGGGCCCACTTTGATGTCAATTATAGATCAGCTTTCCCAGTAGAGATGATTGGGATGAACAGCTTTGCAAAACATCTTTGTTTTTATGTTTTTGAATGAGAAAGCAGTTTTTGCAAAAGGAGTTGCCTTAATGGTAGCTAGCTCTCTGAGATCATATACAATACACTTAAAAATTCTTTTTATTTTCACATTTAAAAGAAAAAACTTAAATCAGTCATTTCTTGTAGCTAGACTGAATGATTAGTATTTCTACTGAAACTGACTTTCCCTCTAGGAAATCCCTTCCAACTGACATTCAATAGCCTGAATTCTCTATTCAATTACTAGCAGACAAGTATCCAAATCACAAGATACAAACTGCATTCTTTGAAGTGCTCTTTGCAAATTAAATCAAAGTTGACTGAGCATAGAAGTCCCTGGAGGTGCTTTCTCAGAAGAAGACCAAGTTACACTGCATGGGGAAATTGCTAGCACTGTTGCCTGTTCTGTTTCCTACCCAGAGTAATTAGGGGGTTTTCATCTCCAGGGTTGTTCATCTATCATCTTTCATCAACATTAAATTCATACATAATAAATAAAAATTTTTAGATATACAGTTTTTAAGTGAAGGACTTTATTACCCACTGGACATTATATGAAACTGCATGAACAATGAGAAGAAAATAACAAAGCTGTCAATTAAGTTCACTATTTTTCTTTCTGTCCTACTGAAATCATCTGCTCATACCATGAAACTGTTAAATGAAAACATTTGATTCTTAAACAAAGAGCAAAAAATAATTTTACTAGTATTCTACTGGCCCCTGCTGGGTAAGTTGGGAAATACACTTCACATGCGACCGCCTTACTTCTGTCAACTGCTTTTAGATGTTTGGTTTTTTTTTAATATCATGTTATCAACCATTTCTATTCAATAATGCTGCTAACATGGATGGTCAACTCACTGGAGAATCACACTGCTCATCAGCTCTTGCAGACAGAAGCATTAAAGTACTGTGGTTTTTCTCTTAACTTTGTTTTTTAATGTCATCATTATGCTCCTTTACAAGACTGACAAAAGTTCAGCAGCACACCAATGCCAATAAATCTTAAATAGATCTTAACAAGATGATATCCTTTACTTAATTTTGGTTTTGCTTCTAAATAGCAAGTAGAGCAATGACAATCCTGAAATAGCTTATCACAAAGTCAAACCAACAATCATGATTTCATTTTAATTAAAATATTTTTTTTCCTCTTGTGTTGAGGTTGGCATGTAGTGGGAAACCTGTGGAAAAAAATCACTGTACGGCTGCTGAATTTATGAGGAAAACCACTCTTTTTTTTTTTTTTTTTTTTTTTTTAACCGTGGACAAACTGTCACATTTTTCCTAGTTTGTTTTGCAGAAACTCCTACTAGAAGAGTTCATGTCCATTACAAGAGGACCTCTGAGCTATGGCTTTGCTATCTTTTCACATCCCAAAACATTCAAAACAGATACAGGTAAGGTACTTTTCTTCGTAATTCAGTGATGAAGGCCTTACCCACACTTTGAAGAAATAACTCATTTACCCAGGTAGAAAAATCAAAATGCAGATTTAGATCAACAAATCACAACTGATATTTAGAAAGCAAGTCCTAAAGAACAACTATAAAAATATCATATTTTTAAACTATTTTATAGTTCATTCGTTATTCCCACCGGAATAACGAAACAGAGACCCCTCCCCAAACTAAAGGGCTGTCATACCTCTAAAGCCACTACTGTTAAGCACATCAACACTGGGAATTCAGAACAAAGAAACAAGCCACAAACAAATACTCGCACCCTCGAACAACCTAATAGCAAATGTTCCAATTGTGGTCAAAGCAATCTTATGGAATACAACTAAAGAAAAAGTATTTAAAGCCAACAATTGTAAAGTGAGGTATTGTTCAAAAAGAAAGCACAAACACACCGAACATTTTGCTTCAAAATACTAAGATACAACCTGAAAGAAAGATCTTATTCTTACAGGACATAAAGCTGAAGAATTGCAAGTGAGGACATAGAAAACGGTATCTCACCTTCCTTCTTTAACCATTTCACGATGTTTCCTTCTTCCATTGTAGGAGAAAGTGCAGGCATTAAAACTTTAATTGCAGGTGTACCTGTAAAATAAGAACATTGTAATCTAGACTTAATACCTTTCGAGCACAAACGAGGCTAAAAGCACACAAACCTGAAGGACAGCTGAACTAAACATAATCATTAAGACAAAGCTCTTCTTCCAAAGCTTATAATGCAAGCATATACTTTAAATACACTCCCAAGAACACGAAAGAAAACAAAATAAACTTTAGAATCTGCTACATAGAGAAGAGCAAACCTGAGAACGAAACCATACAAAGTGTTAAGCAAACTGAGTTTTGTCTTTAGTAAAAATATGATATGGACACTGTATGACTGATAAAGAAGGTACATCTGCTGCTTAAGCTTTGAAGCAATTAGTTTTTAATGTAAGCTTCCCCCTCATAACTAAGACAATGCATTATGAAAAATACACAAACTTGTATTTCAAATTTCAGTACAACCTGCTGAAGAATGCTTTGGTGAATTGAAGTGAAGCAGTTATAGAACTTTTGCCCAATAGAACTGTAAATAGAAGGAAATCTAAAGCTTGCTTAAAGTTCAAATTACACACTTTATCATGCATAGACTGAAAAAGCAACCATAAAATACAAACATCCACTAGAATAATAAGCAGCTATCATAAAGCTGTGTGTCTTTCTTCTTCCCCACTGAAATGCCACAGAATTCTTAAGCTGAGGCACCTAACATCTCCTGCCTCTTGAGTATAGGATGCATATGTACTAAGCCAAAGCCTATTTTCATTATTTTTGTGTTTCTACATGTGGTCCTGCATATTCTTCATTCTGCTGCTGTGAGAGCTCCTCTGAGCAAAACCTTGGCTAAAATACCACACTACAGCCTCTTATTCACTCCTGGACAAACGGAACACGTCTTGAAGACAAGTGAGCAGGAAATGGTGTCTGAAAGTAAGGTCTGTCAGATATATGTAAGCCCAAAGAAGAAAAAAGCAATGTGCACACATGTATCTCAGTTCTTAAGAGAGGCCAATCTTCTACACCACAAGAAATTAGATAGCTCCCTGCTAATGAACCCTGATGTATGCTCCATCCAGAAATTCCTTAGTGTTATTTATTGGTTTTTCTTCCAAGTTATGCAGCAAAATCACAAATGCACGAGTACAGTATCAGGCATCTTCTGGTCAGTCTCAGAGTACTCATCTATCCTCAGACTTCTTAAGCATGATGACAGAGTGGTGGAACTGTAAGGAACATATCTAGCCAACTGGTAGATTAACTTCTGACTCCTAAACAGAGGCTAGGTGCTTATAATTAGGACCACTGCTTCAGTGCTGAACTGCAACATTAAAAGTGTGCCAAGACAAAGCACATAACCTCATCCTCCTGAAGTTCAAAAGTTGAAGAAATCAGAGTCCTGATTTGCAGAACCATAAGCGTCAATGATTTTTTCTCAAAACCACCACATACACTATGTGCTTCTCTTCTTTAATGCAGGTTGTGGAACTTTTTCCAGATGAAAGATTAAAGCATACTTTTTAAACTAATAAAGCTCTCGTAATCCTAGTACTCCAGACAATGATGATCCACCTCCTCCACCAATAAACTGTTCCAGTGTTTATTTATCCTTTTTGCTAAGAAACCCTATCAACTTCCTATCTGGAGCACCTCTCCTATGAGGAAAGGTTGAGGGAACTGGGTTTGTTTAGCCTGGAAAAGAGAAGGCTCCGGGGAGACTCTATTGTGGCCTTCCAATATTTGAAGGGAGCTTATAAACAGGAGAATGACTGCTTATGAGAGTGGATAGCAACAGGACAAGGGGGAATGGCTTTGAACTGAGACAGGGGAGTTTAGGTTGGATATTAGGAGGAAGTTATTAGAAGTTATTACAGGTTTTTCACACAGAGGATGGTGACACACTAGAACAGGTTGCCCAAGGAAGTTGTGGATGCTCCATCCCTGGAAGCATTCAAGGCCAGGCTGGATGTGGCTCTGGGCAGCCTGGTCTGGTGTTGGCGACCCTGCACATAGCAGGGGGTTGGAACAGATGATCATTGTGGTCATTTTCAACCCAGCCCATTCTATGATCCTCCACAGACTGAAATTGCCTAACTTCAAATTTCACTGATTGTATCTTAGGCATCTGTTAAAAAGCTTGAAAGATGTCTCATTACAGAGATGTTTCTAACGGATAAGTGTCTACATACATGGATCAGCTAAATTCTTGGCCTTCTCTTGCCATGACACTGCCACCTCCTAGATGCAGCTTGCCAGCAGCTCACTGCAATGTGCAGTCAGCTGGACGGCTCGGTACCCCCATACACAGAGCCAAGTGGCACTGCACAGTGCCCAGTTGTATGTCACGTAAGTGGGATTCTTTGGAATAGAGCCCCACAAGGCAGCACATTCCTTGGCCACACAGCATGCTGCCTCCCCCACCATTTGATCCAAGGCACCAGAGGAGCATTCTGGCATACAGCTTGTAATAAATGGATATTATCATTCTGAACTTATAAGGATAGTTACAAGACCAAACAAATACAGCTCTTCAAGTACTATTTTGTGTAGTTTTCCAGTATCTGATCAATTTAAGGCCCATTTCTGAATTATTTATCTGAATCTGCATTCAATTAAACCACAAAAATAGACACGAGAGGAATGTTGTAAAACGGCAAGAATCAATTCTCCTTCATATTCCCTTTTCTTTGTACCCAGTCAGCAACATTAAGGTTTATCATAACTAGGAAGCAGCAGTATACCTCTCTCACATCTTATCTTGCTTAGAGTTAGCAGAACAGCTTTAAAAACTCAGCAGGCATCCCTTTTTTTTTTTTTTTCTCCTTCCATTATTGAGAATAAAAAGAGCAATGAAATAAACTTGGGGTTTTAAGACAAGAAACCAGAACAAAAATGCTTCTTATCATTTCTTCTATGTCCTAAAAATTACCCTGGTTAAGATCTCAGAGAAGATAAAGATAGAAGGGAAACTTCAATTAATACACAATGTTTTAAGGGAATTAAAATTACCCATCTTTCTTCTTAGTTAATATTAACACATCCAATAAATCTGCCTCCGTCTGTCTCTTTGCTACAGGACTATGAAAGAACTAATTATTACAGTCGTAAAAAGTATTAAACTGAAAATATTTCAGAGGTTGGGTAGAGTTAAAGAAATAACATGGTTTTCTCATTATTTCTGGACACTAAGCATTTTTAATGCAAATTTTAAACACTGCAGCAACTATCTCATAACCACAGCAAGCATTAATGACCTGGCCATTTTATAATGCACCAAGAGCAGAAGGTGAGCTATTTATTTCCCACAGTCCCCAGGACATCATCACAATTAGGGTCATGCTGCCCACAACACTTGAGCTGTAGAAATGAGCCCAGGGTATATATATATGTATATATATGTGATTTGTGTTTCCAGAAGAATGCATGAAGAAATATGCATATTTGTTTCAACCTTCTATTCCCAAGCTAATTTCCTTTTACAAATCGGCCCTAGAAATTGATCTGCTCTTTCCATTATACATAAATGCTTGTCAGTTTACTTTTATTCATTACTATAATGCTTAGAAATGTATCCAAACAATGCTGTGGATAACAGTGGCACTCTTTAACTGAATTACCTTTTTTTTTTTTTTTAAGTTTCTTTTTTGCAATCTCTTGTCTTGGCTTAATACACAAAAAAAGAAATAAATGGCATTAAGAATGTATGCTATTCTCTGACTGCCTGTATTCATACTATGTTTAGTTTTTTCAAATACTGTAGGTCAAAAATGAGTTTACAATTTCGTTTATGCTCTGTACATTCACTGAAATGTATTTATGGATAACAGAAAATAGAAAATACACTACTTGAAAATGTACACGACATAAATAAATGCTGTGTTTCATTCGCCTAACTTGACAAGTCAACTTTGACAACCAATAAACAAAAAAAATCAAAAACAATTTTGAAGTCATATCCTACAAAATTCTAGGATTATCTACAACTGGTAAGCATGCTTCAAGGAAAAAGAAAAAGAGAGCATTCCATATCTCTAATGAGATTTAAAAAGCATTTTAAAACATGATGGCTCATATGCTTCAATTTAGTAACGAGTTACCTGACCCATTCCCCAGAAAATTCTCTATCCCATGGCATACATACAAAACTGAGTAACAAATTTGGAGTACTTTAACAGCTTCCCTGTCACGTAACAAGCAGCTTTCACAAACCATACAGTCTCTTTCAGTCAAGTTAGAAGACTCAGCAGCAAGCACATGTGATGCATTAGAAAAATAAACAGGAGACAAAGCAGAAGAAAGAATCCAAAAATGAAGGCACACATTAAGTTTGAAAATTGGAAACTCATTTTCTATATTACTGTGCCCCATTGCAATAATGGTAACTGCAACTGAGGAGCAGCACTCAAACTTACTGTAGAAGGTATATGACTGCTTCTAATCAACAGAAACAAATACATACATCCCACCATCACAATTCTGCAATCCTATTTAGAAACCACAAGAAGAAAATTTAAGTTTGTGAAAACTAATGGTGTGCTCCACTTTCTGTGAAGGCAGCAAAGCCCTACAAGTTGCAGGTGACAAAGTTGATCGCTTCTTGGGAGGTAGCTGACATTTTACTTCAAAACATAAAATATTACATTTATATGGAATTATGCAATGATTTCATTCTGAAAATAAACACCTGGCTGTAACATTCTGCGAATTGTCCTTCCAGACTTAAAATGTATTTTTAAGTCTAAAAGACTGCTGATGTCACAGATGTTTTCTGTTAGATGGTTCACCTGAAAGTTTGACCCGCCACTTAAATTAGAAAACAATTGTCTTACGGAAACATCTTGATCCTCAAATGCACTCCAACAATAAAGAATTTAACAGACACATCATTGATTACAATTTAAAAAGAAAACATGAGCTTACTTGTTGATTAGCTGCCAAGGTATACAACATAAAGCAATTAACTATTTAGAAAAACATTACAAACTTCTGATTACCTGCACCAAAGCTCAGAAAAATATGCACAAAACCTAAAAAAGCAAAGAACTGAAAAGATTTTATCTATACACTGGACAACTCCTTGTATACTTGTATAAAGATTTTTTAACAGGGAAGAGGTATTGTGGTAAGCAAGCAGTTTATAAAAGTTGCAGTGGTTTCTCACTCCAACACACTACTCAATGACCTTTCACTTTTTTATGTGTACGATAAAAAGGTCAACAGTATTACCAGAGCAAAATGCTGTCCTCATCTAATCACTTTGCCACTGCAGACAAATGTGTTGGCCATGGTCTATCCAACAGCAAACCACTTCCCTTCTCTCCCTCCATTCCATTTTATTTATTTATTTTTAAACTCATATCGCCAGTGAAACTTACAGTCAGTTACTAGCTTGCTCTGCTGGCCTATCAAATAAAAAAGTTGCTTTCTGATGTTTGGATGGCAGATATGGTCAACAAGTTCACTGAAAAAACTTCCCACAGAACACATTCACTAACAGTATTTTGGTGCCTTAAAGAAATTTCTTAACTATGAAATCAAAGAAAGTACTGCTTCTTTCAATGTATCACAGATTTGGAATCACAGAGGTTGGAAAAGACCTCTGAGATCATCTAATCCAACCCTCACAACAGTTTTGCAAAGCAGTGAATCAATTACATCTCAAATTGTGCTAATTTAAGGAAAACTTCTTAGCTTAGCCTTACATGACTGCCTGTTGTTCTACATTAACTTTAATATAAATCCATAAGACATGTGAAAGAAGCTGTTCAGCCTTCTGACCCACTTACTCATACTAGCAATAGTGCTAATATTTATGATGCTGTTCAGTTATCCAGATTAGAGAATGGGTTTTATTGGTGGTTAATCTCATCACAAGAAATACGATTTCATTCATGACAGCTCCCTGACCTGACTCATCACACAGCAACATAAATAACACTAACACCCAAAACACCCTGCAGAAAGCAGGACAGGACTTAATCTAGATTAAAGGAACTGCTAACTACAAATAAAGTACTTATGGCAAAGGAAAGAAAAAAGAAGGTGTAACTAAACTCCATTTTCTTCACTCCTTCCTCATCCCCCAGCCTCACTGAACAATCCAATCCTTGTGTGTTCACTTAAGGCGCACGCATATAGAGACATCTATGTTCACAGCCAGGTTCAGAAGTGCTGCAGTTAAGGCTTGCTCTTCCACAGATACGCAAGAACAGCACCTACAAGAATGGTTACCCTTCAAAGCTATTTTAGTCACTTTTTGGTTAGTGATCAGACATCCAAACAGGATACAGGCTAACTGCACTGTACAGTCCTTATAAGCACTCTGGAAAGTAAATATTGTTGATCTTTCATTATTGGTGAGTAAAAAGTTCAGACAATTCACACAATCTATTAAAGACAAGTGAGGCTCACTCACTTAAGAGAATTTAGAACACGTGAAGCTTCTCCGCTCTCATCACCATCCGCTAATTTTACTGCCATCAACTTTGTGTTGTCACAAACCAATTATCTGAGTTAAAAAAGGCTTAGAAAACAACAATTTTTTTTCCACATAAGCGGTAGCTTATGACAATTTTCTATGTAGCCAAGAATACAACTCCTAATATATATCATCAATAAAAACGTTGAATCTAGGGATGAGATTTCTGCCTCCACCTTTGTCCTTTACACCGTATACCAAATAAATGGAAGACAAGACAGGAGACACCTATAATAGGCTGGTGACTACAATCTGAGCACCTCGTGTTTATGCATATCCAATAAGACACCGTTTCATTGCCCCTTGTCTGACCTCCTTTGTTATGGAAACAGTTCCAGCTTTGTCAAAACAAAATAAACAAAACCTGTGATGAACTGAGGACAAACACTTTAACACGTGCCACTGGTGAGGTATTTTCTAAGTCCCCAAGCCATACCCTCTGGTTAGCAGAGATTTAAAAGACTTGCAACAATCTGACAGCAATGATAAGACTAAAGAATATTAAAAAATATTTTTAAATATTTTTAAAAAAGTAATAGTTCTTACTTTTTTTCTTCCTTCTATGAAGAAAGTTCATCAGCACCTTGTCTCCTCAGTTTACAGTACAGCTCCACAAGGTTACTAGAAAGTCAATTACCTGCTGAAACCTCAGTGTAACATACACCGATTTGCAACTACAATTAAGCAGATCTACACCCAGGTGCTTTGATTACCTATAGATACAGCTGGAATTTCACATATCCCCGTTTATGGAGATGCACAATGCAATCAAAGAGATAAAACAGAGCAATGCTGTTCAAACCACTGAAAGTTTTCCCTCAGTAATACATCCATTTGCATTTCACTGCTTATCTCATAGAAATATTTACGTTCTGGTTATGCCTTCTGTTACACAGCCAATGCATTTCAATTGAATTGTTTGACAGTTTATTACATCTTTAATAACTCTCACTCCTCTGAATTCTCTCCCATCAACTCGTACCCCCTTCCTGATGTACAGCATTCAAAACTACAGCAAAACTTTGGCTGAAGTATTAGCGGTACAAAGTAGAGTGGCAGAAGAATTACCACACGCCCTCCAGATGACACTCCTGGCTCATCAACCCAGTATAACTTTTGCAGCGCGATGGTGATTCACTCACATTCTGTTTGCAAAAGCCTTGACTTCTTAATGCAGGATTACGACCTAGCAAACTACCACGTCCCATCTTATACTAGGCATTTCTTCTTACTGTTATGCACATAACTCACTGCAATTAGTTTGAAGTCTAATCATGTCCTCAAGTCATATTTGGATTGACAAACGTTTTGCAGACCTCTAACAAAAACAACATTTAAAACTCAGCATCAGGCACAAGTCCTGAAAGGGACCTGAAGGATCTCAGATAAATATCCTTCCAGTTAGGACAACTAATACCTCCTCACCTTCCTTTACAGTTTGAACAACCCTATACAAATTCCCTGAGATCCTGTTTCTACAATTTCTTTATCAGAAAAAACACTGGAAAAAATAAAACCCACAAACATATGATAGCATACCAAAGCCTTACAAAATCAATCTACAACACAGATAGCACCGTTACACTTTACAAAAGCAAATCTGAGTGCCTGATGAAACAAAGTTTTCCTAAGCCTTGGCAGTATTTCATAATTTGTTCAGCTGGCTGCTTAACTGTAGGCTCTGAAAACAAACAAACAAAAAGTTCAGTAAGATACTTTTATGTAGCCTTTTTTTTTTTTTTTAAATACAGATCAGAAAGATAATGAAGACATCTTTCTGCTTTCCCTCCATCTAATCTGTTCTGTGTAATGCAGCTGATAGCTCCAACACTAATTTGCGTGAATGACACCTAACTTGTCTGAAGTTATTCTCTGAATAACTTTGTCCTTCATCTAGCTTTGTTTTTGCTATATGTCTGTGCACTGATTTAGCTTTCAGTGAAAGCTCAAAAACCAGCAGCAATAAATACTTGGATCTTGGTGTATTCTGTTGTGTAACACACTAGGCCTTATTTCTCATATTAACTTACAGATTATTTCTCCAATACTTCTGCAAGATTACAGTTGCATCATTTTATGCCTTGATGTTTTCATTTTTGTTCTTACTTGCTCACTCCTGGTAATTTCATTTGAATTGTGCTGTATGCTTCCTTGCTTCCTCTTTCAAATGCACTGATGAGTTTTTTTGGAAACTGACCTTTGCTTTCCCTCCTCATCTGACACGTTGCCCTCCTTTTTTCAAATGCTCATACATTTACATGCTACATACACATTTAGGTTTTAACTTCTGGATGCTATGGGTGTTAACCTTCCATCCCAGATATTATACACGCATAAAAAAACATATTTGGACTCCTAAAAGAGTAAGAAAGCATCATCTAGAATAATACATACACTTGCAGTCTGCTGAATATGAATGAGCAGAACTATTTCAGAGTAAGTTGAAGAACTGAAGGTATGTTCTTTAGAATGTGACACCAAACTAACAGAGAAGCTCAGCACGGCAGCCCTCACCTGGCTGAGAAGCCAAGAAGCTGCCTTTGAAATTAAGTACAGCATTTCAGTGCTACACCCTAAGTCTGGCCCTTTAACCGACACAAAATGTTTGAACTTCTTTAGAGACCCAACCTCACACCTTAGGGAGCGGGAGAAATGAGCGTGTAAGAACAATTAGTAATAAAACTGAAGAGAAATAATTCCAAGAGAGGAACCCGGCAGCCACGCAGACTGAAAGAATTAACGTGTGACGAACAACCAGCTTTGGGCCAAACCTAGGAGCAAGGCTGCCAAAAAGCACTCGTGCTTCGGACCTCCGGAGACCAAGGCAGCAGCGCCCAGCCGCGCAGGCCCACCTCCACGGCCTCCCGTTCAACGTGCGGCAGGACGGAACTGCTCCCTTCGTCCCGCATCACCTCCCCGGCCTCGCAGCCCCACACACCGATCGGCAGCACCGGCCCGGTCCAAGGAGGTAGCACGGCTCCGGCCCACCGAGGCTCCCTGCTGCCCAGCACTCACCCAGCAGCTCCCGGGTGCCGTGCAGGAGCCTCCAGCCTCCCCGGGCGGGCAGGGCCAGCCCAGCGCCCGGCACGGGCCGCCCGCCTCGCAGCAGCCTCAGCACCCCGGCGCCGCCGCTCCGCCACCAGGAGGCCGCCATCTTGCCTCGCCCTCGCCGCCGGCACGGGGCTGCCCCTAGCGCTGCCTGACGGCGGGCGTCCGGGGTTACGGCCCGCTCTGCGCGGGGAGCGCCGGGCAGGCAGCGCCGCGGCACGCCTCCCGGCGGCAGGACCCAGCGCGCGACCGGCGCCATGGCTGCCGCGGGCGGTCACGGCCTTCAGCTCGCCGACGGCCGCGACGCGGCGCAGGTAACGAGGGGGCGGTCGTGCCACCGCGCGACGTACGGCTGTGAGGGCCGGCTGCGGTAGCGGCGCTTGGTCCAGAACGAGCCAGGCTTCAGGCCTTGGGAAGATGTGCCCTAAAAGAAAAGACAGTCCTCTTGTAATTGAAGTCATAAATAACACCGTCATGCTGAAGTATGACTGTTACCCGTTCAAACCGAGTTTCAGAGTTTACATTCTTAGTTTTCTGATGACTTTTAATGTATCGCTTTTTTTTAAATTTATTTTTAGGATAAGTTACATCCAAGAAATCTTATCCCAGAACTTTGCAGACTGTTCTATGGTTTAGGCTGGGTAACGGGAACTGGTGGAGGAATCAGCCTGAAACATGGGTAAGTAAAGCAAAGTAAGTAAGAGCAACAAACTGTACGGCCTTTAAAGTCCTTTCCAGCTCAGATCATTCCGTGACGTTTGCAGAGAAAGGCTGGCTGCAATTGGTGAGGGCAGTTCTGTTCCGTGGCAGATGTTTGAAAGTCAAAAACGACTGAAGAAGATAGAAGGGGAAATGAACGCTACTGCAGATTTAAAGCAAAGAAGGGAAGATGTCTGGCTTGAATTAACCATTAAGGTTCTTTCAATGGAGAAAGAGAGACAAGTTAAGAGAGTATCTTATTTCTATCCTTCTTCTGTCTTTAAGGTAAACTACTTACTTTTAAGGAATGATTCATTTTCCCCTTTTCATTCCACTGACTGTGGAATCTAGATTAGATTACATGAAGCTTTCAGTGATAAAATGAGATTAATCCCACCCTGGATGTGTCGCAGACAAGGCATTTCCTTCAATAAAGAAAGTACTGTTCTACTGAGATCATTTCTAAGAAGTTATTATTGACATAATTGAAGCGACACATACAACAGCAAAACAATCTGAGAAGCATCACTTTGCTTTTTAACTGTTCATTACTCCTATTTATACTTTCAAAGCTTCTAATGGAAACAGAACCCCTGCTAGTGGCTGCTGAAGGAAAAAGAGAAACCTTCACTCTGCAAAATATTTTTCAATGTCTGCCACTGCCCCATCATGGACTCTGTAACTTAAAAGTTACTGATCTCTCATTTTTCTGACATACAATTATATGCAGTGTATGTCAGAAAAAGAAACAACACAGTTATTACTTTTCACATATATACATATTTATCTGGAATAAAAGCTCCAAACACCAATATTTGTGATTTTCTAATTGCTTTGTGCAAGTCACTTCACTTCCCTGCATAGTTTTGCAAACAAAGCAGCAATAAATAATCAAAGGAGTGACAAGAGGATTGATTCTTGGTTTTAAAGTTCTTCATCTATAGAAGATCTTTATAACACTGATTTCTTACCAGCAGCTGAATATAGGCTATTTTCTCTGTTGTTTTTATGTAATTCTTGTTCATTTTGACAAGACACATTCAACAGAGAATACACTGATGTAGTAGTAGTTTTCTTCAACAGTTCTATCACTTTGTAGCTCAGACTACATATTTGAGTAGCTTCCAATACATCTTACATGGTAGGAACAGTAATCCGATTGATTGTACTCATTTTTATACCTGCATTAATGTTAGGTATGTTTCAGAATGAACAGCCATGAGGCAAAGAGCGAGTAGACTAGCCTAGAATCATTCCATAGGAACAATTGAAGTTCCAGCAGCTAGTTTTATCTTACGTCCTGATCACCATTACTGACTGCACTGTTCATTGGAACTACTCAGGGTGAAGATGCCAAGATATGGGATAGCATTATTAAAATTGGTTCTAGAATTCTTTGTCAGGTGTCCTATGTTTCACTTCTTCTGAAAGATAAATTTCTAGACGAGAGAAAAATATTTAAACATCTCACACTTCTCAAGAGATACACCTGTAACTTGACTAATTACTCACTAGATGTCTCTGTGCTCCTGAATTTAAAGCATTGCTCCTTAAACCAAAGAGTGATTAAGTACAAGATAGCAATCTGATTTTCTTTGTTGTTATTGAAAATGTTTCAGTTGCCACCCTAAGATTTAAATTTAAATCAATATTTTTATGAATTTTGATCATGTAGACATTGGAAGAAAAGATACACTTCTACTTGAATTTGTCACTTAATTGCACTGAGTGATATTTTTTAATCAATGCAAATGAACACACAAATGCATTTTGTAGCTATATGTAGATTAGGCAGTTAGAACAAAGATGCAAGTATTTACATTGTATAATACAAGAGACAGCTGATACTGTTTATAGGTAGTCTGTGGATTTTTAAGTAGCAGTTTTGCCACAGGACAGTATCTACTTGCAGTTTGTTTTGTTCTCTTTGTTTTTTTTCTTCAGACTTCCTGGGGCTGAGTTTGAGATTATTACAGGGGAAGGTTTTCTGTTTCCCTTTACAGAGAAATCAAGGTTGCATTTTCTGCGTCTATTTTGAATCTCTTGTCAAGTTGAAAGCACTGTTTGAGATCCCTTTAAGCTAGAGATTTGATATGCTCTTATACATTAAATGCATCTGCATTTAAAAAAAAAAAAAAAAAAACCAAAAGCAAAAGACAGCCCCATCGACCTGTGACCACATATATGGAAGAGTGATAAATTTATTATCACAGTTTAGATTTGCTATTTCTTTTCCAGTGAATCTAGAGCTCTAATGCTCATGCTGTTAGAAAGACGTGATTTTTAATAGTTTTACCTATCTTCAAATTTTCTTAGGAATGAAATCTATATTGCTCCTTCAGGAGTCCAGAAGGAAAGAATACAGGTATATTTAACTTTATTTCTACCTTAGAGCTTATCTTCAGATGGGTAAAACTACCTATGCTTAGTGTTTTATTTTTCCTTATATAAAGTTAGGCTTACAATACTGTGGTCTGCATTCCTGAAATAACTGAATTTCACCTCTTAAGTACTCAGCTACCAAAGCAAGCCTGTGGCCAGCATGGCTTAAAGCAAAGATGATTGAAAGTTACTCTAGATCAGCTTTTTTCTTTTCCAAGATTAAATGGCTTTCTAGCTATCTGAGTACAGTTTCAAGTTAGTGTAGTACACACATATTACGCTTTAACACCTCTTTTCTGTTTCTTGTCGTTTGAGTGATTGGAAATCTTTCTCTTGGTCTTCTCAGTAAATAGATGGGCTTTCTCCAAGAAAAGGTGATGTTGCTATTTTATGCCTTTCCTTTCCTGGAACAGCAAACACCCTAAAATATAAGTGGAAGGGAAAATGGTAAATGATAACTATTTTACGACAATAGGAAAAATTGTTTTACAGCTTTGAGGGGAAATACAGGGAGACGTGAAAGGAATCTTTTTGCTGATAGAAACTTGAAGTTTTGCACAGTGCTTGCTAGCAACATTAGCAAATAAGACAGGAAAAGGCATAATATGGCAAGGCTGTGATGTTTTGCTCTTTTCTGATAACAGAAGTGGATTGAGCATAATGAGTAAGGAGATCTCTTGCAACTGTATTTTCTGTTAATTTTTTTAATGAGACAGTTTTATTTCTACCATGGACAATTCAATAGCTATAGCTTTTTAATAGGAAAGTAACATTTCTGGAAAGCTACTTTTTTTTTTTTTTTTTAGTTTTAGTACTCCTTGGCAGCAATACTGAAAGGCAGTACCAAATATTCATCTACCATACACAGAAATGATAATTAGTGTTAGTGGATAGAATAAACATAGCATTTTACAGCATTTTTACGAAGTTGAAATTGCATTCTATATTAAATATGTTGTGTTTCTGTATGTATATATCTCCTTAGAAGGAAAATGAAACTGTTCAGGTCATCACAGGTAAAAATAATTTCTCTGATACAGCCAGAAGATATGTTTGTTTGTGACATGAATGAGCAGGACATCAGTGGTCCCCCAGCACACAAGAAACTAAAGAAAAGCCAGTGCACACCTCTTTTTATGAATGCCTACACTATGAGAGGTATGTAGCAAATCCTTTTGCTTTACTGTTGACTGAAACGCTCTACATACATTGTCAACAAAATTAAAATTCAGTACTCGATTCTTTAAACATAAAAGTCACAGTGAAAAAGACATGAGCCTGTGAAATAAATAAATTTGTGCAGGCACACATGCAATGGAATGTAATCCATACTAACACCTGTAAGCCTCTTCTACAGGTTCTTACGTAGCTACACCTGAGATCATCTTTTCGGCACTGATTTTTAGCCCAGTCTATTAATAGTTTGTTGGAGGGAATGGGAAGTCTTTGACATGCCTTGGCTATTGTCAAAGGTTCTAAATTATTAAGTGAAAGAAATATCAAGCTTTTCTTTAGCTTGTAATCACAGTGCCAGTTTCCAGTTGAGCATCCGTTTCCTTTTCTGGTGTCAGAGATGTTAAAGAAGGCTCATTTCTTGCAATTCCTTGATATGTTTAGGTAGCAACACAACTTGCAGTCCCGCTTTGGGAAAAGCTTTTGGAGGTACTTGAGCTGTAAATGATCTGTACACCTGCACTGAGTGGAATGTCTGTAGATGGACAGTAATAGAGATCTTTTTCTATTGTGGAAGATTTACAAGTGTTACTTTAAAAAGGATTTAAGGAGACTCATCTAGTCTTCCTGCATAAGAAACTTGCTTATGTACCTGAGGAAAATTCATATTTTTGGCAACACTGCAGCCACATTAGTAAAGTTAATTACAATTATTTAATACCTTTCCATCATGGTACAAGAAGATAACTCTGTTTTTTCAGAGAATCAATGGATAATTGAGAAATACTGCTTGCATAAAGTAGAAGTATTTAACTTCTATGAATAAGTTTGGGAAGTCTTCAGACTCATGGATTTCTGATAAAATTATTAGAGGGTTTTCATTTTTATAGCACATAAAAAAAACCTATACAAGGAGTGCTTCTCCTTGCTTTTGTGCAAATGGTTTTTCTCCTGGAATTTGTCATGAAGTAAAAGTTGACACTGCTGTCCTATAACAATCTATAATTATCCTTTATAGAGGAGCAATTATTTCTTACCTTTATTTAGGCTGCTGTGCATTTTTTCTTCTGATACAGTAGATCACCATTTGCTAAGATGCCTAGCCAAAGAAAATGAATCAAATACAGTAATGTTTTTTTCTTAATAAATGCCTTTCAAAAATTATAAAAACATATATATATATATATATATATATATATATTCTTTTTGTCTTCTTAGGAGCAGGTGCAGTAATACATACTCATTCCAAGGCTGCTGTTATGGCTACCCTTCTTTACCCAGGGAGTGAGTTCACTATTACCCATCAGGAGATGATAAAAGGAATCCAGAAGTGTTGTTCAGGAGGCTATTACCGGTACATTTTTAAGAGCAGAGATGTGCTATTTGATTGCTTGTTTGCAGCAAAATAGATGATAATTAATTTATGTGTGTTTCTAGTATATAATATAAAGTATTATAAATGAGTAGTAACAAGACCTCTGGAATAAATCAATCATTGGCTTTCCCTATGAAGGCTTCAAACCTATAGAAGAGATCTGAGATAAAATCTTGCCAAGTCAAACTTACTGTGGTCCACTGAGCTGTAGAAACAAACTAAATAAAGAGCCAGGTCTTGACAGATATCTCAAGAACAGAGTTGCTAATACATCTATACAATGTTAAACTGAAACTGTAGCCAGCCAACATTAGACTGAATTGATAAAATGCTACTGTGTTTGGGTGGACTTCACAAATCATTGCCTGTTCTAGTTTAGGGCAAGTTAAGAGACTTGAGGATTTCAGATTTTACTTGACGGACTTTGAAAGAAAAATCAGAATAAAGAGCTCATTAATGTTATTACTTTCCAAGGATGAGCTCTGAGGTAAGTGCTGAGTTATTCCAAATTATGTGTGATGGCTTGTTTTGAGGACTCCACCCACAGTGCTGAATTGAGACCAGCGAACAACTTTTATATAATATGTGACAATTAGATGAAAAATTGAAATGCTAAATTCTTTCCACTTTTTGATGTAAATTTTTGTAAATAACAATTGCCCTTTGGCAACGGAGCAAACAATGTGTTTGGCATGTGATTTTGTACCTGGACATATTTTATTAGGAGTTTTGGTTGACTTGCCAGCTTTACCTTCTTGTTAGCATTAGCATTTTCATTTTTCATGTGGCAGAACTTCCTAGTAAAAACATCCCTTATTCTGGAACTGTCTAACATTGGTTTGGAAAAAAGCAACAACAACTTCCTTTTTTTGGATTTGCATTGTGAATTTCCAAAATTCCTGTATGTCAGGAAACACTGTATTTATTACATTCCATATCTACAAATTGTCCTATGTCATCCTGCTATCAGAAAAAAAAAAAAAAAAAATCAAAGCTCCAGATTACATGTTTGCTAAGTACATATTCATCCATCCAAGATCCAAGATTCCATTGCCTTGTCTCACACCAGACTGCACACTGAATTCAAAAGAAATTCTGGAAGCTATCTGTTACAGGTAGGATAATCAGAAGTATTTCCTGGCCTAAATATGATCCCTGAATGCTAGAATAATTTTACGTTTGGCTTCTGTAGAATTAAATCTGTAGTAAACAGCTTTCAGAATCTCAGACTGTCTCGAAGTATTTTATATGAACTTTTGTCTCAATGCAGGCTCCTTATGTTTCAGTAAAATATTTTTTTATCTTTATAGTTTAACTCTATCAGAGTCTTCTGTGGGTTTTATAGCTAATAATTCTTACCAAAAAAAAGGTTATAATTAGAAATCAATTTGTGATGTTTATACTTGCTTCCAAACTACTGTCTGAGTACAAAGTAGAAACTAGGAAACCAATCCCTTAGTTGAAATGTCCTAACTGGTAGCATGCACTCCAAATCTAAATTTAATGACTAGAATATATGAGAGACAAAGTAAACCTACAAACAATTTTCTTTCCTCACTAATTTATACACTTCTTTGGGAAAAGCATCAGCATTGAAAACTGTAAGACATTCTGTAAATATTTAATATGAGGTACAGGCTATATTAATTCTACCATTGCTTCCCCTCTGTGTTTTTTATAAGTTCTGCTAGCATCCACTCTTGAAAAATCAACGAGATCTCAATGATAAATCCGAATGTGAACAGGGGACTTATTAAAAACTATTTAAACAAGTTCCTGCCAGTGTTAATTAAGGTTCAAACAATGCCAAATATCCCAATCTCCTTCACAAGAAACTCTGAGGCAAGTTCCACTGAGTAACATGCATCATCTTGTCTTTGGAACAGGGGTTCTCAGGCTCTCTTAAGATCACATGTAGCCCACCAACCACTCTATCAGAGAAGAATTTATTTTTCATGTGTTGACACTTACTTTCTATTTATATGCCTTAGAAGGACAATCTTTTTTTCCAGAGGCTTTTTGGACTACCTAAATTCAATTTTTTTTTTTGCTCTCAGTTTTGTTTCCTTCTTTGTGATATGATTCTTTTGAATAATTTAATCTGAGATCAAGCTTGTAGGCGATGCCAATACAGGATGAAGAAAGTCTGAAAAAGTTGCAAAGGGACCTAACTACAAAGTGGTGATACGTGAACAAACAACTATATCTAATACATTAAAGTGTTATTTTCTTTTTGTGCCTCAAGTGTGGTTCAGATACTGCCAGCAGGTCATGAAAGTGGGATACATTCCTGAATTCTTCTACTGCAGTGTGACTCACAAAAGAAGAGTTTAAAAATCTCTAGTGCTGAGAATCTAATACCTTTATGCAAAGGAGAAGCTCTTTATAATGGAAGAGTTGAGGTATAAGATAGATCACTCTTCCGAACATTTCATTTCGTGTTTAAGATATATTTAAATCTATTTTTCTCTTAGATATGATGATACACTGGTGGTTCCCATTATTGAGAATACACCAGAAGAGAAAGATCTCAAGGAAAGAATGGCAAAAGCAATGGAAGAATACCCAGATTCCTGTGCTGTTTTGGTCAGACGTCATGGAGTTTATGTATGGGGAGAAACATGGGAAAAAGCCAAAACAATGTGAGTACAATTAAGAAATATGGTATATTTTGCCATTATACTTCAAAATTTGATTGGCTCTGCTGTTTTGTTTATCTCTGACCATTGTCAGTGATTCAGAATATTCATAGACTTTTGGCCTCATTGAATTTATGGCTTCACTAGGTTCATCCATGATTTCACTGTTTGATTTTTCTTTCCAATCTATTCTGAATGATAGAATTCACAACATTTTCCTTTTACATGGACAAGTAGGAAACCTTAAGACATTCTCTGGTTGTATATGACACCTGCCAATACTGTTCATACAGTCTTCTCTAGTCCCTCTTTTTTTTTGTTAGGGAGGAGGTACGAGGGCACTGGAAATTACATTCTTCATTTGCTGCTGAAAGTGCAACACATCAGGATCATGTAGCTGAAATGCTGGGCACTGGGGTGTCCTTGCTGACATTTCATACAGCTGCAATGGAAATAAATGATAACAGCTATCCAGTTAGACTGACACATTGATTATATACAGCTCAAGGAAGATAACTATTATCATAAAAAGCAGTAAGACTTGAATATATTGAACCTAACTTTACTGTTCACCTATTTTTCCTTTTAATTCTAGGTGTGAATGTTACGACTACCTATTTGATATTGCAGTGCAGATGAAGCAGCATGGGCTAGATCCTTCAAAACATCCAGTGGGAGAAAATGGGATCTTGTGAATGACAGCAATATTCAGGTGTGAGCTTATCTGTAGAAATTATCTGTTTGCAGGTACTATAGATAACACCATCTGTTCAGTCTGCTTTCCCACTCGATTACCAGAACAGAAACTTCAGTACTCTTCCTGCTCTGTTACCACTGTAGTTGTGTCTACACCGAAATCATGCTTCCTTACCATCCAGTGCACTGAAAGGATATATATTAAGTATGTCCTGTGCCTATTTTAAACTTAGGTACAGCTCAGAGTGCAATTGCCTTTTAAAACCAAGGTAGATCAAGCATTATCAGAACGAAAACAGTGAAAGAAAAGGACTACATCCTAATATGCTAATTTTTACAGAGATGTCTGAACACATGCTTCTGTTCCTCAGCTTGCAGTATGCAGTATTCTTATTTCACTCTTTTCTCAGTGGTGCTACTTATTTGGTGTAGTTTTCTGCTCTTGAGCAGAAATTACTTGTTGCAATTTAAATAAGCTGAATTAATTAGTATTACATTTACACCAAGTGATGCTAACTGTGAATTTCTTTTTTCTAATGCAGCAATGATCAATGTTTTCAAGATTTTCATAACTAGTATTTTTAAGTAAAAGAATGTATGTAATATGATCAGGCAGTATTTTATGTTGAAGGAGAAGGCGCTCTGAAACAATTGACACATAAGCTTTTTAAAGTACAGTAGGGCAAAACACAGTGGTAGCACAATATTTCAGTTTGGCATCCCTCTTCTTGTAAATCTTAGCAAGTTTAAAGATACTGCTACTGAGATTATAAAGGAGTCCCTGGACCAAAGTAGTGGTCTGAACAGAAAGGGCTAACCTGCTACACAGAGTTGGCCCATCAGATAATTCTCTCCACCCACTGTGTTTGCATCAGAAGAGATGAAAAATGAGTGCTTAGGCAGTGTGAGCATAAAACAGCCACGTACTCAGAGCACTAACTGTTATGCCCACGCCAGAGGAGGAAGCAGTGGGACAGAATGCTTGCTGTCAAATGAGTCCTTGTGCGAACAGGTATTTGGAGCGCTGCCACTGCATGCAGGGACATCTGCCTACCACACCTGCACAGAGCTACCCCATGGCCTCTGAGAAAAGTTCTAAAATTGCTCTTCAGCAGAATTAATCTTCCTTTGCCCATTTCTTATGACTAAATACCTAATTTAAGAGTATAGAATCATTAATGTTGGAAAAGAGTGCTAAGATCGCCTAGTCCAATCTTTGACCTATCACCACCATGACCATTAAACCACGTAAATCTTTGTTTATATCTTGTTTTCCCTATACAGATTTCTTCTTATGTGATCATGGGAGTTCCAGTTTCCACCTCGCACCGTTGAAGCCAGAAGGGGGTGCTCTTGTATTCAGCTGAATTAACAGATGTTGGCAGCCAATTTTGACCAGACGTATCAAAGAAGAAAAAGAGTTAAAACAAAGAGATCCTGCACAATCATTGCTGTTTATGAGTACTGGCAAAAGCTACTTTAGGAGGAATGAAAATTCGCATTCAAAGAGCTACAGAGAACTAATGTGACATATTGTTTGCGTGATTTAAAAATTAGTGTTTTAACAAATTTGCATTAGCTGATCCTGCTCTACTGCTGCATCGTTTGACTTGTTCTAGATCTCAATTTCTGAAAGATAAAGCAGTCCTTATTCGTTGAAAGGATATGAGGACCTCCCCTTAATTAAAAGTTACGTTTAAAATGATTGCTTAAACTACTGATTAATTTATGCTACATTAATTTCTGTGAAATTAAGCTTGTAGCATATATATTTTTAAGTCGTATGTTAATTGTTATTCTGCGTAGAGAAATGATATAATTTTGTAGCATGCATTTGGAAGTTGTTACCGAGACATTCCTCCAGGTCTTACCTATTTTTTACCTCTTTAAATTCAGTCACTTTCAGTGCAATTGTTTAAAACAGTTTTTTTAATGAACTGCTATAAGCCAGACTCATGTCAGTTTACTCAAACAGCTCATTAAAATTTAGTTTTATATGTTTATATGTCTTAGTGTCTTTATTTCAAAACCTCCTGGAATAGCCCCACTAGCATCTAAGCCACAACTGACCAACTTTCTGAGTATTGAGATCCTCATCCCAAGGAAGAACACCAATTGACAACTTACATTGCCAGAAAGGAGAGGTCTTGTTTTCCCTTCTGTTTTCTGCTAGGGGCCATACATTCCCACCATTTTCCTTGCATCATCTTTGGCACTTGTTTGAGCTTCTGTGAGGTGAATTAACTCATTAACCTAAGAGAAACTACTGCAGGGGGTAAAAAGAAAATAATTATATTGTTTCCTAATCAGCCACTGTTAAAAAGTTAACTCAGAGGTGGGTTCAGAGTGCCAGAGCTGGAGCAAAAGAGGACATAACTAAAATCAGAGATGGAGAAGACTCTTTTTGATGAGGGTAACTATTCAGACTTAGCTACTCATGGAAAGTTATTTGGCTAAACCAAGAAGTCAGGAAGAAACTTGGATTTTTTTACCCTATTCAGAGCATTGGCTTTCTTTAGTTGTGTACATCAGATCACTGATCTTAAGGTAACATATACACTGATGGTTCTTCTATTTACTGGTAATAGCGTTATATTAAATTCACACAAAAAATATCCTGTTTTGTCTTGGGGGATATTTATGTGCCCATCTAACAGTCTAATGCTGGGTTCCAGCAAAACTCATTTTCAGTAAGGCATCATGTTATAAGACAAGTGCCTGCTGATAAGAGTCGACCCATGTTGGGCAACAGCTGATTCTAAACAGTAAGATGTGTTTGTGCACTGGTGTAGTCAACAGAGCTGTTGCTGCTATGCTGCCAGTTTGTCATCAACAACATATCTCGTGTTTCCACATCTTTGTGGCAACTGCAGCCTATTTTTCTGTGCAGGGCACAAGAGAGCACATTCAGCATCTGCTACTACCAGACAAAGAGCAACTATCTTTGAAGAAGGGATCAAGACCTCAAGTGATGAAGACTTCCCCTTGACTGGAATGAGATATTGTAGGGAACAATTTGCCACAGGAAGCTCGGCAACTACTTATCTACCAGCAAAATTTATCCTCACCTTGCTGGGAGGCTTCAGGTTTTCTCAACAGGAAATCACAAATCTTTGTGCTCAAATTTTGGTAAGTCAGTTACTGACTTAAGAACTTTTAATAGGAATTTTCATATAGCTTAGCTAGCCTCCCCTCTACTCCCTGCCTGATGATTGGACTGTGAGACTAACCTTTGCCACTATATTCTTACATCAAAGGATTAACCAGGTTTCATTTTTTTCTGGGTGTCCTCACATATTAGAAACCAGAATAGCACTGCCTGTTTTGTATTTCATGCTATTTAGTTTATCTTCTGAACTCACTTTCTAAATGCTTGTTCTCCCCAACTCTTAAAATTTACAACAAGCAGTGGAGTTATGCTGACAGACCAGCAGATTTTGTTATGAAAAGTTTATTTTTCAGCAGTTACATACATTTGCACTTCCCTAGTGGAACTGGAGGTGTAACTGCAGTGGTTGACCTTGAAATCCCTGGGGGAGGATGACTGTAATTCTGAAATGCTGGTTAGCACTGAGTAACTGAACGTTGTTGATTAGTTTTATTGATACATTTTTCACAGTGAAAAATTTTTATTATTAGATACATTTGTCAGTGGTAAATACTTTGCTTGCAGTGACCAATTACACATTCTGTGATTGTATGTAGATTGCAGCAAGAAACTGGGTGGAAAACCTGGTTGTTTTTTATTGAGACCTATTGACGTGACAAACCACCTGGTGAAGCCTGTTTGCTGTCTATTGATTGTGACCTCTGATTCCTTCTCTAAACTGAGGTTTCTGCACAAAGTGAATTCCTGCAGTATTTTTGAAGTTGTCATAATACAGCATAACAATATTATTCCATAATACTGATGTTCTGTCAGGATAAAGATTGTTTAAGTTCTGTTCTGCGTGTTTAATGATGACAAACTACAACGGAACATTCAAGGAGAGCTTTTTTTTTTTTTTTTTTTGTCAGATATGTTCCTCTGGGGTCACATGTTAATTACAAATATTCACTTGCTCATCTGAATACAATTTGTAATACTATAGCATTTGTGAAATTTGTCAAAAAAAACCCACACATTTTCTGTAAGTGATGCTCTTTTATAGATGATTTTGAGATATTCAAAATCCCATTCATTCAGTGATAAAGAAATGAGCTAAATACACTCTTCCCACGCCTGTGTGTGAACCCTTCAACAAAGAAAATGATAATTAGACAATGTTGGTGGCTTCACAAGCCTGTGAAACGATTACTCTTACCCAAAGTGTTCAGAAAGCTCTTACTGTCCACTTCCAATTATTCAAAAGAAAAATATTAACATTTCCTAAGTCATTTATAGCTTCCAATTCACATCATTTTCTGATGTGAACTGTAGATAAATAGACAGTTAGGTATGTATATGTTCACAACAAATTGTTGATCACCATCAAAGCTGATTATCTGGCTTCAATATCACCAGAGAAGATTATGTAAAATTCCATAAATCCCACTTCAAGAGGATCATCAAAAACAGTAATCAAGTTCCAGTATTTCCCAATAAAATAATTTCCTATGTAACATCTTACTTGCTTTCCAAGAAGGAAATGAAGCTGTGGAATGCAGCACCTAGTAATATCAAGTGATAAAGCTATAACTTATATTGACAAAACTGCAAGTCCTCTACAGTGCCATAATGCCTCGACAACACCATCCTATTTCCTGTAACTCTGAAATCATCATTTAAATATTAACAACTGGAAATCCTACTGATTAGTAGAACAATACAACTAGATTGATATCCTTCCTCTAAATTCCTTGTTGCTATTTGGCAAATACATAAATAATAATTTTTTGCAATCCAACCATCCATCTACCACCAATGAAGACGACAAGAAAGTGGCAAATAAACCTGGAGCAGTTTATCTATTTTTCTGTTCTTTGATATAAAACAATCAATATACAGTCTGATATCAACACCTGCTAGTTTCAAAATTCTAAAAAAAAAAAAATAGGAAAAAAAAGAAAAAAAATACCAAAACCCTGTGAGCTGTTGGAAGTTACAGTATCAGTACTGAATGGAATTATTGCTCATATACTTTACACATTCACACATGAGTTAAAGAAATTAGGAGAATGCTTCCTTTTTGAAGCTGATTTGGAACTCCCTTTTCTTACAAGAGGAGGTGATTTTATTTTCTTTTTCTAAACATAAGGTGAAATAAAGCTGTGACCTACAGACCCACGCAGTGCACAAGTACTGAGTCATGCTACGCTTTTATAACAGGGGTGCGTATGGCTGAGCTTTCATAGAAATTAATCAAAGCTTTCATAAAAGTCAGAATGTTTCCCTTCTTGCTTTTGTTTTACATCAGCATTGTGCCTTGGTGATTGGTGATTCCTCAAGCCTAATGTTGCACCAGAAGTGTGCTACCTGATGTGTTTTTTAAAAGAGAAAGCTTCTGAGTCCTTGTGTCCTAAAATAATAATAATAATAATAATAAATAAAAAATAAAAATAATTTAAAAAAAAATGAAGAAGGAAGAAAAAGACTTTCTGATACTTATCCTGTCAGCACACAAGAGTTTACATTAGATGGTCAATAAAATCGTACTGTTTTTCGGCTGATATCATTAGCACAGGGACCTGTTTCTGCTAAATTTGAATGGTAGTGGCTCAGCACACTGGCTGCATCACTGAAAAATTATTCTGGAGCTGAAACTCTCAGTGAAACCATGACAGCTGGCTGTTGCTTAGGATTTTATTCTACTAATATTTTGAACTGAGTTTGTTCTTAAATTCTTGAACTTTTCTATGTTCACTTCAAACCTTCTCATGTCTATTGGGTTTTACTAGAGCTCAGTCAGAAAAAAAGTAGTGACGGGCTAGTCTGCATTACTAAGAATGGACTGAACATGTTTGACTAGATGATATTTAATGGAAAATCACAGAAATTATATTGCCTGAACAGCATTTGCAAACACCCACTCACTCTACACTTACGTATGTGTGTTGTTTTGTTTTGTTTTACTCTAAGATACTGTGCTACTGTACTAGCAAGTTTCTCCCATCTTGACAGATAAAATTACAGAGTTTAATCTCCAGAAACTAGCTCAACAAGAATTTATTTAAATAGCTGGGCATAAATTCTCGCTCCTAAATGAGCCTCAGATTAGCTCCAATTTCTCTAATGGTAATTTCTGATAATTACAAACAGAATACACTGGATATAGAAGAAAGAAGAGGTCTTAAATTTAAAGCAAAGAGCTGGAAGTCTAGATTCTGTGGCTGATTCAAGTGTTACCTTAAGGTCATGCCTTGAACAGTTCACTTTGATGGGAGTTTCAAAAGAGCGTGAATGAATCAGATACTACCCTAAATCCCACTGCAGAACTAGGTGCGAAATTTCATCATGCTCCCCTGGAACTCCCAGGACTTCACTGCTTTTGCTTCTGATCAGGGGATAAAACTTGCACGTTCTGCGTGGACAGCAGATGCCTAATGAGTATTTCTTTCATAAAAAGCAAGAATCTCTATTACTGGAAACATTTTAAGAGAAAGCTTGCCTCAAATAACTTAACCTCATGTAGATTTACAAAAACAAGAAGGACAGAACTGATCTTTGCTGCTTACTCAGATACATTGTGACTAATTCCTCCCCCCCTGAAGGATACCAGCCATTTGCTTTTCCAGATCTCATTCCCATCCCTTAATCTTTTTTCTCCAGAGAAAGCAGATTATCCTTATGGTCCCCATTTTTTATGCTTTGTCACATGTGCATGCCTTCAGTTTTAATCCTGCTTTTCTAACAGATTTTTCTCCCTCACTTCTCTTTCCATGCCCTCTTTGAAACGGAATGTAAGCTTAATACTATTTGCATTCTGGTTGAACTTTCAAACCCAGCAATATTTCAGTGCCAGGCAGAGAACAGCTCAGCTTTGCCCTGGTTCATCTGCCACATCTCTGACACAGAATGGCTTAGGTTGGAGGGACCTTAAAAATTGTATGGTTCCAAATCCCCTGCCCAAGAATGTTCTGTTGTTTGCATGCTTACAGGATGTTGGTACTGAAAGGGTTAACGTGCCTTTTGTACCTCAGACACAGTAGGATTTTGCAAGCAAATGTCTCCTGGTTGCAAGAGCATACGAGCAAGTAGGAGACTAATTTCCTGTTAAGGAGTCGCTACATTAAAAGGATATTTGCATAATCATAGACTAAGATAATGTAGGGAAAACCCCAGAGATCACTCTGATGCCAGGATTAAGCCAAGCCCAACATGTAATTTATTTGAATGCATGAAAACTGCTTCTTATCATCCACTTCTATCTCAAGTCCCCAAGCACTTTAGTTGGCAGCAGCAGGCTCTCACTCCTCCTGGCTAATTCATTATCCTCAACAACTTTTAAAAGGGTTATTTTAAGTTTAACTTAACAGTCCCTGCAACTTAATTCATACAATAAAAAAATTACTCTTTTTATGACCTGTGTCACACGTTCAAAATCAGGCTACCGCATCTTCTTGGGTCATCATTTCATTTAATGCCCTCGCCTTCAGGTTATGGCAACTTCTGAAATATCACACGCATAACAAAAATAAAGATCCAGACTACACCTATGAAAAACATAGCCAAAAACAATGAGATTTCATAATGCAGGCTTTTTTTTTTTTGGCTTGTATATAAATAAAGGAGTGTCCACGTAGGAGTTCAACAGAATGCCCTAAAGAGCAAGTACATTAGCAATTAAAAATCAAGGAACTTAAATGTTTCTGAACAGATTAATACTTCTCCAGGGCTGGTTGTTCCATTTTACATCCAGTTGTATGCTTTATTTTTCTATTTAAAGAATCTCGTTACCAAAGTTGTACTTCTTACTTCATAATTCCCCTGCATAATCTTGCTTAGAGGCTCTCAAGTTGCTGTAGAGAGGCCTGAAAGACTGTAATTTTTTTTTAATCATTTTTTTACCCAAGTTGGATGATAAAATTATATGAACCCTGAAGATCAGTTGCCAGTAAAAAAAAAAAAAAAACCAACAAACAGAAACAGGAAAATTAAAGGAAAAAAATAAGAGACAAGAAGGGCCATTGCTGTGCCTGCCTGCCAGGGCTAAAATGAAAGGGGATACAAAGAAATGTGAGGAGGAAGAAGGCAGCTGCTGTTTCTGAAAAGCAACAAGGGGAGCAGCTCCATGGCATTTCAGTGCTTCAAGCCTCGAGCCACAGCATAAGAGGGGAATCTTTCAAACAAAGCGAGGGAAAGACAACCATTATGATAACAAATGATTTAGTTAATTGTAGTAAAGACAAGAGGAGAATATAATTACGGCCTCAGACACCTAAATAAGAAAGCATTTAGTAGCAATAGGAGCAACATTAGCAGAAGAGAATCATTATACGAACAGGAGGATTTCCACTCTTTATTGCAAGCGCAGCACTAATAAAATGCCTACCCTGTAGTAGGAGAGGGCACCATGTTTTACTACACGTCAGCAACGATTAAAGCAGTAAAATCCCAGTAGCCTGAAGGTAGTCCAATAGTATTAATCCAAAAAGTTCACACATTAAGATTTGAAATTTCTCATGCTTAATAAGTAGGACTGCTACGTATGAAAGAAAATCTGGACATCTTAAGTAGTTAACACAAATACATGTTCCTCCCAGATTTTGGAAGTGCTAAAAAATCACCTATCAAATAACAAAGACAACAAACTAAGCCTAATTAGAACAGAACAATAGTCAGTCAACTGAATGATAGCTTTGCTAATCCTCAAAACTCACGCTGCACAAAATCAGATACCAAATAAAACAAAATGACAGCAACCTGTTCCTATGGAGAGACAAAGGATGGGAGAGAGTCGTCTCAGCTACCTTTTGTTTTAATGTCTCTTCATAATAGACAGTCTACGTTTAACTTGAACTTGATAAAGGTTCCCAGGCTTCAACACAGAGACCAAAACTGTGGCATTGTGTCATGTAACAGCATTACACAAGTCTTGATCCCTAATCATGTTTCGTTTTGTGCAGAAATCTGTGCAGAAATATATATGAAGAAATTTATCAGAACACTTAATCTCTGGGGGAAAAACAAAAGTGTCCAAACTACCTTGCTTCCTTACTCTATCATTATTGATAGGCCATTCCCAGCTTCAGTTCCAGAAATCCTCCAGAGCTTTGGACATCTCCGCCATGTTCCTATCTACGTCACTGGTCCTTACACTTCTCTGATTTTTAACTCATGCCATTTTCAGAACTGATCCCAACATTACAGGGAGTAGTTTTACAAAGATTTGTCCAAGGAAACAGTGTACACATATGAGAACTGTGTTAGGCTAAAAGACGGAATACATCATCTTCATATACGGTTAAAGGATCTCACATAGGCTACAAGGAATGAAAACAGAAATCCTGAAAAATGACAGACAAAAAAAGGAGGAGAAAGTTAAAGCAGTGGGGAATGGGGCATTAAAAATCCAGGAATTCAAAGTAACATAACACAGACTGTAACAAAATCAACCTTGTGCATGAAAAAGCTTGACAAAGCTCAAGTTACAGAATATTGGGCATAAATCACTCAGGAAAAGCATTATGAACTTGACAGAGTTAAATAGAAAAGTGACCAGACTTAGCCTTGTATTGCAGATGCCAGCAAGGTCAGAAGATTTCCCATTACAGGAGATGTAAGATGCAGGCGCAAATTTAAATGCTTGCAAGCCAACAGAGAGATCAAGAACTTTAACGTCTATCCCCCAAACATGAGCTTTGTTGCATCTGCAATTATCCTCTCCTTTAAAAAATAATCATAACATTGTTCCTTTGCACATTCAGTTAAAATCCTTAAGCTGCTACTTTGAATTACAGTTGACTAAGACAGATTTGATTTCTTCCCTAGGAAATCAAATAAAGCTTTTCTGGTTTTTTTTTTGTTCATTTTTTGAAATATTTTCCATGCTCCCAGTATTGTATCCAATGAAAATTACAGATCTCAGATTCTTTAAATACAAGAAATAGGTGTTCAAAGAAACAAATGAAAGAAAGGCAGCTTAAGTATAGGAGGAGTCTTTGAAATGCTGTTAGCCAGGAGAGTTTAAAGTCAGAATAATCTCATGAGTTGTATTTTCAACTTGTCAGCTGTGCACTGAAACTGCACTTTTTAATACTACTAATCTCTACAGAGGAAACTCCCACAGTCTCTTATGTTCTTTATGTTGGGTACAAGGACTAGGATGTCATAAGGCTAAGATTATGCCAGGAAAGGATTTCTCAGGGACAGAAAATGATGCAAGTGATTGACACCTTTCTTACAAAACTCTTGCAAGCTCTCTGGTATGGGCTGAGCTAGAGATAGTAGTTTTCAGAGCAGTTCTCAGAGCCCGTAGACATCCTTGTGAGTTAGATTCCATATGCAGCAGTCTCTTGGGACTACCTAAAATATCCCTTTTGGTCATTTCTGTTCTAAATGAGCACAACAGCAGCACAAAAAGCACACTATCCTCCTGAAACTATGACCTCTACACTTGAGTTCTTAGTGAATAAGAATGGGATTTCCCTCTACTGGCTAAAGTCATTTCTTGCTCAGTGAAGTATCGGATCTTTGACTCATCTCTGACCAACTCCATGGAGACCTTGTTTCTTACTATTTATTTCAAGCACTTATGTCCCATTCAAAAGCAAGCAAAGAAACAAACAAATTAGGGTTGGCTTGAATGGACTTTTCCATGAAGACATTTTTTTAAAAAGATTAAAGTTTTTTAAATACAAGCTGCGTGTGTATAATAAACAGCTAACAGCAAACAACAGTGTCTTTAATCTTAAACCATATCTGAGCATTAAGTGACAAAACACAGCAAAGAAGAGCCTCCTAGTTGAGAAATCTCAGCCTAGAATCCATTCCTGAAGGAAGAAGTTTAAGCCTTCGAAAAATGTAACCAGAGATCACTAGCTTATTTCTGAGAAATCTCTGCTCTTTCAGATGGTACTCAGGCAGTCAGTGGTCTCATTTAGGATGATGAAAACCTGGTGGTACCTTTCTGGAGTGAAGACACTCAACCAAGTTTCTCCTACCTTCATGAAAAAAGCTGGAATTTCTACTATTCTGAATTTGTAGGGAGTATACACCTTTCTGAAGACATCCAGAAAATATTCACTGGCTCATAAAAGATATAACAATAGGCACTGATGAATTCTCAGGGAACCAAGAAATTAGTTAAATGGAGAGTCTTGAATTCTAGACTGCAACAGAAGAAAGAATTTAAGTGAGACAGAGTAGATTTTGAATTAGTGTTACTTATGTAAAAATGGGATATAAAATCTACTTTTCAGTGTCACTTGTGAGAAACATTTTATTCAGAGCCCGATTCAGATGTTCTCACACCTCGCAAAGATGCACCAAGACTCCATATGGGATTAGTTTGGATGCAGGTGTTTGGTTGCCCAAGGCATTTGGTGACTATATGCAATTCTAGGAGAACTTCAAATGACAAAGGGAAAAAAAAAGGACAAGTTACCTATGAATTAGATAGTTCTAACAGAAATACTAAGATGCATGAAAAGAGCCTCAGAGATTTGGATAGGCATTTTAGAACAAATTTAAGGAACTAAATATAGCTTCCAGGCCTCCCTTTTAGAAAAAACAAACAAACAAACAAAAACAACAACAACAACAACAACAACAAATCTTTTTTGCTTTCTGTGATTCTTTTTATCTTCTTTTGGTCCTGACATAGATGACAGACACCTTTTCTAATCATTCACCTTGGCAAATTTTTCATTTTTCAAATTAGTAACCTTTAATAAACACACCCCTGTAATTTGCATTGATAATCCTTTTCCCTAGAAGAATGGGTGTTGCTGCAGGAACATGTCCAAAGGTTGCTCTCCAACCTCTTACTATTGAAAAAAGCACCATGCCACTAGCTATTATGACTCAATAATAGATTGAAATCTCTTGTTATGTTTTAATATGGGATAACAACTCCCTTAGAATTTCCATTAATAACGAAGCACCTCTATGAAATACAGACAGAACAACAGCTGCAGTGAACTTCTAGTAGATAATGCTTCTGCAAGATCTCAGCATTACATTAGCTCTCAAGACACTGCATCCTAGACTTCCAGACACAGTTCCTGGTATTCACCCAGGAAAAACTATAACAGGAGTAGTTCAAATGCTGATGTGCACACAGTTGACTAAGTGTAATTTGGAGACAATGTAGTAACACAGACATGTTGTGACTTCATGAATATGGTAGCGTTACAGCCTTAAACTGTACAATGCTTTGACTTGAACAGGGAAAATAAAAGCTAATATGATAGTGCGCCGTATTGGGAAGCTAGCTATACCCATGTAAGAGTGTCACTGCAACAAGTGGAATCTTCTAGTCTCAAGAAGTGATGCAGCACTGACAAGTTTCTTAGAGTAGGAAAATCCAATTCAGGCCATGAATAAACAATCCCCTATGCATGCCTCACCTTACTTTGATACTGATCTTTATGAAGATAAGGTGCCACATCCACCTTCTATATAATGTTAGAGGCTCAGGCTAGCATCTAATCCTTTCCATCCACATTTAAGAATAGATGCTAAAATCTTGTGGGAGAAGAATCTCTTATTGATTCTAAGATGCTTTGAAAACAGTACAGGACCAAAAATGATCCTTGCTTTAATTTTAAGAAGGTTGTAATTTGTTGTTTGTTTGCTTTTTCTAATCAACCAAATACTCACTCCCACGTTAAAAACTTGAGTCTAATTCTTAGATGCTTTATTTAACTTCTACTCAAATTAACGCAAGTGGATTCGATCTCGCTCTCAGAACTTGAAGTTTGGAGAGTTAGAGGTACTAATAACTCAAAATGACAGGACGGGGTCCTTCTGCTCTGGGAATGAGATAGTGCTAAGCGTGTGTTTTACCATGTAATTCGAGTAACCTTCCTTCACCCAAATCGTTTTCCACAGCAAAGGAGAACAAAAACAAAGGTTATTTGATCTTCATTTATACATGTCAATCAAATACTTCTTTTCTTCCTCCTCCTCCCCCAGTTGCACATCTTTCCCCATTGCCCTCCAGCAGAATGTGGGTGGAATTCAATGAAGGCACATATTCTATTTTTTTCCCCCCACTTATTTTTGAAGAAACTATGATAAGTGCTGTCAGTAATGTTTATGGAGGTAGTAGGAGTAGCCTTTTCTTGCTTGGGATTTTATGTACAAGCACTTTCCAAAGAGTCTTTTTGTTTGCACACCAGTCAATTACATGATTACTGGAAAACAGCAAGCACTGGAAGTGTTATCTCAAGTTAAGCAAGCAAGTTACTATCACTGCTGATAGAGTCCCTGTGTAGTTGCCACCAAATAATTTTCTTTTATTTTTCCACAGGACTATGCAATTAACTTGTATGCCCAGTGTTATTTCAGGATGGGTGTACTGTTCAACTTACTTGAGTTATGCAATACAGGTATTTTGATGTTGATGAAATGTCTTGTAACCCAAGATCATTGCCATTGATTTGGGTGGAAATGTACCCACTCAGCAAAGTGGCCAAGGGTTAGTACATACAGAGAATAAACTCTCCGGTAAAGTACAAAAAAAAAAAAATAGAAAAGAGAAAGCACACAGAGATGGTAAAGAAAAAAAATAAGAAAAAAAGATGAATGTTAGCCTTATATGACCAGGACTCATGAGAAACTGTCTCAAGCCTGAAAGCATCTAGCTTGCTTACATGGATTAGGTCAAGACAATGACTAGCCACAGCCACGTTTTCCTTATCTGTGAAATGAGGATAAAATTCCTTTCTGCTGTGCTTCGTAGATTGTGACTAACGTAATAAGACCTCATGAGACTGCTAAAGAGTAGTTAATAAATAAATATAATACTAGAGAAAAGGGAAGAAAGTATGCAGATTATAAAAGAAAGAAAGGGAATGAAAAAAGAAGAAACTTATTGAAAAGACAAATATGCTGAAGACTCAAAGACACCTAGAGGACAAAAAGATATCCATAGAAAATAAAAGTTATAAAGAAATATGGCACAAAGGACTTATAAGAAGAGTATCTGAAGGGCAGAAAAACAGCAGAGGTTAGAAAAACATTTACTTTCTAAATATGGCTGATAATAGAAAAAACAGTGGCTGTGTCATAAAACAATGAGTGCCCTGTGGCAGGACAATAGTATTCTATCCATTTTTTCCATGCTGGAAGAACTAGTTTCTTCTATGTGTAATTGCTTGCATTTCTCTTTGTGGTATTGTCAAATGTCCTGTGCCCTCCAGAGCTGATGAGAGCTCTGCAGCACAGAACCCCAAGAACAGAGTAGGCTCCCATGAATCAAAATCCTTGCACAGAAGCAGTGTTAATAAAGAAAGTTGCCTTGAGGGCTATTAAGTTCAGCACTAATTAAAATGGCTGATTAGCAGCTTTGAAAAATGTGGTTCCCCTTTTCCACCGGACAGACAAGCCTTACAGCTCCTTTCTGTAAATGTTGTACAGCTAGCATATCATTCCTATCTCCTGGAGTGAAAGCAATTCCTTTCCTTTTTTTTCTCTCTCTATGGAAGCCATTTCAGTTGCCAGTGCAATGGACTTCAGGCTTTCATTGGTCTTCTCCCTTTCATCTGTATAAGCTCAGATACTATGAGAGGACATCAGCCAGCAGCTATCGAAGTGAGTGCCTTTGACTTTGATCCTTTAACTTTGAGTTGACAGTGACCCAGCTGAATTCCTCTACATTAATTGGGAGCTTTGTGGCATTCTAAAAAGCCAGAATAAGTACAGGAAGATGGTACTAAACTGTGAGGCCTTGAGGTAGGGAATGGCAGAGATTTCCAACTCTAAGGTATGAGAGATAGAGGAGAGAAGGAATAGAAGAGAGAGGACAGAAGCTGTGAGGAGCAAACTGCTTAAAGAAGTCTTCCATGCCCCTCAAATTCTCTCAATCTTAGCTAGATTATGTAGCATTCAGAAGCAAGCAGGTGGCAACCCAAGCAAATCAGGTCCAGAAACATCTGCAGTTTTTGCTTGTTTGTTATCAAATAAGAAGAAAAATAAAGAAAACCCTTGAGAATTAACTAACATTCTACCTTTTTCAGGATACTGCATGTTTTATGAAAATGATACCAAAGTTTCCCAGAGTGACTTCTAGATTTACTTCCCCATGTCTCATTTGACATGCCCAGTGCCTCTTAGTTCACATAAGTTCCTTGGTACAACAACTGTGCATGTGAAGCACATACAAACACTACACATGAGTAGGCTCAAAAAAAGTGATCTAGTGAAATAACTTTACAGCTTTCCTGAAGGCAGAAAGTCAGCTCCAGTAAGCAGAGTAAAAAGGTTCGGCACAGATTGTTTTGTACCATCCCCAAGAATGGCTAATCAGTGAAGTCTAGCCCCTGAATTCTTATTTTATCAAATCCTACAAGGAAATGAAGTCACCAGGCTAACTAATTTAGAAATACTGATATTCAGATTGAGGAAGGTTGAGGATCTTGACGGCGTCTGAAGGTTTTATTAAAACCTTTTACTGCAGGACTGTGCCAACACATCTATCTTGCACCTTTATATCAAACTTCTATAGTCAAACTCCCTCCCCGTTTCAGGAAAGAAAAGTAACCCTCAAATACTGATGAGCTGAATGTCCTCAATTTGTGTAAACAATTAGTAGGAACAGTCATATGAACTGAGACATGCATGTACAGCATGCACAGGTTTTTCATACAGAGCAAGTATATAAACAAATTACTCCTTACTTGACCTAGTGAAGCACCACACCTACTCTGCACACAATTATATCTTTTATGTTCTGCATGAAAGAATATACTGCAAATGAATCTTAGTACAAAGTTTAAATAAAGAATTACCAAGTAATAATTAAACCAGCCTGTCATTTATTATGATTAGACACTAAGGTAAGATCTGCTTCTTTTAATGCTTCTCAAAGAATGTACTCATTTTAGAACACGTACAACCAGTTACACAGAGGTCTCAAAAGACATACTGTTCTCCTCCTGGCTTAGTGATGCACAGTGTATTCATTTTTATTACTGGAGTTGACCCAGTTATTGATATCACAGCCGAGGTGACACGCTATCAGTCTTGTCATAATGAGGTTATGACCCAGAACTTTCCCTTGTAACCTCTTCCGTAATGTTCAACTAAAGATCTCTTCTGTTATGAAACCCTTCACAGCAGGACAAAGTAAGTTGCTGTGTTTCAAACAGAAGGAACACCAGGTTGTGTACTGCTAAGCTATGTTAATGTGGGAAGCTTTCTCTGCACAGATGGCCAACCAGAGGTTAGTATTAACCAAGAAATCAGGCCTAATTGTGGCAAATTTGAGTAGTAGAGGCTCACACATGCAGTTCCTCACATCTATTTGCACTCCACCATATTAGAAGGTAGAATTTGTATGGTGAAGAAACTGCTGTGGGAGCTCAATGGCTTTTCCACTTCTTAGTTCCTTTAATGCACCACAAATCATCTACCACTGAAGTCTTAATTTCAGATTTTTGGGTTACAGATAATGCTAATCCTACAAAGGTATTATTTACAATTTATATTATAGATGCACCTAAAAAGCTAAAAAGAAAGGGTATCATTTAATTAGGAGTCTTGCAAACAATAATGAGTTGCTACATCAGAGATCTAACACTGTTTTTATCGGCGAGCATAAAAGCGATGGATGGAACAGATAAACTGCAAGGTGGGAGTGGATTGGAAAGACTGAATAACTGTAAAGCAAACAGACTTCACTGCAGCTCACTACTTGCCTAACAGATGGGAGTGGTTCATGAGCATCATAGCAGAAAAAGGTTTTGAGGAGGGATTTAGAGAGGGATAAGACATCAGCTTTATGGATTTTGGCAAGAACTGGTTTCCACTGCTAGGTAATGCGGCAGAAAAATATTTAAGACTTCTGTCTCACTGAAAGAAGAGCAGCTGCTTAAGTTGCAGTAGGTGATCACTCCTCAATTTAATACATTAATTGCTATAGCATGTGGTGAGAGATGGTTTTGCTAATTGACTTTAGCCCATTTAGCATCCACGGTCTGAAAAACAGTTCTGATTTTCATCTCCTGTGAGTACATATAATTATATCTTCTCTTTGTTGTTTATCCTGAAGTTGATCATGCTCCAGTACGGCTGAAGTCCAGAAAGCATAGCTGCATGTTGAAATGAAAATTGCACAATAACTATCATCATAGAGACCTAAGGGGAAAGTTGTAAGATTTCTTATAATCTCATACAGCTTTATGAGATGTTTAAACCCGAAAATACAAAAATGTTTTCTGAAATAAGGTATGATCATATTTCATATGAAGCTCAGATCTTTTCCACTGTGGATTCCACTTCACTTTCAATGAAAACAAACAGCATCTTTGTTAAATACAGCGATTTGGGAGCTGATAAGGTTGTTTTAATTGTTAGTTGTATTGACTTTTAATTTATTTGGGGCTAAAACAAGCATTCAAAGCTAGTTAAGAATATAATTGAGCCTTCCTGAAGTTGATAGGTATGCCTTTATCAGCTGTGAATCCTTTCTTCCACTCTAAGCCCTGCTCCTACAGACTACTAGCTTTCCAGAGTCACTGGATGCTATTCCAGGCTTGATTGCTCATTCATTAGCCCTTCACCCCTGGCAGGAGCCTCCCTCTCTCATCAGCCAGGAACTTTCATTCACTTAGTAGCCTTTAACCATGTAACAGAATCAAGACCAGATTTGTTGCTCAGGTTGCTTTTACTGATGTAGCACATTAAGTGAAAAAGCATGCTGCAGGTCAAGCTTTCAAGCAGCTGAGCCAAGAAGTTCATACATAATCTTGCTCCACTGCTTTATTTACACCCAATCTGTTCCTTTTACACTTTACCATGCCCTTCCTACTGCTTAGCTTCTGTTGTCAATCTGGAACACATTTTGATTGATTCATGAATGATTGATCAGTGTTTATGACTTAACCATACATTGCGGACCCATGCTACCTCCAATCATTGCCTTCACCACGTGTTTATGTTCTAAGAGTTTGCAGGCTATCTTTGGCCATTTTCTTGCTTTCATGTCATTAATAAAAGGCGTGAACACAGTCCTTTGCTGGACTATAAATACCTTGTTAGTTCACCTCCTCTCTGGCTGCTCAGTCACTGTTTGAAGCACCCCATTATTTTGGTTGCACGCTTAAAATAATTAAGTCTCCTATTTTTTCTAGGCCTCAATTGTCTTGCTTTCACTGACACTTATAAAGTCTTATTTCAGGAAACAGGAAAATTAACCGCAGTATTTATTTATTTACATCCACATAACATAAAACCTATAGGTAGAGTTGTTAAAACACCTGGCATAGGTTTAGAAACATAATTACAATATTACAGAATCAGTCAAAACACCAGCTGCTCTTTCTTTCCTATATCTCTCCTATCAGCTACATATCATTCACTAGTTTCTGAGAAGATTCAATAAAGATTAAAACTTCCCATAAACCATATCTGTTACACAATCATATCTTTACCTTGCTATTATAGCTTAGCATCGCTTGTACAATCTTTGGAAAGAAGTTATGGGGAATAAGTAAACAAATAATTTCTAAAAAGAAGTATTAATGTTGTCTTATATCACAAAGCCCAGATTCCTGCACCCATAGCAGAGTTCGTCCACTTCTGATGCTCAGAAACTAATTTCATGAAGTTTTGAGAACAAGTCTACCTCTCCTGCTGAGATGAAAAACAAAGCAATTCATCACCCGAATACAATCCAAAATAATTCCTACCATATGAAATTTTCTGATAGGTACCAAAGAATATTTTTAAAGGTCAGTGGAGGAGTGGAATGCATAATGAAATACTGATGAACTGGGATAAGACTGGTACTTGATATAAGGACAAGTTAATCACTTAGTGCTGTAAATAATTACTACTCTTACATTTAAATATTTGCGTTCAGCAAGAGAAGCATATCTTCAGAAGACTAGGCCCCTTTTCTTTTTCTAAATGTATATGTATACATGTCTGAAAAAGGATGTGATGGCATTCTTGCAGGCAGTCTGTCCAGCATTGACTGCTACCTGTATTTCAGCTGTGAGAATACTTCAATAGTCTTAAGGTTTCACAAAGGGCACCTTCAGGCCAGCCATGATATTCTTCTTGTTCCAATCTGGATTTGCATCAGATTGGTTTTTTTGTTCTTTTGTTTATTTTTTGCCATGAGTTCAAAAATTTGGACAGGTCAAAACAAAATTTTGATTGTCAATTAAATACCAGAAATTTCCCATGAACACATACCCTGTGTTCACTTCAGATGCTCTTCAGAAGCTGGGAGGCTGGAAGAGAGCTTCTATATTAACATTACCAGTAACAGGACTGAAAATAGGAGCGATGCATCGCATCAACACATAAACCTGAAAAACACAAGTGCAACCCAGAAACATTAGTAAATGGGTGCTACTATGAAGTTAAGTATATTTAAAAGTTAGTAGTTTGGTAATTTTTAAAAATGTGTTTTATGAAATGTTGGTTTCATCCAATTACACATATTCTTATTTATTTTACTAGTAACATTTGATTCTGCAGAGAGATTACAAATAAGTACTAATTAATGAACCTTCCAAACTCGACTAATGATCTGATGTATGAGCATAAGAGGTTGCAGCAATTTCTCCCCATTTGGTAGTGGAAAACATGTGCAAACACTTCTTGGCCAGGCTGGTAAAGCTATAAAGCCTTGATGTAACAAGGGATTGGAACACTTGGATTGAAAGTTTTGATTAACCATTTGGTCGACTGCTTGACTTGCTATCTAATTATGAAGTTTAACTACATCTCCACAGAATCTAAAAAGACTCTCCACACCCCATCGTTGTTTTCTTTTGTTTGTTTTGTATTGTTAAGTATTTTTTTGTTGGTTTCTTTTTATTTTTAAAGCCAGCTTAAAACTGATAAGCATCTGACAACAAGCAGTTCACCACATAGCACCAAAGCTTCGGTATATCAAAGGGCAAGAGATCATAAATGAGGCATTTGTCTAAAATGTAGCCAGATTTTCCAAAGAACTCAAGGATAATTCCTTTCAAATGCTCAGCATCTACCTCTACAGGCAAATTTTCAGAAGTGCTCAAAGCCATGCATGCTAAAAGTCTCTAAGAATGTTGCTGGTTGTTTTGGTTCTCAAACAGAAGCCAAGCTTTTTGAAAAGCCTGTCCCCTTTGAAATATTTCTGCTAAAGGATATTACAGTATAGCTCAGTTATTATTTTGGGTTCTAGATGCATCTGTACATCTCTATAAAACAACCATGGTGTAAAACTTCATTAAATGAAGAATAAACTCTTTGGAACACAGATCTTTCTTTTTGTTATTTCTTGAAATGACTTCATAGATACCCTTTGTATGAAATAACTCATCCTTGTCATTTGGAAACATTATAAGGTTTTGTCAAGTCATTTTTTTCCCCATTGCATCTAACGGGGAAAGCAGGCACTCTCTTTTTTCAGCTTTTCTTATATATGTCCTTCTTCCTAAACAAATGCCTATTTTCTTCATTATAAGTACCGTGACTTTTACAAAACAGAATTACACCTGACATTATTTCCTAACATAATCATTCTGTAGATTTTTTGTTCGGTTTGATCTTTTCTGAGTGCTGCATCTCCATTTTACTAAACCCTTACTTATGAGCAAAATATAGGAGGAACAGACTCAGAGAATTGTAGCAATCAGTAGGAAAAGAAAGAAACAAGAAATCATCTGGAAGCAAAGTAGAGTGCAATTCAGTAAAAGAGTCAAATGGAAGATGGCACACTTGCAGAGGCATAGCAAAATGTATGAAAGCAGAATGGAGAATATCCAGAAAATAGTGAAATAGTGTGGAATACACTGAGGTCAGGGATATATCTAAGCACAGGCTACACTTGAGTAAAAAATGTCTTGCTGCCATAACAAGAAAAAAGAAGTTGGCATCACCCCTGGAGGTTTTTAAAGCAAAGCACAGCTTTCGGATACGTGAAGTTTTTCTTTTCAGGGTAAGACTTCAGCTGGAATACTAAGCCTACGACTGGGAGCACCTCTTTTATAAGTATGGCAGCTAGAAGTGAGAGGTCGAGGAGATGTCATTGAGGTCATCTGATTTATGCATCACGATCAGAAAAAAAAAAAGAGTCACTATGTCTCAACAAAAGAGGGAAAGATTCCCACTTTCATATAGATAGATGGGGACAGACTGCACAATGTGACTACTACCAATAGTCACATAATGTTAGGTACCTCAACAAATAGAAGAAACTTTTCAATATTTAATGAGACTTCTAGATTTCATTCTAGACTTTAAAAAGTTTTCAAACAAGCCCATTTTAAACATATCCTATTAAAATGTCACTTAAAAGAAACCCCTTCATTTCTTAATACTACAGAATCGAAACTGTGGACAAGAAAGTAAAAGATAGAGAGGGAAGAGAATTTGCCAGTGTTATCTGACCAAGAGCAAGGAAGCCTGTGCTGCCTTTCAAAGCTCACAAGACTTCAGACTGCCCCTTTGGCCACTTCGGTGTCTGCTTAAAAGTGTACCTCAAACGTAAAATGCATCTCAGAAGACAACAAAGTATTAATTCAGGTTCTGACTAAATATAAAGGGAAGAAAAAAAGAAATCAGTGTAAAAATATAGTATTGGACTAGACATCAAGAAAGGCTGTGGAACAAGAGTCCTTGAGGGTTTTGAAGGAACAAAGGCCTGAGGAACACGTTGTGTTCAGGGTTTATCCTGCTCTGCAATGGAAGTCAGACCAGAGAGCTCCACGTGTCCATTCCTACACTAGTGACATTTTGCTGATCCTATGAGCTCATCTTTTTTTTTTTTTTTTTTAAAGTCAGCTGGTCCAGCAGTGACTTTTCCTCTCACCAGAAGACAAGCACATTTGCAAGAAAATATTTCACCAATCAGCAGGTTGGCTGGGGGCAAGGGTTTCATGAGCATGCACGTGTCTGCATATCAGTACATTTATGTAACGGACATACGTATGCACACAGGGCAGTGATCAGATGCTGAGTTCAAACTTGCAGGCTCTCCAAGACCTGAATGTCCATCATCTAGATGGACTCCGGTAAAAGATTAACAAGAATACTTGTGTGCAGCTTGGCCCAGAACACCCAGGAAGGAGAAGAACTACTCAGAACTGCCTGCGGGAGTTTACAACTGGGAGCAATAGGGTAAAGTCAGGTAAGGAAAAACAGTTTGAACATCAGTAAAATTTCCTAACAGTGAATGTTATTAGACTGGTTAATCTCCCCTTAGGGAAGCAATAAAAACGACATCATTTGCATCTTTGCAAACGAGACCAGACAAAGCACTGGGAAATATACTGTGGGGAATAATCTTGTAAAAAGATTGCACTAATTTTTCCCATCTATTCTTTCTTCATAGGATTGCTTCATACATGCAGTATGCCATACTCCTTTTCCTGTTACTTTATTCCTTTTCCTGTGGGTTGAATAATAAAAAAAAACCCTGGAGCAATTGATAACTTTCTAACTAGAATATGTCACACAATTTGCCTTTTTATTTAAAAAAAAAAGATATCTTTTTTTACTTAAAATATAACCAGTAACAGATACAAGATCATATTCTGTAGGGTACTGACACACTTCAGCACAATAACCAATTAGGTTTGCCCTAAATTAATTATTGTTTGACATGCTACTCATACATATGCTCTGCGTAAGAGGAGGAAGTCAGTCTGACCTTAATTATTGCTTGTAAATAATCCCCAAGTTGTAACTAAGTAGAGCCTTTTAAAATGTAATTATTATAATACCAGAGTTACAGAGCTCATTGATTTATAATTGCTTAATTGTTTATATCTATTAAACCACAGCTGTGATAGGTTCATCACGCATACATGCACTACTCTGGAAACTGATGAAGTATAGCCGGGAACTTGGACCAACATTATCTCCCACAGCTAAATGCTAAATAATCATTCCAGTCAAGGTCAGCAGTGTTCATCAGATGGCTGATCAACTGTGGGAAATAAGCAGGTCATTTCAGAACAGATCCTGCAGAGTAACAAGATGGGAGTAGGACACAAACATATCAGTACACTTTTAGGGTTGTAATGTGTAATAATCTATTGGAAATACAGGTAACTGTGCTAGTGGGAAACATAATATCCAAGCAATTATAAAGCTTTCCTCTTTTTCTAAGCAAGGTGTATGCAGTAGTTTGTACGCTTGCATGCAAAGGATAGACTGTTTTTGCCTGCCGTGCCAACTACACATATGCAGAGAGCCTGCCACAGAGGGAATTCAAGCCACGCACATGGCCCTCACATCTTCAGTATCTTCAGCTCTTTCTCTGCCACTGTCTGGTAATAAGCATCTGAACAACTGCACTGCATTACACGTAGCTGTGATTACAGAAAAAGAGCAAGATAGAAAAAAACACTTAGGAGTAGCCAGCATACATCATTAAAATTGTAACGTATCCCATCTGTCAGGAAGGAGACACCAACATTTTTCTCTGAGAAACTGCAACCTGACACTCAGAAAGATTTTAATATATTTCCAAATACCACCTTCTTCTGACAAAGATAATGCATGGATTTTTTATCATTAAAATTGCAGCTAAATATAAGCCTTGGTTCAAATCTTTTATCATTTTACAGTGCAGAGGATGTCACCAGCAAAAAAGTACATTAATTCTGTATGTTCATGGAATACCATACGCCAAGTTGGGAGGGACCCAACAGGATCTTCTCTGGGCTTCACATGGGATGACCTGAAACTCAACCACTACGCCTGAGAGCTTTGTCAAACACTGCTTGAACTCTGGTAGGTTTGGCCACATGACCACTGCCCCAGGGAGCCCTTTCCAGCAAACACACATTATGTCACAGAATTAGATCCTAGAAGAAGTGATAGAACTATGAACTGACAACTCATATAATCACACTAACACCTGAAAGACATAAATGTATTCCCAATACCTGCTCTGTGAATAAGAGATTATATATATTCTCAGTATTCATGCAAATTCTTATATATTTCTTAAAAACGCAACACATTCTGAAAGCCTGAGAAAATTGGTTCTGTGATAGACCAATAAAGAAATTTCTGCAATGAATTTCTTCCCCATGCCCAAAATACTGAAAAGTGAGAATGATGATCTTTGTGCAAGATGCACATGAAGATTTGGATTAAAGAAATTAAGCCTGTAAAGACCTGAAAATCCCATTTCAATCTCAGGCTTTCCTAGACTGTGCAGCATAAAGAAAAAGCCATTGCCATTGGTCTCAATTTCTGCACTCCTATAAAGTGAATATTAGTCATTTAGGTTCATCAGTCGGGTTACATCTAAATTCCCCATGGTAAATGAGACTAAAGAAATGCTAAGTATTCTAGTGTTGTACAATCCAGATGGAGCGATAATACCCTGCTTGTTATTATCAACATTCCACAGCAATTAGGGAATCATAGCAGAATTCTAAATCTATGGGAAGAAAATCAGATTGCCTCAAAGTGTGGTCCTGTCCCATCATGTGACTGAGCGTGTAGGATTAAAGGCATCCCTATCTTAGCAATTCTTGTGCACTATTTTTTTTTTAAGTTTATAATTGAAAATGTTGTTTTCTGTTGTTCCTCCTCCCACCCCCAAGCTTTCAGTTATGCAAATACAGCACAAGTCCTGCTCTTCTGCATACCCTCACCAGTCATCAAGGCTTTGCAGCCAAGTTCTGCTCCCACTTCTACCTGCACAGACCTATTCCTTTTAAATAGACAATGTGCAAAGAACAAACATAGCAGCCATCCATTCTTGAGCTCTAATTTCCTTGGAAAGGTCGTGGATAACCAACTCTTATCTGTTGTGTTTTGGTTTCTTGTTTGTTTGTATTTGGTTTTTTTTTTTTCCAAATATAACAAGAAGAAAAAATCGCGTCATGAAAAAATTTAATTTATCTTCCTTATCTGCAATTCTTATTGAAAAAAATATTCTTTACATTGCTGACAGCTTGTTATTTTCCTCATCTGTGAACAGCTGACATCTCTTATCTCGTGCTTGGAATATAAACTCTCCAGTACAGACCATCAGATCATTCTTTATTCCTCCCACTGTCATTACAGTCAAACCAAGAACAATAAGAAAGAAAGCAACTTTTTTTGTGTGCAGAAACGTTTCGGACTGCTTGGCAGACTAGTTGGTACATGAAATATATCCTGAAAAGGTAAAACATCACATAAATACTATGGACAGCTAGAATTTTTCCTAACTCTCAAACTTTTTGGTATTTCTTCATTACTTTGTGTTGGCTGAGCACAGCACCTATCAGAAATAATGACGGTATTTTAACCAATAGAAGTAACTGTAGATCCAAATACAATGTTTGAGGTTAGAACTTTAGAACCAGGTAACACAAAGTTATCTTGTACAGGAAGTAGGGAGAAAAAAAAATCCCAAAACCCACAAATGAAAAACACCAAAGAAACCAAAGAATAAGCAAGTTGAAATAGTTATAATGTAGAGAGAAAAGGAAAAGATGCAATCATGAACAATCTGTAATTAAATACCCACAATAACACAGAGAAAGTTACTTCCTTGATGTTCAAAGGGCCAAAGGAAGGAAAAAGTAAATTAAAGCCTCCTTATTATAAGAAATCAGCGTGAATCTGTGTTGGTAACTTAGAAATTGAAGTTCTGACAAGCCTGATAACAGAAATAGTCAAGGGTGAAGGTTTGCTTTGCTGTGAATTTACAGTATATTTGCTGGACATTTTCAAACAGTTCCTAACTGATGTCTGGGAAGAGCCATTAAACAAATCCTAGCTGATCACTGGCCTTTAGGAGAATTTGAGAGCTGATTCTGTTCCATCAAACCAAAACCTTTCGGAACCAAATAAATAAATAAATAAAAATGAAATCTGGTGAACACAGAAGGCCTGTGATTGGAGAACTCAGCTGACATACTTTGAAGACCCATTTTCATAAACTAGTACTCGATATTTAAAAAAAAGAAGGAAACAAACTAGAGCAAAGAAGCAAACCAACAAATACCAATCAATTCCAAGCAAATGAAAAACAAAAAAAAAACCCATCAACACAAAGACTGTGAGCACCTAGAATGAAAGTTGTCCAACTTTTGCACTGGGGTAAGCTACATAAATAGCATCTCCCCCAATAATTCTTTATATAAATTATTATTTATTAAAGAATATCTCCTCCCTGCTTTCCCTGAAGCAAAAAGGACATAGGAGTGTGAGACATCCTGCTATAAATCTCTGATCCCTCACCTGCTCAGGCAGGAGTTCAGGCGGAAGGTATGATGTAGGTGTGGTGCACCTGAACACTCTGTAATAGCTGCGTGTGAGGGGCGACAATGAACACATGGGAACTGTTCTCTGCTGATGGATGAGGAGGCACATCATTAGAGATCACTGTTTCCCAGAGGGAATCAGGCAGAGGATGCTGAGGGGAGGTCCAGAAGCTCAGACAGGAGAGTCAATAAGATGATCTAATACCCACTGTCCTAAGCTTGTGCAAAGCAGCTTCTGAATAGACCTATTCATTGTAGCACATAGGCTTACTTTCTCCTCTTCCATTACAACATGAATTCACTCAGTATTTTTCAGGAGTATCATCCATATATAAAAACAACCTGTTCACAATGCCTACTATTAAAAAAAAATAATAACTTTTAATCATGTTAGTATTTAAAAGATAGTGCCTTCATCCTTACGTGATTTCTGTCCATGCCAAATCCTTTACATACAGTACCTACACACACCAAAAGAAAAAGTACGATCAAAGCATAAGATTAACTTTAATAACCAACAGCCTTACTTGAGGACACTGAACACCAAATAAACAGAGACAGCTCCCTGTATTTCACTCCTCACTTCATCCTCCCAGTGGGGAGGTTCTGCAGGCTGGATGCCTTGTTCATACAAGACCTATTAGTACAGGATCTAGCACATTTTGAACCATCTTTTAATTGAGATCTGTAAGCAGTAAAGTACAGATTGGTGTTGCTCCTAATTAAGTACATCTGTTTGCACCCAGAGCACTTTTCTGTCAGCTTGAAGGAACACCCAGGACTGGCAAAACAGACGCCTTGAATTAGCACAGAGGTCATATGTGCTGACATGCATAATATAAGCAGATTGTCCCACTTTTCCACCCACTGAATTCTTGTTGCTAATCTAATTAATGCCCTCTGACTATTTCAGATGGTCACTTGCAAGCGACAACAAAGATAAAATGCCAGGGTATCTTGTGACACATACCTGATTTTTTGTCTGCCCTATTTCCAACACATTTTTCTCTGTTCTGTTTGTCTCCTTTCTGCTCATTCTTTCTCTGTAGATGGGCTGCCTTCACTTCCCGTGTTTTGAGAGAGGAGTGCAATACTGAGATAAAAAAAATCCAGTGAAACTGGAAAGCCGGACTCTCTCTTCCCTTTCTTTTCCCTTTACTGCCCCTCTTTTCACTGCCTCTTCCCACCTCTCCCATCTCCAAGGCTCTCTGCTTTTCCTTTCACCTGCAGGCAGAGAGATCTGGGGCTAACACCTGCACTGAGCTGGGCACAGCTTGCAGAGCAGGACAGCCCTTCCCAAGCGTTTGTAGGCAAGGAGGGTGCAGATTTAATACAAAGAGAAATATTTATGTTTAATACCATCTTTAGTCATTTTCATGCATTCTGCAAACAAGGAAGAGGCACTGCAGCTCTAAGCAGTGGCTCCTTTGCAGATAACAGGGAAGATATGTTCTCCCCCCTCATTCTCATACTCCTTCACCTGTGGCCAAAAAAAAAAAAAAAGGTGAACATCCAGGGATACTAATAGAATTTTTGGACCTTAGATTATCCGGAATTTTTCTTTACCACTGACATAATTTTAGTATGAATATGAAAATATTTGAAAATATATGAAAATAATAATGATAAAAAAGAAATAGTCCTGATGCCAAAGACCTCTCTTCCCAAAGAAGAAATATCAAATAGTAAAACCCAACTGTAATCCAAAAGCAACAGTTAATGAGTACATATATAAGCAACAGATTTCACAGCAGAGTCTCTCTTAGAAAGGTAGGAGGTGAGCAAAAGCAGTACTGTAAAAATTGTCATGCTCACATACAGGTGCGGTAAGTAAAGCTGTACAGACACAGGAGAGTGGGAGCAAACAACATCACCTCCGCAGAAAAGTTGGGTTCAAGAAAAGCCAGCCAAGAGACACAGCAAATGGGGGAGGGGGAAAGGAACATTAGAGCTCTTTCGAACAGAAACTTAGTGATTATCAGTCTTTCATATAAAGTCATTCCTGCACTCATACAGTGATTCATGTTCCCCATTCAAAAAATGAAGCAGTCTGCATTAACAGTACTCTTATAAAGCATTTGATCCAAATTCATTTTTCTAGCCAAGTTGAATGGCAAGAAATCAAAAAGGCTTTCCAAAAAGTTAAGCAAGACTCACTAAGTAAGTACAGGGAATAAACATAGTTACCACATATTTCAACCTACATTTCAGATACTTCTATGTTAAAGAGATACTCATAACAGGAGTGAGCAGATTTGTATGAAAATGTAATAGTTATTGAAATAAGAGAAGATCGTTTTCTAAAAGGACTCAAGTAGCTGTGTATTTTCTATTTTCTCTTACACCAACCCTTCTTCAGAAGATCAGAATTCTTTCGGGAAAAAAAAAAAAAAAAGCCAGACAAAACTCAAACTTTACAAAGCCTAGTGCTTCACTAAGCTTCTGTTATACTTGAACGATTTAATGTGGTGCTAGTGATAAACAATAGTTGTATTCAGTCAAATGGAAAACAAGGACCAAAGACTTGAACTCTTCATCACCATAGGTCTCAAACAAGATAAAAACCATACCCTTGGTAGTTGCAGTTATTCTCTCTTTGGGCAGTCACTAGAGGGCAACATCACCTACTCAATCTATCCTGCAGACAAGATCACAGCACCCACACCCTTCTCTCCCAGAGGCTCACCAGGCCCAGGCTGGCTATGCTCATGCTGCCTATAGGATTGCCACATGCTCAGCTCTGAAAACTCAACTTTCCAGTTGCTCACTCAGCTTTAACACAGGGGCACCTGCAGGGCACCGTGAAAATAGCCTGCTTGGGATCCCAGGGGAGAGGAAAACTCAGGAGTACTTGACTCTCCATACCCCTAAGCTTTCAGCATGCAACAGGAGGAGTCTGGAGGACTTGCTCTCTAGCTAGAACTACTCAAACCTTCTACCACATGCACAGTAAACCACAGTCACTATTTTATATCACTGTACCTTTGCATCATGTCACAGCACTCAAATACCGGTAGAGACAGTTACCTTGTTGTTAGCTCTGCAGCACACTCGGGACACCCGCTCTGTATCCTTACTGGGCTGCTCACATACTGCAAGAGCACAGAGACATTCTCAGGAAGGTACTGTCTCCCAGCACAAGGGGAAACTGAGGACCACCTTCACTCCCTCAGTTATACACACAAGCACAGCTGCAAGGGCAGAACAATCAGTGGCCCAGAACAACCTACCTACTCACTACCTCAGCCCCACAGCTGAGGCACTCAGCTGGCCTAGCTCAGCTCATCAGTCAGCCCTGGCACTGCACCAGAAGAAGAAAGTCCAACTGAAGTGGTCTTTGCATAAAGGCATTCCCCAAGTCGTACTACCTCCACAGCCTCCTGTAGTTCAGGCTTTCCTGTGTCCTTCTTTCCCCAGACCCATATTGCAACAATGATGTGCTGCAGAAAATGGCACAGCAACCCAGTGTCATTTTTATTTTTGAGTCAGGAAATGGGGAGGTCAGTCTTCAAGCATATGCAGATGGAGAGTTAGGATAGGTTAGCTGCCAGCAAGCGGGAATGGTCACACATCAGAAATATAACAGAGTGGTGTCCTCTCTTCACCACTCTCAGCCAAGTTTTATCCACTTTTCATTTTCTTCCTACTCCCTCCACCTTACAGTAGTCATTTTCAAGCAAAAATAAAGGAGAATGCTGATGCTAGCTTTCTGTAGTACAGTTTGGGGCTGGAAAATGCCTTCTGGCCATGTGGCTGAAGGAGATGCAAATTTGAAAGCAGCTGCAATCCACAGAGATTGTCTCTTCATCTGCTCCACAACAACTCCTGCACAGCAGCTCTATCTCAACTATCTCTTAAAAATCACATTCCAACAATAAAGATGTCCATCATCAGCCTAGTACTCTCACTTCTATGTGGGGTTATCTGTAAAAGTACTCACCTAGCGACTTCTCCAAATTGCTCTAGCAACTCAAGGAAAGATGAAATGCTGAATATACCATAAGAAGTTGATTAGCTTTGTTAGATCAAGGGCAGAAATCTCCTACAGAGTCTTCATGAATATGTCTACTATGCAACACTCACACAACATCCTCATTTAACAGAGCTGGTAGCTCTTTGAGAATACCTTTCTGAACGCATGAGAGCTCTTCAGCCCCAAGCATAAGAAATCAAGCAGTAGAGGTAGAAAACCAGCCTGGCTGAGCAAGGGCCTGGTGGCCAACCTGAGGAACAAGAAGGAAAAATACAGGCAGTGGAACCAGGGAAGGGTAGCCTGGGAAGAATATAGGGATGTCCCCTGGACATGCAGAAACAGGATTATGAAAGACAAAGCACAGATGGAGCTGAACTTGGCATGGGATGTGAATAATAACAGGAAGGGATTCTCTAGGGACACTGGTCAGAGGAGATGGGCAAAGGAGAGTGTACGCCCTCTGATAAATGAGAAGGGAGAACTGGCTTCAACAAACATGGAGAAGGCTGAGGTACTCTATGAGTTCTCTGCCTCGACCCTCACTGGCTGTCAAGTTTTCCATGCCTCTCACGTCCCTGAACCCCTAGGCATTCACTTGGGGGCAAAATGTCTCCCACTGTAAGAGCAGAGAAAGTCAGAGACCACCTCATAAGTCTGAATGTGTACAAATGTATGGGGCCATATGACATACATCCCAGGATCCTGAGGGAACTGGCTGATATGGTTGCCAGGACGCTCTCCATCATATTTGAAAAGTTGTGGCTGTCAGGCAAAATCCTTGGTGACTGGAAAAAGTGAAACATCACTTTCATTTTCAAGAAGGGGAGAAAAGACCCACAGAACTACAGGCTGTGAGCTTCACCTCCGTGCCTGGGAAAATCATGGAACATCAATCTAAGAGCCTTCTATGCTGGAGTGACGGTATCAGTGGGAAGGCAACTGATGTCATCTGCCTGGACTGAGACAAGGCTGTTGACATGGTCGCACACCACATCCTTATCTCTAAATTGGAGAAATATGGATTTGAAGTCTGATTATTTGGTTGGATGGTCACAGCCAGAGTATTGTGATCAACGGATCTATCTTCAGGTGGAGACTGTTTATGAATAGTATCCTCCATGGGTTGGTCTTGAACAAGTGCTCTTCAACAACTTGATCAATGACATAGTGGGACTGAACATACCCTTAGCAAGTTTGCTTATGACAACAAGCTGAGTGGTACAGTTGATATAATAGAAGGCAAGGATGCCATCCAAAGGGATCTAGACAAGCTTGAAATGTGGCCCCACAAGAATCTGATGAGGTTCAACAGGGCCAAATGCCGTGTGTTGCACTTGGGTCATGGCAATCCCAAATATGTCTAAAGATTGGGAGAAGAACTCATTGAAAGCAGTCCTGTAGAGAAGAATTTGGGTGTTCTGGTAAACAAAAGGCTGGGTGTGAGCCAGCAGTGTGCACTTGCAGCCCGGAAGGCAAACAGTATCCTGGGCTGCATCAAAAGAGGGGTAGCCTTTCTACTCTGCCCTCTTGAGGTCCTATGTGGAGTACTGCATCCAGGCCCAGGGCCCCCAGCACAAGAATATATGTCACAAGGGTCTTCCCAAAGAAGCTTTGGACCATCTCCAAAGCCTGGAGTACCATGAAAAGCACCTGAAGTTCCAGTGTGGGAAACACTTGTTTTACAAGAAACAGGTCTACAGGTCATAAAGAGTTTGGGATATTTTGACTTTTACCTGGGATTTTCCCTTTGGAGAGTGGGTACCTGGACTTGCTCTACCAAGCCTGATTCTTGAGTGAGAATGCATGTTTTAGTTTGGAGAGAATAAATAAGCAGTAGGTGTTTATCTGCTCTAGTAGTAATGCACTACCTGCACTATTAGTAATGGTGTATCTAGTATAATGTGCTAGATAGCAACTTCATTAACTCAAGAGGAATAATACTTGCATGTTGGAAGAGCCCCAGGAACTAGAGAAGGGGAATTGGAAGAAATGCTGATATTTATTGCTAAAAGGTGGATGGAGGGGCAATGGTATAAAAGGTAAATAAGTAGGGAAGAAAATGAAAGAGAAAACATTGGAACTAAATCCCAATTAAAGAGGTAATATATGCAAATCTAGGGCACAAATGATCTTGCTAGCTGCATTGTCCATGGCCTAGAAAAGGGAACACATTTGCATTAGAAAAATCAAAAAAAAGCAAAACTTGTGTGTTGTGATAACTTTAGATCTCCAAATCTCCAGACATGGCTAGAAAATGAGGAAAAGCTCTGTGAAAATTTAACAGAACTTTCTAAGATGAAAAAAAAAAAGTCAATTATGTTTATACAAGACACTAAGAAAGATTAACATTAGAGCAAAATTTTCCTATGTACTGAGAGACGATGGTCTCTCTGCACTGGAAAGAGTAGCTCTTATCTTTCTGCATACATACAACAGAAGGATACTTGGTGATTATTATTCACTAAAACTCTCATACTAGGCAAAGCTACCATCTGAGTCACTTTAACAGAAACCCACCCATTCCCAGGCCTACAGCGCTTACTAACAAGCCAGCATTTAGATATGCAAATAATAACATATTGTAATCAGCAGCTTGTCCAATAATATTCCCTTTGTTTCATCAAAAAGGCGTATCAGTTTTGTACAGTTGGCAGTGAACATGCAAAGAGGAATTTGAAAAAGCAAGAACAGCCAGAACAGCAGCTCCTGCCAGTCCGATTGCAAGCATCACTGATGTCAGATGATGCATCAGAAGCTTAGGGTGCTAATGACTTGTTGATGTGTTTATCGTTATGTATCTATTCCTTAGCAGAGACTTTCATGGTAGGTTTTGTTTTTATAGATGTTGCTATATTACTCATGAACTGGAAGGTTCAAGGGAAATTTTTGAAAACAAGATGAAAGCTTGAGGATACCAGCAAGATGGGAGAGAGAAAGTTTGTAGGAATCTACTGTAGAGAACCTGGTTTAGCAGAGGAGTTGGACTAGATGATCTCTAGAGGTCCCTTTCAATCTTTGTAATTCTGTGATTCTGCAATTTTCACATATACTTTGTCTAAAACACAGGAACAATAAATATCTTGTTCCTAGTAACAAGCCTGTTACAGAGTACAGGACACCTGGCTTCATCTGCTCAGCTACAGTCATCTGTTTATATTCATACATACATACACATATTTATATACATATAAATATATATATATTCAGCTGTAGTCCTTGAACAGAAGTTAAAACGTATGCAAAAAATTAAGAGAACTAAATTATCATCCTGAAATAATTCAGCTAGTTTATCTTCTTCGTGTGTTTTGTTTTTTGTTTTTTGTTTTTTTTTTGTCTGTCTTTCCTTTGGAGATTTGCAAGACAATTTTCAGAGCCTAATTAACTTTTTTCATGAAGATGCACTCCTTTCATTTTGGAGAAGTAATCACACTTAATCTGCAGACACCTAGCCATTATAGCAAATCTGTCTGTTCACTATGACAGATAGATTATGAGAAAATAAATGGAAAGTGACATTCATATTAGACAAAGTGTGTTTTTGGCAGCCATCAACGAGCTTTTCTAGTTGCTATGACTTTAACACATCATCGCTTTTTCATTACAACCTGATTAAGTAAGTTAGGTCACCAAGTGGCTTTTGCAAACATTTATTATGACAGTAATGTTGAAGTTATGCTTGAAGTTATCAAAACTCTTCAGAATGAATTATTTTCTTGAACATAGGTTATCCCTCTATCAGCTAGAGACTAGCTATTTATAGGGGAGCTTGGGATTCTAAGCTCTTTAGGCATGGAGCAGTGCAGATCCAATTGCAGATTGAGTCAAAGAAGCTTCCACAGCAGCTTGTTCCAGCAGAGAAGGTGCTGGAAAAGACAACATTCTTAAAGGGCTTTGCATAAACCAAAAATGTGTATACATGAGAAGAAATCAAGAAAGAATACTCATGCAGTGAAATATGTTATAAAAAAGGCAAAAAGAAAAGGTTTCATTCTAGATAAAATGACGTAAAGTATGAAAAAGATGTTCTGAACTATGCCAAAGAAAAAGAGATACAGATGTGCCATCAGTACTTTGCAGAATACGTGCAGAAAGCAGGGCTGCTTAGGAGAGCATGCATTCTAAGGTGATTTATATCAGCTAAATAAAGGTAATTAAAGATATAAAGGACTGAAGCAGTAAAAACAAGACTGAGCTATTTAACCAAGTGTGACAGCTTTGCATGACTGATTATTCATGAACTACTTCTAGGTAGTTAGGAAACATAAAACGTGATTCATAACCTCTAGAAAGAAAACAAGCTACTTAGTAAGAAAGCTAATTTTATGATACTCCTAAAACCAGTGTAAATATTTGAATTCCTTTCTAAAAAACTTTCTGAAAAAGATGAATAAATGCATCCATTCACATAGTGCACAAGCATCTATATACATACATTTCATAACTAGCAATTAAAAAGTAGGCACACCTATGTATGCAGTATACATACATTAAATGCATACTCCAAAAGCATTAAATAATTAGTTATCATTTCTACCAGACTGCTGTCGTGTATTTTTATGGAGAACAGCACTGTCTATGAAGGAATGCTAAAGTAACAAGCCTTTAAAAAGAGAAATGATCCATAGAATTATCCTCTGATCAGGCTGAAAGCTTCTCTTCACGGGTAAATAATTGAGTAGTACACTAAATGGTGATTGCAGCGCGTATTAACAACTCTTCATTAACTCTTCACATGCAGTAATTTTACCTCATTTACTCCATCAATTAGCTACCAACACTGACAGAGCTGCAAGTGTATACATGTAGGGGGTTAACGTGAGAGCCACTACAGCACAGTGAATTACTAAGTCACTGCCTAGCACCTAGGAAATCCCTGACTGCAACTCACAAATGAACTAAAAATATGTAATTCTGCAAAACAGTCTATTCATGAAAAAAGTACAAAGTAATTCCTGCTTATTCATATAGGTATCACAGCAGGAAGAGAGATAAATGTTCATTTCCATAAGAGTTTGGGGATTTTTTTAAAAAAACTATCCCCTTTATTTAATTTCATCTGCCTGGTCAGATACTAAGTGTGACTATTTCTCATTTCTTGCACTGATGAAGTACAGTGTATACATATATATTATTATAAAATTATGAGCATGCTCTATTATGAGCCAACTTTAAAGTAAACATAAAACAAGCACCAAGGAATTACTAGGAAAGTTAATTAACATAAAATAATGTTGCTGGACTATTATATGCTGTGACTCGATATTGCTACGATTGCCAGTGTATCTGTAGTTGAACTATTCTTGTATCATATGGAAGTAATTTTCCTGGAATGTCTGTCTGAATCAGACACTGAATTTCACAGGCCAGCATAAACATAGGTATTCCAGCTTTTCTTTTGGGATTAATTCATGACAATTAATTCTGTGTCTCTAGGATCTGTTTTGGAGTCGTCGTATCGTAGTAAGCTTGTATTTTAGTCTATGATATTCACATCTTACTGAAGAAGAGAAAAATATTTTAAAGGTATACAAGCACACACAGAAAATAAACTTACAAACCCCTTCAGATTGACTTCTAAAAATATTTTCCATTTTGGGTTTTTCAGTATTTGATGACTAACTTTTAGCCATACTTCTGATGTTGCTATATTTGTTAAGCTTTGCTTGCAGCTACAAAGCTTCTTAGAACAAGTCAAAGCTTATATTTTAAAATCCTACATGTAATATGAATATAGAAGTTACTTTTTAAAATGCAGTGTCTCTTTATATAGGTTACTACTGTGTTGGTCTTAGTTGCTGTCTTGCTTGCTTTTGTTTGCCACTGATTAACAGTTGTAGCTAAAGGAAAAGACAAATTTAGCAAGGAACCAGTCTCTGAGCTAGTTTGGCTGGCAATGGGATGTTCAGCTTCCTCTCTTTTTAGGTTGGATATTAAGAAAAATTTCTTCTCCAAAAGTGTGATGCATTGGAAAGTGTTGCCCAGTGAGGTGGTGGAGTCACTGTCCCTGGAGGTATTCGAGAAACATGGAGATATGACACTGAGGGACATGGTCAGTGGGTATGGTGGTAATGGGTTGGTGGCTGGACTAGATGATCTTAGTTGTCTTTCCCAACCTTAATGATTCTATTATTCTATTATAAAGTTCTTCTTTCTCTTACTGCAATCTAGGGATAAATAGGTACTGAAGTCATAATAAGGGTGTATATTTACATTAAGAAGGAAAAGAAGAAAGAAAGGAAGGAAGGAGGGAAGAAAGGAAGGGAGGAAACGGGGGAAGGGAAGGGAAGGGAAGGGAAGGGAAGGGAAGGGAAGGGAAGGGAAGGGAAGGGAAGGGAAGGGAAGGGAAGGGAAGGGAAGGGAAGGGAAGGGAAGGGAAGGGAAGGGAAGGGAAGGGAAGGGAAGGGAAGGGAAGGGAAGGGAAGGGAAGGGAAGGGAAGGGAAGGGAAGGGAAGGGAAGGGAAGGGAAGGAGCAAGACTAATGATTTGAAAACATCTCTGCTGAACTTTGAATATTTCCCATTTTCATTTCAGAAAACGTATCCACAGTGTTTAAACACAGTATTGAAGCCATGCCCCCTAATTATACTAACGTCTGTAAAACAACTCAGTAAAATAAAACCAGATCTAGCTCCAGTTAGGTAATGGGTAAATTAACAATATGCTCATAGCATTTAGATATGAAAGATAGCCATGGAGGTTTTCTAAGCTACCTAATCCATTAGTGAAGATTTGAAAGGGTTAGAGACTAATATAACCAAATACCAGAGCTGGTAACCTTCTGCGGTATCTGTTACTCGGACAGCTGAACTTCCCCAGCACAGAGCACCTGCTCTGAATTATTTTCCAAACCTGCTTTGTTTCTAGAAGCCTTTGTAATAGCAGAACAATTAGCCTCAGTGTTTTCATACTGCAACACTGTCAGCCCAAGAGAGGAAGATACACAATGCAAATGATGACCCGAGGACTCGGGAATTTAATAAGCAAAAACACCACATGCAAACTTTGGTGGGTAGAGATTCCTCTAATATGTATGAGTGTTGGTTTTAGACTGAGATGGAGTGATCTTGCTAGAATAATTCGTTGCGTAATGGGGGAGCATCCCTTCCTTACCTGCTGGACTTGGATGGCCCAGCTCTCGGCTGGCCTGCGCTGCCCTGAGCCTGCAGCCATGCCATGGACACGCAGGAACACCCTGGAAGGAAGCCAGCAGCATGGGTTTTAGACAGAGTCAAGGCATGCAGGCAGTATGACATAAGCATTTGTGCTGCATGATAAAAGGTGTTTGTGGCATCTAATAAACTCATTGTCTGGCTCATGAGGGTGCTCACTGTTGTTATTATTGTTATGGTTAATGGTAGTAGCACTAAATTAGCATAGTAACTGCTACTCTCAGTAGAGACCAGGCTCTCTGAAATATAAGCTTATAACAATTAAAAGCCAGCCGGTCTCACAGAGTTCACATTGGAAACATGGGAAATAGCACTTCAAATTTGATTTAGCTGCAGCTGAGGGGTCACAAATTGCTGCCACATTCCAAGGCATGGTAATACAAACCAAAAGCAAAGCAGCCATTCATGTGGGCTTATCAGCCTGCGCCTTGAAGAGCCTTAGGAGCTGATCCTCTGCTGCCCCGTTGCCCTCGTGACAGGGCAACAACCCCCAGCAGACAGGCGTGGCTGCCAGCTACAGTGGCTAATCTCTTGGATCAGCCTGGTGTGAATGAGTAGAGCACATGAATCAGAGTCCAAAGGGTGGGTGTGAGCTTTATTTTGCTGCTACCCAAGTGGAGGCGTCTCTCGTGCAAGCAGGACTGCTTCCCCAACCTGATCAGAGCATGGGGCCTCCTTGGCCAGGAAGTGAGAGGAGCAGCTTAAATTTGGTGCTGCCAGGGCAGGAAAGAGATTTGTACATTGCACTTTCAGCACAAACCATACACAATCTGTGGTGAGGAGCAGCTGGTCCCAAAACGTGTCGGGAAACCACTGGAAAGCCTGGTAAAAAGCATACTGGGAGTGTCATGTATAAACAACACTGTTTCATTAGGTAGTTTAGACATAGCCACCGAAGCCATCACATACACATTTATTTGCCATGAGAAGTTCGCAGAGTGACTGTGATCAAGCGCCTATCCTGTGCAGAGCTGGCCACATCCACCTCTGTCACGACTCTCTTCGCTGCAGCCAAATTACAGGAGGTTGGTCTGGCAAGAGAAACACGTGTGCTGGTTTGGGATGCCCCAAACTCATGACTTCTGAAAACCTCCACTGAAAGATGGATTATTGTAGAATTACTTGTCATTCTCTTCACTGTTGCTAGTTAGATGTGTTCTCTGAAGGGTGTCCATCCAAACATTTTTAGTTCTTTAGTTCTTTAGTTCTCGTTAGTGTTTTACTTCAACTTCAAATTGAAAAGTTGGGTTAGTTTTTGTTTTTGTTTTGTTTTTTGTTTTTTAAAAGTTCATTTATTGAAACAGGTGAATGTATAATGCTTGAAAGGGTCTTTTCCCCCATAATTAACTTGCCAAAATCAATTCTGTAGCAAAACTATTCTTCCTCCAATTCTGCCCTCACTTCTTTCATCAAACTCACACTGAAAAAACACTGTTAATCCCCAAGAAGCATCAATATTTTTGCTGCAGAGCATTGCACAACTTGTGGTATGGACTAATGCCATGCATTAGCCGTGAAGCAAGGTTTGACGTAGCTAGAGAACATCAAGTACAATACCACATTTTATCAAAACCAAACAGCAGAACAATGCACACAAGGCTCTTGCAAATACACCAGACCCATCAGATTTCCATCAGATAAAGTCAGTACAGAGAAGAAATATAGGTACACTCTGTTTTCATTAATGCAGGAATAGGCTCAGAAGCTCTACTCTTCCTCTGTGCGGTGCCTTAAGCCAACAGACCTCAGGTTGAGCCCTTTGGGCAGAAACACTGTCAGTCTAGAGTTCAAACCACAAAGAGCCATGCTTTTCCCATATGCACCGGCAAGGATTTGTCCAACTTCTCCCCACTGTGCTCCCCAGTGGCACTTTTACCTCAGCATGTCCCCCCCAAGACCTTTGAGACCCCTCCTCAGCCCTGCCTGAGGCTCCCAGGAGGCACACAATTCCCTCATGGACATGGGGTCTACCCAAAGGGACCGGCACTTCTGCCAGAGAAGCAGATAGCACCACACATGCGAGTCCAGCCACCTTGTACAGCACTGCTCAGAGCAATGAGCCACCTAATGATATCAGAGATGAGTCCTGCTAATTAGGGGGCTGCAGCAGCCCTGGCCAGCCAGTGTGAGGCCATGTGGGATGTGTATGTCAGCCATGCATCAGAGGGACTGGGCTGTTTTTGTGGCCTGGCTGCCTCCATGGGATTTGGGCTGCACTTTCCAAGGGTCCATAGGAACGGCTGGTGCTCTGGGGCAGGCATGCAGGCAGGAGGGATGCAGAGAAATGCCCAAATACTGTGACACGCTAATCGACACCTTCAATAGAAAATGATTCATTCTCAACAATGTGCTAGGCTGATCCTGGCTGGAAAAGCCGAGTAGAGAGAGAATCTCTAGAGTAGAGATGAACGAGGAAATACACACAACTGCAACTCATGCTATGACTTGTTAACAGTAGAGCTAAGGTTTTGCTTAGTTCAGTAAGTATCCTAATTTAGACAGCAATCCAAATCTCCTTTAACAAGACACTTGAAAATCTTGCAAAAAGAGCCTTCCCAAGCTCCTGACATTGGGAAGTTTGAAACCTATACTGCAGAAGTGATTTTCTCCAAATTTTCTCTTTCAAGCACAACTGATGCCAGAGAACACAAAAGGTGAGTGAAAATATTTTTAAAAGGAAGTTTCTAAGCCTTTCTTGCATTCTCTGTGGGCAAAGACTCTGTCTCTCTGAACTGGTTTGTTCTATGCAGTAACAAAAATGATTTATTTTCTCTAGCCTAGTTTTAAAAGGCAGGTCATGGACATACTGTTAGTTCATAAAAGAGTAAATATACGAAGACAGAGGCTCATCTGATTTATGGCTGAGCTGTCTGGTATATGTTATGGCTTGAATTTACATTGTGACTTACAGTAAATTAAATAGAGACCATAAATGGAAAATGTTTAAAAGGCCATTACATAACTGAACAAATGGGCTGAACATGTTGCTTGCATGCCTCTCCCACACCCTGATTAGTGGAGGATGATGGCTTCATCTCAGATTGAATCTGCACTGTTGCCGCTATACATATTGCCAGGCTACAGCAAGTATTACAAATCACATGTCATTATTTTTAAAGAACAGAAAACAAATACAATCAGATAAACCTACTACTTTTGCAACTTTAAAATATCCTCACTGAGTTTTGTCTAGCATCACCATGTATAAAGGGACAGGAAAATGAGAAATACAAAGAAAAATGTATCTTTAGAAATAGAGGGCTAAGGGGATAGACAAAGTTTACCCTAGAGGGGATTGTGTTAGCACTGACACTTCAAGGTAAACACAGGCTTGCCATCAGCCACCAAAAGACAAGCCAAATGCTGCACAGCTCAGGCAGAGTGGGCATGGAGGTTCAGTATATGGGGGGGTCAGGAAGGTATAACCACTGGTTATGCCTCCTACTTATGCCTCTTACTCTAGAGTAGTGTACCTCCACTACCAACAGCATGCGTGATCCCAGCCTGTAAATAAATGAAGGAAAACAACATCAATTTGGAAAAAAAAAAAAATTCCAGCTATTTTTGGCTGCCCTATTCAAATGTAACCATGGCTGTGCATTGCCAAACCAGCTCCCAGGAACATGGACATGCTTCTCTCACCTAACAACAATTCCGCAGCAAATGTTGTGGCACTGAATGCAGCCTCTTTCTGTTAGTCACTCTTGGGATTTTGTTCAGAGGTGTCCAAATGGCTACAGGGATTACTATCCCTGAGCAGCTACCCAGTGAGCTGCACTCTCTTTGCCAAATTCTTCCTTCTGACAAAATAGTAATTTGGTGGCATTTTCTTATTATTTCTTAATTCTCTTCAGCACCTGATGACCTGTGTTTTTTTATAAAAATCTTCCACTGCTAATTTAAACTACCTTCTAAAACTCACTCATCTCCCAGGTTCTCCTTTTAGACTTCTATACGATGAACAGAAATGTATCAGATTGACAGAACTGAGCCAGTAACTCTCTCCCAGCCAAGCAATTTGGCACCCAAAAAGTCATCCAAGACAGCCTCTGTCCTTTCATGCAAGTGTGCAGCTGGTAACAGGCAACCCCAAAGCTCAGAAAGCAAATAAAAAAATATGGACCTCGGGCAGAGTGGTGGAAATCCAGAGTTCCCGTCAGGTTCAGCTAGGAGATCTGAGCTGCCACTCTCTGCAAGGGAGGAAAAACTGCAGGCCAGGAGGAGGGTCTCCTGCTTGGAAGAACTGCTGAGCACTAAGGCCATCCCCAGGCAGGTCCCTGCTGTGCCACAGGCTCCTTGTGTGGCCTGGGGCAAACCAGGATTCAGGCTGGCCAGCTCTGTTCTCTGCAAATCACAGGCAATCTTGCTCTCCACCTCACAGACATGATATGCAGTCAACACTGAGATGGTAGTGGGGTGCTCACATCCCAAAGACAAGACTCCTTTTGTGTTTCTTTTTGTTTGTTTGTTTGTTTTTCCTTTAAATTCAGCTAATGTAGCATGCTGACTGACTTCTTTTCTGTGTACCACTTCTTGTCTATCTTGACTATCTCATCATGTATCATTACAATTTAGTTTTACAACAGGAGGCTAGTTTATCAGTCCATAGTTCCATAAATATGAATCTGAAGTATTTCATAAGAATACAGATAACTCTTTGTTAAGATTTATCCCCTAACCAATTTGAAATGCTTCCTAATTATTTTTACCAACATCTTTATTTCAGAGACAATTCAATTAAAATCAATGTCGAAAAGCTAAGTTGTAGCGCATTTTAGATTTCAGGTGGTTTTTCTGTGAATAAAAGAGAAAATCCTTACATAAAGAAGTTTCCAGTTTCTATGTCACAGTGAATCTGCAAACCACTCAAAACCCAGCGGGATGATTTGGTATGACAAGAGGCAATCCTATTAGTACATGATTAACAAATTGCCCAAGCCCTCTTTCCAGAATCAAGATCAAAATGTGTTTTTCTTACAAATTGAAAACCTTGGGTGTGTTGGATAGCTGAGCAGTGAGTAATTGGAATAGAAAGCCTTTCATGTGGAGCAGTCAACTCCTATTCACATCCCTTGTTAGAACTGACTGCAGTTTCTTGCTTGATGGTGCCATTGCAGCACCATCAGCACTGATGCTCATAGGCGGTGACCACTGGATTATCCCCAGTGCCATCATTCCTAACTCCTCTCCTGCAGTGGAGGGGAGGTGAGCCAGGAGGTGACTCTGAGATGATGAAATATTTAAAAATCTGCAGAGAAATCACAAGCAAAATTTCATCTTAAACATTTCATGTCAAAATGTGCTTTTTGTGTGGAGTAGGAAAAGATGTGGGCTTTTCTCAGACCATCTGTTTTTTCCTTGAATGTCAGATTCTAGCAACAAATTCTTGAAGCTGCAAGGATTGTAATTATGAGCAGATAATTCTGTCACTCTTCTTACATTACTAAAATCAATAGTCTATTTGTGAAGTGAAACAGCAGTGCCATGAAGAAGATTATATTTGGCAAGTGCTCTGCTTTTTCTTTTTAATGCTCCCAGTTTACCTTGAAGTATTTCTGTAAGACTTTTTGGCAAGAATAAGGGTATGTAAATGTTGGGTTTTTTTTCTGTTGTTTCATTCACTAGTAATATCCAACTCTGCAGGCTTGTGCATTTAAATCCACATCCACAGCACAGCTTGTGGTCAAGATGCCAACTGTTCTTCCACATACATTTAATTTCCCTGGTTGAAATGCTGATTCAAGTGGACTTAATAAAGAAGTAAATCATTTAAGCATGGAAATGAAGGTGTTGCATGTGAGAGATCTTTCCCAGTCATCTCATTACTGCATACTAATGATGCAGTTTAATCTCTACATCTTTTGTTTGGTCTCATTAGGCATATCCCAGTTCCCATTAAGCATCAGGAAGAGAGCAAGTTATCCTTAGAAGATAGCAACACGAGGCTCAGTCCTTGCTTCCTGACACACCCAACTCCCACATCATTTCATGTGCCTGAGGTTGGCAGTACCAGGTGCCAATCATTCTAGACAGCCAAGATCTTTTTTGCTGTGGCCTGGCAACATCAATAAGGCATTACCATCTTGTTAACTTAGGGTATCCTCCAGGTATTTTCATTTTGCATTGCAATTCTCTGGACATCAAGATAGAGAGAGGTTTGTCCTAAGTAACAGGACAAACTCAGTAGCACTGAGTTAATTAATTGTTAGCACTCATAAACGAGTGCTACAAACTGATCAGATCTGGTTTGACAGTGGAGCTTTGCATAGGTTTTTGATTCCTCCTAGAATGCCGTGCAGAGAATCCATGGGGAGTTCATCTACTGACTTGTCCAACACATAAATCACATACCCTGTGCCCCCCAAGCCCAAATCTTCCACTGACTACAGACAACCCTTAGGTGATCAGTGTTAGCAGGCTGCAGACAACATTTTGTGGCTACCTTTCTAAATACCAAGCATTAGTCATCTTAGAAAATTAGAAAATGCTATTTTATTTATTTCATATCAGCTGTATTCTGGATGGCCAAATCTCCTTTTCTTTCTGCTTTGTTGAAGATGAACTTCTCTGAAAGTTCAGGTGTTCCTAAAATACTTTTTCTCAGCCTTGGCAAACCATCAGGAGTACCTCTGACTTTGCATTAAACTGAAATAAAAAGAAGCTAAAAAAAGGAAATATTTCATAGCCTTTAAGTTTTATGGGTTTTGTAGAAGAAAAGCTGGAACATCCTTTTAAAGCTGTTTTATGTCTAAATATCACTGTTTATTTCATTGCTTTTTTTTTTTTTTTTTTTTTTTTACAAAAAGCCGTTTTCCATCCTAGTTCTTCCATCAGCTCTTTAATTACTCATTCAAAACTTAGCTGAAGAATAAGAGAAAATGTTGTAAAACTTATGTCCTGTTATTTCCTTTCACTTGCAATGCATAGACCAAACTCATTTAACATATTCTTTTTTTTTTTTGTTTGGCATAGTTTCTTACCTATATCCACCTCCTAATAGGACTGTATCTTCCATTGGACAGTAAGAAGAATGGGGTTGGCTAAAAGGTTTGAATTTTCCTTGGAAAAAGCCAAAATAGGTGGATCTGTTTTTCTGCCAAGCCAGAAATATCTGTTATATTGTATTTTTCAGGGTTTTTTTTTTTTTCCCATGATTTTGTTATTTTTCTAAAATCTAGCACTATTCAGTTCCCACAGTCCAGATTTTGCAGCTTTGCAGGTTGCCATTAGAAATTCTTTGCAACAAAAATATACTCAAACTTTATTCTTGTGACCATTTTAAAAAGAAACAAAAGCATTTTGTACCACGAGAATCACAGTGCCTCCTTTAGATAGCTTTGTGCTTCATGACAGTCAAATGAAAGGAAAGAACAACCCCAGAGCAGGGCACCTACGATATCTGGCAGATGCATTCACATCCATAGAAACATCTCTTTTTCTATGACTTCAAAGAATTCGCTTCAGTTCAAGTCTACATACAAGTAGATAAACATTTCAAAAGCAATGAAGAGATCTGGACTACATCTTCTGTGTATGTGGGAAGATGATAACGGTACTCACATTTCTGACAATAATACTATGAGGATAGGATCACAAAGTGTTTTAGGATTCTACACCAGTATGAGCTCTATAAACATTAGATACACTAGAAAAGTCATAGAAGGGTTTGGATTGGAAGGGACCTCAAAGATCATTTAGTTCTAAGCCCTCTGCCACAAGTAGGGCTGCCAACCACTAAATTGTGGAATGAGATCGGGTTGCCTGTGGCCCTGTCCAATCTGGATTTGACTATCTCCAGGAATGGGGGCATCCACAGCTTCTCTGGCCAGCCTGTTCCTGCACTCCACCACCCTCTCAGAGAAAAATTTCTCCCTGGCATCTAAACTAAATCTTCCTTCTTCTAGTTTTAAACTGTTCCCCCTTGCCCTATCACCATCTACCCATGTAAAAAGTTGATTTCCTTCCTGTAGGGCAGTTGTTTGCAGCACACGATCCTGCTAGTGTAGAAGCATAGACCAATCTAGGTTAACACTTCCTACAGTCTAATGGCATTAGCAACCTCTCTCATTTCCTTTTAAGACTTGAACTTGCTTTATCGCTTACCTGCAGGGAAGAGTAAACAGTAAACAATTACCTAACAGGCTAGATAGGTGAGACTCAGACATAATTCAGGGTATGTCAGTATGACTTGTTCTCCCCACTGTCCTCTACAATCAGTTTGAATTTCGTATGTATTCTAATTTAAATTTTATGTCCATATGATACTCTTCCCTAAATTCTTAAACATTTATTGCAGAATGTAGACTCAGGTGACAATATAAAAGTGAAATCTTAGCACAAGGTGGCTTTAGGAATTTTCAGTGCATGCAGCTAGAGGTAGCCAGAAGGCTTTTGAAGAAAATGTCTTTTCCCCCATTGAGACATTATTATTTCATCCAAGCCTACATGACTTACGACACAAGAAGCTATGCTAGAGGAGCTCTAAGATCATGCCAGTCCATCGCTCACCCGAAGGAAAGATCAGCTGTGCTTATGTAATTCTAAAGAGATGTTGGTCTAATCTGTTCTTTTTAGTGTCGGCAGATGAGACTCTCCTTCATACCATTGTAAATCTCTTGCTTGCATCTAACCTAAATTTCCTTTGCAGTAGTTAGGCTTGTTATTTCTTGTTTTGATTTACTGGAAGTAGAGAAAGATTCATCTCCTTTGTGACAGCTTTTTTTACATTTGAAGATGGGAACCACCTTTCTTTTCATTCTTGTCCTCTCCCTGTAAAATAAACCTGATACTCTAATCTTTCTTCATAAAACACATCTTCTAGATCTCTAGCGCTTCCTGCTGTGCTGCCAAGATCCTAGTGTTGCTGAAGTAGTCTCCAAAGCAAGGCTGCATATTCTAGCTAAAGCTAGAATAATAATGAATTATTATCTCACAGGTATCGTGTCCATGTGTTCTTGAATATTTTCTGGCACTGCCCTCTTATGTTTAACTTGTGATCCACAGAAATATTATGTTCCTCTTTTTCTATGAAACACAGATCCAATAAGTCAGTTACCATCTCATTTTTGTGCAATTGAATATTGCTGTAGTGCCATTGATCTTATTTGTGTCCATCTAGAACCTTCTACTTATTTCGGATCACATCTCTAATGTCATCGTTTTGACTTTCCATCCCGTATTTCGAAGGGCTGGCTGTATTTTTCAGCTGTCATGACTTACAAACTCAGTAAATTGACTCTTTTTTCCGTGAGTAAAGTCATTAATGAAAATATTGACTAGTACTTGGGCCACATTAAATACAACTCAGTTTGACAGCATATCACTAATAACCACTCTTGGAGTGCAATTTTGCAACTGATTTGAACACAGCTTGGAGTAATTTCATCAAGACTATGTTTCCATACCTTGAAGATTAAAACGTCTAGAAAACAGTAATAAGTCAAAAGCCTAGCACAGAATTCTCTCTTCTATTAAAAAAATGTTAACTTGACATGCTATCACAGAATAAAATTTGTTGAAACTATGCTTGGAATTCCTTTTTTTTTTTTTTTTTTTTCTTTTGTAGGTGTTTTGCAATTGCATTATTAGTAGCAGTTTAGAAACTGCAGTTACACTCGCTGACCTATATTTGCCTTGGTCATCTTCTGCTCATCACCTCCTGAAGTCTTTTGCGTTTAAAAACTTCAGTTTACTACATCAGTGCTTTTTTTTTTTTTTTTTTTTTAACTCTTTTGTTAACAATTCAGAGTGCTCCACCCACTTTCTTGGGAAGTTTTGAACTGATCTCAAAAAGACTAGCAGATCTGAACCCCCTACCTCATATTCTTACCTTTCCAGTCTGAAGTCCCACTTCTTTTGCTAATGCTATTATCTTTGGCATTCTGATCAGAAGTTTAATCAAGTTTCTAGTGGGAGTGTTACTGAAGTCCATAATGAACACACAGTGAAAAAAGGATGAAGAGAACAAGTATTTTCCAATCTAAAATTTACCATATTTATATCCAAATGCATTTTGGAAAAAGCTTCTAGAATTTTTGTTTTTATTTTAAAACCTTAAAAATTATAAATGATGGTTGCTTTTATTTACTTGTAACCTCTTCTGAAAAAGAATTTAAAATATTGTGATTCATTTAATCACAATATTTTGTTTCCCTCATTGACACACGCAAGAGAAAACTGATTAGCAACAATTTTCTTCTTTCATTCCGTGCTACATGCATTGAGATTTTAAAACTGTGTTATTGCCTTCCATACTCAATATCTAAACTATGATTTCCAAAGTAAAACTGACAGACCCAAAAAAGGAACTAAAGGTTTGCAAACAAACAACTCCAGACCTTTACCTGCTGCCTAAACTATCTCACTTGTGGATGATACAGGTTCACTGTCACAAACTATTTCTTTCTCCATAGAGCAGAATAGTAAAGAAAATAAGGCTGTGAAATAAAACAGAAAAACAGTAATCTATTTTATTTTCAAACTATTGCAGATCTTTTCAAACATCACGCTCTAGAAATAATGATTTAGAAAGGCTGGGTATTACAACTAGATCCCTTACACATCACATATATACATGTCACAAGGTAGCTTTCTGCATGCAACACTACAGCTGTAATCACTTGAGGTATTGAGAAAGATTTGTGTCTGAAATACAACACTGATAAGCAGGAGAGTCTCTGTCTAGAATAGCTGAGACCACTGACTGAGATTCTTCCAAGTGATCAAAACCAACACAGTACCTTCTATGTCCCCATGCACATAAACAGCCCCATAATAACCATGTAGCACTTTTTGTAGCTCTGAACATACTACCCTGCTCACCTACAGCTTGATCTGTTTAGGAAAAGCACATTTACAAATACTCTGAAGGAAAGAAAGCTTGAAGCCTCCAACTCCGTTACCTTAAGACAGCAGCTGAAGTAAAAAAGATTACTAACACTACTGATGAGAAAATAAAAGGACACATGATGGAATGATTAACAAGTTAGGACTCCATCGTTAAGATAATTGGCTTTTTCTGGGAAACTGCTAATGTGCATGATCCCATGGATACATTTTCACATACTGGTAGCAATCCAGGTCATATTTATGATTTACTCTCCATTACATTTTGTAGGTAGAAGACAATATGTTCAAGAACATCTTGAAAAAGTACAGCGTAATTGCATCCATTGCTATACCTTTCTGTCACAAGATGCTTACAGTGTACCTGCTTCTTTTCACCATGACATGGCAGGCACAAAAGGATGTTACTGCATTATCTCAGCCTTCTGAAGATGCTTATTTTCTGCTATCAAAATGTTTGGACCATAGATCTCTTTAACTACCATGAACTCGTTATGCAAGGCTAGATTGAAAGGATACATGCAGACATTTTGTTTGAAAGAAATCCCTCAGGACTGGCCAGTGAGGGTTGTGTTTTTCTTGTTTTTCCCTGGAAGCAAGTAACATCTTTTACTCCCACCCAGAGCAGTTTCTGATTCCCTTTTCCAACACCAGAGAAACCCTGATGTATTCCACCTCACCCCTGCTCTAGGGATGGGGCATGGAAAAGAGAGATCTGACGCAGACATCACACCTCAAGCTACGTTTGTTGTAGCTCCTCAGCATCAAGTGGAGGATGGTCTGTTCTGCCTTGCTCCTTCAGACAGGTGTGTAAACGCAAGGGATAATCTAGCTCCAAAAAATTAATTATCTGTAACCCAGTCATTGCCATGTTGTGGTGATCCGCTCTGCTTGTGGTTTCTTTGTGATTTTTTTCCCCAACCAAACCCTTTGAGTAAGCTGGGGAATGAAGGTGTGGGAACTGACTGGGAAGCAGAGCTGTGTGGGTTGATCACACAGTATTATTACGATTTTTTTTTTTTTAAACTAGCGTATCAGGCGAATACATACAGCCAAATCATAAAATTTTGAGATGGAAAGAAGCATAATAGGTCCCACCTACTCTATTCCTCTGCCAGTACCAGATTGTTATCTGCAGTTTATTTTCCAGCCTGATTTTTCCTGGGATAGGCTATTGCTCAGTGCTTCTGAAAATCAGGCCCTGCTGGTGCGCAGATGGGGCCTCAACCACTTCCCTTAGGAGACATGAGGTAATTGTTCTCAGATATTAGCATGCAAATGCCATATCCAGAGTTCAAAAGGCCTAGATGCATCACTCTGCAATTTCAGTCATTACAGTTATAATGGTTTCTAATTCTGATCACACACTGTGAGCAAGCATGGTGCAGCCCAAGCACCTCCAACCTTGCAGTCAGAAGTTGGAAAGGACTCCCTGCATGACCAAGAGGTTATTCCCCAAATCTTTCTCTTCAGTTCCTTCTTTTCTTAACTAAATTTCCACCCCTTACCAACCATCTCTTCATTTCACAACATAAAATCCCACACCATTTATCAGCAGCTTTGATCCCCACTCACCCCTTGCTGCCCAGATGATGCAGGCTGCGCCTCACAGCACCCTGTGACTCAACATGGCCTGCTCACCTTCCATGGCAAACACCTGCTGGTGGGAGGGAGGGATCTTTCACAAACTAACACCTTGTGCTCGCACCTCCTCAACAAGCTTGTCCTTACAGTTCAGCCCAGGAGGTTTGCAATCAGCCTGGGTCCCCCTGGTTTGTGTCAGTTCCCTAGTTTCACACCCTAGCCTCGTCAGATCTGTGCTTTGCCAGATGCAAAAGCACTCTTAGAGTTAAAGGAACATCATTGCAGAAATGAAATGCAAAATCCTTTCATTGCCGTGTAAAATGTAAGGAAAGGTGTCAACATGTTTGTCAAAGCATAATATACCTGCCAAATGCCCCTGCATGGCTCAGTCAGATGTCTTTCTCCAAGCTGAGGAAAGACTTCTTGCTCTACATCCTTTCTGAGGCAGGGGATCAGCTTAAAGCTTCAACTTTGCCTGCAGGCTCCTATAACTCATAACTTCAGTGTTCAAACAAAATACTAGCTAGTAATATTTCTCCACAGTGTCGTTGGCTGTTACAGTGTGGCTTTTTCTTGACACATAAAGAGGTTTTAAAAATGCTGATGGCCCTTGGGCGTAGCTGCACGGAGTTATTATCTTGTGAAACCATTTATTAAAGGTGACAGCAAAGCTTAATGGCTGGCTTTACACTTAACTTGACTGTAAACAAATGGGTTATCCATATTCAGTGAATTAAATTCCTTCTGCACACCAGAAGAAAGGAGCATGAGCTTCAGCACATGACTTTTTATTGTATATATATTGAAAAATTATATCTGATAGAAACATCAGATAAAGGGCAGGTCTCATTTACCACTGCTGAAAGTGACCAATCCCCGACAGCAGAGCATACTTGGGATTAGACAGTCCTTGGTTGGATCCCAGGACACCCACAGTGGGTGTTTGTATTCTACTCCCTTAAATTGGATAGCACCGGGTTACTCCTCACCCATGCAAGCACGCAGTCCAGTGTCAGTTACTTTCCTTCACTGAAGCCATGAGTTCAGGTTTCAGGGAGGTCTAAAAGTGTTCTCAACCTCAACATGTATTACAGTTCCCCCAGTCCTTAACATTTTCAGCACTGACAACTCCAATTTCAGTTTTTATAGTAAAATTAATGAACACCTGCATCTGCCATGCTGCTGATGGCAGAAGTGATGGAGCCTGGCATGACAGGACAGCTTATACTCTCATCTGGGTCAGCTTGAGGAGAACTCTAGAGAAGTGAATCTAGAGGCAGTCCCAAAACAGGGAAGAGCTGGGAAAGAACCACAGGGGTAGGTAGGAGCCATGCTGTGTCAGGGATGGCTGCTGGGATGGGAGAACAAAGTGAGTCCCTCTTCCATGGGAGCATGGTAACAGAATGGATTAATTTTACCATCTAACTAAATTTCCTTGAAAGCAAATGTGCCTTTCATTACCCACAAACCTATCAGGAAAAGAGCTGTGTGTGACTGTGTGACAGCAACCAAGCATGCCATGCATCCTCAAGCAGAGTGGCCTTCTCCACTAGATGTCTTCTGGCGTACCAGTGATTTCAGCCTGAACATATTAAAGTGTCTAGCTCATGATCTGTAAAATCATGAAAAATATTGGTTTGGCATGAATAACTGGTGAATCACCAGCATTTGTAATTGTTTAGGGGCATGGAGGTAGTTCTGTGTTATTTGTATTCTGATTTCACATGAGAACACTGATATGAAACAGCAGTAATTGAATCTGATAAGCACCAGTGAGCCTTTCCCCAGGAGAGGAGGTACGATTCAGAGAGAGATAGAGGAGTACAGAGAGAACTCTAGCAGTAGGCATGGAGACTTGCAGGTTGCCTCATATCACTACTCATAGGTTTTATACACTCCCAAAATGAGAGATCATCAGCTCAGGCAAAGCTAATTACCTGAAACATTATGATTGTATCTGCCATAAGAAGGATGAGATTCAAGGCGTTTCCCTTCCCCCTTTTTTAATTAATTGTCTGTCTATTTAAGCTTTCTTTGAAAATATAGGGCTCTTAGACAGCATAGGTCTGCAGTCTGCACATCTCTGGTGACTCGCAGCTGTCACTGGTTGTTGTTTCTCCTCTTATTAGTCGGTGGCCGCACTGAGGAAAAGTACCACTGAGCAGCATCAGGTTCTGGTGTTGTCCTCCATTCCCCCTCAGATACACTGATTCAGAATGAGAGAGCCCCTGGAAGCAGATTTGGTTTGCACATTTAAATTTCCCTCACTTGACAAATCCAAAGCTTATAACTGTGTAAGCTAGAGCCAAAGGGCTAGTTTGTTCTTAGCCTGTGAAAGCCAGCTCAAGGCAGGTGGCTTCTGGGGAAAGGGCAATTCCCGTGGGTACAGCCAGGGATGCTGTAACCATCCCATCTGGGAAAAGGGGGTGGAAGAAGAGTGCAGAGGCAGCAACTGACACACAGCGAGCAAACTGGCAAGACCTGAAGAGGAGGGTGCAGTCCCCTCATCCCAGCATTCCTCATGCTCTCTACTGGAGGGCTACATCACAGCATTCTCACAGCACCAACCCGGACCTTTTCCAGGCCCATCTGTTTTCAGACCTTTCTGCAGTACTCACTGTCACGTCATATTAAAAGACTTTGGCATACATCTTTGGCCAGGCCTCAGAAGGTGAGGGTGCAGAGCAGCACTACAGCCCTGCACTCAGTCAATCCTACTTTCTCCAAGGGCTGCAACCTGGATCAGTTTGATGCTTCTCCTTACCTGTGGAACTACGGAGCTTTCCTCCAGCTGCCTCTGAGAGCTGAGACAGTAATTTCATCCCCACACAATCCTATAGATTACATTATTGTCCAAGATTCTCTAGGTACAGAAAGGAGCTTTGGAAAGAAGCATGTGAGAGAGTCATGACAGCCCCGAGGACTCTTATTTCCACCAATGGGTCTTGAGCTTTCAGTCTCTTTACTGCTCTGAAGACACACAGGAGAGAATCCTCTGCAAAACACACAAGATGTGTCATGAAATCGTTCCTTGAAAAAGCACTCACACCTCTCTGAATTAGCCATAACTTGAAATGAGGAAATCCCAGTGCATGATTATGCAGAAACCTGGAATCAGTCACAAAACATCTGCCAATGGAAAAACAAAGTGACTTTCACAATGAATGAAAGTTGCAATAAATAGTCCACCTGTTAATCTCAGTTTGCAATCAATTCATTCAAACAATAAATCACTTGAACTAATTCACTGGAAGAAGAAACTATCTTAACATCTAGAGAGGTGTCAAGCTGCAGGCTCAGATACAAACAAAGAAGTGCAATACACACATGAAATTTATAACAGTAGAGAACAAGTATTTATGAAGCCTTCACACCTCCCTAGGGCCCAGTAGTGCTGCATAAAGAGCAAGCCGGTTTGCAAAGGCAAAAGGCAAAAGCACATTCTGTGTTGTTCTTCTGTGGGCCATGCAGGCCCACTCTAGGAACAGAAACTGCATTTCTGGCCTATCCTGTCCTCCTGACCCTAGGCAAGATCTGAGAGGAGAAAACAATTGCAATGCTGAAATTTTGTAGATTGCATCCAGATTTTCTCACTTCTAAGTTAGAATTCAAAGCAATGCTTAAGATAAAATACTCTGATTCAAATAGGTATAGTAACATGCATTGAATATGACAGTGAAATTGATGGCCTGTGGGAAAAAGGACGGTAATCAAGGCAGGAGCAATGATCTATCAGGATGTAAAATTTGTGGGACGGATCCTTAATTAGTTTCATTAGAATGAAAATATATGCTGGGTTACGCCAGATTTATCAGCAAACCAGAATACTTTAAGTAAAACGCAGTTACAGCTGCCATGCTGTTGACTTCTACCCAAAAAGTTTCATTAATCAGATACTCCTGGAAAACACCTTGAGCTAGAACAGATGCAGCTGAATAAGGAGCTTCCAATGCAACACAGCATGCATGCGATTTTTGTGCAGCCTTGAGCTTCGTGATTAATGTACAACTCTGATGTATTTTTACCTTTGTATCTTCCAAAAAGAGGTGAATTGCTGAAGAGGTGCAAGTGTTTCACCAACTTCTACAGAAGCAGTATCTTCATCTGTGTCTTACAAAACACAAAATACTTTTTAAAGAATAACTCAATTAAATCAGATTCATTTCCAGTGTATTTACTATAATGTAAAAGGCAAAAACAAAATGAAGAAAGTTATTATAAAAACCTTTTCTCAAAAATTAAAGTAAAATGTCAAGAAAAATCTCTCCCGTTTTACTTTATGTTATTTGTTCTCCTGACAATCTTTTTGGTTTTCAGTTAAAAAAAAATTCCCCTTCATATGTTTCAAACATTAAAACACTCTTGTGAAACCTATGTTGGTGTCGGGCTTTTCATGTGGAAACAATTCCAGGTAACTTACGTCAAAATGAAAACACCTGAGAATGCTTAAAAATTCTCACAGAAATAACCAGCCATTTCCAACTAGGCTTGGCTATTCAAGTCAGCACCCTCAAGAAAAATAATCCTACCAGCACAGAAACTGCTTGGGAAAGATGCACTGCAGTTTCAGTGGAGAAAAATTCAGATTTGCTATTTTGAGAAAAAATACAATTTTCTTTTCCTTTTAGTGATATCTCATATTTGCTCAAAAAGTAATCCCCAACCTCACTCAAAGTATCTTTTTCCCAGGAACATTAAAAGCTCTGTGATCCAAAACAATCCCAAAAGTCTGGGAAGAAGAAGCTGTAATTTGCCTCTTTGCTTTGCAGGATGTGGTGCAACATCACAGATTATCCCTCTCAACCTCATTCCCCATGTTTTGCTAGAAATTCCAAAGTTGATGAAAAGGAGAATATTATACCATTTTGAAGACAGAGGAGGGAAATTCTTCAGCAGAAAGCATATTTTTAGTCATTTTGCTTCCATAATTATTTTTTTAGCTCCACAAGATTATATCATGCATATAGGTACATTGTTCTCATTTCTCCTCTTTACAGTTGCAATTAGACTTGTAAACACTAATTTGTATTTAATTTTTGCAACCAACCTCTGGTGGGAAGAATATAAATAGACTGATTTGGATGTCATCAACTCTTTTTCTGCCTTTGGAATTCCACACAGAAGCACTCAGTGGAGTAAGACATGGCCATGCACAAAGTCTCTTTCTCAAGTTCTTTTTATTTGTTTGTTTTCCTGGCATTTTCTTGAACTTTCTCACATGTTTAAACAGTGTCTGGTGACTGAAAGAGCTAAATATCAAGGGAAAGGCAACAAGAGTGCTCGCTGGAGGAAATTCCTGACTGGCACAGAGCTCAGCTGAGTTGCCTACATCTCAGGACTTGGGCTGCCTGTGCAAAACTCCATCAGCCTGGGAGAAAACGCTGCAAACCTCAATAGATTATCTGTCTTTTAAGTTGATGACACTGCTTGGGAATCATTGGTATTGGTAACTTCTAACTGCTTATCTTTCTGCAGTACCAGATTTCACTTAACTGAACCAATTCTCAGTCCTGTCACAGACACACACATAAATTTATATTGGGTTTAGATGAAGCCTGGAAGACTGTTTCCAGTGCACGTTTTACTTACTTTCAATTTCCATAGGATTTGCAAACAGAACATTTATTTCACATGGCCTTAGAGCATGGCCATAAACTGCAGTCTTGCTTTATTGTCAGTCATAAGCAGACAAGGTTACTTTTCAATGTGCATTTATTTGCATGTTTCCAGACAATATTCTTATTTGTCTTTGGCTCAAATATTGGCCTCAGCCTGCATGAAACAGAAGCCCAGCCATTTTATGGAAAACTAGCTGTATGCTTATTTAAAACTCAGCCTGAACCCGTGTGACATCTGGTTCCTGTTCCTCCTGAAGGCTGACGTGGGACTCCCAAGCCCTCAGACTGCGACAGCCCTGTGGGGAAGCAGCCTGGTTCTGTGGGCTGAACGCAAGGGCTGTGCCTGTGTCTGGAAATCAAACTTTTTCTCTGATATAGCCACAGGGTGCAAATGCTGTGTGAGCCTACTCTGAATTTCTCTTAAGTATCAGGTTTTTCATTTTCTCCCTAAAACTGAAGACCAAATTAGGAGGTGTTCTCTTTTTTCACTGAGTGTTTTTGTAGCTATCTCTTAGGTGAAAAAATAGCACAAAGGAAAGGACTTTGCCACTTTAGCTGCTTTGATTCAGTGAAGGAAATGCTAAGCACGACTAATGCCAGCTGTAATCAGACAAGCCCTTGTGCGTGCTCCAAAATGCCTTGAAGTTAAATTTGCAGTGCTGAAGTAAGACTGTGAAGTTCAGCAGCCAAACAAGAAAGGCAGTCTGGCTCTGCTGACAACAAGCCTTGTGAGATGTGCAAAATGTTTGCAAATCCAGTGGCCTAACCAGAGAAGGGCTATGCCACCAATCAGTTCAGCAAGCTACTGAATTCTGTGGGAGTCACATCATTTTTTTCTCTAATATTGAAATATTCTTCAATATCAAAAAGAATTCACTGCAGCCATAATTCCAGTCTCAAGAGATAAAAAAAGCAAAGGTAAATGTTCACCAGAAAATTTCTTTCACGAGTCATTTATTTGAATTTATATCATGTCCACAAAAATAGAAACAGTCTTCAGAACCATTCTGTGATACATAGTCTCCAAGCTGAGATTTACAATGGCAGTAGAGAAATATCTCATGTGGGGTTTTTTCCACATGTGTATGTCGAAGAAGCTGTGAGAAGCAAGCAAGAATTATGCATTTTGCCATGGAAAGAAAGACAAATATGTAACTAAACATGTTAATGTTTGTGTAGTTCACCAGCCTACATATAGTTTCTCAGGATGTTTTAAGAGTAAGTCGCTCTAACTTTGTGCAGAAAATAGAGTTGGAAGGGTGCTCACACTTACACCTCTGACATTCTGATTTGCATGTATCTATATAAATATAATATACTTTCCTATCTAGAGCTTTATACATATGAAAAATTATGGTACAATAAAAATCTATACACATGGTGCTACCAGTTGAGCAGCTGCTAACTTAAAGGATACATCTAAAAATATGACTGCTCAGCTTCTGAAATACAAAATAAAAGAGCAATCAGAAATGCTTTTTGTTTAAATAGTAATTTACATAAACATTCATCTCTTCATTTTCTCCATTTGCTTAGGCCTTGTAAAAAGATTCCCTTTGGTTGGTTGCATCTGTCCTTGGCAGGAACTGCAGATTTAAACAGTCCTTTGTATTTGTCTTAGGCAAGGGTTAATATATTTGTGAAACAGAGTAAAAGTTGGCTGGCTTCTATACCAGGTTTGTGCTATTGTAATGCTGAATGACAAGTACCTAGTCTGAAAAGTTCTACAGAATGGGAACATAAACTTGCAGGATTTCCACTTGCTGAAAGACATGACAGTAAAAGACTGGCATTTGTACTGCAACCCAGCATAAATCACTATCTGGATTTATACAGTGGGCTTTAAGTGAAGCTACTTATTTTCAAAACCTTTACAAGCATGTTTAGCTGCTGCTCAGTAAAAAAGGGGTGAGACATCTATATTACAAGTTCAATGTATTTCCCGGTAAGTTGCTGAGAGATCTTGTAGAAAGCAGTTTTATGAAGGTATGATAATCAGTAAGACATGAGTTAACCTGAGATCTAGCACAACAGCAATGCTATGGCCATCAGCTATACCTTTTTGCTTCCAGAGCAAGAAAGGATGAAATCTGGGTGCCAGGGGATTTGTGACGGTGGCACTGATTTCAGGTTTTCACTCAAGGAGTGGATTGGAATGTGAAGGGGGATAAGCCTGGAGTACCGTGCTGATGGTTGGACTAGATGATCTTAGTGGTCTTTTCCAACCTTAATGATTTTCTGATCCTATGAATGGACTGCAAATAACTGTGGGGTTGGGGGGAGGAAGGTGATGATCTTTGGAACAAAGAGAAGGTTCTCTCCTCATCTGGTGGCATGGTTCTTGCTGTATGAACTACAAAATGATGGTAAATGGAGTGGAATGTAGCCAATTAGCCAATCAAGCTGAAAAAAGAGGAAATTAGTGAGTTGCGCAAAAGCAAGCAAGGCTGGCACAGTCAGTCCAAAAAAAAAAAAGAGACACTGAGAGAAAAAAAATGCTTTGAAGTACAGAGGCTTATAACTTGATTTGTAAATTAGATGAACCTCTCTCCACCCAGGTTATGAAAAGTAAAAATTGTCATGTACGGGTAATTGATGGTGACAGCCTTGGCACACACACTGTAGGAGGTGGTGCTATTGTTAGACATGCCCTACATGTGTAGATAACAAGTTAGGCTCTTATGTTTGCCTACAAATTGTTGCTAGGCACATTTGATGCCATTTATATTGATACTTCTGTTGTCTCTTGGTTTCATCTCCATTCCCTTTTAAGACAAACAAAAAATGGAATAGCTTACAACCTCCAGCTGCACCCTGCTGAATTTCTGGCTAATTTGGATTCAAATCCAAGAGATGCCTGAGGAAATGGATATTGGATGGATTTAATATTCCTTTTTCTTTTCCCCTGGATTTTTCAGCCCCTGTAATTGCCATTGCTTTCCAAATTCCCAATCCTTGAAATAGTGAATAGGAATCAATCTTTGTTTCACCTCTGTTAACATCACCAAGAAAATCCTGTTTTTCAACTCCCACATCTCACGTACTCAGTGACCTGGTGAAGAACTGCCTCCTCTGGATTTATTTCCCCATGTTCTGACTGTGCCTGGTGCCAGCAGGAAGCATTTGTGAGTTGGAGAAAGAAAAAGCTGCCAATGAATGTTCAGTCTCTGCACGGCACAGATAGAGACAAGCCCAAAATACTGACCCAGACCCAGATTCAAGTGTCCCCACTGTCTCAGTGTCTTTATGTTGGTAGGTTTTTCTGCAACAACTAATGCAAACAAAAACAAAAAAACAACAACAAAAAAAACCAAACCCAAATACAAATACAAAGAGCAAGATTTGAGAAAAGCAAAGAGAACTCGTATTTTACATGCAACGGAGTTCTACATTTCTCAGAGATTATTTGAAAATAAGTGTCCAAATGAGACTTGACCTGCCAGGAGATCATATGACTTGAAGGAACTAGGGAGACTTCTCCCTCGTGCCATTGGATTAATAGATATTCTGCTTGCCCCCCCTCCTCACTGCTTTATATGTTGTGGATTTGAATGCTTTAGTTAGGAATATAAGGTAGGGAAGAGTATTATCTCTACTGGGAAACTGGTGCCTTTTGGTAAGTTTGCCCAGTCAGAAAACAGTCATCTTCCTCTAATGGCTTTTGGTCCCTGAGATTGACTCTCTTCCTGCAGTCCACTTCAAATATAGTTAAAGTCAGTTATAAACAAATAGCCCTTTTCATGGTGTGAGCTGAATGCCCTTTGGAGGTCAGGGAGGAAACTCGGTACCAGGCAAGGTCCAGTCCTAAACTTCTGCCTACAAAAGAAGGTCCCAGTGGTGGAGGTAGTATGGGTTCTCCAAGGAAATGCTCACACCCACCTTGCTGAGCTACTGCTCTTACAGCCGGGACAAGCCAACTGAAGGGGAACCCACTGTCTGGATTAATAAAAGCAACTGGAAGCCAGCAAAGCATTGAAACATTCAGAAATTGGAGGGAAGGAACAAGTGATATTGGCCAATGAAAGCTATAAACCAGCTGGTTATGGAAGAAGACTACTTGGCTCAGAGATGCTTTACAGTTTCTCCACTTACAGCTGCCTTCCAAAGTGGATTATCATACTGCCTAAATGCCCTAGTATTTTGCTCCTTCCCTTTCTTTGCATGACTCGCAGCATTGTCATAAATCACATTATGCCTGTATGACTTAAAAAAAAAAAAAAAAAAAAAAAAAAAAAAAAAAAAAAAAAACTTCACAAGAAGGGAAAAATAATCATAATTCTATAATGTTATCTTATATCACAGAAAACTGTGTACATTTTTTCCCCATACAGGACATACTTCAAATAAAATAATTTTAACACCAACAATGATAATGTTCCTTCTTCCCGACAGAAGTAGAATTGTTTTTTCACCCCAGTTTGGTACATAAATATAAGAAAATAGTCTTTGAATATTTACATCCAGGTGTTTTAAGTGTTATTTCTTGACATCCTTAATTCTCATTTTCTCTCCAGCCACGGGCATTCTTTCCAAATTTATATACTAATCTGCGACCATCCACACGCTCCAGGATTTCTCTTTTATAATAGTATCTGTTAAAGGAAACACGTAAAAAAGATTTAAACCAAATTCCTCTACAGTCTCAGAAGACCACAGTCAAACTGGGAATCACAAAGCTATCTGAAATGCCTTTAGTTTGTTTTATTTTATGTTATTTTATATTTTATTACATCTAAGGTTAATCTAAGTGAAAGACAAGGAAGAAAAAAATCATTGTGTTTTTTTTTTACTTCACATTAATCATCTTACAAATTTGAATCTCACCATTTTTCAAGTTCCAAAGTATTGCCCTATTCATTACATGCTCTGATTAAATTTCATCTTGTTTTGTTTTTTTGGTAGTGGTTTTTTTTTTTTCCTAAATAAGCCTGCATCTGAAATCTGACCAGGAAAGAATCTAAAATTTTGAAATACAGTTTGAACTTCTATGGATTATGGGAAATTCTGAAAATGTTAAGCCAAGGCACAAAGAAGATCTTCACAGAGGACCTGTAAGCCAGTTTTAAGATAAAGGCAGGGGAATGTTTATGTTCTGAAAACTGGTGCAAAAAACAAGTTCTCTGTAATCTAAAACTTCACAGTTCAGTAACACATGAACTCTCAGCTTGCTAAAACCATTTTTCCTTTCTACAATCAGATCTTTTTATTGATTGGCAGTGTGGACAGAAACAGAATCTATTATGTATAAAATATATTGTCAATGTTATATAGTGCATACATATAAACAGAAACAGAGGAGTAAATTAAGACAAAGCAGAATGCAACATTATAACCTCAAAATTAGTGGGAGAGATTTCGTTGTTGCAAAAAATAAAAAAAGGAATTGCTGCTGCTTGCGGTTCATTTTTAAAAGTAACCAGATTCTCCATTCAGGCAATTTTTCATGTGCACTCACCTCATAGCCCGGCTGAGCTTCTCATAAGTCATGCTGCTGTTGTTCTTCTTCTTCCCCCAGAGCTGAGCCACAGCTTCGGATTTTAAAAATCTGAAGACACCTTCTGACCGGTCCTCCCACTTGATTAATCCTGGGTATTTCTCAGGGTTAAGAAGAATATCTCGAATAAATTCCCAGAGATGAGTTCCTCGAGGGTCTGAAAGAGGGAGGGTGCAGAAGAAAGGAGTTTAAGGAGCTCTCTGGGCTATGTTCTTTATTATGCCGTTTTCTTATGGCGTGTCATCTATAAGCAAGGACCACTCAGTGAGGAAGGATGGGCCATGCTTTGTGGACTGCAAAACCACCACCGCAGAGCTACATAGCTGAAAACATCGATGGCCTTTACACCAAGGCTGGGGCTGAGCAGCAACCTTTGGAAGGCTGAGCAAAAGGATGGATAGGAGCCACAACAACCAGGGGAGGTAGAGACCAAACCATCCCCTGCTGCCTCAACCGAACACCACTTTGGAACTGAACGTGTTTAAGTCTTCCCTTCATCTCCCTTTTTCCTGATATTTTCCTGATATTCTTCTACAGCATGGCAGCATGTAACCTGGTGTTATTGTGCAACTCGTGAAACAGCCAGCAGAACTGTACGGAGGGCACTGAAGCACCATGCATTTAAAACAGACAAACAGAAGGCAAATGAAATACAATGCTGTTCCACATATGCAAATGTTTGGTCTCAAGTGTTCTAGATAGACTTCAAGAAGAAGGTGTATACTGGCTAGAGGGATAGTGACAAAGATGGATAGCCAAAATTGTATAGGAAAATAGCATTAAAAGTTTGACTGCAATAGCAGAAAGGGCAAAAAACAGACATCCAAGTTCAATATGGAGGCCCTATTTAAGCACAACTCTAATCCAGCTATTGTAGAGATGACTCGAGAAAGCCCAGGTAGAAGAAGGAAAACAAACATACTGCCAAACAAGTGAGATGTGGTGGTATATGAATGAAGAGTAACAGTGACAAGGTGGGCCAGAAAACATTTGTCCTTTGGTTTGCTTTCAAATGCATGGAAGGCTTTAGACTGAAGTAAGAAGGAAACAACGGCGGCAGAGATACAATGTTAAATAGGAATATCTTTCAGTCAACTAATCCAGTATTTTTCTTTGCTATGATAATTGCTTTCTAGAAGCAACAAAATGTGGTGGATCTTGTCTATCTGGACATCAGCAACAGACTGTATAGATAATGGTACAACGACTACTGATGAAACTGGAAATGTAGGGGATTAGCCCAGCATGGCAAAGTAACCTTTACTTTATGCCAAGACTATGATGGGGTTCTTCTCAGGTCCGTCTTCAGACCACTCCTACTTAATCTCTTCATTAGCAATCTTGATACACACACACAACAACACAAAAAAAGTCTGTGTGCAGATAAAAGTTCTGGAGTTCTGAATGAGCAAAGTCACAAAGCAGGATAAGAAGAGAAGTCATGAAGGAAAACTAATCTGGAGACTACAGAAACAGGATTAAATTGAACACTGCAATGCACATCAAAGGACAAATATTAATATGCTCTATTATAAACACAGGATGAAAAAAAAAACATATGCATGTTATTTTCAGGTTTGAAATCCCATAAAATGCATTAAGAGAATGGTGTCTATGAATCACAGATGTGATAATCGGTCTTCAGACTCAGATTGAATCAAAACTAGCAGAAAAAGAGGATGAGGGGAGCAGAGAGACTGCTGTATCAGAAGAAAAGGCAGCTGTAGGAGTAGGGGGCAGGTGTTTGCTCGTGATGGCATGCATGAAAAGCTCTGGGAGGAGATGCAGAACTGCATCTCTGGCATTGCTGCACCTGACAGGCACAGGCACAGCAGGGCCTGTGTACAGACCTCCCTTATTTAGTCCACCACCTCCTTTGTCATCCCTATATTCCAGATCACCAGCTCAGCTCAACAAAGGGTGGAGGAAACTGAATTCTGGGGGTTTCCCTCTAGGCTCTCACTGATAAAAACAATTAGAAAAGTGCAAAACTACTGCATCAAAAATAATGTGAGCAAACAGCACCAGAAACAGTCAGATCCTTGGAGAATTCTATCAGAGTAACCATCTAACCAGTTCTGCTTTCAAAATGAACTCAGAATGCTCCCTCTTCCTTCCCAATGGGTATCTACTCTTAATGTGTTTCTTTTCCCTCAATCAAACAACCATTATAAACCACGGATGTTATAACCATTATAACCATGGACTTACTGTGTTTCTTGGTGTGGGACTTTGGGGTATGATCTTGTGTTTTTTTCACATCTGAAGAATCTGTAGAGAGGAAAATGAAGCCTATTTGTAAATTTGATTAAAGGTTTTCCATTGACTAGCAGGTTGAAAGAAATAAAACCACAAAAAAGAACGAATATCTCTTTTAAAGATAATCACTTTTCAGAAGGCAATCTAAGGGAGAAGGAAGGGGGAGAGTTTTGTTTTCTGTACTGTATGGTAATCAGCACACTTCACAAAGAGACCATTGATGAATAAAGAATGAACACAGAGGTAAACATTTAGCTTTTGAAACCTAAATTAGATTAACAAATACCTCACCCCATGCTATGTGTGAGAGAGAGAAAAATAAGAGAATCACGTCTATAAAAGGAAGCCTGAATTGTCCCATTATGTCTTAGTCTTTGCAGAAGCATGTATCTTTGGGGGCTTATTTGTTTCCGAAGAGATGATCTAATGTGAAATATATGCGCTGGTACCTATGCACAGAACACCTACCTGACTAAAACATAATGAACTGGCACAGCGCGGTTGTTTGGGGGGCAGGGAGCGGGACTGCACTGGTAGGAGGTTTTGGCAGCTGGACATGCATATATTGTTCCATGGCTCGGAGCCACAGAAACAAGCCATTTCTCATTGATGGTGCTTTATCACCTGCAGCCAGCCCCAGGAGGAATCGGATTTCTGGCACAAACGTTTCTTCAGAAACGAAGAAAAAGAAAAGTTCTGTCTGTTCCTTGCCGTCCCCCACCTGGCAGCCTGACTGCATCCCGTTCTACAGCTCCGAGGTCTCACAAAATCTGCGGGACCGTCCCAAGAGGGAGGACCCTCCTCTATTTGCTTTTCGGCCTGCTTTGTGCCTGAATGCCACAAAGCAAAGCTGAAGGTCCCACGCACGTTTTCCCAGCTTCTATGAATGCAAGATTATCATACTTTTCATGGAAACGGGACATTTGCATGTGCAAATGACTCACAGGAAATATTCATTTGCATAGAAACTTGTTGGATTTGCACAAGCAACTGCAATAACTGCATGTGAAAAGGTAGATGCAAAGCTACTCACACACTCACTTTATTCATACATAACTGGATATGTACTCCGAGCAGGGCAGAGAGGATAAGTCCAACCTCCCCTGCTCTGAGCTGACATAATTACTGTCCTTGACCCCCCGAGCAGCAAATGCACTCTGAGTCATTTTGCCTTCCCACTCTCAAAGAGCAGGAACCAGCCTGAACCTTACTCAGCTTGGGGGGAAAAAGTAAAATGAGGCGTATTTCACTGCCTTTCCTCAGATTACGATCCCCCGATGTTATTAAAAGCCTGTGGGGACTCCTGGTGAGGACAGCAGGACCAGGTCCTTTATTTGCCCTCTTATTTAAATCCTTTCCATTTTAAAATCCCACAGTTTGCTCGCAAATGTTTGTTATGCTCTGTTTAGCTGGAGATTTATTCTTGGAGATTCAGTTGCCTTCTGCCTGCCTGGTGATTTACTCTGGATTTCAGCTGTGTACACAGCCTCTCGCTCTGCCTCCCTCTCATGGAGACCGGTTTCAAACACGCCGTGTTGGGAGGCTGGGGCCTGACAGATGAAAAGAGTTACAATGCAGTTTCAACAAAGCTGTCTTGCAAAACTTGTGACAAAAGGTTGCAGGGTATTTGCATATGATTCAGGAATGAGCCATATTCTTTACGGGATATACAAATTTAGTTTTTACAGGAGGCTGTGCCCTTGGCGTGCCACCCTTGCTCTAGGCTCAAGCAGTCAGCAGGTAAACACACCACACCAGGAGCTTGACAGGTCCCCAGTCCCACCAGAGCGCTCTGAACTCCTGGCAGCCATCTTAGCAGAGTGGGTGGAGGCAGCAGCGAAAGCAAACACAGTGGGGGTTTTGGTGTTGGCTGGTTTTTCTTTTCTTTTTAAGGTTTGGTGGTTTTCTTTCTCAAGTTAGGTTTTCTCTCTCTTATTAAATCGATTGCCAAATGCATTCATTTAAGCCACACGCCCCATAGCAAGCCCAGTGGCGCTGGGAGGCAGGGGTGCAGTGGGCACAGGGCAGTCACAGCTCTACAGCCCACAGCACTCTGCAGACAGAGCCTGTGAGGCCACATCCCCTGCAGCACACCTCCCTCATTACCCCACAACTTCTACTTGTCTCCCTCAGGCCTATCTGCCTGAAAGTCTTCTAAGACGACCGTGCCTTTCCTTCCCCCTTTCTTGCTGCCTCATGACCTCAGATTCCCTTTTCCCTCCGCCTCGCTCTTGCCTCCATCCCGCTGCCTGCAGCAGGACGTGCCCTGCAGAGCACCCCGACATGTGTGCCCTGCCCGCAGTTTCAATGGGCGCTACATCAAATGGGTTTGCTCTTTTTCCTGCCCTTTAGCAGACAGATCATATCTCTCCTGTGGCCTCATGGGGCTCTGAGAAGGGGTGAAATGGTGTGTTGGGCTTGCCTGGGGACAGGCTTGGCTGGGAGTAGGCAGGGGGCTCCGGGCCTGCCCTACAGTGCCCAGCGGCTGCCCCCAGCATGCCCCCAAACCTACTTGACATGAACGACCAGCTCAGCAAGGAACTGCAGCTGCTTCTGGGGAGGAATATGACTATTATTTGCCCACACTTGGCTACCCCACAGAAAAGTAGATGCCTGAGCTGGAACATCTTGTCTCTCTGACACTAACATCTTCCCTTTGACTCAGTCACTTTAAAAGATATGTGGAGGCAGCAGATTGTTTGATCTTCTTTGTCTTGACAGAGGGAAGAGAGAAACTATGGTAATAATGATAGCTAGAAGAGTTGTCAGAATCAGTACTGCTTGGTATAAAATGACTGGAGGCTCAGATTCAATCCTGCAACAGGAGACCACGGAGACTATTATATGTCAGTAGCTTTGGGAGAAGCAACAATTAACAATATAATTACAAGTTCCTTACCAGGAGGCTGGTGACTTGGTGTCGTCATGGAGATCTGAGCACGACAGAACGTTTTGCTGTCCAATAGCTCTGGGAATTAAAAAGAAAACATTTAAAGTAATGTCCTCTGACAACAATATAGCTACTTCAGAAAAGCATGAAATATGGTGAAGGTAGTTACCTACTGTGCTACCATAGCCACTGTCATATAGGTAATTGTCTTCTTTCCAGGACACCATTAATGATGGATCTGAAGGTGAAGGACAACAAGGAAAATTAGATCAATAAAAGATCATAAGGATGAATACTGAGCACAGACAGACAAAGCAGTAAGAAATGTGCAGAAGGAACAGTGAACTGAGAATTGAAGGGGCTAAGTGAAAAATTACTTTCTTTCTCTCAAACTGTGGTTTAGGGTTTGCATACTCAGGCAAACATACTTACACAAAGCACTGACTTACAAAATAACGTAGCCGCCTTTTCCCTTTCCTAAAACACCATTTATGCCTGCCCTTGAATGAATTTTCCTATGTCAGAACAGCTCTAATTCTACCTTAATTCTCTAATTCTGTGACAGTTCTTTGGTGCCATGAAAATGAAAGTGCTCTCAAATATCCAGTAGAACAAGAGAATGCTTATAATTAGTATTTATTTCTATAATAGTGGAACTCGAAAGTCCCCTCTGAGACAGAGCTTCATGTGTAAGCACATGGTGAGAAACATCAAAGCATAACCATGTGGTTCTGGCAAGTAAGTCCCCACCCTTAACCCAAAAGCTACTAGTAAGCTTAAAGAGTAATACGACTTAGTGACCTTCTGGTCAGGTGGATCAATACATACAGAAGTATTGTCTTTATAAGCCATACAGTGAGCAGGAAATTACACTTTTAACAGTGCATTTTTGAGGTTAGAAGCTTTAAACACTTATTTTTCTTTTGAACTCAAGCTCAGAAAGGATGAGATCTGAAGTTCAAATCCATGTTTTACTTATTTTTTTTCATGTTCACATAAATGGGGGGAAAAAAAAGAGTTATAGCTAAATAATCATGGTTGGCTGAGTTACCACTTATGACATAGGAATTTAGCAGGCATGCTAAGTAATAGCTGCATGTTTGGGCACCCAGAGCTTGTGCTCTTACAATAGCACACACCCTTTGCTTGTTTGGACACCTGATCTGCCCAGTGTTGCCTCTGAAAACAGGCCTTAGCCAGCCGGAACATGGGGAGACAGTTTGTCTTCACATTTCATCCTATTTCAGTGCCTACAAGGCAGGCTTTCCCCCCTAAACCACCAGCCCATTCCTGCCAGCTCACATGGAGTCCCAGTCTGCACCAGTCCACACCACCCTACCACGAGGCACAGTGAGTAGCACTAGTCAGTGGTGGGCTTTGATCTCTCCAGAATGTGTGACAGAGGTACTGTGCAGAGCCCTGTGTGTTTCTACTGGAAGGAGAGACAAACATTATACCAGGATCTCATAAATCAGGACTTAAAGAATTACTGTGGTTTCTTATAGGGCAAGCATCAAGGCCGCTGCATGCATGCCACCCATACCATGTGGGCACGGGCAGGGAGTGGACTGCAGTGCTTGCTTGCTGCAAGAAGAGGGTGAAGAGTGTCCCTGGCTGGGGAGGCTGCGCTCCTCCAGGTTCACTGAATGAACTGGCTGGCAGTATTTGTCAGAGACACCTCACACTACAAGTTTATACTCCTGCTGCCAGGAAATACTAAAATGTGGCTAATGAATACATCTACAGAAACAGATGCGGGGACCAGTGTGATAGGCAGTGTTCAGATATAGATGAAGCTGTCTTGGTAAAAGGAACTGGCGCAATAATTGTGCCACAGTGCACTGAGCCAAGCTGAAGTTCTTTCCCTGGAGAAACAAGGCCCTGGCAGGAAAAGCATCTAGCTATGAATACAATGGAATAAGGGAGTGCTGCAGGAAAAATGCAGACTTGGTCGATCCAAAATACAACCACGAATTTCAGTTTAATCGAAACGTGAAGAAATTGAAATGTAACATTTTTAATTTTTTTACTCAAATATGTTTGGTTTGGAAATTTCCTCACATTTCAAAGCGTTAACAGCACTTCATTGCAAAATATTTTTCCTTTTAAGAAAAAAACAACAACTTAAAATTTTGTGAATTATTTTGCAATCTGCTGAATGAAGCAAAGAATGATGTTCTCTATACAGCTGCACTTTCTGACCACTGCACACTATACTAACTGTGAACATTACTTTAGGCAGGTGGTGTTACAGTATTTTTCCAGCAAAAGTGACCACATGAGAAGGTATTTTGGTGCTACCTGAAGCTTCAAAAAAATGATTGACTGATACCTGTGTTATCTCTTTAAATCTGCGTGAAACACCATTGAAATTAATGCTGTTGTGATCTCTCTCTCTCTTGGAATGGCCAACTTCCCCTTTTCTCCATAAAAAGATCAGTTACCCAACAATTACTTACCTGTTTGCTCTGTCTTCACAATGACGTTATGAGATTGGTACATGTCACTTCCACACTGACCTGCAAGAAATCATATGGCAGATAGGACATGAGAAAACAAGCAGAGAATTAAAAATACAGTTCCAAGCACAAACCACTGCAGTTGAGCCAGATAGCTAATTTTGGAGTGAAGTACAAACCCTATCCCTTGATCCTTCTGCCTCATACATGACATAGGTGATGAAACAGTAATATAGTCAGTAAGGTATAAGCAATATAGCAAACGAGATTTGCCAGGTAGTTTTCAGAAGTGGCTTCTGAAGATTCCAAAATTCAGACAATTGTACAATGCATCTCTGTCTGTGCAGCTTACTGTCTATTTACCATTCCATTTTAGGTGCTGAAGGTTGCTATAAAGCAACTGCCCTGCTGTCCCAGCTGCCTGAGTGAATTCCTGCAGACTCATGCTGCACAGATGTTCCCCGTTGATATCAAACTCCTGGAAAGGTATGCAGTTGGCATCCAGTTGGTTGGTATCAAGGAGATGCTGCAGCCATTCCCAGACCTGAAACTTCGTCCAGTACTGAGGATGTATTTCGTGCCACTGGGTTCCATAGAAACTGCTGGACACTGGAGAAGAAAATGAGTATTAACTGGCTCTGTTAACACCATGAGATTATACTGAGAACAGAAAAGTTATATATATAAATTTCACACCCTGGAAGTCTACAAACCTAGACTCTTTTCAAACCTAGACTCTTTTAACATTAGCTACTGCTGGAGAAAAACATCTTTTTGTTGTTTTTTTTTTTTACTCAGTTTTCCAATTAAAAATGAAAGATATTACTTTACACCTCCCTTAAGAAGTTGAATGAGTAGAAATGAATTTAGTAACGTTGGCTAAATATACCAAAAATTCTTTGGAGCAAGATAAACTGCAGAACTACTGTCACAAAGGAGTGTTGACCTGTTTGTGGGAAAAGTGTATTAGTGCAAAAGAAAACGATGGAAAAGCCTTCAAAATCGACATAATGAGCAGTGGAAATTTTGTTTGTATAAAGACTGAATGTGAATTGTGGAATTCAGCCAACAAACACTAAAGACAAGGCACTCTTAAATTGCTCTAACATAAAAATCTATCAGTACGGCCTACAATATCAGGGCAGAGCTGGCCTTCTAACAAATGCATGTTTTCTTTGTAGTCTCATAAGAAGATTTCTGAATATAATTGTAAAACTCATTTTGAAATTAAGGGAACTACCTAATTTTCTTCTTAGGACGTCTGAATCTTTTCTTGGTCGGTCTTTCAAACCACTCTCAGTTGTATGTTACTGCATGACAGTAATTTATGTGTACAAATGAAAGGAAACATATGCGGGGACAGGATAATTACACAAGATAAGATAAGATGTAAGATATACAAAGGTAGGACTGCCTTGATCCAGCCTCTCAGAGAAGCTAGCTAAAGGAGCTCAGTGCAATTTGTTCCTTGGGAAAGGAGGACAGTGGGGAAGGCCAGGCAGAGACAGCGGCATGATAAAATGTTCAGAAGAGCGAGAAGGTTCATTTAAGGATGAAAGAGTTACAGACTGCAGAGGTGGTTAAATTATGGGAAAAGGAAAGACTGCCGTGGTCTAGCTCTGAGTTAGCTCTGCTCTAGCACATTGTTTCTCTCACTGGTACCAATCTGGTCCTTCACACACAGCTGTGAGAAATACGAGTAACAAGGGGTATGGCCAGAAGACTACAAGCAACAGAGCTGGCACATTTTAGGAAATTGTTTTATCTAGACCTCAGGTCTCTTCAGATGAGATGCAATGCACAGTGTGAGCTCATGGGTGAACACAAAATAAGGCCACAGTTACTTATGTTTCTTTATCAAAGCCAGCCAGCAAAGTCCGCGTCAGTGCTTTAGGTAGATGTTGCTCATCCTGCTGTTGAAGGATTAGGGGAATGAGTACAGAAATGACTAAGACTTTGGTATGTTGGCAAGTGAAGGTTTGAAGGAACTAAGACGCATTTCCTGAAAAGGAGGCTGATATTTATTCCCATCATTTCAGAAGAGTCAAGAATTTTCAGACTCTCTAATGTAAGCACAAGTCTTTAGTAAGAGGAAGGAGTTAGCATGGTAAATGGACGTGAGGAGGTAGGTAACTGTAGAAGATGGTCTATGCTTTCAGTTTCCTGTAACTCCAAAAGACATGTGAATCCTTGAGGATCTCTCAATGGGAAATCCAAATCCATATCTTTATGAGACCCTGTGCAAGATCAGTCAAGACTTTTTTTCCATTATTCTGTTACAGGCAGCTTATAGGCAGCTTGGTACATTTACTGAAAGCTCACTTTTGTATTTCTTTGTATTTAGAAATTACACATTAAAAAAAAAAGTCGAACACAAGAGTTTCACTGAATAGGAACTTTTGCTGTAAGTTTTTTGTACTACTCCGTAGATTAGAAGAACAACTGCAACACGTTTGCTTAGATTTTAAGGTTTACACATTGATTCCAAAGCACTATTTTGGGTGAGGAAAATAAAATTAGATGAAACACTGCATATCTATCTATGCATCTGTATCTACATTTTTATATAGAGAGAGAATGTGTACCTGTGCAGCTATACCATCACAAGAATAGTATAATAAATTTCACCCTGTGTGACACCTTGTAAGTTAATTTAGGTTCAAAAGTCATCACTAGCTCTTAGGCATTAGAACGCATATATAGAATTAAGGAGATGGTTCTGTGCATAACAAAGAAGTTCTCAGATCACAAGCTATCTAGTGCCCTAACGCCAGTCTAATTAGATAGCTATCTAGTAATTTGAGCTGAAAAAGCAAATACAGTAAAGGAGCAAAAAGACTACTCCCCTGCAAAGCCGGAGGGGTGATTAGTGCTGAAGAGTAATGTCGGTTCAGAGAGGGCATGAGGGGTAAATGTGACAAAGAATTCTGGACTGAGGAGAGGGAACATTTGACTCTTCTGCTATCTTGAAATTCGTTTTAACAAAAAAGGAGTAGTAACAAAATAAGCCATAAACTGGTCACTTTCAGAAATTTAAGTTCTACGAGTTCAGCTTTTACAAAGAAAATACAAACGGAAATTTTCCAACATGAAGTGAAACTCTAGCAAACTAGTATCACTGAAAAGCAATACTTGTGCACATTTAAGGGTTAAGTAGCCCCTTCCACCCCTGCCTATCCTCTCCCACCAAAAAAAATAAAAACACATAGCTCAGAGCTGTTGAATTCCTCCTACCATTGCACGTGGAATATCCATCTGTCCAGGAAGGCTGCTGGTGGAGTAGGTTGCTGCTGGAATTGATACTCATTCTGCCAGCTCCTTCCAAAATCATGATCTGTAAGTGAATTGAACAGCTTGCTTAGTGAGCAGTGTCTAGTCCAAAAGGTAAATGGTAAAAAAAAAAAAAAAAAAAAAAAAAAAAAAAAAAAAATCCACTGAAGGTGAAGTGAGCAAGCCAATTCCATTTGTAGAAGATACAATTGAAATCAAGAACATGTTGCCACAACCCCTTTTCAGCTGCCACAAAATCTCTTTATGATAAACATTACCATGCTTGATTTGCATATGCAAGAAGCAAGTTTCTACAGCTGCCCATCCATAAATGAATAATCCGTAATCAGAAATGAAGCCGAATGAAAAGACAAGGATCCTGACAGAGCAATACAGGAAAACTGCCAAGCTTTGAAAAGCGAAAAACAAAGTTGTTTGACATTTTGTTGGGTTTTTTTTTTAGATTTAAAGAGAAATGTGTTTAAAATAGGATTTTCTTTTCTTCTTCTTCTTCTTTTTTTTTTTTAAGAGAAAGATTTTTCATTAACTGCAAATTAAACTATACAAGAACTCATGGTAAGAACTCATGTTGAGAAACTCCTTCACACAGAGGGACCCAGGTATAAATGCTACAGGGAGGTAATGTTACAGGGAATATTTTCTTAGCTTGCTCAGTTTCCTTCTGATCTGTGTCAACGGCGTCCCTAACCTATTCTCAGCTGCAGATACACAGATCCTACATTTGGAACCACTGAAGAACTGGGCAGTCAAAGATCTCAAAAATGAGACAAATGACACAAATTTTCCTTTCTACTTATGTTAGCTTTAGCATCATGGGCAAAATTGTTCTTTTTATTTGGTTAGACATGTTTGAACAAAATTACTTGGATGGTATTTTAGAAAAATGTCACATATTTATCGCACGTTAAATCATTTCAGTGAACATAGACAAAACTCCACAACTACAGGTACTCATGACTTTTTAATTATCTTTCAATGGTTTCAAGTCGCAAGCTTATAAATACACAATATAACCGCACAGCATGAACACTCTTCAAGAGTTTAGAAAAGAAATTTTTAACTAATACAAAGGTTTCAGAACAGTGCTGTTATGTAAGTACACACAGAACAAACTGTTGTTCAAAAACCTTCTAAATCAAAAGGCATGGAGACTGTAAGAATGAAACTTTCAGAGCTCAGCAGGGCACATGAAAGTTGCTAGATGTCACTCTGAAATTACAGAGAGGCTGAAATACAAAAATGCACCTATGAAAGTTAAAAATGATGGTCTTGGCCCCTTCCACATTGAGGAGGATGAGAAAGCTTCCACTGAGTGCCCTGTCAGACTCCCACAAGCTCATACCAAGAACATTTTTGGTAGAAGAAGTCATGAGGAACAGTCACAGCCTTGAAAGAACTGCCTGAAAAAGATCTGGGCTGACACATTCCTCCATCATTTGCAATAAATGACAACATTTGTAAAAGTTACAAATGTGTGCACTTTAAGGAGAGACTCTCTTCCTCTTTTCCCTGACTCCACATTTATATACATTTATAAATGGAGAGAGGTTGTTGAGAATCACTTAAAAATCCAAAGCCTTAAGAAATGTGTCACAGGGAATAATCCTTTACAGTATGCCCTACTTCAGTGCCTTTTTTTTTCTGCTACATAGAATGACATAATGCTTTCCACTCTTAATTCTAACAAATCTGTGATTCAGTGACAACTGGTGAAATTTTTTTCTTACATCAGATATGTGATGTTACAAAATGTCAGCAATTGAGTGATACCTATCGTCCTCCTATGGCTAAACTCCATGGCCAAATAAAAGATGACGGGGTATCAGTCAGTAAGTTTATGCAAGTTAGAAAGGAAGACGTTTTTAGCCCTGTGTTAAAGTCAAGTGACTTGGTACTCTGAGGTCAGGAAATATTTCATTTTCTTACACTGACTGTGTTCAGCATAAAACATGAATATCATTTATCTCATACACTTGAGATGGATGCTTTTCAGTGATAATGCATGTTGAAAGTAAATACATACTCACTCCTCTGAGCAGATACAGACTGAAAGATTTATCAAATTACTTATTTCACTGACTTGTTTTTTAATCATTTAAGACTCAGTTATGTTCTTAAGATTTTATACAAGTGAAGTATTCATGATACAAAACTTACTACATTATCAAATAAAGGTGACGTAGAATACCAGGTATGCTGGGAAAACCATAAAGCTTGAGGATTAACAGAACTCTCCTAAGAACATAGTTTATAAGTTTTCTTCTTTTTAAAAAAGTACATTAGGCATTTAATATTGAATTTCAACCGATAGACCTCAAGTCACATTTTCAGAAGAGAGATCATCAAGGATTCACATGTGTTGTGTCATTTTAAACAGTTCCTACAGTTTATGGAATTTCACACAATTTTAATGCCTGATATTTGTTCAGGCATTAATATAAAAATGTGTCTAAGAAAATGTATGCTTACAGTCTGAAATGTTTTCCATGTTCAAGGCCCTGTGTACCTTTGCTCTGAAAATTCTACTCACGTAAATTCTTGTTTTATTTTTTTCCTAACTAAAAAAGACACTATGACACTTTGGTTCAGAGACTAAAGCTATAGAAAGTTAAATAAACAAAAAATTAACTCTTGCATAGTTTCCAGCAGAAAGCAGAACACATCAAAGCACTAAGTAGAAGCACTCTGATAGCCTTTTCCCAGATGTTCCCTTGAAATCTTATTCCCCTGCCATAGTCCAGCACACAATTGCTCTTCACAGTATTCCTTACAACATTAATAGTATTTTCAGACAATGTACGTGGAACTTACTTTGCAAATTAATCAATCAGTACATCCTCTTTCTGAAAGCTATACAAGTTATTTTAACCAAAATAACTTATCTTTCCACATCACTTGTGGGAACAGCTGTTCAGAAGAAGAAGAAATCGTGATACAGCAGTAACTGCTGGCGCAGGACTACATTCAGCTTTGACTCAAACTTTCCCAAAGTTATGGGTGTTATTCAAGGTATTGGGTTGGGTTTTTTTTTAACTTGAAAATTGCCATGTCACCTCCTGTATCTTAATGCAAGAGCGTTGCTTATTTGGAAATGACTTCTAGCACTTTGTTCAGGGTGAATATAAAGTTCCACTAACATAACTTCCATGAATTTGCTTGGAAGCGTGCACATCGTGTTCAAGAATATTTTTTCTATGAAAATGAAATTGTGATTTTCTTCGTTTCATCCAGTATATGCCTTTCTTTGATACAAGTTCATGACAGATTTATGCTTACAGCAGTGTCTCATCTCATACTTGGAAAGATTTCGAGTCAGGATATTGGAACGGGCGTGATCTTCATTAGTTTGGGGCCAAATCCTCAAGTCTCCCTTGTGTACAGACAAACCTGGTTAAAGGGTGTGAAGCCTCAAGGGGAAGGACACATAATATGTTCAGTTTTCTTTTAATCGTATGCCATATATCAAAGTGAACGGTGGAACTAATGAAGCCTGGTTTCCTATGAATGTGTATCTTGTGGTTGGATTCTCGAGTGTCTAGTAAGATGTGAGCGCTGATTGAAGTTTTTCCCACGGTTGGGGCATTCATAATATCTCGTTGTCTTAAAGGAGTGAGCTCAAGCTTCACTCCTTCTTTCAGACAGGGTATTAATAGATTTTTCTCCTCTACTTGGCAGCCTGTTTTCATTAATCCTGAAGGAACTTCATATCTTTGAGATTTCTACCCCATATCAAATTTAATTAAAATTGGCAATGGGACTCAAAGATTGTTACAGGCCAATTGCAAAAGCCAACACACAGACAAAATAACCACAAAAGCCTCATTTCCTCAGGAAACCATGCTAAAAAGGGATTCTAACTAAGATGAGATGTTGGAAAACAAAATAAAAGTCTTAGGATATGTCTCTGTACCGAATAAGACGTGGTACATTCTGAATGAAAGCACACATGAAATGTTCTGTGCGTATATACGTATACATATGTGCATACGCATATTTGCACACACACACCCTTGTGTGTGCGTTGCAGGTATCTGTACACACATTCCTAGTTTTTTCCACTAAAGATGTGACACCTTTGAATTACAAGCTTAAAACACTACCAGGAACATGGCACAGTTATAAGCAGAATCAAACAACACTCTACTCAAACAGCAAGGTTAAATATAGTTGTGCATTGGTGCTAAGCAGCATTCTTTTCAGAGAGAGTCCTACTAGAGGGCATGAGTGCACCCAGGAAAAAAAAAAAAAAAAAAAAACTCTTTCACCTATATTCAATATATCAGATGGTCAGAGCCCAAAACCTGAAGGCGTCTCTTAATGAAGCTCTTGCTGGAGTCAGGAGGAGCTCAGACCAAGCCACAACCTGGCCACTTTGCAGTCACCAGAGCTCAGTTGTTCTGGTCCTCTCATTTGTCCTGGCTGCCTGACTAACCTGAGCGCATGGTGGTACCAGAAAAAACCATGGCCTGGCAAGGGAGCAAACCCAGCATTGCAGAAAAACATATTTACAAATCCTTGAACCTTGAACAGTGTACAGCACACTCTATGCAAATTATTTTATTGCGCTACAGGTGTGCTCTGAAAGTAAATTACTCTGATCCCCATTTCCACATTCACCCCAATGAGTCTTAACAGCCAAATAATGGATTTCTCCTTTCTTTGAACTCAAATATTTCAAGAACACCGTGTATTAAATGACAGTAAAATGCTGAACCCAACATGAAAGGAGAATGAGCAATGCAGAGAAAATGAGTGAATCCCAAAGAACTCCAACCACAGCGATTGCACTGACATTGATTTGTACAATTGCTTACATTACAACACTGAACTGAACTAAGGGTCTCATTAATTACAAATATGAGGGGGTGTGGAGCCCATAGGGGAGAGAAGCGTACAGCTTTCTTGTTTGTAATACGCATTCTATGCAAAAGACAAAAAAATATCTAAGGCAAAACTGACTGGAACTATTAAACTATGACTCCACCCGTAAGCTATGCAAAGTCTAAAAGTGACTTCTAGCTGAGACAAGCTCCGTGCAGCTCCTCCTGGCGTGTCCAAAAGGGTGGATCTCTTTTGGCGCATTTATCTATGGGATCCTTCCCCATTTTTCCCCTTTTACCATCGTGGCTGAACTTCAAATATAGATTTCACCTGGGCCTATTTTCTTTGAAGTATGTTATGTACACAGTGAAGACACAATCCCTGCTTTTCAGGGCTTGGAGTTTATGGAACAAGTATCTACAGAGTATGTTAAATATTTTATACCATTACTTTGCCTTGGATTGCAGTCAAGCAGTTAAACAGCAATCTAAAATAAATGATACCAGATAATAACTGCAGCTGCAGAGGAACAGATTCTGGATTTTAAGCTTTTTCTTGAAATCTCAAAAGATAGCAATGGGCTGAGTTTTCAAGACATCAGAAACAAAGGAGATGCACAACAAAGCAGGTGGACCTGCTTTACACATACAGTTATTTCAGAAACACAACTGCATTGTACTTGAAATGTCTATGATCAATTAGCTGCTTTGCATTCCAACCACCTATTTTACATCTCCAGTAGTAGGCACAAACTGAATACATGAATGTTGACAGCCTGTTTGCATGTTACCATGAGCTTTCAGTCTTCTGTTGTTTTCTCTCATTTAACGTGCATTGCTACCAGGGTACCAGAGTTTAATTCTGAGCCACCACACATATAAATACAGTTAGAGATGACCCTAAGAGTGCTTTACAGTCTCTATCCATCTATTTTGCAAAATATCATCCTCAGCATCTATGCCAAAATCCCAGATAAGATACAACTCTGTCAGAACTCACTGTGATCCTTTCCTGTTAGGATCTCTCCTGACCATGCAGATCCACATACAGCAATCACACACCTCCTTGCTTCAATCCCATTGTTTTAGTGTCCAAAAAACCAGACAGAAGCCTCCAACAAAAAACTTTTTGCAGGCTGATTCCCAGCAGGGATCCATATCACAACTCAAAGCTCAGCTGAGTGCCACCTCACTGTGACCTGTTCCAATGACAGCCCATGCAGCTTGGCCTGTCTGATATAATCACCACTTGTGTCAGTGCAAAAGTACTCCATGAAAAAAAAAAAAAAGTTCCTCAATTCTTTGAAAGCTCAGAAGAAAGTTGCCATGAAGCAGCAGTAGGATCAGTTTTTGTTATATAACATACACGGTGTTTGATGCATTTCATTTTTTAGTCCATCATATGTACCCTTAGGCCACAGCAACAAAACGTGTTTACTGAACCACGCTGCGAGTGTAAAGTTCAACTATTCATTTTTATAAGAAAATTTTCTAAATAATCCTCCAAACTCTTTGTATTCCAGATTCTGGTTTGGAGCTTTGGGGCCTATGTTTTTCTTTCCTCTGAACTGTACATTCCTATGCTTCTACATTTCTGGTGTATACAGCTGTGGTTCATATGCATAAAACCACCTTTGCATGTGCAAAACTGGCTCTTGGTAAGCTTTCAGAGAGTATATTGAGACCTTGATCGTTTACTGTTGTGGGCTTTTGGAAAGGAAGAGTTGGGTTTATTCTTTTGTTTTCTTTGAACCTTGTTATTAAATGTATACATGAAGGTAAACTGAAAGACTAGAAAAAGGAAGATGAATAGAAAAGGAGCTTTTAGCATTTACCTGTGTTGCAGATAGGATCATAATAAACAAAGTCAAATAAAGCTTGGTTGGAATCTTTTATTACTAAAGATCTGATTTTCATGATGCACTACAAGGCAACTTTTGTAAGAGATATGTGGTGGTTGTTTTAACATGTTCATATGGATGCTTTAAAATCTTGCATATATATTTTAACCAAAGAGAAGCTTGAGTAGAAAAGCTAGGATCTAGATCTGTATCTGAGCTACCCCTCCGCTCCAGGGTTTGGTTCTTATCTCTCTTTTAACGATGTAATTTAAAGACAAAACCATAGTTCAGTTTCCTTTTTGAGTGAGAACAAAGTTCACTTTATGAATGCAAAAAACAAAAATTCACTTGATTATATGCAAAGTCTCATAGAGTATTTTTCCTCCGTCCCCCTTTTTCTTTTTTTTTTTTCCTCCATAATCCACAATCTTCATATGAACTGGCTTCAATATTCAAGGTACTACTTAGTATAATGAAAATAAAAGAGAGAATTTCAACAGAGGTTTTGTTTGTTTGTTTTTCTAAATCAGAAGCAAACAGCCAACTACAAGAACATGGTCCTCAAGGCACAGATGTGCCTGACACTACTAACTGCCAAATTTTGGCACTTTGGAAAATTTTACCCACACTTATGCTAGCTTAGCAGAAGAAACAGTGAACCTGCCTCTCAACAAGGATCCAGCGTTGGGATCCATGCTTCCTCCTCACATCACAGCCTAGACGTACATCTTCTTGCCATGCCTCTAGCTTTTGAGTAAGAAAGAAAATAGCATAACCAATTTTGCTGTCAAAAAGCTCATTCTCCTCATGCAGAAGGTCCGTTCAACAGATTTGTATCTAAGTGGTAGTCACACGGCTAAATTAAAAGCAAGCCAAGAAAAGGTTCTATTTCTTGTGATAAATGCTTATGTCATTTTTGCGTGATCACCCACTTAGAATTTTTTGAATATGTAGACATTTTTTGTCAGTTATTTGCAAACAAGTAGGATTTTTGTTGTTGTTCTTTGGAGGTGATCCTGCAGGACGTGGCTGCAACTGGCATATAGCACTGCCTTTATTGCTGTCTGCATCACCTCAGCAAGTTCATGATAATTTGGGCCAGCCATTTTTTCCTGAGTATTTGGAAGTCATTTGCAATAGATTCATCAGTCTTGCCTCAGGGGTACAGAGTCTTGGAAAACACAATAATGGGAAAAACTGCCTTTGCTCTTTATTCTTCTTTCAGCACTTAATACCACACCTCATGGAACAACTCCACACCTTCTTTCATGTCCTTCCTATCTCTCTGGTACATCCTTCCTCTAACCAGGAGCCAGCTCATCTTCCTAATCTCCTTTTACTAAACACCTTTCTTTTGCTTACAATACACTAAATATACAAATGGCCAAAAAGCACTCTAGATGCCCCTGTAGCTTGACAAACTACCTACCTATAATTAGGCAAGAACCTCATCAGCTAACAAAATACTACCATCATGTTCTAACACCTTCTCTTTTCCCCTTGGCTCTAGTTCCCCAACCACTTCCCTCCACCTTTCACGACAGCTTCTCTTTGCATTGCCTTGAAGACTGAGTCTGTGTGGGGGAATCTGCTTTTTATACTGCTAACATAGACAGCGCAACTGACCAGTTATGAGCAAATAATGACAAAAATTGTGGCTTCGTTCATGTTTGGCTCTCTTTAGAAGCTGAAACACCTATGACATAACAGCCACTCTGACGTATAGAGCCTTACATACACTGCTGCAGCAGCCTGTATTTCACAGAGAAGTATATTTTAACCACTGCCACCACCAGAACTTCTCTTTTTTTTAATGGGACTACTCTGGTTTCAGTAGTAACAACCACTAATTTGCCTACTTTCAAAATAAAAAGATCCTTTTTCTCTCCTTGTTGTTTTTTGGGTTTTTTTAAACTGTTTCAGACATTGTTTTTACAAAGAGCATCTGCTTGGAAGTTACAGGCTTCTTTGGGGTTGGTTTCTGTGTGAGGACCGCACAGAATAAGGAACGTGACTCAGGCACTACAAAAGGGAAGGTGTTCTGGGGGTCCGTGTGGGCAGCCTTTGGTGTCTGGGAAGGAGGAAGAAGGCAGAGACCTCCCTGGCAGTGATGGCAGCCCTACAGACATGGGCACAATGAGCGCTAGCACGATAAGGCTGAGAGCAGCTGAGCCTTCACATCCCTGTGCTGCCAGTACCCCACTCAGGACATGCAGCTAACACAGCCTAAAGACTGTTTAACATTCTCCCAGCGTGGTGCCTGTTGATTCTATGGACATTAAGCCTGCAATATCTTCTCACTTAGAGTTAATGGTCTTTTCGATGTTGTCCAGAACCTGACTCAGGATACAGAACGACATTTTCATTTCCCATGCTACCAACTGTCAGCAAGCTGGATTTCACTTCGGAAAAATTTCCTGCTTTTGAGAGCAAAGATAAAATCTTGAATATAAATGTCGTCCACTTAAGATTTCATACTTAAAAGCCTTACTTATGATTAACAGACAAATTTTCCCATCGACACTATTATTTTTTTTTTTTTACATGAATTAATTCAATTGACAAACTGATAGCATTTGCTCACTAAATACATAAAAGGCATAAATGGGAGTCAGCTAGGATAGAGGAGATGGGAGTTGAGAGCAAAGTGTCCTATCCTAAATAAGGTCCAAGCACAGACTGCTGGAGGTCTAAGTCAGTCAGCAGTGGCATTTGTACCTTTATTTCAACCCACTGGTTGCCCAGCCTGATGTCATCACACTCTTCTGCTGTCATGAAAGCAGCAGGGTGTTTCAAGGAAGAGACATAACAGGGGTAGCAGAGGGCTTGTAATGGGAAGGATCATGACTTGCAATTGATAAGAGAGGGTTTGTACGGCTGACTATTAACTTCTCTGCTTGAGCCAGACATTCCCTAGTGCCAGACTGGGGAATATTGATTCCACCACAATGACAGTAGCTCCAGCCAATACACCTGCTCCTCCACCACTGCTCTCTAGACTACGAAATATCCCAGGGTGGGCAGGTGTTTGTGAAGGAAAGCATGCCCAAATGGCAGCTATCAGTGAAACAATTCATTGGTGCTCATTGACCATTACTTTGCCACTTAGTCTTACACGTTTGTGCGTTCAGCAAGCACTTTTATTTGGAACTCTGCTGTCTCCTTGATATCCTTCATCCTGTATTTACTTTGTTAAGAATAAGAGGTTGTGAGACCACTGCCCTGGCATTCTATTCAGCCACCTGCCCCTGGCCCCATGTGGCCAGAACTTCAGAGGAAGCCCATTGTCTCCCAGAGCCACACAGTGCTGGAACACAAGTAAGGGCTCATTCAGGCTTCCTGCCTTCATTAAAAGCAGACAGAAAATGTAGGAAGCAAAGTTTTCATGCTCTGCAGCCACCTTCTACAGGCAAAGCAAGGAGGAGCTATGGAAAACATCTCCCTGCTTTTGTAAAAGCCCAGAGCAGCTTCCACTCTCTCCTGGCCACAATTAAGGGAGCAACATTTCATAACGCCTCTCCTCAGCTGGCACAGTGAGAGCTGCCCATCCTGTTTCCATTGATTTCTCCAGTGGCTGCATTAAACAATACAATGGAGTATTTATGTGCCTGTGTTGGGAGCAGGTTGTTAAGTAAAACCCACCGTAAATAGAGCCGTTAATTCAGTTGCTGGCATGGCCCTCTGTTATCTTCTCAATACCTCCCAGAGGGTATTAGCCTTACCCTTTCGTTTGAGTTGGCAGCAGAGTTATTTTTTTGCACCTGCTGCTCTACTCCGATAACAACACAGGTCAGCTTTGATTTGTTGGAATATAAACAAAAGAGCAAAGCCAGGCATCTGCCTCAACAGCCTGGGCCGGTTTGACAATACAGCTTTTCCCATTGGGTTCTGCACAAATGTACTCTTTCAATTCTTACGTGAACTCTCTCCTGCTTCATAAGTAGTCCTTTGCTACAGAACAGACCGGTGTCAGGAGGACGGCTCAACACCGTACTTTTCCACTGACTGAAATCCCAACAGGGCAAAGTAACACCCTCTTCTAAGACTGACATCAGAAGAGGCGTTGCACCAAATATGTAAAGCAAAATCAGCTGAAAAAACAGTGGTTTGAAAGTGAGCAGGAGAAACCAGCAAATTGAGTGTAAGGGGCAGAGAATCCTTGCTGAGAAAGAAAACCTGAAGCACTGGGGAGGTTTGCTTATCCCCATTCACCCACACGCACTCCACCACTCCAGCTGCTATTTACCAAAATAAATTAATAAATGAAATTCACAAGAAGCAGGCACTCAGCTAGGAACAGACTAGTTTTAAGGTCTTCTGAAAACCAAGCCTGCAAGCCTCATCTTCTGTAAAAGCATCCATCTACAGAAATAGCAGAAGCACACTAAAAAAAGTGTCCTCAGACAGGGCAGTAAATAGCACAAAGCACAGAAGCGATGGAAGGAATTGGTATTGCCTCCTTATGACAAGTATGAAAATTGAGACACAGAGCTGAAATGATTTGCTAAAGTCATATAAGAAGTCAATGGACAAGTCAGCCCCACTCACATTCACCAGCGCAAGCTCCATTGCATCATATTTCCAGCAAAAAATTTCAACATGCAGATGAGTTAAGGATGATCACTTTTTTTTTTTTTTTTTGTTAGGGCAAAGAAGACATAAAATAAGGGAAATAATTTTCTGTAGAAAAGAAACCTGTTCAGACGGAAGCAAGTCTCCCCTATGCATCATAGTTATTATGCACCTAGTAGAGATTTGAATGTTAACTTAGTCAAACAATTAAATCTACACTTGAAAATTAAATCAAAAAAGCTGCCCTTGACCTATGCATGATCCTGAAAAAGAGCTAGAAATTCCTGAGTAAAGCTGGCTGAAGTTCAAAATTTCTGTTATGTGGAACTGTGGCTATTTCAAGGCTTTTTTTTTTTTTTTTTTAATCACAATGAACTTTAAAAAGCAAGTTTCCTTGCAGCACAGAGGGAGGATTCCCATCCCTATGAGTTGGCATGTAAAAACCTATATTCAAGCTGTTCAAGTAACAAAAGCGCAACTCAGCCTGTTATGCAAAACTGTTTGTAGAAGACAGAAAACGTCCAAAGCCACACTACGATATCACTGCAGCAGACAGTAATGTCACTGCGGGGCAGCTGCACTGGAAGCCCTTGCCTAGTGTGGCTCTGCCCATCCGGGCATTTGAAGACCTTCTCAGAGTTTTGCCACTGTGATTCTGGAGCACATTTTCTGCGGGTACCAGATCTGACATCCCAAACACAAGCTGTGGTGTGGAGCTTGCCATCCTGGTCCTGCTCTTCCACCAAGTGCTGAAATATCTCTTCCTCCTTATTTCTTTTCTCTTCTTTCCGTTTCCTTTCTTTTTACGCTTTTACTTCTGCATTCTATTTGATCAGACTGGCTGACCTGGCTAAGGAAGGTTCTTCTTGGAGACCACCAAAGGCCTGGAGCCAGTGAGACAGACAAAAACAGCATCTCCAGTCCTTTATCCATGGCACAAAAATGCCAGCGTCTGTGTGCTGGTCTGTAGGACGGAGGCTGGAGGAGTCAGAAGCAGTGAGAAAAGCTCTTTTCCCTTTTCTTTTTGCTCCTCTCTATGAGTATTTATCTTACTTAGTCCTTGAACTAGCTGGAACAAGTTCCACCAACAGAACTAATGAAAATATTTCTAGGCTCTTTCAAACAACTATTTTCTTCTAAAGGATACTTACTAACATCTGAACTATATCAACTTTAACGCTTTTTAAATACCATCTAAGCTATACCAACTTGAACATTTTAGGGAGGGGGAGTTAGCAGAGATCCTTACACATCCTTCTTCAGATCCTTGTAAAAGCTGTTTCCAGGTTTTTCAATATCGAAGATGCATTGAATCATAAGGCAGGCTAACACTTTGATGCTAAATTCACCCAAATCTCATTAGCTTTTCACATTATATTAGCATTGATTGTGAACACCTTTGAGTCTCACATCCATCAACACAGTGATGCTGAACACAGCAGCACCTGATGCTGCAGGAGCTGCCGACTTCTGCTCGGGGCTCAGGGAAGGGCAGCCCTGGGCACACAGCTCATGTTCCTGAAGGAAAGCTGAGCACAGCACTGGGCAAAAGCAGAGGGAGGGAATTCATCACAGAACCACAGAACTCATAGGCAGCTCAGGCTTAGGATGTTGGCACGAGCAACCCCTCACTCACTGCAGGACAGCACAAGTCACCCATTTCTGTCTACTGACAAAATACACTGCACACAAGTCACTTTACACTTTAAAGGATTAAATGAAGGAATTATTCAGACTATCAGACAAAATTGGCTGAATTTCAGGCAAATATTTGAATATCTACTTTAAAAAGTTAGGCAAGAAAGCCCATGCAGAAGATAAGGGATGTGCGTGTGCACGTACTTTGTGCAGCGTGTCTGAGTGTATGCCTATTGGGAGTGGCTGCAGACAGACTGAGAAAGATTTGCTGGATTGACTACAATTTGACTATCATCCAAAAACATTTAATCATTTGAGATTTTAAAGGAAGAAGATAAGTTTCTACCTGTTCTCACACAGTATTAGAGCTCCATCAAAAGTCTTAGGGAGGGTAAAGATATCTACCAGTCCCTAAATGAAGGAAAATCTGTATCTATTTCACTTTGTACATCATGCTTTTGATTAGTCTCTAAGGATATCTCCTTGTCTAATCACCTATTAATTCAGTCTTCTAAAACATTTCTCATCTTTCTCTGTCAGGGCAGTTGCCTGGGAACATTACGAGTGAAGTCTGCTTTACATGAGTGGTGTGGTAGATCCCACTGCAAAAGAGATGAGAACAGCACCTTCAATGTGTCAGAATTTGACTCCCTGATAAAGCCCCTTCATGGCCATGCCAATCTATGAGACAATTGCTTAACCAAGCATACTTTGAAAGTACATCATCAAGATGCAAGCTTCTACACTGTTGTGCAATAGTAATTATAAGCTTCAGTAAAAACCATTAAGAAAGTTTGGGGGTAATCATTATATTGTTCATTTAGTCTCATTCCTGACCATAGCATCTCAGGCAGTTTTACACAGGGTCATTAATAACAGAGCAGTATCAATTAGTTATTGCTCACTGCCAGGTGAAAGAGAGAACCCCGAACAGTTTTGAAATATATATATATTTTATCATGGTGGCACCTGAAATCTGGACAACAGAGTTGATTTTTACACATAGAAGCTCAATCCTTACGGACCCACAGGGGCTCAGGAAACTTTTCTGGCTACAAATGATTGCGGACTGAGGAAATATCTTAAGAGATTACATCACTGCATTTCCTCTCTAATAGGCAGGATTTTTTATTTTATTCTTCGTATTTGCAGATCCTCCAAATAGAATGGCTTTCTTTTCACCACTGCAAAGCAATTCTTTTTCATTGCCCAATCTCTTTGGTCTATGACCAGTCATTACCTAGCCCCAGATAGCTGTTTTTTCTACTAGCTCTCATACTCTTTCCCGTGAAGCACTTTTTACAAGATCAGCAAAGGAATAGGTAATGATAACCATGTGCAAAGTCAGCTTTTGGAAAGGGAGCCTTTGAGGGATCGTCCTCATAGAGAGACACGCAAAGTGCCAACTGCCAGTTGGTTGCTCCACTGGCTACATGACTCCATGTTTACTCATTCTCACCCATCTATAGGCCAACAACCAACAAATGTCCCAAGCATTTTAGGCATTCAGTGAGGGATTTGCTTCAAGTTGCACCCCTAATACAGCTCAAAACACACCTATCATACTAAGGAAAGACAAATAACTTCCCCAGAAACCAAATTAATCCTTACTTTTCCGTATGCCAGCTGTACGAATAAACCCTTGTTAGTTTATGCTTTCTATCAGTAGTTTTACTCATCAATTTTGCCTTCACCAAGTCTGCAGCATCCCTGGTTAATCAGGGGCTGAAATACACACAAACTGCAGTATGGGCTGAAGGTCGGCACAAAGAGAAAGAACTGCAGACACCTGAGGCACCTTTGAGGTTGGCTGGGTGACCGAAGCCAGTAGGTTTGCTAAAGATAGTGCTGGATATTTTTGGTGCTCATGATGCACTTATCATTAGGAAGAGAACTCTGAGTTTATCCTTAAAAGCTTAGCAATAGCTAAGCTGCCAGACTGGACAAAAGACTCAATGAAACATCACAAACTGTGCAACGTAAAGAAATTGTTAGCATTTTTGTTCCTCATGTGCAGCAATGCCTTTATACTTGATTCTACCACATGCTGACATCATGTGTCATTAGCAATGACAACAGACAATTAAGCTTGTGACCCTTTTCTTTTTATGTGCTGTTTACTGCAGGAGCACCTAGACTTCAGCAAGAATTCCTCCTTCGCAACAGAAGGAAGACTTATGAGAAGGAGAGCACTGTAAGACCACAGAAAACCCCATAGAGGGTGGAAACGCTACCATCAAAACAAGAAGGGGTCATTCATATATTTGTAGTGTAGTCTCGGCACACTGACTAATTTTTAAGCCAGTTAGCTCTGTCTCACTGTCCTGGTACCATGGGCTATTGCTCCAGTCCATGGAGGTGGTGTTGGTTGTATCGCAGACAGAGCTCAGACAATTCTGTGCGAATTCAAGCACATCAACAGCAATACAAAACATTTAACTGTAGACTCCACAGAACAAACCCAGGTAAGGCTGCAATCAGTGGAAAATTTGCTGGGAGAAGATTGAATGATTTGGTCCCAACATTAAGCCAGACAGAGTAAGTAAGGGGTGAGCGAAGGAGAGATGGTAAGTACTGATTCTGGAAAGGTGTCATGGACAGTGCTCCGAGCTCACAGAGGCAAAGTCATTTACCCTCTTCTTTACAAACTGACCATATGTACTTCTTCAGCAGGTGCAGAAATTAATCCTTCTAGAATTTATTTGTTTGATTTGCTGTGGGAGAGGCAACAGACTAACACAGCAGTCCTGCCTGGACAGAGACACCTACAGAAATCCTTCATTTTCCTCTCTAATCTCTCTTCATCTGTGTCTCTGGATGAATTTTCCTTTTTAGTTTGATCTCTCTCCATCGCAATTTGTTACCTCGCACCTCCCAGACAGAACAAGTACTGATTTTAACAGTAAAACTCGTTGGTAATGAAAAGAAGTGAAGTAAGTTCAGTTGGAGCCAAATTATTTAATTTTGTCTTACTCCAGCTCTCCAACAGTCTGTTTTCACCACGTCTGAAAACTCGTAACAACTTGAGAATATCTGAAGTAATAAAACATCGCTGTGGCAATACCACAAGCAAATATTTCCCATGTTAAAAAGACCACATTCTATTAACTGAGCTCACTCTGACTGGGATAATAAGAATTGTTGTCACCTTACAAACTGCTATGAAGCGTTACCTAATTTCTGCTGGGGTAGAAACACAATTCTGCTCTGATACATGTTTATTTATTACTGTGACTTGAGAAGAATATGCTCTTATTTTCTTGTGGGATTTATAACCACCACTGGGACTAGAAAAAATAAAAACAAAAAAATGCAAGCAAACAACATCAGCACTATTAATGGTAACACTGTCTCCGCATGTAGGACCAAGACAAATTGGTGAGAAGGGGGTCTGGAGGACAGCGACTCCACAAAGCCTCAAACATTCTGATCCCGAGCTATCAGAATGGGGCAGGCATCACCTCTTAGGGGAAAAAAAAATTACTTCTGGGGGCAGAAACACAGATATATTGACTCGTAGTTTTTATATGTTTGGCTTTGCTGCTGCTACTGCGTGTGACCACTCCTGACATCCAAATTTTACAGAGGATATTGAAAAATTAGAGACAGTCATCAAAGAGATTAATGGACAGAAAAACCTGCAGTGGAACTAACAAAGATTTTTCCGTGATATGGAAGAGCCTTGTGGAACTCAACACATTTGTATAAGACCGATGGTGGACTTGTTCGCAGCTACAAACAGCTACCACTGTAAGTAACAGAAATTTGTGACCCAGGGGAATTTCGTGTTGGCTATCAAAAGGTAACAGAAGCCAGTGGCTGAATGTTGAAGTTAGACCACGTCAGACTGAAAATGAGACAAAATATTTTTAGAGGAACGGTGCTTAAGAAATTAATTTAAAAGTTCTGGTGAATTTCCCATTGTTGGACTTACGGGCTTTTTTTTTTCTTCAAGTTTGGAAGTTTTCTAAAAGATAAGCTCTACTTCAAGCCCTCTAGTTCTGAAAAATTCTGGGAAATCCTGCTGTTATCACAGCAATCACTTCTGGTTTTAAAACCTGTAAGGGCCAGGAATTAAACTGTCATTAATTGCAATATTTGTTGGTAAAGTACCTTAATTCTACTGTTTTTCTAGTTTTAATTGCAGCTGTTCTCTCTGGTTTCTACATTTGCATTAAATATAAACCTGCTCTGTTTTTCAGCTGTGGTACTTTCTACAGTGCAAAACAGATGTCAGAAAAGTGGCTTAAATTGCTACCCACAAATTTGCTATCAAAACAGTACTTAAAGGAGTGCTTTTTATTATTATTATCCCTCTCAAATTTTCACAAATTAGAGGAAATGTTGGTACAAGGTAGCTATGCTGAATGCAGTGACAAGAGTACAAGTAAAATCACTCAGTGAAACTTTTAGCTCAAGGTCCATTTCCATCTTAACAAAGCAGTTTCATTTCAAAAATGAACATGAAAAATAGGATAGTTGGATGTAACGTAGAAAAGGTGATATATGTTTAGATGCAATAATCCAAAAGTTCACTAATGATAAAATTAAATAACTCTAAAACTATATATACATTCATATATACGTAAGAGCACCCACTTAAAATGTCTCATAGGATAAAATACAAATATTTATCACAATGCCCATCACATGTTTTTACACAATCATTGTAGATTTCAAGTAACTCTTTCCTTACATGCAATTCTACCATTCCTTAAACAGAATTTTTGAAGTCTCTTTCTTACTGTGTCTATACCTTAAGGGGCCAATTCTGGTTCTATTCAAATAAAATTACCATTGGAAGAGAAACAAATTAAACAAGCAAAGACACTGCGGGCCTCTGTTCATGCTGTATTTACCAATTCAGTACTTCTTCAGTACCCTTCTCTGGGGTGCTTTAACTTAGAAGGGACTGAGAGCGACGATTCCCCTCGCCGCTGGAGCTGCCAAGAGACTGCCTTGAGGACGGAGCTGGGCCAAATTATAAATTCCTTTAGTATTCTTTTGTCATCATTACAATCACCATCAATACCTCTTCCCTAAACACAGCAGAAATGCCATCCTAGTGAAGGGTCTCTCTGTTACATGTCACTAGTGCTAGTGAGGTGGTCTACTTTCTCATCCCTTGCCTTACTGAACAGGTGACCCCTCTGGGAACAATGGCAGCAGATTGTTGACCCACAAATTTATTATTCTTAGATATATCATAATAACAAGGGTCCTCAGAACCTTTGAGTAATTCTGAGGAAGCCAGTGGCTCAGTGTGAGGTCAGTGACATCCTGCGTGAGTGAAGATAGCAGATCTGGCCCCAGTCAAACATAAACACAACAAGATTATTTAAACATAAGTAAGGTTCAAGTTCAAATTCAGTAAATAGAAGTATATACTGTAATGTTTAAAAAAAAGCCTTTTGATCTAACGAGCTTAGCTCCTGTTCCAAACTGGGAAGGGAGGGGCTCGGTAGGGTGGGCATGAGTCCAGCAGACAGTTCTTTTTTTTTTTTTTTCATTGGTGTTAATTTAAAGGAAGCATATAAAAAATAATAACCCAAACACCTTACCTCATTTAGCTGCAGATTCTGGAGTGGAAATCCTTAACTGAGGCAATGGAAAGACAGTCTGAAGAACGGTAGGTTGGGTAAACACAGGTACTAGGTTATCTCTCCTAAAGACTCCCAGGAGTGAAGATAAATGGATGTGATATTAATTTTAAAACATTTTGCTGAACACTCAGGCAGCCAATGGGGGAATTCCTTAGGTCACTTCCTGTTCATTTGATTGGGTCTGCAACGACAACAACCTAGACGAGGTTGGGAGCATTTGCATAAGGCCAGCTCAGTCCTCAGTATTCAAAGAGAACAGGTCTAACCAGGTTACACGTGTGGCTCCAGAACAAAAGAGAAACCTGGTAATGGATGAGGGATTGATTTCTTTGTAGTTGTTTTTTTAAGACCATCCCTTTTTTTTTTTTTTTAAATGGAGGTTATTTCAGGTAGATAGGGAGATTATAATTAGAATGAGAAGAAGTGAAAAGCAGGAATGTCCTAACTTAAAATTAGGCTGGAAATAACATTAGAAGATGCACAGTAGAAAATAGCTCTGTGCTGCCTGACAGGTGGATTGGACAAGCCCATATTATGGACTTGATTCTTTCTTTTCATACTTTGAGCTTCCTGTGAAATGAATGAGTCTCCATAAGGGGGAGTCTCTTGTTCTTCCAGCTTCTCTGGGTATGTGAGAGGAGAAAGAAAAAAGGAAAAATTACAAACAAAATCTTTAGTTTATGTGTGAATAAGGATGAGTATAGAAAGACAGCTATACAAAGATCAGCAAGGGAAAAAATCTGCAGGTGAGCATCTGGTTTTACATTTATCTGCTTTAAGCTTCCTGATTTTTAGCGTTCTGACCCCCAAGGGAGAGCTAAAACTTTCCTTAAGGCACTCCACAGACCATAAGAGTCAGGCAAAATCTTTTTCTTTGTTCCTCCAAGCCACAGGGAGGGCATTGGATTAGAGCCTTTCGCTAATCCAGCCCTGAGTTCAACTCTTGGCTGAGATGAAAAGCACAGAAAGGCCATTTCCTCGTGGAATACTTGTTCTCAACAGACAGTTCTGAGAATCTGGCCTTGATCATGTGCGAGTTACTTCTCCAGCTTGCAATCGGCAACCTGAGCAAGAAATGAGGTACCTAAAATATGAATCCTCACCTATCATAATTTACTGACATAGGAAAGTTTCAAGGTTTCGTTAATTTGTATGCATAAGACAATAATAGCTGAATACTTTTATTCCATGATTTTTCAGTGGTCTATATGAAATGAATTTTCCAGTCACCTTTCACTTTTGGTTCCAGGGCCCTGGAATCTCCCTCTGAACAGAGATCAACAAGCACTCTCTGTGCTACATTCACACATCACAGGGAATGGATCGTCCTTCAACATTCAGAGACACTATCAATTATTAATCAGGACCATTGTCATTGTAGAGGAAACATTTCAGACACATTATTCTCAACCTGATTTCAAGATTAATCTCACTCTTGAGGAATGTCACCTTTGTTCCTATCATCCACACCAAGGATATTAAAACCAAAGTTGTATTTATTCACACTAATAAGGTGTGTCTGAATACAAGTGATGTTTGAGAAGATCCCATTGCTTTTCACCCAAGGTAAAGACAAGTTTCGTGGCTGCTCATCTTGATTCTCACTTATCAAAGAAAGTTGACCCTGAGGAAGAAGGCAGCTGTAAATTTCCATCTTGGAGAGCAGTACCATCTTGGAATTACAACACCAAGGGCTAAGGATGTCAATGAAAACAGCTAGGCAAGTGTTCAGAGTCTTCACAAGTAGGTCAGGTATCTGTGAGGTTTCTCTAAGTATTCATGTCACCAAGTCTAAGTATTTGCATACCAGTTCATCTCTTGGGTGAGCATTCATACTAAAGCTTTCATCATTAAAATAATGTCTTATCATCATATCAGCATGAGTGATCAATCCAGAGCAGAAGAACAGGAAAAAATTAAGAAGTAAGCAAAGAATAAGAAAGCAATAAAGAACATTTCCCTTCCCTGGAAAGACATCTTTAACAAGGAACCCACCACATCTTACACCACCCCATTGAGTAAATGCGGAAGATGAATGTCTCACCATGTGCTGCAGCAGCATCACAGGAAGATATGACCACAGGATCTCAACATAGCTACAGATATCAGATTTTTCCTACTCTCAGTAAGGGCACAAGCAAAAGTGGCAGAACTTTGATTCAAATATGGTACTTAGACTGGTATGTCACTTTCTGTTTGTGTGGCTGCAAGCCTTTTCTGTCTCAGCTCCCAAGGGCAGAGACAGCTCTGGTTGCTAAGGCCCAGAATACTTCCAGACAGACAAAAAAAAAAGCACATTGTACCAACAGGTCTGGGCAAGGTGAGGCTAACTTGGCCGGCATACCAGCATGCATTATTTAAGTAGTGTTCTATTTTCAAAGGCAGGGTGCCACACAGGGTGGTGGCTTCTTAAATTTACTGCCCTACCAGGCCAGCTATACTGCCCCCATATTCCTGATTATGCTTATTGACACTTACATGTGGTTCAGCACAGAGAGTATTACAGGTGGCTTTTGGAGACAGGCAGACCTTTCCCCCTTCATATTCTTCTGCAGCACTAGAACCACAAAATTAGCATGATCTTCGTCCCCACACAATTCTAGGTGGCAGAGGAAACATGAAAACCTCTCTAATTAGGAGCTATGAAGCCACGTTCACAGCATGGTTGTAGTGTCAGTACAGATTCTCAGAATTAATTTAATTGCAACCATCAAGCATGGAGGAAATTATCTAAATCAGTCTAGATTCTTAAACTGGCGTCTGACACCTGACGAAAAAAGAAGAAATGTGTGATAATTTCTACTTTTCCAATGATTTTACTCTATGCTTCATTTGTTAAATTCCAGTGGAATATCAAAAGGAAAGTGTACGAAGCTGATAGGTAGGTTAGACATGCCCCTCAATCAGAATTCAGTGTACAATGTGTCTTCAGTCTTCTACAGCAAAATCAGAAGTGATTTATAAAATTTGCTGTAAAATAATACAGCTTCTGTGAGGACTTCAGAGAAACCACAAAGAGCAGAACAGAAGCTATTTCCAAACAGGTTTGATGTTATAGGCAAGCACCACATATTACTATATTTGCACACTACCTAGGCTTGCAAGACAATTTTTTCTTTACAGGTTTCTGAATTCTTTCCCTTAGCTGTTTAGATAAATTGAAGTTTCCCACCACATGAGCTATATTTGGATACTTTTCATCCTTAATGGTGTATATATATCTCCAAGAAATTAAAAAGAGATAATACTGTTCTTTATTTTAATAGTTAAAACTACTCCTGCCTTTTTCTTTGGAAAGCTCAGGAACTTGAAGGAAGGACAGATCACAACTGGCCACTGAGTTAAAGACATGTATTTACCACTTTCAGTAAGATACATTCACATTTGGAGAGTTTAAAGCTCATCAAATCAGAACGCACGGACTCCACATTGAGGAGCTGCATACCCTGCACCTTCCTTGTGCACTATGTTGCTCTGTTTCCCATGTTCACAGCTAACAAAGGCTATTCCTGTCCACATCCCCCCTTCTGAAAAGACAAATTTTCCAGCGAGTCCCCCGTTCGGCCCAACAGCAACGCTCAGATCATCAGGCAGAGGTCTGAGCTGGGCTGTAGTTCCTGGGTTTAACTCACAGTGATGAAACAACAGCCTTTCACTTCACATTTAAAATAAATAATGCAGAATGCATACCGAAGAAACAGAAGTAGAAGGACTTATTAACACTGTGACAAGTTGAGCAGTACTGTACTTAAGGCAGAGACAAAATGGTACTCATTTGGAGCCAAGCTAACCAACATTATGTATTCAGGGAGTGGCCCTCAGCTGTATTTGCTGCACATGAATCAAAGTTGCTCTGAAAACTTGTATTCATTTCCTCATGAGTTTTCTTATAGTGTTAATCCTCATGGTATTTGAGGTATTATAGTAATACATTTATTCGTAATATAAATAAACATTTAATGCATGTACAGCAGTGTATTACATTATGTTAATGCATTAGCACTAATACTACAGTATTAGCACCAAAACACTTATTTATCTTTATGCTGCCCTAGTGAAGTAAGAACATAATAATTTATTATCCTTATTTTAATGGGGAATTCTAAAAAGACCAAGGTAAAGATGTTTAATAATTCAAGGTATCCATTCTGAGATGCCTAAGAATGTGTATTTAGAGTGCTTGGTTTTCAATAGCTAGGTGAAGTACTGAAAGCTCTCCCTTTCACTTCTGTTTCAGATTTTAGTGCTCAGCAGTTTCATAGATCAGATTGTCTTTCTCCTAGGAAAGGAGAACTTTTTCTACATATGAACAAAAAGTGACATGAGTCTAGAAAACAGCTTAAGCATTTTGTCTGGATTTTCCCAAATATATTCAATCTAAAGCAAAACTCCTTACAGCTCTGTTAGTCACCATTTGGATAAATTACAGAATCACAGAATTGCCAGGGTTGGAAGGGACCTCAAGGATCATGAATCTCCAACCCCCCTGCCACATGCAGGGCCACCAATCATCCCACCTAATGCTAGACCAGGCTGCCCAGGGCCCCATCCAATCTGGCCTTGAACACCTCCAGGGACGGGGCATCCACAACCTCTCTGGGCAGCCTGTCCCAGCACTTCACCACTCACTCTGTAAAGAATTTCCCCCTGACGTCCAACTTAAATCTCCCTTCCCTCAACTTAAAACCATTTCCCCTTGTCCTGCTGTCACTCACCCTTTCAAAGAGTTGATTCCCCTCCTCTTTGTAGGCTCCCTTTAGGTACTGGAAGGCTGCAATGAGGTCACCCCGCAGCCTTCTTTTCTCCAGGCTGAACAAGCCCAGCTCCCTCAGCCTGTCCTCATAGGGGAGGTGCTCCAGTCCCCTGATCATCTTTGTGGCCCTCCTCTGGACCCTCTCCAACAGCTCTCTGTCTTTCTTGTACTGCAGGCTCCAGACTTGGACACAGTACTCTAGATGGGGCCTCACAAGAGCAGAGTAGAGGGGAACAATCACCTCCCTGTCCCTGCTGGCTACCCCTCTCTTGATGGAGCCCAGGATACCATTTGCCTTCCGAGCTGCAAGGGCACACTGCTGGCTCATATTAAGTTTTTCATCTATCAGGACCCCCAGGTCCTTCTCCACAGGACTGCTCTCAAGGACCGCTCCTCCCAGTCTGTATGGATGCCTGGGATTCCTCCGGCCCAAGTGCAAACCTCTGCACTTTGCCATGTTGAACCTCATCAGGTTCACCCGGGCACACCTTTCCAGCCTCTTTGGTTTTGAATGCTTTCATGATGGGAAGTTCTCCAAAATCAAGTATGCCTTGGAAGGGGTGCTGTACGATCCAATGCAAAAAGTGATAAAGTGAACCCCCTCAAGTTCCTCCCAGCAAAGCCAGCCGGAGGTACCACCTAAGCACTGCTTTTTCTCCTGCTGGTACAGAACCTCTGTCTCGATTCTTTAGTCCCCTTTCCACAGAGGAGAACTGAGGGAGAAAATCCACAGTAGTTTCTCTTATTGTGCTAGTCCAAAGGTGAAGACAAGTCTGAATCCAACATCTGTTACTGTTATCTGTTACTTAAACACTTTACAGGAAAAACATGCAAGAATCTTTGCAAGGATCACTGCAATTCTACCCATGGTCTGCGAGAAATATTCAAGGATAAAAACCATAGAAACCTGAGCTGAGGATAGAGTAGAAACCAAATAAAACTACAAATAACATGTTAAGCTTTCCATGGAAAAGATAAGAGTAGCAAAGGGCTAAAATAAGCCAGCAGGGCAAACAGAATACCTTAGTCAAACACTGAAGGAAAAATGTAAATCCTAGAGAGAATATGAGCTTATTATTATGTATTTGTTTCATTCTCCCCTGTGTACAGGTCAAACCAACTCAGTGTAACAGCACAGTGGCATCCAGCCACTCCTTTGTGCAAGAGCTTCCACTGTTGCTCACAATGGTGGGAATAAACAGGTATGAGAAATGGGGAAGGAGAGATTTGAATTAACAAATAATGGCTGTGACAAATATAAACGTGTACCACTAAGGAGATAGTTCAGTGCAGCACCTGATTTACTTTACTTTTCACTTGGAAAAAAAATGGTAAGGAGTCGTTAGGATCAACTGCCAAGAAACCATTTACAAGACCTAAAAGCTGTGTTTTTCATCCATGTGAACCCATGCAGTCCCATAAACTTTTTTGAGATTTTAACAATATATATCCAGCAGCATTTGTGAACATAGCTCTGTGCACTGCCGGTTCAGGAACCAAAAATAATCTCTTTAACGATCTGTTACATAAAGTCTCCTTTTCAGTGGTGCTTCTTTCTGTAGGAAATGATAGATGTATATAATCATTTATGTATATCAGAGGGCTACATGCATCAAAGGGGATGAGAAATTGTTGTTGAGTGTTTTGTCGTTAAGAATTTCTAAGCCCAAATGGGGATTATTATGAGCCTAGACTATGGAATGCTTTCTCAGAGAAAAGGCATCACAACTTTGTGCAATAGCAGGCATTAAGAAACAACAGGCACAGCAAAATGACCTAATTGGTCTTTTCTACCTGTTGTGGTTTCAATCTCTTAGCAAATACTTTGATGGTGCTGGGACCAAAACAAATCACGCTTTTGATTTTAAGAACATAAAACTATCTTTCCATGAATGCAAGCACAAAGATAAAGAAAAGATTACAAATATAGCAAGATAAACTTTTAGTTGGGCACAGATACTTTTCCTTGTACGTTCACAGCCTGCAACCTGGTAAAACCACAGGGGTCAAAAGAGGCAAAGCTATTCCTATGAGCGTTGTACCTCACTCTCCCCAAATCTGGTGAATATGGAAGGATGTTTGCACTAGGACCCACTGGTAACTCTGTAGTCAGAGCCATTGATTTCTCAGACATTGGATCTGAAGCACAATTAGAGAGCTCAGAAAGAGATCTTGCATCACAGACACCTTGTTATTGAAGTACAGAGAAGAAAAAGTAGGGATAAGCACTGTAGGATGGCTGGACATTCATTCCTGTGCATAGGCCCTCATCAATGACTCCACATGACAGTATTTGAGGTTGGCATTTCATATACAGTATATACTGTCAAGCCTCTTAGGAAATCTACTAATGATAAGTGAATCACACCTGCAGCATTTCAATTCTAATCGAATCCTTTTTTGAGTGAAACTTTTCCTAATTTAAGAAAGCTGGATTTCATAAGGAGTGCTCTTTGTAAATCCTCGAAGAGTACATAGGGTTTGAATATTCCCAACATCAAAAGCTGTTCAGAAGAGAGAATTTGATCTGAAATAATCTCCAGCAGAGACCTAAAAGTAGCACATATCATTTCTTTTTGCCCTGAAAAAGCAGAAGATTAAAAAGTAAGCACAACAGGCCACTAAAGGAGCAGTTATATATCATAAGGACAGACAAAGGCGTCTACAAAATAGGAATGAAAAGTGATAGCAGCAACACTTACTTGAACGTTTAAGGTGTTCGTACCATAATCAGCTATTTTTCAAGGCAGCCAATCTCATAAGCTGCACAGAGTGACAAAATGAAATAGAGACAAGGAGTCAAGGACATCCCTAGACTCAAAAACCTATGCACATACTTAGAGCAAAAGCAGTTCAAGGACAGACAGCGAAACACAGGCCCCAGCAGAATAGAGAGCAGACTGTCTGGGATGCCAGGTGTGTGACTGTGAGACTATGGATTTGATTAGTTATGAGGAATTTATGGCACCAGTGCTGCTCCCTTGGGTTGCTCAACTAGGAATACGCCCAACAGAGACCCATGGCAGCATGAATATGTGGGTGACCGAGCTTCTCACACTTCATGACATTGAAGAGTAATAATATTCTGTATAAGTGCATTTTCATGAATGCTTGCATGCATGTGGGTGAGCATTACATGACTGAATGACTGAGGAGGGGATAAAGTAACAAACTCATTATGTATATGTCTGTCCTGGTGCATAAATGTGAGCTGAGTGCATACAGATTGGTACATTCATCTATTTGAGAAGAGGTATTAGAGGCCTCCAAGATTTCAGCCTTCACAGACAGGGAGTGGATATGTCTGCCATAAGGCAAGACTGGAATAGCTGAACAGTAGCGAATGAAGGGATTTAAGACCTGCATAGTTACAAAGGACAGTATAAGTGCAAGTCATTGTTGTTCAGGTTGGCCTTAGGAATCATACCTGGACAGATCTTTTGGGGACATCTCAAAGCAGGCAGCTACCTGCAAGACAGCATGATGTGCACAGTTCATAGGCTATCCTCCAATCTTGCAGTCATGACAGGATTTCCTTTGCCAGCATCAATGGGGGAAGTGAGGGTTAACCCTTGGACACAGCTACAGCAGGCAAACCTTTCCAAACCAGTTTATCCCAACTCCAGTATCTACACAATGCTCAATGCCCGTGAGATGCAAATATCTGGTTTATGATTAACTGTGTTAAAATTCCATGGAACTGCAAGTACTTTTATTTGTTTGTATAATGAAATTAAAACAGTACACCCTTTCCTTACTAAACTTCAACTTTGCTAGCAGTTAAAAAGAAATATGAAACTTTCAATAGATATACGTGCTATATCCCTGTATGCCCCGAGTTCAGCCTTTGTCCTTAGAGTTCTGCTGCATTAATCTTTGAAACGGGCTGCCCATGTCTGAAAGCTATAGTATAACCCAGACACCTTTCACTCTGTGACTATCTCACTTTTCTAATGCTTAGATCTGGCAAGTCATTTTGACATATAGCATGATTTCAGCTGAAAGTACACGTACATTCTTTTCGCCTGAAGGAAGGCCCATTTTATTCAGGTATGTAGCTGTTTGGCCAGCAAACACTGAAGAGCTGCATTGCCTTTTACCAACGAGGCTGATGGATCCTGGAAGATGACCACGTGAACAGAATCACAGGTAGTGCAGCGAGGCACATTGGCAATGAAGCTGGCACTTCATCATCCCTGTACAGGGTTACTACGTTACATTGCATTACTCAGAATTAATTACTTGATTTATTTAAAAAGAAAAACCTTCTCCCAGGTTTCTCCCATGCCCTTTCTGAAATGGCTTTTAGCAGCTGGCATGGTGCATCTGTGGGAGGAAAGAATGAGAAAAATTGGAGTGACTTTAGTAGGACTCATTCTCATTCTGTGGCTTGCAAACTAGACTCAGTGACCCACAGCAACACTGCCCTGAATTTCAAAGGAGTGAGTCCCTCCTTCAGCTGCTCCCTTTTCTTCTAGTAAGCTAGCAAAAGCCTTGAAGCTGGAGTTGTGTTCTTCAGGAATCTCCACCACTGGTCTCATGCCCTGTGGCCAATCCTTCTACTGACACACAGTTTCAACAGGAAAACTCTACAAGTCTATTTTGTACGAAAATAAATCTAAGTAAGTGCGAGGACATACTAACAGGCAGATGGAATCACGCTAGTAGTGGGAGCAGATCCTCCAAAAAGAGTGAACTGGTTGATTTAGCAGGCAGGTGGCCTCACCATGCATTTACACACGTACACACATCACAGAAATGCCTCAAGAACGTACCTGAGAGAAACACCTATGAAGCAGCCATATCCAGAAGAAAAAATTGACCTGATCTTTATGAGGATTCCTGTTACACTATTGCAACTAAAATGAATTGGCTGTTCATTAGTACCAACTACATCACTTAGCTATTGGTCTTGATCTATTCAAAATGGTCACTGGCACAATGTGCTTACTTCTGAACACTTTTGAATATGGACAAAAAGTGCACAACAGGCATGTTCTTGGATCACAACACAGCTAGCATGGGAAATTTTGTTAATATGCTCCAAATTTATGAAAAGAGGAAAAAAGATGAGGAGAGACGAGTGAAAAACGGGAAAATATTGGATTTTTCAACTTACAGACTGTATAAGAAGTGGTCATTTTCTGTATTTCTTTTCTACCACTATACATTTGGGTGTATTTATTTCATACAGTAATTCAAGCTGGAAGTCCCACATCCAACCTCCTGCTGAAAACAGTGTTGGCTAAGAGATCAGACCACACTGATACAGGTTCTAGGGTTGCGTTTAACCATCTAAATCAGTTCCTTGATCAATCAGGTATATTTCATGAATTGAAACCACTATGCAAGTTGTAGTGTCAAGCATTCATAAAGGTAGTACTTGAGAGTATTCAGTCATTTATTATAATCTGGAAATAAGTTTATTCCAGTCATTTAACTCAGTTTTGACCCGCTCATGTTCATCCATGTGCTCCAGAGGTAATCTGTCATATTCCTTTTGCAACACTACTTGGAGTTACTTTCATCTTCAAACTATAGATCACATCCATACCCACATCTCTAATAATGCTGAACTGAGGCATCTTGAAATCCATTGTCCATAAGGGTGCAAGTTCAAAGAAAGCAGCAACCTGTTCCTGTGCAATTGCGAATAGGAAAAAATAACAGAAGTGCACCCTCCTGAAAACAACAGTTAATGAACTGCTAAATATCACCTTTACCATTTTTTTCCATATAACAGATTTGCATAGAACCAGCTCTGTTCCCAGCATCAGCACTCATCACTGAAAGATGCAAAGAAAAAGAAGCAGTACCGGAACTTTCAGGCACCTCAGCAGTATTGCCATCCCAAGCATTCATCATCTTAAGACAAGAACATGACCATAACGTGAGTTTCTAACAACTGTATTTCCAGGACTATTTTGGAATATAATTCAAGAAATGTATTTTGTTTAAAAAAATAAAAGCTGTGGGATGTATGCCTTAGTGTCCTAACGTAACATAGACTAACACGTCTGCAAGTTCCAACTCAGGAATTTAATTCTCCTAGTTGATACTGAATTATTATTATTACAAATAGAATGAAAAAGATGAAGAGAAAGAGGAAGAAAGAGAGGGTAAAAGTCTAGCAGTCATCTGTTAGGCCTCCTTTGATGACAATCTTGTTTTGAGATGCAAGGTAAAAACCACTGTGTACATATAAAACAAAATACACTTTAAAAACATAATCCAGAATGGATTTAATTTAGATATGCAAATGAATATAAATATGTACGTATTATATACATACTATTTTGACTAAAATAATCTAAATAGAAGTGACCATTTGCAGCATTTAGAAATGAACCCAAACTACACCACATTCTTTGCTGAGATCCTACAGCCAATAGGAAGCTTCCAACTGATGCAAAGTTTTGCAAGAGGGAATTATTTACTGTGCGCTTCTGACAGATCTCTAACACCTGTGCTATCAGACCTCAACTTCATTGCTTTTTCAGATGTCCTCTTAACACGGAATCTTATCTTATTCACACATGGGTTTCATGTCCCATTGGCATGGCAGCAGAGGAAGAAGAACACTGTGCACTACTACTCACATAATATACAGGTCAGCTCTGTGATTGGCTGAACCCTTAAGATTTGCCCTTTCCTATTTAAAATCAGCTCCTACTAACTTCGGTGGTGTCTCTGTAAATAGCTACATCACTTTATATTTTCAAATTACCTCAACTGAAAACTTTATAAAGCAGATGAGTCCCTTGGACAGAGCTGTGCAAATAACAAATCTCTTACAAGGACGGACAATAAATTATGACTCCGGTGACTCACTGCCTGTATAGAGGATGGAAAATGAAAGGGTAAGTCCTTGAATAAGAACTGACTGAGATCTGAGTGAGACCAGTTACTGAGATAATTAGCCGATGGATGCGAGATGAAAGCCAAGGTCTTTTCATTTATACATTAATTAACCAGAAGATCAAAGACCTTGGCTAGGCCTATAACCACGACTGCAACGTTGGCTTGCTATGCAATAATGAACTCATTATTACCTGCTTTCATAAATTACCTGTGGTAGACTATTTTATTTTTAATACTGTACATAAAGCATAAAAACAACTACAATGTTATTTTTGAATATTTTAATTGCTAAGCATGCACTTCTGTGTAATGAGAGCATTCATCCCTTCACCTGATCACTGTTACCAGCTCAGTTCTCATTTCTGTCAGGAAATTTCCTAACAGGTGACAAGTCTCTCTATTTCATGGAAAAAAGGGGAAAGGAGCGACCAGAACACCAATATGGACTTGTAGTGGGATGCATCAGTCAAAAAAAAAAAAAAAAATCTGAATATCTGTCTCAGAGGGAGGAAAACAGATCAGTGTACTCCAATTTCACAGGACTGAGAAAAGTGAATATTCTAATACATGAAGTATCATGTATTAGCTATCATTTTATGCCAGTATATTTCTGCCATCATATCAGGGAAAAGTATGCATGGACTCATGATTGCAGAGCTGATGTTTAGCTTGCATGATTGCATGGTGTTGATCTTAGAGAAAATTTCTCTTCCCAACAGTCTTTCTGACAGAGTGTAGGTAGGTCGTAAGACAGCCATGTTTCAGGTCCAGACCTGTAAAACACTGTCATTTCTGAGAATCTACAAATCTGTATTTAAGAAAAGCTTATAAATACGCATCGGATAGAAACTTTCTGATAAAATCCCAGTGAATTAAGAAGGAAGTTGTGAATCAACAGTAAGACACGATGTGAAGAAAAGCTTTGTTGCAAGTGTGCAAGTTGTGATGTGGGCATGTTAGTATATGCCCTCTTCTAAAGGGCATAGAAAAGAAAGGTATTTTATCTGTAGGCAAAGTTTCTGATGCAAAGAAGATATAATCACATTTATTTATGATCTGCTCATAAGACCTGACACTGTTGGTGAGAAGCGTAAGTAGAAGAGATTGAGCCATCTGTTGCTACAGCAACATAAAGCGATTATTCATTGCTCTGGGACATAGGGTAAAGCTGACATCGATTTTTGTTCTCTCCTCTAAATTCTTTACTTAATAATTTACCTTCAAGAGGGTGACATACTGATTCACAGCTCAGATGGAAATAAGGGTTGGTGAGGTCCCCACATTGAACCATTTATAAATAAACTCTTTTCACTTGGACATTATCCAAAAGCTAACATTTTTCCCAGTGCTTCATTATTTTGAACTGGTCTACAAACTTTAGTCAACCCCCACATTTCTCACCAAGTATTCACCAAAGCTTTTGTTTCCAGCACAACTATTCATAATGCCTTATTCATCCTGTGACCTCAGTAACATGTTATGGTTGTTTTTCTCCGTAACTGGATGACTTGAAAACCCACAAAGATCCCTCAAGATGGCTGCAGGAACACTTCCACTGAAAGTACTTGTGCATGTCAGAGCTTGTCATTGCAGAGGTGCAGCTGGATGGATGTTTATGGCTTGTCCCTATTTCACAAACACTATAGTAAACAAAATGTCAAGCCAAACACAAAGACTAGCAAGTACAATCCAGGGGTGTTATTAAAAAATACATTCTCAAAGCCCTTTGAATCACTCTTCCAGGTTCCCTTGAGAAAGGCACAGAGAGAAACTCATCACTGTTTCACTAATATTCAGGACCTGTACGGTACAGTTTTGTTGGCTCTTCTTATGCCCTAGAGAGAAAAAGGGACGTGGCCGAAAGACCTTCAGCTAGATGCATTTCCCCAGGAAACATTCACAGCCTCTGAGAAGGGTGCATCATCCACAGCAGTCTCAGCAGGTGCTGAGGGGCAGTGTCACTGCCAGCACCAAGTCCTCCTCTGCCCTTGAAAACCTTTCCTTGGGAATTCAGTGGTGGATGAAACCTTGCATTATTTTGGGGAATTAAACTGTGTGTTTACTATAGTGTTCAGGGTGAAGAAAAGGGAGAAAAAAAGTGAAGGGGAGGGGAAAAGGGGGGGGAAGGAAGACTCCTCTAATACCCAGTATCCAGATCTGAATGCAGAGGGCATGTGCCAACAACTTCAAGACCGGCAGACAGCAATACCCCAGTGACCAATACTGCTCTGATCAGAACTGTGCTGGGAGCAGTGCCCATCTAAGCCATGCAACTGGCGGCTGTCTGGGAGCTTTGTTCTTGTTTTGTCACTTTGGCTCTGATAAAGTGAGTCACAGCAGTCCCCGGGTAACCTTTGGGAGACAGTTTGCTCTTTGCTCCAAGGGCCCTGCCTCACCTCACCTGAGCCCTAGCTTTTGTAGCTGAGATAGAAGTAAGACATCAGATCAACCTGCCACTCCCTTTGCCACTGTAAAGCTATCTTCATTGTATTAAGTGAGCAGTAACTTTTGGCCCATTAACTATCGCTGTGCTATTGCTGAAACTCAGAAGTCCAAAACAACTGCAGAAGGCCTAGCCAGGCAGCTACCCCTCCCCTGCCCCAGTTAGCTGGTGCAGGGAGGAGGCAGGTTCTCTGTATCCCTCCCAAAACTTAATGTTATCTTTGCTTTTAACTGGCCACACCTGAGATCAATAACAAGAAAGCCATTCCTTTCTTAGGTCTCAAAAGAAACCGTCATAGCAGCTTGCTGTCATTTTGTGTCCTAGCCCATCTGGATCCACCTGTAGTTAAGATGTCTAAGGAAGGCAGAGAATCACAGAATCATAGGGGTTTGGAAGGGACCACTGGAGGCCACCGAGTCCAACTGCCAGCTAAAGCAGGTTCCCTACAGTAGGTCACACAGGAAAGTGTCCAGGCAGGTTTTGAATATCTCCAGGGAAGGAGACTCCACAGCCTTTCAGGGCAGCCTGTTCCAGTGCTCTGCCAGCCTCACAGTGAAAAAAGTTTCTCACATTCAGATGGAACTTTCTGTGTTCTAGTTTGTGCCTGTTACCCTAGACTTGTCACCAAGCAGCATGGTTTCAAACTGTTAGCCTCTCTTGACAAGATAAAAAGAATTCTTTGCTGAATTAATTCTCCTGCACTCATAATTTATTAACAATTTGCATTTCTGCATCATGAGTAAGCATTTCCCACAGCCCCACTGTCTCATCCTCATCAGAATTCTGTTTCCAAATCAATTTTCACACTCCAGAGTACTGTTGGGTCACCTCCCAGAAATCATTCCCAGTGTGGGTTGAGCCAAGCAGCTCTGAATGGGAGAGAATGAAGCAATTTAGCCACAAGTATTCTGAAGTCTTTCCTCTTAGCTAGTGGATCAAATGAGTGCTTAAGTCCTTCCAATAATTTTCCTTCATTTATAAAGGCATGCTATTTGCAAGGTAGCTGGAGAGAAGTTAATGAGAAGTCCATTCCAAGAGCTTAGTTCTAATAGAAAGACAAACATTTAGAGGTAGGAGAATACCAAACTGAAATTGTCTTTTCAATCCATACTAACAGGCAACTTGAGACACTGAAATTTCTGTCATTAACCCTTTAAGAATTCTTGGTACAAAGATGCAACGGCTCTACTGGTATAGTAAGAGCTATGGGAATATATTTTTTTTTCCTTTTTTTTTCCCTAAAGAGTGGATTTGTAATTAAAATTATAGCACCCAGGCATTTGAATAGTAGTATCTCAAAACAGATAGCATGAACTGATACGTCTAAAGTTTCACGGGATATTAAGAACAGGATAGCTTTCAAGATCCATGCAACTATCTGCAATTCCTGCACACAGACAGTCTGTGGAGGAGCTGCTTATAGAACTCAATGGTTTATCAAGGAAGAAAATAAACAGAAAAAAAACCTTGTAACTAAATTAAATCTCCACAATGTTGTATAAATAATCAAAATGAGAGAAGATAGGATTTGGTTATATATCTTATAATTGTTACAGTCATTTAGTCTCATGTTTTTCTTTCCCCTTCTGAATTTTAGTGCTGTTACAGAATGCCAAACTAGCACTGTAAAGTTGCAATCTAAATCCCAGGCATACCTACTGAACATTGCCACTGACTCACTGTCTGCCTTGGGCAAGTGTCTGTTTTGCTTTGTGCAGAGATGAACAGAGGAATGACAATTCTCAGCCTCATGAAGTACTTCAAGAACTTCAAACAAAAAAGCCTAAATCTACAGCTACAGTCTCTTACCTGCTTCCCTCCCAGCTTGGTCGTGCTAGCAAAGCAAAGCACGTGAGTTCTTTAGGAAAGAGACTCTCCCTGCCCACCATCTATTTAAATAAAATGTTTGAACCCACACCCATCTCTTCCTGACACTGGGTTAATCATTGAGCCACTTAGCAGGTGCATTTCCTTAACACCCCCAATAATACACTTTTGCAGGTGGCTGGAGGTAGGCTGAAGTCTGATAACAGTTCAATACATACATGGAGAAGGAGAAAGAGAGGAAAAACCTCAGAGGAAAATATATTCTTCGTTATTTCATAAGTTTTCTTAACAGGAACTTGATATAGAAGGAAGGGGCTGAGGGCTATGGAGAGCAGTAGGTGGGCTGGGGATGCTTGCAGCTGAAGGACAAGGCTGTGGCTGCCTCTGTGACCCCACCATGTTCTTGAGTCCTTGAAACTTGTCAGGTGCCGGGGTCAGTCAGCTTCCTTGCAGATCTGACACTTTACTGCTCAGAGCAGTGTAACTCCGTACATCTACTGTGAGAGTGTGTGTCATGCAAAGCCGTTAACTTTTTATAGTTTTTACAGCTTTTTAGAGAGATAGCAATATCTTTACAACTTCCTTTGCTGGCTGTCTTCCTGGCACTAGATGGAAGCAGGAGCTGCCAGAGCTCCCTGTCAGCTGCTCTGGAAAGCACAGGGCCAAGGCTGTGGGCAGCATAAGGTCAGTGCTTGCTCTCAGCAGATGGTGGAGCAGCCAGCACCCACAGCACTGCTGAGACCAGGGCAGCAAGTGCTTTGGAGATCAGAGGAAGGCAGACACTGTAAAATAAGATGGGTTTCCTGTGTGACTCAGCCTTTGTTTTTAATTTGGTATGTCATCCACTTGTTTACAGCGATCTAGACCTAGTCTGGAGAAACCAATAAGTGATTTCCAAAGAGCTAACGCATTCCATCGCAGGTCACAATCCCATGCTTGATTCATACATCGTGACCTCTAACAGTCGTGCAGGTGTGTGGAAACACACCTCATTTCTCAGTTTGCTTGTCTCAGGCAGTGCTGTAAAGGTGAATGAATACAGTGGTAAGAAAGGATTGGGAGGAATTGACGCAACATGATCGAACTCGGTTGCAATATTGCAGTTTCGCAATGAAGAATAAGGTTTTGAAGAAATTCCAGCCTCCGAATTTCCTGTAAGGCAGTCATGCACAGCTGCAGTTCGGACTGCAAAAGCAGAGCTAAAGGCAGTCACCCAGCACAGTGCATACAGGGAGACAGCAGTGCAGAAGAGACGGGCGAAGAGATACAGAGGGACAGCCCGCCGAGGTATTAATTGATGGAGGTTGAACGAAAATAACCTCAGGACAAGGGGAAGAGCACCATCTGGTGGAAAACAAGCTCAAACTGAAAGCAGTAGTTCTGATCTTTACACTCACTTAGTTGCAAAGGATGAGGGAATACTATAGTCTCCAACTCCAACTTTGCACTCCCAAGTTATTCTTTAAAGAATCCTATCTGTCTCACTTGGCATATGCTATCCATGCAACCCATCACATAAGGATCATGCTGATAAAAATGAGTCTGGGAAGCTCAGAACATAAGGATGGTTCAGATTTAAATTCCCAATCAGAATCAGGTCCATATGTGGCATGCCTCAAAAATAAATAGTTTTACTTTAACTTTAAGAAGTCCAAATTACCTGGACTCAACCCATTGCTGGTCTGTACCAGCCTATACACATACACTGTTTCCTCTCAGAAATGCATCCCTGAGACTGCCTTCATAAGGCTTTTACCAGTCCTACCTTCCCTAGTCAGAGAATTCCTGTCTTCATCTGTTAAAGCAATGAATTTCTTGAAAAGGGGGAGTCAGAAATGTCTTTATAAGGAACAAGACCAAGAGATCCATACCTGACCACATTCATAGAACCTGTGGTGTTCTTAAAACAGCTGTTTTCACATCAAGTTTATTTAAAGTTAGCTGATAGTTTCAAAATAGGCAGGAAAAATATACATGCATTTTACACATGCACATACATATTTCTTAGGAAACAAGGCTGATATGAATTAATGCACATTTGATGTTTCTTATGATTGCTTCTCCGTGAATGGATCTCAGTCCAGCATTTGCAGTGCTTTTGCAATAATGTAACAGCAGAAATGAGGCAAGCATCTGAGCCTGTGTGTTATGCAGTTAATTCTTAATTCTAATGAATTAAGTGTAATATTCAGTAGAATGAACCTTATGAATTACAGTTCAGGTCCAGGGTCAATTCCAATAATTCTCTAATTTGGAATCAAGAGATCTTTTATAATTTAAGAATACAATATAGGGTCAACAGGCATCATTTAATGTTTCTGTAGTAGGCAAGTTCCAGGGGACACCTGAAAAGAAACTCTAAAATCAGCAGCTGTGGAAAGTAGTCTGGAAGTAGTCTGTGCTGAGCCTTTTTTTTTTTTTCCTCTAAAATGGGTTACAGGTTCTTTTCCTCCATCTGATATGAACAGTATCTCACTGCCTTGCACTAAGGGAGTATATAAGAAATCAAGCACAGAATCATATAGTTTAGAGGGAAATTATTTAAGTTCGTGTAAAGTGATTTCTTCCATGCAATTTTATTTTTGCTCGCCTTGCTAATGAAATAAGATACAAGATTCAGGAGAGACCAGAAAATAGCTATGGATCCTGTAGCCCTTGCAAACCAATTGGAAGGAGAGGATTAATATTCTTTCAGGAATAATCAGATGTTACATAAAAATGTATTGCAAATACAGAGCTTATGATGTTTGTCTTTGATGAGATGACCTGCTGCTGCTGTCCACTGTTGAATGTGATGATAAACATTAAGGATATCCCACACTGGACATACAATATCACATCTTTGTGCAAATACAGTCACCAAAATTGCATTGACAGCTGAAATAAATACGTGCTTGGCTGAGCTATCTCACCGCCTTGCCTTTACTGTTTACCATGCTGGGAACCACTTACACAATAGCACAATTGCACAAGGAAATAAATGTGCACACAGTTCAGACAACAGATACCTGCATTCTTTTGAAGTCTGCCTTGCAGTCCATTGTAGAAATGTTTCTTTTGCACTTCTCTATTCCTTCACTACTGAATCAAGATCTCTGCTCTTTTTTTTAAACTGATGGAACATGCAAATCACTTCATTGGATGGAATAGTGCCATAACTTCAGTGCTATCTAGGACAGTCTTTTGCTCCTAGAGGTGTTTGAGAAACACATAGATGTGGTACTGAGGGATATTGTTTAGTGGTACAGTGGTGATAGGTTGATAGCTGGACTAGATGATCTTAGTTCTTTTCCAGCCTTAATGGTTCTATGATTGCTTGCTTTAAGAAACGCATATCCATCTCAGTATTGCCACATAGCTTTGAGCTTCACACACTTGAACCAAGCACTTCCTTACAGTCTGATTTGATCAAGAATGCCATTTCCAGTAATATGTATTCAATTTAGTCAGTGTCTTTTCAAAAATATTGCAATTTTTTTTTTTAAAAAACAAAAGGGAAATATCTGGTGAAAAAATGCTGCCCTGGCAGATTCCTCACAGCACTGCATGCAAGTGCTTATCAGAAAATGCAATTCATAGTATCTAAAAAAAAGATCTCCTAACCCCTGCCTAGGATCTTGGATCTTGCTTCTTAGAGAGAAGCCATAAAGTGGGGGTTTAGCCCGTAAGTCACATTCCTCACTGACAGCAACTACCTGCATGGGAAGGCAGCATACGCCTGTCCACGTAGCCTCCACTTTGTCCATCAAACAGCAACAGCAAATTCCACAGAGAAATATCCAGCATGAGTCATGAACTCAGGCCTGGACTATCTACTAAGGGAAGCACAGACTCTCAGGGGCTATTTTATCAATCTAGCCTGCTCATTGTTTCAGCCTGGTCTCCAGGCCTGCCTACACACCAACCTAACACGGACCAATTATTTCCCTCGACAAGACAACATGAGTGTAAAAGAAAGTAGTTCAGTATAAAAACCATGCCTAATATATGTTATGGAAATAAGCCACCCCATACCACTTGCCTAGACATCAGGTTCCAACAAGAGAACAGGAGCAAGCTCAACTGATGAAAGATTCTGATACATATGGCACAAGAGAGGAAGCAACCTTTACTTAGCATTGAAAAGACTGAGAGGTACATTTGATGGATGCATCCTGCTTCCTCACACTACTGAGAGTTCCAGCCATTCCTATGTCCTTCAGTACCTCCTGCATTTTGGTTTGTATTTATGAAATTCAACTTTAAACAACTTTTTCCTCCCCACTCTGCTGTCACATAAAAAGGTTTCATAAGTTAAAGATCAACTATGTCCTGGTTTAAAACTACAAAGACCGTGAGATTTGTATGTAACCACCATATGGTAGAAACTACTTCCTAATAAGCATGCTTTATTGAAAGTTTTTTTCACTTGAAGTTTGAGGTTTCTCAATGACTATAATTCCTTCCTCAATCATGCTTTTAGTCTTGTTTGTGGGTCTTGTTTTTTGGTTGTTTTCCTACTGAGCTAGCAAGAGGGATGGTTGCAAAATGATCATATCTATCCTATATATGGTTACTGCAGGCAGCCAACTGATGCTATTTGTAAGTAACTGATACAGATGCATAACAAATTTCAGAACTCAATGCAAATATATAAACCCTGAGTGAAAACTCAGTGGAAACATTCAAACTGTGAAAAACATAAACAGTGCCTGGAGCTCTAGAACACTTCACAGGAGCTTGAGTGAGCATGAAGTGACTTTGCCATTGAAGAGCCTCCTCCATCTTTCATTCTTGTTTTGTAAGTGAATCTAAACAGGATTTATTTAACACATGCAAGCAAATTGTACTATCAAAACACAGTTTATGCTAAGGTTTCTCAGCATTCACCTCTAAATATTATTACATATGGGTTACTACTGTATCCCTTCTGGAATAATATTGCAATGAGAGATGAAACACTTAGATGCTACCTAACTTCCTATAATTAGCCATGCATCTATCTTATAAGTTCTAGTTTTTCTTGAAATCACACTCTTAAATTTACTTCATCAGATACCTTGGTGAGGAAGGACTGCTATCAGTTTAAGCACTGAAGACTTCTTCCAGGCAAACCAGATGAATAAAGGGACTGTTCCTCTTTGAAAACCGAAATGACTGTTAATAATCCATGCAGTGCTTGAGGTTGCTCCTGAAGAGAATATTCACAGGTTTACATGTGAAAAAGAAATAGCACAAAGAATTACATGAAATACTGATTAAACAATGAAACAAGAAGATAGAATGGTCCTTGTGGCTATAAAGCTTCCGTTACCGGTCACAGGAAAAGTACTGTTGATAACAAGTGCATCCTCATGCCAAAAGCTGTGTCTAATCTACAGGACCACTAATGCTGTTCTTTGGCTCATACAGAGCATGCCTAAGTTGAAGCTTTGAAAATATCACCACAACCTTCAACAGCAAAGGTCAGACACTTTCCTCATTTTCTATGAGGAGATCATTTCTCCTTTGCTCCCCACATCTGCCTTCCCCAGGCACCTCACCTGCAGCTCTTCCATCACAGAAATGTATAGAGACACATTGCAAGCAAACGTTCTCAGAGTGTGACAACCGATTACTATCTGAATCAGCTTTGGTACAGCCTGAGCATGTTAAGACCCGAAAATATTTCAGTGTTGTAAATGGAACTGGATATGAAGTAAGGAAATGCCTTCTAAAGTTCTTTGCTGAAAGTTGGTTTGAAAGAGACACGTAAGTCAACAGATTGGTAAACTATCAGGAGTAGTCACAGGAGGTGAATACCATGTTGTGATCCTAGCTGAGACCCATACATACTGGAAAATATAGCAATGATTACAGAAACTACGATGAGATTTGCTAGCTCACAGTTCAGCTTCCTGGCTGATTTAAGACTGTCATTTACCTATCCAGAAAAATGGAAGTGAATCACTTAAGTGTTTGAAGTCAATGTGTATATGCTAAAGCACATTAAACTTCTAATTCAGTGCTCTCATGTAACCCTAAATCACTATAGCTTAATCCTGAAGAGTCAGTGAAGAAGTGTTTAACTTCCCTTCTAGAAAGAACCACCTGTCCTATTCTACCTTTCTGTTCATCTGCCACCATACTTTTTGCAGCAGTGTGGTCACATAGTTGCATTCTGTCCTATCACTTTTTTCTCTGCCTTCTTATGTTTGCACATATATGGTTCCACAGACCCTGATTGCTTTCTTATCCTCCCTCTATTCTTTGACCAGAAACAGTTCTCAGGCTCCATTTCCAAGGACGGTGTCCTCATTAGTGAGCAATGCCTCACAGATTAAGCCAATTTGATTTTCTGAATTATTCTTTAGTCCTAAAATGGTGTGATTATTAACATTCACTTCTTATCCTCACCTCCTTTGGAGTTCTGTGTGACATTAAGCATTTGCTATATTTCACAGAGTATCTAGTCAAGTATCAGCATAATAATCCCTTAAATTCATTGAAGTCTCAGAGTACTTTCATGGAGAAGAAACAATAGAAAGAAAAATACATTGACCAATTTTAAAGCAACTTAAAGTAGTTTTTATAAGAAAAGAATTGTAGAATATGTTCCTGGTTTGATGCTGTAGGATAAAAAATAAAGAGTAAACCTGCAGAGCTTCCAATTTAGAACACTTTCAAACAGATAATCTAATGCTTTTCTTGAAGAACAGAAATACGTTACTGAAAAAGAGAGAAAGATTGTTCTTATAAATAATGGATTTGCTTAACACCAAAATTCATTGCCCAGCCCCTAAGCTAAGGGAAAAGCTGGCTTCACAACTGCCTTCACAAAATCCTGAGCAGCACCACAGTGCTGATCTTTCAAGGATATTGCTCTGGTTGCAGTAGTGGCCAGAAAGCTAGTTTCCCACCTACCCATTGTAAAGTGGAGCACGTAAACTCAGCAAGTTAACGCTTCCTCTGATCCACTCCCTGTCATGCACACAAAGCTCTGCAGCATGCCCAATCCTGCAGTCCTTCCTCCAGCACTCACTAACATAACATTTACAGTTTTCCCACTCCATTTGTTCAAATGTAAATATAGACTTGTAATGATGAAAGGAAGTCCAGATGTCCCCTCCTCAAAGCCTCTTCACTGACCATCCAGATAAGGCACATAACATTTTGTGAAGTGTGAAGGGTTAAAGATAGTTCTTGGTACACAACAATGTACCATTTATTCACTAATCCTTCAAACTTAATTCCTGAAATGTCAAAAGCATTTCACAAGCTAACAACATTGGCAGCATTAAGCTTTCTGTTCTGCCCAAAGTGCCTGTGAAACAACAGACAGAAGTTTTCATTTCTTTCTGGAAGCCACCTAGGTGAGTGTTAGTTTCATTTGGCTGTGGCACTGATTGCTTACAAGGTCATTTGAAGGAGAAATTCAACATGCTGAAGCACTAAAAGAGGCTCAGGTGGTCCTTGCAAATAGTGATGGAAACATACTGCACTTCTGTACAAAAGGACATACTCCTATGCCTGCTTTCATGATTGAACTGAAACAAAAGTTCAGATGTGCATATTTCTCTAAAGAAATACATGGCAGGACAGGCAGTCAAGCAGAGGTCTTGTTGCTGGCTGCTTCCTTTAGTCTCTGGGCTCTACTTCAAGCCACTCTTTGCTGTGGCCCATGGGACCTCAGTACCCCACTGATATTCCAGACCATGGTTTGAAAGTGTTTTTGAAGCAGTGCTCTCTAAGAAACCAGTGTGTAATATTAATGGTATAATAATTTAGAGAGAAGAAACTCCTCCCATGGAAGGAGGCCTACCTCTCTGACCCACCACCTAGGAAACCTCATTTGAGCAGAAGCAGCGTTACCCTGTTCCCATCCATATTCTCCAGAACATTTCAATCAAGATTACTGATTATCTTTCTGTGTACCAGTGAAGATGATAAACTTACAGAAACCAAACTTATTATTTGGTTAGTCCTATCCATTTATGTGTCTCCATGGCAGCATGGCATCTTGCAGATTCAATCATCCTCACAACCAAATTTTCCAACTAAAGTTGTCATAAGTAAGTCTTTTTTTATTCTTGTGCCTCAGGTCATCAATAACTCTTCATAGTAAGATTAGTATCCAGGGAATTTTCCCTTCTCTTACCCAGGAAAGAGTTCATTTATCTGGAACTGTGTACAGCTATTTTGTTGAGAGATGCCCACCTTTGCAAAAATACAAGAGTGCTGCCTTTGCAGGCAGTGACAAAGGCACACACAGGTGTGTAGCAAGAGGTTACTTTAATGTGCCTTTGAGTTTTAAGGATTAAGAAACAGGCTCAAACACTTTTTGAAGTTTCATCTTTCATTGAATCCCTTAATCCCTCCAAGCTTGGCACCATTTCTCACTCATTTGTTTATGTTTTAATCTAAAGTTTCTCACTTGAGAACCACGTTGACCTTTTGATTAAACCTGAGGCTGTGAGTGATAGTGCAGCTGGAAGTTTTGTTCCAGCACTTTCAGCTGCTTCTCATGACTTGCAAAGAAAGCAGGGAGCTTGCACACCAGCACTGCACAAGGCTAATCACATCCGTGGCAGCTGGTTTCAGCTTTGCAGGTTGTGTCATTGGACATGAATACTTATTAGCAAAGCAGTCATAGAAAATGAAGCATCTGACACTGAAGGATCAATACCTGAGCAATGCCGTTCATCCTAGATCCTAGTGGGTTAATGTGGCAGTCGAATTGCTGTGCTTGGAGGTAACAGCAGCAGGTTAGGGTCTGACCCATAAGAGCTGTCTTAGAAGCTCTACTCCTTGGCTGGCTTCATAGAGGAGTAGCATGTGAAAACACAGGGGTGGAAAAGACTCAGCTTTGCTGCTGCTACTTTAATAGGATATTACCTTCAAGATGCATCTTAGAAATGAGAATGACAAACAATGGCCCCTAAAAAGAAACATTGTCTACAGCAGGACTTTTAGTGGAATTTGTTTTGCAGGAGGTTGTCACAAGGCTAAAGGGGCAGCTGGGCTTCAGCAGCTGCAGTAGCATAATGAACCACTGCAATTATGCAAAGAAAGCAATAAGTGTTTTTTAACCTTATGGCTCATAGCATCAACTGATTGCTTGTGGAAAAAAAATCCCCTCATGACTCTCACAACACTCAGAATCATCTGGGTGCTTTCTGCAGGGTTTCCCCTTCACAACATATATTTACTGCCTTTTCCCCTGCTTTCTTCTGCCATGGTAGACTCAGGGTAAGAGATGTGACCTGTCCAAAACTCTTGTGCCATGTTTTGCTTCCTTGTACTTGCCTGTAGAAACTACCCATAGTTTAATCATACAGTGCCTTCCATTCAGAAACTTCACAAAGTGACTACCATTAAATCATACAGATATTATGCTGCCCAAAAAGAGAAGAGCTCAGGTATCACTAAAAAGATATCTAAAATCCTTATTTCTATGACGACTATATCTTTCAGCCACCAAAATGCCAGGCTCCCAGCACAACACTTAGCCTCAGTAGGAATTAGGAAATCACCCTTCCTCACCCACCATGCTGGAGGCATCCAAATGTGCCAGCACATCTAGAACACAGCTATCGGAGAAGACTTCAGCCAAGCCTGCTGCAGAGCAAGCAGCCTTTCAGTCCTGTGGTGCTGGTACTACAGCACTCATTCAGGACAAAGGATGCAGAATCTGACATTCTCCCTCTGCCCAAAGACCCCACCATCTGTCATTGCTTATGAGTCAGCAATGCTGTATCCCACTGTTCATTTATTCAGTCTGAGGGGATTTCAAACTGCATTCACTAATTCATTAAGCTAATTCCCTGAGCTAAAGCATAAGGATTGCTTTACAGTCCTATACTTAGGGCAATGACCTTCAATAAAGGAGACACCTCAAGCTAACAAAGCCACAGATTCTACAAGGTGTGAAGACAGGTATAACTTCTCATGTTTACCTAAAGCACAGTTCTCATGAATGAGGTTCTTTTAGGCTCTTGTGAATAAGAAAGGAAAATTGACCCCACCTTAAAAATGATTAAGTATATTGTCCAAAGACACAGATTTGTTAAGAAAAGGAATCTACTGTGTATGTGCATGTCTTCAGAAAAACCTTCCCTACTTCCTACAGCTTTCAGTTAGAGGTGAAAAAACTTCAGGGAGCACCAAATGAGAAGTATGTACGTGACAGCTTCTAGATCAGAATAAATTTGAGATCCTGAGACATGATCACCTTCAGTACAGACCCCTACATGAATATTGACCACTTAGACTTCTCAGAGAAACTAACATTTTTTTCCTCACCTTGTAGAAGTTTTATGGGCCCTGTTAACAAGTGAAAGGTATTTTAAAAGGGTGATCATTTTTATAGCACTGATTTGATCGCCACTATTGTTTTCCAACCTGTCTCTGATCTATACCATTGTTCCCTAACTTCTCCAGGTTAAATCTGTAGGGGGAATTCCCATCATATTTTAAAGGTCAAAGACACACCCTTGGCTTTTCTTCACTTAAAAAGAAAACAACTGAAAGCTGTATGCAAGTGTTGTGATCCTTAATTCTGTGGATATCAGAAAATGGCTCTCATTCTATCTGGTATGTTTAGGAGGAATATGTCCACATTATGTTGTTAAATGGAGCAGCTGCCCATTCATGTTATCTCAAACTGGGAGGTTGTTAAGCAGTTAGAATAAGAACAAGAGCTGAAAAGTAGAAACATTTCATCACCCTGGTAAGATGGATTACAACCTAAGAGACCAATACCTGTGGAAAGTCCTGTTCATGCTTCCTTTCTGTCAAGCAGTAGAGGCCAACAGGCAGAAGAGAAAGCAACAACTTCTCCCATAGCATGGTAAGTCCCAGCACTTGTACTAAAACATGCACAAAGCCCCTTCTTCACCAAAATGAATCCAGCAAAGACGACTTCACTGTGGAAAAGTAAAAAACATTCTGCTAGACTGGATAAAGAACCAGGGCCTCCTCCCACATACAGCTACTAGCATAAATACCTATTGCTGGATCCAAACTCAAAAAGCCAGGTGCTGCCCAGGCTCTAGTCTTGATTTTTCCTCAGTGTTTTTTTTTGCCACCAGTTTTGATTCGCATGTTGAAAACATTCAATTGTGGCTTCACATAAAAGATTCCTCACAGAAGTACAGTATACAAATATTTAACGTACAGTGATCACCCCAACTAATGCCAAGGAGGCTGTCAGTACTTCCATGGTCCTGCAACCCTACCATATTTGGTGGAGAAAATCTCTAGGATATGAGGGAATTTCCAGATACACATCCCAGAAGTTTCTATATATTCCAGGGAAAGTCTGAGAAGCCTTGTTCAAGCATGTCATTAATTGTATCATCACTAATGGATTCTTCCATCTTTTGTTAGTAATATTAGCTCTAGGATTGCATAAACAAGAACAATCTGCACCTCTTTAGAAGACTGCAAAAACTACTGCAGCTCAGCATATGGTATTGTAATACTGGAACACAATGGAAAACACAGCAATAACAGCACAGAAGCAAAACCCTAGGCTGCAGCAGCCACAGACAAAGAAAAAAAGGAAAAAAAATTCACTTACCCTTGGAAAGCCTCAGAAAGGCAAAGATCTCCAGCAAAACACCCTCACCTCCACTGCCAACCCTTAAATGAGGTCTGGGAAGGGGTGGATCCTGGCTCCATCCCTTCCAGTCACTCAGGTACATTGCATACATCTGAGCTCCCCTGGGTTGGCCCTGCCTTCCCACCAGGTGCTCAATCACTGCTTCAAGGCCTGACTTAGCATTTCTGCTACAGCTTTAAAATCCCAAAAATCTGGCTCTTGCCTCTGGTTGGTGCTGAGAACTGTGGTGCTATTAGCAATGAGATGGTCTGTGCATATCTACCTAGATTTGGATCACAGTTTGATTGCAGTGCTGAAAAGGGTAGGATCACTGAATCAGGATCACTGCAGGAAGATGTTGAGGCTTGAAGTATGTTCAGAAACACAGAAATCCCTCTTGCTGGAAAAAGTCTGGGAGAGTCCCCTGTTCTTGCTATGAACTGCCCTCCACTGTGATGGCCATGGAACGAATTCACTGTCATGTCAAGGGTCTGAATACTATTATGCTAGCCCAGGTGCCTAAGAAATTCTGTAGCAATCACATCACAGCAATATCTCAGGTTAGTTAAATGCCTAGACTTCCTGAGCAATGTTTTTTACCCTCACTGCAGGTGTCAGTGTGGGATCCCTGAGGCAGCACACAGTGGTGTCACAAACTTGAAGAAGCAGTGATGCAATATTTGCTGAATGTATTTCATGCATGTCACTAAGCCTCCAGATGTTTGTTCCTTTTACAGTCCTTTCGAAGTATATAAGGAATTGTGGAGTGATCTCTGTGGAAAAAAAAAAAAAGTTTAATTCACATAGTCCATCATTTTGTTAACTAGAATGCATTTTTCCAATAAATATATTTCCAGATAGATGTCCCAGAAATTTCTGCATATTCCAGGGAAAGTGGAATGATTCTTGTCTGGAAGATCTACACATCCAGTCATAAAGATGTGATACATTCAGTTGTTTGATGCCAGTCAGTTCTGAGTAGAGAAAACAGAGTTAACAATCAGTTTTTCTGCTGCTGTAGCTGAAAGAAAGAGATTTGCATGTACTTTAAGTATTATCCCTTGAAAAAGTCCTCCAAGCTGTTCCAAGAAATCTCATCCATTGTGAGTGTTACCTATAAATGTATACTTAAAACTTATGTTTCATTTTAGAGACTGCTTGTGTGGGTTTTTTTTGCTAGTGTATTCTCTGTTATGTTGTCACATAACCATAATGCTGCCTCTTTTCTTAAAAGACTGCTGAAGGCCTTTCCTCTTACCTTGCCCATTTAGTTAGTGTTCTGTAGGAAAAGACACTCAGATTAGTTTTGTATCAGGATGGAAGAAAACATGAGGACATTCTGGTCTCAGACATCCTGAGATCTCACTGATAAGGGCCTTTCCCCTGATACCTGATGTTTCACTGGTACTTCATGCTTCCACTGACATTTTGACTGGTGCTCCAAAGGGAAAACCAAAGAAGGGAAATCTCCCTTTTCTACAGGCAGTACAGAGCTCACTGGGATGGGCTATGCCTGGGAGATGTGTTGCCCAAGATGCACACCATTAAGCCATGTTACACAGGAATGTATTCATGGCAACCTCTGTTACGGCAGGGCAGCTAGCTGGCATTGTTTGATGTTCGTTAATTCAGAGAGGAGGAAATGGAGTTATTTGAGTTTCTACTGCTGTAGCTGAAAGAAAAAAAGCCTAGATTAGTATTTTATGGCAAGTATTATTAACCTGGCTTCACCAGCACACTCTCCAAGCCATATAATACAAGTCAAAGTCTCCTTGCAGTCGCTCAGATGATTACAAGAGATAAAAAGTAATAATGGGTCATAAACTGAGGGAATATGAGACAAACACCACTTAATAGACTGTGAACGAAGTTCATTGTAGCCGGTGGAAATGTGAGCTGCATTTGAATTAGAACCGCCTCGCTGTGGAAATCCCTCGTGTCCATTTGCACTTGTCAGCAACTCTTCTCTGATCAGCCTGCAAAGCTCTGTGAGTGGCACTTTTATTAAAAATTGTGAAGGATGATGTCACGGGCTAATCCAGTAATAACTTCTTCCTGCTACTCTCAGGAGCCCAGTCAATCTTCTTTAAACCTGCAAAGTCTTTGTTCATGTGCTGAGCACCGAGGCTCAGGCAGTTCAGTGCACGTGACACAGGCTGGTGCTGTCCTGGGAATTCAGAAGTGCAGAGCAATGTTCCTGTGTAGCAGAAGGCGATGAGCCTCAGGTGCATCATGCCCCTGCGTGGTCCCATTACATCACAAGCCATGAGCCTGTGCATGGCCCTGCTGCACTGGGGAGATGGAGATGCTCCTGCATCCACGCCACACTGCAGTGCCTGGTTTCAGTCTCTGCTCTGCAGAGTCACACTGCAGCAATGTGAGATGCACACAGGAGTGGAAGCTCTCTGACACTGCAGTAATCGGGCAAGCAAATGCCTCAGCTTGGAGCAAGAGCTTAAAAGAAAAGCAGAAGACAAAGTCAAAGGGATCCCACAAGCAGATGGCTCTGTGTTTGCCTCATTTAATATCTCCCACTCCTCCCTGAATGACAATTGCGGCCGTGGAATTTCTGAAGATAGGAAAACCTGAGTCCAAAGCCTGCCTTAAGCATATAAAGGACAAGTATCCTCAGCGTTAAAAACAGCACCTCTCTGGAGAACTGAGGTGCCATGTGTGTGCAAGTCCTTAACTCGTGCTATTTACTCAGGCATCCTCCAGAGACTGCTAATTAATGTGGAGCTCTGGGGCACAAAAATGTTTTGATCTAGGCTGACCAAAGCTCCTCCTCGTTTATATTAAGAACTGTTCTTTTATATTAGATGTGCTCATTCTATTTTCCAATTCATTCTCTTCACTGCCGGTGTCTCTGATCTGTTGCTTCTAATGATGCCAAGCATCATCCTCATGAAAATTCACATAATTTGGTAGTCAGTAACAACATAAAGTCAGCTGCATCTGGGCTACAACCCTGCAGGTCTGTGGGATCTCAGGCCCTGTGAGATATAAAACAGTTTTGAAAAATTTCTTCTCAGAAGGAATGGTTATGCAGTGGTACAGGCTGCCCAGGAAGGTGGTAGAGTCACCATCCTTGGTGGTGTTCAAGGGCCATGGAGATGTGGTACAGAGGGATGTGGTCAGCAGGCATGGTGATGATGGGTTTGTGGTTGGACTAGATGATCTTAGTGTCTTTTCCAACCTTAATGATTCTACGTGCAGAGTAGAGATGTGACTTGACATCAGGTGAGCACTGTCCGTTCTCCCATGCTGTCAATGTTTTGCTCCATGATTTTCACCAGTCATTTTCCTGGTCTTTGTCAGAAGTGGTGAGAATGTGACTTCTCTGTGCTTTGAGGTCTCTGAATATAATGCAGTAACCATTCTTACGTACTAAGGCTTTAAAAGAAAGAGCAAAAATGCCACCTCAGTTCAAGTGCTTAAACACGCCGGGTTTGCCTAAGGTGGTCCAAGAGTCAGGCTTACGTAAATCAACACTTTTTAGAGGAGGAGAAGAAAACAATGCAGGATAAGGGTAAACTTTCTGCACATGAGAATGTTTCTCCCCCGTTCCCTCGGCTGTGTTATACTATATATTATCACTGTCATCAAAAGGGGTGTGTGTAAGAACTTGAAAAACCAAACGAACCTGTCTGCAAGGTGTTCCGTATATCACAGTCCCACAGGTGGCTTTATTTCCAAGCACCGGGCTGTGCTGCTGCTGCCTCCTGCTCCCCCTGGCTCCCAAGACTGCTTCAGGATTTAGCTGCTGCATCGGGAGTAAGCGCCCGCCTGCAAGTAAGCTCCATTTCTTTCTTGAAGTCGCTGTTTTCAAAAGAGCTGTCAGCTGCCAAGGTGTTTAGTTGTGATGATTTATCAGGCACTCAGCTGATGTGCTGCCTGCCACTCTTACTGCGCATCACCTCCTTTCTTAATGATAAACAATTGATTTTGGTTTAATGAATTAATAGAGGAGACACGCGTGAACCTCAACAAATGCTTTTTAATAAATTAACAATCTAGGCCTGTCTCATTAAATCAGAAGAGAATGTTTGCAATGTGACAGCTAATTAATTGCTTCTTCCAACCAGCCACCATCTGGGATAAAGCCAACATTGTAAAGCTCTCCTTTTGTTTAAACAAGTGAATGCCTCTTCCCCTTTCTGCTTCCCAAAAGTGGATTTAAGCGGATACCCATGTGTGTATCTAAGCAGCACCAGCCAACAGTGAAATGTCATTCGATGTGACCCAAACCAACATCCTGTTTGCATAACGTATTTGAAGAGAGATTACCTTTGTTAGTGATGTTAAGAATTAACATTATTTTCTGGAGCATACATAGATCTGTGTAGGAGCAACTACATATAAGCTGCATATGGGTAAAACAGGATTTTTCCTTCCTAAGTGGCTTTTGCTACTTGTCACAGCACACGGCCAAGCTGTTGGATGTGAGGCTGGCAGTTCTGCCCCACACCCAGGAGCCCAGGCCCAGTCCTCAGTGGGAGCTGAAGCTGCCCTTCCTCTCACAGAATTAATTTCTCAGCTTGGATAAATAATTTTCCTCACAGGGAACTACAAAATCAAGCATGTGACTCATTCAGAACTATTCTAAAACCAATGGCTTCGGATCTGTTTCAGACCGTACTTTGCTCTCTCTAGTTCATCCATCATCCTGGGTATCATTCTACCTTGTGCAAATCTACTTTCCATCTTGGAAAAATCATCATGAAAATTCACAAACCAGGCACTGAATCTACTAATCTGTCATTAATGTTTGGATAGTGATGATGAAAACAATAACAACTTCATCCTTCTCTCTGGGTTAAGTCTTACCCAGATGGAGAAGTGATTATAGTCTTCAAAGGTAATATATTCTTTTGTGTAAGCCATTACTATTTTCAACTATTTTTTTTTCTTCTAAAAGCACTAGCCTAAAAAAAATTCAACCAAGAAATGGTTTTTACTGTTAAGAGGATGTGTCAATCCTTTCTTTCACATCTTTTTCATTTGTATTTCTAGCAAGCTTGTGAAACTGTCAAATAGAAATTATTTTCTGCTGACAAGCAAAAGAAATATACAGTGAAATTCTGTCCTTGATGAGTTTTAGGGGAAAATTGTCTTGAGAAGGACTGAGATTTCATTCCAGATATTCCCATCTCTGTGTGAAATCTTATTTATGGGCAGACCGGTGTCGAGAATGGGGGAGATGCTTTTCCAGGTTAGCTTAGCAATCATTCTTAAGGCACATTTCTCCAATTACCTGGAGAGAGATTTTATTCACTTTTCCAAAATTGAGTTGGCTTTGGGGGTTTTCTTTCTGCCTGTTGGGTTGGTACCAGGGTGTATTCACAGCCAGGTGATCTCTGTGCCATTTGGGATGACTGTCACAGGAAAATAGGGTGTGCTGGCTGCCAAGGGAATGGTTGGGAACATCACTGTCACTGCACGTGTCCTGGACACCTCTTTCTTTCCTATGTTTCCAATTTAGCACAGCTAAACTGGAATCACCTACTGCACAGATGGAGGTACTTTTCTAGCAGTGTCCTGTCATTACTGAAGTGAGTTATCAGTGATTCGTAGTTCTCCCTGCCTTCTTCCCTGTTCCATGAGCTCCTAACCAGCTCTTCTGCGTGTGCCTGTCCTGCCACCCCTTGGTGATAAATGAGTGGTGAAATTCTGCTGAAGTTTACAAAAAAAAAAAAGAAAAATCCCACTGATTTCAAGAGCCTCAGAAGTGTTTTCTCTGTTGTGGCAAACAGTAATTTCCATTTGCATAGAAAGTAACATGAAGTCTCAAATTTCTCAAATTTAGAGGTCTCAAATCATTTTTCAGAGACAATTGTGCCAACATGCTTGCACCATTGTTCAGAATGGTTGAGTTCATTCTACCTGACACTGTGAATTTCAGAATTCTATGTATAGTAAGCCAACATCATCTCATTCCAATAATGCAATTAAGTGCAAAAGCAATTGCAGAAAAATCTGAGTAAGCATTTTGTGCTCATTTTTGTTTGGATTATGTTACGCAGCAACTCAGAAAAAAAGCCACTGTTTTGACATTCTAAATGGTTTGTAAACAGATATGACATTAGGGACCACTCAGTCAGAGGAGTAAAAGAGTCCTATTGTGACCATCACTAGTTCTGAAAGGCAGAGGCAGGTTAGGTCTGAAGAAAAGGAGTGAATTGTCTTGAGCAGCTGTTTCTGAACTCTGAAAGGCAAGAGCTCAAATCAGGTCCATTTTTGTCTTCACAGCAGTTATTCCATGACACAATTCCTGTCTTTCCCAAAGAGGAAACTAGAACATAAGGCACTGTGCTTTTAAAATCCACTTCATTATTTCCTTCAAGCCTTCCAAACCATCACCTTTCCTACTTCATATGGGAAGCTGTGGGGGTTTGGGCATCGTGAGTCTTGGCCGTGAAGAACAGCAAATTGCGTGTGTTTGTACTCATGTGTATGTATGTGACATAGGCAGAATAGAGTGGGATGGACCACAAATTCTCTTCTCTGTGCCAACTTTTGTTTCTACCATATAGGTCATGTTTTCACCAACCACTACTATTTCACTGAAATATCACCAATTCTCAGCTACTTTATACTGCAGTCATCTCATTTTTGGTGCAAGAATCCTCTTCCCTGAAACATGAAACATCTGAAATAGTTCCCTAATTTTCCACATAAATTCTTAGTTTTCCTCGGACTTTGTTAATCTCCTCATGCTGACATTTATGCCTGTGGCATATTATGCCTGGCTGACATTTATGGCAGTGTGTTATAGACACAGTGAACATCCTTGTGGCCAGAATGATGTTTTCTCATACATTGGCACTTTTTTACCACCAATCTCTTATAGTCATAGTGTCAGTCATCTACATATTTCTAATTATTTTATGATTTGTTTAATAGTTTATTTGTCACTCTTATTTTTGTATGTATACATTGCATTTTCAAACCCCTAGAAATGTGTCATTCCAATCATTTTGACTGCAAGTCTACCTATGGTGTTTTCATCAGCTGCATTGCTCCTAAATGTCTTACTTCGTCTTACTTACTGTAGTTTTCAAAAGATCATTAGCTTCAACTGGAGTTTATGTGGTGGCCATTGGTACATCACAGATCTATGCATTCACAGCAAGGAAATAATGCTGCTCTACTTAAAAATTGCACTCTTAATATTACCTTTTCATCTTCAACTAATGTATTGCTGTCTCAAGGTGATGCTGGATTCAGTAACACCCAGCACGTTTCTGTCAAACACGATGGTTTGTGATCCTCTGATGTCTTGGACAGAGATATTTGAGACAACTGAAGATGACTATCCCACCTGTGACCATCAGACAGGTATGTAGATAGAAACTGAAATTGAAAAGAATGTGCATTTTCAATAACTCAAGGTTAATTTGAATTTAATTTAGTTCAAGATAAACTGAGTAGCAAACAGGCTGAGCCCTCTCTTATACCCTTTCTCTTTTCTTAGGATCATAGAATGGCTTGGGTTTAAAAGCATCTAATAAGCTTCTAGTTTCAACTCCCTTTCTATGTGCAGGGGACCTTTTCTGGTCCAATTAACTTTCTCAAGCATATTGCTAGCTTACAAAAGATCAAGGTGCACAGAAAGAATAGTGTTTTATGTTTAAGTGATGTTTTCCCCCCATTTAGCAAGGTGATATACATAATGCAAGAAGGAACCCCCAAAGGGAAAGTGCAGTCAACAAGGAGAGAAAGGCAGCAATTGAAAGGCAGATTCTTGACTCCTTGTTTATCCCATCTGCCTAGAATGTAGAATTTGTCCCTGAGATCACTTCCATCGTACAGAACTTCAGCCACATACTGAGCCAATTATTTGTGATGAATATCAACGACCAGATCACATACGTAGCTGCCAATAACTGGGATTTCAAAAGCCATTGGAGAACTGTGTGGGTCTAGAAACACATCAAATTCTCCTCTGCAAAATTTGCCAGTGTTAAGTGTGCAATTTTCTGACTGTGGACATGGAGACCCTGCACTTCACCAGGCCGTACACCTCACATGGTCATCCCAACTCTGCAAAGGAATTCATTCTAAATCTCCCTTCCAAACAGTCAGTTAGACTGTTCCTGAACAGTCCTTCTGTCTCTGAATCATTCAACAGTTCTGTAAAGAAAGATAACACAAGCAAGTCACAATACTGAGCCAACCTTGTGGTGAGATCTGGGGAAGATTTATGGTTTTATGCAGTATTTTTCTCTTTGGAAGCTATTTTTGTCCTCTTAAGTGAGGACAGTGTTGGCCTTATGGAAAAGTACTTTCCTAAGGCATGGTTTGAGTAATAAGGAACAAAACTTTCCACACAGCTTCTGTTGGTGCTAATCCATGGCCATTGAGGATTTAGTGTTTGTTTCCATATGGCTGAATTTGTTCATTCCATGTTTGTATGATATATGAGGTAGAATATAAATCTTCTTGCTTAAACTATAAGGCTGTTTTTTAAAGCCCTGCAGGAATTAAATTTTTACTTAAATGTATATATATATATATTGTTTTAATATTAGTTTTCATTCCAACTTAGAATGAAATTCTAAAGTTCACTAGACATTACAGAAATCACACAAAGTATTCTGTTTTAAAATTTAAGTATGCATGTTATTCTATTTAAAGTTAATTTGGGGCCAGTTACAGTTTTGCCTTGTTTTGTATTATAGATTTGCCAGTTATCCAACCTTGGCTTTTTGTTGTTGTTGTTGTTTAAAAAATAAAAATCCATCAAATCACTGAAATTGAAATGATCCCAAGGGCTGCCCAGGGAGGCGATGGGTTCACCATCCCTGGAGGTGTTCAAGAAATGTGAAGAAGTGGTTCCGAGGGACATGGTTTAGTGGCCAGTATTGGTGGTAGGTGGATGGTTGGGCTGGATGACCTTAGAGGTCTTTTCCAATCTTTGTGTTTCTATGACTCTGTGAAGTACTTCTGCTATCAGCAGATCAGCATTTGCTGAAGGCAGAGCAGCCCTTCTGAGGCATCTTGACAATTCCTAGCATTACAGCCATCTGTTCCTTGTTATCAGCGTGAGCTCTGCAACTCAACAGTTGCGCAGCTCTGAGCTCACCCAGGTGGACAGCAATGCAGCAGTGATGTTGAATCAAACTCTGCTTGAAGCTAAGTGCAAAGCTCTCTCTGCTCTAGAAGCAGAATTCTGTGCAACAATCAGGTTGGACTCCCTCTTGCCAAGCAAAATTGAACAGAGGAAATAATTATCATTTTCTGATCATGGTGGAAGCTACATTTCCTCCTTCACAAGTTTTTTACAGCTCAATTTCTGATGCTTTTAGGCTTCCCATAAGCCCTTCATGGTTACAATCATTTCTTTCCTGAATCAAATTTAAACCAAGCTTGTAGAACCTGTGAGTTCTGTTCCTATTTCCTTCCTTTCCTTCACAGTAGCCGAGGAGCACATTTAACATGTCTAGCACAGAAAAACAACAAAACAAAAAAACACTGCAATGGTTCAGGAGCAGTGCTAGATCAGCAATTTGAGGAGAACTTTGCTCTGAAGGCAGAGGAGAATGTAGGTCAGCACAACCCAACCTGCACTGCCTCCTGGTCAGAACAACAGGCTTCAGGGCTGTGATCCCAACACTTTCTGAAAACTTGTTTTGTATTTGATAGAAAAAAGTGTAAGGTCAAGTTCAAATGTATTCCAGATGGAAATGTATATTAATATACATAAATATATATAAAACATATGTATATATTCAGATGAACAATAGACGACAAGTCTGCCTAGAAAGTCAGGTGCAGATCACTGATTTAAAGCTATTAATAGGCTCAGCTCCTGTGCCATACAGGGCATTAGTAGTTTTATGTACAAACTCAAATTAATATATGTACCAGTCCAAGTCCGATAATTTCCCTGAAAATATGAAACTATTCTTGTAAACCTGATCACAGACAGGAGCCCAGCGTAGTGGGGCTTTCAGTCTGGGGCTCAGACTATCCTCATGTTCCTATGAGAACTACAAGGTTAGTCTGCCTTTACAGTTTCCACATTAGTCATCTTAATGTTCTTACATTTTCACTTTCTGGCAATCGGAACATACCAGGATTTACGTTTTGGAGGCATCTTTATTTATATACACAAAGTGGAGGAAGCTAAAATCTGTGACACTAAAATATTGTGTTATTGTCATTTCTTGTCCTCATTTTCCATCACTGAGTGCTGGACAATAATACAGAACTGTTAATACTGGGGAAATAACACAGAAAATGTACGAAAATTCTGCCTCTAAAAATCAAAACATTATGTTTATCCAACTGACAAAAGATGGGCCAAAAGGTATAGGCATGGGCTGTCTGCCTTGTATTACAGCTATGCTATATATAAGCAGACTCTATTGCATCCACTCAGATTTGTTATGGCTGATAAAAGTATTTTCCCCAACTGTAAGCACATGTGCAACATTGGCTTGCCATTGCCATGCAGAAACAGGGCATCCCAGGAACACCTGGACAGCTGACTTTTCTTGACCTGCATTGCTGAACCTACCTTGGACTTCATGTCTTCCTCAGCTTTGCTTGCCACTACAGATAAAGACGTATCCCCTGCAAGGCAGGAGACTCATTTTCACAGCGCAGCATTAGCTGGAGGACATGAACCAGGCCTACTGACTGAAGCAACAGTTGCAGCCCAGTGGGATTATGCTTACAAATGCCATTTCCCAAGGGCTGGGTACTGGGTGGCATTAAAGGGTTTAAAATATTCAGGTTTCAGGAGAAGCCTAGCAAGACAATTAGCGCAATGGAATAGATGGTAGAAATCATCTAAAACCAGTGGAAAGGGCAACATCTGAATTGAGATGTTCTCTTCTCTGCTCTCAATGCCCACCACCCTCCTCCTGGGTGCCCTGTTCATAGCTTTAGGCACACTGCTGCCTTACCATGGGGAGCTACTTACCCCCAGCTCCTGCCAGGTGCCTTTTTGCCTTAGCTTTTGGGACGGTGCTATGAAATTCTACCTGACCTTTTCTTTTTCTCTAAAAGAGGACCTGAAATCCTTTTGTAGAGCCTTTGTCTTCAGCTGATCTTTTCTTCCAGCACCATGTTTAAAGTGGCACGGTACCTCAGTCACGTCTATCGCCTGGAAGAAGGGGGAAGTTCCCCTGTATGTCTAACCTGGATACAAGAACTAAAAGGCAAGAGCACATGCAAATGCTACACCTCGGTGTCAGCACATTTTGAACACTCATCCTTAACATCCTCATTAACATGGGGCCTTGGAATATTCCAAAAAAAAAAATCTGAGCCTTTCCAAAGCCAGAACAAACAAGGAAACTAGACCGGATGAGTGCTGGTCCATGAAAGAAACATGCTGTGGCATTTGTAGTGCCTGCAAAGCTGATATTTATCGCTGTCAAGTCAAATTTTCAAGACCAATGGCCAATACATTGTGACATAATTCACTATACCCATGGAAGGGCAGAAAGCTCACAGGGCAGCTCAGGAAACATGAGACTGGATATGTGCCCGATCCCACAGAAAGGCCCCTCCGCAGTCAGTCTGTCTAGCTGGGTACCTGGGGATGCTCCAGCTTTTAAGGGGGCTGGAGGCTGTTGGCACAGGATTAAATAAAAATAGTCTGCCTGGCCCAAAAGAGATCGATTCAGCCTTCTGCTTTTCTTGAGCAGCCTCAAAAGCTGAGATTCCTGTAGAGCTCAAACATAGTATTAAAGCAATTTTTTTTTCCTGGCAGAAGCCCTGTGAGCCCAGTGTTTCCAGCACTCCCATTCTCCCCCAAGGAAACCTCCAGACTCTGACATAGCCAGGTGTATGCCATCTGCAGGGCTTAGAGCAGCCAACCCAATGTCAGGCTCACCAGATTTCCCTTTTAAATCAGGAACTGAATAAAATCTCAGATTCAAATATCCTCAAGCAATGGGCCCCAAAAGCTAGACCCAGATCTTCTGCCCACCTCTTTGCTTTACGGGGATGTCACAGCAGAGGTTCAGTATTACATTAATTCCATATGTGCATAGAGATGAAGACATTTATAGCCTGGGAATGATTCATGAAAGCAACCACAAATTCCCCTTTAAACTTTTAGGACTTCTAATTAGAAGTATTAATTATTTAACAGAAGCCCACGTAGAAAGCAAGATCCATACTTCAGTTATTCTGTCACAGTTTCAAGCCCTTGGAATTCATTTTACTGTGAAAACTCACCCAGCCTATTTGCATCATTTTGCACTCTGAGCTGGTTGTCTAGACAAATGACAACTACAATTCACTTTGCTCGCAGTGCTATCATAACCTAATTTGAATTGCCATTTCATATAAGCAGTACCTAAAATCAGATGTTCAGGATTCATTTGAAAATAAAATAGTAAAAAAATGGATGACCAGACTAAGACAGTGGGAAATGTAAGTCAAGAATACGATGCTGTTAGATATGAAAATAAACTGCTTACATTATACTACTCTCATTCACATGCTATTTTGTTGCCCTCCTGTTGTTAATTACTCTTAAGCCACTCCAGGAATACAATAAATGATTCAGATAGATAATCGAAGTCAATTAATGAGATTAAAAATAATGCATTTTTCAGTTTCTAACATAAGAAAAAGTATTTCCATCTATAGCATTAATATCATTTTAGATGAAAATTAATGGCATTTACCCAACTGCCACAGATATCACTGACAGAGAGTATGTCAGGTTATTTCAGCCCAGGAATGTATCACTCATTGTTACCACACAGTGCTAAGTTCATACAAACTCTTTAATTTTCTTGTACCTTTTTGAAATTTATTTATTTATTTTTGAGAGGTACGTCCTCTGTACATGTAAGCAGTTTCTCTCAGTAGATCTAAGACAATTAGCATGCATATTTGCGCGGCAACAGCAGTAAGTGAAATGCACAAGGCAGAGCCTGGTGTTTTCTTACGGAATAAGGAAGGAAGTCTGCAACCATAACAGAAGAAAGAAGAGGAATCAGTTTGCTTGGAACGTGGTTATTAAAATGAAGAGCTTTGCATCACAGTGTTCCTCTTTCTGGCCAAATGTTTTACAGATTCTGTTTCTTTCTGGACATCCATCCACCCAGAGCACTGGAGTAAGCACAACGTTTGTGAATGGCTGCAGTTCTGCTGTGACCAGTACAAGCTAGATGCCAACTGCATTTCCTTTTCCCATTTTAATATCAGTGGCTTACAGCTGTGCAACATGACCCAGGAAGAGTTCCTGGATGCTGCAGGCATTTGTGGTGAATACTTGTATTTCATCTTACAGAACATCAGGATGCACGGTGAGTGGTCCAGAAGCCAAATGCAAAAAAGAAAGCAGTGCTTTTTTGTGTGAAGTTTTTGCTAACAGAAAATGTGGGATTCATGCTGAAGAACAGCAAAACATGAGGGCCACTTAGGTATTGGCCTACATAAAGACACAGCCACAGCTGTGTCCTCCACTCTTGGTGTAGCCATGGGGACAGCCACATGTCACCAGGTTCCTCCCTGGGCCACACAAAGCTTCATGGAGGTTCCAGTGCTGTTCCATCCTTGGCCTTTCTGCTGAAACTCCTCAACCCGTAAAATCTCAGGGTTACATCCAGACTGGATACAGAGAGATGTAATACACAGTTATTCCTGTAACCCAACAGAGTGAAGGCTGCTCTGCTTCTCAGAAAGTAGACCGGCTTTGTTTGATGAGGTTATGAGAGCTGACACTGAACAGCTGAGTGTAAGTTAAATACAACAGACCATGCCCGTCCACCCCATGCATTGCCCAAGGCCTGTGAGGAAAGGCAATATACACAGTCCTGTAACGAGACTGCCTCAACATAGCGCCCAACTGCACCTTTACAAGCAGGCCTAAGTCTTTCATTTTTTTACTTTGTGTGTCAGACTGCTCAGCATGGATTAAGTTCCCTGAATGCAGCTTGCTATGTGCAAAGAATTCATTTACGTGCTGGGAATGTAATGACTCCTTTACCAAGGTGACACAAACCTGCCAACACAGAGTTCCAGGCCTGTGCACATCTGGTTTCCAGCAGTGGAGGTGATTGTTAGGTAGGGGAAGGATGCAGGAGTAGTTTTCAAGAGACTGAATGAAGAAGGAAAGAATGAAGAAGCTGAAAAGAAGCCTGCAAGTGATCTTTGGAGAGAGAAGCAGAGACACACGAGTAGATATGATGCAAAGGCTAAGGAAAGTGGAGAATAAAAACAGATCAAGAAGTGGAAACAATAAATCAATTTAGCAGTAGAGAAGTTGAAAAATTATTTCACTGATTTCAGTAGTTACTCTTCTGGAGAAAAGCACTGAACACTGGGTTGTGTTTTACCTTCACAGGCACGTCCTTTTTTACTGACTTAGAAGAAACAAAATTATCCAGCAAGGACTGTAAGTAAACACGATCATACACACTAAGTTGCATTCAGTGGAAAACGCATTTCACAGAAGTTCCCCTATTTTGTTACTTTTCTCCCACTACTATTTACCCCATGAAATGAATTTGTAGGTCTTAAATGTTAATTGCTTTCATGAGGTTTCACCAATCCCCCTTCTGTAAGCCCCACAGTTGTGTTAATTATTCACTTGCGCTTATTTTTGTGCTGGAGTTTTATTAAAGAGATAAAGTTGTAGCTCACATACCCTCTTTGACTTAATGTTGCATGGCGTTTGCATAGGTGACCTTTTGACCAAGTTGCCACCAGACTCAGGAGTTCCTTCTTCACTTCTCACGTTACTCTGCAGTTCAGTCCCAGCGCGTGATAAAGCATGCATGAAGACAGGTGGCATCAGCAGCCAAGAATGTCCCAGTCATGGTAGAACAAGTAAGTACATATCTGAAACTCAAAGTTCAAGATTACACAAGCTATGTTGCTCTAACTCTTCAGCTCCACGTGGTTATCAAAAGAAACCTTAATGATACCACAAATAAGTAAAATTTCACTGAGGTTTGGCTTTGAAGCATTGCCAGCTCTTATGATTTTATCATGAGACTTGAGGTACTTGGCATTTTTCTTAAAGCCACATTTCTTTTTCTATTTACATGTTTAAAGTGCTTCTGGCCAGTGCTTCTAGCAGCAGAATGACTGAAAACAATCTGAAAATAACATGAAGATTCTAAACGCAGAGAACCAAATAAGAAACCTCAGATATTGTTATAACTTTCATTATTCTTATGTTGCTCTCAGGACTTTGGAAGGGGCTGACTATTTTTAAATGCTTGGGGTCAAGGTTGGGATCAAACATTCATTCATATGTCAGTTAATTAGCATCCAGCTAATCGGATATTAGAAAAAATTTCTTCTCTGAAAGAGTGGTCAGGCAGTGCCACAGGCTGTCCAGGAAGGTGGTTGAGTCACTGTCCCAGAAGGGGTTCAAGAAAAGCTTAGATGTTGTAGAAAGCGACATGGTTTAGTGGGGAAATATTGGTGGATGGTTGGGCTGGATGATCTTGGAGGTCTTTTCCAGCTTTGGTGATCCTATGATTCTAATCTGAAGCCAAGGCAATAGCTACACCTGCATTTTCTTTTTTCTTTTCTGTTTTGTTTGTTTTTTTAGCTAGAGTCCCAGGACATCTGATGCACAAACACATCTCTGAGCTAGGTGAAACAATAGGAAAAGAAACAGTCTACCAGTGCTGGGAAACTGGCACTTGTTATCTCAGTTTTAGCCAATCCAGTCTTTCTTACAATTTTTCCCTTGAAACACTTGAGATGAACATTAAAAATTTTTTAAAAGCACCAATTTAAACCCCGTGTTAAAGTTGTCAATGATAAGTGGAACAGAACTAATGAATGAAATAAACAAAGCTGTTCTACAGTAAAATTCCTGGAGTAGAAAACAGATTCTAGCACCATAAATATTTGTAAAGCCCTTAACTGATATTTTCTGGAGCACTTCCCCCCCCCAGCCCCCCACCCCCCCCACTTTCATCTATAGGGAGGCAAGGCATTAACATTCTGAGAGTTGAATTGAAATAAGTACAAATAGACAACAAGAATAACTAGCTGGTGACAAACGTAAATGTTATTCTGCCTGAGTAAGAAAACATCTACTGAATAGCTGTCTTCTTCCTGTTCAAGACCTGCAGAGTTCACATTTGTGGGAATTTTTAAGAGACCTCCTCCTTTCTCCTGAAGAAAACAGTGGCATTCTGGAATGGGAGGACAGGGGACAAGGCATTTTTCGAGTTGTCAAATCAGAAGCTCTGGCAAAGATGTGGGGACAAAGAAAGAAAAATGACAGAATGACATACGAAAAACTGAGCAGAGCACTTCGGTGAGTTAATTGGTGGAAGGGTCCCTCAACTCACTCGAACTTCTGCCTCAACATCCATTTCTCATTACTATCCTGAAAACTTACAATGGGTGGATGGGGATTGGTACTTCGTGTTTATTCTATAGGCCACGAGAGAGCATTCAGTCTTCTTTACTTCACATAGGATCACAGGGCTAGATGTAGAGTGGTAGACTGGTGCAACCAACTCTACTGATTGCAACAAAGCTATCATGTTAACTCAGCTGAGATCTTGGACTATATCTGCAAAATGACCCTTTTTATACCAGCAGAAACATAGGCAGTTTCTGCTGAATTGTGGTAATCTTACTTAAAAATACAGCTAACAAAAAGGCTTTGTATTCCTTGTAATTTTCAAGCAGTGGGAGGAATAATCCAAGGCACCTGAGAAAGCTGAAAGCTCTTTTAAGTCACAACAAAGCAATTGAATGGAAAGGAAGACTGGGAAGAATACAGTCTCCCATTCTATTCTCTGGCTGTGATGTCTATGTAAAGAACTCCTGTAATCTGAGTTCTACTACTATTTGCTCCATTGCTTTTTTTGTTTATTTTCCCTGCAGATACTATTATAAAACAGGCATTTTGGAACGAGTAGACAGAAGGCTGGTGTACAAGTTTGGGAAGAATGCCCATGGGTGGCAGGAGAACAAGATATGAACTGCTCGGTGCTTCCACACACGCCCGGCACAAAACACGCCACAGTCTGGATGGTCCAGCTGCAGTGGACACTTGAGAGAGAGGCTTTCCCCTCCCTTTCTCCCCTCAGCCCATCTGGACGAATTCATTGGAGTCTGCTACAGGAGACAGGCTACAGCATCAAAAAAAGCACTTGAATTTTGGAGTCGTTTCTGCCAAGCACTGTCTGCTAGCAAGTCTTTAGGAATATCTTTATCTGCTGCTCAAGTGACAATTAAATACTGCCTGTCTCCCTGCCTCAGCCAATAATGTCACTGACCAGTATGATATTCCTCCCTGTTCTGCTGCCATTTAAAGGGGAATATTTAGAGACATTTCCCAGTTATGTTACAATATTTCTAAAGAATGTAGAAAAGCTTCTTTTCCATTTGATGAGAAAAACACTCTTCTTATCCATTCCACTCTAAATCACTGCACTTCTCAGATATGCCAGAAATCCATGTGTTGTCTAAAACGTACAGTCCACTCTCCTCTATGTGCCTGGATTTAATATGTCCAGTCAACATAGTTAACAAAAAAATCAAACTCAATTCTGAAATATATGTATCAAGTAATTACTGCCTTTAGCTACTAATTCCATCTGTGCAAAGATATAGAACAACACGCGCTTGATGTATTTGATGTACTATTTTTTTCATAAAGGTGAATTCAAGTTACTTCTGCATTAGGAAGAAGTAGTTCTGGAGAGGGTACAAGAATTTGCTGAAGTAGATTAGTTTTGAAATGTAAATTAATATTTGTGGAGAGGTTTCTAAAGAGCTTTTGCCCACATCTATGCAGACATCAGTTGAACACTTCAGAGCAGTTTACGACACAGTGTTGTACATATACCAGTAAAGTTAATGTGTGGTGTGTGCCCTCAGCTGCTCCATAGATCAGCCCTACAATAAGCAAATTTGTTAGAATGGAAGGCGGTATGTGAGAATTCAGCTGCGGTTTTTGAAAGTATCGTAACTATTCTGTAGTTTTACAAGGTTTGCTTCTTCAACATAATAAATTTAAGCTACAACTGTAAATGTATCAACTGCTTTAGGCTTACCCCAAGTGGCATTCAGGGAAGGTCAATGGGCTTCTAAACTCGCTTTCCAATGGACAACTCTGCACACATTACTCTACATAATCCCAGTTCACTGAGGACTTCCTTAACCCTAAAGCCTTTTTCTTGCAACTCAGAAAACCATGGTATTATTTGCAATAGGAATTAGCTTTCATGGCAAGTGTCTGTTATAAGAATTGGGATTATCAAGCCAAGAATGGCTGCAGCAACCCCCATTCCAGGCACTGCACTACATGGGATTACATGGGCAACAGCTAGGATGGGGGATGGTGATTACTGACTTCAGAACCAAGATCATGCCCCAGCACTACCAACAGCCTGCAAAATTCACATTAGAGATGACTACCAATGAGATTTCTTCCAGAAATTATGCATATTTATTTGGAAAGACTCTTCTTTCTCCTATTTTTCAGCCATTTGTTTGTTTTTATCTGCATAACAGCCACAGATAATTTTTCTGGGAAATAAATTCCTCAGGGATACAAACACAGCATAAAGGGCATGCTATGAAAAAATGCTCAACATTTATTGCAGCTGCCTGTTTCATAATATGGGAAAGCAGCTTGGTTGAAGGAAAAATAATCAGTCACAACCAAAACAAGGCACTAAACTTGACATAGAAACATATCTCAGACCATGACAAGATGAGAACTGAGGGATGTCGATTTTCAAATATATCTAACACCTGTGTAATTTAGGTAGCAAAACATAGTACAAATATTCTGCTTAGGCTTCTAACAAAAAAAAAAAAATCAAGCTTTCAAACTCTTTAAAACTAGCAGGAGTTACCATCGTTCCACCACCATTACCTGCAAAACACAGCCAGGTGGCCCTCTTGTGCCACGTCCAAAGGAGATCAACAAGCCTTTAGGCCCCAATTCAATTATAAATCATAGAATTGCTCAGGTTGGAAAAAGACTTTAAAGATCATTGAGTCCAACCACAACCTAACCGTATTACCCTAACAACCCTCTGCTAAATTGTGTTCCTTAGCACCACATCCAAACAGTTTTTAAACACATCCAGGGAGGAAGATCTACTGTAGAGGTGTTCTTAAAATATGAAATGTAAAATACCTCCTCTTAGATTTGTAGAGTCTCCTGCCCACTGCAACTTGTTAACAACATGAACGAACATGCATGCCTTTCTTCCTTTCATGTTTCCATAACTCATTCCAAGAGTTCCCAGAACCACTCCATGGAGGCAGGATCTTGTAGCCTGGGTCTGTCCCACAACCTCCAGATGCGGACCAGGCAGCACCAGGGTGAGATCCAGCCCTGATGGCTGTGGGGACAAGGATAGCTGGGACTGGGCAGTCACTGGGGCCTTGGTGAGATGAGGGGAGGTCAGGCAGGGTCAGTCAGTTCAAAAACGTATAACTGACTCTAGTTCTGCCATAAGAATGGAAATGCGGAAGACGAGATAATGCTAATCCCAAAATCTAATCCATCAACTCAACCTCCCCCTTGAGCAGCCAATCTAAGCAGTGCAGATATAGCAAACAGCAAAATGCTATTTCAGATATTGTTAACTACAAGTCCGAGCACATGGTGCAGAACACTTTGGAAGGGAGTGACCTGTTTAAGCATAGCTTAGAAACAATCTGATAAAAATCTGAAAGTTTTAAAAGGGGTCAACTACTGTAAATTGTTAGCTTTGTAACTCTGATGGCACTGTGATAATCCATTATCCAACAGTCTGCAGGTGACTTCAGCCAGGAAAAAAGACTGCCCAGCTGTTCCTTCACGTTCATGAATGCAGTATAGAAAGCTTCTCCCAAGGCAAATAACATATCTATTTCTAAAACTAAAGCAGTGCAGAAAAACATGCAACATTATTTTTCATACTTTGCCTTCCATTGCCACTGAAGGCATCAACAGGCAACAGACCCAAGATCCTAAATGGCTACACATGGAAACTGTTCACCTATTGATATTTACAATGCCAATGCAAATGTCCATTTTTCAAATCTCCAAAGAGATTGCAAAAGCCATTTTATTCAGAAAGAATTAAACCTAGCATTATTACTAAGGCTCTCAGCCAAAAAATACACCACCTTTTACATCCTGATGCCTACCTAGTATCATCCTAAGCTGTGAAAAGGGAGCTCCCTCTAAGGCAGGCACAAGCATTGCACAGGATCACTGTGTCTTCAGAAAGCATGTAATTCTGCACACCACCTTTGTCACAAGGGATTACCTTGTGAAGCATCATTTAAGATGAATCACAGCTTCTCAAGAGAAATCCTGACTATATGCATGAAATGACAGAATTTGTCACTCTCCAGCAACATCTAGGTTAGACCTGCATTCTACCTGGTTTGGAGCAAAAATCAAACCCAGACGTCAGCCCTTCCACATGCCAGAAAAGCACCTTAGCCTGTTTCAACAATAAATGATATACTTTTTACTAATTGCAGCAAGGATTTCAGGCTGATTATGCCTCTAGACTTCACATAAATAAACGAGTTCAGTTCCTCTGTTTAGGCGTGATGATTCCCACCTCTACCTGCTTCTAGCACAGAGTAAATGCAGAGGCCAAGGACTTTGTTATGAGCCACGGCACTCACCAGTACAACTTGGAAGAGCGTGACTCTCACAGTCTGTTTCTTAAAATCCTGCCAAATCTTAACAAAATAGAAGCCTGATTATAAGTCAGCTACTTTCTGTCACAAACTGAACTATATGCATTGCATATTACTGCTTCAAGCTTGGGAAAATACTATATTTCTAAGCAGTAGTTTCTTTGAAGTTCACTTTACAAGTTCAGAAGATGGCAAGTTTGAGCAGTCTGATCTCAAAGAATTTGCTTTGGAAGTTTTAACCTTGTCCTGGAGGCACAAAGTGCAAGAAGTGAATATGCTTTAGTTTCTATCGTAAGATCCAGTTAAATCATCTTCAAACTGAGCTACAGAGGAATTAGGAATGATTGCATGGAACATTTCTTACCACATTTTCCCCAGTACACAAGTTCTCATTAAACAAGAAAGGAAATCAAACGTCTAATTAAACTATTATTCATAATTATTATTTTTTTCTTTTGCTCTGCTATTAGTAAGCAAGGACATAACCTAATTATATTACCATGAATATATGCTGTCGCTTTTCAGAATCAATATTTTTAAGCAAGATTTAATTCAGACTGAATGTTGGAGTGACATTCTCATACTGACAATTTTCCAAATACTTACTTATTATTTAAACAAAACATTAAAGTCATAAAGGGGAAAGCCTAAGAACAAAGTTGGCTGTTCATCCAGTGAAAATCCTGTAAGGGAGGATTTTCATTCACCCTAAGGAGGCCTTTTCAGCACTATTTATTACAAAGAGCTTGCATACAGGTGCTGCTGCCAGGCAAATATTAGAAGAATTGTCATCTGAAATGCTAAGTCAAAGCAGCATGGGAACAGGAAGAAATTTCCTTTATCAGCTCCAAACACATTCTTGGTTGTTCTGTCCCAAGCCTTCCATGCTATATGGTAGGTCAAAAAAGGAAAGTAGTGATGAACTTCATGCAGGTCCAGCTGACCAGAATTTCAGACCAAGAACAAATTCTAGACTTGGCTTTACGTCTTTGAGGGCCATATGTTGATTTTAGCAAATCAAGATGACATCTGCGTGGAAGAAGAAGGAAGATGAAGATGTACTTTATTTTTTCTCAGCAGTGTGCTCACTAGTAATCATAGCTGCTGCTCTCAACACCCAGGTGGGCTTTTTGGCTTCACCCAGCCAATTATTCTCCCATCCATAGGAAAGCAGGACACAGAAGAACAGCAGTACAGGACACTGCCAACATTTTCCCTTCAAACATGCAGCACCTACCTTTAGCGATCTCCAGGACATGCAATGCATTTCAGACCTATGAGGAAGCTATTTCCATCCACATCCATTGGGAGGGGGGTGGAGAGGAAGGCACCAAGTGTTTCTCTATCACATTCTGCAGCAAAAAGTGCAGCTCCTGGACTAGAAGTACAAGTAAGGCAATGTTTGATAGGCAGCACAGCATCAGAAATGAATTATTTTCTGTGCAAAACTGAAGCGGAACAGAATAATCATTTTTTGAGTTGCATTCCTTATGTTAAAAGGTTGCAGACATCTATCTCATATTCAATTTACTCTTGTATTCCAGAACGATCACTTGTTCCTAGGAGTGCAATTTCGCATTTCAAATTCTTAACAGCTGTTTAAGAGAAACTGACTTGCAATGCCAGAATTCTCCATCAGAGGCCACAGTTGAGCTAAAACAGCGTGTGCTGCGGTCTCAGCCAGAACTCCAGCGCCCTGAACACTCACAACACTTTCACACACACTCCTACCATTTTGCCTGGAATTATTTCTTCCTCCGCTTTGAAAGACTGCTACGTGCAGTAAACTGTAATAAAAGAAAACCAGGCAGCCAGGTTTGCATTCATAATGATTTGTATCTCACCACCACTATACTGTAAAAATATCACTGATGGAAAACGGTAACTTTAAGGCTAAGGCATTTCTTGGCATTTTGCACGTTCAAAAATCTTAGGATTATCAGTAGAACATATGTTGCTGTTTATCGTTTGATTTTAATCTCCTAAACAAAAAAAGTCCTTCTACTGTTGACATTTAATAATCTTTGATTCTTGAACATCTCTGGAAATAAACTGAGAGTTTGGACTGCAAATAAAATCAGGTGAGAGAAGTAGAACAAGAAGGCAGGTAGAAGTGTAAAGTTACATAGTTGTTTATACAAGTTCAGTTTACTCTCAGGAATGACCATCATGTGAACTTGTGATGACACGGACTTCTCTTGCTCCTGAACACATCCTAGTTACTTTTTAAATTGGCTTCAAACAATGTTGAGTGCCAGCCATTTGGTCTTAGGCACTGACCATAGAGAATAAGTGAACAGAAACACAGGATCCAGACTCAAGCTTTTAAGTGAGTTATAGACTTGTCTCAACATCAAGATGAAGCAGCTTCAGGAGCTCAAAGTGAACTTTAACTACCTCAGAGGACTTGGACTTCAGCTCTGCCAGTCAGAAAACGAAGCAGAGAAAGGGGCTACTTTAGGTACTTTGAATCACTGTTGAGAGGAGCCAGTGTATTTTCATGAATTAGTAACTGTTCATCCATTGTGAGTGCATCCTCAGACCCTGAAATAAAAGTGTAACTTCTGGAAAAGTGACTTGGATAACAAAAAAAAAGGTCATCTGAACATCAGCATTTAAGACTGCTTGCTTATAATAATGACAGCGAAGAGGTTAATAAATGGAAATCTCACCTGGTAGAAAGAAAGATACAAGAAAGCCTGTGATAAGATAATGAATGGACTTTGCGTTGTTTGTGCAATGATTGCCTGAATTACTTACTTCCAACTAAGAAACACTCAGCACTGACTTTTTAAATAAAAACCTTTAACCTGGTACGATCAGTCAGAACATAAGAGATTTGTTATTAATTAAACTATCTTCTGCTCTGGAAAACCTGCAATCATGGCTAGAGGTTAACAGCACAAAGTGCTATTTCAGAACCACGGGAGTAAAAGAAGTGATTCTTGAAAACTGTGGAAAAAAAGGAGTGGAGCAGAGAACTCACATTGTTGTCAGTTTTCTCCACTGTTGACCAACATTTATTCATAGAATCACATCACTGAGGCACAAAGCAACATTAGCATTCATCTGCAAGTTACTACTTCTAATAGCCTTTTAAAATTACTTGAAGTACTCATATAAAATAACTTCTGATTTTGAGGAACTGCATTTGGTTTTGGACCTTGGACATTATTGGGCTCCTGGCATGATTTACAGTAAATGGAGGTGCAATAAAGAAGAATGAGCTTCAAATGCGTCCATTAGTTGAAGACCATTTGCACAAAACAGTAAGTTGAGCAACACTGTTATGGAGGGCTGGTGGATAACCGTGGAAGAAAGCCTTAGCAATATGGATCAGTGCCAGAGCAAACAGGAGAAGCTGCCAAACTCTTCCACAGCTATCTTCTGTCAATCTTATCAGTACTTTTAAATGATAAGTAGTATATGTTTGGAAAAAAAGGCTGCCTCTATTACCTCAGCAAAATATTTAATAGCTTGGTGAGATTTTACACACAAGATAATCACCGCATAGGCCAAACAATAAAACACATACAAATTACAGTTATGCAACTCAACAGAAAAACATGAAAAATGACTCTTATGTAACAAAGTTATGGCATGTGAAAAAAAACAGAGTGGAGGTAAAATTAGCAATCCCACAAGACTGTCTTTTCTAAATGTCTAGAAAATGCTGGAAGCACAATATAGTCAATGAACAGTCTAAAATATGGCCTTTATTCCAATCAGTCTAATTTTTTTTTTTTTTCAGTCATGTCTTGAAATGGGGAGTCCGGGACAATTTCTATTATAAATTACATTGGAAATTTATAGTTAGAATTTTTTCTTCCTATAAATTTTCTCTGAAAAATATTGTTTTAAGAAATGCCAGTGTTGGTGTCAAACATTCTTTATAAATGGCACCTCAGATCAACAGCTGGAAATCAATGAAATAAGGATATTCAATGTCTTGTGTTGTAATGTTGAATGGTAAATAATAGAAAACCCCAGTGCTTGAGTGTTTACTTTGAAGCAAAAAGCTGTGTCTATTAGAGTACTGACAAATCTTAGCCAAAGTAAAGAGTGCAGCTGTACTTCCATAAGTGCTGAAACTATCCCTTATCCTGCATTCTTTATAAACTTATACTTACACACCCATCAGATGAAGAACCAGTGAAAAAAAAAAAAAAGCTTGTAATTTGTTTTAGACCTCAAGAAAGATGAGCTTCAAAGAAAATGTCTGTGCCCAAAGTACCTTTGACTGCACAATAACAAGCAATAAGTAAAGCAGGCAAAATGGCTATAAATTTCTTTCTCTTTCCCAACTTCCCTCCACAACATTTGGAACATTGTCAAAAAAACTGTATACGGTGTGAGAGCAATTAGGTGGAGGTATGCTGCTGTGTGGTTTCTTAATTTCCTAAGATGTGCCAATTTGGATTTTTACCACATCTCAGGCAACCAACTTATTTAACCAGGCTTACCGCCTTATTTAACTGCATTTAACAGAAAAATCACAGGAAAAAAAAATGCAAGACAGACAAAATACATTAGACTTTAATCAAAGGTTGCAGCTTTAGTCAGAGCAATGATTGCATAACTGAAAGCAGCGCGGGTTTGGCCAGCTTACTTGCCAGAGCCCAGCAGCTGCTACTTCAGCAGAGCCTGCAGGGAACAGGTCGTGCAGACCTCTGCCCAGACAGAGGGTTAGTCATTGCCACATCTGGGCTGACTTTCACTAAAGCAGTCAAACAAAAGGTGTTTGGTCAGGCAGCCAATTACTGTGCTTCATTTCCTTTGATCTATTATGTAAAAACAACACCAGGGTGAAGAAACAAAACGTTTCAGAGAGCTATTTAATGTAGGTGAGGAGGAAGAACAAAAAAGTCTGGATATGATCTAGGAGGGTGAAGTAATTACAATAGACTGAATAAAGCAAGCTGAGGGGAAGTGGAAGATCAGTGATTGGGTTCTGACCACCAGGAGACTCATCTCCTAGAAACTCCCATACGGTCTCACACATCAGTGCCATCTGAACACAGACAGTGATATGTCAGCTTCCACAGGAGCTCAGCTATCCTCCTGTCCGCACATTTTCAGTGGCCATTCTGGATGGCCATTACCCTATCAGAATCTGCAGCTGAAAGACAGGTGGACTTCAAGTTGAAAACTTGCACACCTTCCACCCCTAGCACTGAGCCAGAGAAAGCTGCCTTAAGGCATTTTATATTTTCAGTCTGTTTGGGAGTGTTGCAACTTAGTTTGTGAGCACTACCTTCCATCATATTATTCGGTAATCCTTACAAAATATTTGCACAAGATCAAACAGGTTCTTGAGATCTAAGTTGAGAGATCAGAAAAGAAATAATTCATTATTCATAAGCCATTCACATGTAGACAAACATACTAACTTCTGCCAATGCTGAAACAATAATCTCATGGTGAGACAAAGGCTAATTGCATGAAAAAGATATTGAAAAAAAAATTCAGAAAAAAACCCCCAGAATTCTCAGTAAAAGTCAATCAGGTTAAAATGGTAACAACTGAGAGGAATAAAGTAAGAATAAGCACTGATGCTAACAGCCACAGCAAAACTGTTCAGAACATTTTTTATCATATACTATCAAATAGGGTGTGCAGCTTTGCTTCTGACTTGTTTTATTACACTTTTGCAGTATTTGAACTGAAATAAAATTGAGGTGAACATTTCAAGGTTTTCAATAAATTATCGTAATACTGTGCTCAAGTTCCTCTGAAGAAACATTTGAAGTAACATGCATCTAATGTTTCCTTTCAAGGTAAAATACCATCACTTAACAAAACAGGTCAGGCTGTAATTTCTAAGAGAGAGGAAAAAAAAAATACAGTTATTCTGCTCTGGTAAGCAGGATGTAAAAACATAAAATAAAACCACTTGCAAATAAGCTTCAGCACAGCTCCTGAAAGGCCTGTTTACTCTCAGAATGCAATGAAGTGAGACCTCCAATTGTACTGGAGTTGAAGTTCAACTTTGAGTGGAACTTCACCATGACATAGTTCAAGCTTTTATCATACTACTAAATCACATCAGCCCTATACAGCAATCCAGGCTATGAAAAATATCACCACCACTGAATTTAACATCAAGCTACTTCACCTGCTGCTTTTACACCAGTGTGTCATTATTTAGCCTTGATTAGCTTTCAGACTATGGAAAGAGGCAATTCTTTGCACACACGGCATTTCCAGGAATCGCCTTCAGTCTGTGTGATCCATCCCCACAAATGAAATCATCTTAAGCAAGAAGAGCACCTCTGAGCTCCTCACGTGAAAAGTTTTCATAAGTATAGTGGTACATTACTAATGGGACAAAACAGAAAAGGAATGTAACACAGACTTTGCTAGTACCTTTAAGAATTACTTGGCAGATGATGGTTGAGCACAGATTACAAAAGCCTTTCTCTTTGATACTGGAGATGCAATATTTAATTGGGAATCTAGCCATTACTGAGTCAAACCACTGATTTGGCAAACTTGCTTTAGTTTAATTTGCAAACCAAAAAGGAGCATTGTATCTTTTCTCAGTTCTGCCCAAACCAGCTTTATGCAATTGCTGGTTACATCCTTAATGTCAGCTGGATCAAGTGCTCAAATCCAACTGTGTATGTCATACTCTGGGTCATCTCAGCTTGACTATGAGCTCAAGCCTCAGTTCCAACTGAGTTTTAGAATACTACCTATGAAAAAAGGCCAAGCTCTACCATGGATTGCATATCATGTCATAATCCAGCATCAACAAGAGATTAGAACGTCCACTTCTGCAATATTGTTTTGAAGCCTCAAATCCCACAGCAAGAAAAATCCCAAGTGCAGAATGGTTTGACTTGAGGTTAGTGTATGAATGCCTTTAAAACCTCCCGTTTATGGCTAAAAAGTTTTTCTTATTTGTACTAGCTTTCTGTGATACAGATTATATGGTACATGTGTGCATGCACATCCAAGACAGGATCGTTCAGTTCCTGTTCACTTTGCACTGAGAAATACAGCCAAAGGGCACATATCTGTCTTCTTCCTCTTAGACAGAAGGAGGGAAATGAAGGCCACAAGCCAGCCAGAAGCAGAATGGGTCCTGAATACTTAGGAGAAAAAAGGGTGCAAAAAGAAGGGTTCAAGGATAAAATTATTTAGCATTAAGAATCATTTAAGATATTCATACAGGAAACAATGAGAACACTACATTTCTTTCCAAAATGGTAGAGCCTCCTTCTCTGGAAGTATTCAAAATCTACCTGAACACTTTTGTGTTTCACCTATTCTGGGGAATGTGCTTTAGCAGGGGGTTGGATCAGGTGATCTCCAGAGGTCCCTTCCAACCCTACAGTTGTGATTCCGATCAGTGGAAAAAAAATCAACGGCATTTTTTCCCCCTCCTCTTAGCACCCAAGCAAAGTAGGCTATAAAGGCCTGTTGTAACACAGTGAACACATTTTTTCATGACTAAACATTCGTTGTCTGGAATTCCTATCTGTGATGTTAAAAAGCAGCTCTTAACACACCTAAAAATGCATTTTGCAAGAAGGCCAAGTCAAGCTATGTGTATCTTTGAAAATGTTTTTCCCCATGCAGACTTCTAGATTAAGGTCTCAAAATTAGTATTAACTAGTCATACAGCCTGTTACTTAACTTTGAAACACAGCAAATGGAAAACAGGTAGGTGGAAGTTCACCTCTAGTATACAACTTCATTGCTTACAGTCAATAAAATATTTTCTTAGTATCACAAACTGACATCCATAATATTTAGTAAGAAAGAAGATATTTCTTCACGTTCACTCACCCAATTAACTTTTAAATTGCAGATAACAATGAAACAGTTTAAAAAGAAGGATTAACGGAGCTCCAACTCAGAGGGTACTCAAATCCTCACAGGTCAAGTGTGGAATCAACCCACAACAACCATTTCCTTCTGTGGCATCTCGTAAGAGAATGCTCTTGCTTAGATATAATTCTGTGGGAAACAGTGGCTTGCATGCCTGTCAGCTCATGCATCAGCCCTCCAAAAGAACAGTACACAGCCATTTTCTCTAAGACGAGCAGATGTATAAAATTACTTTGCAAATCAGCAAGTTATAGATACCCACACCAGGCTTAGCAGACAGTTCTCATGAGTGACTTTCACCAGACAATTTTCTAGTTGGTTCAATAAAGGAATTCCGGGCTTACTTTTTGTAACATATATGAAGCAATAACTATCTGACCCAAATCTACCTCACCCTTTTCCAAAAGAAGATATAGCAATACCACATGCTCAGTCATCTCTTGCTATACCTCACTTCAGCTACTACCTTCTGCAATACTAAAATCTGCTACTTTGTTTTCCTTTTCTTAAGTGTTTTCTTAAGCACCCTCCCATCTAGCAACAAAGGGAAAAGACCCTGGAGAAGCTCTAGGTCTTAAAACTGTCAAACTCATTTCTCATTCCATTGTTACCAATGAACATATAAAAAGCAATGGAGAAATTGAGTAATTCTTAATACAAACAAAAAACTGCACCGCAATAACCTAGAAAACAAATATTTAATTTTACTTAAGCAGAACACAGAGTCGGAATACAAATAAGATTGTGTCATGTCACACAAACTGTCTTAGTTTTCACAATGTATAGTCATAAATAGATTTATCACCTGGATTACTTGTACAAATAGCATTATTGTTCGCTCATTGCTGTCTATCTGCTAAAACCGCACTCTTAAAAAAAAAAAAAAAAGCAGGTTTTACTTTGTAACACCTGTCATCACTAACTTTTAGCACGGAACAGCATTCAGTCTTAAACACAACTGCAGAGAGTTAAAATAAAATGTAACTGCAACTGTTGGTTATCTAGCCCATTCTACTGCTGCACGAGATGTTTCCTTGGTCTTTCTCGTGACCAGAGCTTAGTTTTACTTGGACTTGATGCTGTTCAAGTTTTAGCCTAACCTCTACTCTAAACTAGTACAATTGGCAGTATGATTTATTAACCACAATCATTTGTTCAGAATGCCTTTATCTGGCCATGCCACTGAAGTTAAGAAACAGCTGTTTGTGTTAAACATTTTATTAAAACCCCCAGGAGCGCTGTGTCATAATGTCTTTTCCATCTCATGATCAGTAGGTGTGCTTAGCCACTGTTTTGCAAAGGTTACCTTACAACATGCATGAGGCACACAGTTCATAGAATCATAGGGGTTGGAAGGGAAGTTCTTCTACGCATTAATACAGAATTTCCTGCGTTTAAGTTTTAGGCCAGTACTACAGTTATCCCACCCCACGTGCAAGACTCTACACTTGTTCTTGTTCAACCTCATCAGGCTCCTCCCTGCCCAACTCTCCAGCCTGTCTGGTTCTTGTTGGATGGCAGCACAGGTGTGTCAGCCAATCCTCACAGCTTGAATCATCAGCAAACTTGCTGAGGGGGAACTCTATTCCCTCATCCAGGTTGCCAATGAAGATGTTGAACAAGATGAGACCCAGAACCAACCCCTGTGGTACACTGCTAGTAAGAGGCCTCCAACTGGACTCTGTACTGCCGATGACAAGCCTCTGTTGTTCTCAATCCACCTCACCACCCACTCACCTACCCCACATTTTCTAAGTTTCGTAACAAGGATGTTGTGGGAAACAGTGTCAAATGCCTTGCTGAAGTCAAGGTAACAATATCCACTCTTCCTTCATCTACCCAGCCAGCAATGATACTGTAGAAGGCTATCAGGTTGGTGAAGCATGATTTCCCCTTCGTGAACCCACGCTGACTACTCCTGATAACCTTCTCTTCCAACTGCTTGCAGATGGCATTCAGAACAAGTTGTTCCATCACCTTTCCAGAGACACAGGTGAGGCTGACTGGCCTGTAGTTTCCCAGATTCTCCTTCTTGCCCTTTTTGAAGACTGGAGTGACACTGGCTATCCTCCAGTCTTCGGGCATGTCTCCCATTTGCCAAGACCTTTCAAAGATGATAGAGAGCAGTTCAGCAATCACCTCTGTCAGCTCTCTCAGCACATGTGGGTGTGTCCCATTGGAGCCCATGGATTTGTGTGTATTGATTTTGGTTAGATGCTCTCTGACCAGACCTACCTCGACAAATGGAAAGTCTTCCTTCACCTAGAGTCTCATACCTCCACAGTCTGAAATTGCAGAGGGCTAGTCATAGCAATAAAGACTGAAGCAAGAAAGGCATTCAGAATCTCTGCCTTTTCAGCATCCCGTTATGCAGGCACCCAGATCCACATTTTCCTGTCTTCCTTTTACTGTTGACATACTTAAAGAACAACAACCAAACAAATGACCAAACAAAAAAAACCCTTAACTTTTTTTTTCTTGTTATCTTTCGCTTCCTTTGCAAGGTTTAATTCCAAGAGGGTCTTGACCTTCCTTGTTGCATCCCTGCTGGCCCTGACAAAATTCCTATAATCTTCCCAGGTGGACAGGCCCTTTTTCCACATTTCATGAACATTTTTCTTTCAGTTCATCCATGAGTTTGTCGCTCATCCAGTAGGCTTCTGGCCATGTTTCCCTGATTTCTTATTCTGATGGATGCACTGAACTTGAACATGAAAGAAGTGGTATTAAAGTGCCAACCAGTCCCCCCAGGCCCTCTTACCTTCTAACACTCTAGTCCATTGGATACCTCCAAGTACGTCTTTGAAAAAGTCAAAGTTGGCTCTCCTGAAGTCTAGGGCAGCAATTCTATTTACTGCTTTGTTTCCTCCACACAAAATCTGGAACTCCATCTTGCATCCTAAGCTTCCCCCAACCACCACAACACTGACCAGCCTTTCCTTGTTAGTAAAAACAAGATCAAATAGCACACCCCTCCTCATCAACCCCTCCCACCACCTGTGTAAGAAAGTTATCAGCACATTGCAGGAACCACCTGGACCTTGTGTGCCTGGCCATGTTACAACAAACGTCAGGATGGTTGAAGTCCCCCATGAGAGCCAGGGATGGTAAGGCTACTTCCAGATATTTGTAGAAGGCATCATCCACTTCCTCCTCCTGATCAGGCAGTCTGTAGCACGCACCCACAACAGTATCACCTATGCTAGCCTGCCCCTTAATTTTTACCCACAAGTTCTCCACCTGATCACCATTCCCCTCCAAGTGGTGCTCAATACATTCTTACATAAAGAGCAACTCCACCACCTTGCCAGCCTATCTTTCCTCAAGAGGAAATAACCATCCATTACAGCAATCCAGTTGTGTGAGCCATGCCAAGATATCTCTGTTTCTTGCCCATGAAGAAAAAGTAGCAAGTGCAAAAAAAGAAAAGGAAAGTTGAACATTTGGGTAATATATATTGAAGAACAACTGTCTATACTGACAGCCTTTTGAAAGGCTTTATGGTAACACTGAGACATGTTTCAAGTGTTTTATTTCAACTGTGTGCGCTTTATTAATAGAATCCAACAGAATGAATTAACTTTGATGAAAAACTGGATGAACTTATGACTGTTCTGTAAATTGAAATTGAAATTTTTAGATGAAAAATATCAAAAGGTCCCTTAGCATATAGAGCCTTAAGGAAGACTCCATCAACAAAAGCCAGAGTGAAGTTTAAAAGCAATTTCTTCACCTTTCACTCAGGCACTGCTGTACCACAGATTCAAACAGCATTCTCACTTCAGAAGGCTTTACAAATTAAAGAGAAGGTTTCAAACAGATAATTTGCCATATCAGTACTGAATAGAATTTACTTGTTGGCACCATCACATGAATTTGAACTCTCAGTCTGAGTCTAAAACCTTTGTTTGCTTACGTAGTCTTCAGAGCTTGTGCAGTCCAAGTAACTTGTGGTCTAAAATAGATACCAATTCCCAGAACTTCAATGGCTTCTGCACTATTGCCAAAACAAACAAACAAAACAACAAAAAGAAAAACAACACAAAAAACCCTCAAAAAAAAACAAATTAACAAATCCATACTTTCATTTAAAATAGACTGATTAAATATATGCTCACAAAAAAGGCAACATGTAGCTAAGAAATTTTTAATTGTTTTATTTCAGAAACAAAAGAAAGGCAACATAATCCGTTTACCAGAGATCATGAAAATTACAGACTAAGTCTTGCATACTCTTTCCCAAGACTCATTAGGATTTTCTGTATCAGCAAGAAACATTCCCACCGATTTGTATAGCTCTTTCATTTCCCACCAGCCTGATCATGCAATTATCCAGACAAATCCCAGAATAAAACAGATCATCGTTTAATATAATTTTACTTTATCACACAGATGTTTTCTCACAATAGCTTAGTATGTAAATGAGCTGGAATAGCTTTCTACAATGTTTCTAGTTAACAGTACTTTATCAATTTTTTTTTTCAGTCTATCTGTATCACTTCTCATAAAGCTAATTCGTGCTTGAAATCCAAATCAAGAAGTATCCCTACTCAAAATACAATCCAAGCTAGATCTTCAAATGCAACAACTGTTGAAACTGGTATAATATTTGCTTAAAAGCTAGTAGCTGGGCTCTGAAATCTTTTATCATCATTCAGTGCTTCTCTCAATCCAAATGCTAGTAAAGCAATATTAGCAGGCAAGCAAGGAAAGGGTATATTTCATATTGAGAGCAATGTTGTGTAACTAAGATCTGGACTGATTACATACATACACTGATCTTTCTCTTTGGTAAGGGAAGAGGGAAAAGTAACAGGCAGAATTATTAATACTTGCTGGAATTATAGACGCATGGCAAATTGCCTACGGAGCACAGTTAGAAAACATTTTTACTCTATTAGGAACAGCTTCAATGGGTAATGGGTATGACAAATTTTTATTCTAAATTCCAACCATCAGCTTGAACACTAGTTACTTCATAACTGGGTGATATTTTCAAGTACATTAAGAAAAAGTACTTGTTGGGATTTTTGGCCTCTAAAAAAAAAAAAAGTAGCTTAAGCCATGGCTTTGTTGTATGAACATATTGTGAAACATTCAGGCACTGACTTTACTTTCTTAGGCCAACTACACATATTCATGTATGATAAAACCAGAAATTCTGTAATTATCATAAAACTTAAGAGCTCAGGATACAGCTAAAATATAAACACTTTCATTATGTCTCAGTTCATAAGACACTATTGAAGATTATACTCCAAAATTGTAGATAAAATATCAATATGCTAAAGAAACCCTTTCGAACTATCAGAAGAACGAACACTTCTCAATCCAGAGGGTTGCAATTTCTTTTTGTGCTGATTAACTAAACTGCAAACAGTGTACAACATTTCAATATGTCTAAAATCAGATTTTATCCCTTTTATTCCTACATAGATGAATGTGCATGCATACAAACACAATTTCAATTAGACTTAGAATTTTGAAAACCAGCTCTGGCTTAAGTAACAGACAGCAACATCAGATTACAGCAGTCAAATAACTTCAGGAGCTATTGGGAATAGTTTAAGGCATCTAAGCTTGTAAATCAATGTATTTGGAGGTTAATATTCCACACGTTTGGAAAAATCAATGTTTTTCAATTTAAATACTTGTAAATGAGAAAAAACATTTTTCTCCCCCTATGGACTTGTAAGATGTAATCGCTTTGATTGTAAAGTCTATGCAAGTAGAAAGTAACTGCCCCCACCATCTCCCTTAGATCAATTATCTCTGACACTGCATTAATAAGCAGAGATTTGTTATCTTCAATATGTGATTGGAATGAAAATTACATATATGAGATAAGCTTCCTATTCAGCTTCATTTTTTACAACAGGAATGAGAAATAACCAATATTTTACCAGAACTACTGCATAGGTATTATTTTTATTCAGGAAGACAAAACAAATTCAAAAGAAAGCACCTACAAATACATTCAGGTAACTACTTTACTAGAAATTCTAAGTAATATCAGCTTTTTAACATGAACAAGTTTATCCATAAGGATTATCACAGTATCATTATTTAAGTCTTATTGTGCAATTTAGCCAGAGAAAGTTTTACATTTAAAAAAATGGAATAGAACTTGAATTTATGTTTCCTCCTAGAAATGAGCACTTTTTAATTAGTTTCCTTGAAAACACCATGTTTTTAGTGAGCAGTAAAGCACTAGTGTTGAAAGGCACTAGGATTGTTAGCTTGTGTTACTTACTATTTCCAGTACAGATACAGGCACTTGAAAGCTTAATAAATCAAGCCTGTAAAAAATTTGTGAGGAATTCCGCCACATTCAATAGAATTTTCAACAGGTTGTCCTGCAGTTGTATGGACGGTAATTCTCTGCAGCACACTTCACAAGTTGGATCTCTCTTTGGCAGACACACGAGAAGTGGCTTGTGTGTATGTCCTAATTACATCCTAAGAAGTGATACAAGAGAAATATTCAGAGCAAGTTCCATTAAAGCAGTCACAGAAATTGCAGAAAAAAAGTACAACTGCACAACAATTTCTTATTCTGTGTAGTCAAAAAAGTCCCATTAAAGTGTTTTTTTACCACTTCAGAAAGTAGATAATCGTTTGGTATGAAAAATCAACCTGAACACCTTGCAAAGCAATTCCACTTATTTTCCAAACCTTTGGAAAGCAATTAACTACATTAAATTAAATGTTGATTAACCCGTCTTTTTTTTTTTTTTTTTTTTAAGTGACGTTCCCTCATTTTGTAATTCCACATGCATTGACTTCTCCCATTTAAAATCAAATGCAAGTTAAAACAGATTCTTCATTCTGGTAAACATATGAATAAAACTAAAATACAAAATTCTAAAGTACAAAATACTAAAGTACAAAATTCAGCAACAAGTCATTAGCACACCTTTTTCCCAGTTTCAGCATTGTATTTGTCCAGCAGTGCCTGAATACGTGCGCCATAGTCAGGATGGACATCAGTGAAGTTTTTCACCTAAACAGGAAGACAACATAAAATGCAATAAGTTTCCCCTATCCTGTGTTCTATAGTCAGAATATATAGGAGGAAGAAAAGAATGATGGAAAAGCTTTTTCAAAACAAACAGTTTGATTTTCAGCAACCAGAACGGAGCAACGAATACAACGAATCATTGTTTCTTTAGGGATATATAAAAGACCTTTCCTGAATTTAAACAAATCATCTGATTTTTGAAGTGCAAAGGTAAGCATAACGACATCCCTGGTGTTCAACTTCTAATTTTTCTCATTAGGAACAAGTCCTTCCAACATATTCTACGTTATTTATACATATTCACACATTAAAATGTTCTGTATTTGCAATTCCTGCATAAGAAAGAAAAGTCTGCAAATTATCTAGAAGCGGAATTCCTTATCTTTGTCTCCATGAGCACAGTGCTATCTTGACAAAGTTGCTAGACTTCCTGGAAGACTGCAGGAAAAAAAAAAGAGCAAAGACTGAAAGCAAACAGATTACTTACAGCTCTCTTTTGAATGAAAAGTTGAGCATCTTTAAGATGATTAGCGATATTTTTACACAGCCTTTGGCGTTCATCCTCCTTCAACACTTTGAGATAGAAGTCTCGCACCTTATAATTAGAAAATAAATTATTTTGAAATTTCCAAAAGCAAGTCATTCTACCAGCAGCAGCCTGTTATTTAGGATTCATTATTATCAAAGAAATAATAGCTATCACTAGTAAGGCAACATTTAAATTCAACTCCATAAGCAACCAATTTTTGCTGGTTTTGTTCTCAACCCCAGCAAATCCACTAACGACCCTTTTCATTTCTAGCTTAAAATCACTGATGCTTACCTAGTTAACAAAAACACGTATGTGCTGTTGCACTCCAAATTAACGAACTGGAGCTCATTACATTACATGCATATTCTAGTTTTGGTGTCTGTATAGACCAATTGCAGGAAAGCTGAACACCACTCTCTCTAGATATGAGTGCTCAGAATATGATGTCAGAGGTCTATAAGAATTTATTAACAGTCCTGTCAGCAAGAATTCAGTTATTCATCATTATTAAGCTGTACAGAGATCTTTCATAATTTCACAAGCACTTAATTTCAGGTCAGCCCAAATGCAAAGATATTCGTGTTTGATCCTTATTAATATTGTTTATACAGACTATATGCTCATCTTCTGTAATAAGCAGTGTAAAGTCCCTTCACGCATCATACCTGAGACACATTATCTTCATTTGCACTACTGAAACGCTGCACATCTCCCGAAACAGACATGCGGCTCTCCTTCACAACAGGCTGATCTTCTGGACCAGTAAAGCTATTTGGATAATAGTTTGGGGCACCACCTGAAGAGGGAATACAAAAGAAATTAAGAAAATTAAAATAAATAAATAGAAATAATCTAAAAATCAACTTTCCGATTTTGATTTGCCTTACTGAAAACAGTTATCAATATATGGTTATCAACAGCAGCATTCTTCTAGCCAGCATTTAAAAAGCACTTAGTACAAGAAGAATTTACATAGATCTCAGGATAAAAAAACCTGCTGTTTCAAAAATAAGGAGGCCTGGACATTTCCTCTACACCATTGCTCAGAATTTAAATGAAGTCATGGGATTCATTCAAAATTTTAGTCCAAAGGCAATGAAAACATAATTCCGTCTGCTTATTTGAAATCTTGTTGAATTTGACCCTTACACAATTTATTCTCAACACAATGAACTTTCAAAGCTTCTTAAAAGCTGCTTTCAAGTTCCTGTTTTCCAAACATTTCCACTTCCTCCTTTATGAAGTTTTTTTCATAGCCCAGAGGAATGCATGGTTTTGGCATGAAATGAAGCTCAAGTACATACTTATTTATGTTTAGATACAAGTCAGTCAGTACTGGGCAAATACTGACAGAACGTATCATGCAACAGAGCTGAATTTAAAATTCTAGTCTTGGGATTTACACTCCTGCCTTCCAGTTGCTTGGAAACTGGTGGGAATGCAGATATAGACTTATTAAAAGATTTAGGCTTTAATTTTTAGAGCAGAATTTTGCCTACAAGTACAAACAAAGAAAAAGTAATTATCTTGTGAAACCATTCCAAGGCATACTTAATATTAAATAATTAGTATTTTAGAACTTTTCAATTCAAACTGTTAACATGTTTGTCCCTGGAAGTCTTTGAATTAACAAATTAGGGCTGTTAATGAACTCATTTGACTGGCCATGCTCTCCTGCAAGTCCCCTTTCTGAAGATGACCAATCTGTAAACTTTTCAACCAAGTGAAGCTTAATGTGCATTTTAAAGCTTCTAAATAAAACTAAATGATTTCAAATACACTCTTCACACAAATGTTCATCTACCACCATCTACATACTTTTAAATAGTTAAAAAGACATTTATGTTAACATGCTTTCGTAATGTTTCTCGCAATGTAAAAAATTAGTCAAAAAACTATTTAATAAAGATCTTTAATCTGCTGTGAAAAGCTGCAGTAACTTCAAAGATAGAATACTTTAAAGGATTTCTATTAATACCTTGGTTGTCAGACACACACATTGGCCCATCCCTCTGATAATTGGCCACGCGAGCCCTGTAGGGGCAATTCACAGGAATTTGCAGATAGTTTGGTCCCAGACGATGTCTGTGCGTGTCAGGATATGCAAAAAGACGACCCTAAAACATGCATCACAGACATTACTAAAGCTCTGTCAGCAAGTAGCAGTTATGAGTTGTATCCCAATTAAAATCATTATATACTAAACAGTAAAAGGCAGAAGACTGTTTCCTTAGCATATTTATATATTCTTGACATAATTTAAAGCACCTTCAAAGTGACACAGACACAAACTGACTTCACAAAAATACCTGTGAAGAACAGCACGTGGAGATGTATTTACACAACTTGCTATTTCCTACCAATTACCAACAAGTTTGTTTCAGAATACTAACCCTGTCCTGACACAGGAGAAGAGTTACATGCCTAGAAATTAACAATACCACAACAGCACTAAATATCAAGGAGTAATATCAGTATTTTCCTACTTGTAAGCAATTTTTAAATCTAAGTTTAAATTTAATATTAGTTCTGTGTTTCAGAGCATTTGAAGTCCACTTCTCACACTCAAGCACTCTCAATTCTAAAATATTCTATATAGGTAAGGAAGCATTGCTGCTGAGGTCTTATATAGTTGCTCTTGTCAGACCAATAGATTTCCTACCAACAAGTTATTGCAGATGCCCTCTAAATTTTGGATTTTCTATTCCTTTAGCTGTTTCCATTCTCTTAATATTTAAACACTGGATAATCATATCAACAAATTGTGATTATTTAAAGACAAAAAAATTCAGCTGCTTTCCATCTGTCCAGTTATTTTACTGCTGTTACATAAAGCGATTGCAATGCTTTCAAAAAACAAAACATGAGATTTCACCTAAGGAGTACTACACAAACAGTAGATTACCTGCAGCATCTTATCAGGGCTGGGTTCAATACCAGGTGGCATGTTGCTAGGATCATATGCCATCTGTTCTACCTCTGTAAAGTAATTGACAGGATTCCTGTTCAAGACAATCTTGCCCACCGGAATGAGAGGGTAGTCACCATGTGGCCAAATCTATATCAGAAAATGCATGCATTAAAATCAATGTGATTAGTATTATGCAGCTTAAATAATAAAACAGGCAAGTGCTGCTTAATAAAAGTTTCAACTGAGAGAGAATACATTATTGAAATAATTCCTACTTTGCTAACAGACATTTTGGGGAATGTGTCTTCTGAAATTCACACGGAGCATTCGTGCAAATAATTTCATCATGGCATAATCCCAGAGCACTTGATTGCTTAAATGAAATACCCACAGGCACTTGAAAAGATGCCTAGGAATGCAGTATTGTATGTGGAACTGGTAGCATGATTGTTTTCCACTACTAAAAAACGCAACTAGATAAACTAGCCTTTCTTTTGTCACATTGCAGTTTCAAGGTCAGAAGTATTTAGATGTTTTGGGGGTGGGCAATATTACAGAAAAAATATAAGTTCACATTACTACCTTCCAAAGTGCCATTCTTTGGAACAGCAACTGGAAGTCTGATGTGAAACAAGTCACAGGACCACACAGTGCAACTGTTTCAGCAAGAAAGAGCAAGAGACATACCTTAGTCAAATCAAAAGGATTAAATGGGAACCTCTCCGCTTCTTCAAAAGTCATAACTTGAATGTAGAAAGACCAGGAAGGATAGTTTCCATTTGCTATGGCGTTGTAAAGATCACGAATTCCATAATCAGGATCAGTAGCAGCCAGTCTTCCTGCTTCTTCAACGGAAAGATTTTTGATGCCCTGATCAGTCTAAAAGCAACAAAAGCAGTAGAACTGGGTATTACATGCAACCAGAGTTCTCTTATAAAACAGAAATAAAAGTAATGCTGTACCACATAAAAACAAACATGAAAATATGATCTCTACAGCACATAAAGTGAAGATATTTCTTCCTTCCCCTCACAGGATGGAGTGCTCCTTTACTGTCCCATCATCTCATCTCTTCCCACAGACCATGTCCTAAAATAAACTGACAGAAGGGTAGCGGCCCTCAATGCTGAAAGTCCAAGATTCACATAGAATCCATCTTTTCAGATATTCTTTTGAAATTTCTTTTCTTCCCCTTCAATTTCTCTGACATCTTCAGCATGAACTATATCGTCATCTTAATAAGTTTCTGACAACTCAAGGACTAAAAGCTGCTATGCAATCCCTCTTAGTTTAGAATAATGGTTTCTCGAGCCTTGGTTCAAGAGTAAGCATTCAGGCTCCACTAGCTGAAGTTTAACAAGTTAAGCAGATCCACTGTCTTTAAAACTGAAGGGAAGTTGTTTGCAAGCGAGATGTGCTATTGAGTTATTTCCCAACAAAAGTAGGAAAGTTCTACGAGCTTCAACCACAGAGCTCTCAGGTAGAGGATTATATTCTTTGACTTTACACACATCGATGTAGCAGTTTTAAGGAACATCATCTGTGTATTCTAAATGCATGCAACTGATTTGAAAACACACACACAACATATGTTGAGTATATACACTAAGTAATTCTCTTCTGAATTAAAGTAGAAGTTAAACTCAGAGCATTCAAACAATCTTTGAGTTGATTTTTTTAATTCAGTATAAAGCCTACTTCCAATAAATAAGTGGAGAAAAAGCACACCTTAACATGGAATTTGCAGTAAACAGCTTCCCCACTAGCATTAATGAGTTTAAAAGTATGAGATCCGTATCCATTCATATGGCGATATCCATCAGGAATACCACGGTCACTGTACATGAAAGACACCTAAAGAGAAGAATCCAACAATATTAGCTCATTCAGTTCAATTAAACAACCACTTGAGACTAAGGTCACTTACTACATGATGTGCATCACTGTAAATATTTAACATTAAAGATTATATCTACATCCTAGAGAAATTTAAGTTTCTGAGACTTAATAAACTAAGACTGCTTACGTTTTGCACATGCAACAAGGATGCCCACTTTTAATATTAAAGTAAAAACACATCAACCTAGTGATAATGTTACGATTTTCTCTATAAGCACAGAGCAGGAAAGATAGATATTTAAATACAAATAAAATTTTCTATAAAATAAAGAAAATCTGGAAATTTAAGTCCTGAATAACTAACCCGTCAGTGTCCCTAGGCAATAAACATAGCACCAAAGTTATTCGGAATGCTTTTTTTTTTCTGGTTTACAGTCAGAAGCAATGCCTGCTGCATCTCCATTCCCAAGCAGTAGTAACTGGAAAACTTCTATATTAATCTGTTCATTTTAAAAAACACAACTGCATTTCAATTTTCTTTAGCTTTTCTAATAGCATTCTTCTTTATATGCTAACATTAATTTACAGTTCGTTGTTAATCAGCTCTCCCATGGCCTTAGTATTAAAGAATCATATGAACTTTCTTTCCATCTCTATGTAAAATATGATCACAAAAATGGGAGAAGTCTAGCTTTTTCATGATCTTTAAAAGAAAAAAAGACAAAACTAGAAGAAAGTACTAATGGCCTTAGGAGGTATCAAAGGTATTATAAGCTTTTGACCCTTACGGTGCCTAAATAATCATGTAGGCTTCCAGACAAAACAGTTTCAGTTAAAAAAATGCTGTTATAGCATGAAATTCAAGAAGAGAAACTTACTTGATGCAAAGACTCGGGGCGAAGACTCAAGAAATCCCATACCATATCTGCATCCTTCAAATGAGTCTGAGGGTTCCTCTTTTGGCTATGGATGAAAGATGGAAACTAATTTGTCCAGGAAGGAAAGAGAAGAGAGAAAAAAAAGTTTTATTTCATATCCCCAAATACGTGGGATATAATAAGCAAAACCTTGTACAAAACAAGATCAACAGTTTTATTCAGTACATTTTTAGCGATTAAAGGAACAAAACATTGGAGGATTAGAAAGCTTTAAGAAAAATCTTCTGTTGTCATTTACTTCCTGCAACCAAATTTGTTACCCTAATTTTACTGATTTGATTATGAAAGCGAAATTTTAACATTAGGATAAACAGGATGTTCAAAGACAGAAAATGCTTTCAACTTCTGTCCAATAAAATGAGAGGCAAATGTTCTTAAATTTGCATATAAACACTAGTGAAGCTGATCAAACTGGAAGTTTAAAGCCAGTATGTATTTACTTGCTGGCTGTTATCCTGTAGCATGTGCACTAGCAAATAACTAGGCATGTATGGAAGTAGCAATGCAAGTAATCGAGTATTAGCTCTTAATTTTATTTTTATTTTTATTTTTTAAGTATCACCTTTTCAAGTTAAAACCATTTGGAACACCTATTGGACAGAATTTAAAAGCATGTCAAAACAACTCTTGCTTCTCAGTAAAGCAAGAATAAGGTACGAAATAACTTTTGGTCTCTTCCACAAAATACTATCATCTTCAGTGCTTACTCACCAACATTGCATCCCGAATAAAGAAGATAGGTGTATTATTTCCCACAAGATCCCAGTTACCTTCTTCTGTATAGAATTTCATTGCAAAGCCTCGAGGGTCACGAACTGTATCAGCTGACCCAGATTCTCCAGCTTGAAGAAACACAATCATATACAAGCATTATGATAAGAAACCAAAGTATAAAACTATGAAACTTGAGAATACGCTGTAAGATCCTAAGAGAATGGTTTATGTTGTTGTTTATTTCTAATTAAAATCTATTACATTCAAAGAATTTTCTGCATGTTTGCAGTAATACTTTAGGGAGTGCCTGAAGCGGCTGAATTACGTAAAAGTACATTATTTTCTGTGCATCAAATCCCACTGGTAAAGCTCTCACTTGGAGAACAGCAATCTAAGTAGCGCACCCAGTGAAAATGCAACTTCTTACAGAAGAGTTGCAACACTTAATTAATCCCTTGCTTTATCCAAAGCAATCTTTTCAGCAGGTGAATTTATATCACAGCAAAAGTACCCTCCACCATATGTCAGCAAGTGTTCTGGAGGCATTCAGCAACTATTAATGTTAGCCATCATTAAGAAATAACCAGGATACCCACTATCTCTAAATGATAAATCTCTAAATGTTAAATCTAAAATGATTCTGTCTGCTACAAAATAGCTCAGAAGAAACATGTTCAAAAACAGCAGGAAAAGGAAAGGTAACACTGCAACTCCCCACTTCAGCACTATCTACTTATCAAGCTCAGCTACATGCCTTTTCTCCCCAGTAGAATATTCCAGAGAAAGGCCAGTAAGCCAAAAACTACAGGTCTTTGAGATTTTTTTTTTTTTTTTTTTTTTTTGCTTCTTCCTTCCCTTTTCCAGTGGTATTTCCAAACTAAATATTCATTAGAATTTATTTTAAGTATAGTAAACTGGTCTAGTAATACACACCTTTCAAAAGATCCTTTTTTTTTTTTTTTAATCAGGTATGCTGTATTGCTTTATAACGCATACTTAACATTGCTAATTCATGCATTCATTTCTTAGCAAAAGAAACAAGATTGTTTAGAATACTGACTATTCCTACTTGCCTAGAATACACTTAGCAGCATTCTTCTCCAGAGCATTCCTACAGTATAAGAGATTTCAGGTCTTCAAATTTAAAGAGTAAAACTGCAGTTTGCAAGTGTTGACCGCAATCCCTCCAGAAACAAAGCTTTCCATCAGAACCAAAAATAGCACAGACTACCCTTTCTTTCACATTCCAGGGGAAAAACAGTAGGCTGGTGCCACAAGGCGTAGAACCAGCTCACTATTGTTTAAGGTCTTAAAAATTAAATAAAATACACAGAGGAGGAAACATTTCAAATATCTTGAAGACAACGTAAGTGTTCTGCAACTCAAACACTGATATCAGTGTTAACAATGAGATTTCATACATACATACATATACATATATACATATATATACATATACATACATATATATATATATATATATATATATATATATATATATATATATATATATATGTATGTATGTACATATGAAATGTATGTATGAAGATACACAATTTTAGAGCCTTACCAACAGTGGAGAACCGTATAGCAATTGGAGTTCTTTTTCCAATGTGTTCAAACACTTTTGCCTTGCAATACTTGGTAATATCATGAGTCACTTCAAAATAGCCAAAAGCACCTGTAGAAATATAATTTCAAAACATCAGATCTACATAATTTCCTTTCACTAATAGCACATATATTATTCAATTATGGTTAAACACACAACATTAAGTTAAAAAAAAAAAACATGAAAATATACTGGTTTAAATCTGTGCACTAAACCACCAATTTGTTCTTACAGATTAAAATTTATATCACACAACCTAGTATTCACACTGTGCTCCCCCACCCCCATCTTAACAGACTGCTAACAGTTCCTGGCAGCAATACAGATCTCACTTCTACTCTACAAAATAATAAACAGTAACTCTGGGTACTCTTCTGCCAAGATTTTATACATTTACCTCAGAGGAAGATAAGTATTTCTTTGATCTTAGTTGCAGAATCAATGGTCCATCTTTAAACAAGAAAAAGCAACACAGTTCTCTCCACCCTACAAAGACGACCTTTTCTACAGATCTATATTACAATAAAATTCAGTCCCATATTTTATTGTTTAAGAGCAACGTGTAACAGAAACCAGTGGTGCTAGTTCTATGTGACATTTTTCTAGTTTAAGTATTAAAGATCATCTTTCTTTGGCAGACTGATGGCAGTCAGGTATTAAAGAGTGAAGTTTTTAATAAAAAAAACACAGAAACAAATATTAAAACATAGATGGTTAAGACATCCTCTCGGAGAAGAGGGGTAGTATGAAGCAACAGACAGACGAAGCAGAAAGTACAGTGAATAGTACAATATTTAAAATAAATCAAAGGGCTATAATTACATTTCTATATTTTTAATAGTTTCACTGCTTTAAATTTCAGCTTTGACCCTTGGCATAATGAGTGGTATAAATTTAATCAAGAACTGCAGATTTATAGCACATTAACTGTTTATTATAATTGCATTATTACAGGTACTTTTTGTGGTTGGTTGGGTTTGTGGTTTCTTGTTTGTTTTTAAAATCTCACACACTTGATCCATTTACCTTTGGATCAAAGACCTACACATGGTTTTTCTAAACCAGGTCTTACCTGCTGCTCTGTTGTTAATTAAATTATAGATTATAATACAATTCAATCCAACTGTACTGATATGCCACCTCAAAAGCTTCTTAAAACCTGATCCCACCGAGAGAAAAGTGCATTTGTAAAACATACCTGCTCCTTTTGCATGCACAACTCTTTCAGGAATCCTCTCTCTGTCAAAATGAGCCATCTCATCAGTGAAAACAACATCTTGAACAAGAAGAGGTCCACGTGGCCCAACTGTCATAATATTCAGTTTATCTCCTACTGGATTGCCAGCAGCAGTGGTCAAGGCATCTGGCTTCTGAAAGTAAGAAAATGACTATTAACACTAGAAATTGAAAGCTCTCTATCTAAGCCACATAATGCACGTATCTGTTTAACTGCTGTGTCACAGGACACACAAAAAAGTATGTATCATGGTTTCAGCTGAGATAGTTTTCTTTGTAAGGGCTTATATGATACCACGGCCTGGATTTTTGAGGAAAGCAGTGGTGATAGCATGTTGATATTTCAGTTGTTGTACAGCATTGCTTACACAGAGCAAGTGCTTGTTAAAAAACAAACAAACTTTTCATGCTGCTCTGCCAGCAGGCTGGGGTGCACAAGGAGCTGGGAAGGGACCCAGCCAGCACAGCTGATCCAGACTGACCAAGGAGACATCTCATACCACACAGCATTATGCTTTAAACCAGTGTAAAAATGGAAGTGAAGCCATTTGTCCTCCCAGAGAACCATTACACACAATGAGTTCTGCTTTTCTAAAGCAGCTGAACATCTGCTTGTCAGTGGGAAGTAGCAAATGAATACCCTGTTTTGCTTTGCTCACATGCATGGCTTTTGCTTTAGCTAGCAATCTGACAACTCACAAGTTCTCAGGTTTACTTTTCCAGTTTCCTCTCCCATCCTATCCAGGGAGAGTGAGCAAGTGGCTCTGTGGTGCAGAGCTGCTCACTTGTGACATACCATAACTCCATCCTTCCAGCCATCCAAAGTGGAGCATAAAGGGTTCAAGACGATGACAGATTTGATACAAGTGGGGACTGCACTAGAACCAGTTGTAAAATGTTTCATCTGTTTAGCTGCTAACAGGGCTTACTTGACTTACTGCATGGTAGGATTTTGGTGCTTGTTAGTGGCTGCTTTTGCTCTGCCATTTCCTCTACTTCCTTATCAGCTTGTTTTGCTGTGCCTGTGAACATTCTGATAACACCTACAGCCTGGGCTGGTCAGGCTGGGACTCCAGACTGAACTCTAGTCAGAGGAATTGTGCCCTGCAGATAAACCCACATCTGTGGCCATGGGGAAGACTGCACCACAGCAGATACACCTTGCAGTGTCTGTGGATAAGACCACGTGAAAGACCTCAAAGCATCTGTGGATAAGAACACAACAGCAGGTGTGTCAGAAGCAATCTCTGAAGGGACCAAGGCTCATCGAAAAAGCCACACCACAGCAGGTATACCTCAAAGTCACTGTGGATAAGTCAATGCCACAGGATGTATGCTCCTGAAGAAGCTACATCCTATTAATAAGCTCACACCAGAACAGGCAGACCTCAAAGCATCTATGGTCGTGGATAAGTCTACAGCATAGCAGACAGACATCTGAAGGGATTGTGGCTCATGGTAAGGTCAGGTAGAAGCAGCTACAATTCCAAGGGGACTAATAGGGAAACCCAGGCTTGAGCAAAAGCAAGGAGAAGAGTTCATTACGTCACACCGTACAGACTGGTTTGAAAGGACTGAAGGTAGAAACTGTAACAGACACAGCTTTAAAGTGTGTAATCTATGGATTGAGTTGTGTGCTACAGTTAAGTCCAACAGCAGGAACCACTCAAACCAGAAGAACATAAGTACTTCAAGTGCAACAGTGACCCAAGCGGAGCTCCCATTGGCACGCAGCAACACCACACAACACCCCTCCTGTCCTCAGAGCTACTGTAACAGATAGAAGCTAAGTCACAGACATTCCACAGGAGTGGTCCACACAGCAAAGGAAGGGTATCTTCTGTGTTACCAAAGGGTGGTCATTAATGAAGGTGCATTAGAAAAAACGTGGGACTTGAGCATGGTATGGAAGAAGGGGTGGTTACATCATGGTTTTGACTGGGATAGAATTTATTTTCTTTGTAGATATTCACACAATACCAATATTTGGATTTTTTAATGGAAACAGTGATGACAGCACACTCATGTTTCAGTTGTTGCAGAGCTGTGCTTGCACAGAGCCATAGACTTTCCTCCTTCTCACGCTGTCCTGACAGCAGGAGCTGGGGAGACACAGCCAGGACAGTTGACCCACACTGACCAAAAGGATGTCACACAGCATCTGCTCGCCAAAGGGAAGCTAAGGAATGAATTCCTTGTTCTGCTTTGCTTGCACATGCAGCTTCTGCTTTACCCAGTAATCTGTCTTTACGCCAACCCATGAGTTCTTGCACTTTTACCTTTCCAATTCTCTCTCCCATTTCACCTGCAGACTGAACGAGTGGTTGCACGGTGCTGAGCTGCCTACCAGAATTAAGCCACAACTATATGCAAGAAAATTGCATACGATTCTGGAACTACTTACAGAAATCATAGGGGTGTAAATATCAACAGCACTATACCTACGGCCACTTCAGAATGGGAGTTAAAGCCATATACAATGACAGAATGTCTTCTATGGTTCAGAAGTATTTATCATGGCTTCATCTTTCTTCAAGTAAAATACAATGAGGTGATTTTAAAATGTAAGTTTCATTTTGACCTCTCTGCTGCTCCCCTGACAAGAGGGGATATGGGAGAAAAAGCATGAAAGAGAGTAACTACTGAAAAGTAGTAAGGAAAAAAGGGGAAAGTAACGTCAGTACAGGGATGAAGTCACAAGGAAAGATTTGTAGTCACAGAAAAGACTAGAAGCTACTCATGAATGGCTTTACTAGTTCGGAAGACCTGTCCTAATAACATAAGCAAGAACAAATCCAAGGAATGATCATCCTAGGCTCATAAGCCACTGAAGGACTGGGACTACCAGAAGCCCTGCTGTCAACAAACATCCCGTCAAAAGGGCAGGAAATAAGAACTTTCTGCCTCTTTAAATCAATTGCCTGAAATAGACCATATTTCTCCTCATTCCCCCCTCCCTTCCATATTATTCCTGTAGCCCACTCCAAAGCACTGCTTGTTTGTACAGTAGGAGTGACTCCGTACCAGGGGAGAAAAAACAGCCACTCTGAGACAACTTCAAGAAACATCTACTGGAATTCTACAGCACTATTCAGTCTATACTTCCACTTTCCTAAATACATACATATAAACTCTTTTCTGCTGGTGTGTATATCTGCACTACGTATTAATATGCTACTCTAAAGGTAACAGTGCTATTTTACAGGGTACTGCATTAAAACACAACAACAACAACAAAAGGAACAGTAAGCCAAAGGAATAGATGCTTTAATTAAAACATTATCTCTAGTTTGTTCAAGGGAAAAACGGAAAAGCAGAAGCTGTTATCAATATTATTTCTACTGATTCTATGTCACATACTTATATTTTGATCAGTTTTAAATCAAATAAAGGGATTTTACTGCTCACTTTGAGAAGCCACCCGGTCAGACTGCATAGGAAATTCTCCCATCCTGAATTATTCTAAGGGTTTAGTTTCTTAACATGATATTCTAACACACAGACACCATACAGTTTAGCACCCCTAAAAATATAGAGGATAAAGCATAATTAAGAGGTTTATAATTTGAGGTGATTGTTTAAGTTGTCATTACAGCTGATTTTTTTTTTTTTTTAATTACAATTTTGATATATTAAAGTAAGTAGTAGGACACTACCATATTCAAGGGACTTCAGGAAAAATTCATTTATCCATTCCAGTCATTCAGCCTAATTAATGTAAAATACTCTGCTTAGAGATATTCACCTTGCACAAGTTAGTGCAATGCAATTTTTCAGCTCATTATCCCAAGCCTTTTTCCATATTAGGGTATGAAAGCTTCAAGCAGCCCATTTTGAAATCCATTCTAAGCCTCTGCTTTGAAAAGCCCTTTCTTCAAACATGAAATGGTCTGCAGGTATGACAATAAAAAGCTCACACATCTTGACATTTTTAAATGAACTTTTTGGTCAAGAAAATTTTAGTTTGCATAGGGAAAACTTTCCCCCCCCCTTTGGAAACCCAACTACCTGCACTATTTTTTCTTTGATTTTCAGTCATTTTGTCAACTGAAAATTAATCAATTTTTTGTTGATGACTACAAAACTCATTTAAGACAGGAAAAGTTTGTAATGTGATAAAAAGAAATCCCAACAAGTTTCACCATGTCCATCAAGGCACAGAGAAGTCATGCTGACATAAGAGCCTCGCTTATCCTTTCAAAACTGTATACAAATTCTAAGCTCAGCAGTAGGACTATAACCCATATACCTACAACCTTCTGCTCTACAATGCCCTTGCAAGACATAAGGATATACAAACAATGGCTCTTTTCCCAGCCTTAAAAAGAAGTTTTTGATTCACCTGTGGTTTCATAATACCTTCAGAACAATTACTGAAAAGGAGAAAACTGTATGTCAGTTGGAAGCTATGTATGCAGTAAAATATAAAAGGTTTGTAGAGATAGTACAGCCCTTTTCAAATCGACAGGTCATTTCATTATCTGTTTCTTCCATGATGCAAACATAAGACCACTAGAAACAGCTAGAAATACATCTTCTTGAAACAAATCATATTAAAAAAAAACTTAAGATTTTTATGACTGCAAGGTCTTTTTGTGTAGGCAAACTTTCTGAGAGATTCTTTCCAATATTGACACTAGAAGTACAAACACTTCCAACTGGCAGGATATATATAGTCGCCTCAGTTTCAGGATAATGGCATGCAGGGCACACAAAACAACTTCCATCTCTGTGAGGGGAGAGAAGGAAAACCACGTTAGTTTTAAAGAGAACTCTCAGACTACTTTCGGTGCTGAGTTTGATGCCTGTATTTTCAAATGGTTGGGAGCTGCATACAGTCGAAGCCTTAAAAGATAAACATGCAGATTTGAAGCCACTGTCGCAGAAAGGAAGGAAACAAAGCCAGGAGGATTTTAGTCACAGCTGTTGTAAACACCATACATCAAAGTGCATTCTTCCAGGCATTACTGATACTTTGCACCTCACATATGTCACTTTAAAATTCTAACAAGTCACCCCTACTTTCCCTCTTGAGGTCTCATGACTCCTTATGCAACACAGGCTCCGTGTTAACTCCCAATCCTCACATTAACCTTGGCCTATATTTAAATGCTGTTTCACTACAGAAGAGCTGGCACTAATACAAACGACGTTAGCTGCAGTACATGAGAATACTTTAAAACATGGTGGAATATAACGAAGCCACAACCGATCGTCAGAGCATTGTTTACATAGAGTGCTGTGTAGAACGGAACAAGCCAGGGATAACTATGAGCAGTGGGAACTACGGCAGCCGCCCATGTTTCGGAAGGCTGCCGTTCTATTCAACCAGTAGAAGGAGCGTTTAACACCACATACATATTCCTGTCAGCAGATTCCGAGCAGCAAAGTGGCACAGGGGTTCGCTGAAAAGGAACGGCAGCCAACTGCTGCGGTATTTACACCCTCAGCCAAGCACTCTGGCACACACTCTGCCTTTGGAAGGCAGCGCCCTATATTGTTGTTTACGCGATTTCAACCCACCTCTCACCCCAATGCAACCTGGTAAACACATCTCCACGCACTGCTGAGCGTCCCTCACGGTCTGTACCGTTCCTTAATCCGATTTTCACCGAGTCCTACCGCTGCGGTAACAGGACAGCCGATCCCAGCCAGCCCCCCGCGGGAGCAGCGTCCCCCAGCCCACCGCCGGGCACGGAGCAGCCCCAGCCCCAGCCCCAGTGCTGCCCAGCAGAGGCGGCTGAGCCGCGAGATGCCCGTGCCAGCGGCACCGGCGCCCGACTGGCAGCCGCCCTTTTTGGCTAAAGGCAGCTCGCCCTCACCGTGCCCCGCATTACAGGGTTTCCACCTGGCAGCCCTCCGCCGGCGGCGAACCGCCCGACAGCCCGCTCCCATCGCAGACCCCGGCGGTACCTGCGAGCCCCGCTGGCTCTGCCACCGCTTCAGCTGTTCCGAGGCGACGTCCCGTCCGTCAGCCATTTTGCAAGCTTAGAAGACCCCCGGACAGGAAGGGCGCTGCGGTGTGAGAAGAGCACGCGTAGGACGGGCTTCTGACACTGGACTCGCTACCGCCAACCTCGGAGAGGCAATCCCACCGAGCTCCACCGCGCCAGCAAGTAGCGGGAGAGACCGCACCCACGGTACCTACTCCGACGCTGCGCCCACCCCCTCGCCGTCCCGACCAATAACCCCGCGTCCAGCGGGCAGCGCGAGCTCTGAATGGCTGAGAGGAACGCCAGTCAGGGGAGAGGGGGGACCCCACCCCCCGGGTGAGGAGCAGTGCGCGGACGCCGGCGGCGCCCTGCGACTCAGCCTGGGGGCGGCGAGGGTCACGTGGTTCCTCCCCGTGGGCTGCGAAGCGCTACCTCGTTAGTTAGAGCTGGGGCGCGTCTAATTAGCTGCGTGTAGCTACGGTTTTGTTACGCGTTTTTAATTTCGAGGTCCCCCAGCTCTGTCGAGTCACCGTCCCTGGAGGTGTTAAAGAAAAGGCAGATGTGGCATTGCGGGACGTGGTTTGGAGCGGTTACAAGCATGGGCTGATTGCTTGGCTACATGATTTTTGTGGTCCATCCAACCTTAATGATTCTATGATCCTCTGAAGGGGAAAATTGCTTTTCTGCAAGGTTACCTTTACTTCTGAACGGATATAAAAAGTAGCTTAACTCATTATTTCAGTACGATAATTCCCTATCAGGTAGATAGTTACTTAAGGCCTCCGATTACAGGTGTGGACACTTCTAAGGGATTATCGTTAATGGTTCTCCATTTTCTCAGTGGTGAGAACAGCATACTGCTCTCTTCTTCACTCTCACTTGGGATGGTTTCTGTTGCTGTCTCAGAATCTCATAATCCCTTCTACCTCAACAAGAAATTCAACATTGTGAAGAGTGAGAAAGGACACCCACATTCCTAATATTTCTTGTTCTAAATATACATCAGACTACTGCATCTTCTTTGCAAGTACTGATCAACTGCATGAGTAAGAATTCTGCTGCATTCAGAACATATCTGGTAAAAAATAAGCAGAAGAAAATCCACAAAGATTTAAGAACTCTTCATACGGAGGAGAAAATCCATGTAATATCTGCCAAAACAAACAAACCAACCAACCCCTAAGCTTCAGAACAAGGTCTTAATCCACAGTAAACTTTATTTTCAAGATTTTAGGTCCCATTCTGCAACTACACTTGTAGGCCTCACCATCTGCCATTTCTGAGAACATAGTATGATCATTTCAGGTACTCACTCAGACTTAAGTACTATTCTCCTCAACAGCTTTTATGTTTTTAAGATGACTTTTTCATGTTAACAAAAAGTCTTCTCATGGAGTGCATCTAGGCATTTGTTAAAATCAAGCAACTTAAATATGATTTTGCTTAACCAGCAAAATGAGGGAAACATGGATTTCATTAAAAGCTTTTATTTGCTTTTCCTTTAAAGTTTAACATTCCTTGTCAACAAACGTGTGTATATAAGCTTGTTTGATACAAACCTGCTTCAAAATAAGAGTAACTTTAAAAAAGCTCTCCTCTCTCCAATAAAACCTTCTTGTTATAGTTGTATTGCTCGAGAAAAACATGTATATATACGTACTTGTATGTGTACAAAAAGAACAGGAGGAGATTAATTATTGGCTAGTAAAATATGCTAAAATACAAGAGAAGGTAGGTAGTAACATCAATGGCACATATTTTTATAAATTTTTGTTTTGTAGTTTTATTAAAACTAAGTAAATGCATTTGATAAGAAAGGTTATATCCAGGACTAAGATAAACATAAAGCAAGTACTTTTATCTCACGTTATGGAAAAACAATCTGTATCTTCAGTAAGGAAAGTGGTGAATACTGGTTTAAATTCCACGAGTATCTTGCTGTGGATATGTTAATTTATTTCCTCCCCCTTCTATTATGATATATGATTCCTGAGGCATTTCATTTGCCTGGGAAAACCTCCTGTTATATATGTATTATGTAAACAAACTTCAAACAATTCCAAATTAATCACCTCTATTTACCTGGGGAGACTGGTTCTCTGTTGTTGTGTGTCTTTCTGAGACATAATCCAAACCACACTTCATCCTTAATTGAGATTTTCTGAGATTAAAACTCCTAATAGTTTAACATTTGTATTTTTTTTTCTATAAAGTGAGTTTAAGCATGAACTACAAGGTCAGCTTCACACATACAGTCATATAGTACATAAACAATTTGTAGTGCAGTCCTTTAAACTGAAAAGAATGATCTAGAGTTAGTTTCACAGGATCATAGAAGGTTGGAGTTGAAAGAATAAAAGGTCAGTAGTATCAGTTGATTTCCTAATTAAGTTATGTAAATTCCTAAAGTTTTCATTTCACAAATACCATCCACCTTGAATGACTGACTTGGCACCTACCTCCTACTTGAATTTTAATCAGATACACAAATGTGCCCACATGCCATATATCTTCTGAGTAGGTATACTCAGAGTACCTCTGCTACATGGGCAAAGCATTTAACTTCAGCACAGAGCACAGTGGCCATTTGGACTTTTATTGTAGAGACTGAGAGAAGAGCAGGAGATGATTTCTTTCTTAACGCTCATTTTTAACAAAATGAATTATAATCTAGTACACTAATCACATACTTAATTTCTTCGCCCATCTACTAATGATATTCAAACTTAACATCTTCTAGGGAATCCAAACCATCATCTAGAGATGAGGCTTGGTTTTGTTTTCCACCTGAACTTACCTCACACATCTCTGTGTTTTGCAGTTTCTTAATTTGTGTAAGCAGTACTTCTGATCATCACTGTCAAGAACTTGTTTCATATTTAGTGCTGAAAAGAGAGCTACAGTATAACTAAAATGAAGTCAGTTGTAGAATAAGAAATTCAGCCCTTTTCACACAGTGAGGCTCTCAAGCACATATTTAGTTGGATATCTCAGTTTTCTTTTTTTATTCTTAGAAACTTAAAATTATTATTTTATTAAAATTTTATTTAGTATTAATAAAATTATTTCACATCATGTAAATCAGATAAATACAGTTTCATTGTATTAATGTGTTTTATTTTAGTTAAACACCAAAGAGTAAGCTTACGAATATTTGCCTGCATTTGTTCTCTCTATTGTTAGCAGGACTATGAAGCATTTAGCTAATAACAATGAAACACATATTTTGAAACTTGCTTTTGCCCATTGATATTTCATTCTTCATACGAAAAGACTTTTAAGTCTTCAGCTAAACACAGTAATGATTTTTACTATTGTTAAAATCAGAAGCTCTTAATCTTTTAAATAGGTCACCCATCCAGAATGGCTTAGTCAAGTGCTTAATTGGTTTGCTGGTTGTTTGCAGGTATTAATATAGATGCTTGATGTAAGAGATATGGTCTAATTCTGCAGCAAGAAGAGGATTTTTTGTACCAGGAATAATATAAATCAAGTGTGACTTATGGAAGTTTTGAGAAACTCAAGCAATTGAATATATTTACCAAAAGTCCTTGTAAACCTGAATAGTTCTGGTTAAGATACTAAAATTGAAATGTTGTTATATAAGCATAGTTATTTAAGACAGAAAATGGTTATAATATTTTAAAAGCTTTAGCTACCTACCTTTATCACTTGACTCTGAGAACTGAAAAATGTGTATGCCATTACTTAATCAAATTCATCATGTGCGTTATTTAACTTGGGAGTTCTTCTGAATTCATAATCATATCATACTCTCTAGATGATTGTAATTAGAAATTGTCAAATAATAAGTTCTAGGTGAGCTAGTAGTATATCATTTAATTTTTACAAAACAGCAACACTTACAGACCACGTAAGTGGTACTATCCAAATCTCGGCTTCAGGAGATAAAATTAAAATATTGTCATTATGTTCTCCACCACAGTATGAGCAGTTGGCACATAAGAAGTACTGTTGCTATCATGCAGCTAACACACACCGTGCCTTTTGTCAATGTTACCCATTACTTTTTAGGTTTTCAAACTCTAAGGTTAATGTTGCTCTACAAAATTTTGTGAAATTAAACTAAGATACTGAAGAGAGAAATAAAGGAATGGAGAGAGGGGCTAAGAGAGGCTGATTTAGCAACAAGGAATTTATTTTCAATTTTCTGTATATACTTTTGCTGGTTAGTTCAACATTATTCATCCTAATTTGAGGACGGATGATAATCCAAAGGGCATTAAAAGTGCCTGTAAGATGACTGCAAAAATCAACTAGCAAATCATATTTTTACATTGTTATGTGTAAAATTAAGTAAATAACATGTAGGAAATAAAAATGGACACTGAATCTTTGGCCTTATTTGGTTGTTATACTGTATTAAATGGTCCAATGGTCTTTTTCTGCCAGTGAAAATTAGGTCAATGACTATGGTAAATTTTGATATACGTCTGCAGCTAAATTCATCACTACAACTCTCGTTCTATGTATATATTTATATACAGGAATTATTTGTACAATTCATTAATATACCAAAGAGTCATACTGAAGCTTCTACTTGTACCAACTTGTACTCCTACTTGATGTACAAACAGTTTTCGTACCATTATATGTTGCATTCTATAATATGCAAGCTACAGAAATAATAGTTTGATGTGCTGAAAAATATCACTGTAATATTTGCACGCTGCAAGTGGGAAAGCATACCTGATATAGTGTTAAGTTGTGTGTGTTATTTTATAAAACTATACAGTTTTACATACATATGTATATATGTAAATAAAGAGTGACACATTTACATTATGTGAACCAAATGAAAGAAGTTGCATGTATACCTAATAAAATCAACATTACTTATTATTTGAGCATTCGATTTTGAAAGAAAACCCATATTAATGGTATTCTGAGTGACTCATGTTTACATTGTGAGGTGAATAACACCACTAGTGATGACTGTAGGCACAGTTAATATGTCTAATATATAAGAAAAAATGTTAAAGTTTATCATTTGGTCACGTGACCCTTGACAGCAATTTGATTTTTTTTCTGTGAATAGTCATAATTATGACTGGAAGAAACAGCACTGCGATCACATGAAGTTTATGGGGAAAAAATAATAAACCAGCCAGTGGAATGCCAGCAAATGATTGAGACTTGCTGTAACAGCTTCAACACTGGAAAACGAGTGGACTGAGAGGAAGATACAGAGAATTTATGAGGTATGAATGAGTAAGTGTGACTGTCTTTAAAACCAACAGGGAAGCAGCTAGAAATTATGTATATCTAATCACCAAGTCAAAACTATTACACCTCAGGGATCTACGTTAGAAATCTAAGTAACATTTAGGTGTCTAAATAAAGCAAAAAGGAAATGAATCCAGGCTTTAAGCAAGCTGTGAAAGTTGTGAGTCTCTGTGAGCAGAGATGCACCAAAAGAGTTCCATTGCACATGACAAGCACGATAAGGATATGTGCTTTGTTTGCTAGAGTATCATGCAAACATTTTATGTAGGTAATAATCTGGTGTGCTGAGTTGATGGTTCCATTTCTCATGGAATCACCTGGAGGTAATTGCTGCAGACTTCTAGAGCAGATAGTATCTGTTATGATTCCATTACAGATAATTCTAACATTCATACAATACACTTGTGTTTTTCTCTTTCAACTTTTTGTCCTAAAAATACAAATACATTTTAAGATATTTCATGGAAGCTAGCTGGTCACCCTGATTCATTGTCATCGCCTTTAAAGTAGCTCATCAGTAGATGCTGAGCATAACTCATTCTTTAAGGTAGTTTCAATGAATTGTGGAAGAGATGCACTTTTAAAATCTGCTTTATTGTGGGGAAAGAATTGTGATTGTCTCTTTAGTTGCCCTGTTTACAAGAGCTAACAGCAATAGATGTAAGATTGTGAGGTTTGCCCCTTTGAGATGATTGCAAATAAGAACCAAGGAAATAATTAATCCTGGGGTATTAACACACTAATTAGTGTTCTTTGAACTGATAGGAGTTCTAAGTTCTCAGTTCCTTTGAAAATCTGTTTTTATTTTGGTGTGAATTTTTTAGTCTTTTTCCCTCCCATCTTAAGTAGCTGTCATTCTCAGTATATTTTGCATAATAATAGGAGGAAGCTAAGGATGGAATACTGGGAAAAAGTCTGCATACCATCTGCTTACATATCTTAATTTTGACAATAAAATAGAACAAAAAAAATTACAGGGTTCTTATGAGATTCAAAGCAGCAATACACAGAGCAAAACACAGCAGTGTTAGTAGCATATAAGATAAAAATAAAATAGCTCTTCTAGCCTGGAATAATTGGTTCATCACAGTGTCTGCCATATGGCCAGCAGCTTGCTGATACCCTTTGCTCCAGCTGTCTTGTGTAATGGCAGCATTTGAGTCATTCTCATAAAAGCAGCTTTTCATATTGACTAGTTACGTATCATTACGAGTTACAAAGATAGCCTTTTTTGTTGTTGCTTAAGATTCAAACAATTGCTAGGGGCTACTTCTGATATCTGCTGAAGTAGAATAAAAGGCTTAATAAAAGTAGAATAAAAGTCTTTGACTGTTTAGGCTACAGATAAATGCATGCAAAATGAACAGGTAGTTGTTTATTTTCCTTTGATTTTAGTTCTCTTCCATATGACTGACCTGAGTTATTCATGGTTTTTCTGTAGTTCTCTATAAGGAAAATTCATTGCCTCAATGAATTAGAGAAGCAACTAATAAACTAAAAAAAGGAAAAATGCTTCAGTAACTATAGCAGTCTTTACAACATTCATTTAAGTGTTGGGATCAAGTTTAGACATTCAAAAATTTTCAGGTTTTGAATTATATGGAGAGTTATGCTTTGAAAGTATGATTCTGTTTCATAAAATTAAGTTATTGGAAGGTAAAATAATTACTTTGACATATAAGCACACAACTTGATTGTTTCATGACATTCAAGAAGCAGTGAAAAGTACCTTGTAATTATAATAAATAATTAAAGAGAGGTTGTGTTTCCTGTTCCCCCCAGTAGTTGAATCTAAGATACCAGTTGGATTATATTGATGTTTCTAGCTACTAATTCTCTCAATGCACCATGGAAACACATTTAGAGGATATTTTGATGAGGTTTACAAGCCGTTTACATTACCAGAAAAATTACCACGTAGAGATAAAAATGAAATGCACATTAACTGTTGTTACAAACCATTGTTTGTTTAGTCAAAACAAAAATTGGAGAAATATTTCAGTGTGAAAAGGCCAAAATAAAATCTTAAATTGCACTACCTACATTAATTTTCACACTCAAAGGAAAGTTTTGTTAGAAAAAAATCAGAGCTTCAGTTCAGCTAAATAAGTTTGTGTCTAGTTATAGCAAAAAGGATGTCGTATCTTCAAATCAAATGCTCAAAAATTTCAAAAAAGCAACACTGGGGATGCACATGTAACATCTATTCAATACTTCATATGTATTACAGTGGTAATGATAATATGTATGATTATCACATATGCACATATAGGTATGTATATATACATTATGTCTTATAGTCATCATTAATTATATGATCACATCTCTCTTTCTTCCATTATATTGAAAACTTATGAGATAAATTCTCCCCTCTTCTGTTCTGACATGTCTTGCCAGAGTAGAGCCTGCTGGGGGAAATCCAATTTAAGTTCTATTTACCCACAGCATCCCTCAGATCATACATTTTCTGAAGAGCCTGTCTTTCAGGACAAATTCACCAAGTATTGGCTTCTAGACACAAGCTGGAAACCAAAAGAATTCCAAAGAAGATGAAGGACTGACAATAAATGAACCCTCCTAAAAAAAATGAGCTATTCAATACAGCAAATAAATTACAGTAATGTAGCGCACACAAAAAATGTGAATTATCCTATTTATGGTTTTAACAGAAAGGACATCTTAGTACTGTGAGTGGATAAGATACAAGATAATAAATACCAGCTGGTGGCTAGCATGCTAATAAGTCTTATCCAAGTTTCAGATTATAAATTGCAAAGAAACGGATATATCACCATGGGCACTGGCACACTGTTGCAAAGTTTAGCCTGTTATCAGAGAGACACCACATCAGGAATATCTTTTTATTACCTAATATTTTTTAGATGCAGTGATAGAATTATAATAGAGGTACATAACTTTTCATCCTGTCTTTGTCAGCCTACAATTCACTTTAATTCTCCTGTGCTATAGTACAAGAGCCTGTTTGCTGTTCTATCAGTCATTAGCACAAGCTACTACTGCTGAATTTCACTATTTCTATAGCTACTAGTACTTTTTTTCCCCCCTTTTGATGTTTCCTTCTCACCTAATGTAACATAAATTACAAACAATCATTTTCAGACATCCTAAAACTGTCTAAAAGATCTTCAGTGGTCCATCAGCATTCCTATCCAGTTACACCTGTACACTATTTATATTTGGGCTAAGGGCAATTTTTAATCTGTGCTTTAACAGCATAATAGCATACACATTTTTTCACTGAAAACATCACTTTCTTTTTTTAAAGAGTTAAAATCTAGAAGCATTTGATTAAACTTCATAGCTGAAAGAAGACTACAAGATAGCAACTGCGCAAATTCAGCCAGGCTACCAACTACTTTCAATTCATTCACTAACAGTGAAAATGCTATTTTTCAGTAGTCATTTTATCCTCTGGCTGAGGAGATTAGTATTATTTTCTTTTTTTATATTACTGCTGGATGCTGTTTGTTTTTGTGTGCTAGCATTTCTTCTGTTTGTTATTGTTTACTGAAAATAATGAAGTAGGCTTCAAGGTACAGAAGTCTGAAGAACTGTAATTTTCTGGCTGCATGGCAGATTCTAGAGGCTTTTCACCATCCTCTTCTGTACTGATTTTTTAATTTTTTTTCTGCTTACCCTATAGGGATTGTAACCAATATATTCTATTTATAAAAACACCATGATACACTTAAAAGCTAACTTACAACCATCTCCTATGGATAGGAGAATCCTATATTTTTAAGCATTTGAACAAGGAGGTTTCTGTTGTAATCCAGTTCTAATGACTTATTCTAAGACATCCACCCAACAGTCATCATTCAATTTTATCATTTTGCCAGCATCTGATACATCTCTTGTTCATCCTTTTGATGACTTCTTATGGGTCCCATAATACAGAACCCTGGCACCAGCCCCACTCTTACTGAATCATAGAGACTATTCTCCTGTGTGGTTTTTTTTCAGGCCAGTTAACTGAGATGTGCTATGCATATAGGACATTATACAGCACTGTCAGACTTCTATTATAGATGATGTGTCACAGGTACATCCTCCCAATGACGCAGGCGGAAAAAAAGGGAGTTGGCAATTATCTACCTATTGTCTACATACAGTATATATTTCAACCTGAGTGGTAATAACAAATTGGCTGATGTCAGTGGTCTCCTTGTTGGAAAAGATGTTCCTATGCTATTATGAAGTGGTATAGAGTAAAAAGATTTTCTGAAACTGTTACAGAATCTTAGAGAGAAACAACCTCTTACTCTGTAAGCAGTGGTGAGAAGTGACATTTCAAATTTAAGAAAATGAAAGGAGTATGTGTGAATTTCTGTAGCACAAGTTAAAGAACTTGTGTGATTTAATATATGAGTATGGTATGTCCTTCCCTCAAGATTGTCAGCTGCAAGAGTAAGGCAGCTATTACCATACAGGAGACAAGCACCACAGAAAGGAAAGAGACCAAACCTTTGCATTAAGAGAGCATCCTAGGCTCTCTTAAGTTACAACACAATTTTAATCAGCCAGAATGTGACTGCACTGGACACAGTAGAATGCACATTCTGCAAAGAAAGTGCTCTGACTAGTGTCCATACGTTTCCATGCACGTACGTACTTCATTGAAAACTTTTCTGTAAGATCAGAAAATACAGTTCTGCCTGGGTACAACCCTCATTTCACCCACACATCTTATGGAACCAACACCAACAACATGGAATGCAGTTCATAGAAATTATGTGACAACATCAGAGTGGTGAAGTGCCAGTCATCGTTCCTCCTCTCTTCTCCCATTGATGTTTTCCTGTACACTTCCTATCGAAACCCCACCCCTCCCTTTACAAGGTTCCTCATTTCAGAAGATGTATTTCCACGGTCCTATCACTCTATCAGACTCCCTAAGCCACACATGGCATACCAGCAAGGATGGAAGAGAGAAAAATCCAAATGTTAGAGAATATGTAGTGTAAAACAGGATAGTACTATTGACATTTTAGCGTAGGCCAGCCTTAGAACACAGAGAGAAATGGGGCAATTTAGTACAGGCACGTCTTCACTCATTAATCTTCAGCCCAGGATTTCCATTTCTGATTGGGATACTATTTACCAGGTGTCAGATATGCTCACACAGCATAAAAGATTCTGGTTTACTCCTTTTACAGCAGACATTCAAAGTATCTGTATACACAAATTAATCAACAGTGAGCACAGGAAGGCTCATTGGACATTGTATTAGACACACTTCATTGTTAGTGGACAGTATAGTGACTACCAGCTGCACAATAGACAAGAATGTATGCTGCTAATCACCTCAAAAGCCTGCTCCAATTCAAAATGAAACACCTGAAAGTATCACCAAGTTTTTGATTCACTCTTTGTTGAGGATAGGTCAAACAATAAAGCAGTGAAGTTCCATTACCACGTTGTACATCTCATAATATGCATCAGCTTGCTTTTCTTTACCTTTACTCCATTCTCCTGTACCTGTCTCTTAGTTTACTTGTTTCTCGCAGATGTTTCTTCTTTTCCTGGAACACGATGCCAAGGTCTGCAGACATCACATCCTGTTGTTATGAGCCATCTGGCTCTCCTCCAGGAACATGATCTATAAGAAAGTTTTAAGACTCCCACTCTTCTCATATAAAAATCACAGGCTTTGTCTTTGCGAAGCAGATGTCTGCAGAAAGATGGGCAACAGTGCACAACGTTGGTTTTTTCGCCAATGTACTATGAACTGAAAGAGGTGCTACCTTATCCAGAAGTAGGGAATAAGGAAAGAAACCAGATCTCTATCAAGTTTTATAAATAGAAAGCCAGAGTCTTCATTACTATGCAATTGAAATATTATTCCAGGCAGTCCTGCAACTGTTCTAAGCAGTTACATATGCAAGGTATTGTACACTTGTTGACTACTCCATGAGGCAAGGCATGTTGTGCTTATAGTGCCATATCACTGAATGTGATCTGTTTGAAATTGAGCCACATGCACTGCCTCATCACTGTTCGTGGGCAGCCCCATTATGTGGGGTGTGTCAAACAGCAATTGGTCATACATCAGTGGGAAACCTGGTATGCATCTTTCTCATAAGTGAATATGTAGGTATTTGATGGACATCCTGGAACACAACACAATTGTCCTGTTATTTCCATACAACCAAGACAGGGTAAGTGGGTTGCTGTGACACAGTGAACCCTCCTGATCCTACTAAATTTGTTATTCCTGAAAAAAATAAAGCTCTAAGCCCACCCAGAAAGAGAGGGATTTGTGCAGACAGTCAGTGTGGACCACAATGGGCACACGTGTGAGGGCTTATAGGACCCATGTAGAATGAGATCCTGTATCAGCTAAAAAGCTATTGTTGGATTTATATATATCAGTGCCATAATAAATACTGTAGCCATTGTGCTAAGGATATAAATTGTAGAATCGACTCTTAAGGTTTTGCCCTTGCATTTCACCTTTGTTTGTCTTTAATTTTTTTTTTTTTTTTTTTTTTTGCCATTGTATTCTCAGCATGAACTGATGCAGTCTAGGGCATCCATTTTATTGCAGTTAGAAGATGAAGTATCCTGCTAGGGGACAGTGACAAATACAATATTTAACTGTCTATATGGCTATTCTTCCCCTTGACTCAGTGATCATAGTTAAGGGCTTTTGATAAATGTAATTTTCAACACCATATTACTGACTAGTAAGACAGACACCAGGATAAACATTATTTCAGTAAACATGTGCCAGGAAGCATGACACGCATCCGTTCCAATCTGTATATGTGATTCGTTCTATCAGGTGTCTAGTGAGACATAAATATTACAGCCAGTGAATGGCTACAGTAATTACTGTAATTTTGACACCCAGAATTCTTCCAAATATGCAAGTACTCTGGCACATTGGACTGTAGCAGGTTTCTACATGTACAGGGTACAGTAGTGGAAACATGATGCATGACCCCATTATTACTGCAAGTGCCTCAAACTCATCGTTTCCACTAGCAACTAATCACATGCAGACTTGTGAGATCTGGTGTTATAGCAGAGCTAGGTATCCAGGCAGCTATGAAAGTCTATCCTGGTGTAAGTCTATAGCCGGATGTTATATATTAATAGCTGATAAAGAGATGGAAAAGTAGCATTATTTGCAGCTATTCTGGTGAAGCAAACAGTCTTCTGTCTCCTCCCCTTCATCTGGTTTCAAATTGCATACTATGATTGCCTGCTACCAACCCTTGCTATTAAGAGACCTTGCTGTTAGTAAATGAGAAAGTCTGATATTGCACTAAGTAATGATTCAAGAATTTAATGCATGCTTCAAATGCTACTCTCTTTTATTCTAAGAGCTTTTTCCCACCGTTGTCATCATGACTATCTTGTTGTGCAATTCACAGAACAAAAGGATGAAACATCTGTAATTTTCATATTTTCCACCTCCTAGAATAATCCACAGTAATCTCACTGTGTTGTGCACTTAGAGGCAAAAATCTTTTTATGTCAGATACTGTATTCACTCATTATGAATGTGCAAAACATACAATTTCTGGGCAGAATTTTTGTCTGTTAAGAGTTATATTTTAAATTAGATGAGATCTTACTGGCTATTTCCAAGATTAACTTGCTTTTCCTAAATCTACAAGTGGAAGAAGCACCTTCAGTATTCCTTTCATTCTTAGAAAGTAATTGGATTTTGGAAGGTATCTCTTGAGGTCATCAAATCCAACTCACAAAGCAGGGTCAGGTACAGCATGTTATCCAGGACTACATCCAGTTAGATTTAGAATATATCAAGGATGGGAGATCCCCATCCTTGGCAACCCACTCCAGAGTTTGACTGCTTTCACGGGAAAGGAGTTACACATATTTCAAATGAAATAGTCATATATTGATTTGTGCCTTTTACTGGGCACTACGGAGAAGAGCCTGCCTAGTTCTGCATCTTCTACTCTGCTCTCTATCAGATATTTATTCACACAAACCCATCTCTGCCTTCCTAAGGCTAATCATCCCAGCTCTCTACCCTCTTCTCGTATGACAAAAACTCCACTCCCTTAATCATCTGTGTGTCCTGTCGTTGGACTCTCTCCTGTACGTTGGTGTCGTTGCTGTACTGGAAAGCCCAGAACTGAACCCAGCACTCCACGTGTGCCTCATCAGTGCTAAATAGATGTGAAGGGCTCCCTCTCTCCATCTGCTGGTAGTTTTGCTACGCAGTTTCAGGATGCTGTTGGCCTTCATTGCCACAAGGATGCACTGCTGACTTATTGAATGTGCTGTCCAGTGGGACTCTATTTCTTTTAATGCAGATTTTTCTTTTCCAGATGGTCCCAGCATGTACAAAGGCCTGGAATTATTCATCCCCAGATGCAGGGCTTGGCACTTACTTTTGATGAACTTCAAGGGACTCCTTTCTGACTATTTCTTTAGCCTGTTAAAGATCCCCTGATTTTATTTTAATCGATAACTTCTTATTTTAATCCATCCTCCCAATTTTATTTTATTTACCACCTGTGAACTTACAGGGCACCACTGGTAACCAGCCTCCAGCAGAAGGTTTTTAATGCTGATCACAACTCTAAGTGCAGTAGCTCAGGCAGCTTTCAGTCTACCTCTCTGACCACTTATCTAAGCCATACTTCATCAGTTTGCCAATGAGGACGTTATGGAACAACACGTCAAAAGCATTAGCAAAATGAAGATAATGTTATCATCTGCTCTCCTCTCATCCATCATGGAAGTGGTTTCTTCATAGAAGGCCGTCACGTTAACTAGGCATTATTTCCCTTTGATGAATCAATGCTGACTATTCTAAAAACACTTTTGTTTCCTAGCGCATCTGAAAATTATTTCCAGGACTGTTGGTTGTATTGAATTTTCAAGGATAAAGATGGGAATGACTAGCCTGTATTTTTTCCAATCCTCCTTCTTACCTTTTTTAGAGATAGGAATTACATTTGTTTCCTTCCAGTCCTCAAGAGTCTTCCCCCAAGCTCTGTGACTTTCCAAAGATGTTGGATAGTGGTCTTGTAGTGACATCAGCTAGCTCCCGCAGCACTCATATGCTCAGATCCCAAAAACCTTTGTATGTCTGATCTGTTAAATGCTCCTTAACCTCATCATTTTAAATGATAGAGAAACAAATTAGTACTAATTCCTAAACAAAGGTAATTAACAGGAAAAAAAAATAACAAAGAGGAATAAAATAATAAAAGTTCTGCTTTGACAGCCTTATGGATATCCACAAGACAATAGCTGCGAGGGTAGCTGTAGCAATTGGACAGATCAAAACAATGGAAAGGTACTACAGTGAAGACACAATGACAGAAGAACCAACATGATAGAAAGGTACTATAAAGGAAGGGAAGAAAATCACTCACCTGTATCAGAAGATCCCAGGTTTACAGGGGAAAGCTTCACCAAGGACGGAACTCCAAGCAGAGATCCTTCTCCAGTGGCAGTCAGCCTTAAATGAGGTCTAAAAGAGGTGCAGCCAGGCTCCATCCCTTCTGGTCACACAGCTGAATTGCCTTCACCTGTGCTCCCAGGGCTGACCGGTCCTTTCCCCAGGTGCTCAATCAGTGGTTCAGGCCGTGACTTAACAGCTCCCATACAGTAGCAAACTTCTATTATTAGACCAACTGGAGAGAAAAGTAAGCAGAAAACTTTCTGTGGAATTATTAATAGCAAAATATAGTTTTAGTCTCTGCTAAATCACAGATAAAACTTAGGGAGAAAATAAAATTGCTATTTGTTACCAAAAAACCTGAAGATTTCTTCGGTATGTTCTCTATAGAAAATTCCAGTGCATTTTAAGTACCTGAAGAGCTTACACAGAGATAGTATGATTTTCTGAGGATTTTGAAGGGCATGAAATTCTACGTTCTCTTTTTAAAACGTAATTACTGCTATGTGAAAAATTTACCTACAAATTATCAACTACCACGTTCTGAAATTTTAATACCATAAGCTATGGAAATACACTCTGCACCAAAATGAATGAAGAAGAAACTGACCTCATTATGCATTAGGAAGAAGTCTCCACTTAGGAGGGTGCAGTTGGTACCTCTATTATTACTTGCTAGCTGGTGAGATCAGCAGCTTGTATTTGGTAATTTGCTGAAACAGACCCTCAACTTGCGTTAAACAGGAAAATGAAGACCTTTGCCATATGGAGATTTTGCAGTACAGTAGAAAACACATCAGATAAATGTTATATATTCTTACAGCACTAAAAACAGAATTAGCATTTGCTCAAATTAAAAAGAAAAAGAAAAAAAGTTCTAGGGGTAGCCATCACAGGTTCAATAAACAAGGCTTCAAATAGCTCCTCTGCCAGGTGCTTTGGATGCACTAATTTAGGGGTTTGGTTGCACCTTTAGAACAGTTTTTCCTGATTGCTGTTCTGGGGATGGTTGTGCTGTTATTTTTACTTTTTCTCATGGAACTAATTGAGTCTTCTATACTTCAGAGAGATTGAAGTTAGCTCATGTGGGATTTGCAGGTAAGGGATGTTTTTGCTACTTTCTACAACAAGCGTGAATGTTGTATTCCAGGAATATGTTAAAATCTCTGGTTGCACAAGGTAATATTAATATAGTTATTGGTCACTTAAATGTATCAATTTGGAGTCTTTTGTTCTTATATACAAGTTAAATTTATAGGCGTTTTACATTTGCTTTAACTATTCTATTTCCTTAAAAATGGGTTTGATGTTATTTGTCTAGTTGCTATTTCTAAGTCAGAGAATGATGATGCTTTTTAATCCCAATTAATTTTGATGCGCTTCTGAATTTTAGTCTTAATCTGTAGTGCATTCAAGCTTGGAATAACACCTGTACCTGAGGCCTTTAAATGAAGGAAAATGGGGGTCCTAGAGCACGAAGGTTTTGTTTATGATGGGATTTCTGCTGTTACATACTTGGAGCCTCTGCTCCTGGAAGTCTTTTGATAGCTTTTCCATTCTTAACGCTTCAGTTCCAGAGAGAAAGTTTACTCTCAGTGTCTAAGTACTTGATCACTAATGGCTCCAATCAAAAGCGTGCATAAAGAGGGCATGATGCTTATTTTGTCTTTTTAAATCAAGAAATGTCAACTTGTTCTTATCGGTGCTTTGATTTTTGGGGGACTGGCAATTTTGTGTGAGCTGGAATAGTGAACACTTTCTGGAAACATACCTTGGTTTTCATAATGTAGTCTGTAGTTCAGTTATAAATACACATGTCTGGGCTGAAAGCAAACAATTTCCTTTTCTTTTCATGTAAAGGAAATAATTTGATTGCTTCCTTCCATGCCCTGTTCTTCATTTAGCTGTTCTACGACAGAAACAGTGAATTAACACTGGAGAACACCAGCAACACAATCAATTTGTTCTGTTGTGGATAAATAATCCGTGGGAAATTAGGAAGTGCTGGTAAAGACACAAACATGTCTCATTTTCATTTCTTTTTTCCCTTCCTCCCATGTCCCAGAAAGTTTTGCTTTTATCACATGGGCCACCTTCAGGTTTACATCTCCAGTAAGGAATATCTCTTCTGCCCTCAAGGCTGCTGTGTGGTTTGTCTGCTTTGGGAGAAGGTTGGTGGTCTCGCTTCATTGAAGGGAGAGAAGGATTTACCAGGTGGAATATTGGCCCGTAAGAAAACGTTGCCTGTGAAATTCTAAAAATGGCAAGGAGTTAAACTTCTAATGATCAGGAAATACTGCATGAGGGAGTTAAGAAAACAGATAGTGCTGTTAAGTTGGGTGATTTTTGTGGTGTTAAATTACTTGGCGTTGTAGGAATAACAAACTGTAGAGGAGGAGAGGGGACGTGGTAATGAGAACAGTAGATGTGACATGTAGAAATGTAAAGCTGTACACAAACACCCAGCTGCATTTTCTTCAAATAATGAAGTTTTCACTGGTCAACCAGGTAGCAATCCTCAGCAATTCGTGTTTGATTTTGTAGTAGTATGAGTCAGCGGAAGCAGGCAGAACCTTAGAAATCTAGAGCAAGCTTTGAGAGTGGTCATCACAGGACAAAGCACAAAGGCCTTTTCGTGTGAGAGATGACAGATTGTTCTCCCCGTCTGATTTTTATTCCTACAGGAGTTTAGCATGAAGATGGAGGGGAAAGGAGGACATGTATGATCTGATGTGTTGGGCAAGAAATTAACACATAGTGCTGGTGCTTTCAGGAGGTAGGGGATACGCAGGGAGACAGGAAGGGGGTGGAAGTGAACAAGAGGACTTCAGCAGCTGTATTCCAAATGGGCCTGGGCACTGTGTGGGAACAACGCGAATTTAAAGGGAAGAACTTGGCAGTAGTCCATACCTAACATACAGGATTAAATATGGATGTGAAAAAGGGAAGGCAGTGTTTTGCAAAACAAGCGTACTGACTGAATGCACAGGACCTACAACAACATACTTTGAATCAGTAATGCCTCATCTTATGTTTCAGTGCTTATTACCGCGTGTTTGGCCAGCTCTGTGTCTTTACTGGGCTTGAAGCTCTTAAATACAGCTCTCAACCCAGCCGAACGGAGAAGTTTGGATTGATAACTGAGATACTAGAATGAGGTAGAAAAAAAAATCGCATTTTTGAACAACCCGTGGAGCACGAATGAAGTGCTGAGGTGCTACGATTTATTTTCAAGGACCTGGAAGAAGGTTAAGGATTGCGTTCCGCCCGGCTCGCGGTCCCCGGTGAGGGATGCAGCGCCGGAGGCTCGAGGCGGTGCAACCGCGCACGTGGCGCCGCGCTACCGCCAGGTGGCGCCCTCGTCCCGCGCTGCCGACCCGAAGAGGCTGGGGGCGCTGCCGGGCGCCGCTCGCACTGCGCGGTTCAAGGTCGGGGCTGTGTAAACGGCCGCACAAAGGCTCCTTTCAGCGCCCGGTACGCCGCAACCCGCACAATCCACCATTCAGCCGCTGGTCCCGGTGGGGAAGCGGGGGGGGAGAGAGGCGAACCGGGCGTGCGCGTCCCTCGATCCGAGAAAGCGGGGAAACACCGGGAGCCGCTTCGCAGGGCTCTCGAAGAGGGGCTGGCGCAGGAGGAAGGCGACCGCCACGAAGGCGGCTTTCTCTCGCGGCTCGGCCGGGGCTGCGCTGTGCGGGCGGTCCCGGGCAGACACGCGCCGCCCGGCCGAGAGCGGCGCGCGGCAGCGCTCGTTCACCCGCTGATCCGCAGCCGCGCGCCCGGCTGTCCTCGCGTCCCCTCGGCGCCCCGCCCACCCGCCTACTTTGCATACTGGCCGCCCAGCTCGGATTTCACTGGCGGAGACGATCCCCGTCGGCGCCGCTGATTGGTGCCTCTCCCCGCAGCTCGTTTGCATGCGGCCGTGCGGGGCGCCCGGCGGAGCCGCGGCGGAGAAGTTGACTCGGAGCCGCCGCAAGTGTCCCGCCGAGCGGCTCGCGCGCAGCCCGCCTCGCGCCCACCCGCGGCCTCCGAACCGCCCGGTCCGCCGCCCCTCCGTCCGCCGCCGACGGCCGCTCCGGGACGGAAGATGGCCGAGCGCAGCCGGCCCGCGGCATGGAGGTAGCCGGCCCTCGGCGGAGCCGGCGTGCCGAGGGAGCTCCCGCCCGCTGCGCCGCCGCTCGGCCGGCGGCTCCGGGTCGCTGAGCGCAGAGGGATCCGCTCCGGCCTCACCTTTCGTGCGCCGCGCGTTCGGCCCGCCCGAATTTCCTATGGCTGGGATATACAGCTCTACTCTGAAGACCCTGGAGGATCTGACTCTGGACTCTGGTTATGGGGCAGGGGATTCCTGCAGGTCCCTCAGCCTCTCCTCGTCCAAGTCCAACTCCCAAGCCTTCACCTCTTCTCAGCACAGGGGCAACTGGTGGTACTACTCGGGCTCCATGAACAGTCGGAATAACAGCTGGGATACGGTGAACACGGTGCTGCCGGAGGACCCCGAGGTCGCGGATATCTTTTCCAAGTGCCCGAGGCTGCCGGATCTGGAGGAGTACCCTTGGAGCGATGAAGACATCGGAAGAATACTCCGAAAGGCGAAGGGGGACGGCGGCGGCCGGCCCTTCTCCCTCGAGGCCGTCCGACGGCTCTCCCAGCTGCTGAGACGCGCTCTGATCCGCGTCTCCAGGGAGGCCCAGCGCCTGAGCGTCATGCACTCCAAGTGCACCCGCTTCGAGGTGCAGAGCGCCGTCAAGCTCATCCAGAGCTGGGCGCTGGCCGAGAGCTGCGTGCTGGCCGCCGTCAGGGCGCTCTCCCTCTACAGCATGAGCGCCGGGGACGGGCCGAGGAAGGGTAAATCGGCCAGGTGCGGGCTGACCTTTTCGGTGGGGAGGTTCTTCAGGTGGATGGTGGACACCAGGATCTCGGTCAGGATCCACGAATACGCGGCCATCTCCTTGACCGCTTGCATGGAGAACCTGGTAGAAGAGATCAAGGGCAGGGTTCTGGCGAGTCAGAGCCCCGACGGCGGAGGAGGGGAGATCTCTGCTGAAATCCTGGAGATGGTGATCAACAACGATGCTGAGCTCTGGGGAGTGCTGCAGCCGTACGAGCACCTCATCTGTGGGAAGAACGCTAACGGTAAGGGCCAGCCTCTGTCACTGTCCTTCGTCTCAGCAAAAGTCACGTTAAAATAGAGGCTTTCCATGGTTCTTTTTAGGTTGTTTTTGGTTTGTTTGTTTTGCTTTTCATCTGAATTGTGTCCAGACAGCGTGCTGTGCACACGTAAAGTGGATGTCTACCAGACAGGAATGACACCGCTTTCTCAGGGCATGCCACTTTATATGAGGTGCAGAGGTGGTGGGAAGCCAAGCCCTGCTGAGTTAACAGATGTCTCCTGACTTTCTACCAGCTGCTGCTGGGAGTGTTCCTGCTCAAACTGGCATGTGAACGTTGCTTCTTGGCGCTCGGAGGGTGAAATGTGCGTTGCGAGATGCTCTTCTGAAAAATACAGTTAGTGTTTTGAGCAAAGTTTACTTTGGTCTCCGGCCAATGTGTAATAAGTCACACTGACAATTTCGCAGTTTCGTCTTAAAGATGCTGTTCCCACATGCAGCCTGGAGAGGGAAAACAACATTGAGGTCTTTTTTTCCTTTGCGGTAGTGAAATTTAGTTTCTGAACAGAAATGTCTAACTGCTTCTCACTTAGACTTGCTTCTAGCTCACCAGAAGTCTGTGTTATAATTACATTCATGTCATAAACGAGCTTGTGCTTGGCTTGCCGAAACGAGTATGTGGGATGGTGCCTTGGTAATGGGAATAACATAGCATTAAGGTACGTCTGTAACTTATTCAGAAAGCAGTTGTTTTTTTGAACAGTTGAGGAAATAACCAGACAGAGGAATGTTGACCTCCACTTAAGAGAATGAGGAGCAATTTGAAAGGCTTAAGTCGTGACAGTTCTGTTGAGAACCTGCACTGTTTGTTTTGCATCGTCACACTGAGGAGCACCATGTTTTTTCATGGAGAATTTAGAGAAATATTTAATTTGGACGAGTAGTCTGTGCACCACACACGGTTTCATGGCCTTTGCTGGCCTCACTGTTATGATCAGACGTTCCATGCAGAACGCCTTCCTGTTTTAACTCTGAATAAAACCGAGTGTCTAGATCCTCTGCAAAAGATAATCTCACAGCAAGAGTCAAGTAAAGGAGCAGATTTTCTGTGGAACAGAGATACATTGGGTGAATGTTGCTAATGAAATACTTTGACAGGGGAAGGTTGACTCCCTTGACTTCTGCTGCATGGGTGCATTGACAGCCCACTGTTACTCGGTGTCCAAACAGTAACAGTGATTCAGATCCCTAGTGCAGAGGTGCAGTGCTGCAGCATCTCCACATCAGGTCAGCCTGCTTCATTCTTGCTATATAAGAGGATGGCTGCTCACAAACCCTCTCTCGTGCGGTCTATCTGCACTATATCCAGTGATTATACTACTAAATGCATGTGAAATAGATTCCAAGAGCCTGGGCTGCGCTCCTAGTGCTGGTACAATATGTAACCGTAGCAGGCAGACAGACAGACATCTACTTTTTGAACTACAAATTCTTTGCTACAAGTCTATAAAGGTATGGGAATGTCTTGTCTTTGCCAAAATGGTTATCATAATCCTGTGGGAGTATTTGTCTCTAGGTACAAAAATAAGACTCAGTTCCCTCTCTAGTTCATTGTAAGGTGGAGTAAAATACTGCGGTTCTGTAGGTGCACTCGAGCCGTTCTGAGTTCAGTGCTCCTGCCTGTTTCTATCTGTAAAAGGAAGTCAGTCCTTTGAGGAGCTTTCTTTTTCTTATATTTTATTTCCTCCTTCTTAAGAGAGATCTTTCTTGGAAAAATGGCAGTGAATGAATGGAAGCTGGTGCTCAATGAAAGCTTGAGTGACTGTGCAGGGGATGCTTATAAATATTCAAAACGGCAAATGGTCAGTTACGATAACGCTTGTGTAGTGCAATACCAAGCAGTCATTGGCCATGGGGGGTTTGGCTTCTCTTCTCTCTTTTGTTGTTCTTGTCTTTCAGATCAATTCTGTCAATAATTGAATGCATTTTTTTTGAAGTCTGAAAATCGAATGAAGTGCGTATGAAGGTACACTGTGATTTCCTGTGACAGTCTGTCACAAGTATTTTACCTGACACAAGTCAGTGCATCTTCTAAATGGCTTTCCTTGCAATTGTAAGGTCACAATGTGGATGCAAAAAGCCTGAAACAATTTGCTTATTCTTTCTCCCCATAGGAATTGTAAATTACTAGTATTCACATCACTCTCCACAGCGCTCTCAAATGATTTTGTCTTTAATTTACATCTGAGGTAGATCTAGTGGTAAAATAACTGGATTTATTCCAGAGTAAGGAACAGTCTTCACTACTTTACTGTTGTCTTGGTTTCTTTTTACAGTAAGAACGTTTTAATGGAATACTTGTAAATTCCAAACTTGGCACATGTTTGTTGGGTTTTGTCTGATAGTACTGAGTTTATACTAGAGATAAAAAGCTCTTAGAGGTTAAGTTCCAACTCCAGTTGAGCATTGCAATCTCTGTATGAAATCCTTGGCAGTGTACTGTGCAGAAGATTGCACTGGATTATCATAATGGATCTTTATGGCATTAAGATCTATTGAATACAGTTTTCATTATTAGATCAGGATAGCATGCTTCCTTGGAGTCTAAGAAACAGTAAGTGAATACATGAATCTTTCTGAGTTCCTGAGAGACTGGTATTTAGACCTGTTCTCCTTCTGCAGCTAATCTCCCATCAAATAAAGTAGTCCAGTAGATATTCTTATGGCTTTGGAGGCTGAAAGCTTAGTGTTTATTATAACAAATGTTTTAATTAACACCTGGTGTGTGAAGAGTGAAGCTTAAAGCTCTCTAGATGCTTAAGGGGGATTTCAGTTTTATTTTTAAATAAACAGTAATCTATGGTTTGTTTATTTATTTGTTTTACCCTTTCTATGAAGCTGTTCTTTAATCAACAATCTGTAGTATCTGTGAGGTAGTTTCTGTTTCTGTGAGTTTTGCCTTAGAAGGAGGAACACCACCTGAGTTTGTGGGGCTCTGTGGAGCTCCCTGGGTACATTAACACCTCCCAGGGCCAAGCGTTCTTGGAGTCTGGGTGGGATGTTGCAAAATAACGCAGTGGAAGTTGGAAGGAAAGTGAAACATCTTTAAAGGCAACAAAAATGATAAGCAGCTGCTGAACAACACAGCAACTGGAATGTTTTTTTGTTGGTTCTTAATTTTTTTTTCCAAGTCTCGTAACTTGGCATACATGTTTCTTCTTCCATTTTAAACTAGGTGGAGATGTATAATATCCCTTTGATTGATAAAGTACAAGTAGAGAATGCATCCAGTAGTTTCACAGTGAATTTTACACATTCTAACTTGGAATATTAGAGTCAACTCATTTAAAACATTTGCTGGCAGACAAGGAGGAATATGAACTAGCCTTGGAAATGTGATTCTTCTACTTGATTTGATTTGTTAGAATCTGAACTGTCAATGCTTCAGATATGTTTTGATATTACTGTGCTATTAACAACAGCACTTAGGTTGTACTGAAGTCTCTGGTTATTGCTGAACGCTCCTGTGGCAGCCAATACACCTGCTGTGCTATTTTATGCATCAGCACATCCTGATGTTCTGTAGATGTAAGTGTTGACAGATGTTCCTGAAAAAAAAAAAGAAAAAGAATTTAACTCAGTAATGCTGTTTCTTCATGTACTTCTTAGCTGAGATGCTTTAGGATCTCTGTGGATGAACTAATCAATGAATTAGCATGTTAATTGTTTAGCCAGTGCGCAGTAAAAACAGAGTCTGAAATAAATTCTAGCTGTGTCTTAAGACATTTTTCTTTGAAAAGCCTTTTTTTCTTTTTTTCTTTTTTTTTTTTTTTGTAAGAAAATAGTAAGGGATAATGGGAAATATTACCCTTCCTCACAGGAGAAAACCTGACTTGATAGAGTTATTCCACAGATGAGTTTTTTTTACTCTGTGATACTCAACACCACAGGACTGTCTACCAAGTATCAAGCATGGGTGTAGGGTTTAGTCTCACTTATTAGCCTGATTTTCTTTCATATATCTCATTGTGTTTATATAGGTTAAAATTTAGTGCTGGTTTTGGCATTGAGAATTTCTTTTCTTTAGAGCAACGCCATTCTTAAAAATTACTTTTATAGTTACTTAGCTGGTGTGAAATATGTTTTATTTCAGTGTAATCTTGTGCTGTACTGAGATCCTGCACTGAGAAGTCACAAATATATTCTTTCAGTAAATGTCCTTTTGTTATCTGAACTGAACAAACCGGTGTGCTCATAAAGAGCCTCATCAATTTTAATAAGCTATCAGCTTCACAAGTACTGAGCAAAGCTGCATGCTGGGAGGGCGTTATTTTGGGGAAGGGAGCTGCAATTGCCATCAGTAAGCTAGGCTGAGAAGAAATACAGCTGTACCTCAGCTTGTGTACAAATCGTTTAAAATAAATAAACCACATCTGTCTTCTGTGTCATATCAGGGTCTAACAGAAATGCATACATCTTAAGCAGTGGTTTGAAGCTCCTTGGTTATAGCTGTGAATCACACAGCTGTGTCTAATCTCTGCTCTGGGCTCCCCTAATACCTGATCAGCTTCCTTGGTAGACGTGGGACAGGATTTCATTTGCACCTGCTGGCAAGCCAAGTCATCTTCTGTTAACATTGCACTGGCTGAAAGCTTCCTATGGGTTGGGGAACTTCTTCTGCCCTTGCTAATGTGAATAAATGTCTTTGGGCTGGAATGCTCTTGGATTGTGCCTCTTATTGTGTGGGGGTAGGCTCAGGTACACTGATGGGAGAGTGGATAAAAGGCCTTCCGTCCCTTCACTGAAGTGGGTAGGAAGGTGTCCTTTGAGATCCTGGCTGTCTAGCAGCCTCATCAGCACATTGGCTGAAAATCCGGAAGCTTAGAAAAGGTCATAAGTGGTAGGATGAGAGAAAATGATCTCAAGGTGTACCAGGGGAGGTTCAGATTGTTGCCAGAAATATTTGTTCACAAGACGGTGATCAAGCACTGGAGCAGCTGCCCAGGGAAGTGGTGGAGTCTTGGAAACTGGAGGTCTTTGAGTTATGGATGTGACACTGAGGGACATGCTGTAGTGATGGGACTTGGTTGGTCAGGCTGATGCTTGGGCTTGGTGACCTGGAAGGTCTTTTCCAACTTAGCTGATGCTGTGATTTAAAAATGGCTGCTGATTTTTCAGCCTGTATACAGCACAACTGATGGACTGGTCTCACTATGCAACTTCTGTTTATTGGATCAGGTTGAGTGCACTGTGCTCTGCTCACATATATTCCTTACCAGGTTTCCTAGGCAGGAAGGTGTTAGATCTTCATGCACGTTTCCATGGCAAATGAGATGGCTGTAGCCATAATCTTGTTTGAATTACAGCTTTGTTCACCTCTGTACAAACATACTTCAGCGCATCTTGTGTGCATCTACTTCTACAAGTACCTGGGTATGTATCCACAAACCCACAGGGACAAATTCTCTGAGCCTGATGTTAGTGCTTGTATATACATGCTCGTGTCTGCTATAAATGCAAACCACTAGATGCACAATTAAAAATATAAAAATCTGCAGATATGAATCTTATGTTATGAGAGAGATCAAGTAGAGCTGAAATACCTATTACTTCTTTCTTTATAGTGGGTTTATATGTGCATACATATTTTTCAGGTACTAAAACAAACAACGTAGTTACACTGGCTTAAATTATTCTTTCAAATTGCTGATATTACACAATGGCAATAAAATTTGGATCCTTTCAGGTTGCAGATCAAGCATTGAAACTCTCTCGGTATGTAACTGCTATCTGCAAATGCTGATATTTGGATTATTTCAAGTAGAATCAGTGTTGGTGACAACTTATTCCTGTGAAACTGAGGAGCCAGGTCTGTGCAGAAGGAACTTTGGAGTTAAAAAGAAAAAAAAAAAAAAAAGTCTTGTGGTATTCAGGCTGATATCTATTGTTGTTTGGATTGCTGCTAAAGCTATGAGTATGAACTGAGTACCTGCTCTTGAGACCAAAACAGGATTTTCTTAATCATCTAATCCAGGGGGAGTTGATGATTGTCAGTGAACTTCCCTAATTGATTACTGTCATTACAAATTTCTCCTCTTTCCTGAGCTCTCACCCAGTGCATGGATGCTATATATATTAGATTTGTTCAGAAATCTTAATCCTACTTGGTTTGGAGTTTTTCCTAAACCAGTTTCAGCACTACCATAGGAGGTAGTGCGTTTTGAATAAATTATGTTAATGGCATTGAGGTGAGATTTCAGTATTAATGTTGTAACACTTTCCTGCTTTAATAATTGATTTCTGTGCCTATACCTGGTATGACTCAATTTGGTCCATCTAGAGCTTCCTGCCTCATCTCTTTTGTTTTTCTGTCACTCTCACTAGCCTCGTGTTGTAATGCATGAGTATATGATGCTGTAAGGCAGTTTAAGTTTATAAAGCCTTGTGTTGTGTGAAATGTAAAAAGTGAAGTACTGAAAATACCTACATACGATAGACTGAGTAAAGTTCACTTATGCAATTACCGAGTTGCAGAGAGGCATGTGCTTAGGACTGAAGTATCTAAGTCACTTCTGAAGGAAAGGAGGCTCAAAAAGTTCTCACACTTGGAAACTTCAAGCAAAGATCTTAAGGTTGAACTAAAAGTGAATTCATGTTTAAAGATACTTATGGCAGTGTAAGAAAATGGAAAAATAAGGCTAAAGGTATTATTGCTTTGCTGTGGTGTCCTTAATATAAAAGGACATAGTGCAGAATGAGTAGGTGTTTATCTTGACCAACTATCTTGACCCATTGAAATTTAAAAGAAGATTCTAAATAAATAAATAAATAAATAACCCCTAAAAACTCTCTAGCTACTCAGAAGCGCCCAGCAAATTCTTCAGCAATTTGTATTCCTTTGAATGTTTGGAAATAAGCTCCTATGTAGTAAACGTTAAACTTTTCAAGTTAGTACATGTGGTCAGTGTTTATAAACTTCTTCACACCCTTACAGGCTGAGTAGTCCTGCTTTGCAGTCTTACACTCTGGACAGTGAGTGGAAAACTACCTTGTGTGGTAAGTTCTACTCCACCAGTAGGCAACATGAGTTGAATGTAAACAGACATTCTCTCTTAGGACGCAGACTGATAAACAATTATTTATTATGCTCTTGTTTTAGTGGGATTAATTTCCATGTTGTTTTGAACATGTAAGTGCCTGACACACTTGACATCCGCTTAAATCTAAGCAAGTTTGTGATAGTAGTAAAACCTGACTTCATGATTTCTTAATTTATTTGTTTGATTCCATTTGATTAGTCTGATTGCTTTTTTTGAGTTTGAAGAAATACTACTGCTAGACGTAGTTGGGAGTATCAGTGTCGATTTAAGGACAAAGAAAGCTGTGTATTTGTGAGTGAGGAAAGCCTTTAAAATGAAGTCTTGTTGACAGTCAAGGCCTTATCAAGGGAAGGCAGCAATAGAGGAGAAGATGCGCAAATGCTGATAGATGAAGCTCAGGTTTGTTCCTTCCACCCAAACGCATCCAGACTTGCCTTCTGACTTAGGTCCCAAATAAAGCTGGGGTTGTGATCTCATCCTAGTGCTTAGGAAGTCTTTGGCTTCAGTAGGTATGATTTGGTACAGTTGGCATGTTGTGTGAGGAGAGCTCAGTGTTGGGACTGGCTAGCTACGGGCAGGGCATGGCTGAGTCTCTAATTAAAGTGTCTGCCTGTATTGTACCTGCCTGTAGCCTGCTAGGGTTGTTGCAGCTTTTGTGGGCATGGAGTATGTGGAATAGAATTAATAGTTTGAAAATAGCTTCTGAGGGAAGTATGTGCTGTAACTGCTGTCATTTTCATGACTGGAAACTAAGGCTCAGGCCTTTAAGTACAAGTTAAATGGAATTGCAAACTAGTAAGTCCTTCTCTTTTAAAACCTACTTGCTTATGTTCTATGTGCAGACGAAAGTAATTTAGAGTTGTTAACTTCCTACTCATTTGCTCGAAACCTATTACTTGTGTGATTTCCAGAGCTATAATCTGGCCGATAATTTTTGTGGTGGTCCTCTAAGAGGCAGTTGCTTGGAATTGATCTTTTTTATGCTCTTATCTCTGAAGTAGATGCTCAGCAAAGCCTAGATTGTGGGCTGTAATCCATGAGAATAATTAACTTGGGTCACACGAGTTGTGAATTTATTTAATTTTCTATTGAATAAACAAGAACTGTCTGGTGTTGCATATGCATTTAATTCAGATAATCCAGATTAGTTGTAAACCAGAGCACTTGTAGGTCTTGTACTTGTTGTCCTATTATTGCACCTGAACCATTTCTTTTTTAAAAATTGTTTGATGTTCACCAGGCTACTTTACCTGCTTTATGCCTCAGTTCACATCACCACCATCACTGCTTTCTGGAACATGCCGTATGGTGTCATTCATTCAGTTTGCAAAGAGCTTTCAGGAATGATAGGGTCAGTTCTGGGATGCCGTCCGGACTTGCAGATGTGGGATTGGGAAAGCCAAGGCACAGGCGGAACTGAACTTGGCGAGGGACGTGAAAAACAACAGGAAGACTTTCTACGGGTACATTGGCCAGAAGAGACAGGCCAAAGCAAGTGTACCTCCTTTGGTAAATTTAAAAGGAGAACTGACTTCAATGGACGAAGAGAAGGCTGAGATACTGAATGAGTTATTTGCCTCGGTCTTCACTGGTGGCCAGGATTCCAGTACTTCTCACGTCCCTGAGCCCTGCATCCCTACACCTCTGAGTGGGGACTGGGGTGGTAAATTCCCCCCGCTGTGAGGACAGAGCAGGTCTGAGACAGCCTCATGAGACTGAATGCTTACGATACTATGGGGCCGGATGGTGTGCATCCCAGGGTTCTGAAGGAGCTGGCTGAGGTGGTTGCCAAGCCACTCTCCATCATATTTGAAAAGCCGTGGCTGTCAGGTGTGGTTCCAGATGACTGGAGGAAGGGTCACGTCACTCCCATTTACAAGAAAAGGAGCAAGGAGGACCCTGGGAACTACAGGCCGGGGAGTCTCACCTCAGTGCCTGGGAAGATCATGGAACAGATCATCCTGGATGACATGCTTAATCACATGAGGAAAGGGTGTGTTATCCGTGACAGCCAGCACGGCTTCACCAGGAGAAGGTCATGCTTGACCAATCTGGTGGCCTTTTATGATGGAGTGACGGCATCGGTGGACAAGGGAAAGGCGACTGATATCATTTACCTGGACTTGAGCAAGGTCTTTGACATGGTCCCCCACCACATCCTTATCTCCAAATCAGAGGGATATGGATTTGATGGGTGGACCACTCAATGGATGAGAAACTGGTTGAAAGACTGCAGACAGAGGGTAGTCATCAATGGCTCTATGTCCAGGCGGAGGCCAGTAACGAGCAGCATCCCCCAGGGGTCTGTCTTGGGACCGGTGCTCTTTAACATCTTTATCAATGACATCGATGACGGAATTGAGTGCACCCTCAACAAGGTTGCTGACAACACCAAGCTGAGTGGTGTGGTTGACACGGTTGAAGGAAGGGATGCCATTCAGAGGGACCTCGAGAGGCTGGAAAGGTGGGCCCTTGCGAACCTGATGAGGTTTAACACAGCAAAGTGCAGAGTTTTGCACTTGGGCCGGAGGAATCCCAGGCATCCATACAGACTGGAAGGAGCGGTCCTTGAGAGCAGCCCTGTGGAGAAGGACCCGGGTGTCTTGATAGGTGAAAAACTTAACATGAGCCAGCAGTGTGCCCTTGCGGTTCGGAAGGCAAATGGTATCCTGGGCTCCATCAAAAGAGGGGTGGCCAGCAGGGACAGGGAGGTGATTGTCCCCCTCTACTCTGCTCTTATGAGGCCCCATCTGGAGTACTGTGTCCAAGAGTGGAGCCCCCAGTATGAAAAAGACAGGGAGCTGTTGGAGAGGGTCCAGAGGAGGGCCACAAAGATGATCACGGGACTGGAGCACCTCCCCTATGAAGACAGGCTGAGGGAGCTGGGCTTGTTCAGCCTGAGAAAAGAAGGCTGCAGGGTGACCTCATTGCAGCATTTCAATACCTAAGGGAGCCTACAGAGGGGAGGGGAATCAACTCTTTGAAAGGGTAGATAACAGCAGGACGAGGGGAAATGGTTTTAAGTTAAGGGAGGGGAGATTTAGGTTGGACATCAGGGGGAAATTCTTTACAGAGAGAGTGGTGAGGTGCTGGAACAGGCTGCCCAGAGAGGTTGTGGATGCCCCGTCCCTGGAGGTGTTCAAGGCCAGATTGGATGGGGCCCTGGGCAGCCTGGTCTAGCATTAAATGGCCCTGCCTGTTGCAGGGGGTTGGAGATTCATGATCCCTGAGGTCCAACTCTGGCCATTCTGTGATTCTGTGAAAACATCTTAATCGTGTTAGGTTGGTGTACATCACTCCAATTTCATATCAAGCTTTCCCTCTTATAGTGTGCAAACTATGCTGTCTTTTACCGAGAAGATGCATCTTGGCTACTGATGGGTATTCTGCTGGGTGTGTAGAAGTGAAATTGAAGTCTGAGCATTGCTTTTATGGAGTTTTTGTTTTGTTTGTTTATAGGGGAGAGCTTAAAAAAACAAAGCTAAAGCTGATACTTTTTTTTGTAACACTGCAATCAATCAGGAGACAGCATTTCTCTCCCATTGCAGAAATGAAGCAGTCTTGATTTAAACAACAAAAAAAAGTGCTTCAGTAATTGCTGTAGCTCTCCTGTAGTGACACCAAAATGCTTGTGATGGTTAAGGGCATCTATGGTATAATTGTGAGCTGAAGACTAAGGGCTGGAGCCAAATAAACATTTCAGACCAGCTTTTCAGTTGATGCATGTAGACTTATAACAACTGGTGAATTTGCTAGGGGGTTGTGTAAGATCAAAGTAAGTATTGTTTATGATATTACAGGGATGAGAGGGAAGAAACACCATGAAAGACATAATCCGCTTGTCCTTTTCTGTAGTGCTTACAATCTTGCAGTTCATGTTGGATCCTTTTATCACTTTCTATTCTAGACCAGTCTACAGACTTCTGACTGGGACCTGAAGAATAAAAAAGAAAATATGACTGTATGTTTATGCTGGAACTTCTTGTACATTAAAAAGCTAAACAGAGACTTAATTATTATTTTCTTGGCCCTGTATAGCTATGGATTTATTTTATTTCTTAATTCCAAAATGACAGTGAATTGATTTTTCCTCTAGTATTTACATTTTAGTGCTGTTGAGAAAAGCACATTACTCTTTCAGCTGAAGGTCAAGAGTTGAGTATTGGCAAATTGCTGAGACAGGGAAGTGGGCCAGTTTAGCCTCTTACTCTTTCTTCAAAGTTTTTTTTGCTTCTTGTTGTTTTAATAGAACTTATGGATTTATTATAAATACAGTTTTGTTTGGTTTGCTTTAATTAAATGGCTACCTAATACACCATACAGTACAGACTGATGACAAAACTAGCAGATTAAAGCAAAAAATCCCCCCAAAACAACAGCTGTCTAGCTGCTTTGGGACAGTTCACTCATCCTTAACTTCGACTCTGTTTGGGTAAGCCACTGACAGTCCTGCAGTCTCTTTTTAACCTCTCTCTTTCACTTGAAATAGCGCACCACTCAGCCACCCCTTATGGCTGGGCAAGCACAGGGTGTGAAGACACGTTTCTGCTGTAGGTGTGTGTAAGTGCAGGAAGGCAGAGAGCACCTGTCTGCGTACTGTCACTTTGGGGTGCTGTCTTTGAGGGTGTCCTTCTGTCACTTGTGAGTCTGACTCTTGCTGAAATTAACGTGCACCCCTTACTGCCTTCTGAAAATGTTGTTCCAGCCTGGGTAACTTTCTCTTGATGCTAAGAGGGAACCTTGCCTGTACATTGTATACTGCTGTAGTAGGAGCAGGGGAAATATCTTGAATACAAGGACAGTATTTTGTTTATTGTTTCCCTCTCTCAAGTTTTTTTGAAAAGCTAGAGAGGAGCGCTTGGTCTTTTCAGGTTTCTGAGAGGATTATTTGGTTGTAAAGATGGGGAAATGATTTCAAGCTCCATTGGCTTCTCATCCCTTTTAATTCTTCAGAATTTGTCGAAGAAACCTTAGGAGGAGATCAGTAGGAACATGCCAAATGCTTTGGATTTTAATGCGTTTTTGTGACAGATAATATTTTGGAGTGTTTTGCTGTATGCTGAGAATCATTAATGTGAACCATGAGAAACATTACTGTTGCACACCATGAATTTGTCCTCAGAAATACTCATCCGTTTATGCATCACAAATGGTTGAGAGGTTTCGTTTCTTCCTTTTTTTTTTTTTTTTTTTTTTTTTCAATTTCCTGAGTTAATACCACAGATCTAAGCAAAATGTTGAGGATGTATAATAATATGAGGGATGCTATATAACAAAATTTATTTCCTTTTAAGGGGTTGGATATAATGTCTGGTTAATTGCATACTGAATTTCTGCTCTTTTATTCTGAATGTTATCTTTCCTCTCAATGTACATGCTCTGTTCTTGTGCTGAGCTTAGACTAAACAAAACTGCCAGGATAAGGATCATAAAAATCTCTCCAGATTTGAACTGGTACAGATTTGTTATGATGTTAGTATGGATCCTAGTACTTGTAAGTTGTTATTTCAAATTTATAAGGTGTCTTCAGATGCTCTCACTAAAGTGATTGTTTAATTTAGAGTGGGAGGAAGAAGATGGAGAGCTATAATAGTAAGCAACCAAGTCATACTAAAAACAACTAATAAAGATGAACCGTTTCCTTCTGTTATCAATATATGAAGACATCTAAAGCTTCTCTATGTTTTTATAGATTTTCTTCCAAGAAGTGTCATGCAAAGTTCTCTTATGTTTTGACAGTACATGTAGAAGTTTTGGCTGCAGTGAATATTACTTTATCAGTTTTGTCTAAACTGATGTGATACTTGAGGGTGATGACAATAAGACCAGCAAGTAGGAAAACTGACAGAATTGTTCACAAGGAACTGCTACTGAAAGCAAGCTGACAGTGTCTGAGAAGTACCGCTTACCTTAAAGTTTGATTTTGACAGAGAGAAAGGAATTGCTTCCATTAGCTTTAATGGGCCTTTGATCAGTATCCAGAGTAGCAAATACTGATTCTTTTCTTCCAATAATTACTGGGGTTTTTCTTCTTTTGAGGTAGTACATCTGCAATTGGGGGGGGGGGAGGAGACACAACACAGCCCTTTGAAAATGTTCTATTCATCAGGAAGTTTCATGCTTCTTTTGATTTCAGTGGTGAGTATTCAGGACATGATTAAATCAAATTCTTGTTATTTGTGAAAATGAATTGAGATTTGCAGGAAAAAAAATCTGACTTTTTCTTAAGAATGATCAACTAAATTAACGATAAATCTGAATTTGGAACGCTAATTGATCTTGCTATGACTCCGTATGCTGCATCGAAAATGCAGAGAATTTTCAGTTCAAGTGTTTGGCATGGATATAGTTAACCTGGTTCCCTGCACAAATACAAGTCTTCAAACATACACTCATAAATTTCTTGTCAGTGTATATAATTGCACTCATGACTGTAACTACATTATGACACACTGAAATGTTTGTTTCCTGCACTGTCTGTTCATGAGTAGGAGGAAGAAGGAAGGATGGTTGATTTGGTTGCTGTTCTGTGATTGCTTGGTGCAAGGGATGCGTCTAACATCTACTGTGGAGAAACAGGCATTTGGGAAGATGCTGTGGACCTTGCATTTTTCTCCCAGAACATAAGTTTGTGAATCTCTTAGCTCCTAATAATGATTACATCTTTAGTGGTGTAAGTAGAAGAAGGCAAAGGCAAGAAGTCAAGAAAATGGATAAGAGTTGAGAAGTAGGTTTGACGGAATCATGCAGTGTAAAAGCTGGATCACAATACTATGTTTGTTTAGCAGTGCTGTGAGATCAGAGACTTTCATTATGGAATATGGCAGTGGCTCATCAGTTTCAGTCTGTGATTCGTTGTAATGGCAAAGGTATGATTTTACTCATCAGAAAAGAGTAAATTATTTCCTAAGCAGTTGCTTGGGATCTTCCACTGAAATCACTTGGATTGAGGCCATCTGTCTGCCTGAGGTAGTTTTGTTTCAGCACTTTGCATCAAAAGCTGCTGGGCTTTACACCTTAAAGTGGGAGAAGCTTTGATGGTTGTCGTGAGTAATACTTCCTTCTGTGCCAGGGGCCAACAGGATTTATTGCATCTACATGCTGATGTGGTTCTGTAGATTCACCAGTGGGCAGCTGACTCCAACAGTGCGTGCTTTTCTAATATTACTCCTTGAAAAACGTGTATGGTTTTCCATATACCCCCCAAGTTCTGTCAGAGCAGGGCAATACAAAGGCTCTTATGAAAGCCACTCAAGGAAGATTCATGCTAACACTAGATTTCCTGTTGGAAAACAGCTCCAGAGTTGTTTTTGGCACCTTTTCCCTGTGTATATAATCTTGGCTCTCAAAGTTTTGTAGCTGATATGAAATTGCAGTTTTTGTCACAGGTTATTCTGTGGGATGATGTATGTGCTGTATATCAATAGATCTGGGGAGGGGGCTATTATGTTTTGTTTTTAAATAGTCCCAGTGAGCTGTCACCTGCCGGGATGAAGTGATAAAACCATGAGTTTTCTTATTGCTTGACAGCAGTTCAGAATATCATTTTCCTTTTATAGCATGATGATGTATATGTAAGTCTGTGTGTTCGTGAATTGTTTTGATTTTTTTTTTTCTTATGTGCACTGCAAAAGGCCAGAGCTTCCCTAAGGCAAGCACAGTTTATAAATCAAAATTAATATAATTTATTAGCCGGAAGGTAACCCTTCCCTGTAGCCAAGACTTAGATAACACACATGTTATGGAAGAAGATACTAAATTGGGCACAGGGCGTTGGGCCTACCACCATCTGCAGAGCCTGTCCTCCAATTTTCTGCTGTTGCCATGGGCTGCAGACTCAGACAGGAAATCATGGTAGGATGGGAAAGGGTCCAAAATATACAGAGCTAGTATAAGGTTTGCAGTTAAAAGAGAGTCAGAGAACAGGCTATCTGTTCTACTGAACAGGCAGGGTAAAGTAAAACTGGCTTGTGTGTGCATGCGCATGTGTACTTTAAATGTCTTTTTATATTTTATATGCTTATTTTTTTGAAAGCTTGAATTTTTTCCGTGTAAAGTAATGTGTATAATTTCAAATGATCCATTTACATATGAGGGGCCTGATTCAACCAGCAGTTAATTGGCCACGTTGGCCTGACAGAAGAGTAAAGCAGTGGAGAATCAGGCCTCCAAAGCATATGAAGTAGCCACGGGGGCTCGTCTCTGCACGTCAAACAAATGAGCAGTTGCCCACCACTGCTTCCTCTCTGCACATGGTTTGTGAAGACAAACAGAGGGTATTAGCTTAGCAGAGCTGAATCTCTCCCCGACGTTGTCTGTCTTACTATGGACTCCCCAGGAAGCCCAGAGAGGCTTGTTGCCTCATCTGGTGTCTGCACAAATGTTTGTCCTCAGCCTTAATGTTGGGAGCTGCTGCACAGTGTGCAGAAAAAATCTTCTGTGTGAATTCTGCCAGGGATTCTGATCACCCGGAGTTGCAGCTGGGTATTTGGACTCACCACATGCCAAACATAATGGAGCAAGCTCAGAACTCTGTTTGCATTCTTGATCAGAATTTGCATGTCAACGCAGACAAGGAGTAGCACTGAGCATCCCAACAGACTCCAGATCTTATGGAATTATTGTTCTTACATGGATCTCTTTTTTTTTTTTTTTTTTTTTTTTTTTTTTAGCTTTTCAGCCATGTAGCAGCATTTCAAATACATAGCAAGTCTCCTATCTCCTGATCAGTTTGTCACTCGGCATGCTTAACATCAACAACTGCATAAGCAAGATTCAGTGGGCAGTGTTGCTTTATTCTGTTAGACACTTCTTCTATATATGCAGTATGCGTGGAGATAAGAGGAATTACTCCTTACCTTATAAGGACAATAGTCTTCAATGTAAACGTGTTTGGAAACAAATAGCTAGGTTTCTAGGGTTTCCTAGTCATAAACATACCTTTTCCTGCTATGGGAAGTTGCTAGATGGAAGTGGAAGCACAGGAGATATTGGGCAATACTTACATTCAAGAGATGTAGCTAAGAAGTAGTCAAAGACCCCTGTGAGAGTAGTTTCCAATACATGGTATCAATGCGATTTTATTAATCTTGTTTCAAACATTTTTCAGTATTTTTGTCTATCTGTAGAGACTGCATTTCAATTAAAGCTTTCTGGGGCCTGATCCTGAGGTGACACTGTGAGATACCTTATTTTTACTTTTTGTGGCAGTTGATGTTGAGGAGCCATTCAGTGGGAATTTGAGCATCTAACTCTTTAATTCTTAATGAATTTATTCAAGGTTGGTTTAAAGCATAGTTTCAGATAAATAGATTTGAGTGGAAACTTAGAGTGTTTCTAGCTGGAGTATAGGTCAGTAGTAGACACTTAAGTATATTTTTACAAAATGAACTTTAGATCAGAATTTTAACTCCTAAGTTCTCCTATGTCTCAGGCCTGCTGTAAGAGAAGTACAGTTTGGAAGGAAAGTGAAGGACTTCATAATAATACATAATGTGACCACTTTAGAGCTTGTTTAAAATTTCTAGTGTAATTTTGAGAATTTTTTGGGTCTGGATGATCACTTAGTATCACTCTGAAATATTTCTTTCATGGTGTAAGTTGCCAGAGGAGATGACGAGCTTTTCATCTGAAACAATTTTCGTTTAATGGCAATTTCACATTCTTGAAAGAAAGAAAACTTAGGGGGAAATCAGCAAGTAGGAGAATAGTGTGCAGTGTCTGGCAATATAACAAGAATATCCCTGCTTACATGTGAAATTTGATTATTGGTAGAGATATGAAGTAATTACCAGATGAAAATAAAGGTGGACACTTAAGAGAAAACCAATGTTTAATTCACTTCAAATTATTTGAAATTCAGAGCTGCTGATTTGCTTCAGCAAGGCTGAGTTTTGTGTTGTGTGCAGCTTTCTGCAGAAAAAGCTGATAGTGAGTTTTGTTATCATTTTTTGGGAAAGTTGATAAAGAAGAGTTACTAGAGTCTGAATAGATCATGAAAGGAGATTCTGGACCTCACTTACACGAGAAAGTTTAAAATATTTCTTCTAAATATCCTTTCAAATTTGTCTGAGTTAATATAAAGCACAACTGATGTGACATTTGTCTTCAGCAGACCATATGTCTCTGACATCTGAGTGTCATAAATCTTGACTAATTCTAGTTTTGCCTCCTTATGACCCTGAACAGACAGTGGAATAGTTAATAAAAATTCTAAGATTCGTTCACTGCTGTTTAATGTTGAGGAAAATTAGAGTTCTGATATCTAGCCCTGATGGTCTGCAGTTTCAGATAGCTTTAGTCATAGTTTAAATTTTGGCCTGCTAAAATAAAGCAGGATTGATGATAGTAGCTGAACTTGGCTGAATGGAATCCCAGAGAAGGCGTCTGGGTAGATCATAGTGTCAGAGATAGCAGTGTGTTTTCTTTGCAGGTTGAATACTGGTATGACTTGCTTTGGAGAGCATGGTTTTCATATCTGGCACTGAGAAAGTAAGCAGAATAACCTAAAAGTAATTTATTGCACTGATAGCAAAGCTGCCAGCATGCTTGAAGAACAGAGCACAACTCTTCAACTTGTATTCCCTTAGCAGATGATGGGAGAGAATAATTTCTTCATCAGTTTTTAATTTAATCTTTGAAAATATGATGTTTCTTAACTGAAAAATAACAATAACACAGAGTGACATGCTAGTGGCACGTTCTGGATTGGCAGAATAGAAGTTCAGCAAACTTGTGATGAAAAATGTGAACTAATATTTCTCACAGGCCCATACACATCTCATAATTCTAACAGAAGGGCACAATACAAGAGGCTGGTTCATTCTCCAGGCTCTTTCCAGCACGTTTTCCTCTGGCTGTAAGAACTGCTTCCTGCTTGCCTTAGCCTTATATGTGGTCCCTTTTCAGCTTCAGGACAGAAGTATGGTGAGTTCTGCATGTTACAGTACCAGACATTGCTGGATGCACTAGTGATGTATTTGTCAAGAAAGAGACTGAGTCTACCAATTAATCCCTATCAGAAATAAAAGCAGAACTATTCAGGGTATAACCCTGGGGCTGGGATCAGTGAAGAAGTCTGCTTCATGACCCTGTTCCTTCTAGCTCGTGTATTTTCGAAAGTGTTGATCTTTTTTGTTTGGTTGTTTTTTTTGTGTGTATGCGATATAATCTGGAAAAGACTCACTGACTTTTTTCTTTCTTTTTTTTTTTTTTGTCCAAATTGCAAACTATCTCAGCCAAACCATCTGCCTGAGCCTTCAGCAGTGTATTGTATTGCTGAAAAGCGTTCTAGTGAAGCATCGTAATACTGAAGAGTTTGAGCTGATTCTATATTAAAAGAAATGATCCAAAAAGCTGCTGATGATTTATATGTGAATGCTGCCAAGTATTTCTCTGATGAGAGTACATAACAAAGAAGTGCTCGAGTGATTGAGTAAGGCTGATTTGAACAATCTGTTGTGTATTATAGCTCCCTCTGATATTCCACAATTGTGAGAAGCTACTGTCACTTGTATTTTCAATCTGTGTTTTGCTTAGGGGGGCAAGATCTTTTGTTCTCAAGTCCCTTGAGCCAGCTGGATGGGAGCACACAATACTTCTTGCTTAAAAATATTCATGAAGCTGGCCTAGCTTTGTCTGACTTTGTCACCCATAGCGATTTCCACAAGAAGACAGTAAAGTTGTACTAGATATTTGTCCTAGCTAGGGATTGCAAGACAAATTCTGATTTGAATTTTGTGTCTGAGTGTGTATGTGAATTAATAATCAGGTCCTTTCCTAGCCTGGATACTTTCCTAGATGTCTGTGAGGAGATTGCTCAGTGAACATCTGTGAAAATGTATAATATTCATTGTATGAAACTGGTTCATCTGAGGACACTTTTCTGTTGTTCAGGGGCAACAGGTTACTTTTTGTGCCTGCTAAGTGATGAACAGTGTGAGCTTTAAAGGACTCGTGTGGGAGTGATTTCTTTCACTTCTTGTGATTTGCTGTTGAAGAGAAATGAAGCCGTTTATATAAAGCAGCTGCTTTCTTTGGAAGAAAATCAGCATAACACATTAAGGAACCCATTAATCACTTAGTTTGACCTTCATTTATTATTTAAAATACTTTTTGCATCTTTTGTTCAGATCAGAATGCCGGGGATGCTAAGAAATACATTATGTATTCAGGTCTGCAGGTTAAGAGCATTAAATTAGGATACAATTGGTAGCAAACCCAAAAGGAGTTCCTTTTGAAGTATTGGTTTTCCTTTTACTCATTTGTAGGAGTAGAAGAAGGCTGTATAAATACCTGCACTAATACAGCTGCTGTGAGTTCTCATCGTGTTCTAGAGTTGTCCTGTACACATTTTTGTCCTGGGATAGCAGCTTCTCTTTGTTCAATCCTTGCCAGCACAAAAGTCCTCTCTTTCTGTCAAGTATTTCAGTGGGGAAGATAAGAGGAGTAAACTGTATTTTTCCTCTCCTCTCCTCAAAAATCCCTGCCTTCTATTTACAAAAGAGTTTATTCTGTGTTTAGACTCCAAGTTTTGCGGGGCAGTGTCTTTTTTATCGCTAGGTCTACTCAGGGAACACATATCACAAGAGCTTATTACCTTGTAATTATGTTAACTTGTCGCAGAGAGATATTTTTTTTAATACTGTGGGTAAATGCTAGATGATCAACTATTAAAACACAGATTAGTTTTGAGATGGGGGAAGGAGTGGGCAATGTTTCAAAAAGATTGAATGGTTTGTTCAGAAACCTGTGTTATGATCGTATAGGAGTATAATACAACCTGCTATTCCTGCAAATCAAACTGTAATCATAACCACAGGATCAAGCTTCATTCACCTTCGAAAGTACTCAGCATTTTCATTTTATTGGGAAGTTACAGTCACCTTTCTGGCGATGTTTAATATATAGTAGTTCGTGAAACTGGCAGCCTTAATTGGATGCAATGGTTAGTAGAAGCTTATGAAGTGAACCAGAATGAGATCTCTTGGGGTCTGAATTGCCTCCTCTCTTAAAATACTTATGGTTTGTTGCAGTTAGTAGCTGAGGTTAAGACCAACATGGTAATAATTTTGTTTGAATATTGGCATTGGTGTAGCCATGCTAATGAGCTGTAGTTTGCTGTCTGTGCTACGCATTGTGGACTGGACTCTGAGTTTATTTTACATCTAGGATGGCTTCTGTTCTGCAGTAGAGGTTGTCTGGGTCTACAGTGATGTAGTAGATCAGAATCTGACCTTATAGCACTGCTTTCCCACAACTGTAGTGAAGCAATAACACAGCTGTTGGGGCATTTTTTTTTTTCCAACTGGCTGCTTTGGGAGACATTATTCTTTGGCCTCAACTTCCTAATGCAAGCAATCAGCCACTCTTTGATAACAACACTCAGACAGAGAGGGCTGTGGTGTTGAAGGCATTAAGCGTTGCTTAAGTATGAGTTTCTGCTCCAAATGTTCAGGCTTTTAATGAATATTAGGTTTATTTTTGTGGACACTGAATACTGCACTCTCTCCCTCTCTTTACCCCTATCTTTTTCTCAGTTTATGATAAACTAAGGGAAAAACAGCACTTGGAGAAGGAATGAAGTGTTTTTGTATTTATATGTTTTGTGGAGTTTTTTTCCTTTAATGTCATTGATACATGCTGTTACATCCTACATCCCCACAGACATCAGAGGAGTTGTGTGAACGAGCAGTTGTTGGCAAGAAAATGTTTTATGTACCTTTGGTTCGTTCAGTGTGAAACTACTGTGAGATGCTGAATTAAACCCAAGAAAGAGTAGGAGGAATATAAATGAATACACTGGGAGATGGCAGTTGTGACTGTGCTATATACTATTGGTCACATTAGAATCACTGGAATGCTGATTAGGAGGAACTCCTGCAGGTCATCTAGTCTAACTTTTTACCCAGAGCTGTACTCTTACCAGAAGAAGATCGTGTAAGCAGTGGCTTAGCCTTGCTAAACCTTGAAAATGTCCATATGGAAGATTCCATGCTCCCTGAGCAACCAACTCACTTTTTAGAGAAGTTTATCTGAGTTCAGCCTGAGCCTCCCAAACCACGGATGGTGGCTGATGCCCCTCTGTGCACCATTTGGCACTTCTGAGAAGAATTTGACTGCCTAATTTTTATAGCTACCCTTCTGGTAGCTGTAGGCTGCTTTTAAATCACCTCATGGTGTCATCATACCCAGCTTGTACAAGCTCAGCTCCCTCATCCTCCCCTTGAGGGCTTTTCACTCTGGGTCCCTGGCCATCTTCAGGAAGAAGCCTCTGCTGATCTCTCTGCAGTTTACCTGCATCCCTCTTGATGCTGGCAGCCTAAGCCAGTCATTTACTGAATGCCTCATATAATGTGTTAGTGTCACGTCATCTTTGTTAATTTGGCACACTGTTGTTTGTACCGGAGGAACACCCAGTAACCCTGGCTGCAGAGCATGCTTGCCCTGACTTGGACGCCAGCCTTTCATTAGGCATCATCTTAGGGCCCAAGAATTTCCAGTGCAGTCAGACAGAAACAAGTGTGGGAGGATGGAGTGTTGCTTGACAGCCCTGTGGCAAGGTGAGACTGAGTCTGGGCTGATTGGGTCCATGCCTGCTGCTTGCAGCCTACTCCAGAGCTGGGATGCGGCATTTATGGTGCTGCTGAGTTCCTAGGCTTGATAGGCTGCGGTGGGCCAGGTTATGGCTTTGTGCACAGTATGGAAAAAAGACAGGCAGTATTGTCTGTCTGCCTGAGCACAAAATTGAGACAGCGCTCTAGAGAGTCTCCTGAGACAAATGAAATCATCACTGAAGTAAGCATACATTTGCCATGAGCAGTGTTTCCTGAGTTTTCTTGTAGCCTTTCATATAATTGAAACTATTTCTGATATTCAAAATCTAAAGTGTTCTCAGCGGCAGTCAAATCCTATTACAGACTCCTTTACCTCCTTCAACTGAGTACAGCTGTATTGTCAGTTTATTGCAGCGTATCAGAGTATCAGTATTTTCACTGTCTGGACACTTTCAAAATCAATAGTTTTGAAATCTGACCATGAGGTCTCAGCGGGCTGAGATCTACTTTCAGGTGACGATGTCTCTTCCCTTACCTTGCTGTCCTTCACAAGCAGTGTTGAAGGCACAACCTTATTTCATTTAAACATAATTTTCAACTTAAGAGACAAGCAAAGTGCATTCTGTGCAACTGAAGTACTAAGAAGCAGATAATTTAGTTTCACTGCTGGCTGCTTTATGATGTGGAGCATTCATGCGCTAGACATTCACAGTATTTTATTTTATTTTTTTTAGAAAAAGTGGCTCCCATATCTTTTATCTTATACCAGTTGCTGACAAAAGCAGGTACTGGTTTGTCTTAACCTTGTGTGATCCTAACAAACAGAATATCATTCACGGAAATGAAGTTGTTAATGTATGGATAGGCAGCTGCAGAGAATTTTAGGTAAATTAAAACAGCAGTACTGTGAGTGTGCAAGTTACAGCGTACTCGTGCTTTTCCATCTTTCTATTGTTTTGTTTCTCAATTATCAATGTTTGGAGAGAGAGTGGTGTGAAGACCAGAGCACAGAATCCCATTAGCTGACCATACTGGTTCTGGATGTGGGGATCTCCTCTGAGGCTGGTAGTACTGGTGAGGGAAAAAGTAAAGACGCCTTTCCATCACACTTAAAAACTCAGCAGTGTCAACAGAGACAATTCTGACTAACACTAATTTTGTTTACCAGTGAGTTACGGACTGCAAACGTTGATATAACTGAAGAACTGTTTTTCTCTTAAGGGGTGCAACTAAGTTGAGTTTCCAGGTAGCAAGAGGAATTGTGCTCCCTACTTATAAACTCATGCCCATCTTTTTCTAAATGAGGTAAACCCTCTGTGAAATTGCTACTCAGAAATGACCTCACTGAGGTTGTTTGCTCAAGCTCTTGGCACTTGGTTTTGAATACTGAATGCGGTAGGCAGAGTGCAGCAAAAAAACCCTGTAAGCTAGGGAATAAATGAGGTGGTGATGTCCATCATTCCAAAACATTCTCTAGTTTTTCTCTGCTTTTGATTCAAGAAATGATTAAAATGGTATTTTAATGTTTCATTTATTAGTTGCATCCTACCATCTGAAGGCCAAAAATGGCTCTGTATAGAACATAAAAATGCTATGAGGTTAACTGTTTCACTATTCTGTACTAACCAAATAACTGTAGTAGGCTACTTAAATGCAAACATTAGGAAAAAAAAATCCTTCACTATTCTAAATCTGCTGCCAGAGAGTCTTTGAATTTAGGTAATTTCATGAATCCAGAGGTAGAATTTATTTTTCCTTCATCAGCTAGAATAACAATAAAGCTGAACTTGGTGTATTTATTTAACGAAACACAGGATCTCTGCCCTGATGGTTTTAATCAGTTCCCTTGCTATGTGGTAATTAGGGGTTCTCTCACATCGTTCTGTTTTTACTTAACTCTCAGAATGTGTAGCCGGTTTAAGTTCCCAGAGATGCTTACAACTAATGTTATCTCATTTACATACAGATTATCCAGAGGGGGCTCTTAAACATACTCACATTACAGAAATGCAGACTTTTTCATCACTTTCATATTCAGAGAACAGTGTTTTTGAATAAAATGCTGTCTTTTGTGAGCAGCTAATTCATTCCACTTGGTGGATGTGACCAGCTCTTTCATTTCTTGCTCACAAGGATTCAGAAGCTGGAGAGGGCTGAGAGCCAGGTTTGGCTCTTCGGTGTGCCACTGGATGCAGCTTTGCTATTTTAAAAGTACATCCCTGAAATCAGATTCAGATTGTAGATTTGTCATGGAGAAACCCATGTGCAGTACAGGTCAAGAAATAGTCCTCCCCTTCCTCTGACTACCTGCACATCAGTGGAGAAGATGTTGTAGCAGGCTTCTCATCTTTATGCTTAATAGATAATTCTCTCAAAGTGCCTGAGTAACATTCACATGTGTGTACAGCTGGTACCGTTTGCTCCTGGCAGTTGTGGAGTCACTGAGGAGACCTGAGGAGGTAGAACAAATACACACGGTTTCAGGCTTGCTAAAGCTGTTTCCTTGCATAGTATGTAATGCTAAAATACTAGGTGGTAGTTTGGTCTGATATAAAAGTTTTATTGGTATGAGTTCGGGCTTGCCACATTACTCGGGAAGCCACTACTGAGTTTTCAAGTCATCTGAAGTGTGTGCTTGTAAAAGGTTTATAAAGCAATACAACATCGTGCAGTCTCGCTGAATGACTAGTCATCTGTGTCCTGGGATTGAGCTAGTGCAGTGTTTGTGATTTGAGTCTCAGTTGCTGGTTTATGAAGGTATATTGCTCATAAAACCAGATGGAGTAAGCTTTTCCCAGTCTTTCCAGACTTAAGCAGAGGGATTAGAGAAACCATCTTAGTATTATGCTGAAACCTACTAATTAAACATTTATTATTGCAGAACTGAGACTTGGTGCTAATTCCTACCCCTCACTAGCATTAAGACTTAGAGGGAACTTAGAGTTTACGCAGCGTGTTGTGTGCTTTAAACTTCTGTGGAGTCAGAAGCATGTCTCACTGTAGGCATCTGGTGCCTCTTTCCACTGAGCAGAAATACCACACTGCCTTCCCCAAAACACGACCACTGAAGTGATGAAGCTGAGATTGGGTAGGGCTTGAGTGTGACCATTTGAACTTTTGGGTTATGAAGAAAAATTATTTGATTGTGCCCTGTGTGCATGTTAGAATAAACTAATCTGAGAGATGTAAACATTTTGGTTGCAAACAAATGCAAGTCAGCACCTAGAGTGAATTTAGGTCAGGACAGAAGGTGGCTAGCCTGTGTAACTGGCATGTCAGAACTGCTTCCTAAAGGTGAGTGTGTGATCAAATGGCTTTAGAGATCTCTGAAAGCAGCCACGGGGTGGTGGGTAGAATTTGGTTTTGCTGTTCTTCAGGAATATTGGTAAATGGGCAAATGCCAACATTATGGAAAGACGGTGTTAGGTATGTTATGTTTGGATTGTAGTGGGATCTCTTATTATTTGTCTGAGAAGCTATTTAGATTGCTATTTAAATGAGTCTCTTTCCAGGCTTTTCCCCTCACTTCTTTGATCTGGCTTGGCATGTTTTTATTCCGTTATCATTTTTTTCTTTGCAGTTCTTAAGCATAACTACTTGCGAACTTTGATACCTGTTTTAGCTCTGACTTTGAAAATGAGGGGTTTCACCTTGATGTTTTTACCATAAATAGCAAAATTAAGAATTCTGTGGTAAAAAAAAAAAAAGTACACACACACACAAATGGGAGAGCGTATTACAGTGTATTGATAGAAACCTGCTTAACTGGTACCAATAACAGTCTACTAGCAGCAGCTTAGCTTTAAACCTGTATTTACTGTAGACAGATACAAAAAAAAAAAAACCCTGAACACATACACACATAACAAATTCAGTTTTCTTTAGTGAATAAAATGTGGATCTGATAGTCTCTTAAAAATGTTTTGTTCTTGAAGAGCTGATGTGTGAATATAGACTGTAGTTTGGAATCCCATTACAAGCTAGAGATTTGGAGAGGGGAAAAAAACCTCATAATTCTTCTCTGCCTTCATGCTCCTCGCTAGAAAAAGAGATGAATGAGGATGAGAATTATTACAAGCAAAGAGTAAGCAACCACCCACTGTCAGGATTTGCTGTGTAGCACTGTACTGTGCTCTCTGTAGTGATTTCTGTAATAGTGTTCCATGAAAAGCACTGAACTGAAGGAGAGGATGTGAATTGTTTCTCACTTTACAAAGTAAAGGTACTATTCCCACTTTTCTTTTGTTTGAGTGGCCAGCTGGTCACTTTTGCAGATTTTTCCAGGCTTGGCCATATTGCTTCTATGCCAGTGTATGTGGAAGGCTGCGTGTGGTAATAAATGTGACAGGTTATAGTCAAGACTTGAAAATGTGGGACCTGTATTCCCTGATAGGGCTGTGCTATTGGAGAAATGAGATAGAAAATAGATCTGTTTGAGAGGCTGATAGAAGCTCATTAAAAGAGAAAGGGAAGTGAAAATAAGACCACTTAATGGGGTAACTGTGGTTGGTGTTAGCATTTTTTCTGGAGAGGCTTGACTTCATTTGAGTTTTGTAGCTAATAGCACAGCATCATGCCTATTTTACTGATGTGGCACAGAAAGTTTCCAAGGCTACCTTTCAAGTCAGTGTTAGAGCTGGGATTGGATTCTGGATGTCCAGCCTGTTTTTAAAAGTTTTGAGCTTTTGTGCTCTCTGAGTTCTTCACTGCCCAGCTGTAATTTTGCAATTACAGAGCGTAAGATGCGCTTGGCACAGCACCAGTTGGCATTGAGTTTCTTCAGTGATGGAGTGAACTTTGAGCCTTCAATGATACTACAAGACTTCACTGAAGTTTAAAATCGTTGATGTTTGGAATACCTTCTCAAGCTCTTTTAACTGCTGGTTTATCTGACCGCTTTTTCTCTAGGCTTGTGGTTGGGACAGTTAACTCAGGGAGCAGTGAGAATGCTAGCAGCCAGTAAACCCAAAGAATTTACGTTCTACTCAGCAGAGGTGTTTTGTCAGAAATGAATTCTGTGTATCATGATGAAATGTTTTGAGGAACAGTTCTCACTGTGCTGTCACCCACATTTGAGTAATACTCCCATGTTGCAGGAAGGCAAACCACGGTGCATACTCATTACAGAAACTTGTTTGTGCAGCTCACCATAGATCGTATCCAGCAACAACTTACACATACCCGTCTGGTGACAAATGATTGCTCAGCCCTGCAGCAATCTGACTTCTGTTTTATGATAAACTAAGGTGGCTTCCTTATTTCACATTATGGGAAGGTCTCTTTCTCTTTCTTTCTGAAGTATGTAGACGTCTATTTTTGGATTTGGCTTGTGTCACAATAATGATGACTCTTGCTAAGTACGTCAGAAGGCTTGTCATCATTCTTTTTTTAAAATATTATACAGCTGAGTAGAATTAGGGCATACCACACGCATGATCAAACCCTCTCTCTTTTCCCTTTCAGCTCTACTGAAAAACAGTATTAGTTCACTCTTTTTATACAGGTCACCAAGCATTGTAGGTAGTGTAGTAAGAGGTGGACAAGTTCTTGTGAAGATGACACATGAGTTTTGGTATGCTGGTTCTAGTTCACGCCCTGCTTACAAAATACTCAAGCCAGAAGCTATAAAGCTTATTGTCACTTTATAAAAATCTCGAGTTACTTATTAAAATATGTTTTGTTAGTATCTTACAAATATTAGTATGCCTTGTAGCAACTTAGAAAGGCAGAAAAATATAATGCAGTTAAAATAAAAAAGAATAACTTTAAACCTATGCAGGTGAAGGGGTTTCTTTCAAGTCACATTAAAACAAAACAAAAAATCCAAAAACCTGTCTCAACTGATAATATCTAATGAACAAGAGTGTTGTTTGGTTTGGGGCTTTTGCCTGGCTTCTCCATGAGCTCATCAGAAGTTGAAGTAAATGCAACCTGGTTGTTCCTGACCAGCACAGCAGCCAGTGTGAAACTGTGGCAAGGAGGAAGATCAACTCCAGGACTGCTTGAATTTGCAGCCCAGTGAATGAGAATTGGGGATCATAGCAAAGCATCTTCAGCATTTTGTTACAGTTCCAAACAAGAAATGGGATGATGTCTTCCTGGAATGACTTATGATATTGAGTAGTTATTAGAGGGTAGTCTTTCTGAGACTTATGGCAAAAGACTGTTGTGCCCAGCGCATAGAGTGTGCACAGTCTGTTCTGAGGAATTATTATGATTAGAGATCTTGCACTGGCAGGTGGGTTAAGAATGGGGTTCGTCTTCTCAGAGTAAGCAAATTCCTGGTGCATCACGTGTAAATTGGTTACTTCTTTCTGTTGAAAATGGAAAGTTGTTTCTGTTCAGTTGTTTCAGACCAGTGCAAAACCAGCTGCTTAATAAATTTGGTTATTTAAGGTAAAGGACAAGTTTTGCTTCACAGAAACAGAACAATGGCAGCATAGTGAGAAATTATTCTAGCTACAATAACTTATGAAGGAATAAACACTTTTAAAATGGTTGAAGTGTAGTTGAAAAGAGAAGTGACCATCTCCATGGAGAATATGGAGTGAGCCCTGTTAAGAAATAAGGAAATTTAGTCTGATTCCAATGTATGTGACTGTAAATTTACCTGGTTTAGTAAATTTATTTCAAAAGTCATATATGAGACATTGTAAAGAATTAATTACAATATTCTCAACCTCTGGCAATTTGATTTGCAAGTGGCGGAATTGATTTGTTACTAAATTTGCCTTTTTTGGAGAAAAACGTTTGTGTCATTTAAAATTGTTGGTCTTACTGGTTATTCATAAGCTGTGTGGTGGATTTACTCCTCATTGTGCCTTGCAGATCTCATCTAACACCATGCTCTTGTTCCTACTGCAAGGCAGGACAAGACTTGAGCGTGCGCCTCTCTTCCTTTCTACTCTGCCTGGTTGTCTGGGTGCTTCAGTTTTCTGCTAAGGAAAACAGGAGTTTCCAGTTGCTTTGTGCCTTTGTAGTTTGGGAAATTAGATTCCAGAAGACCTGTGGAATGGACCTGTTTTGAAGACTGGGCTTTTTTTTTTTTTTCTTTTTTTCTTTTTAGAGCAAATTGGGCCATAGCTCAGTAGAGTAGTGGCTGAACTAGACAGGTGAAAAAAAAAAACTTCCTGTATATTTGGGTAAATGCGGTATGGGACATCCAAAGTTTCATTTTAATTCTGCAAGGAAGTGAGTCAATTGTTTATAAAGGAGGAATTTCTGAAGGAGATCCTAAAAATGATATGAACAGCTTAATGAAAGGTAGTTCTGTCTTATGGAGGAAAACATTTCAGCTTCATCGCTTTTAGTAGAAGTGCAGTGTAAGTGGCTGCTTGCTACAAAGTCCAGACTTGGCTCTGTCTCTTGACTCTAAGAACTGAGGTGGGTTCATCCTTTCGTAGGAAAAATTCTTGAGTGGGAATTATGCCTGTCTAATGTGAGCTGCAACTCTATCGTATGTGTTTGTGCTGTTGCTGATGTGTTTGCAGTCCCAAAGCAAACAACACTCTGTGTTTAGGTGGAGTAGGTTAGAACTTAGTACAGTCATGTCCTCCTTGCACATCCTTGATCCACAGTATTATTGTCTCATAGTCTGTATCTGGGGGAAATGCTTTTCCTAGTGAAAGTTTCTGGTGTGATTTCTTTCAGTGGATATGTATTGAGCAATTAAAAACTCAGGTGAAGTTGAAGTAATAGAATAACAGGTACTACTGTTCCTCTACTGTATTGGAGGAGTTATTCTAAAGTAACGTAACATGATGTTAGTTTAGAAGGACTTGTGTTGTCTCTCAGTGTAATTGATAGTGTACGTAGGTTGCTCTGGAAGTAATGCCTCCTATTTATTTCTATGGAAACAGCAACAGATACAAAAAGCACAATAACAGTATAAAGTCTGATTAGCATAAACACGTTCTCAAGTTGAGTTGTTCTTTGAACTGCTAACAGAACAGAAAAGCAGGAAATGCTTGATCTGTCATAACTGATGGTCTGGCTCAGTACATAGAATGAGAATGAATAGAAATGTTGAGTAAGAGCTTATTTCTTTGTAGTAAATTTTCAAAGTAAAATGCTCTTCCAACTGACACTTCAAGAGTCAAATACCAGTGGAATCAAAACTAAATAAAAGGCTTTCAAAAAAACCCAAAAAACAAAAAACAAAAACAAGTTAACTGCACTGCAAGTTGAACCTTGCTTTGAAATTAATGAATAGAAGGTTTTGTCCTTGTAATATAAGCTGAGTATGAGTATTGGTGAAATCTTTATCAGTGTTCATCATTGTTAAGAGTTCTTTCCATGTGGAGATTTCAATGCTAGGTAAGCAGCAGTAAGACACTAAATCACACTAGGTTATCATAAAGCAGTCTAAGCGAAGCTGCTCTGCATTTGTTAGGGCTGTCCCCAGGAAGAAAATAACGTACAGGTTACCTATATTTATGCAGTGGCTTGATGATGAATACTACACTGTTTATGCAGTGTAAGCCCTAAAATAAAAGTGAACTCTGTGGTTGAGGCGAAAAAAAAAATGTCTTTCAGAATATTCTTAATAACAGTGAACAAAGAGAAAAGATCAAAGCCAACCAATCAACCTTATTTTTTGTTTTATTCAATTGATTTCTAAAGGCCCTTGTTACTATAGTAACTCCAGTAGGTCTTTTAATTACAAAATTTGTAAAACGCATCAATTATTCAGAACTGCTGGGGGGGAAAAATGGTAGCAGAAAACCTACCACTGCTAGTATTGCAAACAAAGCTTGACAGACTTCCCATTAAGCATGACAGGGAATAACACACCATCAGCATAAACGCACTGGGTTCAAGTTCTCAGAAAGCAATCCCCTGATAGAGGGTTCCCCCTTTGGCTAAAGAGAAAAAAATCCCCATCGCTATCCAAATAAAATACTTCCCTCTCTACATATGCAGATGGTAAAGGTTGTTCTTCATAGACCCGAATGTAATTACAGTGTATCTGAGAGGGTTGTGTAATCACATTAATTAGCAATGTAGAGAACTGTTCACTACTGGAAGCACTGAATACCAGTGTGTGTTGCAGGTACTAGTTCTATCAAAGAGGAATCAGTTAGCTGTAATGAGCACCTTTCAAAGAATAATTGCATTCAAAGTAGACGCTGTCATTATTTGTAGTCAGATATGTTTTCAGAATGGATTTATAGTCAGACATATATTACAGTCCCAGAGTAAAAGAATTAGAGGTACGTCATGTGAGCAGCTTCAGAATGCCATCTCTTGACTTGAGAATGTGTGCTGAGTTGGTTTATTTGGCAGACCTGGTGTAGCAGTGTGGGAGCCATTGTGCTGTGACACCACAAAGGAATACAGTAGTGAAACTGTCATTGTGAATCTTTCATTTGTGAAAAATGGGACACTCTTAATGCCATTTCAAATCTATACTTTTTTTTTTCTCTGCAAGAAAGAACTGTTATTGACATTTCTTGTAATCCTTACTCCAGTATGTCACACATCACAATCTTGATTTCATCTTGTGACGAAGATTTTAATTGTATGTCCAAGTAGTAAGGTTGTCTCTGGTTGTAACTTGAGTTGTAGCCTAAACCTAAATGGCTTTACCTGTACTATTGATAGGAAATTTAACTCTGGGCTGAGGAGTCTAAATAATGCCTGAGTTCTGTGCCAGTGAAGGAAAAAAAGGGATTTCTAGAAAAACATCTGAAAACTTTTCTTCAAGAAGCTAGTTAATGTCTTGTGCTAGAAATGACTGCCAATGCCTTGCCAAATAGTAATGCATGTGGATACTGTTCTGACTATGCTGACTGGCACTTACCAAGGTCTTCACTGACCCCAAGAGTTCTCCCACGCCTTTGTCATGGTTAGCACTGTGGCATAAAGTTCTTGTGTGGTTGTAGAACGTTGGGTAAGAAGGTTTGGTAAAGGTTTGTTCTTTATCTTTGAAGCCTAGCCCTAATCTCTGCTGCACACAGCGATTCAGGCTCTGGATAGATTCTTCACAGGATCTTTGGTGTGTGAGTGGGAGATGAAGTTGAATTGTCCCTTTGTTGTGAAGCAAGCCCCTTGAATATCTCAGGACAACTACCCCCCCTTTGTTCCTTCAACCCATTGTATTAATGAAATTACAATACACGGTTTGTCTTCCAGAACCTCAGTTACGTTAAATTTATCAGGCTAATCCTTGCTTCATAAAACAAGCAGAGCTCAGTTTTTAGTGTTGTGCAAGTATTATGGTTTTTTCCTACTATGGCAGTTCCTACTGCTAGAAATGGAAGATTCTATTCCTACTATTAACTGAACCTATTTTTATATAAAACAGGACAACACAAGGTGTTTCTGTAACCCTTCAGAATGTTTCTGTGTGTGGTGTATTACCTACCAGAGGAAAACACTCCAGAAGCTCCTTAGGGCAGGTCTATTTATACAGGTTACAAAATGATTCCTTTGAGAAAATTCCACAAACATCATCCTGATACATTCTACGCTTTTTCACATTTCACAGTCTGTGATAACATAGGTCCATCAAATTAACAAAGTTTCACTGTTGGTGAATTCCTGGGAACACGTTTGTCCCTCCCTAAAAAATCTTGCATTATGATGTAAAAGTTAACTTGCAAAGCACTTCTTGCATGTACAGAATGCTGGTCATTGCTGTCAACAGCGGCATCCAGCTGCATGCAGAGGTTTCACAGGACAGTCTGGTTCCTAGGCATCACAGAAAGAAATGTAATGGTTAATGCTCCCATTTGAAGGAGAGAGTTGTAACTTGATGGATTTGAAAGAAAAAAATTAGCAAATTTTGTATTGCCGTTGAGTGCATATTTTTAAAGAAAGGAAAATGTGCCTTAAAAGTATTCAGCATGAGCACACATGCACACACAGAAAATAATTGCTATCTAATCTATCTTGTAATGTTTAGCCATCCAAGATTCTTTTGCTCTGAATTTCAGTTGACTTTCTGAAGGCTCCTGAGGATCTGAATGCTCCGAGTCTCTCTGGGTCATTCACAGAGGCTGTGGGAAGCAAGGCACATTGCAGAATACTCCTTCTTTTCATCTGGAGCTGGGGCAACCACATGAGGTCTTCATTATTAACATCAGCAAAGCAGTGTGCCCTGGCAAAGAAATAGTAGTAGCCTGGTTTTGGTGCCACTTCAAGGTGCTCCTATTTTTATGGTCTTGTGTTAGTATGTGTCTGTGTGATTGTTTTGACTTTGCTTTTACTGTCCTGCTAGCGCTTTCTGTTGGGTGACAGGAAAGGTTCTTTTGTTTTTCTTTATGCATGACATAGTGAGCAAACAAACACTGCTCCTCAGAATGGAGGAAACAGGTGGTTCTGAGGATAGAGTTCCAAGTAGCTGCAGGAAAAATCCTTCTGTTTTCATAGGCCTATTTTAGGTCCAGGAAGCTACAGATATGTGTTGATTTGGAAGATGCTGGAATAATTACTATCTCTTTTTTAATTGTTTTAAATCCTGTATTCTTTTCTTTATGTAAAAACCCATCTGAAAGCATGGGTTATGCTTTCATGAAGTTCACGAAGTTCAGCACAGGGAAGTGCATAGTCCTGCACCTGTCCCAGTACATGCTGGAGACTGACCAGCTGGAAAGGTTTGCAGAAAAGGACCTGTGGTTCTGATGGACAGTAAGCTGACTGTGAGCCAGTAACGTGTCCTTGAGACGAAGAAGACTAATGGTGCCCTGGGATGCATTAGGGGAGGAATGTTGCGAGCGGATGGAATTGATCCTGTCCATCTCTACTTAGCTGTGGTGAAACATGCATGGAGGGACAAGAGAGATGTGGAACTACCAGGGGTAGCCCAGCAAAAGGCCGTAAAGATGGTGAAAGATCTGAAGCATTTGTCCTATGAGGAAAGACAGATCTGGGGCGTCATAGCCATGAAGGAGACTCAGGGAAGGGAGGTCTGATCCATACCTAAACAGAGGGTGTAAAATGCATGGAGGCACGCTCTTGTTAGTGGTGCCCAGTGCCAGGACAAGAGGCCATGAGTGCAAACTGGAGCACAGCTTCCCTCTGAAAATTAGTAGCATTTTGGTGCTGTGTGGGTACTGGAACACTGGCATAGGTTTTTCAGAGAGGTTGTGGAATCTCCTTGGAAAGATGCTCTGAAGGCATTTGGATGCGGTCCTAGGGCACTGGCTCCACTTGAACAGGGAGTTGGACTTGATATTTCCAGAGGTCCCTTCTCACCTCAACCACTCTGGGATTCTTAATTATTTAAATTAAGTGTATGTATTTAATACCAGAAAGTTAGGTTAGACATTTTAGTACACGTAGTTCTGGTTATCAAGATTAGGAGTTGTTTAATTAATCTTTGTGCCCAAGAGATTTATATGACTAATAACCTATTTGAATCCTTGGGGAAAGGGAAGAGAGAAGGAAAGAATTTTACTTCATGTTACTCACCTGCAAAACTGAAATTGAAATTTATTAGTACGTGAAAGTTTGTAGTTGATTCAAAGTGAAAAGTAATTTATTATTATACAGAAATTCTTAATAGATAGACAATGTTGACCTGAGACTTAAAAGTAATTTTCAAACGGGTTAATTTGAAAATGGAGAGAGATTTTTCGGTCAGGTTCATACTCCTGAACCATTTTCTAGAGAAGCTGCAATTTTAGATTTCGGTCTTCATTAGCTTGCAGATAGTACTTCTCAGTGTGTGAGGTGGAGCTACCAATACTAAGTTTCAGTATTAATTGCTGAAAACTCCTTGTCTTCCCTTTGTCTTTAAAAATGATATTTTTTTCCCTAAAAGATTTCTGTGTGAGGGCTGTCATTGTTCTTGCAATGAAAGGAATGTACAAGAAGAAAGCAGTCACAATACATCCAGAACAGTGAAAACAGCAGCTGGAATTGTAACTTTTTACAGCTAAAAGGAGCATATCTGTTGTGTCTAATAGCATGACCTCCTTAGGTTCTAAACTGCCATTAATGATGAAGTTTCCATTAAAGGATAATTAAGTCTAGATGTCAGTGTGACTCTCTTATCTCTCTGAAGTAACAACCTTATTTGAAGAGCCTCATAAAGGACTGCAGCATGAAATAAATCAAGTCGATTGTTATTTTGAATGTTCTGAAGGCTGAAGGTTGGTGAAGTAAAGAAGCATCAAAAGTGAATGCTTTCCTTCTGCGTAGAGAATGACGTCTATTTAGAAAGCACAGGTGTAAGTTGCTCCTCTCAGCAGTAGTTCAAGTGAGGTATGATTAATTGAAATTAGTGGAGAATAAGTGATGCATCTGCAACTGAAGGTATCAAATGTAAGTAGATGATCCTATATCTGCTACTGGGATTAGAACATCTTCCTCTGAGCTCTGCCAATATTTTCAGGTGAATGAAAGTGACCAGGAACAAGACTGGATGAGAATAAGCATATCCATACATGGATTTACTTAAGGATTACTTTCCCTAAACTAACTCAGAATTTGCAAACTTCAAAATTTGAATTAGTACATTAATGTTGATGAATTAGCTAATAAACAAGCTTTTACTCAGAAGCAGAGATTCCAGTGATCTCTGAGTAACTTAGTGAGGCTGAGAAGAGAATGCAGTTTTGCTCATTATCAACTGTATGCAAAATTGAGTGCGTTTCTAACTGGAAATGAGAAATTGCTTTTAAGATCTGGTGCATTAACTGTTTGATGACTAGGGGCATATGTTCTTTTCTCTTTTTTTTTCTGGGATTAAATATGGGGTATCATTATTTTTTTTTTTCTGTTGTTTGGGAGAATCTGTTTCCTTTTCATAATTTCATTTAGGCAACAGAAGCTCTTTTAAGAATGAACAGTTTGGCCAGTGAGCAGTATTGTAGGTCTGGTGAATGGCTAAGTTTTGTGCTGGCTAGTAACTGGCCAACAGTGAAACAGGGCTTTATCTGAGAAGCAGTGTGTTGTATGTAATGAAGATAATGGGAGGAAAATTTTAATGCTGCACACAAGAAAGCAATAGAAGCAAAACCAAAAAGTTTTGGAAATAACTGCCAAACACTGTGCTTTTATGAAGTGTGTATCCACTGAAATCAAAAGGAATGTAAAACTTTCCTTGGGCTAAATGGCTTCTGTCATCTTTGACAAGAGTCTGTATCTTTGCTGACTGCTCTGGAGCTCCTTTATCTTCTAATCGCCTTAGCAAAAAGCAGGCTTGGTTTAGCAGGCAAGAGGCTTAAGCACAAAAAAAAGCCTCTGGAAATGAGCAGAAGGGGAACAGAGATGGGTGGCACTGGTGGATTGCCAAAGCTCAAAGGTATTAAAATGTTTGGATGCTTCTGGTGCTATTTCATTCATGAAATGCCAGGGCTGCAGGGGAAAAATAAAAGAATGTGAGTGAAAGCTGCTGCAACTCAGATGTACAAGCTCCTGTCGTAACCAACTATGTTTGGCAAATTGTGGAATAATACGAATGATGCCAAATTATCTGTCTACACATTGTGTGATAGCTTAACTATTTTAGCTATTTCAGTGTTGTAAATTATGACACTGATAGCACACTAATGTGATCCTTTCAGGTTTCTCGTTTATATTAATGAGTTTTAGTCATCTAAGGCAAACTGATAACTACTGATTAATAGCTCAGCAACTTTCAGACTAACATCAAACACTTTTTTCCCTCTTCTAACTCATTGATGTCTTATGAGTTAAGACAGTTAACAATTAACTCCCAGTTAATTGAAATCCAGATGTTAAGTTCTTGAATTTAATTTTGATCACAGCTTTAGCTGATTTCAGTCTGATTTTTTCTTTAAGTAGCTTTGAACTTCAAGAACAAGAGCATGATTTGTTTCACTTTTTTTTTTTTTAGCATTTGCAGTCTGAAGAAGAGGGATTGCTAAGCTAATTCTGAACAAAGATAAATTATCACAGGAGCATCAAATAGCTGCTAGCCAAAGCAATTAAAACCCCTCAGAAAAAAACTCAGTGATCAAGAAAAAGCAAATTATGAAGTGTTTTAGCTGTTCTAGAATTCTGTATATATTTTCAGGAAGAACAGATATGAAATTTTTTGTGCAATTAGAATAGTGGAGATCAGAAAAAAAGCTACAGGTATGCACGTATAAGAAGTCAAGTAACTATCTGTTGTTTAAGAAGATGGGTTGAGTGAGTTTGGGGAAAAAAAACCAACAAGATTGAAATAACAAATACAAAGGCAGTCTCTGGATTGTCGTATGCAGGCAGCTGCTTACAGGTGAAATCTTTTGAAGGCCTCATTGTGTGGTATTTCAGTCTTTAGGTTTTCTGTCATTCATGGACCACAGGTGGTCCAAACCTATTGGAACAGTCAGTGAGAACAACACACCGTGTTAAAACGCGATAGACTACGTACATGCAGCTTCAAAGCATTCCAGTTCTGGAACAGAAGTTTTCAAAGACCATGCAGACAAGAAGTTAGCAGAGTGCGCAATTATTGTTACTAATGCTTTGCATTTACTCTGTAGTTCTTACTAAAACTCATATTGGGCAGCTGTAATTCTTGTTCTGACACTTAGGTTGTCCAGGTCGGTTTCTGCTTTTCAGCGAACTCTTTCATTGTTTTCCAGAAGGAATATATTGTGAGAGTTTTCTAAATAAGCCATTTCTCCAAATATAGAAACCTGATCTGCTGAGAAATCTTGGCCTAGAGATCAGAAGGTCTGCTCAGTAAGCAGGATGACTTTAGAATATACAATAGCATTGACACTTCCTTCTGGTGCTGTTTAAGCTTTAAGGCTGTCCCACAAATGGCTCCATGCATTTAGTGTGCATTGTGACTGGAACTAGATTTGTGAAAAACCAATGTCACTGGAGAAAGAAAGACACATTTACTTTTCATTTTTGATGAGTACATTTTATAGTCTCTAGATACTCCAAGCAACATCTGCTAGAAAGATAAGTCTATTGTAGGGGTAATTAAATGCATGTTTTAAATGCAGACAGTTTTCTACTGGTGGTGGTGGGTAGGTAAAAATTAATTTTAAAGCCTTTTAAACAGGTTGTGTAAAAGTTACAGGTTTGTTGAAGGATGTTGGGCATTAAACGCTAAATCAGGCTTTGTCGTCAGTTTGACTGATTTATTTCTAACTTTGAGAGTAATTTTCAGCTTTAGAAACTGAGTTTGAAAAGGACTTTCATATATTGCAACATAATGCTGCTTCTAAACATTGAGCATCTGCTATAGTTTAAGATTCCCACTTTGCCATAAGAGAGTGCTAAAGTTGGCCTGCTTGACAATATTCTGTTCAGACTCTAGCCATCAGACTAGTGGTTCATGTTGCTTGTAAAAGTTGCTCTGGCATCCCTACCAAATTCCAGCTTAGCTTTCAGAAATGGTGCAAAACTGCTGTCTTTACTCAGTTCTCTACCAGTTTACCTATTGCTCAGTTTTGAAGAGATCAACCCAAGTTTATCATATCACTTAACTCAAGCTCTGGAAAGTTTTTGCTTGACCAGAAGTCAGATACATTAATTTGATGAGAAGTGTTAAGTGAAGATCTGCCTAACCAAAGTAAGGGAACCGCAAGGTGAATTCATGAATTCCAAGGTTTCTCCTCAGAACTGACATGAGATGTAGAAACTAAAGCAATAAAATAACAAATAGGTGATAGGATAAAATAATTCTCAGTACTCAGAAGAAAGGAGTCAGAAGAAAGGAGCAGTAAATAAGGGGCTTAATGTAAATCTCTGAAGCATTTCAAACCCAGTTAATTTAGAAGGGCTTTTCTAGCAGAGAGTACGCTTCAATATTTATCAATTAGATAAGTCCAATTGGAATTTGCTTTAATTTGTTGGGGTAAAAACTCTTCTTTCCAGAACTTTTAATCTTCCAAAATCCTAAACTGATTATTAAAAATTGTTGTTTGTTAGTTAGTTCAAGTAAAATAATTAAAAAATAATAATCAAAAAATATTAAACAGTTTTAGCTAGGCTTGCTTTTGCTTTCTGGTATTTTTAACTTACACTGTGTAGTTATTTTTCTCAAATGTAAAGAATGGAAGGATGTGTTTTTTGTTTTGTTTTAAGGAACATTGTTCTGCTGAATTAATGCAAAAGTCTGGGAGATGTACTTGAGAAAATCACCAACTTCCTGATTTACAAAGAATGACAAGAATCGAAAAAACTAGCGTACTGAATCATGACTTTGGAGGATGTTAACATGTCCATCAATAATAATACATACTTCATTCATTTATTTACTTTACTGATTGTTAGCCTGTACGAGGAAGATGCTATTTTTACAGTATATGTAAAAATATACATACTGCTTACATACTAAAACTGTTCTAGCAAATTATTTCACATACATCTAGATTTTTGTTCAAATAGAGAGGAAGAGGGGTCGGCAACATACAAACAGCTACTTCTTTATAGCAGTCTTGAGATATAATTCTGCAAGTCACAGAATACAGCTAGGAAATGGAAGTTCAACATGCAGGTTCGTGTTACACTGAATTCAGTCTAAGTCTGTGTTGCCAATGAAATGAGATCCTGCTCTCCTCGAGCCAGCCATGTGCTTCCACTGTTTATGTTTGCTCTGGCAATTGGTGTGATTGTGGGCTAGTTGGATCAGTTTGCTGACTTAATGGAAAACTTGCTTTCAGTCATAAAAGATAGCTTTCCATTGGGTGAATTGCTGACCTGACCGAGGCATAAGGCTGCACAATCCTGTGCAAGACCAAGGGTGAGAATACGTACCTTAGGAAAATAGGACTTTCTAATTGTGCTGAAGTGCGTGCTTAGATTGTAAACTCTGATGCCATCTAGCTTAAAAAGCTGAATGCTTAAGATCTTTTTAAAGCATCAGTTGGCACCTACAGGGTATGATCCTAATCTTGTGTTACTGGATATGAACTAACCTGTATATTTACAGCATTGCTTATCGAAACACTGAAGTGAGAAGAATGTGAATAGCCAGATGTAACCATCCCTGGTATCATTGACTCAGGCATTGGTGATGCGTTACTTGCAGTACTGAGTATCTGTCACACCATGGGTATTTCCCAAAGAGAAGGAGATAAACACAAAACTTCCCTTAACCTCTTATCAGAGGGCGTGGAACTAATCTTTAAACACTTCTATTTGACTCAGACAAGCAGGAAGACCTGTCTTAGCCTGGGTTAATGTTCTGGGTGAATGCTTCTCTTTTCAAGTTGATGACTGACTTAACCAGTAGGAATGAACTGGAGGCAGTGACTTTGCATGGCTGTGTAGGGGATGTGACAGTGTTGCTAAAGGATACTTTACAGGTTTAGCAAACTAAAAAAAAAATTGGTGTGTATTATTTCTTACTTCGGGAACAGATTTGCTTCTACTTCTCACTACAGTAATTAATGCGTATGATGTATTAATCAGGCTAATGTTTAAGGTCAGTCAACAGCATGGAGAGCTATTCAGTGTTGGCTAGGAATATCAAATAGTCTTTTCAGCTTGTACAGAAATTCTTATCTTAAAATGTGACATTATCTAGATATTGTATATATTGGAACTGCTTCTACTGGGATATGTGAAGTTGACTTTTGATTTGAAAATCATTAATATACAAGTTATAATGAGAAGTCCTTCAGAATAGAGAAAGTACTGAAATATTGTCAGAAGGAATGGGTTGTATATTGTCTTCAGAATCCTTTTCCAAGGATCACACAGGTTGTAAATAGCACTTTCCTATGCAGATGCTTCAAAAGTAGTCTTTGCTCTCCTTTACCTAGCAAGTGTAGCAGGGGTTTCAATAGGAGGGTTTTATGCCCTTTTTCCAGTTAGAGTTCTCTAGATAACAAACGTGGTTGATTTTTGTACAATAATGGTAGTTGTAATCTCTGTTATTTTTTATTGTATTGTGTCAGGCCTCCCATGCAACAAGGCTTCAGCAACCAATCTGAGAGTAATAACTTATTGTCTTTCCCAGTCTCACTCCTACTTTGTAGCTTTTGCTTCTAGCATCTTCATTCTGTTCTGTCTTCTCTGCTTCTCCACCTAGTTGTTTTACTTACCTGCAGGCAGTTGCATTTGCTGTAGTACTGACAACTGATAGTGTGCTTTCCTCTACGACAGTATTTTAGTGTTCTGTATTGCAGTTCTTTTAAAACTATTTCTCTGATAATCTCTGATTTTATTCCACAAGCATCAGTTGTTTGCTGGAAGAAAAAAAAAAAAAAAAGGTGGGTCTTCTGGGTCCAGTGTAGTGAGGATCAGGTGTGGATTGATTTTAGACATCTGTACTCCATCAGTCTGGAGTGTCACATCTTTGAAATTGTCACTTAGCTTCCCTTATCTATTTCTACTGGTCTCTGCAGGTGGGGAATGTAAGCTTGGTGGTGTCTGGGTGTGGGGGATTGGCAGTGAGCACAGTGCTTTGTGTAGATTTCACATGGCTTCCTATTCTTTAGCTTTATTCATAGAACATTCCAGGTTACATGATGGGTTACACTGCACAATCAGATCTTGAGTCAGTGAAAGCTAAGGTTTGTTGGATTTAGATGTATTTGTGGCCAACAGCAATACCACAAAAATAGTATGCTGCTACTACCCTGCTATAGTACTTGAAATTGTTGCCTATTGTAAATATCTGCATCATTCTCCTACCCCTTGACAGTGGAAAATAGAATAGAGAAATTCATTTTCCACATTCAGGAGAGAAATGGCCTTACTTCCATCACTGACCTGTTCCCAGAGCCAGGCTGATATGGCTCTCCAGGGAAAATCTTATCACTGTGAGGAGCAAAGCCGTCCTTGCCAGATCTTGTTTTTTCAGGAGGACTGTTAGAGAAATTCACTCTGTTTTGTGCATTCAAGAGCTGGAGCTCTGCGGATCAATGTTCTTTATTACAGTAGCTAATAAAAAGAGCTTTATCAGGTTACCTTGCTTCGTGGCTGGTTCTTACATCCGTCTCTGTTAAGTGTTTCCCCATTTTCTGCAAGGGCAAACCAGTCATGTGTCTCTGAGGGCAGCTGTGTAGCAACAGAAGTATAGGTGCGTCATGCAGACTGAAGCTTGTGTTGAACAATATAGTGAGAGCTCTTCAGTAAATCCTCTACCCCGCTTTTCAAATGAGATTGCAAATTTGCTGTGCCAAAGCATTCATTTTAGCCAGCCTGGACACATAAATCTCTGTACAAAAGAGCTGTCAAAAATGTCAAAATTGTGATATTAAGTAGGAGCTGACTATGCATTGGAAATCAGAATATGCAGTCCTAGTTTGGTGTGTGTCTTTGCTGATGGTTTAAAACAAAACAACAACAAAAAAAACCGAACCACGGTCTTGGACTTAACTACTTACTTCGATCACTAGAATCAAGGGATCACAATAATAAACTGCCTCTTATGTTATTAATGTACATAGGCACATTTTTCAGGCTGCACTTTAATGCTGTGGTGTAGTATAATTCACTATTGCTACACAGGGAACAGATATAAATATGAAAGCCAAACTCCAGGCATTTTTATGAGTTTTAAACAGAGAGGAATCAGACACGACAATGTAAACATAAGCAGCATGTGTGCTTTTTCTCTTGAAAGAGAATAGTAAATTCAAATGGATAATTTTATTCTTTTTTTTTTTGTAATCTTCTGCTCACCAGAATATTGGGAGCATTGAATTTTACTGTACCACTCAGAAAATTTAACAATTGTATAAAACTATAGTTTTCCCTATTGCATTTATTTTGTGAGTCTTTTTCCTTCCAATTGGAAGATTTCTTTTCATTTTTCCATTCTCATCAATGAAAAGAGTAGAAAATATGAAAGTTGTTTTGATTTCTTTTAGTATAACCTCAAAAATGTGTGATGTTGCAAAATAGGAATTAAAAAACAAGAGGAACGTGAAAGCTATTGATGTTCTACGTGGAAGCCCTGCTCCCTGAAGAATAAAGCTATTTCACATTCCCCTTTTCACATGGAGCACTGCCGCATATAATGCAGCAATTATTTTGGGGGGTAGGTGTTTCATTACCAACCTGGACCTTGGAGATGATGGGAGAAAATTTGTCTTGACCTTCCAAGGAAGACATAAAAGAGAAGCGATGTCTAAATAATAAATGTCTAAGAGAAACATGAAATGCCTAATGGTGTTGCACTTAGATTTTATGACGTGTGCATTGTAGTATAAAGAGTTGGTATATGGCTCATTTCAAAACCAGGAATATTTTCCATCATTTCTTTGCATTTTTGACCTTTCCTCTTCTCTTGGTTCAATCCCTCCCAAATATGGTTTAATTTTTTTTTTCTGCAGAGCACACCTTTTTCTGATTGTCACTTGAGATTGGAGCAAATCACAGAAAGCAAATTTGGAAACAACACTGATTCCAAACATTGCGTGATGAGATCAGGGTTTTATTCATTGTACTTTGTCATATGTGCAGCATTTGGTATTGGTAGCCACACGAGCAAATCTTGCCCTCTCTCTTTGGTCTTACGACAATATGGCTGATAATAGTGTGGATGAGAACAGGCAGGAGTACTGCTGTGTCAGCGTGGCCCTGTTTTGTACTGCTGCTCAGGGTTTGGGGGCATAAGTGCCAGGTTATGGTGTTGTGGTGTGTTTCCCCATTCCCCATCCCCCCCCCTTCACTTTCCTCATTTAGATTTTTAGCTCTCAAGACTAATGGTGGAGACTGCCGTTGATCCTAAGTTCTGAAACATTTAGTTCTGTTGATGCTTTCTATGCTGCTCTTATTTCCAGTTGCTTTGCAAAAAATCTAAACTAAAACTGATTTTAATACAAAAATAAATTGCTCTGGAATAAACAGACTATTAATTGATCTCATTTAAAAATCTTTCCTTCCAAGCAAGTGTGAGTGTTGCCATGTGTTGATCTCTTTATTTTATGTTCCTTTAGATCTGATGGAGATTCCCTTTTGCCAGGTGCGTGTAGTGCTTCCAGAGAATTGCTGATCCGAACAGACAAATGATCATAACATTGAGCTTTATTAATATTCTGAAGAACCCTTGTGTAAGATCATCTGTCATGCCGGAGCATTACCTCTGATTCTATCTTATTTGAGTGATCTGCCTCATTTTCTCTGAAATCTTACATCCTCAACAATTTCAGATACTGATTAATCAGCTGTTGCTTTTCTGTGTGCGTGTGTGCATGCTTGACAGTCTTTCTTTTACTCCTAACTTAATTGTTCCTATTCTTGGATAGAAGCAGTCTTTTAATGAGGTAAATGCTGAACAATTTACCTCTGCTTTGTTGTACCTTGTGTCTACTTAGGTCTCTCAGACTTTGTAAGGTTTGTAAAGGTATCTTTGAGGCAGTGGCTCTTTGCTGCTGAGTTCAGAATGTACCAACAGCTGAGAGCTGCTCTCTCCTGCAAAGACAAAGAACTATTGATAAGGAAATGAGCAGGATCTCGCCTGTTTTTGAAGTCAGCGTTTACCATTTGATTTCCTTCGGGAAAGAAAAATCTAATCTGATAACTGGTCCCAAAATGTTACTTGCACTTACTCTAGCTCAGAAACTGTGCTCTGAGGAGCGCAGCTGATGCTAAACATTGCCCAAAAGCCTCTCTTTGACACAGAAGCTAGTCTTTAATCCTTTTTGTCATGCTTGTTGTGATATTAAGGTTCCCTCCTGCAAAAGTTGGTATTCTCCTGCCTTCCTCTCCCTTATCAATCTCACTTTTCTGTAGCTAGTAGTCTGTTGTAGCTTCCCTCTCAGCACAATTACAAACCCATTGCATTTTGAAGAAGTTTCAAACTGTGTACCCTTAGTCTGAGCTGATCTTGGAGACCTTACCGAAGTTCTTCTCTCCTTAAGAATTGCTGAGATGCAGCTTTCCTTCTCTTGCAGGCTTCCTTTCCTAACTAAATTCTAACTTTTTCATGGCTCTTTGCCACATATTATTGCTGTTCTTTGTCTCTTCCCTCATTGGTTCTTGTGCCAATAAAGAGCCCTAGCTCTTTGTCAGTCCATAGCTGACAAGTGCTTGGTTTTGTACTGTTGGCCCAGTGGTGTCCTATTTCAATCTTCTAATCATTTAATTGAGAAAAAAAATATCTGAAGTGATATAATGAGTATTGGTTCATTGGAGATTTCAGATGATTCAATGTAAAAGGCAGGTCTGTGAGGACACAGAAACACGATGAGTTGAAAGGACAGTAAGCTTGATTTCTTTCTCAGTTCATGTCATTATCTTAAACCTAGCGATACTGCTGTTGGAATATTTTCTCTGCTCTTTTAACTGCCTAGCAGCGTCTCCGCTCTGCCATAGAGGTGTCTTTAAATATTCTACCAGTATCTATGTTTAGATGCTCACATCTATGCATGTTTCCTGTCAGCAGATGGTTGGGACAGCAGATGAATGCTCCTTGCAGCTCGTGATTTTTGGAACATTCACAGCTGTCTTTCAGCATTACAGTGGAAGTATGGATCATAACAGCAGTTCGTTAGATCCTATTCTGTCAAATTGGCTATGACAATACTACATCAAGTTTCTTCATTCAGCTTCCCATGAAGTTACAAGAAGGTTCAAGCTATGCCATATATGTACTTTACTGATGACAGAAACAAAAGAGCATGATAAACATGTGGCGTATGGCCCAAGCGTAGTCCCCTGAAGAAGGGGAGAGGTGCAAGACCAGAGAACAGGATGGGGCATAGGTCTGGTGGCTGTCCTCTGGTCTACAATGAGAACTATCCCTAGCCATGCAGGTTGCATAAGGCTGTAGCTGTGGTTGTGTCACTCCACTTGCCTTATCGTTTGCCTGTATCATATGTCTATGCCAAACAACATATGGCCTAGTATTCATGTCTAGGGTCTGAGCTATGACTGGAAGTTGTTAGGGAAAGAGAATGTGCTGCCTTTGGTGAAAACATGGAGGCTATAAAACTGTGTGATGATTAACCTAGGAACAACTCGTGCTTTTGGGAACTGAAAATGAGGTCTTAAGAAACCAAGAGAAGTTTCTCTGCTTTTCTGTAAAGTCATGTGTTTTTCATACCCCTGCTTAAATCTTACTTTGCATACTTTGTAATAGTTTGACCCCCAGCTCCCCTTGGGTGTATAGATATGACTGATAATAGTCATATAGTAATAGTAAATTGTACATATGTGTGTGTGTATGTATATATATATATATATGTGTGTGTGTGTGTGTGTGTGTGTGTATATATATATATATATATATATATATATGGCATACCTTATCCAACCTAATTTACCTTTGTCTATCCTAATTTATCTCCCCCCACCTCCTCCCTGGAATACTGATTAATCATAGGCTAATATATTGTTTGCTCAGAACACATGTGATTATAGATTATATACACAACAGCTTGCTCAGAATACATTTAATAAATTGTGTTGGTGCATCTGATCTGTGTCTGTGAAGTGCACCACTGTCACTGTTGTCTTGCTGGGTGAAACAAACCAGGGAATGGGGTGGGGCAACAAGCCATATAGTTTCCTAAAATGTTAGTTTCCATTTTATGAGGCCATCAATAGTGTTTATATATAACACATATATATCTTGATAATAAAAATGCTTAAGATACAAACGTTACTCAACTTTAATACTGACTTACTTAGAGCTGAGGAAGAATTAGATAATTCTGAGGGAGTGACTCATTTTTAGATAGACAGAAAGACATGGCTATATAGCTATAAACATGGTGTCTGTTATTTTCTGAGTATATAATGTGGAAGTTAATGCTGGGAGTCAGGCAGTCAAATACATTGTAAGTTGTTAAAAGTTCTCTGTCTCATGGTAAGAGTCACCATAGCTCAGCTGGATTCACAGCCTTGCTTTGCTGAACTTCCTGAACATACTGAAACTGCCTTGGTGAACATACTCAGACCTCTTCTTGAAAATAATTTTCTGCTAAGGTTTAATGTTAGAGCTCTCTTGCAGCATTATTCAGTAGCAGTCGTGGACTCGGATGCTGGGAACAATTGGTTCTTTTCAGATGAGTGTCATGGAATGTAATTGAGTTGTGGTCTCTGTTTTGATATGAGAATAGCAGAATTTGACCCAGGAAGAGAGAAATGCGTGGAGTCCATCCATCTAGACATAGGAAGGATTCAGGAAGCTATTGGGAGTAAAAATACAATTGAAGGAAGAACGGAGAAGAGATGAGAACTGTTTTTTATCTCTGGGGTCTGGCTACCTCATGGGTGAAGACTTGGGATTTTCCAAGTTCTGCTTCTCAGAAATGCAGATTTCAGAGCCCCGCGTAGTCCTGAGGAAAGAATTATCCATCCCTGCAAAGCCCTTCAAATGCCATCTTGTTGCAGACCGTAAGTCAAGATTTGTTCTTCATAGATACAGTAAGTGCTGGTTGCATGCAGGATTTCTGTTACGAGTTTGTCCCACCTGTAAGGCTAATCAGCACTATACTAGAGTTAAACATCTGTTGTGAATTAAGCTGCTTCATGCAGGCCAGCCCTCTGGCTTTTACTTCTTTTTTCATTATTTCTCCTAGCTGTGTATGCACTTCTGTTTGTTGATGGTAAGTGCCTTCCACAGTATGTATCTCTGAAGTGCAGTGTCAGCACAAAAGCCACCCTGAAGGATAAGATTTAAAAAAAAAAAAAAAAAAAAAAAAAAAAATCCTGTGTAGGCAGGAAGCATCTTCAAAGGAATGCTATGAAGAGCATCCCTTAAGACCTAACTCCCCTGATCAGCAAAGCAAGCATGGGATCAGCCAATTTTTCTGGTCGGAGTGCACAATGTCTTTGTGAAGTTTCTGTCTGAGTGCAAGTAGGGATCCTTGAAAGATGCATTAGATGTAGACTACCTAGTGTGTTTACTGTTGATTTCTGATTCAAACAGCAAGAAGTACTAGTGCTTCAACTACTGTCTGTCCCTCACGTGATGTTTGGCTTCCTACTGCAGAGTCTGATGGCCTACTGGGGTGCTAGCCAGCACAATTTATGTATTTATATCATATTGCCAGTTACCTTTCTAGCAGGCCGGTCTGTCAGGGCTGGTGCTGCTCCCTTGGAAGGGTTAATTTTGTCTCACTTTTTGTACACAAGGAAGTAAATCTTTGCCTCTTAATTCTTTTGTCACTTTTCTATTGCCCATGTTAATTTAATTTGACAGCCTGGCGAATAGGATTTGTCAAATACTGTAACCTTAAGCAATGCAGATATTGAAAACTGTGCCTTAAATTTATATAATCCAGATGTGAGAACTAATAAAACAGTGTGATGAAATGAAATGTCAGGCTTTGCTGGGAGAGAAAGGAAGAAATAGTATTTGCTGTTTATTTTTCAAATGGCATGAAGTACAGAGCAGAGTTCAGTCAACGATATTAGCCTCCAATAATAGAAATAATTTTTGTCTTCACAGTGCTGGTAGGTATTAGTGAGCTTTAGGGTTTTTTAATCAATCATATTTATAAGACTTGTTGAGTAAAAACAAGTTATGTTTGGGCAGTGAAAAGGCTACTCTTGCTAAGTACTTGCTGCTAAGTTGCTGAAATGATCTGCAGCTCAAACTTGTTAAGGCTAATTGTGCAGACCCTGTAGTATCATGTGTGAAATTGTTTACCTTCCTCTTCCTATCAATGTAATGCACCACTTGAAGAGAAGATGTTTGTTGTCTTACTAGTCTTAAATTAAAAAAAAAAAAAGCTATGGATGTAATGATTTTGGATCTGCTGGAGTTACCCAGGCGAGTTAAAGTGAAGAACTCCTAAAAAGTGGGATGAAAGAGTGAAACCTTGTAAGCATCTGCTTCATGAGCTCAAAGTGAGTAAGCTGCAGCATCCTATTTAGGAATTTCACTGCTACAAAAATATGTTCACAAACTATGTATGTAAAACAAAGCATAAAATGACAAATTATGTGTATAGAACAAGCTCTGTTCCTATAGTGTTTCTTCTTTTCTGAGTTGGAAGAGATTGAATTATAGTAGCTAAAATAATTTTGGCTGAATCTCTTCGCTCTCTCTGGTTACAGCTCTTTGGCAGAGGGGAAGAAATACTGACAATATTTTTCAAGTAATTTATTCCGCAAAAGTGAAATTCCATGTTAGCTCAAAAATAGGTATTAGAATTAGTGTTCATCAAATTCAGAGCATAGCCCTAATATGTAGGTCAAAAAGTTAGAAAATTTAAAATATTTCAGTTTGATATTTAAAATACATTTTTATTTATTTTACTACAGTTAAGATAAAAGCTGAAGAAACTTGCAATCAAAATCACAATTTTTCATTTTTAATAAATATTCAGATAGTAAGCCAGAAGAATCATGCATATAACTCAGACAAGAAGTGATCTCAACACCAGTATTGGCTAACTTGATTTGACAGCACCACATTGTCATGATATGATAAAATGAAATAGGACTGTTCTTAGATTTATTTCAGTTCTGTACCATCTGAATTAGGTGTCCAGAAACAGGTCAGAAATTGAATTGTATTTAAATGTCACCCTGAATTCCATTCTGAGAAATAGCACTTTTCCTATTTAACTAAAGTTAGACTGAATCCAGACCATCTCTGGCTTTGATTACACAGAGCCAAAACGTATGTAATAAGATTTTATGAAAGAAACCCAACCACTGACTTTATGCACTTCTGATTTCCTTAAGTCAAAAGCTGCAGGAAAAAAAGCCCTTAAAAGTTATACTGGGATTTTTTGAAGAAGTATGAGATATAAGCAAATGCATGCTTACTTTATTCCCGAGGCTTCAAATTAGAACTGCTGTGGGATGCAGCCCCTAATGTCACCTCAGTTAATGAAATAATTGCTCACACGGGAGCCTTGTATATTATAAACTGAGTCATGTGAAGCTAGGGAATTAGTTAGGAGGCTGAGACATGGCAAACCTTAGCTATTTCTGCATTTTCCATTGAAACACTTTTTTGTGTTTCGCAGTACAGAGCTACCTGTTATTCTGTCTCTGTAATGTAAGAGTACTACTACTTACATCTGAAGGGAGGTTTATTATTTTAAGCTCATGAGCCCTTAGCTATGCTGGTGGAAGATCATCTTCAGGCTGATATAAGGGTAATGTTTTTTTTTTATCATCGTGCAAATGTTGGAATGCCGGCTTGGGCCAACTGCAGTTTCTGCTGGAATATCCTGGTATCTCACCTTTTCCAAGCCATGCTTTTGGGTATACTTTGTATGCAGCCAACTTAGACGTTCAGGGTGATATTATTATTAAAAGGGCAAAATTTGAACAGATAAAATTTGACAGCTCTGGATATTTTCCAAGAGAAGTATTCTGTACCTTGGACTTTCAACAACTGCTATATTTCAGAGAGAGAATTCTCCCTGAGTTATTTTGTCCAAAGTTTTGTGTATGCCATCAAAAAGAGTTTTCTGCATCAATCACAGCTAATTTGGATGCAGACAACACTGCTGAAAGATTTCAGGGAAGACAGATCCACGCTGAAGATCTCATGTTTTTTAGACAACGCAGTATCTGTCTGGATTGTAGCTCTTTGAAACCTCAGTATAACCAAGTGCAAAGACATAAGTAATAGAAGTTCCATTTAACAAACTCAATCCTGTTCAGCTGATCATATGATCTAGCCTCTTGGGTTTGTTTGATTCATTCATTAGCTGTGTAATCCATTCGTTTCTGCTTTGGTTCCGTAAATCACGTGCTTGCCAGAGTAGAGAGAATTGTTTGAAAGAGTGGAAGAGCCTTTAAGCAGAAATGAGAGTATGTGTAAAATGCTCACCCAGCATAGCTTGGGGGAATGAATGCTGGCCTCTCTACAGTATGGAGCTGAAAGACCAGCTAAACCTCAGCCATTTCCCCTCTTTCTGGTTAATGTACTAAACATGGTACTAGGCTATTCCCAATAGGGACATACTGCAGCTTCCAAGACTGGGGATAGCTTTCTTCTGTCATGCTCAGCCATGGCTTTGTATGTTTTTACTCCAAATTACAACATGGTTTTAATCTAAACAGACATCAGCTCTCTATGCCAAGCACATCAAATATATATTGCGAGGATAACAGAATGGAAGAAAGTAGTGTGGTTCACAGAGTGGCTGTGTGATAGTGAGGCAGAGGAGGGGGCTGTGGAGGAAAGGATTGAGCAGAGAATGGACCCCCTAAAGCAAAGCAACTAATGGAAAAAGTGGTGAATGAATAGAGGTATTGTATTCAACTTAGTGAAACAGATTCCCCAGGGATAGGTTAGGTTCCAGGATAAATGAAATCTCCCTTCAAATAGCATTCCACCCGATCCAGATATAAGCATGACGATAACCTGTGAAGAAACAGAATTCAGAGTATTTATCACTTCTAATTTACTTGCTTTTTACCTACACTGGAAGTGGTGTACTACCAGGAAATTCTGTCTTTCTGGAATATACTTTGCTCTAGGATTTCTCAAGCGTCTCCTCCATTGTTGTTATTTCAATTCCAACGTTTTATACTTAATATAGTTTGGAAGATGTAGGCTTTTTCCACAGTTGCTGCAAAACGCAAGTCTCCATAGCTTGGTTCTTGTCAGTCTTCTAGGGGAACCAGATAGCAACCAAAGCAGACTGAAAAGTCTGTCATTTTTTGTTTTTTTTTTTTCCACCTTCTTGGGGTTTCTTGTTGTAAGCATCAGAAAGATAAGGAGTGGGACTTCCCACAGATAGAGACTGAAGGGTGTTTGCTTCTTAGAGCAGGATTGTAGTCGCTGAATGGGAAGCACGATGTGACAGCACTGCAGCATGGAAACACTGTTTTAGAAAGGGAATGTGAACAAAGAATGCTGGTTTAGGAAACCTTGAAATTATTTGTTTTGTTCTGAGGTCACAAATAAGAGCAGGTAGAGGATATACAAATGCTCAAGAAAACTACTTGAGACTGAGGAGGGAAGACAGATGGGACTCTTGTAAACTGCTCCAAGGCCAGAAAGCTGTACGAAGTTACAGCGCCATTCTTGTGATGTTGTGTTAAGCTCTGCTTCTTTGAGAGTTGTGCTCCTTTTTATTTAAGTGATTCCTGCCATAGTTAGTCACAGGACAATTTCAGTTTTCACTGCAAAAATGTGTTGGGTTGTACTTCTTCTGATAGCGATAAAAAGTTTTAAAAACACAAAGTGTAGTCTAAATTTAGAATAATATAGAAATTGTTATTATTTTCTATCATGATTTTTCAACTCCTGACTGTGAATAGTAATATCTGTTAGGTGGACAAGGGTACTTCAGATACTTATTGTAACTGTGTCGTCTTCAGCCTTGGTGTTTGTTGTTGTAGTTCTTTAGAAACTCGTGCCACACTTGCGACTTACGGAGTGCTTCTGGGTATTCGATTTCTATTTAATTATCAAACTTATGGATATGATTATCTACTTAGAAAGTATGCAATTGTAACTAATATGGTGATATAGAACTGTTATATCTCTCTTGTTACTATAAAGTTTTGTTAACTTTTTGGAAAAAAGACACATTGCAGAAGCAGTCGTATGTGAAACTGGCACAAAAAATATTCATTCTTTGAGTGAGTGAGAACACGAAGGAAACAAACGGTGTGGAAGGTGCCATTTAAGCCATTTTTAAATGGCTTAAAAAAAAAAAAAAAAGTCAAGCTAAGACTTGTTCTCTTTAGTGCATAGTTTTATGCTACAGCTGCTACTTCTCCAGCCAGACATGCAACAGTTCCACTGCAGCGCTCCCTGAAGACTTGCTATTGCTTAGGCTGTCAAGATCAACAACAACACAGCGCTGCTGAAAGTATGAACCACTACTTGAATAGTGCCAACACTTTATAATGTTACAGTTATTACCGAAATAGAAGGATTTTGACTTTGTTTGGCTCTTTTTACAAATCCACACCTCTGATTTGCAGTTTTTGAAAAACATATTTATTTGCACTGTGGCTTTTCAGAGATACTGCATTTCTCAGTCTTATGCCTTGATGTACTGTATTTTGACAGTTGCTTCAAAGCTTAAGTGGATTGGACTCCAGAGGGTTGTAGATTTAGAGTACATGTTCAGATGGATGGGGATGAGGGAAAGAAGTGTCATAACAATGTCTGAACCCTGGGAAGCAAAATGGTACTCAGTAACAGTGCCAGTATGATAATATAAGTGTAGAATTATAGGATGATTAGAATTAGGTCACTACTTCATAAATAAATTAAAAAATTCTCTGAAATTGCTTGTGTTTGTTTTATGGAGCAACAAAAATGATGTAAAGTCAAGACTCAGGTAAATGCTGAATTTCAACACAATTCTCACACTGACTCTCGCACCTTGTGGCCATAGGTAGAATGTTTTGTCTATAAAACAGGTTATGTGCTTACCGTCCTTTGTCAGAGAGGTGGTGTGGGAATTAGTTTTCAGTTATGAAGTTCTTTAATGTGCTTTATTTCTTTATGGCTCAGAATGGACTTCAGCCATACGGATTTTCCGTGGCTCAGAAAAGACCTCACCTCCTGTTGTGCTCTCAGCTTTATTCATCTGAATTGCCAGAAAAAAGCTAACAAATTGGCATGAGCTCCAAGGAGAGTAGCAAATGACTCAGGATCTGGCTGGAGGCATTAAATTAACAATGTAAGATTAAAAAAGATAAATATGTGTAGCTTGGTGAGAGCTGTTTCCCTGGAGCTAATTATGCCATATTATTTTAAAGATGTAAATGTTGATGGATTTGGTTAGTGTGCTCCAGAGAGGTAATTGGCAGAGAATAGAGGAAGCAAAAAGGAATTTCAAGTTGAATACCAAGGGAAAAGGATTTCCTGACAGTATATCTCTTGCTCTGTCAAGTAGGCTTGCAGGGGGTGCTGAAAACCCCACTGCTTGGAACATGAAAATCTGCTAGGAGAGGAAGAAGTGCTGAACTGGGATAAAGAGGTAACCCACTGAGTCTTGTCTGTTTCAATTCTTGTAATTAGAGAGATTCAGATACCATTATTGATACTGCAGTAATGTCCAGAAACTCAAATCTGAGAGGAGTGCTGTAGGAACACACAAACAAGTTTTCTGTATCTTTTACAAAATCTGTGGAGCAGTCAGGAAGGTCGAAACCAACTCAGAACTGAGTATTGAGGAGCCACAGCCACGATGGCTGTAGATATTCGTCCCTTTTCTGTTCCATACCCAGCAGAGACATGAAGGCAGCCCCTTGCACATCCATTGTGGCATGGCTATCCTTGGAGTACCCAAGAAAGCAGCAGTGAGCAGCTTCTATTGGGCTCTACAGCGCTACAAGAGTGTACAACTTCTGAGTTCACAAACATGAAAATGCTCCCTGAGGCTTTCAGGGTTACCCTGATGTATTATTGTAGGAATAACTTTTGGAAAGTTCAGCAACTAAAGTGAAAATTCGGTTCTTAACTCAACTGAAAACAGCAGTTCAAATTCTGTGTTAATTATGAGCATATTCTGTCTTAAATCTTTTTTGTTTTTCTTAGATTGCACGTTTTTCTATGCTGCAACACATACCAGAGCTGACCTGAATATTTGAGGCAGAGTAGCTGTAGTACCTTGGAGTTCCTTGCAGGCAAATTTATCTTGGTAGTACTAGCAATAGCACAACACTAAATATGGGTTAACACATGCTGCAATTACTCTCTTTCCAGTCATCAGACTAACTTGTTAGACTTACCGCAAGTATCTCTACAGTGCTCAACAGTCAGCTAAGCATTTGGCCTGGAAAACATCATCAGCAAAGACAGCAGAAGTAATGGATATTTCTGTCAATTGAGACTGAGACCTAAAACCAAAATGTCTTTCTTAAATCAGCCAAATTCTGAATTCTGGTATGTAAACTTAAGAAATAAATCAAGTTGATCATGGCACTTGGTTTGATCAGAGAACTGGGTCAGCTGTCTTTTGTAAACAAAACAGTGCGTTCCAAAACCTCAAATGAGAAATTATAGTTAGGAGTCCTTGATTCTGTTAAATGGGAAGTACCTATGTTATTCCCTTAATTAGGAACACTTATTTTTCTGAAAAATGACTGAAGCTAGGACTTGAAGTCAAAATTCTGTCAAGAATGTGTTCGGTAGCTTGTTGACAAGTTGCTGCTTTGCTAAACAAGAGGCTTCTTTAACATTTGTTCTCAATGAAGTGGAGCAGTCTCCTTCAGTAATTATCATACATAAGAGATCCATGGGCTCGTCAGAGTGTTCTTTTCACACCTGTGATTATAGCCATGCATGCGATCTCATAAATAATGTTTCTGTCAAGCTTCGCTAGTGAACCCTGTAGGATTTTATTCCCCACCTGTAATATAGTGATACCAAGAAAGGCCAGTTCCATTCCTTTCCTCTATCACCATTTAATTGCTTGCCTACACCATTTTGCCACAACAAACTGTAGCCATAGTAGAGCAGCTCTTAACATCTTGGTCAATAATGTCTGTTAAGCAGCGTATTTTATTTATGACAGTATATGAAGCCCACACCATGCAACTTTGGGGTATCTCGTAATAAGAATCTACTGGTGAGAAACTTTGACATTTTCATGTCATCTTTTTTGAGGCTGCTTCTGTTTTGAGTCATTAAAGTGGAGATAACTAATTTTCAGGAGACAACTGCAGTAATTTAAAACAGTGAAATTGTTAGCATTGCTGCAAATCACAGGATCCCTGCTGTTCTTGTGCTGGGCAATTGCAGTATTTGAACACTTGCCACCCTCAATGGGCAGCATCTTTATTAGGATGTGTGCTGCCACACAATTAAGCAAATATAGAAAAAGATGTGATCTGACTTTGAGTGCATTTGCTCTATCCTTTCAAAAAATATCTAGGCCTTATAAAGGCTCCCAGAATACTGTTGTCAGTAGAAACAGATCAGAAATTTAAAAGCTGTTATATTTTGCTTTTACTGAACTCTCTACTTCAGACTTGCTTCTTACAAGGAGAAAGTGTGGTGTAGACATCGTACAAATTAAAGCTAACACAAAAATTCTATTTCCAGCAGCAGCTCTGAAAGTCAGGCAGAGGAGCTGGTTTGTCTGGACTGTTTTAGCTTTCCTTATCCACACACTGCCACCCAGGCATAAGAATGTGCTCTCTGCATCCCATCAGTAACACTGCTCCAAAGAGAAATGCTGTGATAATAAGTAGTAATGTGTCTGTTTCATTCATTAGATATATTGTGACTTAATGATAACATTAATTGAATTGGCTGAATAAGTGCTGTTTGGGCATTATGCCAGTATTTCTGGGAGTTGGTGTAACAGACATGCTTCTGAGGAAATGAATGAATCCATCTTATGGTAGGCACCGATTTAGTGTCTGTTCCTGTGATTCTCATCATCTTACAGCTCTGAAGCGATACGTAAAAATAAAATTATATGGTTGCCTGTTCAGTGCTCACCAGCACTTTTTTTTGTCACAGTGACAATGACTGGAATTAGCAGATGATGTTCCCTTTCCTGTTGGCGTATTCACCACCAGCTAAACACTTCTTATTTGGTTCCTCATTGCTGTGTGCTCCAGACCTTGGCCCAGACAGATCAGCAGCTCTTACCTCTACCTCTGTGTTTACTTTCTGCCTGCTTCAGGCTCTGACATAAGAGAAATTAGAAGGCAGAAAATCTTTTGTTTTCTCTCAGGTGTTCCTGACAGCAGGTGCTACCAATCTTCCTTTCCATTTATTAGTCCCATGTGTGGTCCCCTGCTCCTTCTCTGAGTGGTTATAAGAGTTCTGCACCATTTTGAGTGCAGGGCTCAGTCTTTCCCTCCCACTGTTATATTAGTAAAGGATACATTAACTTAATTGTTGATGCTGTCATCATTTAAGTTAAGAAAGCTCTCTGGTCCGTGTAAGTGCACAGTCTGTGTGTCTTTTAGCAAAATCTGAGTTCTTTCATTATTTAACCATTGTTCTTACTTAAGCATGTGTGTGTACAGTGAGACGTTTCAATTATTGACGCTACTTCATTTAGATACGTTTTTCTTGGCTTCAAGACAATGACTAGATGGAGGGAAGGAGTGGTGGAAGTGTCTTTTAAGGTAATCTATTGTGTTAGAACACAATTCCCCTGTAACCCCTTTGGTCAAACTTGGAGCTTCAGCCAGCTGCCTCTAACTACTAGCATATGTCTGAGGAAGGGAAAGAGGTGCAGGAGGGAATACTCTGAGTACAATAGTATTTCTGCTTTCTCTAAGCTAGTGATCAGCTGCTTCAGTTGTAAAGGCAAAAGAATAAAATAAATGATCTGTAAAGGAGCTGCAAATCTGAGACAGAAAGATTGTCCCATCCATCTAGTGATTTTATAGCAAGTTATAGTGACTGTATTTTTCCTTGTGTTTTCATTATGAAGGAGGATCTCAAAGTACTTCAGTGATTTGTAGTAGTGATTCAGCAATGGAGTGGGAGCTGAAACTGTGTCGAAAACCAGGACCAAGATCTTTTGTTCTTAATTTATTCTTTGAACTCTGGTATCACATTCAGTTTTGCATTCAAAGACAAACCACTGTCTGTCAACAAACAGCAGTGCTTATTGCCACCAGATAGAAGTTATTCTCAGTTGAACTTTTTGAAATGTCTTCACTGAATCTGCCTTGATGGTGATCTCAATCAGGTGTCAGCGTTTTTGTTCTATTGCTTCTGTCTCTGACTGTGCAAAGCACTACCTGCAGGCCACCTTACCAGCTGATTTTCCTGCCTCTACATTTGAATACTCAAGAATATTCTCCCTGTTCCTACCCTCCCAAAAGAGGTATTTTTTTTTTCTTTTTCCTACTTTACATGTGGCAGCTATTTTTATTAACCTTGAGCGGCATAAAATTCTGATTTAACTGTTGTCCCCTAGCTACATCAGGGGAAGACAAATTGCTATAGAAATAAGAATATTAATAGCTTTAAAATCAAATTACTTTAATGTATGGTATGCGTGCAGTCAGTATCTCTATTAATTTTTGCTTTATCTTCTACGTGAGATGCCTGTAACAGCTCTGTGACTATTGTTGGAAGTGAAATGTGAGAAACAGTGTCTTTAAGGAATAGATATAAATCTTCCAGATAATTGCAATCAAGTTTGAAGTCCACTTCTACTGCAAAATTTAACTTATTGCTTCTGTGTATTGCTTCATTACGTGTAATGTCAGCACTGCATGGGAACTGACTGAGGATTTAGTTCAAGTCTCATTTTGAGCATGTGCTCTGCTCCCACCCCTATTGTTTGGTTAGCCCTCCACCCTCTTAAAAAAAGGGGGGGGGGGAGGAGGGGGAGGAGGAACCCAAGAAAATGGACAAAAAAAAACAAAAGAAAAGCATAACACTTCAGTTACAAATCTCAGTGAGCAAGTCCTTGGAGCTATGCTAATTACTTCTGGAAGCTAATTATTGTATGTTAGTAAACGAACCAGTTAGAAAGAATGTTAAATATACTAGACTTGTAACAACAAGTCTCCTGTCAAAAGGGAGAATGCTAACTTCTCTCTAGCTCCACATGAGATATCAGCAGCTACAGGCACCAGTTGACAGAAAGGTGAGAAATAAAGTAATCCAGGAATAGATTTTTAAGTGTTAACAGTGAGCTTCTTCATTCCATGAGCTTTCCATACCGCGCACTTGCTTTTGTGCTATTGGTACAGTAAGGAAAGCCTCTTTCCCCTTGCTGTTCCCCCCACCAATTCAAGACTTGGTGAATGCTGAAACAAAACAGGAATTTGAATGCTGACTCACAGGCATCCCCATTTATTCTGTCCTGGTTGCTTTAATTCCTGTTTTACCAGCTATAGCAGGATTTCTACAAATGAAGTTTCAGGCTCTCAAAATGCATTCACTTGTCCAGAGGGAAGTAATGAAATCCAGAATGTACCAATTCAAAACGTTCCTGATTCCAAACCAGTCTCCTGGGTCATTCAGTGCAAAGAACGCAATTGAAGAGTGAGCTCAGTTCAAAACAAACCTGGAGTTCATTATCAATTTGGGTTGATTTAAGCTTGTGGTCTTCCCCCCCCCCCCCCTTCTGGGGCTCTCTGAGGTGAAAGTTGTATCTTCTACTGAAGAGAAAGCATTTCATGTCATGACATGCTGCATAGCCTGCTCACATTTCTCTGACAAACTCTAGGGCTTTGCAATCCTGAGAGGAAACCCTCGTTAAGAATAGGGCACTGGAAATGTTTTCTCAAAAGTCAGAAAGCTTCTTGTGCTTTATTGTTTTTAATCATAAAATGGATGTGATAAAATATGAAGTGCATGACTTTGAAATTAAATACACTCTTCCCTTCCCTCTTTTTTTTTCTTGCTTCTGTAACTTGCCATGTGAGGTTTTGGCTTTATTAGGCAGATACTATGCCAACATAACAGATGTTAAGATGGTATCAGATATCCACAAAGTTCTCTCTTCTCAAAGAGTCTGGTCTTGTAAGAGTATAGCTGATACTGAATAGATCTCAGGTGTCAATGGCTGTACTGCATAATTAATTATAACTTTATATGGCAGAGAAAGAGCAATGTTGAGTGCATCAGTGGTAATGAATGGATCTGTTTACTAGGGATCTAGTTTAAATGGTTTTAATCTTTCCACTGGCTTACCATTTTATCCAGGCCTTTTTCATTAATTAATTACATGATAGTTAATCCTTGTTGCTATTCAGATATGTGTTCCACCTGAGAAAATTTGTCTTACTAAGCTGGCTAAGGAACCAAGGTGTTTCTGAGCACCTATCTATGCAAAAAGTCATACTTTCAATCCTATGGGTGTCAGACACTTCTGCTACCATGAAGTACATACACCGATGTTTCCACAATATATCTTCATATTACATACATACTGCATGTCTGTTTTCAGTGCATGCTTTGTGCAGCCTGGCTGAGGTAATGTTAGTGTCAGCGAGAAGCAGGTGCTGTGGATGTGGCATGCCACCTGCTCTTTGGCTGGAGCAACTGGAGCAATGGCAGTGAGTTCGAGGTTTCCTCTGCAGGTTTACCCTCAGTGTAAATTGGAAAACCAGAGGACAGCGCTCTCATTCCTCCAGGCACTGGGTGCTCTTCTCAGCCATAAGTTTATGCCAGATCCCTGTGCGTGGGGCTGGTGGTGAGATGCCGTCTGCTGGTGCTGTGTGCTTCTGGCATATGAGCAGCAAGTGACAAACTGTGTACATGGTGAGTTTTGACCGTAAACTGTGGCCCTAAGAGTTTGGAAGGTGGAGGTTATCATGAGCTTTGGATATCTCAAGAATCTATCCTTGCTTTAGCCTGTCTTTCATTGGACAGTGAATGTCTTTTACATACAACCCAAGCTTTTCTAAGACTGAGAGACAGCTAAAATACGAAGTTTTCATAAAACCGTGTGTGTTTCCCAGTTGTAACCTAAGGATGTTACTTAATCTTTTGACTCTCCAGGTGCACAGTTAGCCATGAAAGCTCAAGTGAGAGTTTTATTTTCAGTACAGAAGGAGATGTATGTATTATTCATGGTGCCAAATGTAATGTGGTAAATGGTATTTCTGTTTTCATTCAGGTCAGTTATTTGCCTCTCAGAAACATAACATGTAGTAGGTTCGGTTTTTTCCCCCTCTGCTGATTCCACTTTATCCTCTTTCCTTATACCCTTCTTATCTATTCCTAATTCTCTACAGAAATGCTTAACTGAATATCAGATAGATTTTTAATATTCAGGTTCTGTGCATGGGCTCTGACATTTCAGGTGGTTGCTTTGGAAGATCTGTAAATTGATTTACTGTATAGCAATAATCTTACCTTAAACTATTCTTTATAAAGAATTGTAAAGAAAAGTTCTTGTTGAAAATTTGAGTGTGAATCATAAATTACTTCTAAGGATTTCTTAGTTTTCATTGTTTCTAGCAAGTGCTGCGTAGTCAAATTTTGATCTGATTTAAAACTCTGGTAAGCCTTTGATGTCACTGAAGTTATGCAAGGCTTACTTTGCCAGCCTCTCACCATTTCCTCCTGCCAATACAACCCAGACTCTCAGTCTCTTCAAGAGGAGCAAATGATTTACTGGGAAATTTACTTAGTTTCACCAGGGTTTTCCTGTGTTGTGTCATGCAAGTAAGGGAGAAAGGAACACAAGCTATTAAAAGCAAGTCTGATGTGTTAATTCACCCCTAGCTGGTCTGGAAGTGTAGTGCTGGCTGAATGCCCAATGAGTGAGAGATGGACAGGTGTATCTTTACACCATCTAACAGTGCATTTAGGGAGATTGTCCAGTTTTGAGAGGCAAGAAAAGTGCATTTTAGCTTACCCTTATTTTGGTTCTTTAGGGTAAGATATTTAGAAGTTGCTAAAGCTTTAACAAGCATGCCTGCAGATAGTGGAATGTATGGCGTACTGCAACTACCACCTGTGCTTTTTTGCAAAGCCTTTCATCTACCAGAATAGTGTGTGAGCGGTGGTCTCATTTTTCTCATACTGAGGTTGATGTGTAATCCATGTAAGTTAATGGCATCACAACATCCTGGTGTACACATGAGGAGAAGAAGGTCTTTTATTCTTGTGATAAACATGGGTCTTCATTTCTCGGCATTGCTGTCAGATAGTCTTGTTACAGTGGTCTGTCTTACATGCGGTAATCTCTAGTGCAGTTTGTAGGCTGCTTAAATACATCTGTGTTTCCACTGTGGATAGGTTAGGCAACATGTTTAGTAGTGCAGTGTGTTCTGCTGTTGCAGTGGAGACAGGGCCTTTGGTGGTTTAGCTAAGCGTGGCAGAACCTTGTTAAAGCATGAACTGTTCTACACTATAAGCAGGACCATCGCAAGTTCTCCACCAAATCCAAAGCTTGCTTCAGGACACTGTTGCTATATATTGCAGTGCACAGCATTGTTTTTTTCTCCCAAAGACCTCTTGGTGTCAGCTGAGCTCTGACACCCCAGCTCTGACAACCACAGAAGAGGATATGAGTAAAGAAGTAGGTTGGAAATGGCATTGGGGAGAGAAGGGGAGCTGCATATATGGAAAAGGAGAATTCAGAGTGCTTCTTTGGGCAAAATAACTGAACTAATTGTTGTCAGTAGAAATTAGTCTTGCTTTTTTCCCAGGTATGTCTCTAGCTGGTGTGTATCCCATGATTTTCTCATTGCTCGTACTGTAGAAATGTGGTCAGTAACTTTAATCAACCTCTAGCTTGTGCTGCAGCCTCTCACAGGACTGTGGTAAAAAGTGTAACAATTTGAGATTTATTTGCTTTTGTAGCTTCTGGATATGTCCTTTCCTGTAGGACCCCCCGTGACTCTTGAATGTTCTAATAAGAAAGCCTGAGGCCTCAGGGGCTGCTGATCACACTAGCCTTATAGTATGGGCTAACAGTGGTAGAGTATGTATGTGGTTTTGCTTGTAAAAAGAAGTGGAGCATGTTTTTAAGGAGCATATTTCCTCTCTGCCTCCCCTCAGTGCATACAAATGTTATTTTAGAGAAAAACTGTGCTGCTGTGCTAGTTTGTAGAAATCGGGCTGTACTGTTTACTAAAACTTTCTTCTGTGTCTCATGCGTCTGTCCATGTATATACTTCTGTAACTTAGGGCTGTTCTTATAGGTTCCACGATGAGATTTATTTTCTGGGGCTTACTGGAAACATTATCAGAGAAAAATAAACACCATAGAGAACTCATAGCTGATGACCCAGCTACGCTGTGTTTTTTCTGTCTGTTTTTTATTATACTTGTGGTTTTCACCAGATTTGCTTCAGCTGTGATTTATTTTAATCTTGTGCTCTGGCATTTGCAGTTTAAGTGTGTATATTCCTTGTGTTTTGTTGAGTGTTACTGCTTTTCTGTTCCCCGAGTTGTGGGATAATTTTGAGGTAACGTCCAGGCCTTTGTCCTTCCTTGGTATGGGCCTGGTTGGGCAGCTCTTGTTCAGAGGAGGAGCCTAAGTAGGGTGTTTGGGCTTTTACCTACCATAATAAGTAACTTTTTGGTGGTACCCAAGATCTCTAAAGCTTTTTTATTTATTTTATTATGTATAAATTCTGGGCCCACATCACAGAATCAAAGGGGTCTGAAGGGACCTTTGGCCCTCACTTAGTCGAACCCCCTGCTGAAGTAGGCTCCCTGGAGCGGGTTGCACAGGGAGGCATCCAGGCAGGTTTTAATATCTCCAGAGAAGAAGACTCCAGCGCCTCTTTGGGCTGCCTGTTCCAGAGTCTGTTATCCTCAAAGTAAGAAACTTTTTCCTCACGTTTGTATGGAACTTTCTGTGTTCCGGTTTGTGCCAATTGCCCCTTTTCCTGTCAGTGGACATGACTGAAAAGAGCCTGGCCTGCCTTTCAGCAGAGAGATTGTGGGGTGAAAGGGGCGCAAGATTTCTCCATAGATTTTACGTTCTTCTGGTTCTCAGGGACAGCTAAAATGTAACTACTGCAGGATGTCCTTTGTGTTTTGTTGTTAGATGTGTCTGCTAGGGGCTTCCATAATGCCAGTGATGCTGTTTTTTTCTACCTCTCAATCTATGAGCTTAGAGCAGCTGCCTACAAGACCTGTAGTCTAACACTGTGTGTATTGTTTGGGCAGGAACTTCTCATTTGATTACCATATGATTCACAGGCATGCTGTGATACTGGCTGATGTCATGTGTCCTGCTCCCACGCCCACAGAGCTCATATAAATCCTCTGCTTGTATTTACTTTGCTTCTTTTGTAGTGAAAAGAGTGGCTGCAAACCTCAGTTGTGGAAAACAAGCGTGGTCAACTACGGCAAGGTTTTCTGGCTTTCCTTCCTCTCTTCCTTTCATGTGTGTATGCTTTGAGAATGCAGCCTTGTCTTTCTTTCCTGTGCTGGGACCTCATTATGCTGTATTCTCTCTGTTCCCTCTCTCTTAGCTGCTAATGCAAAACCAGTTATTAATATAAGCTTTGAGAGTGTTCTCTAACTTGCTGCAATCTTATCTATGAAACTTGTGCAGAAGTTGCTGTCCCTTATTGCCAGTGCTTCAAAAGCAAACATGCAGCCATTTAGCTGGCACTGCGGTGCTAAGCAGGCAGATATGTCAAATTGGTGACATATTCTGTTTGCTCAAACAGCCCGTGCTACTCTTGTATCCAAGCTTAACAGCTTTATCGTCAGTCATTCCTATGCAGCAGGGAAGTGCAGTGTTTCACAGAATCAAATATTGCCTGCCAAGCCCTGTTATCTTGGAGCTTGAGCTTGTACATATTGCCTGCTTGTTGGATGGGAACCTGCTTCTTATCTTCAGTGAGCCAGCTGGCTGTCATTTAGGGCAACTTTAAACTGAAGCCATAGCCCTGGGAATGGTATTGGTGCAATCGGCACAAGTCACATGGCCATGGACAGTAAGCCTGCTGCTGGGGGGGCTCGAGGTACAGTCAGTGTCATCTGTCACAGCTCCAGGAGTCTCTCAGCTGCTGACTAAGTTCCATGTCAAATTCTGGATTCAGTGTCAAATGTAAAGAATATTGGTGTAAATAGCAGGATGCCTCATCAGAAATGAGCAGCATGCCCAGGATGGGTTATCATCTGCTTCATCAGCCACGGACCACCCATAAGGATATCCAGGCTTAGAGCTCTGGTAATGAACTTTAGGGCAAGCCTCAAGTACAGATTTACTGGCCTTACCATTTGCCTAGTGTGAACTCTCACTGGAATTTTATGGTTTTCTTATTTACGATGAAACTCTGTGTACCCATTTAGAGCATTTTATTGTTTGTAAGGATCTGTATCCAAGTATAAGTACAAGAAGCTAAGTGTTAAACAGAAAAATGTGACTGGCAAGCCACAAAAAACTGGACAAGAATTAAGAGTGTGAGTAACACTTTCATTTACTTTCCGTGAGGCTTCAGTTTGATAAAATCTGTTGAGCAAAATATAGCTAGCACTTTTTCAACAGGAGGATTCCCTCAATTCTTTTGAAGCTGTACCGCTTTATTTTAGCGGTCTGATGTGGTATTACCAACGGACTCCCAGGTAGGCTTTTGTTGTCTTAAGGAACTTGAAGGGAACCACTCATATTGGAGTTCGTTTTTCAGAAGATACAAGGAGATGTCCAAGAAACAGTTTCACACCTAGTTTCTGTATGAATAGACCTGAACCACAGAACTCCAACCCATTATGGCTTAGTTGTGAAAGAACTTTAAGAACATGATTTGGCTTTTTCATGTTTAGTGTGTAACAGAGGCATTTCAGTGGAACTGGTGTAATGAGTTGAGAGTGGTAGCAAGTGGAATACATAGTTGTGGCACTTGCACTGCTGGTGCGCAGCATCTTGGGAAAGTGACAGGTTAAATGCAAAGCCTCCAGAGTAAAGCATCAGGAAAGAGAGGCTGACATTCCTAGTGCCAAACAGAGGAAGATTGACATCTATTCTGTTCGCCCAAATATTTGCTATGACAGAGACCAGTAATTGTTTGAACATCCAGGAGGTCAGTGTTATGATTTGTAAGTAGTGATTATTGTTATTATTTTGGGGGAGGGAGGTATAACTTGACAGAGAATCGATCTCTTTATGTTGTAGGAAATGTGATATTTAAAATGTTACTGTTATTTTGAAACACTGCAAATATGAAAATAGCTGCAAGGACTTTCTTCTTGCCACTCCTTCACCCTTGACTTCCAATGGTATGAGCTGCAGCTAGTATTTGTTCTTTTTTCTTCTATTCGTTTACAGATAGCAATCCAGATGTTATACGTGGCAGACTAAGCTGGTTGCAGTGATAGGCTGTAAAACAAATCAACAATAAGAAAAAGTTATTTCAGACTATTTTATGTGCTGTGATTTATGGGTGTTCCAAAGTCATTCTGCTTCCATCATGCAGGATCAGACAGATGATGCTGGATAACAAAATGGACAGAGATGTTTATTTAAAAAAAAAAAAAAAAACGACTGCAACAGCAGCAATTGCTTTCTAGTTGGATGGGAGAGTATATGAATGTTGAAAAGAGATTAGAGGCATTAGGGTGAGCCAAGATGTTGTGTTTTTTATAAGAGCAAGGAGGGGAAATGCATCCATTTCAGAGTCTGGCTGTGAGCCTGCCAGCCCTTAGTCATGGCCTTGTGAAAGGCAGCAGAGAGGCTGAACTGACCACTTGCTTGCCTTTTATTCTTGGAAGGAATGAGCTTGGAATAAAAAAATAAAAATCAGCCTCTCTTACATGACAAAACAATCCATTTTATTTTGGCTATTATTTGAGAAAAGATGGCTCGTTTCAAAGATGGGGAAATGTCTCCCTGAAAGTCCCTCTGAGCCAAAGACCCCCATGGGGGGATATGATCTGAGAAGTCTAACACCCTGCTGCTGTGCCTGGAGCAGCATCCTTCCATAGTTCACCTTCTGCAGGAACACCCGGCCTCGTGCTCCTGCTGCTGCAGGACTGGGCATTTCAAACAAAGTGAAGCTTTGTGTAAAATGTGGTGTGATGGTGCCTGCTGAAGCTGTGTCTCCTGGTCTAACCACAGTGGATTTTTTCTTTAGTCACATGCTGGCAATGAGAATTTCCCTTGAGTGTAGCTGGTGACATTACAGATGTATTGCCTGCTCTCATTGCTTGCCCAGACTTGCCTTTCATCTTCTGTCAGGCTTCTGAAGGCCAGTAGAGCACTGAGGGGTTTTAGTCTTATCTCCTAACTCATTGTAAAAGGACTTATTTGTTGAATAAGTGGTTTTGGAAATGTTTTCAGTCAGTATGAAAAGGTAGTGCTTTCATGAGGCTATAAATGTTACTACGAGTGCAGAGGCAATGTTCAGCCACGGTGCCCACATGGTGGATCTGGCCAGAGAGGGCTTCTGGGCCCTATTCTTTCTTGTCCCTGTGATCTGCACAGGTTGGGAATTAGTGTTCCAGTTGTGACTACAGAAATCTGCAATTGCAGCAATGCCTGCCTTGTAGTGAACTGCTTGCTTTGCAGTCTAACATTTCCTTTGGAAAAGCTGCTAACTTTCTGACATGACTGTGTTTGCTAAAAGTGGTCTTGCTGTTTGGGTTGTTTTTTCTAAGAACACTTTCTGGAGAAAGAATGCAGTTATGAAGTAGCCTTACTTTGAGACTGATACACAGTGCTGTGTTTTATATAAAGCAGTGAACTGCCACTTGGCTTTTCCTGTCAGTGGACTGTGAATTCGGTGTTTATAACAATAGGATCTCACCTCTGTGAAGACTGCAATGAGAGCTTTTGTCTGCCATACTGCTTCCTTCCTCTGCCTCTCGGAGCATATTCCAGGCATCTCTGAGGCCTCATAAGTGGGAAGCAGTACTGTTAACTGTTTAACAGATGAGAAAACTGAGGGAAATGCCTTAGTCACATGATTGAACGGCAGACTGGAATAAATTCAGTATTTTTGCTGCTGTGTCCCATGAGCTATGTATTAAGCCTACTGTTGCCTTTCCAGTCTACTAAGTCTTTTCCCACTATAACCTCTGTTTCAGCACAGCTGGATGGTTTCTAATGCTACTTTAAAATAGTTTTCCTTTTTGATTGAGAATAGTGAAGTTTTCCTTAAAGATATCTACCCTCCCCCAGGTTTTATTTTTAATCGTCCCCTGCTGAAAAACTCCACATCAGTCTGATCTCAGCTTGTCCTTCCAGCAGGAGAGAGGGGTTTGCATAGGCCCCATTGAGAGCAGGGAATGTCAGCGCCTCTCTGGGTTACTTAAGATACATCCACGATCTAATAAATCTCATCTTGTCATTCTGATGGTACAATAACTTGGAAGTGAAAGAAGTCAGCTGGGGGAATATGTGTGCACTGGAAAAATCATCCAGAGGACTGTGCTGGGTTTGGATACTGTTGTGGAAAAATCTTAGAAGCCGTTAGTCTGGTGCACAGAAGCAATGAGGCAAAACAGTGACGTTCCTTTAAACAAAGGGAGAGAATAGGAGAAATGGCATACTTCATGTTTCAGTTCTTTCTGAACTCTTTCATTCTCTTTATGTAATGAGGCAGTTTGTGAAAGCTCTATCCCTTAGAAGAAAGTGAACATTAAGCCAGGAGGTAACCAAATTAATACTGAAGTAGACTTGAGATTTGAATGACTTTTAATTATTATTGATCTTTGTGTTTTTCCTTGTGGCTTCAATCTGTAGATGCTAAATAAACTGCATACACACAGAATTGTCCCGATCTTTTATGCTGTAAAACTGGAACAATGTAGCATACGTCATAACACTGCTCTGCAGAGGTGCATTTCTCCTGGATACTGCATAGATGTTCTGTTAACTACTCTGGCAGTTAATACTGCAAAATAGGAAAAGAGCTGTTGGATAACCCCTTCTGTTCTGCCACTTTCTTTTGTGGAGCGCGCCTGACTTGCAGAGCACTGGATTTCCTGCTCTGCCTCAGTCCTGACAAGTGATGTCAGACAAAGTCTTTGATGCTTGTGCCTCCTTTTCTACAACTCCAAAACAAAGATCCCATTCTCAGATTTGAGGCAGTATGCATGTGTAGGCAAAAATGTATTTTCTTTCTCAGTACTGGGGAGAAGGAAAATACAAATATATCTAACCGTACTTCCTTTCATTATAAAATACAGGGGTCAAAGTTGGGAATAAAACCTGAAGATTCATTTGACTCCTATTTCTTGACAAGATGTTTGGCAGCACATATCAAAAAGTCTAAATTAAAAATATATAACATCTTTGAGATAAGTGACCTGTATATAGTACAGGGCTCAAATATGTATATATGCATGCACATACACAATATGAGCTATGGTATGATTTAGACTTGACATTGCCCTTAGGGATGGTGAGATCAAGCTTGTAAGTGACAAACTCTTTCTGGTCTTCACTCAAGTCAGAGCATGCAATCGCTTAACTGAAATTGGTGAAGGCCCAACAATTTCTGTAAGTCTGGCTGAAAAGCTCTGCCATGCGTACTTAAGAGTTGTATTTTTTCACCTGGAGATGCTGTTGGTGTTCGTGGAGGTATTTGATGGAGGGAAAACCTGCTGATAGCTTGAAGGGATCCTCTTCATCCTCAGCAGATTTCTGATGATTTAATGAAAATGGAAGCTCAGATGTTAAACACTTCTGTTTCAGTGTTGTATGCTGGATATTCCAGCCCAAAAGGATTAAGAGGTGATTATATTTTTTTGCAAAATGTCAGCTCTCATGGGAGATTATTGGGTGATTACTGGAGCTTTATAAGAGGATTCACCATTGTAGCAAGTGAACCTTCGTAAGATGAATTCTCCTTTCATTAGAATGCTCCAGCGTGCATGAAATGTGGGAGAGAGAGAGAGAAGGTAGAAAAAATTTATCAGAAAATCCATTTTACTGTTGCCTGAAGATCTTTCTGAAGAATGACATATTACCAAATACAACTGAGGTATAAACAGAAATCTTTGGGGAAGAAAACATGCACAATGGGTGCCAGTAAGTTTCATGGGAATGGCTATTCCTTTATCCTGGCATTTGCATTGTGATAGGGAACAAAAACAAAAATCCTCTGTTGTGTGAACAGAGGATTCCCAACCTCCTTTTCCTTAATTGCAGATTTTTTTTTTGGTTTGCTTCTGTGATGTAACCAGTGGTGTTTATACTTCCATAGCTTTTTACCCAAGTATTGCAACATATTTTAAGATGATGAATGTGTCTATATGAGTAATGTGAAGGGTATGTTTTTTGCTATGTGCTGGGTAGTAACAGGGCTTAATATAGCAGTTGTTACAGTGCATACAGGAGCAACTTAACCCAACTGTTCAGGCCAGGAAATAATGGAAGCTGTAAACTACATATGTCACAAGTGAGTTAAAGCAGTTGGAAAGGTACTGTTGCTGTTAAATTATACCTGGATGCTTCATTAAAACTTCAGTTTTTGTAACATAAGTGACAGGAGCTGAAGAGTTGGACATCTGAGAATGTGGTATTCAAGTTTACTACTTTAATAAAATAAACATAACTTTGAGTGATTAGAAAAATTAAGCTCAGCTGTAAATCCTATGTCTGTGCAATTACATGACAGTTTTGACTTTCATATGAAAATGATGGTATGAGAATATCTTCAAACTGTTATTTAGCTGCTGTAGGAACATCTGCCTAACTGAAGATTGTGAAATAATTGCTGTCTCCCAAGCACCAAGGCCAACTGTAAGATCCTTAGAACATCATCAACACATTTAAGTGATGCTGGACTACATGTGGTAGCCTAGCCTGTCTTGTTACTAGATGCACTGACCGTCCATTGAACAGGGATGCTTCCATACTGCCGTCTCTCTGACTATCTTTGTGGGGAAGGAGAGAGGAGGAGTTCTGAACAGAGCTGGGGCTTTAATGAGTTGTGACCCTGGGACATTCTTTGGATTTGCCATCTCTGATTTCTCAACATTCCCCATATCAGTTCTTAAGAATGGCAGAACAGTTTATATGCCCATAGAATAGCAGTTTTTCTTTCTAGGTTGGTAAGACATAATTGCTGTGTGTGTGCAGCTACTGTTTTTTTTCTTTCAGCGGTGGCTGTATTTCCTTTTTCCAGGGAATACTGCCTATGCCTATCTGTAAAGGTGCTATAGAATTAATGCTCTCCTACCAACTCCTTCAGAAACTATGAGTCTTGGCAACTTAGGCTTTCATAAAATAGGTGATCTATCAATTGTGCTAAATGAGAGAAATCACCTTGTAGCTTAAATCAGGAATGTGCATGCTTTAGTTGCATTGACAGGGGAAGAACATTATTGTGTCAGCTGTTGTTATAATTTAACTAGTTCAGCACAGTATTTTGTTTTGATGTTAATTTGTCTGAATGTTGAAAAAGTGTGCTCTAATTATGGTCTTTAAAATATTCAAGCATCAGCTGCCCTTTTTGCATGTGTTATGTTGTGTTTTTCTTTTAAACACAGCACTGCCATAGAATTCCTTTGCACACTAGCACTAATGAGGCTAACTTGCCATCAGCGCCAGCTAAAATGGCCACTATAGCTTCTGGATTTGGAAGCACCTTGCATTCATCAGTCTTCAAGCAGGAAACAAGAAAGTTCACCTCCAATTTCATGTTTTTATGCACCCTCAAGTACTGGGGTTGTAACTACAAGTTAAAGTGGGAACCCTGAACAGGATAAAATTCAGAAAGTGGTAGCAAGATATACTATCTGTCCTGAATCTTTTAAGACCTCTTAAAATAAATAAATAAGGAGTAAAGAGAAAAATGTCTTTTTTGCTGGCTACAGATAATAAGTTGATGTACACTTGCCCATGGTCCATAACAGAACTAGGGAGGGAACCCAGACCTCCTGCAAAACCATTTCTCCCTGCCTGGTGTACCAAGCAACTTGCTAATTTGAGAGTAATATTGTTCCAGTTCTCAGGCTATCTTAGGCTGATGTAATATTTTGGCTGCAGTCAGGTGGATCATAATAAATTTTCTGGAACTATTTCTAGTTCTCTGTTTCTTTTGTTATAAACAACTTCTTGTACTTGGCAAATTCAATTTGTCTCAGACTGCCAGAACTATGGATAAGTTTTCTACTATTTTCTAGAAGTAAATCTTTTCCTATATTTTTCCTAAAAACAAAACCCAGTAAATTTAAAGGACCCTGATTTCGTCTCAGTATTTTGGCAGTTTATATGGCTTCTGCAAGACATGGTAGCAGTATGGGGTTGGGCATTCACAGCAGCTGAAGACAAACTAAATTGAGGTTGCAGCAGTCTCGCTTATCCCTTTTTGTTCCAAGTGTGCTCCCATTGCCTCTGTTAGGCCTGCACTGGCATTTGTGTATTTATGCAGTACCCATAACAATTCAGGGAATCGATGTGACTAAAGCTAAGCGTCCTGAGAGAGGGGGAATAAGAAGAGAGACATCTCTGTGTTTTCTGAAGCATCTTGTGAAAAACTGCAGAGATGCCAATTCCGACAAAAGCGGGTGGCAGGAACACAAAGCTCAGGGTCAGGAGAGAGAGCACCGCAGCTCCATTACTGGAGATAGTTCAATGGAAGTTTAAAACAGTGTAGGTGGTAATGAGAGTACCAAGCCTTCGGCTCATTTTTAATGCCGTGGCTGTCTTTGAGATGCTACCTTTTATTTGTGGTAGTCTGCATGGAATGAGTAATGCAGAGACACATGGATGCAATCTGGCCTGAAGGATGTTATAACAATGATCTTTCGTCGGGTCAGCTCTTCAGAGGGGGTGAAAGGTGATCCAGTCTCCAGACAAAGATAGCAGGTTATATGAGTGCCAGTTACCTTTGGGGTGGGTTGATGTGAGAGCTGTGATGTGAGTCTCCCATGCTGTTTGTTTGTACTGCAGATCCTGTCTTGGCTGTCAGAACAGCTGAGGGGTAAAAAGCTTGTTTTTACTGACTCCAGTGTCCAGGCACCTCATCCAAGACATAACACAGAGGCTCATGTTGCGAACACAAACATAAGGGAAGCATGGCTCTTTTCTGCTCTTGACAATTTTGGACAACTCTTGTATCTTGGAAATGAGAATAGTAGAACATATGATAGCAGCAAGACTTTGATGTATTTTCTGTTTCTGAAAGCTGCGGCTTTTCCCACCTGTCAGTTCAATAATGGTTTTTAAGCACAACATAATGCAGTTCTAGATGCTGCATATTTAAAAAAAAAAAAAAAAAAAGTACAGCTTTGGACTTGAATTCCACAGATTTATTTTCTCTCTGTGTTTACCAGATTTTTGTAGGAGACTACATGCTTACACCTGAGTGAGACACCCAGCAACATACAGATAGAGTAACAGTGAGCGGGAGATCAGCATTCCTCCTGGCTTAACTGAGCACAGATATTTGCACATTAGTTGCTGTCAGCACAGAGACCTCTTGACTTTATTAGGTCAAAGAAAGGTGCTAATCCATCACAGAAAATAGCTCAGCACTTGATTTATATTAATTCATCTTTGCTCTGCACAAATGCTTTGTTCCTTATCCTTCTTTGAATCTGGGCAGCCTAATATATTGGCATCTCAATCATCATTTGGCTCCCACTGAGATGAAGCAGCAGCGGTCAGGCCTGGAGGGCCGTAACAGTATATCAGTGATTTATTAGCAAGAATAGGGGAGGAAGGTGACAAGAATGTTGAAGAAAATAGGTAGTAAGAAGACTGTAGCATTTTTCTGTTAGTATTTGGCCAATTATATTGCCCTGAACCGTAAAACAGTAAATGAATTTTTAAAAAAAGAACAAAACCCCTACAAAAAACCCAGGTATATTCAAGGTTCAAAGCAGAATATCAAAAATTGATTTCTTTATCTTTGTGTCATCTTAAGCTGATCTTGAAATTGGCCCACAAGAGGTGCATCTGGAAACTGAGTGAATTTGCCCAGACAGCTTCAGTGGTTACCAGACTCCATCAATATTAAGAGGCAGAAGTCCAAACTCTGCTATGTCACCCTTTATTTACTGTGTCTCTTTTCAAGGAGTGATGTGAGGGGAAAGGAATCAAATGATACTGATGGTTAAAGGTTAGAGAGCATCATGAGTTATGCAGGATCCTGAAAAACTTAGAAAAAAATAAAATATTTTTAAGATATGTGCTAAGAAAGCAGTGGCTCTTTGTTGTTGAGCTGTTTTCCAGTACTCTCCTATTCTTTCACCAATTCTTTCATCAAGGAATGGTTTGTTTGTTTTTTTTTTTCTCAGTTCCTTTCCCACTACTCTTCTTCCTCACACCTATTCTCAGCCTCTTTGAGTTTCCTTTGTGTTCCATTTCTTTACTCATCTCTGTCTTATTTCTGCTTTGGAAGAGGTGAGTCTAAAACAAAATGTCAATCCGCATACGCTGTGTAGCACCAAGGCTTTGGGGCCCAGTGATGTGTTCTTTATTCTATTCTGTCCTTTACTCATTCCATGTCTGCATTTTTGAGTTCCCTAAATGGAATGACAGTGGATTATAGTTACAGTTTTTTCTAGCTTCTCCTGCTTTAAAAGAACAGTCTCTTACTCAGATTGTTGCTTTACTAATTTGGTGATAAGAGCGGAGTGCTGTTTGCTGAGAGCATTCTTAGGAAGCTGAGCTTCCCCACACATGCATCTCCCACAGTTGTAGCTTTTGCTTTTTCTCCATGACAAATTTGAAAAGCATTCTAAGATATTTTATTGGCAATAGTCAAAGCTATTAATGTTAGTAGAATCTAGTGCTTGCATATAAACATCTGGATCCAAAAGTGCTTGCTTATGTAGTATGGGATTATTTATGTGGTACAGACCTTTGCTTTTCAAGTATTTCCGTTTTGCACACCTCTGCTACACAGCAGTAGAGATCCTGCACATTGCTGTCTGAGAGGGAATTGCATTGTGGAGCAGCATAGTCTAGCTTCAGCAGAGAAGCAACAAAATAAAGAGTATCAATTTTATCTTCTGGTCTGATGAGTATAGACGTTTTATAGGCCATGAAATTATTTTGTCAGTGAGATTATCAAAGTATCTTCTGAGATGTAGTGTTCTGTTACTTTCCTAAGAATTGTAGGAAGGTTCTCTGTAATCTGTATGCCAGGCACTGTCATAGAATGTCTCCACAGGAATTTAGGGGAGCATCCCTGTTCATTGTTGGAGCACCTGTGCCAACTGAAAAAGGAAAGAGCTCTGCAGAATGAAGCATGTCTGCTTGCTTTTTTGGTAGCTGCCAGTTTGTGTCCTTCCTCAGATCGTACCTAGTATTGTGATTCTGCAGGCTATTTTATCTTACAGTGTAATTCAAGAATACTCAACAGATTAATTGGGTTTTCCTGACTTTGCAAGGTGTGTAGAAGAATGGGCCTCACAGTCTCAGGTAACTTCTAGGCACTCCAAAAGTTGCCTTCTACCGTGTGGATCCCTCAGAATTTGCCAGCAGTGATAGGCATGGGACTGAGCTGCTCTTGTGGAAAAAGCAGAAGAAATGCCACTTTATTTTGCAGCTAGCAGCGGGGATTCCACAACACTTAAAGAAAATGATTTTGGTTCTCTCTCTCATAGAAATCACGGAATTATTTTTTTCTTACTGTCTGTGAGAACAGCCACTTCTGTATTGGGAATGCTGGCAGCACTCTTGCCAGAGCTGCTGTGGCACATGTGCACTCATTCTGAGAGCTGTTCAGTATTACTGCTTCTGGGGACACTGTCAGTGTCCTTCGATGAATGCAGTTGTGTTAAGTAATGAGAACCTGTCTTCTGCTAAAAAATACTTTCCCTTTTACTTTTGCAATAAGGCAGTATTTCCTGTTTGTTATCATCTTATCTGAAGGAGGTTGGTCACCTCTACAAATCATTTTGTTCCAAGTGTCAAGAAAATAATTGCTGGCAATGGCCTGATTCTTCTTCCTGTTGCTGAGTTTGACTTTTTTGGATGCTGCATGGTATAAAAGGGTGTAATTGGAATTATTGTGTGCAAGAAGCTGTGGGAAGATAGCACGCTGGCAGAATTTTTACACGGCTGAATCTGTTACAGATACAGTGCATTTGTGTAATAAAGATATAAACATGCATTCTCCTTGTTTAAAAACATCAGAACGTGGAGATTCTAAATTTCATCCTCTACGCAGATGCCATATTAAAAAAAAAAAGAACATGTGGCAGTGTTTTGAGATTCTTTAGAGAACCACGCCCACCCCATTTGAGAACTGTAAACAGTGCTGCTATTTATGCTTATGCAAAAAAGATGCTGTTCTATAATAAAAACACAGGCAACCTGCTTTTCTTCAGAGCTATTTCGAGTTTTAAAACAATGCTGGGGATCCATTAATCTGAGCACTTTCTAAACCAAGATCTTAATGTAAATTTCTATAAATAATATAATGGCAACAGCATTCTTTTGAAAACAAAATTCTAAGAGGTACTGTTTGAAAAGTGAATACTTGCTTGGGGCAGTTATATTTAGGGCTCTAATGGAAGTGTACAAGTTATGCTTTTTATACAAACTATAAATGGCTGCAACCAAGAGACTTTGAAATGCATTTGGCATTTATACAATGTGAGATACAGGACAGAGCCTTGTAGTGGAGATATTTTTTTCCCCCCTTTTTTTTTTTCCTGCGGGCTTTAAGACTGTTGCCAAATTCTTATGTTGTTGTACCCCAAAGAGTCCTTTCAAAAATAGGTTTTGTATCTACCCTTGTTTGTAATTGGTGCTGAGCTGTAGAAAGCTGCAAACATGGTGATGATGAATAGATGATGGATGAGCAAGAAAGAAGGATACAGGCAACAAAATAGAGAGTAAAACAGGTGCTAGAAGCTGGAGCAAGTGGGATACAGCATTGAAGAAAGTGAGGCATGGATGTAGATGGTAGGAGCTGGTTCTTCAGTACTACAGAAAGTGTTTGGAACAGTCTTGAAATGATAGAGAAGAAAATTCAGCAGCTGGTGAATAAGTGGAATTCCTCAGCTGCACTTCTGCTGTTGATGTGTAGTGCTAAATTTCTGGTAACACTACCAAAACACTCTTAGAAAATAAGCCCTGTCTAATGGCACATGTCAAATGCAAAGATTGTTATCTGTGTGGTGGAGGTCTGTGTTTACACTTGTCCTAAAAACTTTGACTGACCAAAGCTAATGTTTGGCAAAACTGGTTAAAAAATTGGGGTAAAAATGGTGAAATGATTCATGCAAGTTAATGCTGGTGTGACCAGTAATTTATTGTAGCTGTGCTGATGACAGCATTGGAGATGAGGTATTAAATCTGTGCTTTCCTGTCTACTTTGTTGCAAACTAGCAAGGATACCCACCCTAAGTTTTGTGTTGTCTCCTCTGTGAGTCAAGCCCTGAATCATTACCAGCTACAAGCGCAGCGTGTCTGGAGTCCTACTCACATATCCATGCCCTCTGGAGGTCAGACTTTGTGGTCTTAGGACTGGGCTGTGTTCTCCTTAGGTAAAATGTCAGTGTAGAGTTGAGAAGCCTGCTTCAGCCTGGCAAAAGTCAAAACTGCTCAGATGTGCATCAGAGGACCTCTGCTGCTGACAGCTGATGAAGACAGCTCCTGTCCTTTAGAGTAGTAGTTTGCTTACTGTTGGGTTTGTGTTTCCTCATGGCTTCTTTAAAATGCACGTAGAATAAGTGGCTCTGATATTTTAAGTCATTGACTCATATAATTGCAGTCTGGATGTTTATTAGCAAGTAACCACAGTTCCTCAAATTTTATTTTAATGACATGTTTACTACAGCCAGGAGAGTCTAATGGAGGTAGAGTTTTATCAGGCCATTGGCTTACTTGTACAAAGAAGTTTATGGGCAGGGGCTATGTAGAGTCACACTTTGAAAAGATGACCCTGTGTGGTGCTGTGTGGAGCATCAGGGCCTCCCTGTCACCACCCTGCCTGGGGAAGCCTGCTGTGGCCCAGGCACATGCAGTGTGCCCTGCTCACACAGCTTAATGCTTCACACAGTGCACGGACATCTGCACTGTGCTCTGCTCTGGAGAAAGCATCCTGCTACTCCAGAAGGAGTGCTTGGTGCCAGTAGTAGATAGACTAGAAGGGTTATTCTGGAGGACTGTCCTGGTCAGATTATCTATCTAGATATTTCCTGAGAAAAGGAACTGGGAGTGACAGAGGATATAAGTTTACTATCTTCCTTGTATTTGGCAAGCGTACAGATCATGGGATGTATAAATAGAAGAATTGAAGGCAAGTAAAGAGGGATCATTATGGCATGTACAAAGAGCTTAGTCAGACCACATCTGGAGAACTGGGCATGATTCAAAGACCATATTTCAGGAAGGACAGTGAACAATAAGGAGTGGTTTAGAAGGGAGTATTGTAAAAGGATATTGGGGCACTAGCTAGTGCCTGCAGTTTTTATTAGGCATAAGCTACAATCCTCCTGGTTAATCCAATTGAAGCTTTTTATGGCAGAAGAAACTAAATTGGAGACATCTAAGGAATTCCAAGGTGATTGAGGAAATGATAGTTAACTCTTCTCACTGATCCTCATAGTAATGATACTAAAGGATTCAGTGTTTGAGGAGATGCCATTGTGTATATAAATATTTATATATTCTTGTTTATACCTTTCATATATTTATACAACATTTTTTTTCCCATGTTTGTCAGAATAACTGTCCCACCATTATATCCACACCAGAATCTCTATTAGGTTAGAATCTATTTTGCCTTTCTTAACCCCATCATCTGGATAAAGCTTCTCTTCTTGTATCATAAGCCCCATTGATGTGGAATTACACATTGCCATACTACTGTGTTCTTTCATCTCAGTAGCTGTTGTGTCTCAGAGCACTGTGGGATTGTTGAAGGTAAAAAGGGCTACTTAAATGAAAGATGTACTGTTGCTAAGGGACAAAAAAAAAAAAAAAGTCCTTTTGACATGTACAGGAAATGGGGACGCTGCTGTTAAACAGCATAAAAGAGTAAAATCAGAAAGAACTGAAACAATAAAGTTGTTCTCTCAGAGTGCCCCTAACAGGAATAAAGCGATATCCCCATTTTACAGAAAAGTGAACTAGGACACTGGGTAAATTGGTTGGTTGGAGTTTACACAGCCTGCTAATGGTAAGTGTTCTCTGCCTGTTGGACTGTGCTCATTTTTTGGCACAGCATTCTGGTTTTGTATTCCTTCTGTGGCTCAGTGTTGGCCAGTTTCATGCAGGAAAAGTCTGATGCCAAGGAGTTTCTGAACTGGGTGATTTGGACTTTTTGCAAAGACTTGGTTCTGATGCAGGAGCTTTGAAAGTTGCTTCTCCTCCTTTTGTCTCTGTTTCCCCAATGAAGAAATGGAAATGAGGATAATCACCAGCTCATAAAACCACTGATACCTTTTATCTTGCAGAGTATGCTGCTGCTGTTAACGATAAAATTTGCAATGTTTTTTGGCAGTCATTTCAATATAAACCCAGGACATATTCCCTTGAGCTCACGTTCAATTAAGCAGTTGAGTCCAAGCCAGGCTAGTGGTTGTCCAGAAGACCACAGGGATATGGAAGTGGGATTAATGACTCAATAAGTACTGACTCAGTACTAAACCCAGGCCTTTCTCCTACATTTATATTCATTTTCAGTCCTGTCTGTCACAGATGAATTCAAGTGTAGTTGTTCTTACAGGTACTTCCTGCCTTCTCCACTCCAGAATTCAGCCCAATTGCATCATTTTCCTAGCAAAAATGAGGCAGGTATGCATCACGTTTGTAGGTGTGGTTATGAATGCACAGTTACTTAGGAGAAAGGAAACTTTTAAAGGTTTGTAGTAACTGTAATAATAGCCTTTGCTCTTCCTCTGGCGGTGTGTACAGAGCAGTGATTTCCTAACTCTTGTAATACTGGGAACTCTACTGCTCTGACCTGTTTTTGGAACATGACATACTGCAGTGCCCTGGACTCCAACAAAGGGGTAGTGGCTTGTGAGGGTGCTTTAAAATCCTGTTTTGGGGTGTTTGGGTACTTCAGTCAAGTAGTGCCTGTTGACACTGAAGAGCAGCAAGGACCAGAGCACATGCTTTGAGACAGCGCATCTCTGCTAACAGTCTTGATGTTCAGGCAAACTGCGAGTGGGCATGCTTGTGTTTCAAGCCCAATGGCTGTGTGAGGGTGTTGTACAAGTTTCTGCACATTCTTCTGTCCAATACCTAAGCTTTTGTTTTCACCTCTTAACTGCTTGCTGCCGGCTGGGCTCATGCTGTGTATCAGGGCATATGGGGCAGCTGGGTCCGTCTCATTCCATGACTTGGTATGCCACGGTGCACCTGAAGTCCTGGTCCTCACAGATGGCATCACAACTCTGAGATTTCCTTCAAGGTAAACTGATTATTATGTCTAGTTGTGTTTGTGAATAAAGACATGGAAAAATTGATTTGAAGGAGACGTTGTCCTTCCAGGCAATTAGACCAAGACCAGGGAACCTGTGTTGAGGGCTGTGTGAATGAATCCCTTGGATCCATCCAGAACTATGCAATTAGGACAGCGGCTCTTCAGTGGGGAGATTCAGCTCAGCAGTTGCAGAATACTTAAAAATCTTCTTTCTGTGCTCTGAAGTTTTCTGTTCTTTTGCGTTTTCTCCTGTTTTCAATTCAGTATTGCTGCTTAATGTGTATGCAGATACAAGGAACTGTTTGATTTTTCATACTGCTGACAGAGACAAACTGACAGTTTCCTGCCTGCTTTATAGCAGCATATTATTTTCCTATATGTTAGCAATTATATGTATTGTTTCCTGATCACAAGTCTTTCTCACAATCTGTAGCATGACTGTACTTGATTATATAGCCTGATGTGTTTAGATTTCAGTTTGCTATATCAGGAACACTTTGATTGCCTGTTATTTCAAGCTTTTTGTTTGTTTCTTTAGTTTTTCTGAGAATAAGCCTGTCTTATTTCATAAAGTAAGAGGGTCAATCATGGCAGTGTGTGATAGTAATTTGGCAAGGAGATAACACAGAGTATCAGGAGTTGGCATTAATTCTAGGTGGTACTGTGTGCCCTAGGTCTGTACTGAGTTGATTGGCAAGAGGAAATAGCATGGCATTGTGTTGCTTGGTAGAATGGGAAACAAAAAACCGAAGAAAAGCCTTGAATGCTCCTTGCCATGAAGAATGATAGGACTTTGTGCAAGGTGACAGCCATCCTGGTGTCACGGCCAAATACCAATGTGGGAACTGCAATTGCAGTTGGGTGAGATTTTTACCGGGTGCATTGAAATGAGTGGGATTTGGCTATTCACTGTAGTCAGGTCATTGCTGTCTGCCTTCAAAATTCCAAATCACAGCTCAGCTCATTGGGAACAGTTATCATTCTCACCTCTAAGAATGTTTCTTATAGGACTTAGCACAAGCCAAATGTTGCAGAAATATGTTGATGCTGGAAACTGAAGCCATATTTTTTTCCTTATATTTAAGTTCCTAAGACACTTCTGTGGCACAGTAGTTCTGATCGTATTGACAGCAATTCTGACTTCATGTATGTGACTTTTTGCATTAAGGGCATTTAGAAACAATCCGTAAGTTTAAGAGGAACCCAAATGTTCCAATGGCTTTCATTTCTAATTGGTTTTGTCAAATAGAAATGTGTCTCCTGTTTGTATTGTGGTAGCATTCAGTAAAGATCCCCATGTTAGATGCAGTGCGCACACAGTTCACAAAGAGAATGCCTGCCCGTGGAGCTCACTTCTGTTCTGGCCAAAGGGAAAAATCAGTGCACACTGTATTGTCTCATAGACTCTATTATGTTTGTCATAGGGGAAAAAAGAAGTGTACTTTTCTGGCTTGGTAGTTTGCCGTGTGAGCTCCATCCTAATTATATTTCTGATTCTTTGCCTAAGCTGTCATGAATACAGCATGAATACAGCCAGTTCCTGAGATCTTAAGTTTTACATTTCTGAAATAATGGAGTTAGTACCCTGGGCAATTTCCGTGAGGAATCCCAGACAGCAGAATTGGAGTGCTTTCCAGACAAGCTTCATTGGCCCTTTGCCACTTGTGAGTGGCCCCATCTTAACCTCCAGACATCTTGCAAGTGTTTGAAAATCCTCAAACAGCTGACGTGTTAATCTTTAGGAAGTTGTGTCCCAGCATGAAGGATTTAGATAAAAGTAGAGAAAGCACAGAGAAAATGATTACAGCAAGGTAAAAATGATGGATAGTTTTTTTTTATGAACGTAGTGTGCAAACAGTATAAAGTGTGAAGATAACATGGGTCCTTCAAAAATTAATTGAAATAAGGTTTTTAAACATTCCAATTATAAAGGTAGAAGTGTTTGCATTTCTTTGTATTTTGATATCAAAAGAGCAGAAGTTGATGCCAGGCTCTCGCCTGAGAGCATTAGGTTTGACGCAGGGCACCTTACCAAAAGTTCCTTGCTTGAAGGAACCAATTGCCCAACTCAGGGAAACCAAGCAACACTGTGTGCAGCCCTGGTCATCTCACGAGCTGTCATCTTACAGCCAAACCTTCCGGCAGAGCTGCTGTACCTCTTAAAGTAGAAAGTTGTCCAAGGGTGTGAACAGTCTTTTTCCCTGGACCTTGCTCAGACTTCGGAAACATTTTCAGTTACTGTTAAAAAGCATCAGATTACAGACAATAATTTCAAAATCTGTGGGCAAGCAGAATAATTTCATTTTAAAGAACTGTTTGACTGGAATTTCACCCAGTTGTGAAGCCTTTTAAGATCACTGGCAGCAAATGCCCATGAACAGGTTTCATATATTAACTGAGTAGAATAAATATGCCTTTATTTCCAGCTGCTATTTCAAAGGCTATGGAAATATCAGAAGCAAATTGTTAGCCAGCTATGCCTTCATCACAGCACTATGAACGTGCTTTCAATCGGACTGCTATGGGATGTTGCCTCACACCATCCTAGAGAAGTGACTTCTCAACTTCTTGTGCTCTTTAGGCTTAATCTAAGCCATGCTAAAATTAATACCTCTCACTAACTTTGCTTGGGCTTAGATCATTATTTAAAATCTTGAGTAATTAAAATTTGTGACCAGAATGCCAGGATACAGCCAGAGAAATGTATAAAGCACGCCATAGCCCACATCAGATAATTGAAGAAGGGGGGTGTACATGTCTGAATGGCTCATTCCTGCACAGTAATTAGGTGCTGTTCCACCTGTTTTTTTGTGGGGAAAAAAACATTCTTGAACATCAGGATGTAAATCAGCAGTTCTGTCATGATTTCAAACGTAAAGAGTGTTTAGATATTAATTGATGTGTTTCAATTAGAGTTTTCCTTACTTACCCATGGTTGAAATCAGTGTTGCTGCAAATATTAAAAAAAAAAAAAACAGAAATGTGAATGCCAGGTATAGATAGAAACTGTCTCTACCTTCATAATATCTTTTATCTACAAATTGTTTGGTTTGAGTGGGAGGAGAGCAGATACCACCATTTGGGTGTACGAGAAGACATTGCAATGCAGTTGTTTCTACTATCAAATAATTTTTAATACCAATTAGGAAAAAAAAAAAAAAGTTGTGTTCCTAATTACAATACCAGTAGTCCAGGCTTGACTGCAGTTGTTCTTGAGCCTGAATTTCTGATCTAAAGAATGACTGTGATGCTTTTCCAACTCTACACTTAGTGGAAATATACAGAAAGAGAAATAATCATCAGCGTGCTGCAAGATGAGGGCCAGAAAGCTCTTCAGTAATAATTGTGGATTAAGTTTCTGCTTTGCTGCCTGTCCAGTATCTGCTCTCAGTCAGTCTCAAATGTAGCACTGAGATGTAATTTCCACTTCCTGGGTTTGCTCAGAACCTAATGAGACCTGCCAGACCAGGTGAGCCTTTGGGAAGCCTTCTGTTAGGAGGGCCTGATTCATTCTCTACCACGATCCTGTGAAAATCCCAGGTGACGTCACAGGGCCAGAGGCTTAGTAACTTCCTTATTTCTCCTTGGTACATTGAGGATATTCCTCAACAGTAACACAGCAGGTGAGAGCATAAATCTTGTCCACAACTATCTTGTATGAGCAATTTCTCCAAAAGTAAATAAATCATCTCTGTTTCCTCTTACCCACAGCACCTGGTGAACAAATAATCAAATAACTGAGGGTGTAGTTTCACATTTGGGCCAATCTAAATCATTCTGCAAATCTTTACTTTAAATTCCTTTTTAGAAAACGGAACCGACTGAAACTGGCTGGCAGGGGAAATAACACCCCATTTTTTTGTTGTGAGTGGTTTAATAATGTAACTGCCAGTTTCTGTTTTCGCCTCCATAGAATTATATGCCCCTATTTGAAACTTTTGACAAATCAGTCTATTTTTGTTCTCCCTCTGCCATAAATCCAATCCATATGTCTTAAAACATCCTCTCATAGCTCTAACGTGGAAAAGGAAGTGGCTTAGGCTCTGTATAGGCGGCTACAGTGTAGTTAGCAAGTTCTTGTAGTTTGAATGTATTGCTTCTGCTAGCTCTTAAAGCCTTGAATTCCTAATTATTCAAGTTACAGAAGGCATTGGCAGAGTTTTCCCCATTAACTAACAGTGGTGCACAGTGAAGAAACACAACGGGATAAATCATTCCCTTATCCTCAGATTGTCCAGGAAGTTTTTGATGCAGACTTTGGCTTTACCACCAAGCAGGATGCGAAGAGGATGTGAAAAGAGTAGGAGAGATCAATTCAGCATACAGTTTCAAAAGAAAACCTCAACACAAAGAAACAAAGGTCTTGCCCAATACACTGCAGTTCAGCTGGCGAGGGCTTTGTTTGACAAGCACAGCACCTACGTGACAGGAGGTCACTGCAATATGAGCAAAGTGTCTCCACATCTAAGACTTAACTGGGGTCAGAAGGTGAGACTGGAAAGAAACGTGGATTGAAACTGAAATATATTGGTATGGCTGTTCATGGATCAAAGTTGAAAAACCAAAAATATAGGATATGCCAGGGTAAGAGCGCAGGCAGAAGTAGCTATAAGCCTCCTTGCCTAAAATCACAGAAAATTTAGACTGAGGATATGCTACTGCTGGAGTTGTGGATCGATTCATAATTAGCAGAATGGCTGCAACTGAACACACTGTGTTACAAGAACACTGGCTGAGTTGACTGCAAAAAGCTTTTGCTCTACTGTGGATGCAGTGTCACGCTGGGTGTCATTGGATCACACTGCAGGGTGCCTCCAGAGGAAGCGGGTTCCCTCTCCCATCCTGCCATGGTCACATATCCCTGCTCCCTTCCTCCCATCAGATGTAGAGGTCACAGTCCCCCTTTCTCTGTGCACCACAAAGAGCAGTTCTGGCCACAGGGCAGAGCAAATTCACAAAGCAATTCAGCTCACTAATTTGAAGAAAAGCCAATCAACTAATATATTTTTTTTGGAGGAAAGCAGAGTAGGCAATAATTTTGGGGATCTGTGTGGGCGCTGACTTGCAATGTGGCTGCAGATTTGCCATGTTCAAGCAAAGATATAGGACAGAAAGAGTCACTGGGGGAAGGAAAATAACTGCCCCTTTTAGAGACAACTTGCAAATTAGCATGAAACTGCCTCATAGTTTTGTTTCAAGTATCTTCAGTCATTGTACCTTTCTCAGCCTGTTCATCTAAAGAATCTAATTTGTCAACAATTCAAATGAGTTGTAAGGGCAGACATGATCCAGGTAGGATGAGGTCCCAATAACATCTACACAGAGCTGTTTGTAAAGCCTTAGTTCCATTCAGTGGCTGCGCATTAACTGTCTTGTATGCAAGAAGATGAAATCCTTCAGAATGGTAGGAGTGTCTGTGCAGTGAAGGCATGCATGCAATATAACTACCTTTCTAATCTCTCTCTCTAATACAGGGGTCATTTATAGAGAATATAGTCAACCTCAAAACTTGTGGGCGTAGTTTGGCAAAGCCAAAGGTTCACGCTTATAGAAACCACAGTCTGCATATTTGAAAGTGCAGGTTCAAAGAGCTGGCATGGCCTATGGCTTTATTTTTAGAGTTACAAAGATTACAGCTACCATTTACCCCAGATGGACTTGAGGTTATCTTCTACACCTTTTAAAATTAGGCCCTTATATCTAGCATGCAGCTTTTCAAAGGCAACTTGTATGTGCACGGCTGAGTTTTTGTATAAACAATACGAGGGACTTCATTAAAGCTTTTCATGTAGCTTTATCTCAACTGCAGTTTCTAGTTTTTACAAGCTATAGAAACATCCAGCCTTGCTCCCTGGATCCCAGTTGCACTGTTTTATCCGTTTCAGTGGTATTTATAGCACTACTGGATTTTGTTTGAACTGTTCCAAAGATCTCAAGTCTCTGACTGAAGAAATGAAAACATGTTAGACCTCTGCATCACTACCGTCGATACGGAGACTTCCTTTCTACTCCAAGAAGTTCACTTTGTAACAGCTCTGTTTCTTGCTCTCTTCCCTAGGTGTGCTGTCTCTGCCTGCTTACTTCAGCCCGTACAACGATGGCTCTGTGTGCAGCGATGGACGAGCTGATGCTTACGCCCAGCTGGAACTCCGAACTTTAGAGCAGTCTCTGTTGGCAACTTGTGTTGGAAGCATCTCTGAATTGAGTAAGTTTCAGTTGTAACTGACTGTGCGTTCCTTTCCACGAAGCAGGAGAGCCGGTCCCTCTGCTATTGAGGTCAGTGGGAGTGTTGCCACTATTGACAGTGTGAGGAGTATTTGGCCAATGTTATGTAAGGTTTAATTGTTTTGTGGTGAGGTTTATGAAAATCAGGTTGTTTCGTTAGGCTTCTTTATATTTAATTCACCTCGGAGATGCATAAGATGTGGCTTTTCCAGCTTCTTGGTAGTTAGTGGTGCTAGTACCAATAGAAGATGGATGCTTTTGCCTAGATACCTCTAGAGGCTTTGTTGTACTTTTGTGGAACATAGCAGTGGCACCTCCTTTTGTGGCAAGAAGAGTTCTCTTTTCTTATTGTTTATGCAGTGGAAATGTCAAGAGTGCAGGTTATTCAAGGAAAAGCTTTTTGGTTAATTAAAAAACAAAAAGTGGAGAGGAAAGAAAAAAGCTGAGAGCACTTCAGTAACAAAAACCTCCTCAAAACTTTTTTTTTAATGCTAACCAAATGAAATGTTTCATTCCTAGACTACTCACAAAGCTCTTTTAAAGTAAACAAAAATGATTTGTGTTTTCCTAGTCTACTTCTCTCTTGCAACGTTTCTGCTGGCATCATTTGCTTAGTTTCTACCATGTGAATGCTAATGAATGTCAGGGGCCAGCAAGGAGTTTGTGGGTTTCACCATTTATTTTGCAACCTGCCTTAATTTGAGGTTTTCAAATTCCTTTAACACACCTCTATTTATCCTGAAACACAAGAGAACATTTGTAGCATGGGTCTATGATTGAATACAGCTTCCTCTCTCTCTTCCCCCAGCCTTGCTTTGGCCAACTTGGTCATTACACCTAGTGAATAGATCTCCTGATTTTTTTTATTTTTTTAAAATTTTGCTGAACATTGCCAAAAAAATAAAGAGAGTGAGTGTGCAAAGGAGAAGGAACGTTATTCTGTGCTGAAAATTTGAATTCCAAATGCTTTTCTTCTGTAACGTGCAGGTTTCTGTGTAGTAGCAATGCTAGAGCATTCACAGTTTTCTTGTAAGATTAGAGTGCAAAGAGTTCGGAGCTACTGAAGTGCAAAGGCAGAGACTTCAGAAGGTTTTGGTGTTCTGAAATGGGTCCTTAAGCTTGAATGTACTATGCAATGAATAAGTGACATAACTGCAAGTGGAGATTTTTTAGTATTGCATTGATCTGAACCACTAATAATGTTGTATAGACATACAGAACCTTTGTGGTGATTACCCCCTCACCTGTGCAACACTAGAACTTGATGGGTTCAACTGGAGGTTGGTTGGCAAATTCAGTGTCTTGCTGTGATATAAAAGAACAAATGACTTCCTAAGAATTTCAGAGAGAGGTGAGAATAATTCATATTTCACATTAGTAAGTTCAAGGCATTTTCTCAGGATCTAGCTTTTAGAGGGGTAACTATTTCAGTTCCATCCTTTCCCAGTATTGTAACTGTAGGGCACAATGGAGTAACATTTCCTGTGAGAGTCATAGGGGACTGTAAAGCAACAGAGGATTCTCTCAAGGAAAAAAATAGACTCTAGCTATGTATAGTAATCATTCAGACCAATGGTATGGTAGTCACACTACTCAAAGATGTAGTGTCTGAAGCCTTCGTTGCAAAGCTCATGTTGTTTGTAACGTACCACAATAAAAGGAGAGTATCAGGATGTGCCCAAAGCAAGTATATTACACAAATGTCAGCTTTATGTGACTAAAGAGTTTCTGCATAGCTGCTATCTTGGGGTCACTGTTCTGTGAAATTTTATAAATCTGCAGCCTTTAAGTCTTTTCCTAGTAGAAACTGTGTAATGCAGGTTGTCTTCAAGGCCTCTCAAGTCCACCAGTACTCTGAAATAAAGGCAGGTTGGCTCAAATTCAAAGGCTGAGAGGACTCAGCAGCTCAGAAAGCTTCTAGCACTTCTTACAAGGCTCAGGGGTGCAGCTTGTGACAGCCAGCTTGATATAGTTCAGCTTCTTAATAGGGGGTTCGTGTCTTATTGTTCTGGAGGAAGCTGCAGGTAGAGTGAGGAGGAGAGAATCAGACTCCTAAAAGAAAAGGTTTCTGTATTGAACGTATCATTAATTTGTCACAAGTGCCTGAACCTCAAAGCCCAGCTGAAAGAAATAGGAATAATCTCCTAACATAAAATAGTGATTGTGGAGATTAGAAAAAAAAGTATTTGTACTGGTAATGCTGGCTTTGCCATATGTAAGCTATGCTTATGATAATAAGCAATAATGATTTTACAAAAATATAAACAGGTTTTGTAGGCAGGCAAGAAACTTTTTTTACATGATGGGGAAAAGGAGAAAAACATTAAAACAGGATGGAAAAATCACTGGAAAGCTATTATTCTGAATGCATGGTGTCTGAAAGAAGTTTCATTTTCTATTTCCTAACTCATAAATTTTTGTTTGAAAGAAAGCTAAATTCCTTCTAGAGCAAACTGCAAGAAGCGGCATCTTGGGGGCAGTTTTTAGCTTAGTGAAATAAAAAGAATTTTTTACACAAAGGGCATTTCTGTCAGCAGTGAGAGATTCGATTTAGCTGAAAGAGTGTATTAAAGGAGCACTGTGGATGAATAATAGAGTCTTTTGCACTCTTTCTCTTTTTGCAGGTGACTTGGTATCACGGGCAATGCACCACATGCAGTGCTTGAACACCATTCGGCCAGGCATGAGCCCCATTCGGCAAACTCGGCAGCAGCAACCCATCTCTTGGTCCCCTGATGCTCTGCACACTCTCTATTACTTCCTACGTTGTCCTCAAATGGAGTCTATGGAGAATCCCAACCTTGATCCTCCAAGAATGACCCTGAACAATGAACGGTATGTAGGCTGGTGAATTGTTAGTAGACGGGGAGTTAGGCTGAGAAGGTCTCCTTTTGTTGAGGAACTGTGTGTGCCTGAGCAGCCCTGGCAGTTTTGCAGGATGCTACCTATCAGGCATCAGTTATTCCTGCAGTGAGGCCAGATTCTGCTGTTAGCCTTGCCAAGTTTACTAAGCCTTGGAATTGGAACTGGAAAGTGAGCTGTTTTTTCATGCAATCTTTCCGAGCGAGGCATATACTGAATGCTGCCAACAAGGCTCGTCTGGAGGCACCGCCAAAAGTACATGTGGTTGCCTAAAGCAGTAAAGACCTTACCAAAGAAAATTTTACCTTCTGAATAGCACCAATTAACAATTGTCATCATTCTCAGGAAAAGGAATGTCATTTGCTGTGCAGAATTTCAAAAGGATTTATGACCAAACTTACTTAAAGATTACTTCAGTTGATGCTGTGTGTCCGGTATAGAAAGAAATTTTTATAGGAAGCCAGTAACTAAATAAAAAATGCAGTAGGTTGCCATGCCTTCTGCCAGCATCATACCTGACTCTGAAAGTAGGCTTATTATTAGAGCGGGTCAGAAATTTTCCAGTGGGATGTTTTTTTCTGTTAAAAACCTCCCCAGTTTCCTTCCTGCATGGCTCCTTGGCAGACTGCCTGACAGGCAAGTGGCAGCACAGAGCCTAGGAGCCCTCAGAGCCCTCACCACAAGTTCCTTGACAGGTCAGGCAGATTCTGCTCTTGTGCTCTTCAGCTCAAGGGTAGACAGGTAACTGGTTAACTTGCAGTTGTTTCCTGCAGAGAGACCTAGGTCTTTCAGGGCATAACTTTACCCAGTTTGAAATGTATGTTACCTAAATGCAATCTTTGGTGTCCAATGAACAGTAGCCAATACTTAAGCTAAGTTGCCTTTTGGATTTCTTTTAGCCTGCTGGACATCAGGCAGGTGGCTGTTTCCAGGTCCATCCCAAAAGCAGCCCGTGGTTGTGAAGTTTTGTAGGATAGTGATGTTTTGTAGGATAGTGATGTGTTGAAGCCTGGGGTAGAGACCACATTCGCAAACCAAGAAAGTAGGGTGTCTGTTGCATGGGTGAGCAGATAGAGGACAACACCTCTGCAGATTTACAAATAGTGTGGTTTCTTTGCACCTTATGCTTTAGCAATGGCCTCTGCTTCTAAATTTGATTTGAAATAATAGTAACATGTCATCCTTAAAATTTATTCTAAAAACCTAAAAAAAATTAAACCACCTTTTTCTTCTTTCTCTATTCTGTGTACGTGGGGATTATAATCCTTTTTCCTCTCCTCCTTGCTGGGTGACCAGTGGATGTTGTTTGTTTGTTTGCTTGTTTTTTAATTATTATTTTTAATTTTTATTGAACCAATTTGTTGTCAGTCTGTACTGTCCTCACTCAGTGTGTTTCTGATGCTTCAGGTCAGTCCTGTCTCCTACTTTGGCCTGTACCAAGCCTGCTTCCTATAGCTGCATTCCTCACCAGCAGAGCTGTGGTTGATGGCTTAAGGGTTAGAGCCTGATTGCTTAGGAATGAGATGATTCCCTGAGAATAGCAGCAGACTGAACTACTTCTTTTAAGGCTCTGATTTTACAGACTGGGGTGCAGAAAAACCTGTTGGATAAAAGGCAGCTTCTATAACTGCAGTCTCAGTAAGTTACTTTAGTTAAGGAGAAAAGTACAAAGCTGTCATTGCTAAGTTGCCTATTCTGACAAAGTATTTTGCATGTTACTAGTCTGTGTAACTACCTCCACTGTTTATTTGCTTTTATTTTCCTTTGGATACTGAACTATCTTTCTGTACTTTATCACGGTTCATAGTGGACTGAACTTCTTTGAGTATCATCTGGGAGCTCAACTGTTTCGCAATGTAAAAAGATTTTTTTTCTGTTTCTGTCTGATCATTCCCCAAAAGAGAATGCAGACTCAAAAAGATCTGTGGGCATAACTGCAGCATGAGAGAGGGAACTGATTACTTGTGTGAAATCCAAGGAGAATTAAATAAATTTAAATAAAATAGATACAGGAAGATGCCTGGCTGCACGATGCACAGCCCCGTGGTAGTTCTGTTTTTGGGGATTCACTGATCAAATGCTCTCTCTAGTGCTAAATGGTTTATTTTGCATTTCATGTTAGCACACTGCAAAAAATGAGCTTTCATGGGGCCACATTCTGTCAAGTTGTACCACTAGTTTTCACAGTTTTACAGCTGAATCTATCAAGCACCTTGCAGCAGAAATGTAGATGAAGCTTTCTGTTTTGTGTTGTGTTCTTTTTGATGCTCTCATTATAATGATGATGCAGCTATCTGTTTTGTACACTGGTAATAAACCAGTTCAATCAGAAGTGCAGTCTTTTCTCCAACTGCTCCCAAACATTTCTCTTTCTATGGTGTGCTGGAGTTTTTTTGGAATTCAAGCTGCAACTCTATTCTATTTTAAAATCTGCACTAGATCCTATAACAGCTGCTGTCAGGGAAATTTCTGCAATTTTTTTCTGACCAGTACTGATCTGTAAAGGAAATTAATGGGAATATATTAAAAGGGAGCAAAAACTGGAATTAGGGAGGGAAAAAAAACAGAATTTGAGGTTAAACAATTGGCTATGAGAAGTTTGTCAAACTTGAAAATGAAATTAATACTGCCCGGTACGTCAGAAAATAACTGCCAGCCTTAACTTTCACGTGCTTCAGGGCATTTTTGTATGTGACTTAATGTATTGATCTCTGTGAACATTTAATATAGCCAGTGGTAAAAATATTGCTGTCACACTTTATACAGGAGATAGTTTACTCATTCCTAGCTTAAGAAGAAAGATAGTTGAGGCTGTATGTAAGATACCTGACTTATGGCTTAATAGATGAGAGCACTGATTCACCTAATGTGGGTTGGCAAAGCTGTGCAGTTCTTTTATCCTTTATTGAGCTGTGCTGCATCAGCTGCAAACTCTGCAAACTCTTTTGTGCATTTATACCCCCTCTCTGGAATATTCTTGTGACGTACATTGCAATCCTAGTTTGCTTTCTACTGAAAAAAATCTCTGTCACAGTGACAAACAAGGGCCAGTAATGCTGACCTATTCTGTATGTGCTTGTGCTTGTAGCTTGTTTGTAGCCTGCTGTATAAATCTCACTGTTGAATACTAATCTGAAGTTTAGGGAAGAGAGGGATGGCTCTTAGAGCTACAGCCTTGATAAAACCCCATCTTTATCTTGGAAAGATCTATGAGCCATGTAGATTCAGCAGGAACTGCAGTTCTGCAATACATCTATGGACGTGACAGCCTACTATTCATTTTGCTTGACTGTTGTCTGTGAGCTTTCTTTGTGTCATACTGTGACACTGTGGTGCAGAGTGCTATAAATCATAATGCTGTAAGGTCTGGAAGGTTTCTACTGTGCTTTCCTGCAACATGAAAGCAAATATGGATTTCAAGTTCAGAAACTGTGCCCAGTGGAGGCCGTCATGCCTGGGCTGCCATACAGGGCTTTTAAAAACCAGGCCAACCTTCTGAACATATCATGCAGCAAACTACAAGGTATGAAAACATACATACTTGTAGTTTGTATGCAGGGCACCCCAGTGAAAGATTCAGCTTAAACTGATGTGGTTCTTACCGATGCTAAATACCTCCTCAGCCAAAGTACTGAGGACAGTAAACTACAGAGTCCTGCATGAATGGGGTAGATGTAGTTGTCTATCTACAGCTTGGCAGGCTTCTTGTTTGGCCTCCAGTATGTGAATGATTTGGGACACCAGTCGACTGAAGCTGTGAGAAGTTTGTTGATTCTGACACTATATCTGGTTCTCATACTTCCGGGTGAAGGCACCGAAATGGAAGGAGAAGAATAGGCAAAATTGGACAGAAAGCACCTAGATATCCGTAGCAAAAGTTTTGAAATATTTCCCTAGTTCATGTAGCTGCTCACTCTATGACCACGTGGAACCCCAAACTGACTGAATTTGCTGCATGGGCAGTAAACCATCTGCTGTTTGGTGTCGAATAAGCTACCCAAGGAAGCATTTTGCAAGTAGTGTGCTAATTCTACAATATGTTGGCCAATGAATTAGACCCTAAGGTTGAGATCAAAATGCTTTATTCACTAACCCAGCTGCCTGAAAGCTAAGAACTTGTCTGTACCATTAGAGAGTACATCTGTCTTTGCTGCTGTAAAAAGTCTCTCTGCTGGGTGATGCTTTATTTATTTATTTATTTATTGTTTCTCAGGGATCTTAGAGTATACTGTATAAGAGATCAGACATTGTAGTTCTGGGCCATGGAGAGTTAGCAGCCATGTGGCATTCCCTCTCTCCTTGCTCTGTTTCTGCTCTGCTTTTCCCTTACTGCTTATGTCAAGTTAGCTGAGCTTGGGAGTGCTCTGCAGTGTGAGATCATGTCCCAGAGCAGCAGAGCATGTTTGCTGGCATTCTTTATGGGATACTATGACTAGAGAAGGGCCATCCAAAGGTAAGCTAAGTTTTTTCTTCCCTCTTCATTTTTTCCCCATGTGGAATATAAAGCTTTTGTCTTACTTTTAACAGTGTGTCCAGACAAGATTACTCTCTGATTGATACTTATCTCATGGAGTATTTGCTCCCTGTAGAGCACAAATTGAGGTCAGTGTTCTAGTCTCATTTTACAGCTGGATGGACTAGCCTACCTAAGATTAATTGACAGCTAGGGCAGTGGAGCAGACTTAAAGCTGGAAATAGAAGCCATTGACTGCCTTCATCCTATCTCTGTTTGGATGCGAGATCCCAGAAGTACAGATTACCATGTTTGTACAGCATTTATAGTAGGAACGTTAGTATAACCTGAAACCCAAGAAAAGATCAAAAAAAAGAAAAAGTTGGATCCTGCATCCTATTGTGTAGCTGATTGTCTGTGTCTTATAAATCATTTTTCTATAGCCAATATTTTTGATTATAGAAGGTTCTAAAGGTAATACTAGGCTTGTCTATCACTACTTGTGCATCCAGTCACATCATTTAAAGCAGGTCCAGAGGAGGGCCGAGAAGATGATCGGAGGGCTGGAGCACCTCTGCTATGAAGACAGGCTGTGAGAGGTGCTGAGGCTTCTCAGCCTGGAGAAGAGAAGGCTCCAGGGGGACCTTATATAGCAGCCTTCCAATACCTGAAAGGGGCCTACAGGAAAGCTGGGGAGGGACTTTTCATAAAGGCAGATTGAGGGAAAATGGCTTTAAACTGGAAGAGGGTAGATTTAGACTAGGTCTTAAGAAGAAATTCTTTACTGTTAGGGTGGTGAAACACTGGCACACATTGCCCAGTGAGGTTGTGAATGCCCTGTCCCTGTGAGCTTTCAGGCTGGATGGGGCTTTGAGCAACCTGGGCTAGAGGGAGGTGTCTCTGCCTATAGCAGGGGAGTTGGAATTAGGTGATCATAAAGCTCCCTTCCAACCCAAACCACTCCATGATTCTATGATTGGAACTTTCTGAGCTCTCGGAATTGCTGGCATGCCAAGTTTTACATGTCTGACTTTGCTGGTGTGTCATTTTATCCAAAAGTCGATGAACAAAAAACAATTTACATCAGCAGAAGCACACAGACAGTACCCATCTGACTGTCAGAGAAAATCCAGTGAAACACTAGCGAAATTCCAGATCCAATGTAGATTCATCAGCCACCAACCGTAAAATTCAAGGCTTGCCAATTTGATGGAAACCCAGATGGAAAAGTTGTGGACATTGCAGGAAGCCAACTGCAATCACGGACTGCATGCATACCATATCTTTTAGAAAGGGTCAGGCAGAAGCAGTGGGCTATTGCTTGCTTTCCTGTGTTGTGTTTGCAGGGTAGAAAGAAGGAGCTGAGCAATCTATTTGTGTTCCATGGAGTCTTTCCAGAAATGCCTTCTCTAAAACATTATTTATTGGGAAGGGATCTGATGCTGCCAGGAGAATGACTGTAGTTCTTTCATACTATTTTTGAGTACTATTTGCTCAAAGGCTATATTCTTCCAGTATTTGACCTATTGATTTAAATAAAAACATTTGATATTTGTCTTGTGGCATACAGTCCAAATTTACTCTGGCTAGCACAGAAACCAGAGATAGATCTACATTAAGAGTTCCTGATAGAACGTCAAAATCCTGTCCAAGCATCCCTGAAATTGATGGTGTTCAAGTTTGTATCTCAGCCTGCTATGCTTGTAGATTCAAGCACTCAAACTAGATAAAGTGGAGCAGGCCTTATGATCCCGTTTTATTTTTCTCTTTGTAAAATGCAGTCTGTCTTCAGATATCTCAGAGACGTGCCACTGACTTTTACTGAGGGGAAAAAAATCTCTAAGTAGCTTGTATCTGTGCTTTTCTAGAGCACTCTTTTCAAGTGTTGTCTTGTTTAGGTTCCTTATCAAGAGTTTAGGTTCCTTATCAAGAGTCTTGAGTGTTTGATAAAGAAATCCTGTGCTATGGCTATTTCTAAATCCTCAGTGACTACCTGATGAAGGTGGTCTCCTCATGTCATTTTTTTTACAGAATTCTTAATTTGAAAAAACATTGCTTTGATCTTATTTAGTACGTTTTTTTCTTGATGATCTTTAGGTGCAGCATTAGAAATAAGTAGAGCCCTTAGATATTTCCCTCACAATTAGCTGCTTTCTTCCCCTCTGCTCAGAAAAGGCCTGAAACATTAAATGTTAATTCTGCAATGGCCTGAGACAAGAGTGATTTGATCACATGGATCGATTTTTACAGAGGCTATCAATCCACATTAAAGAGCATACTAGCAACCCAATTGTTAATGCCAGTTATATCTAGAAAGTCGTGCTTGCTATTGCATGGACATCCAACTAGCAGAAAAAGAAAGAAAATCAGGAATAACCTGATTTTCTCAGAAACAGAGCCTGCTTCTGAGACCTATGATTGCTTGAAATGCATCATTGAAATCACTGGGAAGTATCACTGCTTTCAGAGCTAGTTAAGAACAAATCTTTTCTCCAGATGGATGTTTCCAGACTCTGAGTGGTCTGTCATGAGGCTTTTTTCCCTCTGCTCTTTTAAAGTGCAGGTTTATGGAATTTTATTAAGTGGAATGGCTACATCATTGTCTGTCTTTTAGATTTATCTGTGGCCTAGCCTTTCCTAATTCAAATTTTATGTATTTATGTCTGAATTCTTTTCTTTTACAGCCATGTCCTATTGTTACCATGATTGATCAGGAAGAGAACTTGATATACCTAGTTCAATGAGCTGTGCTTTTTAAAAAGCCTGCAGTAAAATTCTGGAATCTCTTGTCTGAGAGATCTTAGTATCTTTCTGCTGCATCACTAAACACGTGAAAGACTTTTTGCAATTCTTCTGTAAAACCAGCTTTTTGATAAACAATCCTTCATTTTGTTTTCAAGCCCAGTATCCTCCATTAGGACTGGGGGCAGCGTCCTGCTTTGCACTGTGCACCATTGGGTCCTCATCTCAGGGACTGTCATGGCTACAAACTGTTAGCCATGCAAAACTGTGTGGGTCTGCCTTGTCAGCAGTACTGTCTGGAGTTTACTTTGTCATTGTGATTGTTCAGAAACACAGAGGTCACCTTTTTTTTTTTTTTTTCCCCCCCGGCCCAAAAAATTGATGGATTTTGTTTTGTTTTTACTCTTTAAAACAAACAAAAAAGCTAACTTGCTATTGATGAAGGGCTTAATTTGGTAGGTTTAGAAGAATAAGAGTTTATAAATGTGTGAGATCAATTTCCTTCATCATTCCTGAGGAAAGAGGCTGCTAACATCTATTTTTGCCAGTTTGAGACATAGAGCAGCTAGTGCTGGACTCAATTGTGATTGTAAGATATTCATTTACAAGAAAGATAGAGTGAATGGTCATGTTTCAGAGGTTCATAACCTACAGTCAGCGTGCATCTATTGACTAAACTTAATTGTACATCAGTAAAGCTGTTTCTGACCCACACTAAATAGTTGCACAATATATTTTGACATTTTCCACAGTTTTGAGAATTGAAAATATGTGTATTTTATCAGGAGGAGTCAGTCATTTTTGTTGTGCTTTTGGTGAGTAATTTTCACCTTCCTGTTTTGTATGGTTACATCTTAGCACATTCTACAGCAGTAATATCTAGCCAGAAAAAAAGAAAAGAAACACAACACGAAACACTCAGAAACTACTGACTTCTAAGGAGAGTTGTATCCCGTGTGAATGGGACACTTGCATACGAGCTCCTGACATCCGAATGAAAGATTGAAGAGAAATTCAGGGTGAAATCCTGGATTATCGTAGGTTTTTTCTTTTTTTTTTTTTATAGTTCATTTCTTCATGTTCAAAGATTATAAAATTGAAAAGTGAGGGGTGACCTTGCCAGTAGCGAGGGGAATTAATTGCAAACCCTGAGGATCAAATTAATCCAAGTGTAACTGCTGAAACTGGCAATGCAGTCTACTAGATTCTTCTTCTGTCTTTTATGTTGTCTGTATAAACAAACACTGCTCCTTTTTTTTTTTTTTTTTTCACTTTGTTTGCACCTGGAACAGAATAGCCTTTCTCCCTTTCTCCCTGTAAGCAATTTGTAACATTAACTAGAGTGTTTCTAAAGTAGCTTGTATCTTCTGATCTTCTGAATTGAAATGGAGGTGTGGTACAAACATAGGATAATTAAATTCTCTGCAGCATTGCAAGGAGAAGAATATCACTGTAATACCAAATAAAACAGCACAGAACAGATAGAGAGTAAAGGGACTGCCTCCCCATGCCAGCAATGGCGCACAGGGAAAGTGTTACAGGTAAACAAGAACTTGCACAGTGAAACTAATATTTGGTTCTAATAACTGTATCTGAAGCCATGCACCAAAAAGTCAGCCTCTTGAAACCTCACTACTGAATATGTATTGGATTCTGTGAACAGTAGTTAAGGATTAGTATATGAAGTCTCAGATGTCAGATATGAATGTGCAGGGGGACAGATCACCTAGAAGATTAGAAGGTGTGAATATGTGACTTGATATTTAAACACCTGTAAGCAAATAATCTGACTTGCCCGGTCCTCTGACTGGAGGGGCCACTGTGTCTCTGAGGCCTGAGTGTGTGGACAGTCTGGGCCAGAGGAGTGGATGTGTAGGTACTACAGCAACAGCTGGTGCTGGTTTCATGCCAGCCAAGCGTTCGTATTACTTATCATAGATAATCCACCTCATCTCTGAGCTTGTTTGCAGCAATTCTCAGTTCTCTTCCTTTGATCCTGAAAGGGTTCAGTTCATCTGACACAATAGGGATGCAGGAGGTAAATAAGGAGCATTCCAGTAGGGATTACTGGCAGACTGTGAGAGTCACGTGAACTGCATTTGCTGATCATATCTTAAAATTGTTGGTAAATTATCAAGGTGCCTACTTTATATTAAAATGTAAATAAAAATATCTGATCTGTTTTGTGCAGCTGCAAGTGATATGAAAATATTATATTAGTATATGAACTGAATGAATGTTAGAGCTGTGAATATCCAGGGTTGAACTGGACAGTTTCCAGAAGTCCCTTTCAGATTAGATGGACCCTCTCTTAGAACACAGCAAAGCTTTAACAGAGCACCTGTGCTTACTGAGTGCTATGGAACTATCAGTGATGATGGATTGGTTTCTTGCATAAAGATCTAGCATCCCTGGGAGCTCTTCCTGGAGTTAATTTTCTTCACCAATATAACTTACGCTGAAATGCAAACCCCGTCTATCAATTTGCTGATCTGAAATATTGAACAAGTTGGATAGAGCAGTAGAGGAAAAATATAAGTTACATATCCACAAAATACTGGGCAAACAAAGGGGAAGTAAAATGGAAGGATCCTCATGTCATGCCATTCTGCTGCATTTCAGACCCTGGGTAGGAGGAAATAATCATGGAAACTATTTCAAAACATGCTGATGCCAAAAGAGTGCGTGGGAGTAGTCAGTAAGGATTGCAAAGGGGAAACCTTTTGTGATAACTTGGTGAATGAGTGGAGAACAGCAGGCAATGCGTATCTTTTACTTAGCAACACTGTCTCCCATAATACTCCTACAGACAAATTTGTGAGGTATGGGCTAGATGAGTGGGAAGGGAGCTGCTGGGCTCAAAGATTTGTGATGAGCATCACGAAGTCCAGCTGGATGTTAGTCACTAGTGATATGTCCTGGGGGTCAACGGTGGGATCAGTACTATTTAACAACTTAATTAATGACCTGGATAATGAGACAGAGTGCATCCTTAGCAGGTTTGCAGGTGATATGAAGCTGGGAGAATGGGAGAATCCTTGATGCATCTGGTGGCTGGGCTGCTGTTCAGAGGGACTTTAGTAGGTTGAAGAACTTGTCAAACAGGAATTTCAATTAGGATAAGCAAATGGAAATGCTCAGTCCTCGTCGGGAAAGGAATAACCCCAGGCACCAGTACCTGCTGAAGGGTGATGAGCTGGAGCAGCTTTGCAGAAAAGGAGCTGGAGGTTCTATCAAACAGCATATCAAACATAAGCCAGCAATGTGCTCTTGCTGCAAAGGTGACTGATATTATCCTGGGCTGAATTAGAGAATTTACAACAGGTGGAGAGGGAGATCCTGCCACTCTGCTCAGCCCTGTACAGGTACAGTTCTGGGCTCCCCAGTGTAGAAGAGAGGTGGATATACTGGAGAGAATCCAGCAAAGAGCCACAAAGATGATGAAAATGGAATGTAGTTTCTGTCATTTGAGGTGTGGCTGAGAGAGCTGGGGTTTCTTTGGCTAAGAGGAGGCTCAGGAAGATCTTATCAGTCTTTATAAATATTTCCCTCCCAGTAGGGAGAGAAACAAAGATGAAGCCAGACCCTTCTAATTGGTGCACAGTGAAAGAACAAAGGCACAAACTGGAATACAGAAAATTCTACTTTAACATGATAAAGCTATACTTAACAAGATAGGAACTCTGTAACAGGTTGCCGCTGTTGGTTGTGTAGTCTCTGTCCTTGGAAGTAATCAGAATCCCACTGAACGTGATCCTGAGCAACCTGCTCTAGCTCACCCTGGTTTGAACAAAACCATCTCCAGGGGTGCTGTGCAACCTCAGCTGTTCTGTGGTTCTAATGGCAGTTTTTGTCCCTTTGTGTGTGTCACCTGCTAACTTCCCAGTCATTAAATGTCAAGAAATAGTTTTGGAGAACTGGCTGTTGTCTTAGCAGGCAGTAACTATTTCTTTCCACCTACCTGGAGAAGTAGTACCACCTTTTAACAGTCTTTGTTCTGGCGGTTACAAAAGTTTCTACTGAAAAACACTGCTAGAGTAGATGTCACTGCTTGCATTGTGTCTTTGACCCAAGCCATTTCTGGCAAATGTCCGCTCTTGTAAAGATGTTTGAAAACAACGTAACCAATTGTTGGCTCATTTCTTTAGTAACAAAGAGAGATAGCTGTTGTGTGTATTTGTGTGCTACCACTCTGCAATTACTGTAACTAGAGCTACAGTAATTACTGCAACTACTGTGAAGATTTCAGTGTTAAGTTCTTGGCTTCTGCACTTAAGTTTCCATCTGTTCAGATCAAAAAGAAGGTAGGAGAAAATAAAAGCCTGCTAAATGAGTTGCCTTTGGGCTCCATCAAAAGAGGGGTGGCCAGCAGGGACAGGGAGGTGATTGTCCCCCTCTACTCTGCTCTTGTGAGGCCCGATCTGCAATACTACGTCCAAGTGTGGAGCCCCCAGTACAAAAATGACAGGGAGCTGTTGGAGAGGGTCCAGAGGAGGGCCACGAAGATGAAGACAGGCTGAGGGAGTTGGGCTTGTTCAGCCTGGAGAAAAGAAGGCTGCGGGGTGACCTCATTGCAGCATTTCAATACCTAAAGGGAGCCTACAGAGGGGAGGGGAATCAACTCTTTGGAAGGGTAGATAACAGCAGGACTAGGGGAAATGGTTTTAAGTTAAGGGAGCAGAGATTTAGGTTGGATGTCAGGGGGAAATTCTTTACAGAGAGAGTGGTGAGGTGCTGGAACAGGCTGCCCAGAGAGGTTGTGGATGCCCCGTCCCTGGAAGTGTTCAAGGCCAGATTGGATGGGGCCCTGGGCAGCCTGGTCTAGCATTAAATGGGGAGACTGGTGGCCCTGCATGTGGCAGGGGGGTTGAAGATTCATGATCCTTGAGGTAGTAACTGTGGATGAAAGGTTCTGAAAATATTGCAAAGAACGATGGTAAAAAGCCAGCAAGTTTCTTCTTTTTCAGTAATTGCTGTTTCCAATTGAAGTTAATATTGTTTCCTGTTGGACTAAATTACAGACGTGCAGAATTTGCCTGTTTCCTGAGGAAGGAGTTAGCATGGCCCTTGTTAAAGCATCAGCTAAATAAAGACACAGTTCGGAGTTTTTTGCAGCACAGCAGCCACGGTTGGCAGATTGTTGGAGTTTTCTCTATTATTGCTCCTGACATCTTTGTTACAGAGACCTGAGAGCTAAGCTCTTCTGAAGAGTAAACGTTTCTGGGTATAATTTATGATAATAGCAACAATCATTCTTTCTCTTTGACCTTGTGGGGATTAGAAACTAAGCTTTCCCTGGGGTAATCCTAGATTGTATGTCTCTGCTTTGTCTCCTTTTAAAGGAGACTCTGGCAGTTTGCGTTTCCTTGTCCCCTACCTACAAGTGCATGTACAGCCATGACCTGATTGTCACTTAGGATGCTAAACTGTGCTGTTTTCATCAAGTGTTCTTACTGTAAATGCTGAGCTGACTGTTTTTAAAAGTATGTCTGCTCTGCAATACAAATCCTATTCAAATGAGTTACATGTCTAAGCAGATTCAGCTCTGATTTGTGGATTCTTCTGGGGCTAAACAACCACATGCTGGTACAATGCATGCTGGTCTGATGTATTTTGCTCAGAGAGAAAAGACAGTGAACCGTATTTTACTCTCTCTGCTTATCAGTATAAATCTGAAGTGAAGCTGCTGAAAGGGATACTTTAAGTCAAACTGCTGGGATCTTCAGTTCAGCCGAAGACTTTGTACCTAAAGTTCTTTCTTGCGTGGATTAGAAAGTTTATCTCAAAGGCTAGAGAACAGGGCAGAGAAATAGAGGCTGTAAGTATTTAGTCCTAAACTTGCTGGAAAACTCTGCTACTATAAGCAATTCACTTAGCCATTCTTCACCTCTTCAGTTCTCTTCAGGGACAAAACATACTTCCAAAGAGGTATAGGGTCTTCTGATACATGTGCTTTAGAACTGCTAGGATTTTTCAGTACAAAAGTTTTTGTTATTCACAAGATAGCACTAGGAAAAGATAGACAAGCTATTTGAGAGGAGTATAAGTAGTTCAGTGTGAAATTATAACAGGACTATTACAACCTGCTCAGAATGCATCTTGTTGCAATTATATTGCTTCCAGTATCCAGATTGTATGATTAAAAGTTACCTCTGTGCAGCTCTGCACTGTGCCAGGTAGCCGTGCTGAGTTCCCTGATGTGGCTGCCAAACTTTTTGGGAAGGTTCTCTCTGAAGAATTTTGATGCGTTGGAACACCACAGAAACATATGTTCCTTAACTGACTTTCCATCTGGGTATCCCATTATTCCTTATACAAGAAATGTTGCAATAGTTTAATTAACTTGCTTTGGAACCTCTTTTTGTCTGCTGAAATCTCTATGTTGAGATGTTTATTATGCTGAATATAAATCTAATCTCTTGATGTAAGATTATCAAAGTGTCCCTTTTTAGAGAGATGGGATAAAAAAAATAGTCTTGATATAAACAATGTTAGATGACAGTTGTTTTTTAATCTGCTTCCTATCCTGTACTACACCACTGCACTCAGTCATTTGCAAACTCAGCATAAAATATGCAACTCTGTAGTTCAGAGTGTACAAGATGCAAAACTTTGGTAGCAAGATGTTGCTTTTTAGAAAGTATTGCTTGAGCCACAGTGCATGCTTCTGGCTGCTTATTTGTGCTAGCAGGACTTTGAAGGTAAGTGCCTTTACACTATTCTGGTTTGCAAGATCGTCATTTGTGAAGATTCCCCCAGTTTGTGATGTAGAAATGCATGTGTTCTGAGAACTGGTTGCAGGCTACCTGCTAGATTCTGCAGTGCGTTTATGGACAACACTGTACTCCTGGAGAATCTGGGAAAGCAGTTGAGTGGACTTCTTTATGGACTGATAGTGTTTGAGAGTAGAGATAAGCCTTGTCAGAGTTCCTGATATTTTGTCAACTATGGCCACTGTGTGCAGCACATAATTTCATTCTAATGGGAACATCAGACTTATAGACCTTTTCCTAAGAGGAAGGAACACTTTTTACAATTCAGTAGAGATGGCAGGAGGCTACTGATACCCAAGTTGGCAAAAGATTTTTATTTTTACTTTATATGTATCCTATCTAAGTTGTTCTTGATTGGAGCAGGCAGGTATATATTGAAGTATTGAAAACTAGAAAACTATTGAAAACTATTCACTGAGAGTGTATATACTCTATTTCTGTACAGCAGCAGCTCAAGGAACAAAATGAAAGATCTTTGAAGGCATGAAATGAATATGTTCATTGAACAGCTTGCTACTAAGGCTCAATTTGTGTTCTCTTGCAAAATAATTTTAAAAATGCTGCAATTGCATCTATTTTAACTAGCAGTGATGGAACTCCGTCATAATCTTTCATTAATGATATGTGTCCTGTCATACCTGGCACTGGCTTAGAGAGATGAGTACTGCCTATTCATTCACAAATGCTACATCCTGTGGGCTTGATTGCCTTTTATTCAAGAAAATGAATTCTAAAATTTTGGTTATTTAGTGGGATCTTCTATGATTGTAGTACAGCAGCCAGAACCTAAGTTACATAATTACACCACTGGCTGGAGTGAATGCCTGATTTTAGTTTGTACCTAAGAGAGCTCCAAAATCAGTTCTCTTCATCTGCACGTATTAGGGTGTTTCTCGTGCCTTTATGCTAAACTTGCATGAATGCAAAAAGCCAAAAGATTATTTAGATTTTCATTAGGAACACCTTGATATCGGTGTCAGGTGAAATAAATTTACAAGGAGGCTATGCTCACAGTAGTGTGACGTGGCTCAGAAGTGTGAAATCAGTCAAGCAATGAAAATAGAAATTTCTACCTTTTTGCTGTTCTGAAATATGAAAGAAACATCTGTTAGTCTTTTTGAATGTTTAACTTCTATCTACCATTATTTTATGTTTGAAAAATTGTCTTACAAAACATTAATTAGATTTTTGCTTGTGCTGTAAAATAAATAGAAATGTTTCCCTATTTATTGTTAAAAATGTGCTTTGCTCAGGATGGTCTTTGTTCAGCAGAACAAACTTTTGTAGTTATAATCAAACAGTTCTGAGTATTCCAGAACTGCACAAAAATATTTCTCTGACTGGCTCTTTGTTTGCACAATTGCAACTTAGGAGCTTCAGGCAATTTTCATAAGCATGGTAATGCTCTGCATTCAAGATTTTACAACTGGGCCCTGAAAATTAGTTCTGTGATTGAATCTGGCAGATTGGTTTTGGCTTGAGAATCAGCATATGTTTCTAACATATGCACGTTGGCATGATTGAAGTCATAACTAACAGGCCTGTTATCTCAATCCGACTAGTGTTTGCAGGAATTAACTATAATGGGCAAAAAAATGATGGAGGAGGAGTTGCAGCACTGGACAGTGGAGAATCACACTGATCCCAGATAAATATTCTTGCAGGTAGTGCGCTGTGGTTTGCTTTCATTTTGCTAGCCTAGCACCTGGAATGAGCCATAAGAATACCTCTTGGTTTTTCTGGCCACAAGATCAAGGTTAATCCAAGAATAACAGACAACCTATTCTGGCTTTCTGCCTGTGTTTATTTCTGCCTATCACATAGCATGTTGTTACAGGCTTTTTCAGTTAATGCTTGTAGTTTGCACTTGTATTTTGCTCCAAACTGGATAAGCGTTTTCTTTTGCAGCAGGAATTGTGCTTGTAGCATATGGCAACATCTCTTCAGTCAGTCCGTTTGGGGTGGCTCCTAGTTATGGGGCCCTAAATGTCAATCTGGTTCAGGTTGGAACAAACCATGCCGGCCTCTTCTGGTCATTCTGCAAACTCTCAGGGGCCCTTTTGGCTGAATTACCCAGAAAATTCACAGTAATTGACTTTGTCCTTTCTCATTTTTTGTTAGTTAGTGCTGATGACTTAAAAACACAAGTACAAGGGCACAAAGGGAATTTGTGTAGATTTTCTCCATAAATAGATTTTTAGTGACAACTGAAAGGTTGGGGCAGATTGTGACCATTTGTGTAACTGAGGATAAGCTCTATGGGCTTTCAGAAACTTGAACTGTAGCACCACAAACAGCAAAGAGTAATGTGTGAGAGGCACGCAGGAGCCAGGCATCCTTGCTGCTGGCCACAGCAGGCCTGAGAGGCGGCAGGGGGGAGTAAGCTTCCTTCAGAGCAGCTACAGCGAAAGGCCTTGTCCTGGCAACATGGGGGGACTTAGAAGCCAGCATGGTCACCTTTTTATACAGGAAAGTCTCAACAGATGTGATGCAAATGAGCAGTTCATTATAAAGTCCAGACCTGACCAGAGCTACTGCTCTGTTGTGTGAAGAGCTGGGGAAGCTCACAGCTACTCAGAGGCTGCATTTGAAACCCAGGGCTCTCAGAGACATACAGAATTGGCCTCTGCATGTCTGATGTTACGAGCACATACACCATTGGTAAGTGCTGTTTTCAGTACGTAGCGTGAGATTCAGCAAATCTGTCTTCAAAGTTGCATCTAACCTTCATGTAAGTGATTAAGCATACAGCTGTCTATTGATTAGAGCTTAAAACTGCAATTAGGTCCAGAGTTTAATTTGCCCCTCAGTTCACCTATCTGATTGTTTGCAGTAGTGCCTTTTCGCATATGGAGAACTTTAGGATGTCAGAGAGTGGGGAGGAGCAGAAGAGCAAATCCAATGTATTCCATTCCCTGATGTCTCCTCTGTTGAGGTGGTTACTCGCAAACAGGGATCAAATGGCTCTGTGTGTTCTTGAGGCAGATGGAAGCAAGTCACATCCTTGGCCACATCACTGTGGCCATGTTGCTATACTTAATGCTATCGTGTGTATTTATCTGACTCTTATCATCGCCTACATACAGTTTAAGTTGGTTTTAATTATTTTACATCTGCCTGTAGTTCCTTCTGCCACATCACACAGATGTTACAAATGTGTTTCTAGAGTACACATGGCACATTCTAGAGCAACAGAAGTATTTGCTTTCAGTCTGAAAATTGTTTTTCCCTGTTGCTAAAACAATAAAGAAGTGATAGACTGAAGTATCTTTTTCAGATTCTTAGTGAATCCCCAGTGATTTCTTCATGCTTTTTTTTTTTGTGAGTTTTTATTTTGATTGGTAGCTAATGTAGAATAAAACTGGTCTCATTTCTGAGTGAAATTTGCAGACAAGAACAGAAAAGAATGATTTCTGTGGTTGCTAGTAAAGATCAGAGCTGCCATTTCTAGATTAAAACTGCTCTTGTACCGTTTTATGCTCTATCAGCAGAGGAAATTGTGAAGGCAGACTCAGTGCAGAAAGGATCCAAATAAATGTAATATTATCCAGATGTTTTTCATTCTGTTAGTGTCCCACTGAAGGAAAACTCACTAAACTCCTCTGGAAGTGAGTGTTGTGGCAGAACCAAGCCAAGACCTTAGCAGCTTGATAATGATCCACTAAAATCTGAGAACTCTTTATCTTCTAAGACATGAGCCAATCATTGTTTCAAGGGAATTCAGAAGAAAACTTTCCCTTTAGGCCAGTTGGCTGTGATTAGATTTCTTTTTTCCATTTCTGTTAAGAGCTGGGACTGTTTGCTTTGAAAGACGTGGCATTAGTTGAGATGATCTCTGGATCGGAACCAGGATGGCAGTTCCTATCTTTCCTTGTAAATGTGGTAGGTTTTTGCAAATTCAGTAAAATATCTTGAATCTGAAAGAAATGGCTCCAGGCTTAAGCTGGTTGTGTTTTGGAGTAAAGATTTTGTGTTTTTCTTGTTACTTTATTCACATATAATTACATGCCCAGTGAACTTCCTTTGCTGCAACTTCCAGAATGGTTTAGTGTTTGAGAATCCAAGCTTTAAGTATGGCTCTGTTTTCTACTTTGACGTTAAATGGTTTGGTTTTGGATACTCTGTCTTGCCTCAGAGTCTTTTCCTTCTCCAACTCGTTAGACATTGTTCTACTTTCTTTTTGACTCTTACCATACTTTTTTCTGTCTTGCTGTAAAGTTCAAACAGTGCATCTTCTAGCTGTCTTCCTACACGAATCACCATTTAGTTGTCACTTCTGAAACTGAAGTTCCGTGAGCATTTTCTTAGTATTCAGTGGTGAATGGCATACCAATGGCATCATCTTCTGATTGCTGTGGAGGTCTTGCCTCCTCTGCATACAATTAACTTCCCTCTGCCAAAAATGCCTTGGCCTTAGGGTTCTTAAAAATCCTGAGAAGAGCTTACTTTGGAGACTAGTTTCTTTGTGATGAATGACCTGACACTGAAAGTCTGTGATCTCACAGCATATCCTCAGAGATTGCCACACATGATCCCCACATGCCAGTCGTGTCCTAGGCAATTGTACTCAGTTAAGTGCAGCACATTTCCAGGGAAAAGCTACAACCCCTTTCAACAAATGAACTTGCTGTAAGTTCTCTGCCAAGTGCGGCTGCCACCATCCTTCTTGATTATGTCTACATAGAATAATGCATTTTTGTTCAAATGAGGGGAAAACAACAATAGATTCCATTCTTTCTCAGAGCACATCTCCAACCTGATCCCTTGGCAATGGTGGGGCTGTCCGGTTCAAAGTGGAAAAAATGCTACACGACTGATGGATAAAATATTGATAGCTTGTGGTGTTCTCAGACATTATTGTGTTTCTTTACAAGGCATGTAGTAAGCAAGGAGTGTTCATTTTACTTTTTACTGCTATATACTATCCCAGTTTACATGTAAAATCGCTCTCTTATAAGGCAAGATGACAAGAAACTGAACAAAGCAGTGGTGGCATTCTTCATAGAAAACACAGTATGTGTGCCCCCAGTGAACTACTGCTGGGAATACGACAGTTTCCCAGGGCTGGATCGCTTCATGTGCAGAATTTAATGAGCTGCCAAATGCTTCTAAATGTCAGAAAATCATGAGGAAAATGCACTGCCCAGCACATGGCACAGACAGAAATGCATAGATAGAAATTCATTTTTTAGCTTGTGGCATCTTCCCAGTTAATTTTCCATGGAGGTTTCACTCCTCCATCCTCCTCCGGTGTTTTTCAGACTGTGAAATGATCGGTGTTTCCCTAGAGGCAGACAGAAGCCCAGGTTAAGAGCCAAAGGGATGACAATTGCATTTATTTTCTAGAAAAAAGAATAACTGCATTTATTTTCTTAGTGCAGTGCAACCCGGCATTGGCATTTACTTAGCTGAACTGCATCTCTCTCTGCTTAGATCATGCAGTAGTGCTTCTTATGTAATGCATTCTCAGGGAGAAAATGAGTGAAGTGCTGCTGCTAGCATGCCCACAAGCATACTGTGAAGAAAGGAAAGAGTTGGGTAAAAGGGGGGAACAGGAAGAAGAACAGAATTCCATCCTCAAACTTGAAATTTTCTGGGGAAATAGAGTCTTTACAGCAAAATAGAGACTGAGGTCATCATAATCGCTACGGATACAATAATGATTTATTTGCTTGCACAGTAATGTGAGTGGTGGGAGTGGAACAGATTAGGACAGCAGCAAGAGAAAGTCATCCTTCCTGACACTTAATGCAATCTAAAGCCTGCTCTCCTTTGACGCAGGGTAACTAAGTAGTGTACTGAGATGAGTTTTAAAGCCTTTGGAAAAATCTGTTGTGATTTAAAACAAACAAGCAAACACCTCTTCCTTCCCTTTCCTCCCCAGCCAGGCTTTTCTTGTTCAAGATCTGCTTGTGCATGCAATCCATTTAGGATCCTGGCACATGCCAGTTTTTAGAGAATGGAAATTTCTTCCTAGTACGTGTTATTTCTGGTGCAGACTCGGTATTTTCTGCTGGCTGAGCACAGCCTATTGCAGCAGCACGACAGTAACCCAGGTCTGGCTCACCACCTGGGAAGACGATCTGGTCTCTGCTGGATCAGCACGGTTCTGTGTCCAGTGATGATTCCAGTGTGAAAGCTTCAGGGATGCCATGATGTGGCCTAAATGCCAAAATTGTGCACGGCCACAAAAGGTTCCAGATATGGTTACTTGTAAGATGGGTGTTTAATTAATCGCTCTTGAGTTCTTCATTCTAGTGCTTCTAAGCACATCTTTCTGTGTTCACCATTTTGGGAGGAGGCCAGGGGCTCTGCTAAACACAGAGCGAGTCTGGATACTGAATTTAGGCTCCTCCCTTCGATGCCTGAAACTAAAAGGTGTAAATGCTGGCTCTGTTGTAGGCCAGAAAGAAGTTCTCTGGAGCCAACTGCTGAATACATCTCCCAAACACGAGTTGTCTGGATTGCTGCTCTTCCCTCAGGGCAGTCAGTCAACTCTGAGCTGGCCGTGCTGCACATTGGCTGCAGCGATCATCTGGAGCGAGTTAGTAAGCTTAAATGGGCTGGGGAATTAAAGCTGAGCTTCAAGAAGGTGTCTCAGCTGGTGAGCTACTGCATGGTTTTCAAAGTGAAGGATGTAGGAGCCCTAATGTTGTAGTTGATTGATGTAGAAGCATACTGGTAAAAGCAGCAAGTCACGTTAAGAACACTCTTGCACTGGCAGTCCAGGATTGATCAGATATTTAGACAGACCTGTGATTTTGTAGATATTTCTTTACCACTCAGGAGAAGGAAAGGAGCAGAGGGAAAATAAGCAGGCTTGTTTGTGAACAGAAAATGGCAACTTATTAGAGTGTGCTTTGCAACTGGTAAAATTGAAAGAGCTAGCTCATATTTGATGGGATAGAATTATTCCAGCCTGAAGGATGTTCAAAGCCATCCAAAGGCAGTTCTGCTTACAAATCTCATTATTGATAAAATGATTTCTAATGGGATCGGCGCTGCTTGCTCTTACTGTGATGGCAGATGTGCGCACACACATACGTGTGCTGCTTTGAAAATGCCTTTCATGGGTTCAGCTGCTTTCATTAATATCACTTCATATTTTCTGGTATGCATCTTTTTTCCTTTAGCTTTATAAAGAAACTGGTACCTTATCGCCTCAGTTATTTTCTTTTGAATGCTTAAATGCAAAGGGTTTGGTTTTTTTTTTCAGCATGAGTAAATTCATTACTAGAAATGGGAGAGGTGTTTCCAATTACAGCTGGCACTTCTGAGCCTCACATCATGGTGGCAGGTATCCCTGGGGGAAAATCAAGCAAATAACAGATCACTCTGGCTGTGTACTGGGAGGAGAGATGAGATATGTTGTGTATGAGTGTTATGATACCCATATATTATTGTATAATTTCAGTGTTGTGTTCATTCATAGGAGTAGGGGAGCTAGCCTAAAATGGCTGTTGGCTCTGTTGTTACTGCCGTATTTATGTTGCTTTATTGCCTTGCAATTCCTCACATAGACTAAAACCTCATTCTGTAGGTGCTGTACAAATTAGGATCAAGTAAATTTTTTTTTCTGCAAGTTGCTTACAGTTTGTTATACGTGTTTTCTTCCTCAGAGTTGACTCCGTGTTGGTTATCTCTTTGATTCTACTAATTCATCCTCAAGTTCAAAGCATGGCAACAGTTTTGCTGGGGAAAATGACGTAAGAGCAAAACTGCAGCAGTTCTGCAGCCGTCTTAAAGGGTCAGTTGTGCAATGGTCTCTCACTTGCTGACCTGCTACGTTGCCTAGCAGGAGAACAGAGCTACCTTTGCAGGATCTGCTTTATTTGTCTGCCTGTCACACGCAGGCAGGGGAAGCGATGAAGTGTGCTGAGTCCTAGTAGAAGATAGCAGACCCACGTTAACCATGGCGTGTTTTCTCCTTGTTTGCACAGGCCCTTCATGCTTCTGCCACCGCTGATGGAGTGGATGCGAGTGGCTATCACCTATGCCGAGCACCGGCGCAGCTTAACAGTGGACAGCGATGACATCAGGCAGACAGCCAGGCTGCTCTTACCTGGGCTGGACTGCGAGCCCAGGCAGCTCAAGTAGGTGGACTGAGTCCTTTACTTTGCATGGGAAATGTTTCATGGGAATGGGACTCAATATACTATATTGGCAACATGTGTTCCGGGTTTTAGGAGGAGATAAAGAACCTTTGGCCAGACACCACAGTTGGGGTAGAAGGATTTTTTCTTGCCAGAAGTTGTGCAGAAAGAATGAGGCAGAAAGATTGCAATATAAATATTCAGTCATTTATACCTCGGTCTTAATTACAAGATAATCTTTTGCTTTTTCACATGCCCTGACGAAAAGTATAAGTACCTATTAATACCCTCCTCTCACATGTATATTGAACAGGGATTTATAATTAGCTTGGTTCATTAGCACATCATAGGTATTTTACTCAGTGTTTGTTGTCTTTCAAAGTTGCTGTCATTAGCATTTGATACCAGAGTTATATCCTGAACAGTACTGCAAGTTTTCTTGAATGAATTTTATCCCCCATATTGATTATGGGTTAAATGAGTGGGCTGGACACGTAAATAATGATGAATGCCACTTCTATCATGCTCTGCAATTGATCAAGTGCTGTATATGTATCGTTTCAGATATCATTACTCTTAGAATTCTTTTTTTGTGAATGAGAGAAGCAACAGGAAACTTTTATTGAGGACTCCTTGATCTGTTTTTGTTGCTCTTTCTCCTTCTGGCAGCCAGGAAGGCTCTTGCTTTTTGCTATATCCCTGTCTCCCCATTTGTGCAACAAAGGATACTCCTCACTATCCATAGAACCTAATGCAAAGCTAAATTAGTTGGCAAGCGTGCTGATGCAATTCAATGACTGAACTCTGCTCCAAGCTTATTGGTGGCATGTCTGCTATTTCCTAACTCTGCCTGATATGATTATACAGGCTAAGACTGTTCTACATAGCTGTACCTTAAGGGGACATAGCTATGGAAGCTCAGAGGTGGCACCCTTTTAAGCTTTATACGTGCTGCATCTGCTCACGTAGCGCTTCTCCCCATGCTCTGCTAGTGTACATGTGCTCTGTATCAACTGAAGCACATGTTTCTCAGGCTTGTGTGTGTCCAAGTAGGTATGTGTGTATCTCAGGTAGGTGCTAGCATAGGCTAGTTACTATGGGCTAAGCTAATTTTGCCCATATCCCTAGTGCTTGTCAAAACCTTTGAAATTCTTTGTTGAACAGAGCCAATGGAAGACATAATGAGTGCTTTCAATCAGTTCCTAAGTTTCCTTTCAATCTCTCCTTTTGAAAGGCTTTCTCTTTCAAAACTGAATCCAAACTTTGCACCTCAATGGCATCCCCCTCTATCTCTGCACTAGTGTTTTTTGTATGCGTTGGCATACAAAACACAGGTGGTCTCTTACTTTATAGATCATATATCTTAATAAGACAGGGATTTGGGTGCTTGTTTTTGCTTTTGATGTGAGGTCAAACACTTAGAGACAGTCTCTGTGCTGCCAGGTCTGTCTGTCCCCAGGCAGGGGGAAGCCAAGCGTACACAGGAGCTGCCATCTGGGCATTGCACGGGTGCAAGCTTTACCCTAGGAAGCGTGCGAGAGTTTGCCTCTCTCTGACAGGGTAACAACTCACGCATGGAAAACCTGCTGTGGGTACAGCTGCTGCACAGCAGTTGTGCGTGTGTGAGCTCTTTCCCTGGCTCATGGAGGATGCTGTAGCTTTTATCACACACTGAAAGAAAAAGCTGCTTTGCCTCTATTGTAGAAGCGCATGCTGTCAAGCAATTACTAGACCGGCGTGAATATACTATTTTTTGTAGGGAAGTTTTGCACAGGCTGAGCTTGCAGGTCCCCCAGGAGCAAAGCCCATAAATAGTAACTTCAGATTGCTGCCTCCAGATGTGCTCCCGGCAGCTCTACGCCAAGAACTGCAGCCCACCTCTTTGCTCTGTCCCTCTGACAGCTCCGCACAACGCTTTGCTTTGCTCTTTGCTCTGCGGGGCTCAGCAGTGCATGGTGCCCCCATCCTCCTCCCCTTGCTCCAGCAGCGCTGGGTGCATCGTGCCTGTTAGCAAAATGGAATCAGTGTGCAAAGGTAGATACCTGTACTTAAATAAACGTCATTTATTCTCTGAGGTTCAGCAACTTTCAAGTTTATAATTCCCTATTTCACTTGTTTGCATAGGATAATAATAGTGAATATATATAGAATATGATACTATATAATAATGTTATTGCATCGTGACACTGTGCCAGTTTCCCTACTAGAGCAAGATTTATTGCTTAGGCTCTATTTAGGATTCACATACGTCTAACACTATGCCTTACCTTACTGTCATCCCGTGCTCTGCACTGATGTGTCCTAACCCAGGATCTGGATGCTTGGAAGATCTTCTCTTCTGATCAGATATCTGCACTCATTGCCTGGAAGCTGCATTTTATTTATGGATGTATCTCCAAAGAGTGGGTGACTCCAAGGCTGTCGCTCTGCTTCCCTGCTGACTGCTCCTCGTATTTCACCCTAATGCAGCTGCTTTCCCACATGCAATGGGACTGCTCACCAGGCTGAGGAGTGAGTTTTGTGAACTCAGCATATTTTTCATTGCAGCTGGACCCCATTTGTCATCAGCGCTGATGCAGTTCAGAAACAAACAAAACGTCCAGCTGAATTAATACTTGAGTACGATTCATCCTGAGTCTTCTAAGTGATGAGTGTTTTACTTATCTGGCAGCCTATACAAAGTTTCCAGGTTAGCCTCCTTGAAAGAGTCTTGCTTTTCAAAGGAACTTGGCAAACTACTATCTTGCTCACCGACAGTTTGCACAAGGGCTTGTGCTGAAAACAGACAACTAGTAGAGAAGGCACTCAGCCTGAAATAGCATCAAAGGGCTGAGCATATCAGTGCTCACCTCCAATTTGGGAATGTTTGGTCAGTGAGGGAGATAGGCCTCCAGCTCTGGAACTCAGAGCTCTCAGCACGACCAGGGGGATTTACAGTAATTTCTGGACTACTTCCAAATGAGATAAAGGCTATCTGATAGTCATCTGGAGGATAAGGAGTTAATAAAGCCTCAAAGGAACATTACCTCATTTCCTTCGAGACATTGAAGAAAAGTTGAGATTTGAATTTTTTTTGTTATTGGGGGGCTTTTTTTGAAATTTGATTTTTTTTTTTCTTCAGAAAACAATCTGAAAAATAAGAATCATCTTTCAGAATAGCTGTCTGGCAGTCAGACAGCCTAATGGTCTCATCATAGTACTACTGCTTGGCTGGTGTTTTGTATATGTGTAACCTCCTCTGAATCTCTTTTTCCTCTTTGGAACGTGTTTTAGCCTATGTAGGATGCATTCTCCTATGACAGCCACATCATATTATGTGATACCATGTCACAAAAGATGCAGAGCTAATTACTTAAAGCATTTTTTTTCCCAGTAAGCAGCAGAATGAATGATAACTCAGTTGCTGCAGGTTTGTACCCTGAGAGCCCTCTCCTGCCACGGTAACCTCACTGCTGCAGTAGCCTTGTCCAGAGGTGCCCTTGAAGTGAGAGGCTGAGTGACAGGGAGTAAAGATTTCTTTCTACCCTTCCCACAGAAAGCACCGATGACATTCCTCTACCTGGCACCATTTTTTCCTGTAATATTCACATGAATTTACTGTCTGTCCCTAAGAACTAGAACTTCTATCTCCAGTATGACTGAAGTTTAGCCAGATTTCTTCAGAAACAATTACGTGGTGGAGAAGGTGTGCAGTAGGTAAAACCATGACATCTTATAAGCCTGATTTATGTAGGAGGAGATGATTAAAAAAAAAAAAGACAAAAAATCCATAAATTGTTTTGTCCTCCACAGGCCTGAATGCTGCTTTAGTTCCTTCCGGAGACTGGATGCTAAGGCTGCTACTGAAAAATTCCAGCAGGATCTGGGTTTCCGAATGCTGAACTGCGGAAGGACAGATCTGATCAATCAAGCAATAGATGCACTGGGAGCTGATGGAGTTAACACCATGGATGATCAGGTATGCCATATAACCATACACACACACAATTTTAGCATCAAATTGTGTGTTCCTTACTTTGTAGGTCTTAAGCATTAGTTGCCTCTCCAAAACTTCTCTAATTCTAGCGGATGTTTTAGTGTGGAAAACTCATCTCTTAAAAAAAAAAAATAGAATAGAAATCCCCCACTCATGCAACCCTCACAAGCCAGTCAAAGCCTTGAGTGAATTGTTTCTTTATCTGCTGGAATGCAGGTCTGCTTCTTGGATGGTCTGTCTCAGGCACTGACTGAAGACAGGTTAATATGCTGGCTGCAAATGCAAAGACTGATGTTACCTTAATGTTAAGACAGTGTCAAAACAAAATTGTTTTTGCCAAATGCCAATCTTTTCTGGTTTAACAGCCAAAATCTCATCTGGGTGAGTGATGAGCAACCAAAAGGTGTTGCTGTGTGATGGCTCTCAGGTTGCCTGTTTGAAGTGGACTGTCTGTTCTCAGTGCAGTGTGGTAGATGAAACAGCACAGAGAATCCCAGTGGTGCTGGTATGAGTCAGTATTAGCTCTGCTAAAAGCTCTCATGCTTTATTTTTACCTATCCCTGCTCAGCTGCATTTAAGCAAAAGGACTTGTTACTCTGGGAAGTCTTTAGCTGCCTCTGTTTGTGCTATCAGTCCGATCAAGTAACAGCAGTCTGTTCTCTGGGGCATCATTCAATGCACTGATTTACCTTCTAATTAAAAAAAAATTTAACAACCATCCACCTCCCCCAAATAAACATTCATTATAGATATCACAGCAATGAGAAAGACCTGTCATGTCTCAGAAACAATAGGATATTTATCAGTAGGAAAGATTTACATTCATGTAAAGAGGTTTTCAGACCCAGTTGTGAAATGAGTAAGTCTTCCATGGTACTTTCTAGCATCCTGCAATTTAAAAGATATACGAAAATGCATACAAACATGGGCAGAACTGCTCCTGCAGAAGGCTACATTTAACTACGCCTTATTTACATATCCCATATAAGTTTTGTGGTCACAGACATGTATCATTTCACAGATGCCCTTGAACATTGACTTTGTTAAAGTGACACTGGTGGCAGATTTATATTATGAAAGTCTGCTATTTACTTCCTTGATATTTTTTCTTAAGTTTTTGTAATTTCTGCTCACGTAGCCCTCGGGACTTCTGTTCTTCCAAACCAGAACTGCCCTGTTCTCTGATATTTTGCCCTGTGAACAAGTACTGTAATATCATGGCACTCCTTTGCAGCAAACTGGGAGAAGTTTTAGTTTTTTTTTATGTAAGGACCCTGCTTTGTAGGCAACTTTGGAAAGATTGAGGACTTACTGCTGTCATTTATTTATGATCTTGTTATCATCCTGCTGATGTCTTCCTCTAGCCAGTCCCCTGTGAACAAGGGGACCATACAGTGTTGGCAGCTCTGCTGTGTTTGCAGAGTATTGCTCCCATGTTTCTAACCAGAATCTCTTCTTCCGCATGAATAATGAGCAGCAAGCAGGGAATGCAAAACTCATTCGGGGAAATAAGTGTGTATATATTTCTATAGATACCTGGTAGTTTTAGAACCCTGACTGTGGCAATAAATATGAGCTCATTTTTGAATTCGCAGTGAAGTTTACTTGTTTGTATTAAAGAATTGGTCTCCCCTGCAGAGCCCCAGTAAGCTAAACCTACTCTGCCCCTCACTTCTGAACATCTTTGCAAATGGGTATAGATAGCTTCCTCATGTCTAGGAAGACTGGAATTGTGTCTGTTCTGAAAAGATGCCTTTGCAGATTCAAAACCAGAACTCCTCTGTTTGAGATTTGCTTCTATTTTGATACAGCTGTCTAAAGATGAACCTGTATTACTACACAAAGAACAGCAGAAATAGTACCTATGAAAGAGTCAAACATCCAAAGTAATTAAAGGGGACAAAATGCTACAGGATACGAGCAGGAATTGATTTGACTTTCTGTCCTTAGCTACTTCTGGAATTAACTCTCTAAGTAAGGCTCATTTCTCTCAATTCATTTCTGAGCCATCACAATTTGTTGGTTAAACAGAGACAGACTTATGGGACTGAAATGCTGAAATATTGTGGTAAGTAGCATTTTAGCAATAGGGATATGTTGCCAAGTAGATTCCTGTGTACTTTGAACTGAAATGCTTTCAGTTCATCTGGCTAGAAATTATATATAAAAAAAAGCTATTTCTTTTTTGCAGCCTATGAAGCTCAGTAATTGTAGCAGTCTTGACCTCTAATTTTTGACCACAGTGCCTTTCCATATTAGCACATTGAACTAGCCCTACACTGAAACGAAAATATTTTCAACATATGCACACACTCTCACTCTGTACCTAAGAGTCAAACTCTGCATCTGTGACAGATCTGCTATTGCTACAGAAAGGTAACTTTTTTTTTTTCCTCCCCTAAAGGGTATGACCCCGCTAATGTATGCCTGTGCTGCTGGAGATGAAGCAATGGTCCAGATGCTTATAGATGCTGGAGCAAATTTAGATATACCAGTAAGTAATGGAGTACCTCCTCTTCCTCATCATTCATCCTTAGTCTGTAAATTAACAAGAGCAGTTATTATATCACTATCAAATTTCTCCTACCAACTGAAGTCTTCGTTTCTGGAAGGTTCTGCCCCAATCTCAGGGCGAGGCACTTCTTTCAGAAGTCACTGCTTCAGAAGTTTGGGAGAGGGGAAAATACCTTCAGGACTTCTTGGAGTGCTCACGGGCAAGTCTAATAGGCATGGTGGAGGTGAAGGGGCCTCCTTCCTTAAAGAGATGCCACCAGGAGAAACCAACAAGCTATTAAAAAGGCCCAGAGGACCGGACAGCGAGTAGTGCTGGCAATGTTTACTAAATGGTATTTGTTACCATTCCCTGGGGCCATCACTTAGAAAGGGAAAGCCAGTTATATGGAAGTCTAAAGATTATGGAAGACAGATGCTGCAGTGATTAATAACTACCTGGTTTCCTTGCCCAGGTTCCCAGTACCTCTCCACGATACCCTTCAGTCCATCCTGACAGCCGGCACTGGACTGCTCTCACCTTTGCTGTGTTACATGGGCATATATCTGTTGTTCAGGTAAGCAGAAGAAAGTCTTTGGTCAGGAATCTTTGCCCAAGATACTGAGGGACAGAAGTACTTCAGCATTCACCCATCCTGCTCCCTCTTCCATGGAGTGAATGCCAGAAGCAGCAGAATAAGAGTGGAATCCTGGAAATTCTGCTCAAACTTCAAGGGGAACTCAAAACCAATACCAAAACAAAACAGTAACTGCTGAATTTAATTTACCTTCTGCTCAAAGGGAAAAAAAAAGACGTAATCAAATGGAGGATGCATACAGTCACATTTTGTATATGTTTGTAAATAATTACAAAGACTAGATCGCACCTGGCAAATTGCCAGCACAGCCTTTGGTACTGCAAGGGCTGGACAGCCTTAATTTATGTGAGAGACAAGTGTGATTTTCCCAGGATCTGTAACTAGATGGATCAAAGTCCCTACTGGGCTGCATACCCACTGTGTCTGCTTGCTTTAAAACTTTTAAAGATTTTATATAATCTTTCCTTTGGCAACCATCCTTTAAAGGGTAGATGTGAACTTTCTCTGGATTCTGTGTATGAAATCACTGTTCCAGGTAAGGCCTGCCATAGGATAATTACCTGGAATAGTTTACATCTCAACTATTCATTGGCTAGTGAACCAGTTGTCATGCTCTACAAACAGTTTTAGTTTTATAATAAAATTGTGCATGTATATGCTGTGCCCAGGCCAGTACCATTAATCAGGAATGGCTGAAACTGTTTAATTGTGACAGCATTACCCATTACAGCCATCTGGACACTCACACTCAGAGGAAGAACCTCTGCTGGTGGCTGGAGCACAGCGCTCATCACTGGTGCTGCTCTGGGTACCCCTCTGCTGCTGACTGCCAGCACTGCTTGGCCATAAGAGATGCATAATCTCCCCTCTGTCTAGGAAACATGCAGTTGCTTTTGTGAGTAGCTTGGTGTGTTCAAAGAAAGCCACTTCTGTGCATGACAAATCACTAAGGCTGCTAGGGCCTTCTTATACAGGGCTTGGGAGAGACCAAGGGCTATGTTTGGCTTACAGGGCTAATTCACTGAAGGTGTACCCTGCTTCCTGCACACATCATGAAACTAAGTAAGATGAACTTCCTATGCTCAAGAGACACTCTAACTGCAGAGCTCTTTGGGGTTGGGAAATTACAATTAGTAAAATCAAGTTCATAATAAGAGATTAAAAAAAGAGTAGATATTCTCCAGTCTGTCAGCTGAGAATTTTTTTTTAGCATAAATTTCACTGCTGAAAGTACAGTAAAGTAAAAGAAAATAAATCTCTGAACTGACATTTGTGTCAGGTTTTAGCCCTAGGCTGATTAAAGACACGCATGAAAAACTTGACCTGCAAAAGGTATCTTGCTTTAGCCTTTAAGATGTTCCCTTTGTGCGCATGCACGCTTCATCATAAATCTTTTCATTTTCCTTCCTAGCACATAGCCTTTTCTGGTGTGCATTGCTGACCTGCTGTTTTCTCAACTCCTGTTTTTAATGTGTCTGTTGCAGCTACTCTTGGATGCTGGTGCTCACGTTGAAGGCTCTGCTGTTAACAGTGGAGAAGACAACTACGCTGAGACCCCACTTCAACTGGCTTCAGCAGCAGGTAAGTTACATGCAACCACAGCACGCTCTGTCTCTTGCTATCATAAAACAATCACAATTAATTGATGCATGGGTCAGGAATCTGTAAAATGTGTTAGGATTTGGTCTGCAGATACAGCAAAGATACCAAATGGGCAGCACCAGGAGCTAGACAGTCAGCATTTTTTTTCATTTCTAAGCCACTAATGTGAACTCAGCCTGAGTTGGCAGTGACTGACAGCAATCATGTGCAACAGCTGATGGGCACTAATTGAGTGCCTACTTCTGCCAGTAGTACCAACTATTATCTCCTGCCAGCAGCCTCCATACTTAAGCTGAAACAGCTCCTCCTTTGCACAGGGCTCTGTGAAGAAACATAAAACAGCTACTGTCTAGCCTAGGCATGTCTTGGATCTAAATAACTTCCAGATGCAAAAATTAACAAGTTTAAATTCAGCCTGAGGAAAGAACTGCTATATAGAGACATTTGTTTTATTAATTTATTAAATACGAGTAAAATTCTGCATTTCTTCTACCTAGCTCTGTAAAGATTTTTGTATTCTATGAACAAGCCTGCGCTAGTCTAAAAGTACCTGTTGTTTTTCAGCATGTCAGTTCTAGCCTTTTTTTCCCCTTTCATTTCCTTCTGCTTTATTTTTGTGCCTTCATGAGCACAAATCTCTGCCTTATCTGCTCTAAGTTTTACTGAGAGGATAAAAAAAAAAAGGCCTCCTTCCCCCCCATGCCACAGCGAAAGATGCACGTTGTGCAAGGTCTCTTGCCACCACTCACTGCTATATCTTATGAAAAGAGTGGAAGACAGCCCAGGTGAATGTGAACTGCACCAATATACCTGTCTGCAAGGTGGCTTTATGGTCAGCATGGTCAGCAACTTTCTTCTGGACTTCTCTGTTAACCTCACCCACCAACTGAACAGCTGAGGATGCTTTTGTGTACTGAAAGTGCCAGACCAGTTTAATTTTTCTTTCTGCCTGTAGCTAATTGTGCATTCTTATGTAGTTTAGCTGCTCTGTGACTCCATTCTCCTCAGAGACGTCATGAAGCCTAACACATGCTTACAGGATGCTTTGAAAACCTTAGTTGGCAGCCTAAAAGCTGCTGGTACACTTAGCCTGATAACAGTCCTGAGTTACATTTCAAAAAAGAAAGAGACATGGTATTTCTGTTAATTGTTCCCTAGGGAATTACGAGTTGGTCAGCCTACTGCTAAGCAGGGGCGCTGACCCCCTCCTGAGTATGCTGGAAGTCAATGGCATGTCATCTTCACTTCATGAAGATATGAATTGTTTCAGTCACTCAGCTGCACACGGACACAGGTAAAGCTCCATTCATGTTCAGAAGAGTTTTTTTACCTAAGGCTTACACACTGTAGGTGTATTGCTTATCTTATGCCCAAATCCCTGGGTGTGCAGTTCAGAAGATGGTGTTAATGCTGACAGTAACCATTTTTTAGCACTGCTTAGTTTCTCTGATTATTCCAGTTATGATGTAGGTAGTGCTGGGGGGAACTGCCTGATTCTATAAGCCAGTAGCTGCTTTCTGTTGCATCTTTTTGAGGAAAAAAAAATCATGCAAGATTTTTGTTATTCAGTAATAGTAGCTTTGAAAAAAGAAAAGGATTATATTTTGGTCAAAAGCACAAAATGCAACAGAAAGGTCACTTGTTTTTTCTCTTATTTTCTGGTCTAGCTCTGCAGCACTGAGAGCGTAGAGAGAGGAGCTGGTTCTAGCCCATCCTTTAGCAGATTAAGTTCCACTTATAGGCTAGCTGCAAAGATAGCAGTTCATGATATTAAGACAGATTCCAATCGCATTAAGAAGTGGCAAAAATAAACTGCTACAGAATTCAGATGAATGTATCACTGGTTTCTGGATGACCGACCAAGAGATTGGTCATTAATACACTAAAAAGCTAGACTAGGCTTTCTAACCCTGCTTGCAGGGTGGTTATTTAAAAATAAGATGTACAAACTCATCCAGAAATTCTTCCATTCCCAGAAAAATGTCAGTGTAACGAGCCAATTAAAACAGGTCCACACCACCTACAGTGATGGGCTGAGTGATATCCAGGGGTCTCCTGCAGTGTTACCACACGCCTTTATGGCAACGTGCTCAGTAGCAGCTACCTTGTTGGCACACAGATATGTGTTACAGCAGAGCCAAAAGCACACCTCCAGGCACACCACACATCTGGCTACACCAGGGAAAACATTTCAAGTTCAAATGAGGCCCAAACACAGCAGAGCTGGAACAGCCTAATGCTGTTATTTACAGTGTAAGACTCCAGAAACGCTGTTCTGATCCCAACTCCGTTCCCCTCCCACAACCTGCTGAGACATCCAACCATGCAAACTGAAATTCAAGGCTTATTCTCCAGTCATCTAGGGGAGGGTTATGGAAAGCCTGCAGTTCTCCTGTTCTAGTCCCATGGAGTCGTGTGGGTGCAAGGAGAGCACCAGCTAGTGGCAGTGTGGTGCCACAGCTGTGTGTCTGAGTGGACTCCCGGGGATGAGAATGTCCGTTGCAGATGGCTGCAGCTGTCTGCAGGGAGACCAGTGATGCAAGCTGCCTAAAACGTCTGTCTGGACACAAGCAAACCTCTTTCTTGTAACTGCTCTGTGAAATTCCAAACTAGAAAATTCTCCCTGGACTTAGTGAGGCAGAACTGTCATTTTTTATTGTTTCTATTTGCTGGTACAGAAAGTAAGGCTGACTAAAACAACAGCGCTAAAGTTGATCAATCAGGGAAACAGCAAGGGTTCTAACAGATGCTCTGTAATTCTTACTTCAGAGCTTAAGGTGTTACCATAGATAGAGCTGGCAGAAGGAATTGTGCTTCTAGAAGTGCATCAAAGTATAGGCTGCAATAAAAATCAGTTTGCTCCAACACTCTGAAACGTGGTACTGCTAGGATACAAGAGTATACTGCATAAATTTGTCCCTTCTATAAGGGTATCAATTTCTATCTTGCAGTAGGGGGAAGGAAGGAGTCTTAACTGCTGCTCTGTATCTGTGAGATGTCTGTCAAAGCCCAACTCTATCTTTGGGAAGGAAATCATTTGCTAAGCCATACCTATAAACCCAAATCACAACAGTCCTGCCTGAATTACTGCTCTTTCATTTATTAATAAGCAATACTACTTGTTCCTCCTCAGGAACGTTCTGCGCAAGCTCCTGACCCAGCCCCAGCAAATGAAGGGAGATGTCCTCTCACTGGAGGAGATTTTGGCTGAGGGAGTGGAGAGTGACACCTCCAGCCAGGGCAGCTCCACAGAGGGACAGGTCAAGCTTTGTAAAACAAGAACGAAGGCCCTGCAAGAGGCCATGTACTACAGTGCTGAGCATGGCTACGTAGACATCACAATGGAGCTCAGAGGACTTGGTAAGTTGCTTTCTTCATTTATTTTTTAAGTCTTGTGCACGTTCAGGGAGCATAAAGCTTTTTTCCCCCATTTCATTTGGAAAAATGCCTGCAACCCCAACTGGAAATCTCTCCTAAGTTTCTGGGAAACAGCTGTACTTAAAAATCAAAAGCAAGGGCCATCTCTCTCCCTCATATTTATAAGTCTAGCCCCTTTAACCCAAAGGTAAAGTCAGGGGTTAAAGTGGATTTGATCTAAAGGTGAAAGAACGGGTCTGATCTGAAGGCAGAAAAGAGCAGCTTTGAAATTTGTGTGTCTATTGTCAACAACAAGAAAAGACCTCATGCTATGTGTAGGGTCAGGTATGCAAACAAGTTTAGTATAAATTTACTCTGTGTTCTGACCATTGATGAAGCTAAGTATACAGCAAGGAGTCTCTGGTCCTTAACAATCAGCAGAGGATCCTGGACCAGTTTATCAGTCCTCTGCTACTGTAGACAAGTTGCTTAATCCATCAGTGACCCAGCTCAGTCACCTTTAATGACAAGACAAAAATGTATCTGCTGTAAAACAATAGGTAAAGATCTACTTCAGTGCTAACACTTGAGTGTTATTATGTACTAACAGAGGTATCCACTCACTGTTATTTCTGTATTCATCACCTTTCTTTTGTTCTGGCTACAGGAGTCCCATGGAAGCTCCATGTGTGGATTGAATCACTACGGACAACCTTTTACCAGTGTCGCTACTCAGTTGTACAGACCCTCTTACGGGAATTTGTCACCATTAAGGAAGAAGACTATAATGAGGAACTGGTTAATGAAGGGCTTCAGCTCATGTTCGATATCCTCAAAACCAGCAAAGTAAGCATTAGTTTTATAACAGTATCAAAATCAAGTGTTTGAGCCAGGTCTTTTGCAACTGTATAAACCAGGACACATCAAACACAGGTGATTGCATACACTGAGTCCCTGTGACTGCAGTATGAAGATGGCCTCGACAGCATTTATCTAAACTCATATACAGCCCAATGATAGGGAATCATAAAAGCAGCCTTCACAATACAGATATTTATTTCTGTATCAGTGAAAGCTATTCTGTTAAAAGTTCAGTTCAGCAACTGGATTTTGAAACTGTGCAAATGTAACAGGAAGCGTTATCATTACAGCACTGGGCAATTCAAGCTACTTCAATAGTATCTTCTAGGAGCTTTTGAACAAAGCTTTTGTTCAGCAACATTTTCCTTCTTTTCTCTCATTTAAAGATTGCCTATGACTATTTCACGACAGAGGGTTGGCCTGTAAACTGTTGCTGAGAGCATTCTTTCAGAGTGCACTGGTAGATCATGTGGCTGGTCCTTCTGTTTTGAGGTTGTTCTTGTAGGGAGCAGTTGCTATAAGCCTTGAGAGAACTGTTACAGAATGTTTGAAACTCTCTCAGAGCAAAGTGCTGATTGATATCTGTTCTATTCTCCTCACAGAATGATTCTATCAATCAGCAGCTTGCATCCATCTTCACCCATTGCTATGGCAGCAGTCCTATACCCAGTATTCCTGAAATCCACAAGACACTGCCAGCTCGGCTCGGTAAGATGCTCACCCAAACACTGAAGCTTTTGTAGTATTTCATTTAAAGCATATATTGTTTAAAAAAAAAAAAAGAAAAGAAAAACAAACAGACACACCAAAACTCATCCTCATTTTCTTTTCTTGCCTTAACAGATCCTCACTTTCTAAATAATAAAGAAATGTCTGATGTGACCTTCTTAGTAGAAGGAAAGCTGTTTTATGCACACAAAGTCCTGCTGGTTACTGCATCTAACAGGTAAATAGGTCACTTTATATGGCTCTGTACATAATATAAAAGGAAGCTCTGACCCTTCTTTATTTTTTTGTGACTAATTCTTAATCACTCACTACAGTAATACAGGATGCTAAGGATATGGACTGCAGACATAATTCAGAGCTGCAGGATCAGTCCATATCATCTTTGTTAATGTTAAGAACACAGCGTAAGGATGAGTTTTTCTACCATCCAATTGTTCCTAGTCATTCCTAATACATGTTAAGGAAATCCTGGGCTGCACTGACATGAATTGATAGTAATAAAACCTAGAAACCTGTGCAGTAGTTGGGAGTGCACAGACCAAGGCATTCCATGCCTTTTTCATTCCCCCTCTCAGTTTGCTGTGCTAGAGGCACAACTGTTCTACGTTTCATCCGTGGCTGGTACACACGCATCTTTCTCTCACTGGCAAAATAAGTGTTTTCAACTATTATGATGTGGGTTTGAATGAATCTCATGCAATTTACCGGTTAATTTGCCCCTGAAGTTCCAAAGCAATTATCTTTAGATTAAAAGGAATGTTTTGGTTGTCAACTTAAAAATGGTAACAAAGGAAGATCTTTCGCCTTGCTTAGACTGTTTGTCAACAGGTAGTGAGTGTGTGAAGTAATAATACAGAAATCTATTAAAATTATTCTCAGGTTTAAGACTCTAATGACCAATAAAACGGAACATGACAGCCATGGAAGCAAGACTGTTGAAATTAGCGATATGAAATACAATATTTTCAAGGTATGTAGCACATCCCACCTTTTCTTTACTCATCATCTTCTCACATACTTTGAGGCTGTGAGGGCTGAGACTTAATATTGGTGATAATCTACAACTAGAGATGAGCTTAAATTCAACCTCTATTTTATGAGTCTGATGTCTGTCTCAAGCTTTCCACTAGGACCAAATTCAAACAAAAACTTACAGCTTATATGTTTATAATCTTGCTAGACAATTGCTTCTTCCATAAGGCAGGTGAAACAGTCTTATACTTAACATACTTCTAAAAGGCTTCCAGGCAGATCTCAAGTTCTGTTAACCAAAAGGTAAGCTTACTTGCAGGCAGACTGCCAGGCTTCAGTATTAATTCAAATCACATTATCAGAAATTAGCGACATCATTTTCAAGAAAGGCTCAAAATCAAGAATGTCACTTCATTTTTATGACATTTCTGGATTTAATGGGCCTAAAATTCATGATGTAGATAAAGTTGATTACTTAGCGCATACCCAAGGACAAAAACTAGCAGTGAAGTGTGCCAGTTAGTTAGTTATTCCAGCTTTCCAGGTCTGCACCTGATTTCAAAGAAAGGTACAAAACAGAAATCTGAAGTGCAGAATGGGTTGTGTAATTGCTTCACTACAGTACTGGGGCTCTTTCTATGATGCATAAAAGCTGCCATCACCTCACATTGAGAGAATGGAAATTGCCTGTTGGAACATCTTGGTCCTACTTGAAAGGGGTTATACAAGTTTGGATGTCATCTATCCAACACCAAACTATGCAACTCAGGAAGTGACAAAAAGTAAAATAGAATCAAGTGGAATTAAACCTCCCTAACAAAATTTTTATCAAAAGATTTCAGAAGATAAACTTTTGCTTCACTGAAGAATGCAACTAATTAAAAAGAAGTAAAACAGTGGCAATACTTCCTGGAACTAGATGATTTGATGGTAAACAAAATTAGGCTAGCTAAAGAGGTTCTGACGTTCTACAGTAATCTCAATTACAGTACTCAGAGGATGGGGCAGCAAATTGAATCAGTGGAGCTCTAGGTTATGCTCAAGGCTCTGCTGGAAAGCAGCTTGCCTTCCCTGTGCTTGCATTGCTCAAATAGGAAAACTTTACAAGTACAAGCTTAATTTTGTTACCACTACTGCTAGAAGTGGTAAGCACAGCATGAATCCATACCTGCTTCCACAGTATAAGAACAGCAGAGTGACTTCCCTTTCTAATATCAAACTGAACTGTTCCCTAGATATGGCGATCCTGGTTTAGCTGGGGTGCACACATGGAGATCAAAGAGCCCCAACTGCAATTGCTGCAAACAATTAGGCTTTTTCCTTCTGCCCCAATGGCGGTAGGGGGAGGCTGGAAGCTGATTAGAAGCACAGCAGGAGAGGCAGGAGGCTGGGAGGTCCCCGCAACACACATGCTCATGGCATGGCAGACTCAGTGCTCCAGCTAGCTGGCAGCTGTGTGTGACCAGCCTGCGAGGTTTTACCAAATGAGTATTTTTACAAAGATGTTCATATCGGAGACACACTGGTCACTCTCTCAGCTTAAAATCTTCAGCAGGGCCCTCTTCAAAGCCTGAGAAGAAATAATATTAGAAAGCAGCAAACTTGAAGCAAGAGAAAAAAAAAAGCCAAGTGGAGATGGGAGCCAGCATACTATGTGATCCTTGTCTGCTCAGGAAGGGGAGTGCAGTCATTCACAGCCCCCTGTGACTTCAGTGATAACAGCTTCATGGCTGGCCTTCTTCCCATTCCAGATGCTGATGCAGTACTTATACTATGGAGGAACAGAATCCATGGAAATTCCTACCACTGATATCTTAGAGGTGAGAGTATTTTCTTTTTTTTTTTTTAAATCTTGCTAAGTGCACTGGGGCATAAACAGGGCTTGAAAGACAAAAACTAGGAGCTAACAGCAAGCTTGCAATCGAGGAGTAGAGAAGTTCAAAGTTTTAATGCAGTTGCTTGGAAATGAGAATTAGCAATTATTTGATATTACGTCCATGAGATGCAAGGGGAAAAAAAACAATACACCACTGCAGCGCTTTTGGTACTAGAGCTGTGTGAAAGCTTCCTCTACAAGTCAAGTCCTCTCTGTGCTGGGAGAAGGAAGCAGGCAGCAGTAAGGCTGTTCAGAGATGGTGTAGCTGATTCCACGGCAGGCCAAACAGCAAGGGGTTTAAAAATCATAAAGAAACAACCGAAACTTCTTCAGCACTACTTATGATTCAGCAAAAATCAGACTAGGAGCACTTCCCTGTTACGAACAGGTCCTCTTACAATAATGCTGTTTAGTCACAAATGGTCTGGTGAGATTGAAATTTGCTGCTAAAGACTACACACAGCTGTTCTGCTTTGTTTTGAGAAAAAGGGGGTGTTCAGCAGCCTAGGTGTTGTCTGTCATAGTGACAAAGGGCAGCACAGATGCAGGAGAAGCAAGCCTGTACTAGTGGCCTTTCTGCTCCTTCGTGAGGACTGAGCTGTTAAACAAGGCAGTCACAAACTGTTCAGCGAAAAGATCATCAGTTCTGTCTGTCCACGTTCCCTAGCTCTTTCAAGGCTCACGAGCTTCTCTCCTCCTAATAGCTGTTGTCGGCTGCCAGCCTGTTTCAACTGGACGGCCTCCAGAGACACTGTGAAATCCTCTGTGCCCAGACAATCAGCATGGAAAACTCTGTTAGCATCTATAAATATGCAAAGGTATGCACCAAACTGCCTTATTTAAGAATCACAATGAAGCAGCAGTCTCATCTCAGTGACTAAATATAATGGGCGTAGAATAGGTACCTGCTATGCTGGTACTGCCCCAGCCACAACCACAAGTGAGATGATGTGTTATGTTTCAGCCTGTGAAGTCCTACACAACACTAGTATGTTTTTCCATTCAAAGCAATCGTGTATGAAATCGATGAGAGATCCCTACAGAGCTCTGTAGACATGACTTGGGGCGCTGAAACAGCAACATTATCCACAAAGCCCGAGAGATTCACATCCTCAGAGCAGCAGAGGCACTTGATCATACAGTCCCAGCAATTAAGCAGCAAACCCCTTCCCCGCAGTCTTGCTGAGGTATTTGTTTTATAGCTTCAGAACTAGCAGAAACCTTTATATCAAACAATCCAACCAACATTATCAATAAAATCATTGAGGAAACAGCCAGTCCCAGAAGTTTGTCAGACACAGGATCAGATCTCTTAAAAGACAAGCAGAAGTATTAGGGGCAGTGATGTGCATCCTTACTTTGCCCATAATGGTGCACTGATTTTTTTTGCTGCCTGGCTATCGGCCTTTTTTTTTTTTTTCATCCTGTGGAACTCAGACTGGTCCATTTTAGAGCCTAAAATTTAACCTTATGCAACAGTAGAGGTGGAAAGGACCATTCTTCCTTTGTCTTCAGTACTTTTCATTAAATAACTATTTGCACAAAACTCCCAGGACCCCAGTGTATGTGCACAGTGCTTCCAAGTACCGAACACTTCATTTTTCTTCTGTTACCTGGCTGCCTAGAGCAGTTCTGAAGGAAAGGGAACTGGATCACAGCCAGACTGCCCCCCTACCACGTTTCAGAAGTGCAAAATCCCTATTTTCCTACATTCACCTCCCTTCTCTAGCAGAACCATATTTCCAATTGCTACGAGTTGCGCACACCATCTGGCAGTGCATTACTTTATGTTGTGGCACCACTCCCTGCCTGCACAGCAGAACAGGTACCTTGGCCACTTCATCAGCCAGCTGCTCTCTTCCTTTAAGAGGAAGCAACTGGCCTGCAGGCCCCATGGCTCTGCCAGCAGCAGGCCACCAGGGGAAGAAATTAAAAAAAGGTTAAATGCCTCTCTGCTCGCACCTGTGCCTGCAAAAAGCATCAAAAGAAATCACCAGTCATCACTGGTCCTATCAGAGTTCTTTTCCATAGTCATTACTGTCGTTTTTTTAATCTCAGAAAACACTGGAAATGAAATTAGGCCCAGGCACGTTCCGTAGGTCTGTGACATAGAAAAAGAGCTAACTGACTGTACTCTTCTGCAGATTCACAACGCGCCTGAACTAGCAGCTTTTTGTGAAGGCTTCTTCCTTAAACACATGAGCTCTCTTCTAGAGCAGGACTCATTCAGACAGCTGATCTACAGCAGGAACAGCAAAGTGCAAGGCTTGGACCCTCTGCGGGACTTGCAGACAGCCCTGGCTGGCCGCCTGCATTCTGTGTACGTCACCTCAAGGGTGTGAAGCAGGAACAAGGCAGTGGCAGAAGCACTGGTTCAAACCACACAGGGACACGGCCTCAGGCAGAGCTGAGGCTTTCCTGTCTGCCTTCTGGAGTCATCAGTTCTCGCTGGAAGTCCCCTACATCAGATACCCCATCAGCAAGGGGTGGGCGCCTCGTCCCACCGAAGGAGGGGAGCTGGCTTCTCTGTGCTACTACTGTCAGAGCTATGCTGTGTGAACAGTGTGATCAAGAACTGGGGATGCAAGCAAAGAACCCCAACTGAAGAGATCAATGCTGCCATCCAAACAGTGTACAATGCAGGCCTGTAAAGAAGTGAGGCAACTTACCTAGATCTAACACCTCATATCTAGTCTTAAGTGTCCGTCTACACACCGTAATGGCCACCTAGTTCATATGCATAGATATTTTTCTTGTAAAAAGGCTGCATAGAAGGAGTTTTCTAATCCTATGGACCACTGCCCATTCAACAAGTCATCAGTCTGAACACAGAAGCTGATGTACGCAGACCCCTTCACTGCAGTAACAAACACCAGTTTCCACACATGGCAAGAGACTCCGGCATAAGTTTTCCCCTGAACTGTTTGCACCTTGTGGGAGAAATTGTGTAGATGTATGAGGCAGAGTAAGAGCTACTAACTCTGGAATTACTCACTCTTCACACGTAATATGAAGAACTGAGCTGGGGCAGGGAGGGGAGAAAACTTTTTTAAAATACGGTTTCACTGTGCTAATTGTTTAATCTGGATCCAATTTGAGAAGAAAAAGTACTGTCTACCCTTTCACTACAAAGGCTTGATAGCCCAATTCACTTTTACCTTAAAAACATGTTTGTGAACATTATCTGTGAGATCTGACATCATAAGAGAGACTTTCTAAAAGACTCAGGTGTAGAAGCAGCTATCGCTAAGCTGAAAAACTGTCCGATAGCATAAATAAGCAATAAAAATCTCCCCAAGACCATGAGAAACGTACAGCTTGATGCTTTGTTCTCTCTGTGGAGAGAAGCTGGAGGTACAAGCTCTGAAATCAAGTCTTTGCCTCCATATCCTCATCCATGGAGTGATGTTTCCACTACCTCAGGGAAGACCGTGCACAGCACACTGCTGACTGCTGCCTCGAGGTAGGCTGCACTCTGATATTTGGGCTGCAGCACTTACACAAGATGCCTCAACTGAAATACTCAAGATTCATGTTTTTCCTTCCTCATAGCAGATGGATGTTTCTGTTCAGAAAGGACTTGTCTAGACATTCTCCTAGCTGACTTAAGTGGAAGGAAACAACTCAAGATACAGTTTTGTGTCTGAGGCCACTTATCTTTCTCTTTTTAAATAAGCCCAACCATAAGAAGCTGGTTAATCACATACAACTGCACGCCTTGCTCTTACCGACCTTCAACTGTTCCCCTGATCTCTGTAAGCACCCCTCCAGAAGTATATGCTAAGATGTGCTCACTGGCTACAGGTGGATGAAGGAGAAGACAAAGCAACAGTTTAGGTGGGAAACTACCACTTAAAAAATCCAACAATATTGTAACTAAGCACACTGGTAGAGGTAGGCTTAGCTGAGCATAAGCTCCAGTGTGAGGTATAGTGGTTTAAATAGATGAAGGGAAGGAGAATGAATTATAGCACCCTTCAACAAAATCACCAAAACCTGCCATACCTGCTTTCCTGAAGGGTTTGCATCACAGGTACACTGCATGCAAGGAGAACAATCAGCCTAGGATCAGTCACGTGACAGACACGTTGGTCAGAGCACACAATTTGTGTACACATCCACTTTTGAAGATCACCAGCTTCAGTAACCCTATTTATTATCAGAAAGCCATAGAGATGCTACAAAATTATTACTGTTCTGCCAGAAAACCACCACAAAAGGCTCTATCTTGGAAGATATTTTCAAGCAGCTGCTCCAGCTATCTGTACAAAAATGTAGGTCCTCTTTTATTGCTGTAATATTACAATGCTTTGTTAATTGTACATTAATGTTGTCATTTATGTAAATGTACCGGGATTTTATTAACAACGTAATTTTAAAATACACAGCTGCTGTTATTTATTCTGCTTCTCTAACAATGACAAAAACGTATTTAAAATCTGCTGTGGAAAAGGTAGTTGCAGTTCTACCACCTTGCATCATTTCGGTATATGTACGTAATTTGATGCTTCAAAGCAAGGGATAAAAAGGCATTCATTTCCCTGTCCTGGGTTCACACTTTTTTTTTTTGCATAATAAACAAAACTTGCATTTTTCCTAGCTCAAATGAAGTTTACCTAGGCACCCTTCATTGAAAAGAAGCAGATGCGAAAGAAAAATCCTAATTCTGGAATTCTTCTCCTACGCATTTCAATCAGACCTTAGGAGTTAAAGGTCTGACCACTCCACTGTAACGGTAACAAAGACAACGTGACAGAGCAGAGAGCACTTCCTCTGTCATGGCCCTGGCACCCAGAAGGCTGGAACGACTCTGATAGGTGTGAGTGGCTGCTGCTTTGCTCTGGTAGTAGCAGGACTAGCAGTCCTGTGTTTGAAGACCACACTGGCAACCACCTGTAGTCAGGTGAGCAACAGCACAGGGAGCCCTCCTGAACTCTGGCCCTAAGCATTACCCACACACAGCCTACCCCAGAAACAGAGGTTAAGGAGACAGCCACAGCTGCATGGGTTTCATCCCTGACCATCAGATGATAAAGCCAGAGATTTAAGCAGTGACAAAAAATGGAATACCTGAATAGAAAGCTGCTAGATTCATTCATGGTCTCTTCCTCTTATTGTGTTTATCAGAAATAGTGGCTTGCTATAACCAAGCTGCAAAGAGCAAGGGCATTTACTCATCTGTGAGGTCAGACATACAGAGGTTTCTTTCTGCTGACAGCAAGAATTTGACCCAGAAATAACTATTTCCTTCCCCCTCTAAGTCTGTCGCATAAATCTTTCAGACCCCTGTGGGATTTGGATAATGCCTCAACTGTAACTCTGGATTTAGTGTTACCCTGCAGGAGAACTCAAATACTTTGCTTCTTAGAACACCAATTCTAAGGACTTCAGAAGAAGCCATTAGTACAACCAGAATGTGTGTGCAGCTGCCAAGAACCCATTAATGGTTGTTTCTTTCCTTCAGTTTCCCACCACACACCTAAACAAAGGGTGTTGTGCAGCACACCTCTGCTGCAGCAAGACCTGAAATCCAGTTCTACAATAAATGAGCATCACAAGCATTTGTTGATGTGATCTAAAAGAATTCTGCTGGGAATGATGCATGAGGGATGCCTTCTCTTGTACTGTATCCTTAAACCAGCATGCTTGGAAACCAACCAGTGCAAATCCTGACTTGCTCTCAAGAGCCATGGAATACAAAGATCTAAGATTCCCTTTGGAGCACTTCCACTCTAGAAAGTAGATTAAATAGAATTTTTTCATCTAACTAGTGCACCTCTCTTTTATACAGTACTGCCCTTGTAGTCCTAGAACATGTAGCAAAGTTGGCACAAAACTTTGCTGGTCATAGTTGTACAATTTCACGGAGCAGAGGAAATAGCACTCATACACCTGCCTGAACACACACTGCCTTTGAGAGTTAAATAAAACCTTACTGCTTTATGATAAGCTCTTACACAGCAGGCAAGCATCAGTTAATGTAGCACTGCTACCAACTGGCCCTCCGCCCTCCCCAAACACTGCACAAGCAGCCAGATACTGTGTCCTGCACCTGCTGTAACAGACACAGCCAGGGGAACATGAGAGGAGAGTGACAACTTGGAGGAAGTGGGGCTGTAAGCTGCTGCCTCCACTGCTCATGACAGAGAAAGAGGATGCAAAAGGTAGATCTGGCTCCCCCAAGAGGTTTTGAGTAAAAGAGATCCACTGGTGCACAGCAAAGAACACAGAATATTACTCTCAGTAATATTCTCAGGCAGAAGCAAAAAAAAAAAAAAAAGCTACTGTTATATGATAAAAGTCACAGCAGAGTAGGGAAAAAAGCCTTACTACAGCACTACGGGTTGGCCTGTTATTAGAACTAGAGTCATTTCCATCCCCAGCACTCTTTTCCTACTACGCATAACTAGAAAACAAGCCAGCCAGTTCAAAACCATTCCTACCCTCAGTCGGATGGGTCCAAGCCCATTGCTTCATAAACCACTCACAGGACAGGCAGTACAGAACATCGCACAGCTCAGCTCTGCCTCCAGTGCCAGCTCTGTCACGAGGGTACACCTGAGTTTCCCACCTCCAGCCTTCGCACATCCAGTATACCCACCTTTACCTTCCAGACCACTCACTGGAGCTGTACCACAGACATGGGAGCTCACCTCCCACCCACAATGCAGAGCCAGCTCCCAGCAGCAGGGAAGGTCCTCAGCTTCACTGCTTTCACTTCCTCCCAGATATCTCACACAGGTCAGCTCCTTCCAGCTGTCAGAACAGCTCACGGGCTCCAGCGAGCAGGATGATTCTGCTGACAACTAGGTCACAGCTATCCACCACCTGCAGGGTGCTGCTCACTAAACATGGCTTTCCCACTCTCTTCCAATTAGCACTGTCACCACAGGCAAGCAAGCTGGTGTGGGCACAGGAGGAGAGAGCTGACGCACAGCAACGTGCCAGGCACTCCATCAGCATGGGAGCAAGGCTAAAGGCTGTAAGCTGACCTAGAGTGTTTAAAACAGCCTGAAATGCTACTGGATCGGGTTACAGTTGTGCAAGAAATTGTCCCATGCACAGGACCCTGGTACAGAAGTAACATGATCACAGAGCAAAAATTACTGCAGCAAAACAAATAAAAACAAAACAACAAAACAGACCCTAACATCTGGAGATACAGAACTCATTCCCTTCTCAGCTTCCGTGCTGTGCGACACCTTAACGTACCCCAGCTACTGAAGGACAGATAGCCCTGCCCTGCTGCTGGAGCTCATTCACCCGGCCCTTACTCCAGCTGGGATTGTAACCCAGCTCATTTGAGCTAAAGCACAGACAGAGGAAAATGTGGTTTGACCGGAGTTGGTAAAATAGAATTAAAAAAAAATAAAATAAAACCACCTCTCTCACTTATTTTAGAATGTGAGATCTTTTTTCCATTTTGCTGTTCAAAGAGCAATTGACAGGCAGAGGAATCCAAAAAGCTGCCAGGAATCACAAAGCATACATGGAAAACTTGAAAAAGAATGGTTCAGCTCTGAGTAAAGTCATTTTTGTAGAAATAGCATAATTCTGCTCCAATATAACTCCCACTCTGGCATAGTGGGGCACAGTCATTAATAACACCTGAGAAGTGCAAGTATAAAGATGAAGCTCAAAGCCCTCAAGTCCTTTCCAACAACTAAAGGACAAACTCACAGGTAACAGAGCAAAGATGACTGCAGCCCACAATAGACAGCAAGCAGGAGAAGCAGCTGAATACAGTTGTCTGCTAAATAGTAAAATCCTCATTTGCTTGAAGAATCCATTTTAACTTTGCCTACTACCTTCTACTTTGACTTACAGTTTATAAGAAGTTTTGCCAGACTACATTAATATGTTCACTGATCACCTCCTAGCTACTGGGGGAACATGCCAGTTTCCTATTTTATTTCACAGTAGTCAGTAGTCAATGTTGGCAGAATTTGGCTCGTGAGGGGGGGGGAAAGAAAGCATACAAGGAGACATGACAGGACCACCTTTCTTACATCCTCATCTCTATTTTAGAAAGCATCCCACACCTCCCTCACAGTATCTCTGAGCATCCCTGGACTCAGATAGGCTAAAAGAGCACACTGTGCATTGCTTGTTTTGCCTCACTGCCAGTCTGGCTCCTGCATCAATAAGCAAATGTACTTTCCCTGAGATGGTGCCAGTAAAACAGACAGCCAAGTTTCTACAGGCGCTTGCAGCCTACCAGCATGAGACCATATTTCCTGAAACAATCATTGCCTTTCTCTGGCTTCAGGCATCAGAATAGCTTCACGTCACAAGCACGGACAAAAGGGAGGTCCCCCTGAGCTGTGCAGGTCTCAGCTCTAGCACAGGCACAGCAGAAGCAAAGGACAGTCAAACAAGTCCTGCGCCTTAACAACACATAGTAACTGTTCCCTTAAACCTTCATTTTTAATCTCTAAGTAAAACCAGAGTTTAGCAGTACTCACAAGATGTGCACTGTAATTTACACCTCTTTTATATTTTAAGAAATTAACGTTTTCTTACCACAAAAGCTTAACGCACATTAAGAACAAAGCATTCCCATACCATCATTTATACCTAGAGCAAGCAGAAAGCTACTACCTGCATAACAAACCAACAATCCACACAGAATCCAGTTAAACTGCTGGTGCTATATCAATACTAAGTTCCAACGTGCTTTGAAGGGACTCTACAAGCATTAAAAGCCTTCTCTCACAGCCTGTTAAACCACTGCTGCTCCTCTCAAAGCAAAGCATAGGAAGCAGGCATGCCAACGTTATCCCACTGCTAACAGCAACAACAGTAAAAACAAACAGAATTCACACTCACCTTTTCTTCCTGAAGACTTTCCAAAGACGAAGAGGCTCACACTTCCTATCTGCTTCTTTCCTAACTTCTCCAGAGCCCTTTCTAGGCAGGCAACCACCACTAATTGCTGCCAGGTGCTGCAGCCACTTGGGCACAGCTGGCTGATAATCAGGCTCCTCATTAAGCCTTTAAGGGCTGCAGCTGCAGATCTCAGGACTCAGATGTCCCCCAGTGTTGGTGATGTGCTGTTGCTGCTTTTTCTCATAAAGTCTAGTAACCAAAGGTTAATACACAGGCTGTGTTGTACAAGGTCTATATTTAATTTACATCTTTTATAAAATGTCATCCTAGAAAACAAATACTGTGTTAACTACGAAGAACTTAAGGATTTACTGGAAAGAGATGCTCTGAGATCTACAAACAAATAGAATGCAGCTACATGTTGCCTGTAGGTAAGTCTTTCTTTTCTAAATCCTTATGCTAGCACATCAAGAAAATGCACCAGAGTAGTAAGATTCAGAACAGGGAGAGTTCTGTATCAGAAATCAGCCCTAGTTCTGAAGCCTCTGGAGTCTGCAGTCACAAGAATTCCAGACTGGTGCTCCTTTATTGCCAAGGTAGTAGCACAGCTGGAGCTTACCTACCCCCTGAAAAGATCACTAGGATCAGGTGTTGGTTGAATAGTGCTGACATCCTAGCAAGCCTTACAGAAAACTTTCCAACAAAGCTAAGTAGCATCACTTGGTGAGCAGACAATAGTCAAAGACACTTTTCCAGCAACTATTAATTATTCTATCCTATTTAAGAACTAGGAAATGTAGATTACTGAGCAATGGGAATGTAAAAGAGCCTTTTATTACAGCTGTTTGAGGAGCACAGTACACAGAAACTAAACATTGTGTTCCAAAACAGAAGTGTTCTGAAAATTTTGAGCAGAACAATATGGTTAGGGCTCAGAGTAGCCAGCCCCAAATGAAAAGTGTGTGTTCCCCACACTAGCATCTCCCCACTGCTACAAAGGAATGCTTTTACTACTGAACCAGTATCTGAATATATCCAGCTGTACAGCAATGCTACAACACAGTCATGTACCAAAGGATAACGCATTTCTATGCTTTGTTATCCAAACTTTTTTTAATAGACATCAACCATTAAGAAGCAGGAAAGTTTCGAGATTGATCTGTCAGTCTGAATGAAAACTGTAGCTGCTAAGGCACCCTCATAATATCCCAGTGTTTTGCAGAGTGCCTCATGCAAGCTTTGCAGTCACACTTCATAAAACAACTCCATAGAACGTCTCTTGGCAGTGTCACTGCACTTCCCTTAATACAAACACTTTTAAAATGCCTCTTAGGCTTTTCCTTCTCTTTAGCTCTCACCCTCCTGCTCCTCAAGAAAAAGTCTTTTGGTTTGAAAGGAGAATGGTACAGACCCGTCACTCATTATATCAAGTTCACTGATTTCATTTCAGAGTCATTTCTTCCACTTCTGCTTTATATCTTTAGTCTTCTTAAACTTCTTCTGCTGCTTGTGTCCTCTTACTGTTTCTAGTTTTCTTTTCTTCTCACTGGGAAACAGGAACAAAATATCTGTTATAAAAGTAAGCTGGATGCCCACCTAGATGCAAAATTCTTTTGAGAAATGGGGAGAGTCTACACAGAAATGCTTGCCCCAAGACTTCTGAGCCAACCCAAAGAAAGTGGTTGGAAGAAAATAATTCCAATTTCATGGGTCACTTAGAGTCTTTTACAGAAAGCATGAACAAGAGTACAACATAAAATCTCTAGACACTATAAAATCTTTAGCCTAACTTGAATCCCGTAAGAGATCTCTATTTTTAGCTATGTTTTGTCATTGCCTTTCAAGGCTGTAAGTTATGTTTCCTAAAAGCTATTCACATAGAGCATCTGGAAGTTAGAGTAACTAAAAAAAAAAAAAAAAAGTATCACCGACAGTTGTAGATGTAAGTACGCAATTTCACTCCTGCATTACATTCTGACTAGATCAAATATGACAGAGCTCCAATCTTTATAAGTACTGACAAGACTCCCTTACTTCTGTAAGGCTTCTAGAAATTCAGAGCTTCCAGTATTCATGAAAAGAAAATGAATACACAAAAGGTGAAATAGAAATGCAAGAAAGATCACATAATTACTTAAGCTATCAGTCACCATGGAAAGAGTAAACAAGCAAGGGGGAATAGGCAAGTCTTGACTATAAAACCCCCAAGGTAGAGAAAGCCTCCATGCTGCACAAGGTAAAAGAAGATGGACTAAAAGGAAGGAACTGCAGAAAGGCAGACTCAACATCTTGCAGGCTTAAGCTCATATTTGGAAGAATCCTCCACCAATTTCCCATTTTCTCCAATGGGAATATCAGAGGCTCCTGCAGCAACAGGACAAGGATGTGGAACGAGTGCTGTTTATTGCACTAAAGCCAGCAGGAAAGACAAGAGAGACCTCTCCAAGTTCAACTTTCCTAACCTTTTCACACTGACGATGGAGGCGTTCTGTCCTGCTTTGCTCAGCACCTCATTCCATTCTTCATCATCACCCCGGATAATATATCTAAGTAAAAAAGGTAAAAGAAAATCCAAGTAAAATTTTCAGGTCTAAGTATAATAGGACAAAAAGGCAATTCTACTGTCACACACATACTCTTCAAACAAAGGCAGGGATTGCACCCAACCAAATCAGTATTTGGAAATACATACAAAACGAGACTGGCAAAGGGATACAATAGCTTGCCATGACTCTGTAAGCAAACAAACTAGTCCACAGGTTAATAGCAACCAATACTAGTGTTCATCCAAAGCTTGCCCGTGACACATGAAGCTCTTTGTCTCAGAAGCCAGTACTGTAAACATCACAAAACTATTCTATGGAAGTCTCTCATCACAAAAATAGAATTCTGAACAGTATTTCATTTATAAAAGCAAAACAAACAAACAAAACAATCAAAATACAGAGCTATGGTGCTAATGCTTTCCATAGCAGCAGTATATCCTTCTCCTTTGCTCAGGAGATTTCTTAAAATATAGGCTTTCAAACACTACAGCTTTAAGACTGATAACTACAGTCAAAAATATATTCACTATACAGATTTATTTTTAAAGGATTGAGGCCTTCATTTTTTTTTTTTTTAATTATTATTTTCTTCCCCCCAAACCAAGAAGGTTTGGTACTAAAGGAAGAGGTTGCAAAAAGCAAATCATATAATGGAAAATCAGTGAAATTAGCAGCTGCTCTTAGACTAGCAGTAAGTGTGAATGGTATTCTTTTCTTTTCTGTATGAATCTGGGAAAAACGGAAGACCTGCAGGTTTCTTCTACAAACAGACATTCAGACAACAATTGCTACTCAGACAGAAATGCCCCTTGTTACGGTGTTCAAACACCCTGGAAATAACGTATGAATTTAAACAGACAAAAAAAAATTCAGCAGTTACTCTCCATCTCAAGTTCTCAGAGATAGGATTAGACTATGCTTTGTTCATACAAGGCTGAACAACACTGGACAGAGCCAAACCAAACAGCTCTGACTTTTCTGTTTGCTTTCTATAACCTGTATTGAAAAGTGTTCAAAATAGGTTTTTGTACCTCCTTCCTCAGAGAAACAAACAGAAATCTTTTTCTGGATGAAGAAAAAGGGAACACAGTCCAAAATGATAAACAGGCATGTCACACTATCAGATATAAAAAATAAAATTAAACTTCTATTAAAAAGTAGATTATTTTGTTTTTCTATTGTGATTGACTTACAAATCATTTCAAATCACACCCATTTTTGTCTTGCCCTCAACCAAGAAAACCAAAAATTCAAAAAACATTTTTTCCTCATCTCTAACCTTGATTAATCTAGAGCCAAAATAGATTTTTTTTTCTTTTGTAACAGCAGTAGAGAGCAATGAATTTGTGAGACAAAAAGAGGAGAGAGAAGGGAGACAATCCAAGTGGCAGGTGTAATTCCTGTTGGTTCAGAAAGAGTGACATCTGCTGACGTTTCAAGGAAGTTCAGCAAGCAACTCAGTACTGTAAAAACTGTACAGCTTTCCAACAGCTACAAGTATCCATGCACACTGCAGTGAGGGAAGAAAGCTCTCCTTGGTTGTTCTTTTCTGTTAGCTCTGGGGTATTTTTGTGTGGGTTTTTTTTTTTGCTTTTTTTTTTTTGAAATACTAGAATACTAAAATTAGACAGCTACTATTTTTACTTGAGTTGAAGACAGCTGCACACAGAAGAGCTGGCCATTGCACGACATGACCCACATATCCAGGTTTGAGGAAACTAATGACTATATCTAGAAGCACAGAAAACTATCAAATTATAAGGAGTCCACACTCAGGAAGCTTATTTTATTACTCCTCATTATAGAACTATGTAAGTTATATACATATAATACACATTCTCTACACAGCCAGGACCAAGAGCCCCATATGGATACACAGTAAGAGTTCTTGCCAGAGTAACATAATTTACCATTTAAAGAGACAAAGGAGAACAGAAGCTCTCAAGCTCATGCCAGAGGAGAATGGAACTGGGAATTGAACCAGCATTTCCACATCTTCTATGTGCAGTAGTATAATGATGAGCCGGCTCCACCTCTAATAATTCAGTTCTACAGTTCCACAGACAGACCTCACTGCAGATCAGCTGTTGTATGCAAACTTACCACCTCTTGCTTTTTGTTCAAAATACCAATAAGAAAAAAGGAAATCAGTAACTTCACGCTTGGCAAAAAGTAAAATTAATGCCCATGACACATTTTGCAGGAAAGCAATTAATGTACTGAGTTATATAGGAGAATGACACCGAACAAATAAGCTCTGCTACTAAATTTACCTTCTACTGCAAATTATGTTTTGAGTGCAAAACAAAGTAACTGTTAAGAGAGCTGATAAAAACAATTACTGGCTATCAGGACAAAATACCCAAAGTTTTCATCAGAATAGAGGCATATACTTATCCAATCTGGACAATGTTGAAAGATGCTCATTGCTTTTTCTCATTTGTTTGCAATCATATTGCAAACACAGCCTTGTGCACAAGTCTCAGCAAGGTGTGCCAGAGCTCGTAACCAAGCATTCAAATAACCAGCAGGGAAAAACTGGAGTTGAGACTCATACAGATAAATTCTTACTGTGTAAGGTCCATTTCCTTCAGCTTCCCCACTTCTTGCTTGTGTTTTTCTTGGAATTCCTTTGCAGCTTCTTCCTACAACAGAACAGAACACAGATGCACTAACTGTTAAGTGCAACACTAACCATGCAATACAAGCAAAACTCCTTTCCCATACAAAGAGAGGAACATCTCATAAAACATGATACTGTAATTTTTATCTTTTATGTAATTTCATTTTTATTTAATGGCTATACATATAGATGTAATACATAACTCCAAGGACACCTTTGTATGTTCTATGAAAATCCGTATGGCTGATTAGCAAAGCATGACTAAGAATGTAATGTAAAGCTGGCTGGTCCTTTAACTTCCAAAAAGTGACAGATGTGACATGGAATATTTCTAATCAAGAAAATTTAGATTACAAGTTTCTATGCTTGAAAGAGCACCATGAAGAGTGTTGATGTATGTACTAGGAAGAAAATTCATCATTACCAAATCATCATTTAAAGATTTAATCGTTGGCTCCATTACAATATCCTTTGTTGCTACCATCTGTTCTTCCACAGCCTTTTCCTGGACGGTGTTGAACAACTGAAAATGAAGTAAGCCAACACATGTAAAACACTGTTTCTTCTACATTGCTGCTTTAAAATAAATAAGAAATGCTAGTTGTCCCCAAAGCAAAAACTCTTCTAACTGTGCAAATATTTCAGGCAGTTTTTTATTTCTGATTCATCCACTCTGTCATACTAAAATAAGAAGCTCAAGGTTGCTTCCTAAAGAAAAAAATACATAATAGCTTTATTAAAAAGTATAAAAAATAACAGTTAGCTAACACTGTCACTCGCATAAGCTCAGAAAGCTGATAGTTAACAATACTCTTTATTAACACACCATTACTCGATTAGAATTTGTAACTAGAAGTTGCATATTAATCATATTAATTTTCTTGTATGTTACTTTCATTATGCTGAGCAAATCACCTCTCCAATAACCAATGTAGTAAACTGTAGAAGCTTTGGTACTGTTCCTTGAGAACCAGAGGCCCTAGGCTGAGCAAGCAACAGCAAGCAGATGGCAATTTTTCTGTCTTGCCATTTAGCAAGTCATTATGCTTCTCACTTCATCACAAACACTAAGAAAGAAAACCAGACCCAACATTTCTACAGTGATTTCACTGGAGTTCAAGTCCATCTCTAAATGATATTGGGAAAGTCTCACGTTTGTTTGTTTTTTTGTTGTGATGCTACTGAAGCTGTGAAACACCAGAAACAAATGGCTCAAGTTCAGCTGGCATCACAGGCTGTATGCTCAGCATTTGGTTAAGAGCACTTCAATATTTAAAAACATAACAAGCACACTCTCACTTGGGAAAACAGTACAAATCAATGACATAAATACTGCTTTTTCCACTAGCATTTTTCCTTCTCACGAAATTAACAATCATTTTTTGCGTCCATATTAAAAATACACAATTCTAATTCAGCATTCTACTGGTACCACACTCGGGATTGGAATTACTCTTTGGCCTGATACTACCAAGACAAAGCTTGTCATGATTACCTGGACTACCTTGCGGATGATTCTGTTGAAGAGACCCATCAGCTGACTGCTAGGCAGTTCCACCTCCTTTTCCAGTTGCTCTAGAGATTTATGCTGTAGGCCAATCCCTAGAAGAAGGGCCTGAAGAAATGAAACATATTTCAGTTACAGAGGCTTTTAGAGCAAACACTAGCATATCAACAAGTATCCTTTAACTCCCTGCATTTTACCAAGTCCTCGCTCTACTCAGATAATAGGAGGCTTCTCTGGCACACGCTGAAGCTTTGCTCAGATGCAGTGGCACACCTCTAAATTATTCTGTAGTCAGCAGGCATTGTTCCATACTTAATACAGAAGACTACATCTTTCCTGAGGCACAGGCTCAAGAAACATGACTTTGAGGCTTTTTTCAGCCATAGTTCACACAGTATTACAAACAAATGGAATACTTCACTGAACATCCTCTACAGATTTCATTCAATGCAAAAACTAGAAGTAGAATGACACTATTAGCAGGAGAAATCATGAAAAGGATCACAGAAGCAGCAATCACCTAAAGCAAAGTCTTTTTAAAAATGATGTGAAATGGGAAACCACACCAAAATCAGGAGACAGCAGGAAAGTGCAAAGAGAGGTGAAATATGGCTTGTTCTCATAGTGAAACATACCGACTGTGCTGCAGACAGAGAGATATCACCCAACTGGTTGAGAAAAAACATCCTGGCAATGGTAGGTACCATGTCCATGATGAGATGATAGTCCACCATGTTGCGAGAGTACATCTCTAATCTCTTCAGGTCATACGGGATGAAAGCAGATTCTAATTCAGCACGGCTGATGGCTGAACAATAAAGAGACATCGGCATCAAGGCTGCTCTTCATAGCTGTCCAGGATCTCAGTATTTAACAAATTCCTTTTTTACATCATTGATTGAAGTCTAACTGCTACCCATAGGTTCACTACCCAGTATACTTCAGAAGGCAAGACACTAGGAATAACACTGCTATTCAAACTGGCTTGCTTATTCAAGAGCATTGCAAATCTCAAAACAGACCAGTTAATCAAGTCAAACATGCCAGAGAGACTAAAAGCAGCAAGAGCTGATTGAGAAAAACAGTTTGCTCAGTCTTTCCTTGCTTCATATTGGTTTTGCTGGTAACAAACTTTGTTTCCTTGTAGCAACAACCAAACCTTTTTCAGCAAGACAGATACTAAAAACCACAAGAGGCAGATCACCAAGTTCTCTTAAGAGGACTCTCTTAGGCTTAAAGAGAAAATAGCAACTTGCTTTTAAGCAGGACTTATAAGCCAAGAGGCTTAAAATTAGAATTGTCTTGTTTGCCCTTTTTATTACATTGTCTACGTGTTTTCCCCAGCAGGTGTTGCACTGAACCCCACAACCATGCAGCTGGACTAAAGCCTCTTAGAAAGACACCAAATTCTAATTTCCAAATTTCTGATGACAACATGCTCCCTGCTCTACCTATTGACCCTTGCTACTCAAGGCTTTCATTTCAACTTCAGCAGGCTTCAGTATTCATCCACTGGCTTTTGTTTTCTCATGCCTTTACCCGCTGCAGTCAAGATCCCTCTAGTTTTAGAGCACTTAAACTTAAATCTTTGATTAAAAAAGAAAAGCACAGAAAAAAAAAAAAAAGTGGAACAGCATAGAAACACTATCTATTTTCAGTTGAAAATGTTCTGATAGTTTTTACTCAAAAATGCAAGCATTTTTTTAGATGATAGGAACAAAACATGCTAACTAAGAGCAATTCATAGCACTTCACAAGAGACTTCATATTATGCATGTATTTGAGAGTCTGGCAAATCTATACAAAGACTTTAAACTGCAATCTAGATAAACAGAGTGAGCATGGGTACTTACGGGGCTGTGACTGCTGTTTGATATTTTTGTTCTGTAGGATATTCAATGCAAGCGAGGGAGAGAATGTGCTGAACTGGTAGGAAAGTAGAGAAAGAAACCGCCTCCTAAAATCTATATGATGAGATGAAAGAATAAATTACTCCTGTGAACCTCCAGAATAAATATTCCAAAAATTTTTCTTAGTATTGTTGTTACCTTTCCAGAAGGCAGTAAGCCAAGGCTCCTGTTCAACATCCTCTTCATTCAGCATCTTCATCATGATGCACGAATGCTCACCAGTCAGATCATTCTAATAATGAAGATGCATTTCCCATCATCAGCATCAACTGTTTGCATTCTATGCTAAACTGAAGAAGACAAAGGTCTTCTAAATCAACAACTCTTACATCCATTGCTACTGATGACCACCACGAAACGATGAACTTCTACAATTTGGTAAATCCCCATGCTGAGGGATTTTGGCTTCTTGAGATATTCAACTAATGTTGCAAAACCAACGTACAGCTCAAGAGCCAGAAAAACTAAAGCAAAATGCAATGATATGAGACAAACAAATTATTTTCTCCACAAGTACAATAATCACTACAGCTACTTTTGGTAAATACCTAGAAAAATGATGGCAGTCAGTTCGAGGACCACTTGCATATTTTACCCATGACTATAATAACAACCTTGACCAGCTGCACCCTTGCTCTACTTCTTTAAGTGTAAATTACTTAGAATTCCACATTCACAACCCTAATACTTGAGTCCATTAGTAAATTATTAAGCCAAAAGAACAAAAATGAATATAAAACAAACTCCAAATGTAGTTTCAGAAAACATTTTTGCCCAAATGATATCTCACAGAAACCAATGGAAATATGCCCAGTGATTTTAACAGGGCTGGATTTCATTCAGAAACAGTATGCTACTTACTGGTGTCTGCCTTAGATAAACTGGCACAAATCCAGCACGTTTCCAAAACCTAGGAAAAATGACAAAAGAAAGCACACTGAGAAATATGGAGCTGTTGATTTTGCAATAATACTTGTGGTTAAATAAAATCTATCTATTATACAAGAGCAACTGTTGAAAGGTAGCACTACCCTACTAAATAATAAAAATTAATACTGACAGAAAATACCAACAGCAATCTAACTGATTGAAATTCTAACCAGAGCAGTTAGAAATAATTATCACTGCATCAGAAAATGAATGAAATTTCAAAGACTAGCAGATAAGAAGATCTCTTGTATTCAGCATGCTTCCAGGACCTCTATTAAAAACAGGCAAATTCGTTTCAAGCAAAAACACCACAGAATCCTTAGGGGTACCCTGGGGAAAGTGTGAAGGATTTATAGTTCACTTCAGAGACTCCACTCTTCTTCAATAATCACTTATGGACCACAGAGAGCCCAAGACAGACTTGAGAAATTGTGCTGGTATCCCTTTCCATCCTCCTCTCCTGCATCTTGGCTGTGAACTGATACTAATTTCATTTTGCCCAGGAAAAGGAATACTAGTGTAAAAGTCCTGCTGAGATGAAACATATGGTGTCTCAGACAAAAGAAAGAAGTCAGGCCCCAGAACAACTGTCACTGGCAATCCACCTCCACAGGCTGAAGGATGACTACTCATCAGCCATGCAGGATGTTGCAAATTTCAGTAGCAAGCACTACATGTACACCCCAGCAACTCTATGCTACTATTCCTCTTTGTTTTATCGATTCACACCAAATCTAACAGACAAATAATTCAAAAATCAGTAAACACTTTATCCTTCCTCCTGTCCTGGAAGGAATTCTTCAATAATGATGTGCCATTTGCTTTATAATTTACAGAGATGAAGACTTTTTCAGAACTATTCAGTTTGGATGCTCCATTCCACTAAATAATTCATTCTCACATTTTGCTATGAACTTTGCAGCATGCTTATCACAGAACAAAGCAAGCTACAGTCTCTGTATCTGAAGTGCTGAATCACACACAGCTGTCTAACATCACTCTGACTGGGTCAGTCACAAACTCGCCTCTTTGGATCTTCTTCTGTTGGACTCAATCTCATCTTTTGTGAGATGCTTCTCTGTAAAAGGGGACAGGCCAGCACAGAACCAAAGTTTCAGGTGGTAAATTACTGCTTTGCTGTTAGGTTAGTAACAGGAAGAATTTAACATAGTTTTGAAACTGTCTCCCAAGCTATGGATTCACAACTTTCCATACAGAGTCTCAGAAATGTAAATATGTTACAGATTTGCATAATATTTTTTTAATTTACAATTTATTATAAAAGTTTAAGTTCTTATATAAAACTATAACATGGAGGGCAAACTTTAGAAAAATTACTAAATAATTTATTGCTGCAGTAACTTCGTTCCTCCTTGGTGAGAAAAATGAGAAGCAGCAGCAATTTCTGTTGAAATGTATTTACATTAGGAAATGTAAATAAACAAGTAACTTTGAAGTTAGCAGCAGCTCTTGTTTCTAGATGTCACAAGAAAGAGTATTTAACTCATCCCTTCTTATTACAGGTTGTTCTTACTGTTCTAGCTTAGAAAAACCAAGCAGTTAAAGCTAATTAACTGTTCAGAAGGATCACAGAGCTGATTGAGAAGAGAATGGTTTTTCTTCACAATGAGTCTGAAGGAAAACTACTCTGAAGGACACACTAAGTGATTAGGTTCAGCTACACTGCACAAGAAAAGGTCCTGAAGGAGTACAAGGCTTGGAGCTGCCCAGACTTTGAAATCAATGGAAGCACGGAGAAAGGAAGAGAATGCCTGAGAGGTAAAATATTTGCATCTATATTTATACTATTCACAAATTATAGATATTCTATTATTTATATAGCTATGCTTTTACCCTGGGTGTAACTAGTAAACAGAACAAGATCTTACTTAAGTAATCTTGGTGTTAGACCATACGATACCCCAAGGTAGTCTAGACTCTCAGCTGGTCTCTCACTCAGTTTGAGAAGTAAAGGTGGCAAGTCTTTCCGAGGTGTCACAACTTCTTCTAACAAACTAACAGCCTAAAAGAGAAAGTGGAAATGAGTTAACAGCATTGCTCAGGGCAATCTGCAAATTAAATCCTTTATTCTGTACAAAGAATAAATAGGAACATTCTGTATTTACTTAAGTAAATCAATATTGAGACTTACAGTGAGAAGTAGATAACTTAGCACAATGAGAAATATGATAAACGTACTGAGTTCCATACCTCACTGCTTACAGTTGCAATTTCTTTTGGCTTCTGGATTGGTTTTTCTTCCAAACATGGGAATTTGCCTTCATAATACATCTGCAGTAAATTCAGAGCTCTGCTGCCATAGCCCATCTGTGAAGTAGGAGAAATAACTGTAAGCAAAAAGACAGATCTATTTTCTAAAGCAGGATGACATTTTCCCCTTACAAATCCATTAACAATCATAAGTTTAAAAATTACTCAGCCACTGCAAAAACATATTTTGATTGCTACATGGGGAAGAATACCACAAAACCTGCTGGATGACCAAAATCATAACAAGAGCCCAATCAGGAGCTCAGGACAGAACAGTAATTGCCATTGCATATCTCTAGCGTTCTGAAAATATCAAACACCAGTGTGAACATTTGGTATTCTCACAATAAGCGTCATTGGATCTACACTGCATACTGGGTCAGGCAAAGCTCTGGTCTGCCTGGCTGGTAGTACCTCTGCTGACTACTGATAATAACTGGGTTTCAAAATACTTTACCCCCTGATAATCTGGATGAACTGCAATGCGAACAACACGCCCGCCAGAGAGGGCCCCGAAGTCTGGATCTTGGAACTGCATAAGAGAGAAAAGTCGACTTGAATCACTCATGATACTTTGGAAACAAGCAATAGTGCTGAAAGATATCACTGGTGTGAATACACAGCCAGAATTATTTACCTGCTCTGAAATGGTCCAGGGAATAAGATCACCAGAAGCTTTCTTTCCCCTAGAAAGGCTGTTCATGATAGATTGGCGAGAGATCTCTCCCTCCATGCACACCTGCCAGGAAAGGTAAAAGGCCATGAATGGAGAAAAAGTTTTTCTCCCACAGTCATTCCACCAGAAAATATCAAAATCTATCCTCAGCTGCTGAGTTCACTATGCAGAATTGACATGTCACCTGATGCCTAGCTAACAGATACAGCCTGCCAACGAACAGGCTCTGTCCCTAAAAACGCTGTCTCAAAAGGCACACTAGTGAGCAGGCATGACAGTATGGTACAAAAGAAAAAAAAAAGGATGTGCTCTATGTATTTTCTGTAGTGTGCCAGCAACAAACATTCAATCTTGTCTCCCAATATTTCTCTTTAAGTATCACATACTTCTCACGTAAATGGGCCTTCTTTTTCTTTTAAGATACAGCCAATTTAATTAGTTGCACTGAACACTAATAATTAAGAATCTGTGTTCTCAAGGAAGGAAGCATACTGTCAGATACTCAACAGTCAAGGACAAATATTTCTACAACTCCGAGCATCTATATTTGAGGAATTTGTATTTTTGTGGTTCTATTGCAAGTAAACAAAATAAGCATAATGAACCAGTGAATCAGCACTCTTTGTACGAATTTGAAACAGCAGGATGATAATCTATTGAACCAGCAGCTGAGCTTCTCAGAAGGCTTCTCAGCACAAAAATATTTTAAAGTCTGGAATGAAAGGATCAGCATCACAATGTACTTACGCAGCAATTAGTGTTAACAAAAAAAAAGCAAAAAAAAACCAAAAACAAAAAAACCCAAACTGAAATAGCCTTAATACATTGTTGTGGTACTCAAAAACACAGCCTGAAGCTACCTTCTACTCCTGAATATTACACTGCTGCTTCACAGTGTATTATCCCTGCTTCATTTACTGAACAGTTCGCTTCATAGATACAGGATGCCCTCTCACCTGAACAACAGCAAGTACTTCTGGTAACGAATTCTGGGTAGGTGGAACAGGAGGCAAAAGACAAAAAAGGTGATGGGCAGGTGCATCAGATAGCATCTGGAGGTCATTGGGAGAGTTCTAGAAGGTAAATATGGATGAGAAAGCTCAAATATTATTCCACGAGAAGAGCTCTAAACAGTCCTACACTGTCTGAATTTAGGGCTATTAAGAAAATTAGGACTAGAACAATATTGATGGATGAATCTCCTAACAAGACAGCTTGTGGTTATACTACCAAACAACATCTCTTTTGCTCAAGTGAAAACTCATGTTCTCATATATACTAAGCTGAGCTTTCTATTTTTATATATCTACATACCTCTTAGTCTACCGAGCCTGAAATAAACTTTTTTCATGGGTCAGATTTTTAGTATCAGTACTTCAACACTTCCTAACTTCACCAGCCACATTACTAGTCAGTCACCCATGAAACTCTTGGTTTGAAGAAACCAAGAGATGAATTATTACTTTTGTCAATAGTACAGTGATACTGCTCTTTTGCTTAATTTTATGCTACTAAAATACTGTAAAGAGAATTGCAGAAGAGGGTTCATCACTGATACCAACAAGCTTGTAGGCTCATCTAGAATTTAGCCTCCCAAATTTCTCAAGACAAAAATATTTCAGATATCTGTAAATCCAGTGTATTCGGCTAAGGCTAAAGATTCTCTTTCTCAGGAGAATACAGGTATGTATACAACAAAAAACAACTGAAGCTGACCAGAAATTCTCAATAACACCAATTCAATTAGACTTCCTGAAACAAGCAGTGCTCCCTCCACAAAATTCCTAGCTGAAATTTTGACAGAAGTGGCATGACCTTTACCTTGTAGTGTGAAGCCACGTAAAGGGCCATCAGTCTCTGCAGAAAAACTTCTGATGCTCTGTGGTAACAAAAGAGTGTGTCTCTATTTACATAATATCTAAACATGGGGTTAAGGAATTAAACTCCCTGGAAAATAGGGAAAAAAATTCTCCTTGTTGATATAAGAGTTATATTTTCCACTCAGCTTCAGGCTATGTGCTGGCTTAAGCAATTAGGAGTCTACAGTTCTATCTACAAGAGTGAATTAACGACTGGGTATTGTTCATAACTTTCACTCCCTCAATCTGTAAAGCTTAACGCTGTGTAACTCTAGCCAGGATTTCCTTCTGCTCAGCCCTTCCTTAGTCACTGCAATAAAAATGAAGTTTAGTAATGTCCTGGTAACACAGGCATCGTATCAGGCAGTGATAAGAGCTCAGCTCCAGAAGCATGGTCTTAGTTTACTTTTGCCAAAAGATCGTGCTCTGAGGTTATCACGCCAGAATTCACAACACATCAGCTTGAGAAAGTCTGCACCACCCAAAAGCAATATATTTTACCAGAGCACATCACTTGAGTAAGGATACAGGTCACAAGCTTCAGGCAGCGGGCAGCCGGAGATAATTCTGGTGATGCTGAGACAGTCCAAACACAGCAGATCATTCAGCCATTTTTCAACTGGATCACCAGGTGCGTACCTGATTGATTCATGGAGGGAGACCTCATGCAATGTACGAGCTGCAAAGAAATTTCAGAGAAGAACCTCCAGTACTGGAAGTTACAGCCAGCAAAGAGTTCAATAGGAACAGCGCCCTTTGAAGGGCTTCCAGGAGATTAGAAACACACCCAAATCTGAACGGTAGAGAAAGCACTTGAAAAGTAAATGCTCCAACTGGAGCCTTCACAGCCTGCTTCTTCGCGTAACATCAGGAGGAAGGTACAATGATCACTACATGCATAGCTTTGATCCCCTAAATGCCTTGACATCTGAAAATCACGAGGAAAAAAGGATGAGAAGAGCTCCCTCATTTCCCCATGCTTCTACCTTCCTAAAGCTGCATAGTACATGGCCACATGGGACACCCACAGGGCTTGTTGAGCAGCGACACCAAATATCACACTGTAGTTCAGAAATCAATGGAGTACCTGAGGCAAGTTTGGCTGTAGCTGTAGATTTATTCTCCGCTGTCATGGTGACTTGGGCTTGTGCACTCTGTTGCCGGAGCTGCTGAATAAGCTTCAAAGACAGTGATCGACCAGTACCCTCATACCTGCAAGACAGAAGACAAAAGTCTGTAGCAAATGACCAAATGGCAATCCTGAGCCATGAGGAAGCTCCAAATGGAACTATGTGCCATTCTGAGGCCTCTAATGGCTTCAGCCATCTGTGAGAATTGCTGTGTTTTGTTATTGTTGCACATATAGGACAGAGGAGCCTACTCTGTCACTTTTTTAGTCTCATCATACCAGATAGAAGTTTTCACTCCTCTCCTAACAGATTGCAGAATCTCATTAATACGCTCTTTTTACAGAACAGAAGAGGTTTAAGACAAATACTCAATGAATTTGGAGTGGAACCAAAAGGAAAGCAGCGAGTGTTAGCATCAACTCTTTGTCATTCTGAAGAGTTCCATATGATCAAAAATCAGCAAGACCCAATTATGATAGTGCATAGTATAAAAAGAAACACAGTAGACAAGACACAGTCCACTAGCAGTCACAAAACTGCTTTCCCAGTTAGACCAGTGATGCTCAAGTCTTACCCATTGATTGTCGAAGCCATGAAAACAAGGTAAGGGCCTAGCAGTTTTTTCACCAGGGGGAGAGGAATGGCAGCAGCTTCATCGATCACCACAAGTTCAGCCTGACCCAGTTTCACAGAATCAGCAGGGTGTATGTACTGCAAGGAATGAGAGGACACCATCAACAACAGCTCTGGGATATAGTGAAATATCAGAGATGGCAAAGCTTGAGATCTGACAATCTGTTTGCTATCCCTATTTCTCATGAATGAAGAGAACCCATGGGAAAGGGTTCATGTTATCCTAACAAAGGCACACATATTGTCACATATATTGTTTTAAACATTTCCACATACATTTATCTGCATAGATCACAAAAATAAAGAAGATCTAATAACTAGAAACATACGCTCTTCCTTCACCTTTTTTCACTTTTGTTTCAAGAAGGAATGCAGAAGCAACTACCAAGGAGGCTCTGTAATCTACAAGTAATCCACAGAACGATCTAAAATATTTTGTGCAAGTCACACACCAGATTGAGGGTCTGCCTCAAAGCAAAATTATCCAAAATAGTTACATGTTACATAAAACAAATAGTCATGAACAAAAAATAGAAAGATCAGCGTGCAAAGAAGGCCAGCTACCTGAATGGTCTGTCTGTGCTCCTTGAACACATTCACTCTGACAACTGCTTTGTTAAATTCCGGGTTTAAGGACTGAATAATCTCATAGTCCAGGTGTTCCTAAAAGAAAACATTTTAAATCGCATGAACAGTCCAAGAGCTTAGAAAAATACAGTTTGTCATCACCATCAAAACACATTTGGTACAGGCGCCCTGATATTTCAGATTATTGTTGAGAAATCTTGTACTGAGAAGATTTATCTGTTAAAAACTATTTCACGCAGAAAGGAACCAAATTTCCCAACTTATAAATACAGAGGTAAACGTAATCATACTATGATTTGCTTTCACAGAGCATTATTAAACAGGCTGGTGGGGCAAAAGCTGACAGCTAATACACACAATAAATGTTGGAGATGAGATGCAAAGTCATTCCTAAACAGGAACTCTGTGAAAGTGTTGTAAAACGGTCTGCTCTCCTTACCTGATACTGCAGTGCATCAAAGCCTTTAAATATGAACTCAAAGAGAGTGTGAAGGTTATCAGGACTTGGAGATGTGACAAAAATGTTGGAGTAACTGCAGAGAAAAATAAAACAAGAATTTAACTCCTTTTCTACCAAATTTACACACAAAGGATTTATTTTAATACAAGGGGTTGATTTTACTTAATAACCAGATACCTTTCCTACTTAATAACAGCAGATTCCTTTATATACTTATCTCACTTTATACTGTATAATCAATTTTTAAAGAGTAGGATTTCTGATTACTATAAAACAGAAAAAACTGAATATCAGTTTTAGACAGCAACTAAAATATATAAGAACAAAAGAGAAGGATGTAGGAATGGAAACTGTAAATATACTAAAATCTTATCATAATTTTTTTTAAAAAATCATGGATGCAAATAAAACTTGGGACATGGGGGACATTCCTCACCCAAAAGCTACTGCTCCAGCAATAGCCAGTCCTAACGCAGCAGATTTACCACGTCCCCTGGCTGCTGTTAATGCCACAGTGCTCCGCAGGGTCTTCTCAGAAATGGCTTCAATAAATTTCAGAACTGCTTTTGCCTGATGATCAGAAAAATACAAAAAACAAAAATTCACTTTGACTAAATTGTTTTCAGCATCACTTATGGATTTGCCACATGGATTTTCCTTAGTACAGGAAGGAGGAGAAGAAAAACAAGATGAGGCAGCTGAACATTAAACCCCAGACAAATAATAGGAAAGAAGCTTCTTGATCCACCCAGTTCTTGAATATGGTCAAGCTAAAACACACAATAAAAATCAGCACAGCTCTATTACTACTCCCATGCCAATGACCACAGAATACATTCAGAAAGACAGGAAGAGGTACACTGCTAGGGAGGAAGATGAACGTATCTGGACAGTGAAAAGGCCAACTATGAAAACGCTTTAAAGCAGTGCATAAATCACAAAAACTCTGTGTTGAACAGCAACTTCTCAGTGTAAAACAGGAAAGAAATTACAAAGAGGTCTTCCTTTGCACTAGTCAGTGATTCTCAAATGCAACTAAAAAAAGTGTCAGGGAAACAGTTATGAGAGAACACTAAAACACAATGCAGACCGTTAACATTTATTTCCTGCTTATTTCAAACCCCTGAGTTACAAGTTCATCAACTTTTTAAATGCTAACTTCTCCAGATCAGCTTGGTGTCTCCATTCTAGCCCTTCTACTTATTCCCAACCTCATAAAGTCACTTTGAGCTATTCTGTCCAAACAATTTTTCAAGAAATCTTTCTCTCTAAGACAACTCCCATCAACGTTCGTGCTCTCAGATTTGATTACTTGAAAGATGAGACACAAATACCTGCTCCTACAGTGACTTGTCAAGCACCTGGGATCTTGCATTTAAGTACTACACCAACCTGATCCAAGGTTTTACAGCCATCCACCAGAACTCCTACAGGCTGTGTATCCTGCAAGCTCTCCTTCAGCTCTTTCAGCTCCAAGTCTTGTGGCCGAAGACTATCTTCCTATAAACACAGAATTTTCCATAACAGGATTAGTAGAACACTTCAGCACAGTTATACTTTTGTGATGTCTTGGGATATCTTTCATCAGGTAAAGATATCTGAAAGAAAGCTTTACCACAAGTTGAATATACTATCAAGAGACAGGTAAGTTTAAATGTATAGACAGATATTTAACACTTCAATTTTAATGTATTTTCAAAAGCATGGTTATACAACAAGTATCCTGGCTTTCCCAATCTTGGAAGAAAAAAGCAAAGTGTTTTTCGGTACATGGTAACTGGATAATGGCAGTGCTAGAAAGAAGCATGGACAATTCTTCCAGAAGAATTTAATCCATTTTTCAGTCTTCAGGATAACCCAAAATGTTATGATCCTCATTATACCTGTCATATGGGATGTACATACTATAATTTAGGAGGAAGCAGCAGCAATTGGTCAGTTTTCTAACCAATGTAAATATTTTCAAAGCCAATCAATGAGCTTGGACATAAAAGAAATCCATTCCAAGTAGAAACAGATTCTGAATTTCCTAACTGGCACTGAAAATTCCAAAGACATGTGTCTATCCATCCAAGAGATGAGCATTTCTGTTGCTGTCAATGTTTTTATAATGTTAAGACATGTTGATTTATTTTAGCATCAGTGCTCTGTTTATGTTTTTACTATCTTCAATAGAACTAATGATAGTATTTCCTTGACCACACAAACCAGTTCAAAAGCTTAAAGATTTCTGTTTAAATTTATTTCCATTTTATTCATCTGCAACTGAAAGTGATAAAGGAAGGCATACAGTGCAAGCTGCATGTCTGGCTTGTACTCAGTGAATGTTTTCTGAGATTTGGCATGCATAAATCACTCAGAGACTGAAACAAGTACCACAGCTTTGAGCTATCAGGTATCCCCAGCCTTTTAATATGCTTCTTTCCAAAGAGTCTTCCCACCTTCCAGCCTTTGAGAGGTCTTTTTATGTGCCTCATCCTAACTGTTCATCAGCTTAAAATCTCTCTATGCACTTCTGAAACAGTAACCACAGCAATTAAGCTTCAACTCACCAGATGAAATGAAAAAAAAAGAAGAGGAACAAAAAGACAGCTTCCCGATGCTTCCCTCACATGAGGTATATTTTCTGCAGAACATTTTTCATCCTCTCTACAATGCCATTATCTGACATCAATCAGCATGAAAGGAAAGCTTCCTCTTTTTGAGATCTATAACACTTTACATCTCAGACTAGTTTCTCCCAATGAAAAGTGTCTGTCATTGCTTACTGACCTGTGACTGTGGTGGAACAGGTGTGATGTTTGCAACGTGACTGGAGATGGGCAAGATATTCAGCTGATCATCAATCACGATGCAATTCTTGCATGAGGCCAGAGACAGAATGAACCTGAGCAGTCAAGCAAAGGCAACTCAGTAAAAGCACTAGCAACACTACTGCATCTTGGTGATTAATTAAACCTCTGTACTGAGAATTTACAGCAACAGCAGCTTAAAGCTAAGCTGAGACAAGTTCACATAACTGGTCACATGCCTTTTATCAGGAAAGGTGCAGAACAGGCATCCACTTACAGGGGCACACGCCTCCAAAGAAAACCGCTAACATATGATGATCCACCAAGAGAGCTAGAAAGTAACTTCCAGCATTTTAGCAGGAGGAAGCTGCATAGAAGTGTAAGACAACAATTGTGACAAATGCTGACCAGCTAAGACTGTAGTCAATGCCTGGTTTATTCATCCTACTAATATCTGACACCACATAAATATCACCTGCATGCAAAAGAACAAATTTTTCCAATGGCTAGAGCAAGGGCTCAGTCACTCAATAAAAACTTTATCTGTAGAACAAAAGGGGAGGAACCACCTTTAAAAGAAAGTTCTAAAGCCACAGAGAAGACTCTACAGTGAGCAGTTTCCATGTTTTATAGTAGATACAGTAAGCAGTAAGTATCTGAATTTCCTTTCATCTGTGTACACGTTTCTACGTAGCATTTCAAGAACAGAACTCAGAAGATTTTACAAATCTGGACACATTTGCACATCCTTTGTAATATAATGCTAAAATTTTGTATACAGTTCCTCCAGCGAGACATAACTTTCATTTCCAGGATAGTACATACAGACTTCCCAGAAGCAGCAAAGAAGCTTTATTCTCATGCAAACTTACAGGATACTTTCCTAATATGAATATATGATGTTGCTCTAGACACCCTTCTTACACATGCTTTGAATGCCTAATAACGTACCTTTCATTAAACCGTCCTACCACGTCCTGGTGTGCCTCTGTTCTATAGCGAGAGTGTACATCCTGAAACAGAAAGTCAGGCTGGAGAAGGAGCAGCGCCAACTTAAGTGACACTTACAAGATTATTACACATGGGACAATCCAATTTATTTTCCACCCTTGTGGACTACGTCCACTCTCTCCATCAACACTGTATCCCAGCCTGGATTCTGACTTCGTTTGCTGAGATAATCAAATATTCCAAATATTGCTTTAAAAACATACTTCTCCCACCAAGAGTTTTCAGTATGGTCTCACATATTTTTGTCTGATTTAAAGGCCACTTCTACTACATACAGAACATTTAAAGCAGCACAGGGATGCTAAGTAAAAATAATTTAATGCTTTAATTCACGTACTGGTGTTATAAACTGTCCCTGCTACAAGGCTAGGTATACTATGTGTGACAAAATTATCCCTAGAAATACATAGGAATGAAGAAACTAATCTCACTTAGCATTGGGTCAGAAAACACTTTTTCCACTTCACTTTGTCAGGTGTGCAAACAGCATAAATAATTTCCAAAACTACTGTGAAATGAACATAGTTGTGCTTGTTGGTAGAACAAGGACTGGTGTAACTGCCTAAACTAAACTCATTCCATGATAAAAGAAAGAAGGAGCAGCAAAAATAATGGAGGGAGGACTACAAACCATAACAAAAGCAAAAAAAAAAATCACTTAACATCACCAAATGTACCTGCCTATGTAAAACAGACACATTCCATTGAACATACCATGGTCATTGTATAGAGCTGCTTCAGTGAGTTCATTGTTCTCAGGAGAATTACTACAATTCCACCCCCTTCCACTGTTTCTACAGTTCTAGCTAGCAGGTTTGGAGTCAAGGCTTCAAAATCCTAGGAAATAAAATTTTAAAAAAGCCTTCAAAGTTGCCTAGAATTCACAAGTGCAATAGCAACTATTAAAAGGAAGAGAAAAACTATAAACATTGTTTATCAGAATTTAATTCAAGCTTAACATTTGCATTAACCATCTTCCCATTAAAATTCTACCCAGGAAGGCAATGTCACCCGCCACAAAACTCGTAAAAGATAAGTAAGGCCATCATAACTTAAGTAACAGAAGCAACAAATAGAATTACTGCAGTTTTTAAACTCAAAGCAATCAATAATAGTGCTACCTCCCTTAAGTTAAAAGTTTAATTCTTTACCTGAAGCACACACATGCCAAAAGTGTTACCAAGAATCTTATGAGTTTCATTGTAATAGCAGTAGCGAATGTTTGTGGCTGCTATAAACAATTCAAAAGGATCATCATCTTTTATGTTCAAGGTTCCACTTTTAATCTTCTTCTGTAGTTGCCTCATTCTCTTCTTCCGGTGGCTGGAGAACAAAACTTCATGTAAGTTTTTTTGGGAAAGGGTTTGAGAAGACCGCACTCATTCCTAGTTTCAAGGCTAAATGGAATTCAGAGCTCAGCCTCCAAGGAAAAGTCTTGCATTACATATACTGTATTCAGGGTATGTTCCCAAATGCCTTTGGCCCAAAGTGGAGAAAACTACGCAGAACCAGCTGTTTTTGGAAGAAATCATCTGGTTGGAATCGTGTAGTTTCAAGTAACCCTTCCCAGCTTTGTGCCCAGACTGCAAGTATGCAGGCAAATCTAAGAACTAACATTATAAATCCTTTCTCAAATGAAAGCAATGCCTAATCTGTACCCAGTTGCATATACTACTGAGGCACTGACGTTTTGGCCGTTTGAGATTAGAAAGGAGAGGGAGAAATAGGCCCAGGACAACAGGGTTAGCGTTGGAGCTACAGAAGGAAAGCAGAAGTACATAGCACTGATGCCAACCATACCGCTGAAGCCGAATTTTAGCTTTGGAAAATCGAGCATCCTGTATCTTCTGCAAAAACAAGACTTGTTTCTCCTGACAACCAAATCAGCTCACGCCGCGCAGAGCAGCCACAGAGCTTTTCCTTCACAGAGAGCGCTCAGCCAGTTACTGCAACACGGGATGCAAGAGACACCTTACCTGCTAAAGCCCAGCTCCTTTTTGTAACACCACAGGACAGAGGGCCTGGCCTTGACAGTCGCCTTGGACAACATGTGGTGAAGTATAACCACCTGCCAAGACACGGAAACAGCAATGCGCAGCTGTACTCGCAAGCCAACAACAAGGAGCAGTACGCTTTTTAGCAGGGTCTGCCGAGATGAGACAGGGGCAAACGGTTTCAAACGAGAAGACTGGATGGAAGAAAGAAGATTTTTACAGAAGGGCGGCGAGGCACAGCACAGGCTGCCCGGAGAGGTGGAGGCCCATCCCCGAGACACCCACGGCAGGACGGATGGGCGGCGAGCACCTGACCTCGCGTGGCGTCCCCGCTCACTGCAGGGGAGGCGGACCACACGGCATTTCAGCCCCTTCCAACTCAACCGATTCTACGAACGTTCTACGCTGACCCATCCTTGAATTTACAGCCGCGGCATCCACCGAGCAGCGCCGGGCAAAACGGTTAAAAGCGCTGTGAAGTTGCATCCCACCACTCCGTCCCGGCACCGCAGCCACGAGGCGCTCACCTGGTCCTTGCCGCGGTCGCCGACCACCACGAAAAGGCCCCTCTGCCGCTCCGCCACCCCGTTCTCAATCAGCACCCGGATTCGATTATCCACCTTGCGGCGCTGCATGGCGCCGGCCGAGCGCTCGGTCCTTCCCGCCTCCCGCCGCCTCGCGCCGGCTCCCGGCCGCTACCGACGGCTCCTCACCCGACGGCCCAGGCGCGCGCGCCGCACCACGCACCCCACGTGGGAACCGCGCGGCGCACGGCGCGCGCGCCGCCGCTCAAGTAGGACCCCGGCGCGAGGCTGTCCCGGCCAGCGCCTGCGCGCCGCGCCTCCCTCAGCGCGGGGATATCGGCGCTCAGCGGCAGGGGCGCCGTGCCGCGTGTTCCGACGGCGGCGCTTCGGAGAGCGCGGTTGCGCCGGCGACACGGCACGTAGCCGAGCGATGGCGCGGCCGGTTGTAAAGACGGGCCGAAGCAAACTCGAAAAACTTTTAATTCCTTTTTCCCCAAATAAGCGGCGCTTGCAACGTCTGACTGCTGGAGCGAGCGCCCCGCCGCGGCAGCCCTGCGGCCAGAGAAACGGGCGGCGGGACGGAGCGCGTGCGCAGCAAAATAACGGGGCTGTGTGCTCCGTTATCGTCCCACAGCGAGCTGTTAGAGCCTAAGAAACGTCAGCTACCGTGCTCCTCAATAAAAGTAACGCTCGAGCTGTGCCGTTGGGTAAAAACACAGCTAAGGCTGTCGAACAAACCTTGAGGTGAAGCCAGGCACTCAAACAAAATCACCAACGCAACAGAAGCACAGCAAGTCAGTTCCTCAGGGATAGATACGGGTTATTTGCTTAAAAGGACACAAACACTGAAATTATTCATTGCTTCAGGTGCTCACGTGAGCCGTGAGTCAGTTTGTTTTAAATGGAGAGGTAAAGAACTGTGAGGACATTGGATGTTTAAGCCATCAGGAAATCAGAACCTGCAAGTTAACCAGAAGGTAAGGAAGGACTTACTTTGTTCTAAAATGGAATAGCCTCAAAAATCAGTATGTTTTCATTTAGTACAAGTGTAATGGATACAAAAAAAATCAGCTGTACTCTTGATCCATTAATTAGGTACCTGAGCACGTTTATACAAAGCAGAAAGTGGACATCATAGTTGGTCTGAGCTAGTTACACCTGCCTGGTTATTTCATGAACATGAAGGAATAGGGGAGATGGGGGCTGAAGAAACGTAACTTTTGGTGCAGCTATTATCCCATTAAGAGCTAACACTGACCAATTTCACTCAAACAGTCACAACTGTCAAGTTAGAATGTTGTTTTGCTAATACAGTTCTCTGAAACACTGCTCAAGTTGGCTTTGTGATGTGAATCTGGGAAACAATTTTCCTTCCTTCCATTAATGCCAGAACTACAGAATCACAAATAACATTAATTACATCATATTCAAAAAGCCTAAGAAAATCAATAGAATAGTACCTCTTCTCTTATATAAACCATTTAGAAAATTAGTTTCTTATCAGTCTCCAGGTTACCAGAAGCTTTATGATACCACACTAGAAATTCAACATATCTAGTTTGAGACAGAAATCCAAGATGCTGCTTCTAAATCTGCATAAAAGTAGATGAGGGTCAGGGCTTTCTTTCAGGTACAGGAAGAGACATAAAATTTCTTTAAAAGTCCACTTACAGCTTTCCCCTCAGGTTACATTCCTTACCTTTAACATTAGATGATTTGAATGCAATATCAATCCCTAAACAGCCAGGTGCAGTGCTAATCATCCTTACTTCATCTTAGATGATGTGCTGACTGGGATGAAAAACATTTATTCCCAGAGAATGCAAGTAGTTGCAGATGGGAGAGTTTTAAGGACCTTCCCCCTCTCCCTCTGAAAAAACATAATGGCCAAACAAAAGTAGTTTAAGTCATTACCTTTCTTCATGAGCATACAGTATGCCGATATCACATTAAACAATGGAATTTTGCTAAAGTTAATATGAAAGCTCCTTGTGCTTAATTCTGCTACTGAACATAAGAAATCTGACATTAGTATGAGACTAATTGCTCACTTAGCTTCTGATCTTGTGATAGAATAATTAGTTTTATAATTTACAAAAAGAATTACAAGGATACTTTAACAGTTTTGCGATGCATTTTCCGGAAGATGATCATAACTATATTTAAGCTCAAGTTTTTAAAAAAAAACCTTTATCTTTTGAAGTTCAAAAGAAAAATTTTCCTGTTTAGGACAATTTCTTTCTTGCTTCTCAGACAAAGCACTGATTTTTAGGTCACTCAAAGGTAAAAGATAACTACCCATCTTATCTGCAGAAGTGATGGTACCAGCACAAATGATTAAATGCTTTCATTTATTCCACATTGAATGCACGTGGAACACTGTAAAAATAGGTGCACAGATCTGAAAGGCTGAGGCAGTTCTGTTCATTTAGTTGCAAGATGAGTTTTCCATGGACAAGAGGAAGGAGCTTTATTTTTCAAGATGCGACTCTGACAGTCTTATTGATGGAATTAAATGTCGAGCAGCTTCCTCATGTCCCTTTGTATCTACAGCAGATTTGAAATAAGAAGAAATCTGAAGAATAGCGTACAATTTTTCCCCAACACTTAACATCTGCATCTCAGATGAGCATTTATAATGAATTATTCTTGAAAAGAAATGGTAAAAAAAAAAAAAAAAGAAGTCAGCTACTTAGCTTGGTTACTGCCAGACCTTCAAAATACAGACCAGGAAGGTCAAGACTCTTCTGATCATTTACCTTATTCTGCTGGATTACAAAGTTTTTGCCCTATCTGCAATTAATCACAGGAAGTTACTGCTTTCTCAGTATTATTTATTACACTTTGAATATTTGCCTAGGGTTAAAGCCATTTCAACACCAAATTATTTAAATGCCACTTGGGGAGAGGACGGCTCGTCCATTCTACAGTGGCAGTGTACGTGAAGGTAACCTCAAACCCAATCAAATAATCTGCCTAAAACATGAGGTATTTGGGACATATTGAGAAGACTTTTAAGGTAATGAAATTCTCTGAAAGTTACAAAGACCCCAGCAGAATACATCATTAGCTATTAACCAGCCATTAATATCATTCTTGCAGCTACTCTGAATGATGGCTAGTCATAAGACTTCAATACTTTACTGCTATACCCTGGAAAGAAAAATGGCAGTTAAGAACAATTAACTTCATTGCAAAATCCAAAATCTGCATTGGTGGAATGTTCTTTAGAAGAGAGCCAATACACATGAAGAACTATGTAGGACAAGGTTGACCTTAGGTATGACAAGCAGCTCACAATTAAGTTATATAGCATGTCCAGAAAGGTCTGAAGTGTCCCAGATACAGTAACATTAGGTAGAAATATCTGGAAAATTCTGGAGCCACCTAACACGTGATTTACTCAAGAATCCTTTTATTACAGATTGCAGTGCTAAAAGCTGGTTCTCAAACACATTGTATGTTATCACATCCTTACTACGTTAGATAATGCAGTCCCAGCTTGGAATAAAAACACCTCTCTCATAATAGCTGCACATCCCAGAAGGCAGTCATTACTTGCATGTAATGCTCCAAAGAGACTAATTCAGAGAAGAATCAAGTAAACCACCATAAGAGCAATTGATGTATTTATATACAGGCTCAGAAGTATGATATTTGCCCCCTGGTATGAAAAGAAAGGGCTCTACAACAGAACCAGGCCAGAACTGCTACCTATTTCACCTGCTTACCATCACTTTTTGTAACTGTTCCATGTTCAGAAGACAGATTTCTTTTTCCCCAAATGAAAGTGATCTAGAATTACTTTTGATCTGAATGCAGCTCAGATCTAGAAGTAATCTAAGCAGCGAAGGTACTTAAAAGCTCTTAAGTCCTCTCTCCCTCTCTCAATACAGTTCTTTAAAATGTGTAGCTCCACACTTGCACTGCAGCGGACCGAGCAAAGAAAACAAGCTGGACCTTTACAATCAACCATAAGATTGACTCACAGACCCCCTGAACAGGCCAGAAAACCAGTTAATGAATCTGTGTGCCATACTGTGACTCGAGGCAATTTTTCAGTATACTGTTTATTAGCTGCATGTATTGAGATTAAAGGAGTCAGTGCAAATTCCCAGATTAAACATGTATTAAGTACTTGTTTTATAGTTATTATCGTTACACATCTCCCTCTATCAGCATACAGTAGAACAGCTATTCTAAAGACCATTTTCATACACGAAAAGGCTTACAACTTTGCATCTCAAATAAGAGGCCTCTCAAACACCCATGTTTTATTAATAAATTTAAATTATGCTTCAAAAAAAAAAACTTAAGTGGAATGTTCTGATCAATTCAGTGGTCTTTAATTCAGTATGCTGCAAGTTTACTATCCAACTACAATTAGCTATTGAATTCCATTTGGTGTGCAACAGAAAAGGCTGAATAGCTTATATTCTACCAACCATTTCAGAGTAAGCTGATGCACACAAAAAGAAAAAAAAAAAATCACTGTTTCCTACATCAGTTCAGCATTAAAAGGTTTGTTTTTTATTTTATTTTTTTCCAGTTAAAAAAAAACAATTGGGACTATTAGCTCAGTAACAGCTTCCTAAAAAAGACACAGAACAGCAACTTCTTACCGGACTGCAGGTTTTATCTTTACACTGGCTTGGAATGTTCCTAGGCCTTGACTACAACTGCTGTGCTTCTAGCCATCAGCATTGTTTCAAGATGTTTGCTGTGTAGCATTGTCTTCAAAAGCTTATCGCTCCTCAGTAAAAACTTTTCTTGTTTGTGCTCTTCACATGTAAGATGGAAAAGTGACATTACCACCTATTTGTGTGCACTATTCAGCAATGAAGTCAAAAAATACAAGTTGTTCTGAAAGTTCAGTTGTCATACAAAGTAGAAATGTCCCTCTGGGCAAACCTCTCAGCAAAAACAACTTTCAGTTCTGTATGTAACAGGTAAGCAATGGGTAGCTGTTCCTTAACGTCACCCTTCCACACGCAGGAATTATACGATGAGCAACACAGCGCTTTTCTTCTTGCACATGCTATAAATGCAACAAAACTACCAACACCTCTATGGAGGCAGCTATCAATATATTCTCCCCACTGCAGAGAGAGTGCATGTGCGCAAAAGTTAGGCACAAGTGATTTTCCAAAGATTATACCACAAGTATACAGTAAAAACTTGAGTAAAACTTGGTAATTTCCAGCTCCTAGTCTTATGCCATTTCTTCTAGACATTGCTGCCTTGATGAAAAGGAAAGTCTCCACAAGAAGAAAAATTTCTTAGATGTCACAGATATTAGAATCAAATGAGAAAACGGGAGTTTGACAACTATTCAGGAAAATCTTTCATTGAAAAAAGAAAACCTTATGCAGCGTAAACCCGTTACATTAGATTTGTTTCAGTCGCTGAAAACCAGTGTTCAGGATACAATTTTTATAAACATGTTTTATTTGTCTTGCTTATACCATTAGAACTGTAACTGCTGGCTGTCATTTCCCTTAAAAGGGGAAATCAATTCAAACACATACTGGTGCTTTTCAAAAGATAGCAATTAAAAGGGCAGCAGCAGCGGGCATTTGAGATTTCTTAAAACCTTCAAGGCTGCAGGAAAGACAAAAGGACATGTGACCAAAAGTGTTATGATTATCCATTAGAGATTTCCATCAGTACCGGCATCAGTTATTTAGGTGATAATACAGCAAAGTCAAGTATTAGTGACAGACAATGTGCAAGTCATAAGGAATGATAGAGAGTACCAATCCTTACAAAAGTCATTGCTATCAAAGAAACTTAAATGTGTTTCAAAGAGATATCTAAATACTTCACATCAAATATACAGTGGCCATCCAGATTATAACTCGCATCTGTTGCAAAATTTTGTTGAAGTGCCAAATCAAAGCTTTTTTCTTGAAAAAAAATTACACAATAACATTAGCAGTTATGCAAGCGATCTTAAATCCTTAGCCACAGTAAACGGGGCCCTGGTGATGAGCAGCGCTGTAGCTAAGGGCGCTTCTTCTTTGTCAAAAACTGGCTATAAGCCTACTTAGGGAAATACGCATCGCTACACATCTTTAACTGTTCAGTGCTTCAGTTTAACATGAAAAAGCTGAAATGCAGTTGCTCTACCAAGCCACACTTCACTTTTTCAATCCTTTCATGGGAACATTAAGTTTCGTCACATTAGGTTTTGCCACCACAGTAATTCTTTATGAATTTGCAGATTATATCCAAATTTGTTGCATCACTTTTAATGTCAGAAGTGAGTCTTTGCTTTTTCCTGCCACTTCAGTTAACCATGGAGAGACTGGATCACCCTGAAAATTGCCTTTTTTGCATTATTCTTAGCAAGGGTGAGGAATCTGAATCTCATGTGCAAGGCTCAAGATGATGCTTAGGACAGAACATGCAGAGTAAACGTTGTTTCGTTTCTTTCCATATCCAGGTAACATAAAGCTGGCAACTGTAGTCCTGTCATTATGGGTAATGAAAATAGTCCCTTTACAACAAACTTCCTGTAAGGGAGAACAAATAGATGATAACTCTTCTGGTAACATGTATAGTACACTGGCCAGTGTGTTTTTGGCGTTTTCACGTAATCCTGTGAATTTGTTTAATTCACTTGCTGAGCGTTCATTTGAGGCATCCCTCTGTTTGGTCTTGGGGGTCCTCCACGACCTAGAAAATATTTGAGAGGCACTGGAATTATGCAAGGAAACAAAACAGAAACAACAACCACCACCACCAGAAAATAAACCAAAAAACCACAAGCTCTGCTCTAAACTAGGTATTTGAGCTGCAGATGCTTTTCAAAGTATCTTTACATCAGAATTCAAGAGTGTACAGTCTGCCTTTACAGTTTTCATCTTTATCTCAATACCTTTCCCTCCAAACTATGAAGCTATAACCACTTCAAGTAAAAATGAAAAAATTCAGTCAAGAGATACAAAGATTGAAACTAAAAGTTTCGAAGTAATGTAAAACAATCATTGGCTTACTGCAGTTTTAAATACTGCAAGCTAACTAATCACATTTTTACTTCCATTCTTTCTTAATTAAGAAAGGGACTGCATGCAGCTCACAGTATGAGAGCAGGGAGCTGCGGGATCCAGAGGGTCACAAAGATGATGAGAGGGCTGGAGCACCCTCCCCAATGAAAACAGGCTGAGGAAGCTGGGTTTGTTCAGCCTGGAGAAAAGGCAGCTGCAGGGTGACCTCATTGCAGCCTTCAGTACCTATAAACAGGAAGGGAGTCAACTCTTCAAAAGGGTAGATAATGGCAGGACAAGGAGAAATGGTTTTAAGTTGAAGGAGGGAAGATTTAGGTTGGACATCAATGGGAAGTTCTTTACAGAGAAAGTGGTGAAGTGCTGGAACAGGCTGCTCAGAGAGGTTGTGAATGCCCCATCCCTGGAGGTGTTCAAGGCCAGATTGGATGGGGCCCTGGGCAGCCTGGTCTAGCATTAAATGGGGAGGTTGGTAGCAAGGACATTGGAGATTCATGATCCTTGAGGTCCCTTCCAACCTGGGCCATTCTGTGATTCTGTGAACTGTTGGTCATTTGGTGAATTTCTCTGTCAGCCACACATCAGTGATAACAAACATCAAGACTTTATTCATTATAGCTGAGCTTTCTATACAATGCTTTCAGCTTCACAACAGCCTCACACTAGGTTTAATTCCAAGTCACAGTTTCACAGGATGGTGCCTTCGGCACCAGAAGTCAAGAACAGAACTCTAAGTGCAGCCTCCTCAAAGATAATGAGAAACTTAAGTTATAATCAGAGAGCTTTAAAATGTCTGTATGAGACAGAACATCATCTCATCACCAAAAATCTATTAGAAAAGAACTGTGGAAAACACTGCAGAGAAGTAAGATCTAGAAAGAAGTTCAACTGGAGGCCTCATGAGTACGCTTTTTTGTTTGTTTGTTTCCTGAGATGAACACATGGCAAACACTACCAAAAAGTTACAGGATAAAATGCTTCCACTACCTAAACGCAATAATTCTTCAGGATCAAGGAAGAGAATAAAATGTTGTATCTTTAGATAAAAAAAAAGTCCTTGCAACAGATGCAGTAATTCATCTCCTACTGGAAAGTAAAACACAATTCTGAAGGCTGAAAGCCAGCGAAAGGCAGGTGGTTGTTTTATTAACAAATTTTACTTTACAAAATACTCATGCATCTAACTAAGCAGATCTTAAGCAATGACAAATCTAGAGGAAAAAAAATTACTACGTTTTTCATTATTATCTGCTATATTTAAAGCACCAAAAACAAATATCTTTTTAAATTTTTCTCAAATAATTTCCCATTCAACAGGCAACTAAACTTCTGCAAGTAGTTCATAGAATAACAGTGTAACTCAAGACAAAAGGGACCTCAAGAGGTCCTTCTTCCAAAGCTGAGTCAACTATGAAGTCAGAGAAAAGAAAGCCTATTCTTCAACTGTGATCTACTGAATAAGGATTGAGGTTGCTTTTTTAATACAGAACTCCAGAAACTGAATCAAGAGATTCCATTCAGCTCAAATCAAGTACACACTACTCTGGAATTACCTCGAGGAGCTCCCCGAGGCCCACTTTGTCCAGAACCACGTTTGAAGTTCTGCTGATATCCATCCTGAAGCATAAAAATGGGAAAGTTATGACATAAACCATGCACATTTTCTTGGTTTAATAGTTACCAGTAAAATAAAGAGCTTTTAAAACAATCTACATTGATGATACCTGTGACTTCAGCATACTGCATTCTGTTCGTTTTAATTCATGTGAGGAAAACACATTCTTACTCCTACCAGTATCTAGCAGCTATAATAATGTAAAATAAGAAATTCTTTGTCCAGTTACAGGATATTTTCTTCAATATAAGTAATAAATGCAAATAGAACTAGTGTTCAGTTTTTTTCCAAACTACACAGAGGACAAATAGACGGGTTTCTCACAAGACCAGTCAACAAAATGAAGATTCTAATGCCAGTATCAAAATTAGCCATCTCATCTGTTTATGAATACAAGTTTGAGGATGAGCAGTCATTTTCCAGTCAGTCAGACTAAGCTTTGAGCTGACTGTACATTTCCTACAGAATAATGTATTTCTATACAAGTTTCAGAATAACATATCAGAAATGCTGAAGACAGGCAGCCCCTTACAAGCTTGAGAAGTTCATTTCAATGGATTTAAGTTCTGTGCCTTTCCTCATGGAGCTGTGAAAACTTGACAGTTTTTAATAATTCAACTATCTTTGCTTTAGCTACTTCAGAGACCACACAGCCAAACAGTTCTCCTAATCATAACTAGCCATCTCAAATTCTGCTATTTCTATGCATCTGTAACTTCTGTCTTATTAGCGATAAAAATGTCATAGGAAAACTTTTCATTAATTGACTTGCACTTGTGCTTTTGCAAATGCATGCGTTTTTCTTGTATCTTACCCGCTGGTAGTTTGAATAATCGCGAGGAGCATTAAATTGGGGCTGCGTGTAACCACTGTTCGGAGTGTTGGAAAATGAGGGACGGTAGCCATCATATCCTCCTACGGAAAAACATACAAGTCCTTCACTTGGAAATGACAACCTGTTACACAAGGCTTTTCTTTATATGGTAACATAAAGAGCTTTTAACCTAAATCTAAGGGAAAATAAAACGTTTATGAAGTTGTTTCTGCAAGTCAAGCAAGTGTTTGCAACATCAGTGGTAATACTATTACAAGAAACACGAATGAATATCTAGTAACAACTGGGAGGAGAAAACCATTATGTGCATTTCTCCAGTATTTTGAGATTTAATTTACATAACAAATCCAAAGCTAAATGTAATACGGGGATCTAAATCTGACAGCTGCAGCCTGCAAGGTCAGAACTGCCATCTCAAACTGCTTCTGAGTAAAGGTTTTCCTGAGAGACAGGAAACAAGCCCAAGAATAGTTTCAGACCCAAGCCTAAAATCTGGAATCCAGATTGATTTTAAACAGACAAATGGTGAACACAATACTGCCAACTATAATCAACTGTATTTTCATTATAGGAATTTTTCCTCTTTTCTCCAATGACATAAGAGGATGAGAAAAGGGCACTAGTCTAACCCCCTATCACTCAACAAAGAAACTGCATCTTTCCTATTGTAACATGCACACCCTGGCTATCCCTGCAACACTGAAAGCCACATAAAATAATCTCCATGACCATTTTTTATTCAGCCATCCAGAACTACCGTATCATTCTTCTGCTCCTGTTAATTCCTTCAGAGTAATGACTTTTGCATTTCTCTTCTTTTACTTCTGTATAATCAAACCCATTCTCAATATGACAGAAGATGAAACTCTGTTTAGTTAAGCTGTTTACCTCTAAATCCATTTGCAGGTCCCCTGTAACCATTCATCAAGCCGCGAGTCCCACGTGATCCACCACGAGACACTCCCCGGCTGTTGTAATAAGGCTGACTGTTCCGTGGAAATCCAGTATTCTGTTGGGGAGGTTGCTGATGGTTTCCTGCCACTTGATGGGTCTGGTCCGGAGAACCATGGTAAGTACCAACCACTATATTTGAAGTGAGGAAAAAGTACAGTATAGAATCCTGAGTTTCTGCATTGACATTCCCACATACGCGCATCTTCTAACTCAATATACAAAGCTTTGAAGTACCCCTGAACACATCAGTGTATGCTTACCCACTGAAAGAAAATTCATCTGCAGAATTGTGTCAAATTTAATACTGTGAGATATCTGACAATGAAGGTAAATCAGCTCTGTACCACTTTTAGATTGAGTCAATGCCAAGAAACCTCTGGCCTAGGCTCAGCAACAGATATTCCTAATGCAGGTAACATTTCTCTGTGAGCCATTTCAATTCCTTTAAAAATCACCAACACACACACACACACACACTCTCTCTCTCTCTGTAAAAAATAACGTGAGCCAGTCCATTTCTAGAGCTTTCTTCCCTCTGAACTGACAGACAGCCACTAAAAAATATTTGCAATCACTCTACATTCTCTCTGCTAGGCACAGCTGTGCTGACTAAAGGTGAGATTGCGGGAATGTTTTAACAGAGCTGCCATTTTGACTGTACAGGCTGGGAGTTCTTTCCTTCTACAGGACATGTAAATCAAGAAGCAAAAGCTGGACAGATAGCTTGAGACTATCTGCTTCTTGAAAAAAGGTATGCCACGTTATCTTCACATAACAGGAATCGTCAGAAATGGACTCTGAACACAATCCAAGGATTATAGGCTCAGTAAGTGTAATAATAGATGGAATTCAGTATCTAAAAGTGAAAGAGCTATAAATTTTGATTTGATACCAATTGTTAAAGCAAGATCTCAACATATAAGTGATAAGATTCTCCCTCCCATTTCATATGCAGGAAAACAAGGCTTCATTATTCAACACAAAATACTACTTAAGTTCAACCTCATTTAGCCACACAGTGCTATGAAGTTCTGTATAGCTCTGTCTCCCCAACCTCCATGCATTCCACAACAACAGAAACAAGTGGTCATCCTGTAGGGCTTTTTACAATGGGAAGGTTTTGTTCTAAAGCCACTGTAATTTTTTTGTATCATCGGTTACATTTACTTAACTGCTATATAAAGTTAAATACTTAATACTGCATGGCTCACCTTCAACACCACCATTCCCCAGGTTGTTTTTCTAGTTGCTTTTTTTTTTTTTTGAGCTATACAGTGTACAAGGGAAACAGTGAAAATCTGGTTCTCCCTCTTCTCATTCACACAACTTTTACCCTAACTTGCAGGAAAGACAAGATTCAAGACCATAATCAGTTGCAAAGAAGGATCACATTTTTTCCTTACTCTACACCTCCAGTAGCTTTTAGCAGTTCACCACTGTTATCTCTGTCCTGTACCATGAAACTCCCCTCTGCATCTACAAATTTTATCTGATTGTCAAGTAAGAGGTAGTCTGCAAGAACAACTTCGCACAAAGACTCTATAACATAGTTTATTTTCAACTTGATAACTTGGAAAGACTTTGATTGCTGTATTCAAACTATGCCCAATGTTTTTAGTAGAAGGTTCTAGATTTTTCTGGACCTTCAGCAATCTGTGAGAACCAATCTATATTTGTTCTCAATTGTAGCTTACTATTACCTTCTTAGGAAATAGTACAACCAACTTTTTTTTCCTTTTTATGGCATATTTAAGAATCATTTAATTTTAACATCAGCAGAGCAAGTACTCTACTGCCTTCGTCTCAAAAATAATCCTTAATCTTGTTTGTGATTTTCAAACCTATATATATATAAAATTGAAACCAAGCAGCAAAATTTCTTTGTTAACTGGAGAGTTACATACTGAATTCCATGTCTTGCTGGATAGTCCAACCAAGACAGAAACACTATAGACTGCAAAACAAAGCAACAAATCATAGACACTGTCCAGAGGGGTAAGCATCTTTGTGAAACAAGAAGCATTCAAGAACGTGTGACGTGCTTTGCTACATATCTTAAGACTTCACGGCCTTTATTATCTGCTCTACCGAAGCTACCGCCATTTTAATTTTCTCTAAATTAGTTTACCTGTCTGGAGCTGTTCTTGCTGAAGATCTGATTGTTCTACTTGGTGTGGCTGATTGGAGAAACTCTGGTTGTAACTGGCCTGGTACTGATTTTGTTGCTTAAGGGTTTCTGGCTCATTAACAGGAGGAACAGGTGCATTCATGTTGAATACCTATAATGTTAGAAAAATAGCTCTCTGCTCCAATCCATTTTTTTAATAAATTCTCATCAGATCATTTACAGAAATAATGCAAGACTGTGAAATGAGGATAATCGAAGACTATTTTGTGCAATTACATAACTGATTCCAACGCTGTAAAAAACAACAAAGGGAATGACTACCAGAATAAAGTAATTCAGAACTCATTTGCTACTTACTGTTTGCATGGATTGGAATGGAGCTGCATTAACATTGATTCCACTGCTATGCAAAGGTTTGCTAGATCCAGCTTGGAAAACTTGCGGCTGGGATGCAGTGGGAAGTGATGATGATGATGGGGTCTGGTCTGCATTCAGTGACATTGAAGCCTGGTAATTAAAACAAACAGTGCTTTAGTAGCTTTTGAATAGTATTGAGAATGCTAAGAAAACAAGCACAAAGACCTTAGTTTAATTTCAGAAAGTGAACATTTCACTATTAATGAAAATGGATTCAAAACTTTGAACTTATAAAGAACTGAACCAGCCCTATCAATAAATGAAATTACAAAACCTATTGATTTTCAAATAAACGAAGATTAATATTTGATCCCATCTGGAAACAGTCATTCCCACCCCTGTGAAATCAGACTTACCTGAATCTGGTCAATAGATTCCTTCTGTGGCCGCTGCTCTGTGCTATGAGAAGGCTGATACATGGGTTGGGAGGCTGTATATCCCTCACTTGTAGAAGAAACCAAGGGAACCTGACAAAATAAAAACCAGAAGTTCTCCAAGTCAACTGATGCTCACAGACACTTGTATCACAGGTATCTAAGAACTCTGGAATACATTATAGGTACTCTTTTAGTAGAACTATGTATTCAGCAAAACTTTCTAACCATTAAAAATTTACTACTTCTTAACTAGCAGAGCTCCACCCACCTCATCTTGACATAGTCTGACTCATCATATCACCCATTCCCTACCAAATTTTCTTCTGTGGGTACTTATTAATCAGCTGGACACGTATCTCCCTTAATGCCAGAGATGTCATACATACTTAACAGAAAAATCAGAAAGTTCTTATTCATTACTTCTGTTATCATTAGACCGTTCAGTAAGAAACTGACACATCATGAAGAAAAGGAGAATATATAATGCATGTATTGCAGAAACGAGCAACCCTACTTAAACAGAAAATGCACGAACTCAACTGAAAACAGCATTTAAATTTACTGACTGCTCTCTAACTCCAGTCCAGTATTGAATATTATCCAAGTAAGCAACTGGGATGAATTCTTAATAGAATGTTTGTTTAGAAACAAAAACAAAACCTATTTGGTTAAGCTATAAAATCTGCTTTTAGTCTGATCGTCACTTGAACAGATACAGACCGTGATTCTGTTCTTTGCCATTTCTGCTGTAAATAAAAGCATGTGACTTTATTTGCTTATCTAAATTAAAAATACTACTTGACACAGCTTACAAGGTGAAGACTGACATGTCAAATTATTAATCCATCTTGAAGAGAATGAAGAGAAATCTTAAACTATATGTAGTAGAATGACTACACAGCAGTATTCCAAACAGTGCTTCCTCTAAATAAAATAATAACTATTTAACAAAGATCACCTTTGAACTTCAGCTTTGCATTTCTGCTATAGATAGGAATTACGTATATCCTGTTATAACACTAAGCAAAACTAAATCAAATTTTAACAACACAATACAATTTACTGAACATTTTACCTGTGTAGCTTCTGGTTGCACAGGAACTTGATTAGGCTGGGCAAGTCTTGACTCAGTATGAACTGAAATAAAATAATTTCACTTACTACATGGTACACTAAAACCTTTTAAAGAATAGCATTACAATCTTATCTAATTCAGTTATTTGAGACCTCATCATAGTAATAAGTATTCTCCTAGCTTGGCAAAGCTACATTTGAAATATCAATTATCTTCTCCATACAAAATACATTTTTTTTCCCCTCAGGCATCCAAAATAACCCAGCAGTTTCCAAAAGATGAAGCAAAAATATATTTCACCCATTAAAAAAAATTAACATGTTCCAACTAGCAGTAAGTGAAGATCCAAAGTCTATTAACACTACACCTCAGAGGTACAATCAAATGTCTTTGAAACACACCTAAAACATACTGCTATACTACTCATGATGATCCCTTCAACATAACAGTAACTGAAACATTTCTAATAGATGACTTGCAGGCTTCCCCAGTATTTATATTTAGTATTTTCCATTACAAACCTGGAGGGCAGACCATTTGCGGCATGTCCAAATTCTGTGCTGGATTCATGGGCTGTGCAGATACAATAGCAGGATCAAGTGTCTGGTTCTCAAACTCCAGCATAGAGTCCTTGGAATAGAAACAGTAATACAAGAATGAAATCCAGTTTATTGGATTTTTAAAAGATTTGGTGTTTAGACTCTAAAAATGATCAGGTCACATTAAAGGAAGCCTAGGCCCACAGTTAGGCAATAGCTATTTTGCCATATATTTTAAATTAAGATACTAAGAATTCCAAAAATATTTATCAAAATGAAAATTCAGCCCACATACATAAATTAGAGCTTATTTCACAGAATAAAAACTGGAGGCAAGAAGAATAGTCAGGAAGAATAGGAAATGATCTGGTTCTTTATTCTTTACGCAAAATTAGCATTTTCACTTTGTAGGAAAAAAAACAAACCAAACCAAAAACCCAACAAACTTAAGCATATGCCTCATTTGTTATCACATTGATTATTCTTTCTTTATGAAGTAAGAAGATAAGCTTTTCCTGATACATTCACTTAATTCCCAATGCGTTTCTAGTGATTACAATTTTAAAGGTTAGAAGATGCTAGAAACCTCATGAAGCCTTGTTTTAGAAAGCTTCCAAAAAACTATCTGGAGTCTGATAGCATTATTTCATAACACAAAATTTTAAGCTGGCTTAAAGAAAGGCTGTTTTATAGCTGTCTCACTTAGGCACAATACAGTACCTTGTCCTATACCCACAGCTTTTCTCCCTCTGTTGAAGACAAAAAATGAAAAGCTTAATAGCATTTTCATTGCACTTTAACAGCAATACAGGTTTGTGGCTTTTGAGACACTGCCATACAGCATTGTAAGGTCTGTAAGACCGTTTGTATTTTTCAGCTAATCTACACCAGGCTCTTCAAATAACTAGAAGCCAGACAGAAGGAACTATTTTGTTTTTTCATTTGTGAATACCACAGGAGCTTCACCATACCTGCATGAAGTTATATGGACCCTGCATCTGGGCCATAAGGTCCTGTACTCTCTGTCTTCTAACAAGAGGATCTGCTTGAGCCACAGTAGTGAGTGCATGAGGTTCAGGAACTGGAGGAGATGTAGCTTGTGTTTGTTGCTGCAGTGAATTTACAACCTAGTAAGAAACAAACAACTAGCTGAAATTTCAGCTTCACATAACAATGCACAGAAACAATTGAGACAGTAGTGCATAATACAAGAAACATTTATTCGCTATGGACATAGTTACTATAGCATTCTTAAAGAAAAATGTTAGTCTCCAAGAGAAGTGATCTGTTCAGTTCATAAGGTTTGAAAGCTTAGACTGTATCTTATCTGCTTCCCATCTATTCCTCATTAAACAGATTCATCTATAATGTTAAAACAGTACTAATAAGTATTTTTTAGCATGGGATTTAACAAAATCAGTTATCTTGGAAGTTCAAAGAAAGTCAGGAAAAAGTAAGTTTCAGAATGATGAACACGTGGAACACAGTTATTTTCTTATATCTTTTTAGTAAACGTAAACAGTCTGAACTTGCAAGTCCGTGCCTATGTCTTTCTCAAGTATTACCCTAGCTTAACTAATTTATGGTCTCAGAGAACAGCAGACTGTATCACCTGGTGGAAACATTGCAAGACAAGCCCTGAAGCAGTACAACTCCCAGCAGTCAAGAAAGCTCAGAGACTGAAAAACAGTAAGAACTTCCTCAAACAGAACAGCAGACAGCATTTACCAGTCAAATGTAAACAAAGAGAAGACAAACAGCTAGAAGCTTTCCAATACCACCATACTGAAGGTAACAGAGCAACCGGAAAGCTGAGTATGAGCCTGTAAACATAGCCATCATCAAGTAGTTTAAAAACAGATTGTTACAAGGATGACTGAAGAGCACAAGAAGTTGTAGCAGTTCTGCTTTTCTAACCAGTTTTGCTTTTTAGGTAACTCCCATAACACAGAAACAGCATCTGCAATCTGTGTTCACATCAACAAATATCCTTTTAGAAGATATTGTCAAGAACTTGTCTACTGCTTCTTTACTCCCGTGAGCTTAACTAATAATCATCTTCTAAATATACAAGCAAAGCTAATATTTACAGTAGAACAGGATTTAAATTAGCATATATGCATCTGGAAGTTCAAAATAATTAAGATTTACCTAAAACAGCTGGATTCTCACAAGACTTTCAGAAGACATTTTGTACAGCAGTCATGGTAAGGCAGAAGACCTGTCCCATTATTATCACTGGTCTTTAAACTTGAGCTCCCTCAATCCATCCTCATAGCCCAGAATTTATTTTTTGAAAACTTCTCAAAGAAACCTCATGTATCTTCCCACACGACCATCCCTTGCTCAGGTATGCATGGTTCCCATGTTACATTTTGCACACATAAGCATCTGACAAACTGCAGTGGATCTTTTCTTTACCAAATCCCTATCAGCCTGTGATTAAAAAAAAAAAAGATAAATCTTTCGACAAATGTAAAGGCCAGCTACAACTTCTTTGAGAGCCTCTTCATACTGAGCTCTCTGCTATAAGCCATACAGTGAGAAACTCTTTGGAGAATTCCCATGGAAGTATATCCTAAGGCTGTCAACACTGGAAAACAAGCATGACAGCTCCAATCTATTACACTATCATCCCCCAACTGCAAACTATGGGCTACTGACAAATAAGCAAGCCCCATGAATGAAAAAAGTATTTTTGAAAATGTTATCTACAGTACATACATGGTCTTTTCATATTACAAAGTTTTGAAATGAAATGAAAGGAAAAAAGTCAGCCAAATGACTAGATGGAACCCAGGAGGAAAACTAGCAGCTACTCACCACCAATGCAATTACTACTATGTAATGTTATCACTCAATTTATGAAGTCCAAATCACTCAAAAGCATTTAATATCTTCATGAAAAAAACAGCTGTTGCAATAATAAAAAACACAGAACAGGAACAATTTTATCTGTTTTACATTTTCACAAATAATGCAGCCATAACTTCAGAAGACGCTTAATATTTTCCACCTTCTTCCAAATCTCATAGCATTAAAGGAAGCTGTTCATTTAGTCTTATTAATACTACCAAGTACTTTACCCTGTTATAAGCCTAAAAGCTGGATAAACCTAACAAACTAAACTTTAAAAATATATATTAAATTTTGCTTGTTAAGCTGCCAATATACAGGCTGTAGCCCTATAGTTAATGACTATGTAAATGCAGTCTGCTGCATGAAAACTGCTCAAACATAAGGATCATTAATTTTAAAAGCACCATTACTATTAAAAAAAAAAAAAAGCAAATTATTACCAGCCGCATATCTCCCTTCATCCTAGGGTAGAGAGAGCATCAAGAAGAAACTGAATTTCTTCACAGTGTAGTAATATTTGACTCAAACTGTACGACAAGCTATTCAGTAGGCAGAGCTAACTAAGATGGAGGGGGGCAACAAAGGACAAAAGGTGATGAAAGAACAGAAGCTTAACGAGACCACAAACCAACTGAAACAACCATCTCTTTTGTTAGTCACAGGACAGTTTCTAGATTTACCCACAATACATCTTCATCCAACATTCCATATTCTAAACCTCAAATAACTTACATATTAGAATACACAGATTTGGGTACTTATTACAAAAGAGAGGAGAAGGAAAAAAAATTAATCATGGAACAAAAAAAGCACTGTTACCAATAGAAGACATCCAAAGAAAAGTAAACTTCTGAGAATTCAAAAACAAATTCTTTAATTTAGAACTTATGGAAGGCCCACATCATGTCAGATATTGTCACCTCTCAAACTGAAAAGTATACCACAGAAAGATTAAATTCATGATGTTTATTATTATTGTGTAATGCAGTCTTAATACTTGAAGAGCTCAAGGAAGCACACCAAGTTTCAATCACAATTTGAAAAAATGACAATTCCTATACTCTCATGCCTTCATCCATACTACTTACCTTAAGGACTACAGAAAACCTCTGATCTACACTGCACACTTGGTATAAACACAGATGTGATTATGCATCAAGACAGACTGAAGCCAATCAGGCTTCAACATTAAACTACTGTGTCTCCTATGAATACCACAATCTGACATCCCCAGAATGGTTCTTTCTGAAAGATTTCTCTAGTTTTCAAGAGGTTTCTTGAACCACATTCAACAGCAGTGGTATTGTAGAGTATGTTTAAGTGGAAGAATGGAATAGTGTGAGAAGGTACTACTAAAATCTTTCACATACATGGCCAAGTTAGTTACAGGAAGTTCACATCCATCCTATTATTATTACTGTAGTATTATTATTATAGTATTATTAAATTTCTCAGTGGTCTACAATGAAATTGATGTGTAATGGCATTAATACAATGTAAAATCAGGCAGAATAGATTATGTCAAATAACATCTCTTTTTTTCATCACTTGAAGAGATGATGAATACTTTATTTCACTCCAACACTTTAAGAACCTAAAGGCACCAAGGAAGAGAGTCCTTAAAATTGACCTTCTGGAATTTGCTGCTGCAGAAAACTATGGTGACTCAGAAAGTAAATCTCCAGCATCTGAAAGTTGTTGCTCATATTTGGTCTTAACAGATACATGCAAACCAAGGTCCAACATGCCAGCCACTTCATGACCTCATGTGATTTTTCAATGCATGAAGGACACAGATTTCAATATAACAGAACAGCCAACTTGTACGCATAGCTGAGTCTAGAGCCTAAATCACTGGACAAAGATCCCAACAGCAACGTACCAGAAAAAAAAAAAAATCACAAAACAATCACTCAACTGCCAAGTAGCAATGAGTTAAACATATTAAGTATGTATTTCTTGAAAGCAGAAATGTACATACAGGTATATTTTAACGCTATAATACATGTATATGCAATTTGGAATAGCTATTAACTGAGGTATTTTTCCGCTTGATCTCTATGGAACTGCACAATGAAACAACTACACCAAGCTGTCAGCAGATAAGCTTATGTTCTACATTGGCACAAAAGTCATCTTAGAAGAACCAACAGAAAAAAACTCTTCCAAAAAGACTTACAATTTTTTTTTTTTATTTATTTTTATTTTTATTTTTTTTAAGTCCAAACCTTTACCCTGTATTTTCCCCACAAGCCATTACTGAACAAAGCAAGATTTCCACCAACTTAGCCAGGCTGCATTGTTTTTATTTTAGTTAGTCCTGAGCTAAATATACAATTGAAGAGTGAGTAGTCATTTCAAGCCTATTTAAATATATACTTTTAGACATGTTAAAGGAGAGAGGGTGAAATACTATAACTCATCATGAACTGTGAGTCAGCGGAAACAGGGGTTACAATTTTACCTGCAGTACACAAGATCTTACCTCAACCGTTTCAACTGTCCACTCATCTACCTGTTCCTTCTCACTACTGCTGAACTGAGTCTCTGCCATGAATTGTCTGTTTACATACTAAAATAAAAATAAGAAAGGGTATGAAAGTAAAAGTAAGTGGCATTAAAGCTGCATAAAATGACAGTCTTTCTAGTGAGTAATACCTCAGTCGATTCAACTTCAGTAGGTTCAGTAAATTCTTCTGCTGGATCAGGTTCTGTGAGAAAAATAGACCATTTATGTGAAGGAAAACAAACAAACAAAAAACAACCCACAAGACATTACAGACTAGATTTACATGACCAAAAACATACTTTGAAGACATGAAAATAGCTAGTATACAGGAAGAATGACTAGGTACAAGAATGAACAGATGCACATTTACACCTGACTTATGTTAATACCTAATATTAGAAGCCTGCTATACAATAAGGAAAGAGTTGCTTCACCACACACCTTTAGGCAGATAGGATTCTGATTAGATCTGAAATTAGAGCCTCAACATAACTTCTATAGTTAAGTATCTGCTGGGCTCAGAAACAAACCTAATGATAAAAGGCAGATAAAATAAGAAGCATCTCTCTCAGAATGAAGAAAATAATGTCAGAACAGAGAACTAAGCACTAACAAAGACTTCTGAAGTTTTGAAAATAATTAACAAAACAAAGTAACAACTCACATAAAACCCTTACTATGAAGAATTACATTCTGCTACCTCCGAATTTATTATCCTCCACAGCATATTTAAAAGGGCCAAAAAAAAAAAAAAAAGGCAGGAATCTTTTCAAGTATGGAACCACATTTTCGAATTCCTTGCATGTAAACATACCCTACTTCAAATACTTCTCCCTTCTGAAAAAGGGACTAGGTGATGGAATTACAGCAAAATGGAAAGGCTCCAGCAGCTAGTACTTAGATCTTTGATAGTTTCAATACTACAAACAACATGTTCTGAGAGTTTGTAAAGTGTAAGTTCAACAGGAAAAAAATAGTAAAGATGTCGGAAATAATTCTCATCTGCACAAAACTGCTTCTAAATCATTTCATTTTGGCTTCGGTTCTTCTTTCAGCAAGTGACATACTGGACAAATGCTGAAGGGCGTGTTCAAAAAGAAATCCTACCCAGTGACTGTTTCTCAATTCAGCTAATGCTCCACAGCTACAATAGCCAGCCTTTCCTTGTGCGTTAACTGAGGCATTTAACGGTGTTATCATTAGAAAGGATTATGGTCCTTCCAGAACAGCAGCTAGCAAGAGTAGCCCTTACAGAACTCTTCTGAAACACTGCTCTGTTCTTCTTTTCTCATGTCTCAGAACAGGGTCTAACAAGTGGTTGACTGTCCCTATATATATTGCCCAGCTGTTTGTATCTGATAATCCAGTAATTACATTTCTATTCAAAACACTTAATACATAAAATTACATTTGTAATTTAATTAGTCTGATGAATCCAAAGAGACTTGACAGTACAGCAGAAACATGCCAGAAAACAGTGGAACTTCACATTCTTACCACCTTCTGCTGCAGTGTCTTCTACTGCAGGTGTGGGTGCTGCCTCTTCTTCCTCACATAATCCATTCTGATGGTTATGGGTGCTATCAAAGTAGCTAGTTTGAAGAATACGTTCAACAACCTCTTTTAGGGCTTTATCTGAGAAAAGAAGTTAACAGCCACTGAACTCTAACTCTAATCCTTATCCTACACATTTCCCTTTCTTCCCAAAGATTCCAAGTACATTTTACTGCCCTTTCACTAGGAAGACGTTGCTGCCTGTCCACAGACACTACTGTTACAGAACAGTAGTGTTCCATCTGTATTATTAGATCATATTCAATAAACATACTATCTGCTTTAATTCAGACAAAAATCTGAAAGGGCAAAGAGAAGAATATGCAACACCCTTCAGAAGACTAATGAAACACTTTGAAATTAGTGTAAGGTTTTCAAATTTAAGTATACTTTTACTACTATTTCAGAAATCTCTGGTTGTTTAGTTTTGACTCTGAGAAGTTTTAGGAACACACTGAAGTTGCAACCCCATTTCTTTCCTAATTAAGAATCCTTACTACAGTTCAATTTCTCCAACTGCAGTCAGTACTAATTTACCTGGGTACCATCACCACAAAGATTCTTCCCCTGAGGTGACTCAGAACAGGCTTTGCAAGTGAAACAAGAACAAGCCTTCGCTGCACTCAGTGCCCATATGAATGCAGTAGCATTTTAGCTTAGAATAAATTTGTACAGCCATATTGGAAAGGCAGCAATACCTACTGTCTAGGCCCCCAAAATAGATTAAAAAACAAAGCAACAGACTCAGAAGATTCACAGTGCATACGTTGCAAGTGATGATTATGACTGTATGAATCAATACACATAGAAGAACACAGAAACGCATTAATATCACCCACCACATCAGTAAAAGTTCATCCTGAGATCCAGATATAATACCCAGCCTAGCTTCCTAACATCCAATAAAAAAAACGACTAGGCCTCCAAGGCACAACCATCATCTCTCTCATGAAAACTGCTCCCATACTTTTTCTTTCCTTATTTTCTGTCCCAAAAAGAAATACTACATATCTACTGGCTCTCACAATGATCCAACACCATTTATTTTGCAATAACTTTAAGTCTCAAAGATCTGTATTAAATGGAAAAAAAAACAACTGGTATCTCCTCATAAAATTGCATTTTAACTGTGTAAATGGTTTGAGGTTTCCTATTCTGACACTAATAAGCAAAGTCTTATATTCATTAAAGCCAAAATATTTTATAATCTTCTGTGTATTGTTCCTCAGTATAGTAAGTTAGATCACTGCAAACAAGAACTCTTCCAAAAGCTTAAAATTGCTGCAGCATAGCAAGAACTATTGGAATTTTAAAAAGCAAATGAGAAAAGCAGTTTTAACTAAGGACAATCTTCCCTACAATCTTCCAGTTAAGAGACTTCAAAAGAAATAGGTGACTGTCTAACACAGCCATTTTCTTAATATATAATGTTATAATGTTAAAAGCTAAATATTTGTGGAAATTGACATTTATGCAAGAAAACAAATAATCATGCATCAATTTACAGTTAGTTAATTGTTTAAAATTAGGTCAGAAATAAAAACGAAATGTTTTTGTAGGCAGGGACGGGGAGAGTAACATATCACACTAAATAAGGTCGTGCCAGTTTATATATAACAGATCATGTTGTTGTCTAAGCTCCTGGTCCATACAAACGTTTCCAGAAAACAAAGAATTGCTACAAAGCATCAACAGCAGTTAAATACTGCTGAAACAGCAGGAATAGACTACGCTTAAATACTGAGCAATGCTGCATCAGCGAAAAAAATACCGTACGCACAAAGTTTGTACTTCAGTGAGTTATTCCAATACAGTCTAGGCAGTGTTTGAGAAAAAGCAGCAACTATAAAATGCTGGAAAGACATTTAACTATTAGAATTCTTTTACATCAGACACTACAATTTAGGACAAGCACAAATTCAGTGCACTCTTTCAAACAGACTATACTTACAGGTTGTTCCACAAACAGGTTTTTCCTTGCCTTCCAGTAAGTCCCACAGGTGAACAGATGCTTGCTCATACTGCTCATTCAACCTTAAAAATTAATAACAGTTACTTTCTTACTAAGCTTGTGGTAATTTAATCACAAAATAAATAAATATCATTAACTGAACGACAGTTATAAAGAAAGTACTTTCCTATAAGCTTACCTCATGTTCATGTCTCTTTCAGGGTAAACTAGCTTGTAAAATTCATCCAGCATTGTCAGTTCCTCTTCTGTCAGTACGGGTACTCCATTTGATCCTTGTTTCAAGTCACTGCGCACTTCATCATCACCCAACTTGTCCAAAATAAACTGCAGCTCCAGCACAGTCTTTAAACGCTTCTGCTCAGCCTCTTCTCGCATCAGCTGCTCCCTGCGAGCTGTCTTTTTTATTGTTTTCTGGATCTGTTCAGAATCAAAAAGGAATTTAAAAAAAACAGACTGGAAATGTACTTACTGGTAAGTAAAGATGGATGTCGAACCGCTACTTATCAATCTAACATTACAGCAGAGTATCAGTGAAGCATGAAAATTATCTTTCAAGCAAAGTCAAAAGCCGGCAAATTAAGCCAAATTTTAGAATCAATGCCACAAACCTCACATTACATTGGATTTCGATTATATTCTTATCTGAAGTCTGTATTTCTCTGCATGACTTATGAGTAGTTTAGTCAAGCAACTGCAGCCGCAATGTATAAAAGTTTCAGATGTGAAGGAGCTGTGTGAAACAAGCTCAGATTAGTATTATCTGCTTCCTTTATGAATTATTTTGTAACATCTAAATGATTTTGATTTACATGAAAATAAACAAATGCACACAGCAAAGTACCTTTTAAACAAACATTATGGCTATTTACAGCCCAAGTTCAGGCTTTACAATTTGGAGGTGTAGAAGTGATCCAGATTTCTTGTTTTGTTTTAATGGCCACAAAGGTCAGCAGATAACACTAACAGAGCAGCGATTCACCATATCCCATCACAGTCAGTACAAGGCATTCACTGGAACTAGTTGGAGGTCAATTTAAAACAGATAAATAAAAGTACTCATGGGAGGGAACTCATGGAATGTTTTGCCATGAAGGCTGGGGAGACTATTATCAGCAAGTTTAAGAAAAGCATTACAACAAATTCTTAGACAAAAGGTTCACAAATACTAAAGGGAACAGGAAGGAATCAACTCTCCAGCATTCTCAGTTTGAGGATGATGAATGCTGGCACGGAACAGATGATTTTTGTTATGTAATCTATCATATCTTCTACAATTGCTGTAATAATACTGGTTGAAATGCCTTACTAGTCTGAGCCCGCAGGACATTTCTTTCATTTTTATTCTTTGTTCTAGCCTCCAAAATTGAACTTGTTCTCATCCGAAGTACACAAAAATTTAACCTTCTTTTCCAAAAGATGTAACTCATGATAGTAATTGTCTCACTCTGAAGCATCTACATTGTTTCTAATCTGAAACAATTGCAAGCAAGCTTTAAAGCAAGAGATCAACTTCTTATTCCTGGAGCCCCTCTTTCTATTGGCAGTCAGCTGACCAAGAAACATTTCAGGACATACTGGCTGGAGGAAGAAAGCTCTTTGTTACTAACATTCCATGAACACACACGGAAACCTGATGCAAGGAAAGCAAAAAAATGGCTTGGCTTACATGCTTCTAAGTCTACAACCAAAAGAAACGTAGAAAACAGCCTATAATGTCAGGGTGCTGAGTGGCCTTGAAATTGTCACATAGCTCATTCCTAAATCGAATACACTTGTTAATGCAGCAGACTGGTTTAACACTGATGACTAAAAGAATTCTAACAATGTTACTGCTCTTTCTGTAACTCATCAATTCTAACTGCATATACAATCTTCCATTCAGGTGAGATGGATTGTGATTTCTGTTCGCACCTGCATTAGTTCTTCCTTGAAATGATATTGAATAGGCCTGAACTGTCTCTTTTGAAGAGAATGAAGAAAAGAGAAAAGCTGCTCATATAAGTGGAATTGTCTTCTTGGAATTTTAGAACTTATTCTTGATCACACTGTCATTTTACAACCTGGACATAGCAGCAGTTTCAAAGACTATCTATTTTAAGCAGTATTCAGTTAACTTATAATTTATTAAAAATATTTTAGTCTTGAAACTTGTTTCATATCATAGTTTCAGACTGTATTTGCAATTACTAAAACAAGAAAAATCTTGAAAAAGGAACTGCAATACTTTCAGTTGCTGAAGCTTGATAAGCTACAGTAACATAAGGAAATAGAAACGTTCAACCACTTGCCAGAGAAGCAGGCCTGTGAAATCCCACTTCTCCTTCAGGAAAAAAAGGATTACTTATGGCAATAAGCAGCAGTGTTGTGTGTCAGGCCTGTCCAGTGATCAGTGTCTTAAAAGTGTTTCTCCTGTCAGGAAATTACCACTATATTTTTGTTCCTGTATCTTCAGGCAGTGCTTCAGAAAACATCCAGGAGTGGTTTTGAGGAAACGTGTCACAAGTTAGTACAACATTAAGAGAAAGTAGTCAAACATACATATAACGAGCATTTCACTTTCTGTAATAAAGGCTGCTGCATCCAGTGTTGGTGAAAGACATTTAAATCCCAACTGCCACACACAGCAGCTGAAAATCCACACTGGGCCACTTTACTTACATCTTGGCTCAGTGCCATAAAGCTCCTCTGCAGTTCTTTAGCAAATTCCAGATTATTTGTCACTTCCTGGTATTTTGATACTGCATCCTTAAAAAGAAAAAAAAAAAAGAAAAGGAAAGCAACCAATCAGAAAGAGAACAAAATATATGCTTCCAAAAAACTACTTGCTGCACTTTCAATTTCTAAGTGAGACACAGCTGCACAAGTAACCATCTCTAAACAGACTGCAGCAATGTTAAGTTTTGAACTCTCGCTGGCCAAAATATGGAAGGGACTTGTGCATGTCTTGTATGTCTTCAGGGCCTGCTGTTTCTTAGGAAGTACAATGAAACATAAGCATGAATATGCTGACACACTGAGTAGTATGACACACTAGTTTAATGTCCAGCTTTAGACAGTTTCTGAGGAAAAATACTAATACGGGATGGGAGAAGAATAATTTGACAACTCAAAACTGCTCGAGATAAAGATCTGAGAATTAATCCATTGCAATCAAGTCAATATACATAGCATAATGTTCCCCTGTCCGCAGATTTTTGTATTTTATATTGTTTTGCAGTTTATCTTCTACCATCAAAGCAATCCATACACCTTACCTCCCTTTACTTTATAGTAATGACAAATTACAGAGTCAAATTACATTACACTTCTGTTGAGATTAATTCAAGAATGTACACATTCTTGGTAGGAACAAACAAGCCAGAGGAAAGATGCTACTTCCTTTGAAAAGCAAAGAACATGAACTGTTTTGGTTTTTTTAAATCTCCAGGCATTTCTGTTTGCAATACAAGTAAGGAACTTATTAGCTGATTTGCAAAATTCATCATCTTTAGCTATTTACTGAAGCAAAAGATGTACTGAGCTTTCAACATTTCTCTACTCAAACACAATTTCATGGTTATGAAGTGCTGTAGTCAGGCTCTGCTCCTCATTAAATTTAACTCTGGAGCTTCTCTTCTGAAGGTGAAATTTCAGTTATCTTCCCTGCTCAAACAGAAAACTTCTCATGGCTTATTTTCACAATATTGCCATTAAAAAAATAAAAATACATCAACTGATAATATTTCACTAGTCAATTAATGGGCAAAGAAGAACCAAAGTGATCAGCTGAGACTAAACAGATGAAAAGATCACATGGAACAAGGGAAGTAACTGATTTCTGTAACATGAACAGCTACAACTGCTGAGTACATTTTTTTTAGTCTTCTCCATGCTGAAAATCATCAACAAAATATTGCTGACTCCCAAGCAATCTCTAATATCAATTCGCATGTTTGCATAATACAACTGAATTTAATACTTGCTTCATATTTATTACAACTGAAAAACAGCTGTTAAGCTGAGCTCTACAACCTCCTACTTTAATGGCCTGAACAAAGAGAGAGCCATTTTTTATAGATGTATAGAGATACACACACATACATATATACTCACATAGATAGCAAGCCCAGTTTACCGAGAGTCACAGCTCTCCTGCAGAACTCAGTCTAAGCTAAACCTCTACCTAGACTGCTTATTTGAAAGTTAAGTGTGATCAAGTGACTAAGCTCTTTAAGTTTTCCCTGGGCACATTTTCTAGGAAGAAAAGAGTGATGCCCAGGGAACCTCAAAGATACTGTTCAGCTCATTCAACAGTACTAGATTACAACAGAAGCCATTTTTCACCACAGCCTGCTTACAACCCAACCTCAGCAAGCATAACAAAGCATTGTGACAAATTCCTCTACAGATTCCTTCAGTTTCTCATGAAGACAAAAACTGAGATCTTCCAGGCAATAAGAAACAGAGGTCAAGACTAAGGTGTTAAAAATCTAGCTTTTAACAAGCAGACGTGAAATTCATCCCTTCCCTCCCCAACATCACCAAACATTAAGAGAGATCTAGTTATTTTTTGTCTTTTTACCAGTTGATCTTGATTTAGACGTTCTCCCTTGTTCATTCGTTCCTGGTAGTCATCAAGTTTGCTCTGAAAGGAAAGAAAAATCCTATTACAAAGGTTACTGCTTTTTCTGTTTCTGCTAACAAAATCAGGTACTGCCATATTACTGTAGCATATTACACAAACATGCAACTATCACATAGAAATAGTACCCAAAAAAACTTGCCTTCCGGGTTAAAAATGAAAATATTGGTCTCTTAGTAAAGTATTTACAACTCTTACTTTGGCTAGAACAATGTATCTTCATGAACTGTCTCAGTTTCCAAGCAAGGACATGTTTTTCATAATGTGGATTCCTAATGTTGATTGCACACTTCCTTCATTCCTAATTACAGAGAGTCCTGAGCCACAATAATACCACTGTATCACTACAATACCAAAAACATGACTGCAAGTAAAAAGCCACTGCTAATGAGGTTCAAAACTGTAATTCTTTACACTTGAACCAGTTAAGATAGTGCTCATGTTAATAGCAATAAAACATTTCTGTTCAAAAGCATGAAGATTTCTTTCTAAAGGGGAGACACTTCACAGTCATTAGCTTAATTTTCAGCAGGATCAAGTCTCTAATCTGCTTAAATACAAAACTGCGCAAAACACTGAGAGTAGTCAAGAGCAGGTATAACTTATGCAGGCCCAGAATGACATAAAGGATTACAGGTTGAATTTTAAGGGTCTTAGGCAGGAAGCTAAGTCTGTATGAAAAACCTACATACAGATCTCTAAGTTTCCACCATTTCTACATATCACAACTGATCACAATTTTATGAAGCTTGCTTTGTGCTTATTAAAAGCTTTAAAGTGATCCTTATTCATTATCCTCCCAATCCAGTATAAAAATACACGAAAATGAGAGCAGGCAAACTTCTTTTTGAACACAGAAGAATTAAAACAACCATAGCTTTAGTTTATACTTGTCACTGAGTGACATGGGTTTTTTTTTTTGTTCTTGCTTGTTTGTTTTGGTGGCAGTGGTTTATTTGTGGGTTTTTGTTTTGCTTTGTTTTTGTTTTACTACTGATTTTACTTAGTGATATTTCAGTCAAAATATTTTACTAGAGTTTTTCTAGCTAATTCACCTCCTCTGCTGAACACTAAACCTCTTAGAACGGACTATGAAAGAGCTGAACAGCAAAGCCTGTATTATTTGATGTCCAGCATCACTTAGTCAAACACAGAAATACACTGATGTGACTTTGGTCCTTTCGGTGTCACCTGGAGACAAAAAAAAATTATTTGAAAATTCTACCCATTAGATTTAACTACTTCACTTTTCAGCGCATCGGAGCCAGTAACACTGTAAGCAAAGTCAAAGAAATAAGAACTTCCTGAGCTCCAACAACATATTATAGGGAATTTCATGCTAGATACAGACGCTAGCACTGTAAAAAAGCAGTCAAATGCACAGCCACAGTTGGAAATATATCAACAGAATTGCCCTGAAAAGCATTCAGTGTATTGGCTGGACAAAAACAAAGTAGAGAAGTAGTTTTCATGATTTTAGAGACACCAGCTAAACTATGAAGAGTTAAAAAAGCAATGTAAAGAGCTCAAACATTCCAGTGCCCAAAGACAGAGTCAGGTTAACCAAACCTCTGCTTAAGGTGTCCTGCACTAAGCTGGCTTCACAGACCGATTTCAAGAAGTTCCTACTCACTCAAACCACTTACTTCCATGCTTCTGTTTACCATTCCCTCAGTTACAGTGATGCAATTGTTTGTGAGGCTGCAAAATAAACTGGACCGCTAATGTAAGAGGGTAAAAGTAGTGTCTACAAAACACATAAAAAAAACCCAAACAATGTCGGTGATGCAGTTTCCAGCACAAGCCCATAAACCATCAAACAGTAACACTAACAGGACTAAGCACCAAGATCCTGAAGAATCTACCTGGAATTCTGGAAAGCCTTTGATACGGTTCATCAACAAATCCTTATCCCTAAGTTGCAGAGATACGGATTTGAAGGCTGGACTATTTGGCAAATAAAGAACTGGTTGGCTGGTTGCTGTCAGAGGGCTGTGGTCAACAGCTCAATGTCCAAGTGGAGGCTGGTCACATGCAGTGTTCCCAGGGGTCTGTTCTGGGATCAGTGCTCTTCAGTACCTTTATCAAAGGCATAGACAATGAGACTGAGTGCACCCTCAGTAAGTTTACCACTACACTTGGATTGGGGCAATCCCAGATTGTGCGTACAAACTCTTGAGAGCAGCCCTCCAGAGAAGGACCTGGGGCATTCTGGGGTCCCAAGGACAAGAATGATGCAAAGCTGTTGGAGCAAGTACAGAGGAAGGCCATAAAGGCAACCAAAAAGCTGAAACACATCTCCTATGAAGAAAAGCTGAGGGAGCTGGGATTGTTCACCATGGAGAAGAGAAGGCTCTGGTAAAACCTCGATGCAGCCTTCCAGTACTTCCATGCTTCCTCATGCTTATAAGCATGAGAGAGACTGAATTTTTATGCAGTCTGATAGTGACAGGACAAGGGGAATGGCTTTAAACTAAAAGAGAAGCCATCTGGAAGTTAGAAGGAAATTTTCTACTTAGAAAATGGTGATGTGCTGGAACAGGCTGCCCAGAGAAGCTGTGGATGCCCCATCCCTGGAGGTGTTCAAAACCAGGTTGGACAGAGCCCTAGGCAGCCTCATCTGGTGGGCTGCAGCCCTGCCCATGGCAGGGGGTTGGAATTAAATGATTTTTAAGGTCTCTTCCAAGCCATTCTATGAAAAGCACTACTTAGAAAAGTTTTGTTGAACATATTGCAAAACTATGCTGCAAAAAACTTACAGGATGTGTTTTGCTATTATCTTCAGATTAAGAACGCTGCAATAACTTAATTAATACTGTGCAAGTTTTTCTTCAATGGCCAAATATTTTAAGTCTAACATAAATATTTTGTTTATATGGTTTCCATTCCATGGTTGTATCAAATGAAAAAACATAGGGTAATATGTCTATTCCTAAGAATTGAATAGTTACTTCTCTTTTTCTACTCTAAGTCATCCGTACTGGAACTGTAAAAGCAAAAGAAGGAAAGCCCTTTCAGCTGCAATGCAGAGGAGAAGCAAACATGTATTTAGTTGCTTACTCGGTGCTTGAAATCTTTGTAATAACGTGCAATTTTCTATCATCCTCAAGAAACTATAAGATCTAAATGTTATACTACAGAAGCCTAAGGAAGCACAATGCTTTTAATCAGTACTGTGAACTAACAGCAATCTAACAGCAGCATTAGTGCTGTAAAATAACTGCAGTAAAACTCCCACTTCACAGCCTACTGCAGCATTTGCAAGAAGAAAGGATTTTCTTAACTTTACCCCTCTTCCGCAACTTCACCTTCACTCATGCTGAAGTATAAAAGCTAAACCAGCAGAAAAAAATATTAATTGGCAAAGTGAGCAAATAAATTGCCCATTAAACAGCTTGTGAGCCAGAAGACCCCAGTTCTGCAGACAGAAAGCCACCACACTTCAGCTCTTTTTCCACTGAGATTCTTGAAGTATTTTAGACTTCCCTAGGAGAAAAGTACTACATACAGGCTACATGTCCAGGCAGAGGGAAGACAGGGAGATGGTGGTGTCAATTGCTTAAGTATGTCCTACATCTTATTTTAACAGGAAACCAAAATTGATTTTCTTTACTATGGCCACAGATGCTTTCCTCTCACATTCAAGTGAGAGGAAACTCATTCACTCATTACCCACTCCGAATGTCAGAGTGAAGTGAAAAAAAGTGCAGTTACATGACATTAGTTTCAAAATCAATACTGGTTTCAAAAAAGCCTGACCACTCAGCTGTGCTGTTAAGAGTCATTTACAGTGCTATGCTATAAACTGGATCATTGGAACGATCTGATTAAAAATAACCCTTAAAAAGGGTGGAGGCCAGGAGCAAGGAGGCACTATATTTAACCAGGTACTTTCAATGATATCATTTATGCTAGTTATATCAGCACAACCGTATATGAAAAGCTGCAGTGTGGAAGAGGGTAAACTCCAACCCACTGAAGCAAACTCTGTAACATGCACTTCAGTACAAGCAAAGAAAAGGCAGAGAGAACTATTTCAGGTCTGTTTTCTGAAATCTCAAACACTGCAAGTTTTTTTAAACATGTATTAAGCAATCAAGATAATCCAAATCAATTCTTGTGTGTTTCCCACTGAAAAAAAAAGAAAACAAGCTACGAAATACAAGTTTATTAACATGTTTTATATTTGCACATTATAATTTATTTCTTCTCTACCAACATCTCTACAGTCACACATCTTAACGTCCCTGCAAAGTCTGTTCAAAAAAAAAATTTTAAGTCTATTTTCTCAACAAAATGAGGAAAAAAATAAAAAAGGTTAAATACTTAAAGGGTATAAAGAATCAAATAAGGAAATCCAAAATCTCTCTCACTCTCAAAAAAAAAAAAAACCAATCCAAATTCTCTATCTTGGTACAGTTTCTAGTACACATACACACACACCTAACAGAAGTTCCCAGAAGCTGCTTCAGTCAGAGGTTTCAGTGAAAGTTTTAGACTTCCAGCGTGCAGCTTCAAACAGTTTTACAAGCCCTCACTTTCAAAATCACGTCTCATCTCCAAAGATAAATTTGAACTAGTCTCATACTTCATCCAGCACAGATGGCAACAGGACCTTTCTGAAGCAGCACTTGTTTTTCAGTAACTTCTAGATCAGCATTCCAGAAGAATCAACTTACATGTGTGGGTGAAGAAAGGGAGAAAGAGGAGGTGACGATTCCTTCTTTGAAGAACAGTGTGCAACAGCGACAGACCATAATAGCTGCAGCAATCAGTAACATATCCTGCATGCTTCCACTGCTATAGAGATTGCAGAGAAGACACTTGTGCCGTGCTGGCAATGGGGACACAGTTATGTTCATTTTAACAGGACAGGACCTGCACACGTTGCAAATCCAGACTAGCCCTAGGGCTGATCTGTTGCCACAAAACAAAACAGCCCACTTAGGGGGCAAACCAAACTTCACAAGGAGATGGGTTCTGGAGAGACACAAGATGTCCCTGAACATCCAAGTGGCCCACATAATGGTACAAAAGCACTTAGGCAGCTGACGGGCAAACTTGGAACATGGCACTTTCCTGCTATCACTAGCTACATCTACAGGAATAGAAAACTGATCTCAGCTTTTACTATAGGCTGCTAGCTGTTAATTCAACATTTTACTGAATGGGGAGGACAGCTGCCTCTTAAGTCAGAACAATCTGAATACACACGAATTTTCGCTGGAACAGCAGCTGGGTAATAGTTACAGAGACAGTCTAAATTTTTCAACCCAATCAGGATTACACGTACTCAGAGACAAGCTGATAAAGCACAGTGTCTTACATTACCAACAACAGCTAAAATGCCCCATCTTTACAACTGTAAATCGAATACACCAAGGCCAGGTCACATCAAATACCTTAAGCTAACATACTTCGTATCTGCAGTTCCCCAAGAATAATCTTTGTGATCACCTGCCCGTATCTTAAAACATGTTAACAAATGAGAGATTTTGTCCCTTCTAGAGAATATTCAGTTTTAAAAATTGTTTTTGTGAGCTGAAATCATAAGGCTCTTTGTTTTTTTCATTCCCCATTGTAACAGGACACGGGTTTGATCTATATTCAATCAGCTTAATTTGGAAAGGGTCTACTCACCTAATAAAATAAGGAGAAAAACAGGACAGCATTCCTACCATTTCCAAATACAAGGAGATGAAGAGAACATAGATGTTTTCAGACCATATTTTCACATACATTTATAAACAGCAATTCAGTTTCTCTTAATTCCCTTTAAACTAAGCCAAACTTGTTTGAAGTCAAAAGATAACTTCTAAGAGAAGAACATAAAACCATAACACCGTACTATTTCCAATACATTCAGAAACATTCAAAATAGTACAAAACTCAGCAACATCATGAGTTCTATATTGTATTTCGCTGGCCATGTGATTTTGTGCTCAGAGCTTAAAATGGAACATGACAACAGTTCACTTCAAACTTTGAGTTCGTTCATATGGAATGACCTTTACTTAACTGAGAGCTGCACATACCATTTAAGAGTTAAACAGCATTTCTTACTCTTCATCCACTAGAAGCATGTCTTAGTCAAATATAATTTTATAACTGTTCTCAAAAATGGAGCCCTTAAACTAATCTCTCTCCCAGCCCTTGTAATTGGCTGCTGACAAACGACTGCATGTTCAGCTAAGCAGGAGTTTTCTGTGCGACTTATACAATTTTTCCACTCGTTCCCAACTGGACACTATCCAGCATGATTTTACTTTCTGGATGGTTAAAAATCTCAATGAAAATTCATTTATGTATTTTGTTGTACAGTTAGAAGAGTAGCATGGTTAGGATGGCACTTTACAGCTGTTACAGTTGGAAACATTATCGTGATGAAAAAGAAACAAACAAGGAAGAAACGCTCACCTGTATCCTAGGCTCACAGTAGAAAACTCCAAAAAGGAGAGATCTCCAGAAAGAGATCCTTCCCAAGGGGCAGTCAGCCCTTACATGGGGTCTAGGAGAGGTGGAGCGTTCTGGTCACACACTTGAATTGCCTTCACCTGTGCTCCCACAGCTGGCCCAGTCCTTGCTGCAGGTGATCAATCAGTGGTTCAGGCCTGACTCAACAGTTCCCTTACATTTGGTAAACTTAGTAATACAGTAAAAATAGTTAAGTCCATGTATACAGTAAGTTACACACTTAACGTTCTCTTCATTGACAGAATGCTGATCTACTGAAGAACTGTTGGTTCCCCAACTAAAGGATAGGCTCAAGCCCACAAATTAGTAACTCTGATTTAATACATAAAGATCAATAGGGGGACAAGGGAAGGCAGAGCGCTGATTCTCCCAAGGAGATGCTCTAAGTAATTTCAATGGAATTACTATTCCAGATAAAAAAAGGTACTTTCCCTGCAGTCAGCTGCTAAGATACCGTAATGATAAAAACATGATGACAGCAGCTACAGGCACAAAAAATAACAAGAACTAGATCGTTAATGAGCAAAAACACTAATTTTCACTCTGTTTCATTGAAATAACCGCCTTCCACCCTTTTAACTTCAGGTACTACAGAAGCACTCCAGAAGGCCCATTCAAACAGAGGGGAAGGGACAAGCCAAGTGTAAATTAGGTGTGAATTATTTATTTGAAAAGGTAAATAAAAACGCCACTGGAAAGGAAAGCTGACTTGCACATCAGTAACAGCGTGCTTATCTCCTTCATTTCTTCTACATACAGAATTGATCAGAAGACCTTCTGACTTAAAAATACTCATGTTCAACATCATAGAAAACTATTTTCCTGTCTTTTTTCTATATTTTAGTACCACACTACATGGTGTATGTTGGACACCATTGTTTCAAACCATCTTACCAGAATCATTTGAGATACACACTGAAAGACTTGCATACTTTCTCAAGATGAGGGCCAGTGTTCTGCAGGCACATATTTGTACACATGAACACATTTAAGAAAGACGTTTTGTCCCATCTATACACAGCAGTATTCAGACAAGGGTCAAGAAGCAATCCTTCAATTCTAAGCTTATCTAAAAGCTCCCAGCACGTATCTTTTTGTTTTTTAAACAGCAGGAAAATCCAGCATTTTATTTTTTTAAGTGAGAAACCACTGCATACACAGATTTACATGCTTCAATCACAACTCACCTGTAAGGGCTAATGTTTTGGCCTTCTCTAGTAGTCTGTCCTGACTACTAGAACCTAAAATGTTGGTTAAAAAGCTGAAGTGTAACTGGGCTTATTAACTCTTAAGAGCTAAAACAGATTTAGGGCCTCAGCACAAACTCGAAATTCTATCCAAGCGCTCCCAAATTTTAGCTTGGCGATGCTGTGCTTCCCAGTATGTCTGCAGGCTCTATGCCTGTCGGTGCCCTACTGAAGGGGAACCTCTCCCCGCATCCCACAGCGCAAAGCACGGAACGGTGCCGTCTAAATCCCCACTAACCAGGGCATCATCTCGTCTCTATCACAAACCCGAACCCTCCCAGGATCACGGATTTAGCGGCGGCTCTTTCTATAAATAACCGCCCAAAGGCCGCTCTCAGCTGACCCGGGACTCCCGAGGGGCGAGAGCGGAGCGAGGCGAAGAGCCGCGGGCGGGGCGGCCCGGCTTTGTGCGGGCTGCTGGCACAATGCAGTTCCGCCGGGGAGGCTTAGGCGGCCTCCGCCGCCGCCATGTTAGCTCCCGCCTCCATGTGCGCGGCTCGGGGGGACGCGGCGCTCCGGCCCCGCGGCTCGGCCGCGCGGAGCGGGCGGGGGAAGCGCTGCCGGCGGGGTGCGGGGCCGCAGCACGGCCGGGAACGGCGGCCCTCCCGCAGTACGGACCGGCCGAGCCCCGCCGCGGCGAACAAAAGGCGGAAGGGGGAGGGGGCCGCGCCGCCGGGGGCTCGCCGGGAGGGGGCCGCGGTCCGCAGCGGAGAGGCGCCCATCGACACCCGCCTTCGGCACCCGGCCCGCGGGGAAGGGCCGCGTCCGCTCCGAGGGGCCGAGCGGGGCCCGGCGAAGGGACGGCCCGCGGAGGGGGCCGGGGGACCCCCGAAAGAGGAAGGGGAAAGGCCGGGAGAGCGCGGCTCGCCCTTCTGGAACCTTCCAGCGGGCGGCCCCTGGGGGCGACGCCGGGAACAACCCGAGCGGCCGCGGCCGTCCGGAGCGGGGACGGGGGCACGCGGCTCGGCCCGGGGAAGGGACGGCGCCGGGCCGGCTCGGCGTCCCCTGAGACGGCGGGCTGCGGGAACGCGGCGGCCGCCCGGGGCCCAGCGGGAAGCCAGAGGGGCCCGCGACCTCCCCTGGGGACAGGCGGCTTTGGGGGGAGCGGGGAGAGAGAAGGGAGCACCTTTTTCTTCTCGAGGTTGCGGAGCTTTTTGTCGATCACGCCCAAGATCTGCTTCATGGCCTCGGTCTGAACCGAGGTGATGCTGCCGCCCGACGCCTGCGGGGCCGACGCCGCCGCCGCCGGGGCCTGCTCGCTGCCGCCCGGGCCCGCCTTCCCGCTGCTGCTGCTCGCCATGGTGCTGTTGGTAGCCGAGGGCATCTCTGCGCGGGAGAGAGCGCGCGTGAGGAGAACGGGCCGCCGGAGGGGACACGCGGGAGGGCGGGCGCGCACACGGCCGCTTCCCCACGCCCAGGACGGACGCGCGCCAGCCGCACCTGCCGGCCGCGCGCGCCCCCGTCCCACCGATTCGGCCCCGGGCGCGCGCAGGGCGGTCACGTGACGGGCGGCCTCGCGCCGGCGCTCGCCCATCCAACGGTCATTCCCCGAGCGCGGCCATTTCCACCGCCCCCCCCTTCCCACCCCACCCCGCCGGTGTCCGGAGGGCCTCGCCGCCCCCCTCACCGTGTGCCTGAGTGGCCCGGGGGAGGGGGGACTCGGTGCGCCGCGCTCTCGCTAGAGGAATGACCGCCTCAGCCGACTCCGGCCCCGCGCCGCTCCTTCCACCTCCGCACAGCGCTACTATGGGAGAGAGCGAGAGCGCGCACGCGAGCGCGTAAGGCAGGCGGCGCGGGAGCGAGCGGCGCGGGGTCCTCGCCGTCCGCGAGTGCCCGCGGAGAACGCCTGAGCCCGCCGTGCAGGCGGAGGAGGCGCCTTCCAGCCGCGCCGCTGCCCTTCGGCTCCTCTCGCTCGGGTCCTTCAGGCGCGCGCCGGGCGCCTCAGCGCCAGACACAATAGCGGGGCGGGGCGACAGCGGCGAGGCTCCCGCTCGCCATCAGCGGCCATGGCGGCATGCGCGTGTCGCGCAGCAGCTGAGCCCCGCCGAACGACGTGTGCCCGCTGCGGAACGTGCTCCGCCGTGCTCCCTGCGGCAGCGTGGCTCCGAACGCTGCTGGTTCTGGTGATGCCCCGGAGGCACGTCTCTGTGGCGGTGCCTGGCGCGCCGCGTTTCGGCCGCTGGCAGCCGTTGGCTCGTTTGTTTTTCAGACCGGGGTTCATATTTAATCCTCCTCCATTCCTCAGTGCGATACGCGCATTTAATAAATTCCTGTGACCAAAGCTGACAACTGCTTGCTGAACCTTCCCTGCCCAGGGCTGATGATTATTTCGGGATCAGCTGGAAGTGAAATGCTGTGTTTCTGTGCCTCCCCTTAAGGCAGCACGAAAACAGCGCCGAGCTGGCTGGAAGCTGGGTGACATTGGAAACGCGTTTGTCCCGCGGTCGTTGTAGAGTTAATGGATGCAGGACTAGGAATACAAGGCCCTAATACTCAATTTCTCCCAATTCCGCTTCGTAAATGAAATTTTAGTTGCTATTCCAGTTTAGAATTTTGTCTGTTTAATCCTAGATGCCCTGGGTTGTTTTTTCTTAACAAATGAGGGCCGTTCCTTGAACAACTGAGCCAACCTAATGGTTCTCCACATCAGAAAGGAGAGATCTCCTTGCCATTCCCATCCCCACCCAAGCCCTGCACAGTCACACAGCCCCAGTTCTGATTCTGGCTGCCTATGAGTTAATTCAAAGTTGGTAATCAGCAGAAAAGTGCTTTCTTTGACCTCATGCTTCAACAGTTAATGCCTGAATAGTCAGATTTTTCTTCACGGCATCCATAAATACTGTTTTGTAGACTTCTCATGTATGCATGTATTTTAAATAGCAGCTCAATGCTTTGCCATTTTATAATAGCTAATTTGCTTTCCAGATCACTGCATTTTGCATAACAGGTTATAAGACAAGTGTAATAAATCAGCCAACTCCACTTGAATAAATATACATGTACTCAGATATTGAAAGTCAGTGTCTTTTCACAACTCACCAAGAAGTTTTGGTTCATACCGCTATTAAGATTTGCTTTTTATGCAGTAACATATTTCTGCAAGCCCCATACCCAGTGGTTGAAATCACTTTTCCCCACTCATATTCTTCGTGAACACTGAAGCACACTGAGGCATTTTGACCATTAAATGTAATACCTGAAAATATGAAGTTGTTTCATCCATTGCTATTCATTTCTTCTTATTACATAGCCATCGCAGTTCTGGATAAGCTGTGGCAGCTCAGCAGCTTAGGAAAAATCAGCCAAAACATAGGGAGCTTAACGTAGTTTGTACTCAAAGGTTGTATTTCTGAAGAACACAAATCTGCAAGAAAAATAAAAAACAGAGTTGATGGAAGAATGGGTGGCAATAAATTTAAAAATGTCTTTTGGGTCAGAATAAAGATTTTGTCTGACAATGTAAGATATTTATTCTTACTGGGAATGCACAAAAAAAAAAAACAGCAAGTCTTCAGTCTCACAAAAAGGCTGAAAATACTGCTCCTGAGAGCAGTTATTATATGAGATTGCCCAAGCAATAATTATACGACAATTACTGCATCAAAGCTCTTCACAATTACAGTGGATGCCTTTTTGTTAGCCAAAGATGGAACTCTATTGCTGAGCTTACACACTAAAGCACAAATATAAACAGAGCATTATGTATGTATCTTATACAGAACTGCAAAGGGACTTTCATACCATACTGAAAAAATGAGTAAAGTCAAGTCTAGGTGTCATCACCAGAAATGAAAAAATATTTAACTTGGTTATGTTCAGTAGTAAATAGTAATATGTTGGTAATATGAGGTAAATTAAAAGATTGAATTTTAACAGCATATAATCATTAGCCAGTTGGGAGTTTTGAGATGATGTAGGGAAATAAGTAATAATTAAATAGCAACTTGATTACAAATTCAAAAATGACAAGATTCATGAACTTACTAACAGGATATTCTAAATCAACTTTTATACATATGCACAGATGCAGAACATACAGAATCACAAAGAATGGAAAAGATCCCATCCACCCATCCACCTACCACTAATATTTCCCCATTAAACCATATCTCTTAGTACCACATCTAAACATTTCTTGAACACCTCAGGGACATTGACTCAACCACCTCCCTGGGTAGTCTGTTCCAGTGTCTGATCAGCCTTTCAGAGAAGAAAGGTCTCCTGATAACTAATCTAAACCTTCCCCTAGCACCAGCTGATGCCATTCCCTCTAGTCCTGTCACTATTTACATGGAAGAAGAGGCTGACCCCCACCTTGCCCCAGCATCCTTTCAGGTAGGTCTCCTCTGAGCCTCCTCCAAACTGAACAATCCCAGTTCCCTTAGCTGCTCCTCATAAGACTTGTGCTCCAGACTCCTCACAAGCTTTGTTGACCTTCTGGATATTCTACAGGACCTCACCGTCTTTCCCAAACCAAACACAGTGCTCTGGTGTAGCCTCACCAGAACTGAGTACAGAGGGACAATCTCTTCCTTGCTCCTGCTGGGAGCTCTCTTTCTGACACAAGCCAGAATACCATTGGCCTTCTTGGTTACTTGGGCAAACAGGTGTCTCATGTTTCAGAGAGCATCAACCAGCACCCCCAGGTCCATTTCTTCTACATAGTTCTCCAGCTTCTCTGCTCTAAGGCTGTAGTGTTGCTTAGGGTTTTTGTGGCCAAAGTGCAGGACGTAACACTTGGATTTGTTGAACTCCATCCTGTTGGCCTCAGTCCAGAAACCCAGCATATCCAGATCCCTCTGAAGGAGAGGAGCTACCCTCAGGCAGATCAATACTTCCTCTCAGTTTGATATCACCTGCAAGCTTACTGAGGGTGTACTCAATCCCCTCATCAAGGTCATCAAAGATTTTAAACAGGAGATGTGCTGATATCAGTCCCTAGGGAACACAGCTTGTGACCCATCGTTAGCTGGATTTAACTCCATTCACTACTGTAGCAGAAATGCTAAGTGATTGAGCACCTAGTGGGAAGGCAGGGCCAACCCAGGGGAGCTCAGGTGCATGCAATGCAATACACCTGAGTGACCGGAAGGAGAGGAGCCAGGATCCACCCCTCCCAGACCTCATTTAAGGGTTGGTAGGAGAGGTAAGTGTTTTGTTGGAGTTTCCTGTGTCTGTGAGACCCTTGAAGGTAAGTAGCTTCTTTTCTTTATTTTTGTGCTTATGGCTGTTGCATTTGAGTACATTTTTATTTGCTATAGCCTGGCATCTTGCTGCTCTGCTCTCATTGTTGGGGTTTTTGTTGTGTTATAACTGCTGTTTTCTGGGCCCGGTTGTCCAGCCAGTTCTTTACCTAGCAGAGCATACCTGTCTAAGCCATAGTCTGCTAGTTTTTCTAGGCAAATGCTTTAAGAAACTGTGTTAAAGGCTTTGTTGAAGTTGGGGTAGGGTACAGCAGCAGCATGTCCCTCACCTTCTAGGTGGGTTACTCAGTCATAGAAGGAAGTCAGATTGGTTAAGCAGGGCCTGCTTTTCATGCTGTCTGGGCATGGTTCTTGAGCACGGAATACATGTGTGTACTTAAGCATACAGGAATATGTGGATCCAGTAAAATATCTGAACACTCAGGCTAGTGAAGCAAATAAGTGTTTATAGAACACGTATGTAGGTAGGGAGGTGGATGGAGGAAGAATAAATTAGCCTAAATGTAACATCTCTCTCTACTTGAGTTTGGTGCAAATACTCACTTTATAGCAGCATTCCTCAGTGGGCTATAATAGAAACTGGCTTGAGACAGATGACTTTGTCTTGGCCCCATCAGCCTTGAGAATCTGGTAATACTGAGAGGTGTCCCAACCCAGGGAAGATGCTGGTCACAGCTCACTGTAATCTAGGAGAACTAAAAGGGCCTTACTTTATATTACTATTTGTAGGGTCTGAACTAACTGACTTTTGTCAGGTACTCTTCAAAACTAGCTCCTTTAGATGGCAAAATATTCTGGTGCTTTTCAGCAGTTTTGTTAGTACCAGAACTCGTTGGATTTGCAAACTTCATATTACATATGCTCCTTAGGCCATGACCCAGGTACGGAAGTATGAGACTGTGGAGATTATTGTTCTTAGGAGACAGAAGGAGAAGCAGGAGCCAAGTACAAAAAGGGGGAGCATTAACACTCTGGGCTAAACTTGCAATTATCAGAGATATGTGCCCCCTCTTGCTTATTATGAAAGAGTAAGTATTTTCTTCTTTGAATTAAGTTGTGTGCCTTTGTGATTTGTATTGCTGCTGAATGAGCTGAAGCAAAAGTTCTCAGCTTCATCCACTGTGTAGCTCCTTTCATGGCACTTCAACACCCAGTCAAGCTAATTGATAGAAAGGCAGGCTGACAAAGAATGAAGAACTAGCTTTTACAGGTGTGCTTAGTTAAGAAGTAGACACAGGCAGCTGATTGTTTTGTTAATAAACTGCTTATTGTGAAGTCTTTAAATGAAAAATCTGTGTTTTTTGGAGAATGGAGCTAAGAACTTGAACACTATGGAAATTTTGTAAACTTTAAGTCCTATGTAATCAGAAGGATAATACTATATAAATGGTCATGAAGCATGAGGTGGTTGTCATTCACTGCAGTAGTGATCTGACTGAGTTGTCTGGAATAAATCAGCAAACCTAATGTGACCCAGTCTGCTGTAACTTCTCCCTTCTACATTTACCATTTAGTTTGGTCTCTTGGTTTAGGATTCAGGATTTTTCACCAGTTAGCTATCTGGTTAAAATCAGACTTCTGCATAATCTTCGATTAGATAAAATCTATTTGAAGGGCACTGGGTTTGTGTTTTATTATTGCAAACAGGGTAAATGAAGGTCAGATCTGGAGCTGCTTATTTTGGAGTCACGTTTGTTTGGTCACTATGGAAAGTCAAAGTCCCCTTAACAAGTGAAAGTACATGTGGTGCTTCCACAGACGCGAACCTTTAGACCACAACATTGCTCAAGATAAAGGAAAGCTTTCAGTATGGAGATCCAAACTGAGGAGATATTTAACTTTGCTCTTCATTTTCTTAGAAGACTTCTCCCATGCTAGAGCTCTCTAGGCTTTATCTACCATTATTTTACATCAGCTGTTATTAGGAAGTCTGAATACAGCTTCTCTGTTTGAGTTTCCAGCCCTCAGAAAAGCAAATGAGCAAAAACAGATGCAGGTGTAGTTAAAAAAAAAAAAAAGTAACCAACCTGTTACAGGAGAAAAAAAATGGAGAAGAAATCAACTCTTTAAGCTTGCTGCTGTACCTGCTCAGTTGTGTAAATTGTCTGTGGGGATATAAAGCTTTCTCACTGAAGTGAGGACTCAGGCAGTGTTTTTCTCATCAGTCTTGGTACATCAGTTCTGTTAGTCCTGACACACCTTCTCAGCCCTTCCTGTTCCACCTTCCCCTCATGGCCAAAGGGCTTGGTGACTTTCCAGCAAGATGAGCCTTGTCCTCCTTCTGGGAAAATCCTATGGGAAGGTACTACCAGTTCCCTGCCCTGTTGTTCTTTCTCCAGTTAAAAAACAAATGAATGGCATCACCTCAACATCCTACAGGCCATTTCTAGGGAAGAAGTTTCTCTAATTCCTTACAGACTTCAAGGGTGTGAGCTGTGTATTCCTGCAGTGCTGCCTTGTTCTGACTGTTCCTACATAAGCAAAAAAGCACCCAAGTAGAGTCATGTTGCCCTCTTTCCAGGCCTGTGTTCTTACTTCTTTTTACTGCCTCTCTGAGATAGCAGCCAAACCTCTGTCTCCCCAGCATTCCCACCCAGTGCATCAGTGTGTTGCCTTTCCAGAATTAGGAGCTCTGACCTAGCACATTGTTCTTTGCTTATTTTGTGGGCCTGCTCCCACACTCAGAATTGTTCGGAATGATCAAGTAATGTAGTGAATAACATCTGTTTATTCTATTCCCTCCCCCCCCCCCCCCCCCAATAGAGTACATAAGGCTAAAATGGAATTATTCTTGCATGCTATCATACATCTATTTGTCAATCAGTTCCTGAATGAGACCACAAAGTTTTGCTGCCTAAAGATGGGCCTAATCTGCATATTTCAGAAGCTGCAGTTCCTACTGCTTATCAGGCAGTTTTAGAAAGCTGTCGCTTTGTTATCTAGGTTTTCTTTTCCCAAAGGAATTTTCTCAAGGCATAGAAATTCCCATTCTATCTAATGCCAAAGGCTGACTGTTTAAAAAAAAAAAAAAAAAAAAACTTAAAATAAACCTCTCTTTGAATAAAGATTAAAAACTCAGTAGGTGTTTTTATCTGAATAAGATTAAATTACAAATTTTGTACAATGGATGTCAAACATTGGTGGTAGCAGCCAGATCCTTAAAAAATTCAGAAGATATTTGGGTTCAAAGGAGACTAAATGGTGTCTGGCACACTTAGTCAAAACTAGCTTATTCCAATTCAATACCAAATGCAGCTGAATTATAGATTTGTCTATGAAATCATTGGTGGAAAATCATTATAAAACATATTTGTTTCTACTGATGTCACAGTTCTTTGGCCTGTTTATGAAAAATATTTGCTTACAAAAACCTTCAACTTTCAAAAGTAAATAACCAGGGTGGGGTTGTACCTTGCTGTGTATACTACATGCAAAATACTTCAACCATTGCTTTTTACAGACAGTGCATATACAGGAAGGTCATAAATACCAAAGAAAAAGTCTCTGCGTTGAAGAGCAGATCCAAATTGCTTAGAGCTTTCTATTTGCCTGAATTAACTCATTTGAATGGACCAAGCTTACCACATGATCTAGGTTATTTTATTTCTATCTCCCCTCTAATTTACTTATTTTTCCAAAGATCTTGAGTAACTTTATATTTATTTACTGTTAATGACTGTTTTGGGTATTGTCATGACAGGTGTTGCAACTCCAACCAAAATAATTCCTAACCAGCAGTTTTCTAATCACAATTTGTTTGCGTCTGCCAGCCACTTTCCTCATGCATAATGCCAGCTCTTTCTTTTTGAAGCTGTCTTTCTAACACAGTATGATAACAATTACATTTCTTTGTGGTGTTCTTTGCTGGGTCAAGCAATCTCTGTTCTTCCAGTCTTTTCATACTGGTGATGTTTTATACTGCTGATCATTCTTGATGTTCTTCTCAAACCTATGGGTCTCCTATAGATCTGTACATACCTTCAAATATAGTGCTTAAAACTGATACATTACTTCAGTGGAGTCCTTCTTAATGATGACAGCATGGTGCAGTTACATTATGTGCCTCACAGGATAAGTTATTGTTCATGCATCTATATATGTTGTTTGCTTTTTTGCAACTAACTCACACTGTATGCTGAGCTTCAGCTTGTAATCCATTATCACTGTCAGATCTGCAGAAACACCTGTAGCCTATTAACCTCCAACATGAATTTATGAAGTTGCTTACTGTTGTCTAATTTATTATCATGGAGTTAAATCTCTCGTAGTGACTTCTTTGTTTTGTCTCTGAAGTATTTGATATTTCTTTCCAGCTTCTATATCCGCAGTTCTACCATCTAGGTCATAATGGAAATATTTAATAGTGTAAAAACATGAACAAATTCTGGTGATATCTTGCTTGATACTTCCATTCATTTTTGACAAGGAATCACTGGCAATTATTCTTTTAATAGACCAGCTCTGCATCTGCTTTAGAGTGCCTTCATTTAGGCCATATATTTATCTTGCTTGCAAGTTGTGTGAGGAAGTATTAGAAGCCTTACTAAAGTCAAATTGTCACCTATTTCTTCTCTGTCCACATGATTTTTTTCAAGGAAGGATATTAAATACCTTGATGCAGCTTGGTTATGACAAACTTATGTAGTTGTTACTTGACTCCTTTATTCCCAATCACCTTGAATGTTTCATGAATAATGGCATAGCATCTCTAACTTAATGTAGAAAGATCTGCTATACAGCTCAATCTACAAGTGGTTAGATCAGTTTGTTGCTTGTATTTCAGGAGTTGGACTAGATGACCTTTAAAGGTCTCCTTCCAACTCAGGCGATTCTATGATTTTGATTCTCAGCTGAAAAACTCTATACAGGGTTTCAAATGGCAAAGCCTCTCCTGTTATCAAAATAAAAATTAGTGCTGACATGTAAATCTCTGCACTGGTGTGAGAATATACCATTTTGATGTGGTGTGTACTTGTTTATAATGACCTGCTTATCTCAGGGTTAATCATACAGCTACATTTTAGTAATGTCTCTTTCAGAACAACATAGTTAGAAAGAAACAGGAAATACTGAAAACTACTTCTACAAAATATGCTTGTATGGAAAAGTCAAGTGTGCTTAGTGTGATTGAAAGACCTGGAAGTTGCTGTAGACAACAGTATTTGCAGCCTCTATGTTAAAGTACAGGTACTTTGAGGAAAAACTATTGGTTCCATTAAACAAATACTTTCAAGTGTGCCAGTATTACAGTTACCTTTTGAAGGCATGTTGTCTTTAGCAGTGCCACTGGCATTGTAAGCCTTTTCCAGTTGACTTCTCAACACTGTAGGAAGTGTACATACGTATGTTTCTTGAAGCCATATGCAATCCATTTATGCTGAACAATTCTTCCACTAAAGAGTTCCAAATTCTTCTGTTCAGCTAAGCAACCAAACCAAACTAACCAAGCAACAAAATCGTGCTAAAGCAAGTGATTACCTACATAAATTCAGGCTTATTGTTAACTTTCTCCTGTCCTTTAACATCTGTTTTTTTTTTTGAGGGGGAGAGTAATGAGCCTGAACCATATTGAAAAAGGCCTGTGTTCAAGCCCTCCTAGACATGGTTTCAGGTTGGATATCAGGAGAATATTTTCTGAGAGGGCAGTCAGGCAAAGAACAGGCTTGTCATGGCCCCAACTGCCAGAGTTCAAGAAGTGTCCGGGCAACAGTCTCAGACATAAGGGTTGATTTTGGACAATCTTGTGTGTAGCCAGGAGTTGGACTCATTGATCCCTATGGGTCCCTTCAAACTAGGGATGTTCTATGATTCTGTTGGTTTGATGTGGATAGATCTGGTCTTTGTCACCTCGCCTTGACTGGCCTCTCACTGGAACCTGTCACTGTCCTGTTCTGGTACAAGTATTGCAGGCTTGTGCTCTGGTCAGCAGGATCAGTGCTTGCCCTCAACTCCTGGCTCCTTGAAGCAGTTGCTGACAGCCTGTGCATGAGTATGCTCAGTCACTTTTGGAGTGATAATCCTTCCACACATGAAGACCAACCTCTTCATCTTCAAATCCTTGAAGTCCACTGGGCAATTCTAGAGAAGCCAGTGAGTAATGGCTTATAATTACCTCTGAAAAGTAGCAGAGCTATTCATCAGGCAGTGATTTGAGTGTGTTATGAACGCACAGGTTAGGACTCTAGCACAGCTGAGGAAATAAATTTAGGAATAGCTTTCATAAGGAGATTGCAGCACAATATTAGATGATCTAGGGACCAACACAAGATTTAAAGTTTAGGAAAAGATTCGTTCACTGACATTAGTAAGTAACATATTGCACTCCAAGAATTGCAAAGCAGAACAATTATCTAATTAGAAAAATAATTGCATCATGTTTTAATTACTTAATAGCAGAGAAATTTTCATCAGGACGAAGGCTGAGAAATGTCATGAAGAATTAACAGGGAGTGCAATTTGGCTGGTATGCAGAACATTTTCCTTACTGTCATGATATTTGGAAGCATGCTTGCAACAGTTCCTCCGAGGCCTATTAAGATTCACTGCATCACTTTTGTAACAGGTGCCACGTGGAGGCAGGAGGCCTTGCTAGATGTGAGGAGCTCACTGCGAGAGCCAACACTTGTATTTGGCAGTACATAGGACAGCTGTTGGAGACAGAGAAAGCCCTAATCCAACAGCAAGCTAAAGTATTTCAATGAAGAAACAACTTAGATTGCTGCCTTTATTCCCAAACATGCTGAGTGCTGAAAATCTCAGCAAGATGGAACACTGCAGTTCAGAGGAAACAGATCAACATCTTCATGCCATTCAGAGGGACCTTGAGAGGCTGGAAAGGTGGGCCCGGGTGAACCTGATGAGGTTCAACACGGCAAAGTGCAGAGTTTTGCGCTTGGGCTGGAGGAATCCCAGGCATCCATACAGACTGGAAGGAGTGGTCCTTGAGAGCAGCCCTGTGGAGAAGGACCTGGGAGTCTTGATAGATGAAAAACTTAACATGAGCCAGCAGTGTGCCCTTGCGGCTCAGAAGGCAAATGCTATCCTGGGCTCCATCAAAAGAGGGGTGGCCAGCAGGGACAGGGAGGTGATTGTTCCCCTCTACTCTGCTCTTATGAGGCCCCATCTGGAGTACTGCGTCCAAGTGTGGAGCCCCCAGTACAAAAAAGACAGGGAGCTGTTGGAGAGGGTCCAGAGGAGGGCCACAAAGATGATCAGGGGACTGGAGCACCTCCCCTATGAAGACAGGCTGAGGAAGCTGGGCTTGTTCAGCCTGAGAAAAGAAGGCTGCGGGGTGACCTCATTGCAGCATTTCAATACCTAAAGGAAGCCTACAGAGGGGAGGGGAATCAACTCTTTGAAAGGGTAGATAACTGCAGGACGAGGGGAAATGGTTTTAAGTTGAGGGAGGGGAGACTTAGGTTGGATGTCAGGGGGAAATTCTTTACAGAGAGAGTGGTGAGGTGCTGGAACAGGCTGCCCAGAGAGGTTGTGGATGCCCCATCCCTGGAGGTGTTCAAGGCCAGATTGGATGGGGCCCTGGGCAGCCTGGTCTAGCATTAGGTGGGATGATTGGTGGCCCTGCATGTGGCAGGGGGGTTGGAGATTCATGATCCTTGAGGTCCCTTCCAACTCTGGCCATTCTGTGATTCTTCTGCTATGGGAAAGGGCAGTTGACAGGGGAATATCCCCTCTGTGCTAGGATTTGCTACCAAGACTTTCTATCAAGGAAGCACAGGGTCTTTGAAGAAGATGGCAGATGAGACTGGAGGAAGGTGAGCACTGAATAATTTAAGGATGAGAGTTTTCTGTGAAGGAGTCAGAAGAAGCTGTTGTAATTTGGAGAAATGCTGGATGTGCTCTCTGCCATCACAACTCAGCAGCTCCAGGACTCAGAGCATGCAGACGTGCCATTATTTGGCAGATTATGACTTACAGTTCTTATACTATGGAAGAGTTGCATTGCAATGAACAAGTACTGCATCAAAATGTAAATCTGCAAAATATATGATTTGGAATAAGCAGTAGGGATATACAGCTCACACAATATGGCCCAATATTTTTGTGTAGGATCATTACTAGACAAACATTCCTATTTCCTTCAGACTACTTGAGAAGCAGTCTGGTTGAAGGGATGATGATGTTTAAAGTAGTAACTAAGACAAGAAAGCCAGGCCAACAAGAAGGCATTGTTTTAAAATAAACAGTGTAGGCAAAAAATGAAAACATTCAAATGACACGTCTGTGAACCAGGGTGCTTGTTTTTGCAAGACTGGTTGCGATTAACATTTGAAAAGGTTTGTAAATAATGTTTCATGCAAATATTCACTTGGACACAGGCTTGAAAGTTATTAGTTATTCAAAAACAGCACAAGCATTTTGTCATTGCTGTCTACTGTATGTTCCTTGCTTTAATCTGTCCTTTGGTCTTAGGACTGCCAGATTTCCATAACTGGGTCACCCAGTTCTTTCTCAATTTTGCTTTCTGCTGTGAAATGAAAATTAGCACTGTCTGTCACATATATTTAGATATTCTATGAGGAGCTTGAATGGCTGTTACAGGAAGTGTATCAGTAAGGATACCTAAAATATGTGGTAAGAAAGCTTTCAAGGAATGAATTTGTATCTGTGGATAATGTGAATTTTCACTGTCAACTGACCCTTGGAAACGCAGTGTAGGATGACAATTGCATTTTGCTAGTTGGCCAAATAAAAAGAAAAATATTACTTCATACACAGCCATTAGATTCTATGAATCAAAGAATAGTGTTAAAAGGGACTTTTAAAGATTGTCTGGTCTAGTCCAACCCCCAGTTCAGTGCTTGTACTTGTGTAATGAAAAATCCCGTTCGAGTGCCCATTAATAACTTTAATAAAATAACGATAGCCACTATTTAAAAATTATTTGCAACACGGAGATACATGAGTCGTTACGGAAGATGTATTAATTATGTTGAGGTGAAGAGGTGATGGGTGACATTGAAAGTATTTGGAGTTCGAACCACTAGAGGGCGCTCAAGCACCGCTTTTTAAATCTGCTTTTGAACCCCGTATCTACGGCAGGGCTGCTCTGCGCTGCGAATGGGGAGAAATGTTGGGGGGTCAGTTCGGAACAGCTACCCCCTCTTCTATACGGGAGCATGAAACAGCTCTTCTGACCTACACAGGCCAGTACAGCGTATGCAGAGGGAATGGAGGTGATACTTCTCAGCATCTTTTCACGATACTCTCTGCAGGTGATTTACTGTATGGTTTGCAGGGAAGGGGAAAGCTAAGAGATGAGATGGAAGGGACTCAGATAAGCATGTTGAAAAACCTCTGCCACCCATTTCTTAACAGTGCTGGAAATTATGTATTTCTGAACTGAATTTGCTTTGTAACTGTTGCTGTAGACTTCTTAAGACGCATCCCTTTAAGGTGCTTATTGTATATTTGACCTCTCTATGTTTTATAGGCCACTAGAATGATTTCTAAGTTTGTTTTTTACATTGTCATTGAAGTTCTAATGGGTTTTAGGAAGAATAAGAGGTAGGGTTAGAATGGAGACTTGGAATGGCTGACCCTAAGCCGAGGTTTGGCTTCCACTGTAGCATCTTAAAGGCAAACCAGAGTGAAGATTCGAGCCTAAGGGCCGCACTTCAGCCCCACTTAAAGTGATGTCAAAATGTTCCTGATTGCAAAGGAGATACACTTCTTCCTGAGGCCTTTGAAGTTCTTCTTGTCTGCTTGAATCAGTTAAGGAGTTGATAGATAAGAATCAGAAATACCTCTTCCAGAAGAATATCCATGAACTCTTTGACTCTAGATAACTTCTGTGATCTGAGATACCTCAAATCAGATCATCAGAGAATAGCTCAGGTCGGAAAGCACTAGGTGCTCTCTAGGCCCATCTCCCAAACCTCCGAGGCTGAACATTGCCCAACTTCTCTGGGCAGTTTGTGTTCCTATTAACAGCCCAGGGTGCTGCTGATCTTTGCTGCCTGGCACACTGTGAGCTGATGTTTACCAAGTCACTCAGGTTTCTTCCAGCAGAGCTGCTCTCCAGCTAGTTTGACTGACTTTTTTATTCTCCTACATGACAAAGCTAATATATGTATCAGAATATAAAATAACAAATACCTTCTTTTTGAAAATAATTCCAGCAAGTCTTAACATGCTTTTGTCATCCAGAAACCCTTCGGTTTCATTGTAATTTTTAGTATGCAGAAATGTATAGATCTGGTGAATATTCTTCAAGCTTAGAGGAGTCTTTGCATTTGCACTACTTGATTTTTAAGGCTGATGTATCATTAGTCTAATTTGCAGATTTACAGAACATCAGTGTAAGCTGCAGATACTAAACTTCTTTGGAAACCAAACTGAGCATTGATAGTTCACCCAAAGAAAAATTAGGTGGCAATCTGCATTTCCTATATGCTGCTACTTATACTAGATAGGAAACCACCTTCTCGCAAAGCCTCCTGGCAGAGAAGACAATTTTTTTTGTCCTCCACGTTAGGGTTGGAATTATTTATATTGTGGCCAGGAATAGATGCAGGACCTGTCTGTAGTAATCAAAATCAGTTCTGTACTGAACATTTAGTATCCTTAGCCTTCTTGGCATAGGGTTGGGTCAATTCTGAAAGAGAAGAGCTCAGTTTTGTACAATTGCAATCAGTGGAAGTATCATAATGAGCTTTAGTGCCAAAGCGTGAGAACTGAATGCAAGAGTTATTGCTATCAGTAACAAATACCAGATTTTTGCTTGAGTCTTACCTTCAGGTCCTGTTAGTAATTATGTTGTGGAATACAAAGCTACATTTTTTTTAGTTGTTGTTTTGTCTTCCTTTTCAGTTGCAATTCTCTTCTGTATTTTATCCACTAGGAGGCAGAAGAGAGGTTTAATGAGCACGTTCATAAAAAAAATGGCACACTGCAAGATATATAGCAAGGCGACTACTGCTATTTTTCTGTGGATTCATCATCTTTGGCCTACCAAGCACTTCTATTTTCAAGGGTCCCAAAGCCTTCAGTAATGTGACCTTACATAAGAATTGCATGCTGAAATCATGCTATGGCTTAGCAGTGGGCTGTGACACTTCTCAACCTCATAGGACATGCAGGGAAGAACAAATTATCTAGCTGAAACTTCAAGGGAGTTTTAAAAGGCAGATTTGTAATTAATTGAGTTGGAATTTGGCCAAGGTAGAGACTTCAATATGTCATCTTTCCTGTCTCATTTGTGCAAACTCAGGGATAGTATAACATCCTTTTCTAGTGCTTATGCCTCTGTCAAATGCAATCCCATCACTTTCCTGTAGGAAATGTCTAGCCATTTGGTTCCAGGCCAGTTTCTGCACTGCACAGCCTTTGGTGTGCATCTGTGAATGTCTTCGTCATTGTCATCTGTGTCCCTTCTCTAGGATCCTCCCCCAGTGCTATGTTTTTCCACTGTAGTTAATCCCAAACCTTCACTTAACATCCTTTCCTGCTCCCGGATTCTCTGCTGTTCTTACTTTGCAGTATGCCCATTTCCTTTTGAAGAACTCCTTCATCAGCAGCATAAGATACTGAATAACAAATGCTGTTATTTAATGCCACCATGACTGACCTATAGGCTATTAATGCTCTCTTTCTTACCTACATGCTTTTATATTATAAGCTTTTGCCTAAGTATATCTTGTTTTCCTACTTTTCCTTAGTAGCAGGTAAATTCCCTGAGTATATTTAAAAAGTCTGTTTTCTTTCTTTCCAAAAGGGAAATACCTGATATTATTGGTAGATGCTAAAACCCAAGTTGACTACAGTAATTTTGTCAGTTTGCAAAGATGATAAACTTTGCCTCATTTATCTGAAAACTATGCAATATCATCCACATAATATGAAATTTGAATCTTCCTTTGTCACGTGATTTAATTCATTTACTATCCTAATGTCCATCTGAAGTATGTGTTAAGTGTTGGTGAATTCATGATCTTTTGTGTCATACCAGGCTGGGTTTGAATCAGTTGCTTAATTTTCTGCCAATTCCTATAGCACTGCAGGGGTTCCCAGCATTTATACTACCAATATGCTTACCTGACTGTTGTATCATTTGTATTCTACAATAGCTCCTTCCAAACCAAATGAAATGCTTTCATGGCATTAAGATAGCAAACACTTTTGAACCTCATTCTTCCTTTTTTTCCCATCAGCTGTAAAAATCTGAATATCTGATTAATGCAACTTCACCCTGGTCTGAAGCCACACCAGTTTTCTCTCACTGTTCTGTCGAGAGCTGGCTTTGATCTGTTGACTATTGCTTTCATCAGAATTTTTCTCAGTACTGACAATAAGCTTACACCTCCATAATGATTTTGATCAGCAGGATCTCCTTTGGCCAGGTTTGTACAGCTATTGCCTTCAGCTAGTCACCTGGTATTTTCTCTCACCCCCACAACTGTTTGTATTTTTGTACAAGCTCCAAAACCTTTCTCATTTTTAACTGATTCACTGTGCTGTCTGTTCTGATCCTGGCTAAGTACTTATTCAGCACTACCTTACAGGTTAATGTGTCTGTTCTTGCAAAGTGCCTTTAAATCATTCATACACAAACGTGTTCATGATGCCAATGCTGTGTTTTATCATTAAAGCTTAATATATAATTAATTTCTGCTACTCACAGTAGCAAATAGAGCAGGTGGTCTTGGAGATGCTACTTTTTTGACATATGAGATATAACAAGATGACTCTACTAGGAAGTGTAGTTTAATTCTTAAATTTCTGGCTGCTATGAACACTTTTTAAACAATGTATGGATCATACTGTTAGTGCTTTGGATTTCATCCCCAGTCCCTGCAGTCAAAGGATAAAGAGGTCTGAGTAGAAGGGTACTTCACAGGTCATCCTGCTGCAGATGATGGAGGAGAACTTAGGTCAGATCAGCAGTCTATTTCCTTCCATTGCAGGACTTTGGCAACAGGCAGAGTTGAAATTTAGTGAGCAACTCTGAAAAGAGAAACAATAAAAGCACCACCGGGGCACACTTGTCTTAGTTTCTGTTGGTTAGTAGTCAGATGGTTAGGAAAACAGGAGTGTTTGGCTTTTCTGTTTTTCTGGAGGTGTTTGGGAATGCTTTCATTATTTGCACAAGAACTGAAAATCCAGCCTGAAGTTATTGTATATGCTAGATTTTAAACATGACAGCAATGTTTTGTGTGGCTTGACTGCTTATTGGGTAGAAAATAAGATCTTTGGCTATTAAAAGAAGTGCTTTTAACATCATGAAATGTCACCTTATTTTTGTACTATGGAAACAGCAAAGTTGACTGTGACTTTGACTTTACCATGACTTCTTCTGTTATTCATTGTTATTCACATTTGTTACACGTTAAAAAAAAAGATTAGCATTAAGTATTTATGATTTGAATTTTAAAACCCTTCTGTGTGTTGTTCCCATAAAGATGGGTCGTTATGTTAACGGATGCACTTGAGTGCTTCCATGACAGTAAACTGTGTGGTTTCTTGTCACTGTGTTCCAGCTACAAGTTTGGCCTTAATCATATACAGCATCTTATTCCTCAACTTTCTTCTCTAACTTCTCTTCTTCTATCTCCCTTTGCCTCCTTTCATTTTTATTTTTCCCTTCTTACTTTCCCTGCCCAGCAGTGTATTTGAGGAAAATAACTTTCCTCCTTTGTATTTGCACCCAGTTCATGATATTCATTGTGCTTTTGGTGAGACTTCTGAGTCCCTCCACTTCCCACTGCAGCAGATGTGAAGAACTTCAGCAACTTGCAGAGCAAATCCTTAGATCATTTTGGATTGTTGTCTCCACTGCATCCACAGTGTAGTACCAGTGATGAATTTGACCCGTCGAGTCTTCCAGGATGTGTAAGACACACTTATGTTCAGCTCCCTGCAAATAAGAAATAACTTGAAGATTAAAAACCAACCAGCAGATGATTAAGCACCTTTTCACTCCCTATTACTCACCCTGCTTGCCCTCCTACATGAGTTACTCAGAGCTCAGTACGTTTTGTACATTTCCTTTCTCACTGTACCCCGGCACACACTGTGGCATTTGACAAAGGTTTTGTTGGGGGCATTTCCCAAAAGTAAGAGGAAAAACTTGGTGTTTTGCTTAACACAGATGTTTTGGTCTGCAGGGCTGCAGGCTCTGTGCTCAGGATGGCTTTGGAGAGAAAAGGGGAAAAAAAAACCCAAGTTTTTGTTCTTAATTCTTTTCTCAGGCCTTTTCTCAGTTGGTTCCGTTGCTATCACTGTGAAGACTATTTTACACACCCTTGTGAAAGGCGTGTTTGGGTCTCTGTGACAGCCGATAAGGATGGTGCGGGGTGGTGGGCTCACCCCACCCACTGACCGCACAGCCTTTCCCTTTCCTCTGTCTCTGCTTGCTCTTTCTGAGTTGCTGGGACATATGGGAGGAGGGATAGCTGTCTCCCCATTATCATCGCCTTGCAGAGAAAGCACTCAGCAACTTGTGCCTCGGCTTCACTGCCCATGTTTGTACCTTGTGTTTCTTTCTCTATTGTTAAGCAAGTTTATCAGCTCCTTCAGCTGCATTTTGGCAAAACAGAGCCTGTTCACTTAGCATGTTTGGAAAGCTCAAACCTATAGCCCCATGCATGAAAAATTTGGGGGGAAGATTACCTCAGGTGAGGTGCCAGCAGAGTGGCACCTGTCATTATTCTTTCAGGAGACTAGCTTGCCTTCTTGCAGCCTTTCAGCAGTCAGGAATGTTGCCAGCAATCTGTTGTCTTTCAATTCTCCATCCTTTCCTTTTTAAAAGCTTTTACTCTAAGAAAGAACTTGAAGGGAATACCATCCTTAGAGCTGGTTTCCTCTCAGCTCCCTGCAGCTAGGACCAGTGGGAACAACGGTCTGCTTCCCCTGGCTGTTCATCTTCATGGGTACCTGCAGCCTTTAAGAGAGCCACTCTTATGGGCCAGGCCTGCTGTGGTTACCCTGATATTCCCAGTAACCTGGCTCCTGGCCCTGTGTGTTAAGTCTGGACTCCCTCCCTATGCACAGCATTTTTCTGTAGCCATCCTTTCTGAGCATTCCTTGTAGTTGTCACTGCACTTTCATTGGGTGGACTTCAAGTTGTGAATGTTCTGCCTTTCTTACAGGGTTCTGTATACTTTGCATCCTTAATGTAGTTCTGGTTAAAGCACAGTGGGAAGGAAGCTGATGTTCTGCACCACATCTGCTCTTGATCTGGAACCGCATAAGAACATAATTAACTGTGAGATTTTGTGTAGCCCTATAGTGTTTTGTCGGAATATTTCTATGTTATAAGGATTAGGCTTCTGTCTGCAAGTGTTCCAGGCCAGCAACTGCTTTGTGGCATGCCTAGAGGAATAGGGGTACATGATGATAGATAAGAAGCTCGGGGAACAAGGAAGGAGCTGAAACATGTCTGAAGTGATGTGAATGTTTCCTTACATAGAAAAATCTCTCCCCTCTAGTTTACAGCAAATACTGTTGTATTCTCAAGGGAGCTCTCTTAAGTTAACATTGACAGCACAGTTTGTGTGTAGACCAATTCATGTGGGTGTATTTCCTGTTGCCTTATAACCATCAGAAGGCGATCTATTTTACCATATGTTTATACACATTAGCTTGCATTAAAGAACATTTATTTTGTTCTGAGGTTTAACACTAAGTAGTCTTTCAAGTAGTCCTACAATTGGGCAGATGGTTAATAGCTAGGGACAAGTCTAACATTGAAGAAAAGACACTTACAAAGTAATTTTGGAGAACCTGACAAGAATCTGTTGCAACTGATTACTAACTGTATTTTCCTATGCTTTGGATAGATCTGGTTGTATCGAAGTCTCTATGGACTTGATTTAACAAAGGCAAGATAGATCTGACCCTGCATATTTTTTGATATTGAAGTTAGCTTTTTACTCAGTTGTTATCTTGCCCAGAAAAGACTGATTTTGTTTTTCCCTAAGCTGAATGGTAACCCTACTGGGTTCATATCTTTTATCCAGGTATGCCCATTTTTTTCCCCTTTGTATTACCAAGGACTTTAATTTATTGTACCTCTGCCCTTTCTGAGTTAATGATATTATCTTGAAAGAAGATTTTCCTGATTAGTTACCATAATAAACAAAGGTTTCATTTGCAAATCTGCCTTGGGTTATTATAGACATTAAACATATTCAGATCCCTAATGCTCATGATTTATTATGAATGGGAATGTCTATAGGATGCACAGCTAGCAAATTTAGAGGGAAAAAGATCTAGCCAAATTAGGTTGGTGAAACTAAGTAGATTGGAATGGTGATAGATACTGAAATGCAAATGTTATTTCTGGTATTCTAAAGAGTAAAGAGAATCTCATTAAATAGTTTCCCCAAAGCTTCACTGTTTATTTAAAATGTGGCCACTTGTTAGGAACAGTCTCTCAGTCTTGGTGGTACTGCTGTTGTACAGTACTGGCTCATCTCACAGAAAACTGTTTGAAGAAGGTTAAAGATTTTGACTGTTTGGGTAACGTGGCAGCAATATCAAGTGGGAAGCATTTCTGGGTCCTACTCTTGAATCAAGCCCTGCAGATGCCAAATAAGATGCTTCTGATGAGATGGAGAATGACCTTGTCCCTATCTAATGTGCAGAATGGGAGGTGGTACCAGGCAATCATCCTTTGGATACCTCAGTGGAAAGGAGAAGTCACAGCTACTGTCTTATTCTAAATAAGAAGGATGTGTTTTGTTGTGCAGTCTGGGCCCCTGTGCACATGGTGGTGATATGAAGTGGCTCAACAGACTGTTATCTTTTCCAACTTGGAGACAGTTCAGACAGTATGTGGGATATTTGAGTCTACTTATACTAAAAATCACTCCCTTTCATCTTCCCAAAACCCTGAGCTAACTCCAAGAGATGCTGGCCCAGACTCACTGTCAGTGAGATCTCAAGTGAGATAGCTGCTGGATTTATCATTTATCTACCTTTTTTTAATGGCTTGAAGTTACATGGTTGCAGTATGGCAAAAGAATGAGACATATCTAGGTTTTCCTGTGGTGTTTTGTTTGCACAATTTTCATATAAATATCAAAACAAATTCTGGAAAGCCCTGCTGATATTCTTGATGCTCTTGGTTCTTCATTATTTTATCAAGCATCTAATGAATTTTCTTTTGGATTAAAGCTTGGCTCTGTTTTTCCTTTGAGCTGTAGCCATAATCTTTTATTTTTAAGTTTTGAAAGTGTCATTCCATATTTACAGTAGTAATTTTAAAGGAAAAATCGAGTCTTGCACCTTCAGAAACTGGAAAAAGCATTGCATATTTCAAATCCAAACCTAACTCTGTACTTAGAGCTTTCTTCTTCACCTTCAAAACTGTAACATAAGATGTGAATATTTTTGTTTTAATTAAAAAAAAAATTGGTTTTTGCTAAGCCAAAAATTCAAAATTGCTAACATTCTGGTGGACACTTCTAACAATGAAATTCTAAGAATTTCTTTAACAAATTCTTGCTTTTTACCTTCAGCACAAAATATGAGGACAATCCATTGAAGGAAATTAAAATGAAGAATAGCAGTGTGGTATAAAGCATTCAATGTTTTTGCTAGTTGAACTTGTGTGTGTGTGTGTATATGTGTGCATATATATACACTGCATATATATATATGGTCATGGTACTAAGGGGTGTAGGTGGACATCTGGCTGGCTGCCTACCCCACCAGTATCTGCTGGGAGTAATCCTGGGGGAAATACCATACTGGTCAGCTCTACTTGTTTTTTCAAATAATATTTAATAAGTAATGTTCTTCCTGACAAACCACATTTTCCATTCACTCCTATGACCTTCCTCATAATTTTACCTCAGTGTGGGCTCCAGTGTGACAGATGCTGTAAAAACTCCTGTATGAAATGGATCCCTTCCAAAGAGTTTCCAAGGACAAGCTAGAGGAAGGTGGTAGAAGGGAAGCAGCACATCACTTGACTACACAAATGGAGAACTTCCACAGGCAGATGAGGCAGTCTTCCTCAGAGCACCCTGGGAACCTCTGGCACAGCCAATACTTGAATTAACATCTTCCCAAGTCCATTCTTCCTCATCCCATCAGTTGGTTTTTCTAATCCAAAGCTGGTGGAAAGAACACTTTGATTTTAGTGTTTTTTGAACAGAATCCCAAATATGAAAAAATCTATTGTTTTTTTCTCAGCAAAGATAAGACCTTATCCAATGTAGAAAAGAATGCTAACCTCTGTTTTTGTCAACTGGCACTTAGAAGTTCAGTTAAAGCAGGTAACTGGGAGATCTGTACCCTTCCTGGCAGTCAGTGCATTAAGGAAGGGAATTTTTTTTTGCCACTTCTCATTATTAGCCATGTCTCACACTTAATTCATTGGTGCCATCTCTGTCTCTCTTAAAATCTGTGGTTTTAATTGAGGCATGGTTTTGTTGCAAGTGATATCTTATTTGTATAAGTGTAAGAGTACTTAAAGGAAAGTCTATTTTTCTTGGCAAATGCTTTGATGCTATTCTTGCAAATCTAATACAAAGACTCGAGCATCAGATGTGCAATGCTGCTTCTACACTTATCCCCCTCAGGATTATTATAGAGTGGAAAGTTTTCAGACAGATTTTCAGAGTTGAAATAAGACATCACAGCTGTCACAGTACCATCAATACCATTCAGCTTCATCATGTGTAAAATAGCCTGAGCATATGGTGAGAATCTGCAGTGACTGCAATGAAATTGCATCAGCCATAAATTTAGGCCATTAGTTTCACCTCTTGCAATGAGGAGATCCTAATGTATTGATTTTGCATTTTTATCATTCCCACTGAGGCAGTAACCAGAAACCAGCTGAGATAGAAGCTGAAGTTTGTAACGTGCATTTCCAAGAAAAGTAGAGGCACGTGTTCTTTTCCACTGTTCTATTTCTGTTTTAGTCCTTGTGCTTTTGAAACATCCAATACATTTGGCAGAAAACTCCAAACACTAAAACCAAACCCAGACCCCAAGGTTGGTGCTATAGTTTTCTTTTGAAACCTCCCAGTCAAAGCTCTGCCATGGCAGTCAGACTTCTGTAAGCCTATGAAGCCTGCATGGAAAGACTTCAAAGCCAGTGTTTACAAAGCATATTGAAACACCCATATTAAGTCTGTTTGGATATCAGCTAATTTATTCTCAGGAGCAAAGCCTACACTGATGAAGTAATCCTGGGTAGTTGGGCATCCTGAATGTCTTCTTGGACACATAATTATCTGACTGATATGCTCAAAATTCATTTTTTATATATTCAAAATTCATTTTTTGGATCTTAAAAAAAAAACTTGCGAATTTTACTAGCTAAGTTTTTCACATCATTTGAGATTATTTTGCATATTTGAAAGCTTAGACATCAAAATTAACATATGCAAGAATACTTTTCATCCAGTGTGTGTTTAGCATGCTTATTATCTAATCTGGGTAACCACTGTTATTTAGCATTTATCCAGTCTTGTTTTGTGTTCACCTGTTCCATTCTGTCTGATACTGCTGTAAAAGCTCCTCAAATCAAGTCAGTCTGCTTGCTGTGTGCTTACACAGAGCCAGCTACAGTGCAGTCTTGGTTCCTACACGAGACTTTAGTTCCTTCCATAATTTCAAATGCAGCAGACAGTAGACCTGACTATAGGAACAGAAATTTCTGTCCCATCCAGGGTATGATTTTTTACTGTGGGATGCATACAGAAGTCATCCTCCTGCAAACCCTCCATGGTCAGCCTCAGAGATGGCTGATTGACAGCCATAAAAGGGAATGGTGAGAGAAGTTGTTACAAGTGGCATTTTCTTGTCATATCATGAGCTTCTCTTCTGTCAAATCAAAGAAGAACAAATGGTCCATTTGTTGCTGAGATGCTGCACATCTGTGGCTGTGTCTAATCAGAGTTAATTATGAAGAGCTGAGTCTCTGTAATGCTCCTGGTCCCTGGGCTCTGAAGGACCCATTGCTTTATTCTATAGCTTCTACTGCCAATTTCTGTAGCTGCCTATTATCAAGCACCAAAAGGTAGAGATTGTACAGGGTTCCTGGCAAGCAGCACAAAGTATCCCAGCTTAATTCTAAAGCAATGACTAATCAGGGTATCCCAGGAAGGAGCTTTGCAATAGCTCTTGCAAGGGTAATGAGGACAGTTTTCATAGCTATGGCATCTTGAGCCAAGCAAAATGCAAGCAGTCTGGTTTATTCTTTGCTGGTAAGAAAGACCATGAAAGAGTGGGTAAGGCAGCTCCAAACTGAAAAGGAGTTTTTCTGGGAGAAGGATTGCACCAAGATGGGAGGTGGGATTAACAGCGGTGTTTGTTGTTTTATCATAGCAAGACTAATCGGTAAATTCTATTAGTTGTGGAGTGCTGTTGTGTGAAAGAATACAGATCATGGCCTGAACAGGTGATTAGCCCATAAGAAAGGGGCTTGCATGAGCTTGTTAGTAAGCTGTCTCTAGCTTCTGCAGCAGAAACTTGTTTGTGAGAAACTGCTGCCTAGCTATAAGCAAGTCTCCTTGCTTCTTGTGAGTGACTGCTTGCTTTGATATGTGGTTGTCTCCTACTGCTATATATATTTATATAGTCACAGTACTAAGGGCTGTGGGTGGACATCTGACTGGCCGCCTACCCCACCAGTATCTGCTGGGAGTAATCCCAGGGCAGATACTATACTGGTCAGCTGCTACTTGGTACCGAGAACTTGGTGGAGACCAACCAACAGGCTGCTCCCAGTAACGTGAGTACCTTTCTATGAAACTGGTGAACCTTAACATAGAAGCACTGGCACTTCTGCATTGCAGCTGTTTTGTTTGGCAAATACAGGAAGCAGTTTACATGGCTACGCAGTGCTCTGGTTCACAGTCCTTCTGAAATAGTGTTATTGTAGCGGGATAATACTGATTAAGGATAGTTCCCTGAGGAAGGAGGGCCTTTTGATGACTGAGTCATTTCCTTTCTCTGTTCTACTTCAGTGAGATAGGGCTTCTCTCACCACAGACACACACACACACACCCTTTGTATCCAGAGGGTTCTCCAGCAAGGAGGTGAGAAGCACATGCTTCAGCCTCAGCACCGAAATGCCTGGGCGCACAGGAAATGTGCCAGGAGTCCAAACTGTACCACATTTCTGACTTCATTTCTGCGGTCAGTTATGCACCAAAACGGGTCAATGAGGTGTTTAAATGATATTATCTCCCATGTTCATGCTGTGGGGCAGGAGTAGAGCTAGGAACAGAACTAGGGAGGAAATGCCACACTGAATTCAACAGATTTCAGTGCATCTCATACAAATTTTAGCTATATGGTGAGCCTGTTTTTTCACCAGACCTTCTGGTTGTCAGTACGCTTCCAGAACTACAGACTAGTACTGTTTTTAGTGAAATCACTGCTGGAATAACCTTTTGTGAGGGTAAGATTTGAAGAATGAGCCTCTTAAATTGACATCATAATTAAGAAAATTAGTTCTGTCATTGAGAAAATGTTGGGCCAAATGGCATGATGCTCAATATGATAAGACCAGCATAAAAACTAAGCTCAAAGTGCAAGTTTCAGAAAGACTAAACCACCAGTACATTAACTTCAAGCACTGGCACTGTTTCTCACCCAGTGTTGCAAGACCACTGTTGTATATTTCTGAGATGCATTGGACTTGTAAGTTAAATTGCTACCTTACAAGAAGATGCACTTAGCAGGGTAAAGCAGTGCAATCTCATTCTACTTTATTAGCAAACTACCACAGCCCCATCCTAGTAAGGCTGCCTGATGTGAGAAGGCCATATATTTCCAACCCCCTAAGCTCAGATTTTGTTCTCATGCTAATTTGCCTAATTCATTTGAATATAGGATGGATTTACCAGCTAGGCAAAGGCAGCTCTAGCAACATCTTTGCAAGCCACTGAAGGAGAGCCTGCTGCTTGTGGAAGGAGCAAGGCCTTCGGCCAAGGTCACTGGCTGCAATAATATGGATTACTGAAAATAAATCGGTAAAAGCAAGTGCTGTTCACACCTAGTTATAGGTGTGGAGGTAAAATATTCAAGTTCAATTACAACTGATGAGCATGAATAAAATCCCATCTTCCAAACCATGCAAGCGACAGGGAATCTTGATCATATAGGATGGTAGTAGATGAGAACAACTCTTTGCCTCTCTTCTCTTTGATTTTTTTTGTCATGTGCTGCTATGAAAGGTGTTTGAATGACCTCGAATGTAACCATAGACTTGCACAAAAATGTTGCTGTTATCACTTCTGAGCTAAAACTGGATTCTTCTAAATGTTTTCCCTTTTGAGGTACAATAATTGCTCTACGATTAGGCAGGAAACTGTACCACCATTATTGCTTTAAAGGAGCCAGTGTTATCAGAAAACAACACATCAGGGCCTGTCCTCACAGGAAGGAAATCATAAGTAATCAGCAGTGCTATAATCCAATTGGCTGCTGCTCCCTTTTCATGGACAGGGCAGAGTGCAGAAAAATGCTTTAGGACTTCTGTGGCAAAAGGATTTTAAAAGAGTCCTGGCTGCTCTTTGCCTCCCTCTTAATCTTTTCTAAAAATTTCAGTATTTCCTCAATAAAGCATATTTAAAAAAAAAAATAAGTTTGCAGGACCCTTCCATAGAAAGGATGTTTTGCAAACTGATGCTATAACTTCTCTGAGAGCACCACCAGTTTACACTGGTAAATTGACCAGGAACTCTATGCCCGCTGATCCATATATAAATACACCCACCCACACCTATATATACGCAGTCATCCACCAAGACCAATGTGAAATATTTACATCTGTGTTATGTAGTGAGAGCCAGCCTGCTCTCAACGTGTTCTACAAAAGAAAACAAATGCTGATTTGGTTAATAAAACAGAATCTGACTGGAAATCTCCTCTTTGAAGCTAAATTCTACGTAAGTGCTGTTCTGTTCTGCATTTGCAAGCTGTGTATTTGGGGATTCATAGTGATTTGCAGAGATGCGGTCTCCTGTTCATCCATCCAAGTTGCTCTGTGTCTTCAGATCATCTGATTATTTTGGTTTTAGTAATATACACCAGTCTAGCTGTGCAAGTCAAAGATGCTAGTAATTCTGAAAAACTGCTGACTCTACAGATAATGTTCAATTTGATGGCAAATGCACCACGTGTTCCCACAGTTGAAGAGGGATGGTCACTCCTCACTCATCACAGTATCAATGTGATGCTGAGGTACACCGCTCTGAAGCCTCAGTCCCACAGTGGTCTGGGAAAGACAGCTTTATAGAGTGGTAAAAAAGAAATCAATCTTTAGGGCCAGCTGTGTGAGGAAAATGCCAGGATATTAATTGAAGTAGACAAAGCAGTGTTATAGAACTTATTGCAGCATTGGCACCCTGAAAGTATCTGTTTGATAAAAGATCCTGAATAACAATTTGAACCCTACCAAGAGTTTTGATGTCTGCTGAGAGCTATATTCAAGATCTTTTCAAAGAAGAGGTTCCTTAATGCTTTAACATTCTTGTTTAGCATCAAAGAGTGAGCTTCTATTTATTTGTTGCCCTGTTAGAATAGGACCCCAAGACTGGAGTACTGCCTGAGCCTCTTGGACCTGCAACACGCTACTGGCAGGACTCCCTAAATTCTCAGCACTACATGCAGAATTCTACCACTGTCCAAAACAAGCTGCTTCTGATGATGTGGCAAGGGAGCACAGGATGAAGTTGTGGGCCAGCAGTTCAGAGAGGGCTTCTCCTCTCCCTAGAGCAGAGGTGGGGATTTCTAGGTATCAGCCTGATCAGGTGGGCCCGAGCATTTGGGTGGTGGTGAAGGACAAGCTGCCTGTGCAAACAAATGCAGAAGAGCCTTGCAGAAGAGTGGTTTAGTAGCTGTTTCTATTCAACTGAGTTTGACTTCAGGACAGTCCTTCTGACAGTGATGGATCAGAAAAGGAAATAATAAAATAACAATAATAATAGGTGAATGAGTCATTTTTGGAAAGTTGCAATATTTTGCTGTTTTGTGAGTCAATCAACAAAAGAAAAATGTGAGCCTTGAACTGAGAAAAAAGCCTGGAAAATCAGATAGCACTGGGAAGAAAGCTTACAGGTTTTTATACTTCTCAGGCCACAGGCATAGAATTATTTGTCTTATCTCTACCTTTCCTGCTTATTCTTAACTTGTACTAGATGTGTAAGTGCCCAGTGCTTCATGGTGCCCTAATGCTAGCATGGTGTAAAGTAAGCAAAGGGATGCAGTTGAATCACACCATCCTTCACATCCTCTTAACTTCCATTTGAGAAACTCAGAATGCTGAAAGTTCATAGATATATACTCCAAAGAGCTGAAGTAAGAACATCCTTTTCACCAGAGTCCCAATTTCCACATTTGGTCTGATTTTGGAGTCACTGTCCTTCAGACCTTAGTGGAAGGCTTTTACTTCAAAGAGCGTTGTGAGTACTGAGTTGCTTTTACATCTCAGCTGCTCTCCCTGAGATGACTTTTGTCAGTTTGGTTGTTTGGTTTAGTAGTAATGTTTTTAAATTGAAACCTCTGTGCCCACAAGGCACATAATACAAGAGGCTTTTAAAAGCCAGAGGATAAATAAAACACAACCTTGAATAAACAACAGGCTTTTGTCCTTGTTTCCTTCCCTTCCTTAATGGATGCTGATAAACTATCTGAATTTCTCAGTATATTAATGCCACAATGACAGTAATAGGAAACCCACAACCTCACAATAGCAATGATTTGACCAAATCATTAGCTTTTAGACAAGCAATTATTTCATTCAAGATGTTTTGTAGGTTACTGTGGTCTTTCCAGGTTGCTCTTTTCTCTACCCCATCACTGACTATTTCAGTAGCATGCATTTATCAGAGAAAACTGCTAGGCTCACTCTGGGCTAATATATTTTATGGAAAAATATCATGTTTGAACGGGTAAGCACTTATACGTTCTGCTTCATTACTGATCTTATACTCTCAAGGTAGCCCAGCAAATAATACTACTTATTGTCTGCATCAAAACATTTAAGACTGATCAACAGAAGTACTAACAGGTGTGTTTTTTGGTTTTTTCCACTATGCAGTGCACCAACAAAGTAAAGACATTATTCTCAGAGCCTAGGAGCATACTTCTGTGAAAAACAAGAGAACTTGGAGGAGCACTCTTAGGAGATACCATCTATGCCTTACATGGAATACCATGTCAAGTGTAGGCTGTGTCACTCCTCCTGTCATCAAGCACTACAGCTTTGATTACTGTGCATAGTAATTTATGTATTTCTATTTGTTAATCATGGAAGAAGCCTGGGAATTACTATATGAAGGAGACTGGAATTTCTCACCTGCGTTTCTGTCCCTTTCTTTATGATTATGTGGATGAGGATAGAAAATTCCCCTCGCCTGAGAACAGTTACAGACCTACAGCCATGGTGCTTTTGGCTTTTGCGTGCCAGGTGCAAGATCCGTTGTGCCAGCAGCTCATGGCTCCAGCACTGACATAGAAGCTGCTGATGCTAAACAAATGCCAAAACCTGTACTTATCTCTGAAAGAAGGTAACAAGAGCCACTAGTGTAGAAGCTTCTTTCGGTGTCTCACTGGCAGTGTGATCAGCAAGGCATCATTTTCTGTACCTGCTTTTTGTGCCTTTCATCATGTATCTACCACAGTCATACCCAACCCCTCCTTTGGCAGTGCAGGAATTTCGATGTCAGTGAAAATCAAGCTTGTATGTTAAGGCGATGAAAAAACAAAATCAGCAGGGAAAATTCCCTTCAAGATGTTCATATGCCTCCTTTCTGCTGGAGTAGATTGGTGCCTGTATCCAGGATTTCTGCTTTTCATAGCTATCATCTGTGAGTTCACCTTCCCCATTTGTTCTCTAGACTGTATACCGGGGAAAGTCAAAACAAACTGATCACCCACCCAAACTTTTGTTTTGAGAACATTCCCAGAGCAAGTCACACCCAATTCATTTTTCTTTTTGAAGGTCTCTAAACAAAACAGGCTATGGTTGATAACATAAATGCACAAAGGCAGACATACCACTGAACGTGCCCAGAAAGAGGCAGCAAGCAAAACACACTTGCAGAAAAATACAACTTCGGGCAAGTCAGGACACAGACAGCGTTCATTTTGCATGTCTGTGCACTTAATGTTTATTGCTTGGCAATGGGCTGCATAGTAGAAAAATTGTTTATCCTCTATATTGATCTATTCACTTCTGCTTATTTTATGGCATGTATAACTTTCAACCGAAGTAATAAAGCAGGCCAATTCACACACACACAAAAAAAAATTAAAAAAAAACCATTAAAATATTACAAACAAAATTACTACATATCTAGGAATGAAAAAACAGAATTCAGAGACAAGTGAAAAGCATAATATCTTGTTATGAGAGGAGCAGATGAGCATTGTACTAAAAAGCAGTAATATCTGTCCAGCCATTTGGATTTGAATCCTTTCCTCACATGGTTAAAAAAAAAAAAAAGAAAAACATCAGATGTTACATCATGAGAAACTCAGTTTCTGAACGTCCGTGTTCAGCGGAATATGGATTCCGATATAAACAGGAAAATAGTAGAGGTTTAATGAAATGTGATTGTCTAGAATAAAAAGGAAAATAACTCAGTTTCTTTACATATGTGAAAAGAGATCTGTAACCTAAGTTGAATATATATTTCAATTGTAAAAGCAGTTCATAACTGTGAATTGTAAAGTTTTGATAAAAATTAAAATAATAATAATAATAAATGAAATGTTGGGAATGACACTCAAAAGTCAGAAATCTTCCATCATCCATTGCTTTCTGAATTTCCACACTTACCATAGCAAAGTAGCAGTAGACTGAGGGAAGGGGTCATTCCTGAGTGCTGAGGACCCATTCAGAACCAAAAGTCTGGAGCTGGGCCCTTTCAGTTCTACACCTTTTCTTTGCTTAGGAAGGTGGATGCCCCACATGCTGTAGGCATCCAGGGCCAGGCTGGATGTGGCTCCAGGCAACCTGGTCTAGTGGTTGGCAACCCTGCACATAGCAGGGGGTTGAAACTAGATCATCTTTAAGGTCTTTTCAGCCCAGGCTATTCTTTGATGATTCTATGATTCTTTTTGCTTTCTACGCATATTCTGGACTTTGCAGAGTGCCCTGAGTTTTTCCCTGGGTGCTAATAGTGTGACAAGGAATCAGGTTGTTTACAAGTAAATCTGGCTGAGTTTTGATGAATTCTCTCAGTTATAATGATGGGGAGAAAAATATTGTTCATGGGCTACGTAAACAATTTTAATTGGCTCAGCATCCCAAAATGTGCTTTTTTTGTTTGACTGCCAAGGTTGCTTTCTCTCTTGCTAATTATGTTTCTCTTCAGCTTTCGGTAAAAACAGGAAATAAGACATCCATTACTTGAATGACAAATTTTCAACAAGCCAACATTTCAACATCCATTGTGTAATTTCCGACCTAGAGCCAGCTAGGAGCTAAGTGCCTTTAGAAATGTATGTCTCTTCATACAAGGGTCTGATTGGCCCCACGTGCTGCTAAATAATAGCACGCTATGTTTGTGCTTCTGAAACATGGTCCAGAGGCCTTTCCCAGTGGGTACTGGAGATAGATACACCCCAGTGTATGTCTGATGTTGATTTCCTCTGCCGTGGATGTCTTACTAGGGTCTGTCTGCTGCCTTGGTACTTCCGCTCTGGTTACTGAAACTACCAGCCTCTGTAACAAAACATTTAACTAACTCTGCAGATCCTCTTGGGAGCCTTTTACTTTCCTCTGGCTGATGCTTGTATTCATGGCCATCTCTTGTACTCTCTCCCATACACAGTAGCAGGTTTCTTCTTCCTACAAAGACATCTGGTAACTCAAATTTATAAAAGTAGTAGGTGTATATCCAGGTTAAGTCTTTATCTACTCCTAGTGCAAAAGCTAAAGAGGGAGGGAAGTCATCAGAACAGCTAGCCATGTGTCAGACAGCCATCAGCTCTCTTTAGCTGTCACCAAAGTTCACTGCCTTCGCAGGTCTATTCAGATTAGCTCTTTGTGTTCTCAAGAGAAGTTTAATAAAAAAGCATTTGCAACTTGAAAGAAATGACCATCCAGATTGGCGTACATTTGGTGCAAACAAGATGTCTTCAAAATTGGGGTTATAGAAGCAGCTTTTCTTCTGCAAACTCTTGGACATAGACATTACGGATTTACCTAAGATATCTGAAAGTTAGACTGGCAAGGCTTCAGAAACATTGAAGATAGAGTCTCCCTTCTGTTATATGAAAATACGGTGGTCCCAAGATACAGCACCAGCAAAACAGAGTTAGACTGAGGATTGTATGTATTTTCTTTTTACATCTCTATTTCTTTAGTCCTGATATTGATTTTAAGCTCTGATGAGTTTGTTTTTTTGTTTTTTTAAACAAGTCTTTGTTTGATTTTTTTTTATTTTTTTTTCCCCTGCAATGCCCAGCTTTTTTCGGTTTCAGGGCACACTATGATATCCACCTAGAGTAGCTGCTGTGTACAATTTCACAGTTTGAGTGTAGAGAAAAAGCTCTTACTCCTCTTGTTCAGACAGCTGAACTATAATTGGCGAAGCAAGCAATAGGTATATGCCACACTGTGGGAGTGAATGAGAATGCCCTTTAAATTACCTATAAAACCCTTTGATTCAAACTGCTGATGTTGCCATGGGCAATTTGCTAAGCGTATTGATCATCTTCTGTTTAAATTAAAGTTTGATGTCCTGGAACAGGCTATTCAGCACACAGAGCTAATGGGATGGGATGAGATAGGGGTAGTGAGAGAAACACATGCACACGAGGGAAATGGACTGTGGTCAAAGGAGAAAAAAAGGGGGTTATGTACTGAATAGGTTTCATGGGTCAGTTAGCAATAAATATTGTGATGACAGAAGAGTCTAGCATGGATATTGAAGGAAAAGATTTTTGGTGTGTAATTAAAGGAAAATGGGTATTTTGATAGAAATCTAAAATTTCAGAGAGAGAATGAAACAGTTAAGAAATATTATAAATGTGTGCATACAAACTTAATTTCTGCCAGAAATGTAAAATCTCCCAAACGTGTAATGAATTGGCTTACATACGAGCCATATCATCACTAAGCCAACATGGGCAAAAGCTGATAGGCCTCAGGTAAATGTTGACCAAGAGAAGAAATAGCTCAGAGGGAGGTTATCTCTAATTGCTTCCCTCTGGCCATGTGTATGTCTACTCCTCTGTCTATCAACCATGCAATCATTTGAACTCAAACAAAATTAAAACTTTAGAAGGAAGAAAAATGAGGTTTTCATGAAGAATGATATCTGCTTTGCTGGAATAATGCCTAGCAGGGCCAAGGTTTGTTTTTTTTTCCCTTGACGTAGACAAAAGGGAAAGTGACTTAAAGAAATAAGATGATGAAATATTAAACCTGATTATGTTTGCCAATAATATTTATAGCACATGAATGAGATATCCAGGCAAGAAAAGCAAAATGCACATTGAACTGGTCAGATAGGTACAGGATTATGAATTTTGCCCAGCTCAGCATCAATTTAATTAGTTATGGAAGCAAACAGAAATTGGTCAGACAGAAGTCTAATAAAGTGTATTGAACTAGAGAAGATCTTCAGAGAATGACAAGGAGAGACCTCTCCTTAGTGATTAATTAGTTCAGGTTTTCTGGGGCTTCCTTTTAGTGTGTGAATGTAAATTTCTTTGCAGAAGGGTAGCAAGGAGCTCTTACAAAACTCATGGATGCAGTTGTCTTTGAGTTTTGGGTTAGAACTTTGAGTTTTAAGGGGAGTGTGGATTATGAGGCTGTGGTGTGGACCATCTCCAAGCAATAGAAAGTTAAGGTCAAAAATGTTGACAGTATCGACTGATACTGGTATTTGACTTGAAAGTAACAAAACAGTTACTTCAGCAGGACTTCCTATTTAAAACTAATATAAGAAGTATCCAGGTATCTCATTTCCATGTTTTCTAAAAAGAAATAAATGTATAGATAGTATTGGTTAGTGGATAAGCCCATCCACCTGGCATCAATTACAGCACATCTTTGCAGCTTTATTTTGTTAAAGGGGTGGAGATCTTGTTCCTCTATGCTAAAAGCCATTGAGGGGGAACTGTAGGCTTGTGTTTGCCTTGCATATGCAAGTGAAGTGAAATTGAAAGTGATGAAGCCCTCAAGCTATATGTCTACAGTCAGATCCAGAGCTTCCCCTAGGAAAGAAGAAAACAAAGGTAATGACTGCTTCTATAGAATGCTGTGTAATAAGAGAGGCTTTGGAACACAGTTGCACATTCATGATTCAAAAGAATATTTAAGAATTTCTGGATAACTTTCAACTGAAGAGGAATTATTCCTAACAAGTTAGTCAAGACACTATATTTACTGGTATTTATTTGTAGATGTGATCTTATTTCCCCTACTGTTGGCAGAGCTTCATGTTTGGAATACAGGTGGAAAGAACTGTAATTGAGTTTCACCATTGCAGGGTTCTGCAGAGCTTCTATAGTTTGGCTTTCTACTTAGGGAGGTTATCCCTACCAAAGTCATTCCTCTTCAGGATCTCGCTGTGGGCAAAATCCTCTGCATCCTTCTGGGCTGGGTTGAAAAGCATGCTGAGAATCTTAAATGTAGTCAGACTACTGACCAAGATCTCAACCAGATTTGCTCTATCAAAGCATAATTGAGGATGTATATTTTATGTTCATGCTGTATTTCAACATGTAAAATTTTTGTGGGAAGACTAATAATGTGAAATTCAAGGTCAGCACAAGGCTTATAGCCCCAAATATTTGTGATTAAATATTAGGCAAGTTTCTATGCTGTACCAGTGTCTTTGTACTGGATGATCCTCCTTCGGTCATAGCAAGAAGCAGGTACCACTCCTGAATCTGAAGGAACAAAAGCACAGGTGTTCCAATCTCAGTAGCAGTACTTACAGACTTGATTACAACACGCTGGAGAGTTGTTGTGAATCCAGAGCCCTGGGAAAAGCATGTGGAAGAAACAACTGAAGAACAGACAAGGAAACCCAGATACCAACATCTGAAAAGCAAAGTTTGGACTGTGCATCATTGGAAGGTAGTTTTATTATCTCTGTTGCATTTTATACTGTTACAGGATCCAAGCATCCCTTTGATGTATTTTAATCGTGGTCATGCTTGGTGGCAGAGAGACATCTCTCCCACCCCCAGCCGGTCTCAGGCTTGCATAAAGAGAATGGTGTAGAATGGCTTGTGTTTGTGAAGAAAGCATTCTTGCTTTTAAATGAGGGGAATTACCTTTTGTCTGACCATGATACTTATGTTACAGCAAGCAAGAAAGAGTCCCATGCTAAATTTCACTTGGCTTGTAAAACTACAAGAACACAAGGAGGGACAAAACTCTTGGGAGAAAAGACTTGCGGCAATAGCAACGTCCTACTATCCTTCACTCACAGTGGGGTCACAAAGAGGCAGGGGATTACCGGAGCATGAAGGGAAAGCATGGTGAAAACAAGCAGCCCAAGCTGCTGGCTACCACACCGCACAAAGAAGCGTAGCTCTGGTACCCAGCAAGCTCTGATGCCCAGGAAGAGCTATCGCAGGAAACCATCTGTACCGGGCAGTGAGGGAGGCACCCCATGCCGCAGAGGCTGCAGGAAGGCAGCTCTGCAGGAAGTTGGGCCAGGCCAGCTGCCTCTGCAAACATTTATTTCTCTCCCTGACAGTCTTCTCCTTGACGCTCTGCATAAATGACATGGGGAGGAAGTAAGTTGTCAATTGAAAATTGTCGCCTATTATTAGCTGTGGAATGCAAAGTGCTTTAGTTGAGAAACCAATGTGTAACAGATTTGCATTTATTTCCTGTAACTGTAGTTAACAGGAAATTTATTTGAAATACAAATAATTAGAAAACCAGTGTGACCCTTTCCTGAGAAATGTAATTTCTGACAGCCCAGAAATTCATGCTCAGTGTTTTTTGAAATCTAGAAAACACAAGAGCTTTGAAAGGAAGAGTGAAGAGAATTGGTCAGAAAAATAAATTAGTGGACAAAGTCTGGTAAAAACTTTAAGCAAGTCATGGAAATCAGTGGTGCAGAATGCACTTTTAGAATCGCGATGGAGGAAGCAAAGCCAACTCCTCCCTTCAGATTGGAATGATGTGCTTTTCATGGCTAAATTATGACTGATGTTTGGCTAATTTGACCAGAGAGGTGGGAAGAAAATACAGGGATTTGTGTTGAGATTGAGATTGCAAACTATCACATTGTTCATAATTATTACTTCCCCATCCCAGGAGGTATTCAGAGCCAGGTTGGATGGGGCCCTGGGTGGCCTGGTCTAGTATTACATATGGAAGTTGGTGGCCCTGCCTGTGACAGGAGTGTTGGAGCTTCATGATCCTTGAGGTCCCTTCCAACCCAGGCTATTCTTTGATTCTATGATGATTATTATTAGGGGATTTCTCCCACTTCAGAAATATTCTTCTGCCCCAGGCCACAGATGTGTAATTATTATAATTCCTTTTAAGTAAAATAACCAAAAGACGTTTAGAATATTCCATGTGTCTACATTACACACTTGGGCTGACTCAGCCATGTCAGGCAGAGGTATAAGGAGGCATGATGCCTGATCAACACAGCAGTTTTGGCAAAAGCTCCTAGCACAGAATAATTTATACCAGCGGAATTGTACTTTTGCCAACACAGCATGTTTCATCCGAGTAAGGCTGGAATAAACTCTTCCAGAAGAGGCTTAAGATTTAAGGTACAGCTACGAAATCACGTATTTTGCTGGTAGGATATAATAACACAACAAACTATTCCTCACTTAGGTCTGTCCCAAGTCTCCTGCTCAGCAGGTAGCAATTAAAACAGGAAACCAGACGTCAAAAGGCAGCAAACAAACCTCTGAGTCTAAAAAGGAATCTTTAGAAGCTGTGATCCCTCCAGCAAATAGGAACAGTCGGTGTCTTCCTGCCAAGCTGCTGATCTGCAACAGCACTGACAGCCCTCACAGGCCGCTGAATAGCTGCAGAAGGGGGAGAAATTGTGAAATAGGCTCAATCGGTGCTGAAATGAGGAAGGAAATGCGAAATGCTAAATGATTTAATTTTCTAAGTTCACTTTGTTCCCTACAGATAGACTTAGAATCGGAGCTGATTACAGTGCCTTGTTTTGATTAACAGACAGAGAGGGAGAGAGATCTGAGGCAGAGATACTTCTATCAGTTTCAAAGTGTTTCCACATCTTGTAATTCATTTTCATAGAGGGGTCAGGAATTCAAAGGATGTTTATCTTTCATGCTTTTTAGCTAAAAAAAAAAAGAAAAAGATTCTTAGTGATGCTAGTTTAAATCTAGCTCACTCTACTGACCTTACATTTCTTATACTTCAGTGGAATTATTCCAGATTTACACCAGTGTGAGTAGGTATGCTTTACCCTATGCTAAATGAATTTACAAGTTTAAAACTCTATACATGCTGATTCAACTTCTTTGGGAGCTAGATGAAACTTATTGGTCATAAATGATTTCAGTTGTGTTTCAGCTTTACATACTCCATCAGGTGGGTTTACTGCGTAATGCTGCCAGAATTTGGAAGTTAATGGGCCTACTGCAGTCCCAGGTGCACCCTGGGATGCTGTTGAGATCTCGGTCCCACAGACCATCACTCCTTTCTGTGGTGCCTGACAAATCCAAGCACCTCTGTACTGCTGCAGGAGATTAAAGCAACATTTCTTTTGTACTACCCAGTAATCTTTATGCTCGGTGGTAAAGTTAATGTACGGGTTTGTCATTCAACTCATTTCACGCAGGCTGCCAAAGAGCCTTCAGAGCACAGTGATGTCCTGCTACTGCCTCAAGCAGATCTGAGCCAGCGTTCTGGAGGTAAAAGAACTACACACTCATTTGTTTCTGTTTCAGAGAGGCTGCAATGGAGAAAACAATCACTGAAGAGCAAAGGCAGTCACCATCACTTCTAAATGAATAATTTAAAAGCACCTAGGATTCCTGATGCCCTGTCCTGTCGTGACTACTAGGAAGCATCTACACCCCCTGAAGTCTCTGATTCTTGAGAACTGCAACTCTCTTGAGGCTTGGAAAAATGGAAAAGGGGAGAAATGTGTATTAGACAGCTCTGTCCTTTAGTGAGTGTGTTGCTTTTAAAAACGAATGAAGACAGGCATACAGAGCCTATTAGTTGTTCCACATACACATTCATTGGGAAGAGAATTAGTTTCTGGCTAGTGCACAGCCACTGGGTGATACAAAGGAAAGACTCCTTTAATCTTCTGCGGCAGTATAGCAATGTCCAGGCTTGTCAGAAGCTGCAGGAGAGTGATGGCCCTGGTGCTGACAGTCTTCTAATTGGGGACTAGAGGGGGCCAGCAGAAAGCAGCTATAAAGGCTATGTTTGTGCCAAATGTGTGGCCAATATAAAGAGAGATTCGTAGAGGAATGGAGAGGGAGAATGTGGCGGCACTGCAGTGCTGGATGCTGTCCTAGCCCAGCAGGGCTCACGCTTCCCAGCCAGCACTTTGATGGCACTGAGGCTTCCAGCAGCTGTGGAGAGCTGCAGCAGAGAGGTCTGGCTGGAGTCAGCAGTACTTAGAGCCGGATGGCCTGGTTGCTCTGCAGTGGAGGGATCTCTCTGTCCTGGCAGCGGGACTCGTGCTCACAAATTGGCTAGGAAATAGGAGGCACAGGGCCTGCAAAGATTAGAAAGTGAATAAACGCCGTGGCTTTGTGTGCTGGTAGTCCATTTCCCTCACTCTGCACTATGTGCTCCCAGTACTGTGCAATGCCCTGCTGGAGTCTGGCAACCTGTGGTCATCAGTAATGTTTGCATTGGCTACTGCTTCCCCAAAGACGCCGTGAAGCAGTGGCAGAGCTTTTGGAACCCTTTGGAGCCCTGGATAACACAGGTGGCTTCCTAATACTGTTTTCACTTCCATATTAACAGAAGATGCCAAGTAATTCCACTCTGAGACCTTGATGAAACTCACCTGAGCTAACATGTCACTTAAGGCTAGCTGATGATATGCATGTGACATGCATGTATTTGCCACACACTCTGCCTGGCCAGCTCCAGAACTGAGTGAATGGGAATAGGAAATGAGGAATTGAAACCACAGTTCAATCTGAAAATGGTCAGACCCTGTGGCTGTGGAATGAAATGCCTGATCTAAATATAAGTAAAGGCTGCCCAAAATGCTTGGAAGCAGAACTGGCAGGATGGGATGGGCACCCTATCCCAGCTGGAGCCTCTGATAGAGGATGAAATAAGAAGAGAGACTTCATGATGATAATTTGAGCAGGTGATATCAGTGAAGGAGACTAAATGTCCCAAATGGGCTAAGAAACTGGAAGGTAAAGCTCTGGGAAACAGTGCACTCAGGAGGAAAATGTTTGTTGTTCTTCAGGGCTTGTTTCCAAACCGAGAGTGGACTTAACTGTGCTTCCTGAGTCTCCCAGCCAGCCAGCATGAGGTCCAGGCAGAACTTCTGTTGGTGACAGCAGAAAGGCAAATATCAGCATCTGATGGAAGTGTCTAGCAGAGGTAGGAACAAACTGTTAGCAAACTTCTCAGCATCCCAGCTCTCCTCCCTTGGCATACACATGGCCTCTCCACAGCCTGCAGTGTGGGGAGACACTGCGGAACCCCTGTAGGGGTGGCCTTGGGATGGGAAAGGCACTTCAGGGCTATAGTCAGCGCACAGAGCAGTAAGGAGAGCATCCTACATCAGGATTCCCATGGCTGTACCCTGAAGGATTGTGCTAGGATCATTCCAACCCTCATGGGAAGTCACCAGGGCTCTAAAAGCCAGGTTGTGTCAGGACTGATGAATATACTGACGAGCAGAGGAGTTTGGTGGGGCCACTGTAAACAAGAGATGCAGTGGCAGCACAGAGAGATACCAGTTGGGCCGCAACCAACTCTGTTTTCTCATTTAAATAATGCAGACTTATCTGCACTGAGAGGAAGCCAGGCAATTGGTGCCCATAGCACTTAGAGGCAGCGAATAATTTGGTCAGTGGTGGAGTGCAGCATGTTTGACTAGCATCTGTGATAGCTGGAAATTTACCCATCCAATTTTCTCCTCTACCCCAGCCACAAAGGGAGATCACTCCAATTATTCTTCAGACAGAATTAAGGCTGATGTTTACCATTATCTCCCTGGTAACCTTCTTCTCATGACTATATTATGCGACATAATTGCAGAGCCTCCTCAGCTCACTGGGGCTGTTATTAAAGGCACTCTGCTTCTTTTTCCCAAGGTCAAGGTTAATAATTAGGTGGCTGGTATGCTTGCGATGGAGCCTTGTCATATAGAAAAGAGAAGCAACTCAAAGGCTGCATCAGGCATTCCCAAGTCCAAGAGGAAGTTCCTGCTGCATGTTACAAGGTCTGCTGAAGGTGGCCCAGTGGAGTGGGGTAAATTAGTGAATAAGAAGTGCTCCTGCACACTGGTCCACACCTAAAGCTTGGTTAGGTTCATGATATAAAGCACACCATGACTTTCTATAGGATGACAGTGGGCGTGGTGAGATTTGAAGCTGCAGCTTCTAGAATGAGGAGATGAACTCAGTACAATTTTTATTTGAGGTAATGTAACAAGAATACATTCTTCTGGACTTTTCTCCAAAAATTCATGGTACTTGTATCTTAAGTGTAAGAATATTATGCAGTCCTTAGGCCATATATTTTGAGACTATTCATGTGCTATGCATGTTAAGGGAGGTGCTGGAGCTGCTGTCCCTGGAGTTGTTCAAGAAACACGTAGATGTGGCACTGAGAAGCATCGCTCAGTGGTCACGATGGTGATGGGTTGGTGGTTGGACCAGATTATCCTAATGGCCTTTTCCAACCTTAATGATTCTGTGATTCGTTGTGAAGCCAGGGATACCAAACTAGCTCATCAGAACTACCTCCCATTGCATTTGTTTTGGGAAGACTGACCTGTTGCACATTAAATGCCCAGAACTGATTAAAAGCATAAATGACATTGCATAGAGGAACAGCAAGACCGATGTATTCCTGGAATGATGTTAGTCTTCCTTGTGTAACACCAAGGTACTACATTTACCTGGTGGCCCTCAGGTAACATGAAATAGTTCATCAGCTAGATCAGTAGTAATCTTGAAAGGCTACCTTTGTCTAGAAAACAGCTCAGAAAGCTGCAAAACACTGAAGAATATAATTTACAAGTCTGTATGTGTCTCTGTGTGTTTACAAATACATACACACATACAGAAATGCATAATTATATACACATCATAAATACAGATATAAATATATATACATAGACAGGGAAGCCTGAGCAGAAGTTTCTGGTTGGTCTGTGACTCCCTGTGAAATTTTCTCTGAGGGCATTTCTTCCCCAGTCACTGCTTATTTTCTAAAAGGAAAGCATTCCGAGGTCAGACTCAAAGCTTCTGCAGGTTAATACGTGTATTTCTTCTGGCATGCATGGACTTCGGATGAGACATTTAATTCTGAAATAAAAACTAGTAGTGTGCTGCTGGAGTGACTTACATGCCTAATAACCACAGGGGAGAGTACTTAGCACAGAAAAGGTGCAAATTGCTTGGAAGAACTATACTGTAGAGCAGTAGCCTTATGGAAAAAATGACATGGTAATTGGATCTGGCTGGTGTGCAAGGCAGCAAGGGCTTGATGGGAGCAAGGGAAATCAATAACAGAAAAGAGAGGAAATGGGGAAGGGGAAACCTTTCACATTTCTTCAGTGAAGCATCCCTTCATCTGACTGCCTGTAACTTACTTGTCATCATATGTGCTGTGACCTGCAGTCAGAGATTTCTCTCAGCTATAAACGCAGGCTGGTTTTTCATCTTAATTGCTTGCTGAAGAACATAAGGCACAACAAAACAACAACTTGTTACCCCTCAAACTTCTTTATGCACCAGATTTCTTATCTGAAAGTCCGGACCTCACAATCCCAGGGCAAACCTCACCCTCACTGTGGTTTTTATTGTTCTGGTATGTTTTCTTCCAGTTCAAAGGAAAGGTTAACCTGCTAAAAGAAAAGTGTGTTCTTATCCCAGAGTCTTTAAAGTCCTCTGAATCACACTTTGCTAAGCCTCCAAAGACTTTAAGGTTTGTGCCTGTGGTCATCACTCAAGAAGAACTCTTTATCTTTACTTTCACCACTTCCATTCTCAGGAAAGTTAGAAAATATGCTAGCTAGCTGGGAGAGTGGTAGGAGCCTTTGTTAGGAAGAAAACTAGCACTTGCGGAGACAGGATGTATAACAGAAATTATTGTCTAAAAAAAGAGATTTCCAGGTCTATGAAAAGGCAAAAAAAACATCAAAACCCCTTCTTTTATTGATGTGGTGTCTTGCATGTCTATAATATTATATTATACCTTGTCAATATGGTGCGCTATTGATATGACACTGATTCTCCAGGAATGTCAAATGTTGTCAGAAGTAGCTGATTTCTACTGAAGCATTCTGTATTCACCAGGGAGACCAGAGATTGGCAAACATGATTGCTCCTAAGCCTCCTAACCTGTTGCACAGTGTCAACGTCATGTCAGAAAAACCCAAAACAAAGCAACAGATGTCCTTTTTTTTTTTTTTTTCTTAAACATCACCCATGGATTTGGCACATCAAAGCTTCAGTTCAGTGAGTAGTGGTGGGAAAGAGGTTCTCTATTTCATAAATAGGTGAACCAAGAAGGGAGTCAGGCAGGGCAATGATTTTTCTAACCCTGTATTGTGACCGTGGCAGACAATAACACAAAATACAGAAATCTGTATTTCCTTTTCTCTGCCAGACTTTGCATTAATCGTTCAACTTCAGCCGTGGTCTTGACATTACTATCCTATAGAAGATACTAACAGAAAATCTAGGCCACCAGCACTGAGATCTAATTCTCATGTCTATGCAGAGACTTAAATCCTCATAAAGTACATTTTAGGCAAAAAAATGTTACCAGCTATGAAGGACAGCAAAGTTAATCTTCCCTATACACAAGCTTCTCTAAATGAGAGAGACCTGAAATTATTCAATGTTATCCATAAGCTCTAGAGAGAATAAAACTAGGATATACCAAAGAAGTACATGCAGGAGCAGAGATCCTGAGACTCTCTCAAATGAGCAGAGTTCCAAAACAAAGCTGAAAATACTCAGTCCAGGAGGGGCTGGCTCTTTGGAAATGGATGCATTTTACTATTTCTTTGGATGACACCACTCATGGAAACATTATAGTTTTAGATGGAATGTTCCTATTGAAAAATACAGAGAAAAGTCCAGCCTGTTTCTTCTAAGTACTGAATGCTTAACACAGTAGCACTGGTTTTGATCTCAGCTGTGCTCCAATAATTAGTCCATAGTAGGATCTACATTACTAAAATTTAATTGAAACCAACAGTTATCCCTTATGATTTTTAATCCATCAGCGAACACAAAAAGCTGCACTAGAAAATGCTGGAAAATACAGCCTCACAGAGAAAGGGACAATGGAAAGAAAAGCCCTCACTAAAAATAGTACCAGTCTTTTTGTCCCTGTGCAGGAAATGTAGGCACCACAAATTCTAGCCTTAAATAATGCTTTGTCTTTGTGAACGTTTTTCAGCAGGAGGCAAAAGTAAATCAATGACTGATTCTGCTGAGGGAAGTAAACATTTACAGATGGGAAAACTGAGGCACAAAGATATTAAGGGACATGCCCAAGATGAAAAAGAGAAGCCACTCTTCATCACTGCTCTCATCTGTTGCTCTGGGACATGAGATCCTTGGATGGACATGCCAAGGTTCACTGTCCAGAGTGAGAGATTAAATACAAACCCAATAAAGGAAAATTGAAATGTCTCCCCCAAAAGTGTATGCTTTTGATCCCCTAAGGTGTTAGAAGAGATGGCTCTTGCTGGTTTTTTACAGTGAATCCAGTAGAAATAGACAGCCAAGGCCAGCTCAGAAACCTGGAGAGAAGGTTTTTGAGAAATTACATTCAGGAAAACCCAAGAGCAGTTTGGTACTCCCCATCAGGACAGGACACTGACTCCTGATGTACAGAGCCAAGCACTGCCTGGTGCCTTTGCAGTGCAGTATATTCAAGATACTATAACTTTGATCCCCATTGCTCTTTGCTTAAGCAGATTGAGCTCAACCACTGTCCCACTAAGCCTGGTGGAGCAGCAATCAGGAGACTGACTATTTATTTGCTCCTACTAGCTCTTCCCATACTGTTTTGCCTCTCAGAGGAAAGAAAGAAAATAAGAAATAACTTTGTGATCATTGTTACAGCTCTTTACACTGGGAGATAGGTGGTGTCTATGGGAATACGTGATGATGCTAGCACCATCATGAGGATTACACTTAAGGAGTTGGCTTTTCTAAGAGGTTTGATCTGGGTCTGAAATGTGTCAACATCTCTGTTTTTGTCCCTCACCAAAACTGGTGACTGAGTTCACCTCTTTCAGATAGACAGAGGTCTTAAGATATTAATTTCCTGTAAATTTTGGAAAAGTACATAGAAGAGAGGGAGCGTGCCAAAAGAGCTGTAGCATATGCACAGCTATGTCCTCTGAAACCAGAAAATGCACCTGGCCTTAAGGAATTGTTCACGTTATCCCATCAAGAGCCGTTCAGAGTATGACTACCCCAATCGTCAGGGAAATTGTGACTCAGAGTTTATACTTTATTAAACCTTGAGACATGGGGCTAGGAGAAATCTAGCTCAGAAATGCTTTTTCTTTTCTTTTTCCCCCGCAAACACATTTCAAGTTCTTATGGTTGTTTTTGATACATCTTTAAAGCCAGTATAAGAAATGAAATGTTCATCATGCTGTCCACGGAACCTGGCGAAAGAGCTGCACTATGACAGGAACATTTGGTTGTGAGAGCGGCTGCCGTACTGTAACAGCTTAAAGAATAAGAAAGACGTATTCTAATGACCAGTGATGGCTCTAAAGCATTGCGAGAACTCAGTTCAAAGCCCTTGAAAATGAATAACAGTCCTTCTGCTGACGTTACTAATCTTTGGATAGGGCTCATTAATGTATTTCAGATATTATAAACCCGGTGCCAAAAAGATGAAAAAATTAAAATGTTCTCATAAAAATAGACATCAAATGTATTTCTGTTCTGGGAATTGATATAGAAGCTAAATGCTTCTGCTAGTGCTTTACTGCTGATCTTTTCTTACTGTTTCTGAAGGAATTAGGGGGGCGAGCGGCTCATTTCAGCCAGGGCTCTGCCTCCAGCAGCCACCGGGATCTCATGACTCACAGTCTGGGAAAATGCTATAACCACTGTAATAGTTTTCACTCTGGCCCTGTAAATCAGCTCTTTCCGGGACGTGCTCTGCTGATGGAGAGGAGGGGGAGGAAGGATGGGAGTGGAAATAGAGACATTCAGGCAAGAGTTTCCCATCTTTAGCTTCCGTGTGATTCATTATGGATCAATATTGTACTCTCGAGCTTTTATAGCTCATTAACACTAAGCGGCGTCAAGATATAAATTTGTTATAGTGCTTACCGAGAACTCGGGGGCATCTGGAAGCAGACACCAGCGACCAGTGACTCTGGGACACAACGAGATACAAGGGAAGCACAGTTTAGTTGACCGATTTGCGCTCTAGGTAGAAAACAGCACTCGAGTTCTGACCCAGCGCCCGATCTCCAGGTGCCGTAGCGAAACGTGCGTGGTGTAGGGCGTGTGTAGGGGCTGGAAAGGACGAGGAGAGGGAGCGTGACGGCCAATGTGATTCCGCGTGCGGCCGCGATGCCGACAGCTCGGAGCCGGCCGAGGTTTCCCTCAGCCCTTCGGATGCTTTCAGGTCGCGCACCTCCCCGGGAGCCCCGAGCAGCGGTGCGGTGCTGCTCCGTGACGTCGCGATGTGAAAACGCAGCGTCAGCTCGCAGCCCCGGCTGCGGAGAGCCCGAGCTCTGTCTCTTTAAGAAGCCGAGCGAGTCGTGATGCCGCTGTTTGTGTTGCTAAACCCCCAGGAGTCCAGTTAAGAAACGGGCAGCTGTCTCTTTAAGCGTGATTTCCTTCTATTGTATTTGAATCGTGATCAGGAAAAAGGAAATGAAACCGGAGAGCCGGGGCCGCGCCGCGCAGCACTAATAGCGATGCCGAGCTCCCCGGCCGCAGCACCCGCCCGGCTCTGCGGGGCGAGCTGAGAGCCGCGGCCGGGCAGGCGCCGGAGAGCGGCGGGCAGCGGCGGGCAGCGGCGGGCAGGCAGCGGTGGCCGCGGTAGTCGCCTCCCGTCCGCCCGCAGAGCCGCAGCCGGGGGAGCGGCCCCGCCGCCCGGCGCGCAGGAGGAGCGCGGCGAGGATGGGAGGTTAGAGCCCGCGGGCAGCCCCGCCGCCGGAGCCCGGCAGCCGCCCCAGCCCGCGTTTGTGTCTCTCTTTGGTGTTGCAGGAGGAAATCCTGTGAATGTCATTGGGGGGCGGAGGGGGAGCGCGGCTGGTGACAAGGCGTCGAGAGCAGACGGCCTCTGCGGGGGCAGCGGGGGCAGATCGCATCACAGGCACGCTACAAAGGAGCCATCCCTGCCAATGTCATCTGCCATCGAGAGGAAGAGCCTCGATCCTTCCGAGTAAGTGGCATCTTTTCTCCCGGCCTCCCCACCCCTCCGTTCCTCGCGGTGCCACCGACGGCAGCTGGTCGGCTTCGTACCGACCCCGCGCGCCCCTCGGCTGCCACGGGGACGTCCCTCCGGCGGGGATCTCCGGGGCCGGAGCCCGGGTGCTGGACAGGCGGGAGGCGGCTGCGGGCTCAGCTCCGGGCCGGGCGCTTCCCGCCGCCCCCGGGTTGCGGGACCCGCTGCGGGGCTCTCACCCAAGCTGAAGGCGGTGGTCGTTCCGGGTTCCCCGGACCTGCCCCGCTCTCTTCGCCGATTATAGCGAAAGGTCGGAGCTGTTATCTGCGGGTGCCCGACTTCCACATTTACACAACGCGAGGCGCTTTGCAACTTTCAAGGGCTTTGCTGGGGGAGGCGTTGCGCAAAGGGCGTGCAGGGGGACCCCACGGTATAGGTGGTGCGAATTCCCCTCCGTGTTTTTCATGTTCGTGGAAAGGGTCGACCCGCAGGTCCCGTCCCGCAGCCGATTCTGTGCAGCCCTCCCGCACATGCAAGCACCGTCCTTGCGAGGGGCGATGGCAACTCGGCTTAAAACAGCGCTGCGCGCCTTCGTAGCTGCTGTTACACCCGTCTGGAATCGTGATAAGAGCGAAAGAAAGAAAATCTCCTTTTTCAGATAGCACTTAAAACGTAGCTCTTAGTTAAGTTTGGTCGTCCGCGGTTTGTTTCCTGTGAGATATTCAAATGCTGTCTCTTGAAGCTGCGAGTGAGCACAGGGGAACCATCCCCACTGCGGGTTAAATCAATTCCTGCCGTGTTGCTTTTGATGTCTTGTGTGCTATGTTTTTTCTTTTATCGTCTATGAGAAATCATCGTCTGAACTCCTGAGTGTCGATGTCCCAGTTTGCGCTGCAGCATTTTAGCAGTATTTATTTGCTTTCCTGCTTGGTGTCCTACTGGCTTCGCTGGCACGCAGATATGTGGACATCAAAAAACCGGTACAGAAGAAAGAAATTCTGTTCCTCAGAAACATGCGTGGGGCTGTTACAGGGCTGCCTTGTGATTCCCAGAACCTGTGAGACCAAAATATTTTGGGGCTGCAATCTCCCATTTCGCATGATGACCAATAAGGGACACTAAGGTGCGTTCCCTTGTAGCTGCGTGTTCTGTTGGGTGGCACGCAGAGCTCATCTGAGTGGAGCCCACTCTCTAGGAATGGAACTGTGGGGCTCAATAGAGAAAGCTTGGAATAAGCAGGGCCTGCTCCTGCCCACAGCCCAGGCTGCCTGGAATTTCAATGGGAGCTTACAGAGCCTGGGCAGCACTGCTGAGGCCCAGCAGCTTGGGCATTGGGAAAGCAGTGGGCTGAGCACATCATCTCATCACATCTCAGGGCTCAGCTCATGAAAACTACAGGATCAGTTTCATAGCACAGAAGATGTTGACCAGCCGTCATTTCTCCATGCTGAACTAAGTCATATTTCCCTAGAAAACTGCTGATCCAGTAAAAAATGTATAGAGCTCCTTGAGGCAGCAGCTATAGGAGTTCTCCTGTTGCCTGCTGGAATCCCAGAGCAGCCCGGTTCTGCTCTGAGTGAGAACCCCAAATAGTCTGGGACTCTGCTCTGCCTCCTGTTGGGCACTTTGGTCATGGTCTAGTAAAGCACATAAACCTAAATGTACAAACCTGTGGTTTTCTTTCCAATAGCAGAGGGCTGAAATGATACAGATGCTAAAGGACTTATCCCAGAGTCTTCTTATAAGCTTCCCTGGGGTCTGGGTGAGGGTCTGGGTCACTGCAGAACTGAGCTTACCTGCCTTCCTTTTAGCTTTTTAAATGTCAGTTGAAATCTGGGCTTCATTAACAGCAGCAAAGCTGGGCAGCAGCTACATTTGTTGTAGTTATTTATTTAATGCTGCTCAGTGAAATAACATCCCCGGACTCAGTCTTCAAATTTACATTCCCCAGAGGAAAGCTGGCTGCATGTAGTTTCCCTTAGGTACTTTTCTAGACCCACAGTCCTCTGTGAGACAGAATTCCCTTTGCTCCCAAGCAGCACAACAGTCAAAGCTGAAAGCATCAGGTCTACACGATGGGCTTGTGTACTTCAGGGTGCATGCACAGGTGCTTTATAGGGCTCTTCAGTAAGTTAGAGGTAGATCCAGATGCTGTCTGAGTTCATACAGACATCTATAGTTAAATCCTAAAAATACTGGGGGAAAAAAAAGCTTTTTTTTTTTTTTTTAATGGAAACTAAAGCCTGGCTATGTGTTGTGGGCAAAACAGATTTACTGGAAAACAGAATACAGTCAGAACTTGTAGGACTGTGGTGGTTGGTATTTGTCTGCCTATATGGACCTAACTAGTGTTTTCATAGCGAATCCAGGCACCTTTTTGGAATAAGTGTCTGAAAAAGTGCAGTCTTCAATCACATGAAAATCATGTTGTTTGAAGTATATGTATTTTTAAGAACTGTGTGGATTGAGCCCCGTGATGAGCAATTTGTGTTTGTCCAGCAGAAAAAAAAGGAAGTATCTACACTGGCAGGAATGCTCTATTAAGATTGTAGGTGTATTTACACTAAAAAATACTCCTGGGTGATAAAGAGATCTTTGTGTTTACGTGTTATCCTTTGAAGAAAAATATAAAACAAGTTAGCAAATATTTGGCTACTTTTATTAGCTCCTTATACTTTAAGTTATCCCAATCTCCTTAAAGCCCAAGAAGAGTGAAGTCCTGCTCGCTCCCTCTCATGTTAGAGAGAGAGAGGTAAATTGTTCACTCCAGAGAAAAAATGGGAGAAAAAATGAGAGCGTGCTCTGTGTTCTCACCCGACCCATCTGCCACTGTGTTTCGTTTTGCTTTTCCTCCTCCTCCTTCTCACTGGGATGGCGGCAGCGTGTTTCCCTTCTCCAACGCCCCTTTTGTTCACAGGGAGCCGGTGGACGAGGTGCTGCAGATTCCCCCCTCGCTGCTGACATGCGGGGGCTGCCAGCAGAACATCGGGGACCGCTATTTCCTGAAGGCCATCGACCAGTACTGGCACGAGGACTGCCTCAGCTGCGACCTTTGCGGCTGCCGGCTGGGAGAGGTGGGGAGGCGGCTGTACTACAAGCTGGGCAGGAAGCTCTGCCGGAGGGACTATCTCAGGTATGCGGCCTCCCAGCCCACTTCTCATAGAATCATGGAATCGTGTGAGTTGGAAGGGACCTTAAATGTCATCTGGTCCACCTCCCCTGCAATGAACGGGGACGCCTACGCTAGATCAGGTGCTCACAGCCCCGTCCGGCCTGACCTTGGGTATCTCTAGGGATGGGGCATCCACCGCTTCTCTGAGCAACTTATTCTACTCACTTTCACTTCTTTCTACCATTTCAGCTTTGTCTAACAATTTAAGGTACAGCTACTGAAAAAAGGATCATGCATAATTCATTTTGGCTAATCTTAGATGTAGAGTTTAAGAGTAATGGGGTTTGCTCAGTGCTGCTGCTCCCCGGATAGCTGAGCCATGTCAGTGTGGGGTACTGCCAAGCAGAAATTGGGAAGCAGTGAAGAATTTCAGGAGGACCTCCCCACCCAAGCTGACTGCAAGTCAGCTCCCCAGAATGGCTTTAAGCAGTTCTGTGCCACTCCAGGCATTGCTTTGGAGCTGAAAGTTATATAAAAGCAGGTGCTGAGATTGGCTACTGATGAAAGATCATTTCGTTCTCTCATTTAAGAACATGGTATCCAAGGTAACTGAATTTAATTCATTTTCCTGATGTGGTAATGTCAGCCCTATAAGAGACGCTTGATTCCACCAAGCAGTGAGACTGCTGTACTTGTTTGGTTCTGAAGTGACAGCCTTTTGTACATGGATCGATCCATGTCTTTTTCTGCATCACTGGTAACTTATCTTCAAGCAGAAAGACATCATGTGCTGGATGTGTAGTGTGGAGCTGCAGCCGGTACAGGGAAGTTTGGTCCTGTTAAGCTGGACCCAGTGGAGTTTTCAGCAACATCTATCTTCCTATCTGAATTGCCATAATTTTTAAGTAAGAAAGGATTAAACTGGGAATAATATATTTCACAAAACATCCTTAATAAAGGATCTCTGTGTTCTCAGTTATAGAGAAGTGTTTTGACCTTAGCTGCGCTGGCTGTATCCCATTTGTCCCAATGGACCCCTAATATTGCGGGAAGTTTGTGGAACAGGCTTAAGACATTGCATATATTTTCAGCTACCTTACTGAAGTCTACAAAAATTAAAGCAGCATTTCAGAGGAGCTCCTAGCGATTGTGTTCCAGAACTTACTGATGGGAATTTCTCTTGGCAGAAATGGGACCACTTGTAAATGCTCAGCAGACATCATGTTCCAGCGATGAACTAGTGTTAGCTACACTTCCCAGATACTTTTTGTTTTAAAAGGGAAGCAAGAGGAAATATGGCAGCACAGTAATGTATTTTCTTGCCGTGAGATGGAATGTTTTTGTTTATTTAATAATATAACATGGTATCTTCCATTATTAATGAGACATCTGGCAACATTTGTGTAACCTTATTACTTTAGCTGGGCAGAAGTAGACACTGACATCTCCTGGTAGACTAAAGAAGTATGCCTTCTGCCCTTAATGAGCTCTCTTTAATAGGTGTTCCATTTCCAGTTTAGGACAAATGAAGCAGGCACAGAAGTGAAGTGTAAGGGTGGACAAAATCTTTCTGAAATTAGTATGGAAACATAGAATTCAAAGTCAATGTGTGTATTCTATACACAAGTAATAGGATTTCTCCCTCCTTTTAGGACTATACATGATAATCTTAGTGGTCTTCTCCAACCTAAATGATTCTATGATTTGATATACATTCATACTCTATATCTGTCCCTTATTTATCAATAATATGTCTTACAAACTGTAACCAGCAGACTGTGTGAAATGCTGCTGTTCATTTTATCATCAGACATGGCTGAGTATGTTGCTCTGCTTCAGCCGAGAATGCTGGCAAATGCTGTGAGGGGGGCACATACATGGTGCATTTGCTAGGGGTTCCTTTTAATAGAAAATAGCATACTGATTTCAGCAGGGAACCTCAATCTGCTTTCAAAAAGAGCAGTCCAGAACATAGAATTTTCTGGGACAGCAGAAGTACCTGGAAGGTCTTAGCATGTATCCTGAAACCCAGCAGGAGTGATTTCACGAATACAGAAATATTTGAGTTTGAAAGAATCTCAAATGTGGAAGCAATGAATGCAGACAGTAGAATATTAAATCATAGATATGTCATAATGTGGCAACTTTTTCCTGTGAACCACAATAGCAACAGCTGAAGATAGGCAAGATTTATCAACCGAAAGGTAATTTCTGTTGATGATATAAGAGGAAGTATTAGCATCACACAACTTTATGCTACGATCTGGTGAGCCTTTACTCTGCTTGAAGCTGCTCAATGTTTCAGGATATTGTCATTGATCACAGAAGTCAATTACCTTAGAAATAAGTGAAGACCTTGGACTTTCTTCCTCAGTTTTTGGTATTTCAAAGGTTTGAGTTCTGCTCAGCAGCTTTCCGTGTGACTTCTATGTATCTTGGCAATAGTATGACTAATGAAGCAATGCACTGATGTTGTGTTCCTGTTTTGACTACTTTTTTTTCCCCACCTCTCCAGCAAAGGAACTCTAATTACTTCTTTGCTGTTGTTGTTTTAGGCTCTTTGGCCAAGACGGCCTCTGTGCCTCCTGTGACAAACGGATCCGGGCTTATGAGATGACCATGCGGGTGAAAGACAAAGTGTATCACCTTGAATGCTTCAAATGTGCAGCCTGCCAGAAACACTTCTGTGTTGGGGACAGATACCTCCTCATCAACTCGGACATAGTATGTGAACAGGACATCTACGAGTGGACTAAGATAAATGGAATGATATAGCGAAGAGATGGCTCATGATCTATAAAAGACATCTCACGGGTGACGCAGACACGTAGCTGCAGTGAGGAGATAACCACCTGAGCTATGTGCTTTGTCTAAAGTGGGGGGGAAATACCACAGAGTAGGCCCTTTTCAGGCAGTGCTACGTAGAATCTAAACCACATATAAATGAAGAAGGGAGACTGAAGCAATAGTAGATAGACTGACCTGCTAACAAAGGCGTATCGACAATAACTGACATCAGCCAGATAGGCAAGAGCTGAGGAGCAAACACAATGTGATAATGAATGCTCATAAATGGAAAAACAGTAGTGACTTATGTAAAGAGACGTTATGACTTTGTCACCTGCAGACTAGGATTGTGCAATTGATTTTTCTTTTCAATTTGTTTTAGTTACTCAGTTTAGACAACTGCTCCTAAATTAGACATGAAGAGGAATACTGGAAAAAAAGGGCCAGTCCCTTATGTGGTCATTTGATAAGGCCGTATGTTTTGAATTAGGAGAGAAATGGTGAAGAGGGCAGGGGTTATTTTTGCATGGATTTTTTTTTTTTTTTTTTTGGTGAGAATGAAGAGTGCATCCTCTAGTCCCAAACTGTTCTTCAAAAAAGTCCTGCTGAATAGTTGTTTTCAGGCACTGCTGTTTTAAGATGAGATGTTCCATAGATCATTTCTATACAAATATAAATCTAAAGAGTTGTTCAGCTATTTTATTAACTTAGATTATATCGATGAAATATTTGTTGTGTGTAGTAAGACTCTGCAGCTTTAATAAAAATGACAGAAGATTTGAGTGTTACTATTTCTTTCTTGGAAATCAGATGGAATATTTTGTGTGCATTGTTTGCATAGTGGGACTTCTGCACTTGGACTACAGCTGATTCTTGCTGGATTCACTTAAGGTTGTGTTTCAGAACAGAAACAGGAGAACACCAGTCAGCCTCAAGAAACTTTATAGAGTTCTTCATACTAAGGGCCAATGGGGTAATATTGTGTGACATGGACCTTTCAGTGCCTGTAAGAATGCTTTGAGGCTGGCTGATGCCATGAAATACATTCAGGTGTTACTTTGCAACATAAGAATAAGCTGCCTGATCTCAGAGGAGGTCATGTAGGATTAGGTCCTGATTTTGCTCTAGATCATTGAAACCAGTATAATATAACTTGAGCCAATCAAAATTTACTAGTGTTTAGAAAGATTTCTGTTCAAAGCTCTAAAAGCTCTGAGCTCTGCCTTCAGGCCCCGGTGCTTAACGCCAACTCAGACCCATTCTCCATGAGTTTGCCTGGTCTCTTTCTGGCTTTTAAAGTTTTGACCTCCTTAAAGTCCAAAAGCAACCGATTTCTCAATTTAATTCTATGCTATGTATTTTTCAAAAGCTGTTATTTGATGACTTAGTTGGGTGTCCAACATACTGGAAGAGAAGATGAATGTAATTTCTCATCATTATTTTTTGCACTATGCTTGTCCTTATAGACTTATATCTCAAACCCTCCAACTTGTATCATTTTGGGATGAATAGTCTTTCTTGTGTGAAAGCTGCTTCACACTTCTGATCCTCTTCACATGTCTACATGTTTTCTGGTTCCACTCTATCCTTTTCAGAGTGTGAAAAGGGCTGTTAATTCTGTTCAAACATATTTAAATAGAGCTTATAGCTCAGTGCAACAAGTCTAACAATCAACTCAGAACACAGCTGGTATGTCCTTTCATCCCATCAGTAGCAACACATAAGCAGTAGCACCTAAACACATAGATATCTATTTGTCCCATTCATTTAAATAAGATTGTCACCTAAGGGACATTTTTCTAGTTCTCCTTTTTCTAGTGGTGCTAATTAGTACAACATTTTGCATTTCACAGTGGGTATCCTGAGAGCTATTTTTTTCCTTGCTTTTGTTATCACAGGCAGAACTGGGGACAAAAAGCTTTAAATCTTACTACAACTGAAGTTGAAAACTACACAGGAACCATGATCTCATGCTTGAAATGAGAAAGGGCCGTTTGAGTCCTCCGTGATTTAGTTCTTCTCAAGTGGTATGCTGACCCCTGGAGGCCACTGACAGCTGTTATAATTACATCTCTTAGCCTAATATACATCGTTGCCAGCACAGGCAAGAAAGCTATGAAGCTATGTACCCAGAACAAGGAAAATCCAGCTATCACCTTCATCATCCCCAGTGGCTTATTGCAAAAACTCTGTTTACAGTATCCCTGTTAGTTTGCATCACCTATTGAGCATATTGCTGCTAAGGCAAGATGCAGGTGCACAGATATTCTTTGGGTCTGCGCAGGGGAGCACATAGTGAGCATTGCATTGCCAGACAAGTTCATAAAAACACCTTCATTGCAGATGCCTTCAAAGCTTTCCAGGTGATCATGCCCTATTGTAATGTCTCTCTCAGGGATCTCTTTTTTCACACTTCTCCTTTCCCTGAAAAAGTAAACCTTGACAGCACAGCAGTACAAGAGTGGAAAGGAGCGCTCACAGCTTCATTAACATCTACAAGTTCATGGCAAAAAAAAAAAAAAAAAAAAAAAAGTACAGATGACAGCAATCAGCTATAAAGCTGCTCTCCCTGCAGCTCCATGCTAGTGTCATATTGAGACAGATAGATAGATATGAAAGGGAATGTGTTACACCAGGGAGGATGAAGTCTACCCCAACATGTGGAGCGTACTTCAGAGGCTGGACAGCATTTTGCCAGTGGTCCTGACACTGCCAGGGACTTTGGCAAAGTCGGCAGTGATTTTGACTTTTCAGAATTGCTACAAAGAGGTTTTGAGCCCTGTTCTGACCTCATGCTTCACAATAGTAGAAGTGACACTAGAATAACTGATGGCAGAATTACACTGATGTAAAGATGGCATTGATGTGGTCAGGAGCAATTGAGATCATTACAGAGCAGACTTTATTCCCTAAACCCTTTGCAGTGTAGTCCTCAACCATTCTCAGACATGCTGCAGAGCTGATTTCCACAATTCTACCTCATAGAGAGGTCTGACTGAAAACAGTGTGAGGGGCCTCATTACCATCTGAGTTGAGATGAGGTAATAATGTCAATAGTTCAGAGAGGCTTTGCGCTAATGAAAGCAAGATCTGTGTTTTGTTCCCACCTCGTAAAGTGCTTCCTGCGTCACTTTTAGCAATTTAGTGAAATATCCTGCTTCTCCTTTGCTCACTTGTGAAATAGAGATACCATCACTTACTCTTAAAAAAATTTCCGAACATCCCAATACACTCATTATTTTGTGTAAGGTATCACTTACATGAGAAAAAAATAGTTTAAATTAAATGAATGTATATTTCATGGAATGATGCTGAAGAGTGGGTGTTCTTATTTTGTTATAAGACCACCTATTTTATCTAGTCTATGTAAGGCTTAAGCTAAACTGAAAGACAAAAACTTGTGCCAAGAGAAGAGTCTCCACTTGAGCAGTAATATAATTCTGCCTCTGTCTGTATGATTATGTCAATCTGTAGATAGACTTTTCCTAGCCAGGTAAACCCTTAGACATCACAGAATGTGATGTATGCATGCCAACAAAGAGAAGAGGTTAAAAAGCAGTGTAAAAATCTACCAAGTATAAAAATGCAAGTATAAATACAACAAAATTCTGTAGTCATTCCTAGCATTTCTTTTGCTGTCAAATTGCCATGTGATGTTACATTCATCACGCTGCTGTGAGTTACCACTTTTTCAAGCCAGCTGCATATCTCATACTGCTCATAACTCATATGTAACTCCTGTTATTTGGGTCCAGGTGGAGGGAGAAGAGGTTTCTCTTGGAACTGGTTTAACCAACACTTCCCTTCCATCCTCACAACTGTACTCCTTACAGCAAGGAATCTCTTCTGGAATAAAAAGAAAAGAAAATATTCAGAAAACAATGACAAAAAATAAAAGCAAAAATTATTTAAACTCATAGAAAAAATCATGATAATCTGAATATGACTTCATCAGCTGATATTCTAATATAGTGTCCTTTATGTGTTTTCAACACCGTCAGTCTTTTAAAAGGCATGTCATCCCTCCAGATTTCCCTTCTTTGTCCCCATTATTCAATGTCATGGTAGGAAAATGAGAGCATTACCATCAATATTACTTTTTTAATTCCATGTCCTTGAATAAGGGCAATAAGAACCCTGCATAATAGAGTTTTCAGCAGGGACAGTAAATGGGAATCGGTTGTTAATTCGATACAGGATACAGAAGCTGACTCTCCCCTCTCTGTTCTCAAGGTAATACTGTGCCTCCAATTGTCATTATACCCAAGAATCAAATTATTGGAATTCTGGACACATCAGCACAAAACCGAAGACTCCCTGCCAATTTCGTAGCCTGCTTGGAAGAGAACATCATAGAGCATCACTCATTTATACGACTGCCAGCCTGAGATTGTAAATTCAGAAAACAAGAAGGCCTCAGGTGCTGCACTTTAACACGTCTTTCTGCTCCTGAATCACCCCCCTCCTCACTACCCCCATGTACAAGGTAACATTTTATCTCTGAAAGGCAAAGCTTTCAACCATCTGCCGGGATGAGCACAGCCTCTGCATGGCCTGAATGTGAATTGAAAATGAGACTATTAAGTCTATTAATTGATAACAGTGACTTGTGACTTTGAAGGAGATTCATGACACTTGGAAAAATAATCTATAAAGATTTTTGTTGCTCTAAAAAGACAGTGCAGCATCAGCTTATTTCTCTTGCAGCAGGTTCATCTCTTTTATTGCACTGCAGGCAATGGAAATTTTAATGGACACTGGGAAAAAATGATCTATTCCTCAGACCCACAACAGAAGAGAAACCATAAAAAGGCATAGAACAGAGAGATGCAGATATGATATCAGAAAACATTTAAGGAATTGTAATTAAATTAAGATTCACAAGTCTATCCATGAGACAAAGATTAAACTGGCAGAAAGCTGAACCTTGTTTGAAGCAACTTGTTCCCCCCTGCTGGGGGTTGTTTTGTTCCAGTCTAATGAGATGGCATATTTCTGAATGGTTCTTAACATAGCAGTAGATCTCTGCCCATTAGTTAATCAGCATATTTTGTAGCAATGAACCACGTTCTGTTCAACGCCTTTCAAGTACCTTGCAAGCAGCAATTCACTGTTTCTTCCCTTTTTAAGGTACAAACCCCACTCCATACGGGGGGAAACTGTGGCCCAAGACGTGACCTGCTTAAAATTGCATAGTAGACAGACTTATACACAACCAGAACTTAAGTCTCCTGACCTAAGCATGGACCGTTTTGCAAGTGCTGAGTAAGCAGGTATCGGTATGTCACAGCCTGACCCATCCAGCGGTGTGGATTCAGCGCCTTCACGTCCTCAAATATAGTCTGAGCATCCAAGGGCAGCTTCACATAGCATTTTGTGTGGATATTTCCTGTGAATTGTTGGGAAGTGATTGGTACACTGATGATCTATACTTCTCCCCTCTATGATTGATGGTTGGATGCATACAGCTCAGCTGTACGTGTTGAAGCCTGTGGGGACATTCGGTCATTGGCTGTAAAAACTCATGATCTTCTGCTAGAATAAATGCACCTAATGATGTCTATGGCTTATTTTCTGCCAACCATATCACTGTTTGCAGCAATACTCCGGTAATACTCCAAACCTCTTTAAGCCCCCTTCTCTGTGTTCTTCACTAACAGTAAAGGGATGATCAAAAAGCTGTTCTTGCATTACTTCTCTATTACACATTTGGCTTTCCAATATGTAATTATTTTTGGTGGAAAACATATGATGCATGAAAATCCCACTTTTCAGGGAAGAGATATTTCTTTTCTTATGACAGGTTGAGATGCTATTTGCTGAGTGCTTCCTGACCGTCTCTGCTGTCACTCTGAGGTATTCTGGTTACATGTATGTTGATGTAAGTCAGTGAAGTCTGGGACCGAGGGTAGATCGAGTGCAAGAAGTTTTATTTCTGTGGAGGTGCTGGAATAGGTGGCCAAGGGGGGATGCTGCTCCAGTGTGACTGGAATAGTAACGACCAGCCTGCAGTGCTGAGAGAGGAATAACCTCTTAGATCTGGGACTCTGGGTGGTGGGCAGCTGAGCCCCTAGCTACAGGCTCCAGCAGTCTGAGCGCCTGAGATCCTGACTTCTGCACTGCTACTGTGGGCATGGTTATCTCTGCAAAAAAACACTTGTCTTGCATCTCTTGTCAGATAACATTAACAGTGTATTTCACAGCACCTGTAAGTCAGTTTTGAGATACAGACTGTTTACTTATTTACATTTATTTTCAAGAGACAATCTGAATAAAACTGAAGTTCTTCTACACTAAGACACATACTCTTTCATCTGACAATATCTTGCAGCATCTTGACAGCTACATTAAAAACTGTTTAGATGTCATGTTGCTAGCTTAATAAAATGTATAAGACCAGGGATTATATACCTGAGGATGTTTTGCAACACTGGGAATTTCTAAGTCCGTTTGTAAGGCAATACTCTGTCACATCATGGTTGCATTTCTCTTACAGGAGGTGTGAACACTGAATTCCCCAGGAATTCTTGGAGCTGGACCAGCAGCAAGTTTGACCCAACGTGCATGAGAAGCGTGTTGTTCAGCTGATAAGGGAACTGAGAACATGCATCAGCAAACACAGTTTGTTTATCCCGTAATAACTGGTTTTGAGTAGTACAGCAAAAAGTGGTTGGGTCTGCACAAGGCAGATAAGAGCTCCTACCAAAAGGACGAGCAAAGGGCACGTGAGGCTTCCTGGAAACTTCAAAAGAGAAGCCTTCAGTGGGAATGGATGACTAAGGGAATTGCAAAGGGTTTCTGGAGTCTTTTATCTTTGCGCTACCTCTTCAAATCCGGCTCAACACTTCAGTAATTTATTGTTGCCGTCATCTGATGAATGTTCACTGGGCTCAGCCTTTCTCCTATCGCACAGGTGTTCAGAGTCAAAAACTCCACTGCTGGAACCGCAGCTAGTGGTCGTCTTGTTAAGAATCTCAGCTAACAACCCAAAGACAGAACATGTGGAGCTGAAAAGTGAGCCGCTATCTGGTTCATACAGATGGCTTTTTTCAGGTGTGAAAGAATCAGCAGTAGCAGAATTTTCGTAGGGGCACATGATTGTTCTCCATTTTCCTCAAGCAAAGAAAAGCTTTCAGAGCTTCTAGGCAAATGCAAAAGCTGCATCCAAGCAACTGGGCTCCCAACACTTCCCACAAGATCATGGAATATTTCCCCAGTGCTTATTTTCATTGGGCCCTTTCACACATGCCCTAGAATGAATCATACACAGTGAAAATGTTGTAAGCATGTGAAATAATGAAAATTCCTAAGACTTTATTAAAGACTTTTTGACCAAATTTGAAATTAGCCATCTTGGGAGCATGCACATATGATCTCCTGTGGATTCCTCAGGGCTATTCTCTGTTAGCATTACTCCAGCATGGACAAATGCACTTGTACAAAACAAGAGAGCGGGTAACAGCATTGCTGGGCTCTGATGGAGGCCCCTGCTGACTACCTACTGCTCATGTAATTTAATGTGTCAGCTTTTGGCGACAAGGATTGTGTCTTTCTATGCTATTTATGCTCCATAAAGTAAGCAAGTTCTTTTTGAAAATTACATGGATGAATGTTTACATTTTTAATCATATCTCACCTGTGATTGATGTCGAAGTACACTGTGTGAAAGGAAAACCAACTCTGAACTAAGAAACCACAGGAAAAAAATAAAACTTGGTCATGTCAGTTTGTGTTAACATGGAGCCCTTCCTCTGCAGAAAAAAAAAAAAAAAAAAAAAAAAAAAAAAAAAAAAAAAAGCACAAGCAAAGACTATTAAAATTACACTCTAATTGAAATTTGTACCTTAGCAAACATAAATAAATGCCTGAGTGTCATTTCAGAGTTTTTATTTATTTATTTATTTTTGCTAATAAAGAAGACAAGCATGGAGTCACTCAGACCTGTCCAGCACAGGGTGGGGAAGAAGCAGAGATGTCCTGGCGACAATCTTGGGTGGCCACTGTAGACAAGAGCAGCCATATAGGGTCACCTGCTAATTCCAAATCTATGGACCACAGTTTTACTAGCACAGCACACCTTCCCTAGTTCATCTCTGCCCCAGGATCTTCTGGGCTCAGAGACACGAGGATATGAGGGTTTAATTCATCCAGAACACTTCTGCACTAAGGATTATTATACTCTTCACACCTCATCCGGTCCAGAAGCAGAAAGCTGAGTGTAAGTTCTGTCTGCTCCTTGCATTTCACTGTAACCACAAGATAAAGTCCATCGATTCAACCCTTGGGGATACCAGAGCTGGCCTGTGGGCTGCCTTTGACTCCAGCTGACCTTGGAGCTGCCGTGGCTAATCTCCTGTTGTGTGAGAGATTCAAGAAGGGTGTCACTGTTTGTGTATACGTGGCTGTAACAAGAAGGGGATTTTTTAAAAAACAGTTGTTTCATTCTGTCAGGAGAAAGCCTGAAGCTGTATGCTGACAGAAATCCCATTTGTTACTAAAATGTCCAACAAGCTCATTCATATGCAATATTTAGTTTATTCATGTACACATTTCACTGAAGTTCTGGCTCTGATCCCTAGAGCTACCATTCTGGCATCTTTCAAATCTCATCTGAGATTGACTCCTGTGAAGCCTGGAAAAGTGATTTGCTTATCAGCTCCTATGTAAATCCCTCACCTTTCAAAGGACAACTGATCTATCTTTGTGTTCCTTTGACTCACTGAAGTCTCTGTATGACGATACAGCTCCCGTTTATAATTTCTTTTCCCTTACTCCTTACTGTTACAGCCACTCTTGGATCATAGCTAATTTTAGATTATCAGACTTCCAAAGAAAGTTCATTGCCTTGTATTCCCCATATGCCCTGAATTTATTCTTTCCTTTGCACATGAAAAAGCAAAAACAATACTATCAGTATACTAACAGTACACATTTCTGTGGGCACTTATTCTCAGTGGTAGCTGTAAGAGGCACTGTTGTAAATGAACTGGTTTTCAGTGACCTAATTGCACTGAATGAACTGAGAGTGAGGCCAGCTGCAAAGCCCTGTTTTGGCCTGCTCAGGGTCAGAGCTCCATAGGTCAGGTCAGAACAGAGGTTGGGTAATGCCTTACACCCACCTACATCCTGTGGTTTCTTATCGCCTTCTGGCATTTCTCTCAGTTGGGTACAGAGGTAAGAAGCAAAGCTTATCAAACTTGGCCAAACATACAGAGGTTAAGGTCAGGTTACTGTAGATGTTAAATGAAGATTTATGGTTTAAAGGATTAAAAGATATTTTGTGTTGCAGTCTGTGTAAAATGGTCTCAGTTAAGAACAGAGTTTATGAATAGCACTATAATGGACGCAACGGGCACAAAACTCCTGTATTGCAATTCACTGCTCCTTGCCCGTGTGTCATTCAAAGGTGTTTGGACTGCATTCCAAACAGGATCACTGAGGTGACCCCAAGCCCCCTTTCAACACGGACCACAGCGAAGCCAGGATAACAGTATGTATAAATAAGAACGATATTAAAATTCCCGCCCTTCTGGAGCGCGGCGCAGCAGCGAGGCGCCGCCAGGACAGGTGGCAGAGCCGCCAGCGGGACGCAGAGCGGCGGAGCGGCCGGCAGGGGGCGCTGCCAACAGCCCCCGCCGACGACGGAGCGGCGCGAGGGGCGGCCCCGGCGGCGAAGCGGTGGGACGTCTCTCAAGATGGCGGCGCCCCTGGACATGGAGCCGCCGGCTCTCAGCCTGGAGCTGCTGCCCACCGACCCGCTGCTGCTCATCCTCAGCTTCCTCGACTACCGGGATCTGATGAGGTGAAGGCCGGGCCCGGGGCGCCGCGGGAGCCTCTGGGCCGCGCTGCCGGGGGGAAGGAAGGACGGCCGGCCGAGCCCGGCCTCGGCGGGAGGCGGGGGAGGCGCGGGAGGCGTTCCCCCACGCAGCGCCGGGCCGCGGCTCAGGAGAGCGCCGGCGGGGTCCGCTCCCTTCCGCGGCCTCGGCGCCCCCGGGCCGTGCTGGAGGGGCGCGGGGCGGCCGCCGGGGCGGCCGTGTCGGGGAGCGAGAAGCGGGGAGCGAGAAGCGGCCGTGTCGGGGAGCCGCGGGGAGCGGGGCGGGCCGCCTGCTTCGGCCGGGGCTGCCGGGGGCCGCCGTCGCACAACTTCTGGGTGTGCTAGCAAACGGGGTCAGGAGAAGAGTGCTGGTGGGGGGAGCGACAGGCAGCGAGGGTGGAGGCGAAGCAGCGAGCGGGGCGCGGTGCTTGAAAGCGTATGTCGCTGCGCCGGAGAGAGGTTTGGCTTCTTCTCGACAGGGCAGGCGTCCTAAAGCGCTGCGCGCTTAAAACGGCGGTGTTGTTTGGTTAAGCGAAACGGAACGCTCACCGTTTTCCCCCATTACCTGTTGTTTTTATTTGTATTTAAATCACCATGTGGAGGCGAACCAATAGCTGAGTTAATGGAATGAGTAGTTCTCTGGAACTCTGATATGTGTGGGCAAACAAAGGGCGGTTCTGTTGCCAGCAGTACAGGCAGTTACTGAATGGGCTGTTGTTTGGGGCTGGGGAAAACCAGATGCAGTCAGACAGGAGGACCTCTCGATCAGCAGAACGTGAAAGAGAGCTGCGAGCTGCTCCGTGCGGGGTGCGTGTCAGAGCCGCGGGTCAGACGGCGGAGATGAGAATATGTTTTTAGCTAAAACCTTCCCAGGGAAGTGTGAGCAGCGGCAGTGATTGAAATCGGTGTTGCATTAGAGAGAGGAATGTGTGTGAATCAAATAGGATGTCATCAATTGTTTTTCTTTTCGTAAATATTAGTGAGGAAAGCCAAAGGCATCCAGGAGACGTATGTTAACTAGGCAGCAGAAATGAGATGAAGCATAATGAAAGCAAAAAACTTAACAGTGGGATAATTGGGTAAATTCAGTGCAGATGACTTAGTATTTGATGACAATATAGTGAAGGCAGTTAGGCTTAATGCCTATTTTTGCTATGTGTTTGATGGATCAGTATGGTTAGGTTTCTCATTTCTAAGTTCAGTAATGGTAGTTTTGCCCAGCTTTTAGTTCATGGTACTCAAGATGTTAATTGAGGACATCTCTGGTTTGCTTGTGTTTGGTTTAGTGGCATGTATGCATACACTATCACAGACATTGCCATTTCCCCTGTATTCCACAGGTTGGTCAGCCTGGTGGTCCTTAAATAATGAAAAATCCCCACAATTATGTAATTAATGAGAATGGCTTTAATTGAATCTTTGACCGTGTTTGAAGCCACATGTTATACTGTTACCACAGTGACTTCTTTCTCCCAAGCAATTATAGGCTTGGCTGATAATTAAGGTTGGAAAGATCACTGAGATCATCTAGTCCTGCTGTCAGCCCATCGCTGCCATTAAACCATGTTCCTCAGTGCCACATCTGTGCTGTTCTTGGAAAGCTCCGGGGATGGTGACTCCACCACCTTCTAGGCAGCCTGTTCCAATAACACCAAGAACAGATTTCAGCTAGGAATTTAATTTCAGGATGTTTTTATTTACAAACAAACTTCCAGAATGCCGCAAATGAAGTTCTCATATTGCCAAATATCAAGGTCTTGTTATTCATGAGCAGGCATGAATCAACATTATGTATCTAGTGGGCTTCTGCTGGGATTACTATTAAATTCTACGTGCAAGCCATTAATAGGTGTTAAATAGTTTCTTGTTTAAAAGCAAAGCTGTTAAAGCTTACAGATGCTGCAGAGCAGTGGTACAAGAGGTGTGTGTTCTGGTCAAGCTGACCAATCAGATAAGTGAGCTCTAATTCTGAGCAACAAAAAAGTGCAAGACCGTGCCAGTGAAAAGTGATTAATAAAAAGATCCAAGGGCTACAGCAGTCAGTTTGATGTGTCTCATTGGTAGAACTTGCTACCATAATAGAAGTGAGTGTATTTCTGGCACTGAGGGTAATTGCAGGGCATACAGGAGAGTCACTTTAGTTTGTTGAAATACTAATACAGTTCTGATTTGAGCAGCTTATTGTGGACATAGGGGAAAATTTTTTAACAAGATTGAATTGAGCAGATAAACACAAATAATTCTGCGGTCTCAGTGTGAGATAGAATGCAGCTGATTTAGCTTATCAAAGACAGGATTTTGGAAGCATTGTTATTCCAGTGCGTAGCTGTGTCCGTTTGCACTGTTAGTCCTTATAATTTGCCAATTTTTGAGCTACACAGAGAAAGAAATAAATGAAAATGACCAAAAGCTGAAGTTTAGTAACTTCATTTTGAGTATTTAGGTGTTAATCTCAGCTGTTAAAGCATACACATTAAGTGTTAGAACAAGGTACCAGAGTGGTGATGCTACATCTGTACCAGTGGTATCTTCCTGCAAGTTTTTTCAAAGCATAACTGACAATTCTGCTCAAACACAGAAGAGGAAGGTGAAGGCTTATTGTCAGGTTTGGGTTAGAGTAAATGAGACAACTGTTTCTTTAAAATTCTATGACTCTTTGAATAACTTTTCCAGTATTACTGCTCTGCACGTTGCTTGCTTTGCCACACGTTCTTATAAATATACTGAGGTTTCCTTCCTGTTGATACGAGCTGTACATTTCAGAAAGGCTTTTCAACTGTAGAAGTAAACAGAAGAACAGACTTGTTTTTTTGATGTTACCCCCGTTGTTGCTTTTAAAGAGCAAGTTAACAGACACTTGGAAAATATGGGTTGTATATTGCTATCTCCTTGCATCAGGGAGACTTGAATGACTTCCGAGGCCAATTCCCAACCCATATCCTACAATTTTTCTTCATACTGCACTGTGCAGCATTTTTGCAAAGGCAAGATGTGATTCTTTTAATTTCCTGAAGCAGCAATGTTACCTGTAATACAATGGCAAGAGCTTATGTATGCTCTTCAAAAGAGTGAGCTTGCAGTACTTATTTCCAAGTCTACCATCCTTTGCATTTTTTCCTGTTTTATTATTTTTTCCCATCATAAGTTATTTAAATAACTTAAAATTGAAAATAACTTCCTAGCACTGAAACTTTACAGTTCTGTATCTTACTGGTTGAGCTTTCAATAGTATGACAATGGTGGGGGAAAAAAAAAAGGTAGGATGGGCAATTCAGGTAAGGAAGCAAACATAATAACTAGCCTGCAGGAATGCTTGTTCCTGGTGGATCTGAATCTTTCAGATTATGTTTGTGATGGAAAAGACCTGCAGGCTGACCTGCTTTACAAAATTAATTAATTACTGACAGTTCTCACGGCATATACTTCCATTAGAAAAGTAGTCCATGGCTTACACAGCTGTAATGGAAACTGTTAACCATTATAAGAACAACTCTAAAAAGGATAGCTAATGAACTTTCAAGCTTTCTCATTTATTTCATGGAAAAGCAAGTTACAGTTTATTGGTGAGTGTTTATCCCTGTTTAGTTCACTACTTTCCTGCAATCAAATGTAATGATTTTGTATTTGTAGCTGCTGCTATTTGAGTCGGAGATTAAATCAGCTATCAAGCCACGATCCATTGTGGAAAAGACACTGCAAGAAATACTGGCTTATTTCAGAGTAAGTGTGGTTGTCTGAAACCTTCTTTCTGTTAACAAAAAAAAAAAGTCTTGTATGCTATTGTGCACATGGCTTCCTGTAACACTTAGATTGGTGTTCACCTTTTGCTGACTTCACTTTGAAAGCTTAGGTATCAAAAATGTTCATTTTCTATAGAAGTTTCATGAATGTAGAAGGGTTAACAAAGTTTGTATGGATTGATAGAGGTACCCTGTTAATGCCGAAGCTGAAGGAGAAGCTGCAGCTTGACTCTCAGACACCAAATATTCTGTGGTAATATTCTGAGTACTGTAATTGTGGGGGATTGCTGCATCAGTGACTGCTGTGACTGGAACTACAGAGTAGCTGAGGTTGGAAGGGGTCTTTCTGAGATCATCTAGTCCAGCTCCTCTGCTCAATAAGGGTCACCTATGACAGGTTGCTCTGGACCCTGTCCAATAAATCTCAAAGTTTTCCGAAAATGGAGACTCTGTAACCATTCTTAGCAACCTTTTTCTGTGTTTGACCACCCTCACATTAAAAGAGTGTTTCTTTGTGTTCAGTTTGAATTTCCTGGCTTTTAGTTTTTGGTGATTGCTTATTCTACTGTCAGTTCACACTGTGGAGAGGAGTCTGACTTCATCTTTACTCCTTTCCATTAGGGTATTATCACACATTGATAAGATGTCCCTGAGCCTTCCCTTCTCCATTCAGAAGAGTTCCAGCTCTCTTAAATTCTGCTTATGTGAAAGATACTCCAGTCCCATAATAATCTTTGAGGCATTGTCTAGTATGTCCATATCTCTCGTGTGTTGTGGAGCCCAAACTGGACAAAGTGCTCCAGACACAACCTCACATGGGCTGTCTAGAAAGGAAGAATGTTCTTGGCTAGTGTTTTTCCTGTTGCACCTGAGGTTCTGTTGGGCTTTTTTGCTGCAAGGGCACATTGATGGCTCTTGGTCAGCTTGGTATCTATCAAGGCTCCCTTCTTGGCAAAGCCACTTGCCAGCCTCTTGCCCCCCAGCATGTACTGGTGTGTGGGGTTATTCTTCCCCAGATGTAGAACATCAGTGTGTGTAAACATATGATGAATATTCTAATTATATACAGCTTATGAAGCTGTAATGTAGGTTGTAAATGTTTTGTCTTGAGATTCTCTGTGTAAAAATCCTAAGGGGAAAGAAGCAAGTGGGAAGTTCAGACTGGATACCTGATGCTTGAGGAATATAGTGAACTTACACGGGGAAGGTGAGGGAGTCAGGGCTCTGCTAAGAACAGACTGTAGGGTTACTTTCTGACATGCTGGTCTCCCTTCACCCAGGAAGAGTAAGTAATCAAGACTGAAGGAAATCTCTACAAATAACATTTGAGGGTGAATATGAGCTTAAACTTCTCTCATCTGCTGAGACATGATTCATGCTAGGTTTTTCCTCTTTACTCTCCAGTTTTATAGCTAGTTTTTCTGATTTTCCAGGTTAAGTATAAGGCTCTTCTGGTCTTACAAGAACTAAAAAAAATATTAAAGCCGATATGAAGGCATCTCAATTGCTAAATTATTATGCAGGTGTATGGAGCCATATTAAAACTTTTAGATTCAATATGTTTATTGGAACCTTAGGAATTGGAATATATTGAATAATCTGCTGTTGTGCCTGTGAGCAGAATTGAATATGCAGTAATTCTTTCAGAAATTGGCTTTCTGGATCAGCATACAGCATTCTTATTTAACTATCAGGTTTGCTCTTTAATCCTTTTTATTGGGTAAATAGAGGAGTTCATGACTCCTTTATTTGACTACTGCAGTAGATAAAAAAAATAAGACTTTTAAAGACCTGCAAAGTGATTTAGCTATTTAACAGTTATAAGACTTAATACTAGACAATATTCTTCCTTTAAAGAAATAGTGTATGCCTACTTTCCCCTGGTACAAAGTACCAAAAATGTATCCTAAATCTGTTCCAAGTTGCTGTTTAATCGATGTCAAAATTAACTAGATTGGTGTAGCTTCCTGTGACTGAGAAGCATTCCGGGCTTAATATTATGCATATGGTTTCTGCCAAATGACAAAAACTAGCTTCTTGGTTTTAGAAGTCAAAAGATTTAGGCTGGTGTTTAAAAGTTCTTTCTTCATGTTTACTTAGTGAGGAAAAAAGTCGACGAAATCAGAGCTGGAAAGCTATCTTCATCAGTACCTACTCTGATCTAGGAAGATACATCCAGTATTATGCTACACTGAAAAAAGCCTGGGATGACCTAGAGAAATACCTAGGACAGCGGTGTCCTCGGATGATTGGTTCTTTGAAAGGTACAGTGTGATAGCTGCTTGCTTTAGTGGATGCTACTTTTATTATTTAGTTTTATACTGCTTTTGTCTTAGATGTTTGCATCGGTTACTAGAGCCCTGGAAGTGAAAGAGAAGTGCTCTCCCTTCCAGTAAATAAGTGTATCAGACCACATGTATAGTCCTTGCAAAGTTGCTAGTAATCCATAGGCAGTCTTGAAGAGAACAGGTCTTACCATTGTTTTACTTTCAGAAGCTTCTTTTGTCTGCAAAAAGTGATTGGAATTGTTTGATTTCTGTACTTGAATAGTGATGGAAAGTTTCACTGAACTGTTGACTGATGCCTCGCTGTAACTGAGCATACAGAATTCCCCCTGCAGTGTGTGTGGGGGTATAAGAATAGTTATTCCCTACGCCCTTCTATTGATAATCGAATATAAAAATTCCCCATTTTCACTTAACATGTTTGATGCTCCAAATACAAGATGAATGGTGGCTGTAGCCAAGGGGTTTTTTTTTTTGTTGTTAATGACTGGATTGGAAAGAAGCAGCCCTTGAAATAATATTTCCTGACTGTCAGCTAATAACAATATTGTGGGGAAGAGGCTCATTTCACTTCATAAATACTTTATGCGTAGAGCATGCCTGTTGAGATTACATTGGCTGAAGGTTGGTTCTGTGTTAAGTAATCAGTTAATGTAATCAGCCTCCTTCCGAATTTATGTAGTATTAGTTCTATGCCTCCTGGCATATAATAGTTAGTAAATGTTGTTTGTTTGATCTTACAAATTTCATACTTTCTATTTAAAATACTTGATTTTCAGTGATTCTGGCTACTTGCTTAGAAGCATGCTTTTGCATAACTGTGTCCCTAATTTTCCTTGCTTGTATGCCTGTCAGTTCACTTTCTCTGAATTACAAGTTTCAAAATACTTTGAAATATGTATTCCTGGATTTTCTTTTGTAATAACATAAAAGAAGATATATCATAATGCTGGGGTTACATTAAATTCTCTTTGGCAATTGAAAACATGCTGTTATGTCTAGAATATGGCTAATTTATCTTTATTGCTAGCCATGCTGCTCTGATGAAGTTACGTGAAATGAAATTTTAAAGAAAAGGTCTTAATGCAAATCCTAATATTCACGTGTGTTGGGAACCGCACCCGGGCATTGTGGGCGGAGTAGTGAAACTGCATTACATTTGAGAGTTGGGAGCAGTACTTGTTTATTCCCCCTCTAACACTGCATCATAATACTCTGTTTCTTTTTGTACACAGAGAGTGTGCAGGAAGAGGATCTAGATGCTGTGGAAGCACAGATTGGCTGCAAACTCCCTGATGACTATCGATGTTCATTCCGTATTCACAATGGACAAAAGCTAGTTGTTCCTGGGTAAGCTACAGCAACTACTTATCAAGTTGTTAATCATCTGTATTCTTAAAAAGTTCAAATGTCTGCTGTCCAGTACAGATGAAACATTAAATGTATTGTAACTGTGGGACCACTTGTACTGACACTGATTGTACAGTTGATTATGTTCTAACCTCAGAAGTAACTGAAAATGTAGCGTAGATTTTTAATTCGTCTAACTAGAGTGCCTTTATTTTTTTTGTAATAACTGAAACTTTAGAATGTTAACATACCACCGCATGCTGCTGTGCATGAAGTTTTGCTTTGTGTTACATAAGTGAACTAGACTCAGACTGCAGTCTTCATGATTTGGTAACTTTTGTTCTTTAAAAATGGTTAAGGAATGACTTCCAAACCAGGTAGTCATTCTCAGTAGAATCTGAGCATCAATTTTGCAAATTAAATTTTCCAAGTAGAAGATTTTACGATGTTACATCAGCAATTAAAAACTCCTTTTACATCAAGGTTAGCATGCAGGTGAGTGCACATAGATTTGTATCTTCCAATTATGAAAAGATTTAGCAGGTCAGCACTTGATGTGCAAACGCAAGTGTTAGCAAAAGATAAAAAGCTAGGGCAAATCATTGCAGTGTCTCTACTGAGCAGTGCTTTCATGTTGCCCTGCCAAAGCCTTCACTGATAAAACAGGCACAGCTTCATCTAATTCTGGTGTTGTAAGTGCAGTGGATATATGGGAAATGGTTTTATGCAAGCATAAGGATGACTTCTAGCTTCGTTTCCATCCCTAGGAAATACTTTTTTTTTTTTCAGAGGAGAAGTAGTGTCCTGCCTAGTTCTGTAGATCTTAAATGAGATAGCTCTTTCCATTTTGAAAGTGCTTCCTTCTGTTACCTGGTAGAGTAAAAAGTGGTAGTTAGTAATTGCAAATACATTATTGTTGGTCAATGGATGACTAAAAATTTTTATGAATGCAAATGTGGCTCACCATGCTTGCTATGTTTGATCATTTGGAAGATCAGAATGAAGCTCTGCAGTTTGTGTGTGTTCTGCTCTTTTACTCCCACTATGCCCTGCCTTGATGAACAATGTGCCTGTGGAGGGGCTGCAGCAAGGGACACGTGCACTTGGGCATGACCTTCAGTTCATATAACTGCCAGTGGACTGTGATCAATTGCTGTGCCCTCAAAGGGAAGGTACAAGCCTAAACATTTCTTGACAAATCCCATTGGTGGACCAGTTATTTCTGACACTGGGACCTTGGAATAAGAAAGGTTGTCACACTGTAAGTAGAAGATATAGTGTTACTTTGGGGCAGGCTTGCGTGCTGACCCCACAATTCATGCTCCATAGTGGGACATGAATACCAGCAAGATCAGGTCTACTTCTGGGCAGTTTGTGGGATTGGTGTGTTAGACCAAAAATGGAGGACATTGGCTCTAGATGTGGATGCCAGTCACTGGTAGGTCCTTTGGGAGTCTTTGTCTGGATTTTAACAGCACTGCATATGGAAAGATGGAGCCCGTTGCCCAAGGTAGGAGCAACTTAGATCATACAGACGTGTGGCAGCTTGTGTCTTGAGTCACTGCTTTCATAATGCCAGCAAAAGCTTAGTGTGTGCAAAAGTTTGCATCTGAGAGCATTAGTGAAAGGCAAATTAGAAGGGAGTATGGGTGGGGAGGTGTAGGTTGCAAGTTTGTTTACTTGGATGAGAAAGAGAAGGTTGTGGCTCTTTAGGGAACAGGAGAAAAATAAATTAATGTTGTTTATAAAGTCAAGAAGCTTATCTTCTAGTGCTGCAATCTTGACGCAGTTTCTAGTTCAGTCCACATTAACCTATTAAATGACATTGTTGAAAGGCTATTTATTGAAGGACTAATCAGTCTTAGGAATATTTTCTTAACTACTGTATCAAGAATACTCAGTTATTAACAGTGGCCCTGTCTAGTTTGATCAGATAGATAGACCTTGGAGTTCTAGTGACTAAGTAACAGCTACCTCTAAAAAGAAGTGAAATGTGGAGTCTGGATTTTGGAGTGGATGCCGGTTGTTTTGTTTGTTCCATGTTCTAAGAGTTTTCTTGTGCAAATTTATCCAGGGAACTATAGGCCTGTCAGCCTGACCTTGGAACCGGGGAAAGTAATGGAGCAAATCATCTTGGGTGAGATCGCATGGCACGTGTGTGGTGTCCAGGGGATCAGGCCCAGCCAGCACGGGTTCATGAAAGGCAGGCCATGCTTGACCAACCTCATCTCCTTCTACGACTGGGTGACCAGACTGGTAGATGAGGGAAAGGCTGTCGATGTAGTCTACCTAGACTTCAGCAAAGCCTTTGACACGGTCTCTCACAGGCTTCTTCTGGGGAAACTGGCTGCCCGTGGCCTGGAGAGGTACACACTCCTTTGGGTAAGAAACTGGCTAGAGGGCCATGCCCAACGGGTGGTGGTTAATGGAGTTAAGTCCAGCTGGCGACCTGTTTCAATTGGTGTCCCCCAGGGGTCGGTACTGGGGCCTATCTTGTTTAATATCTTATTGATGACCTAGATGAGGGGATTGAGTGTACCCTCAGTAAGTTTGCAGATGATCTGCCTGAGGGTAGGGAGGCCCTTCAGAGGGACTTAGATAAGCTGGATCGCTGGGCTGGGGTGAATGGGATGAGGTTCAACAAGGCCAAGTGCCGGGTCCTGCACCTTGGCCACAACAACTCCATGCAGCGCTATAGGCATGGAGACGAGTGGCTGGATGATTGTGAAGAGGAAAGGGACCTGGGGGTGTTGGTTGATGCTCGGCTGAACATGAGCTGACAGTGTGCCCAGGTGGCCAAAAGGGCCAGCGCCATCCTGGCCTGCATTAGAAATAGTGTGGCCAGCAGGAGCAGGGAGGTGATCATCCCCCTGTACTCAGCACTGGTGAGGCCACACCTCGAGTACTGTGTTCAGTTTTGGGCCCCTCTCTACAGGAAAGACATTGAGGCCCTGGAGCGTGTCCAGAGAAGGGCAACAAAACTGGTGAGGGGTCTGGAGCACAAGTCTTATGAGGAGTGGCTGAGGGAGCTGGGATTGTTTAGTCTGGAGAAGAGGAGGCTCAGGGGAGACCTCATTGCACTCTACAGCTTCCTGAAGGGAGGTTGTGGTGAAGAGAGGTTTGGCCTCTTCTCCCAGGCAACGAACAGGACCCGGGGAAATGGCCACAAGTTGTACCAGAAGAGGTTTAGGTTAGACTTAAGGAAGAACTTTTTCGCTCAGAGAGTGGTCAGGCACTGGAATGGCCTGCCAAGGGAGGTGGTGGAGTTGCCATCCCTGGCAGTGTTCAGGAGGTGTCTGAACGAGGAGCTGCGAGATATGGTTTAGTGCTTGTGGTAGCAGTGGCAGTGTGAAGACGGTTGGACTAGAAGATCTTATAGGTCGTTTCCAACCTTGTGATTCTATGATTCTATGAATTACCTTGTGATTCCTGTGTTATCATTGATGTTACATTAGAATTTAATGCTTTCTTATTACTTTGATCAACTCCTTGCACTAATCAACCTTGGGCAAAATATCTCCTGTTTCAGAGCTTTGGGAGAATGTCAGCCACATTCTGCCAAACAGAAAAAAAATAAAATTAATATGAGAAAGCTGTTGTTGCAAATCTGTCATATTCTTACAAATGCAATAACTGTGTGAACTCTATTATTTCAGGCCTTTTTCCAAATTGATGATGTATAGCACATTGATGTGTAAACTTTTAATGTGTCCTGCTGTTCCATAAAAGGAATATCTCATGTTTTTTTGATGCCACCTTCCAAATGTCTCCAAGACCCACATCAGTTACATAAAGACATGTTTATATGCAATACAACAGCGGTTTCTCTAACCGCTGCTTTCATTAATCTCTTGCTGTTAGCCTCTTTGAAATAATATATTGAATTCTTTTATTTTGCTGAGTTTTAAAATCAATCTGTAAAGTAACCCAAATTAAGGAGGCATTAAAGTGTAATTCTTAACAAAATATTGTCAGGTACACTCATATTTGGTTCATACTTAACATATGTATGTGTTGAGACCTTATTAGAAATTTCAGTGTTGACTTGCTTGGATATTTCCTCTAGAGAGCCCTGAATTTTTAAACAAATAAAATCTAGATGATGTGACTTCTCAAATACAGAAGCCAAAATGCTAGTAAGAAGGACCATAAATGGAGGGTTCATATAGAACTCCTGTCCACTTATTTCAAGTCCTATTTAAAATTGTTCACTTTGATTTTTACCCTGCAAAATTTTCTCTAAAGCAAGATCTTGCTAACACCCAAGCTAAGCCTGAAGCCTACCAACTCTTTCCTGTCATACACAAACACTCATCTGCAGTGTGTTTTTCTTTGGATTTGACAACTGTAGTTGTCTCACTAGGCACTCTGCTGAAGTATGTGCTGTTGTAGGTGATTACTTTAATCACTTTATCCCTTTTTATCATTTCTCCATTATCTGCACATCTATTAGGTTGAATGTATGTATGCTGCTTTCTTTTTATTTTCACCCTAGCTTTCATTCATGTCAATGTTACCTTTAGATTCTGATGCTCACCCTCGTTTTAAATCTGTTATTTGTACTAATCAGAAAGCAAATTTTTTTTTCTCCAAGTATCTGTATTCATTTTTTTAATCTCAGGAGACTCCTTTTGTGGGCTTCAAAGTCATTTTCATATTGTCAGAAAGAAACAACAGAATCCCATCTTTTGTAGTGATGCTTACAAAAAACTAAGGGAAAAATTAGGCACATAATGGTCTTATCATGCGATGCTTTCTCATTCTTCTTTTGTGTGACTTTGTATCTGTCTGCCTTAGTTTCTATACAGAGATTTTAATCTCTCTGACTCCATAGTTGTTTTCCTTCTTTACTTATCAACCTTTTCTCCAAAGCATAGAACACCCAGCTCATAATTTTGATTGTCTGTTACTACAGTAGTTTGTTATTCTAATTGAAAAATCATGGATGCTTTGATAGTATTGGAATTAACTTGCACAAAACATGAGATATTTTCAGCTATTATTACATTAAGCTGCATAGGAAATTGTGCCAGCTGTGAATAGGTAGCCTACAGCTTCTTTGAAGTAATTGCAGACAGAATGGGAATCTTGAGCAGTTTAAAATGATTTTCTAAGGGACACAAAATGTGCAAGAAAGTGTGAAAGCAACCAGGCCTCCCTTTAAGAAGATTGGTACTGAGAAATAAAACTTGTCTCTGCTTCTGTCTGTTATTGTTGGATTTAATATAGCTCTAATATAGCATTATTAGATTGAAAGCTTTCTTTGCATTTTGAGTGAGATCTTCTGTTTATATCCATTCTGCTTCTATATCTGGTTTTGTCTCTTAAGGTTGATGGGAAGTATGGCACTGTCGAATCACTACCGCTCTGAAGACTTGCTGGATATTGACACGGCCGCTGGAGGCTTTCAACAGAGACTAGGTCTGAAACAATGCCTTCCCCTGACCTTCTGCATTCATACTGGTCTGAGTCAGTACATGGCCCTGGAGAGCGTGGAAGGCCGGAATAAATACGAGATCTTCTATCAGTGTCCAGTAAGAAGGATATGCTTATACTTGTGAATGTAGATCTGTAACGGTTGATCATAGCTTTTTGTTTAGCTTTTCTGCTATGGAAAATAAGCAGAATCTCATCTCTCAGATGTGATAAATGTAGACTTGCTGCAATAAACCCTCTAGGTTTTAAGGAAGACTTACTTTCCAACGAGAGAACAAATTGGTCTTGAAGAAATCCTTTATAGACTTAATTATTTGAATTTTTTTTTTAATTCTTACAGCTGTAAAATTTTAAGATAGAAATCATCATTGCTATTGAAGCTTAAAAATGTTATACCTAAAAATACTTAACGTATCCCCCTCTTTAGCCACAACAATGGGATGAGTGAAGAAGAAAAAAATTTTCTTCCTGCTGTGGAACTCCTGGCTGTATGTTTTCAAAGCATGTAGCAATGAGATCTGTAGGGAATGTTTTGATAATGCATTACTTGAAGGATGTTAAGATCCCAATTTGTGTTATATTAAGTATTCAAACCTTTTGGATAATGCATTGGAACGTGAAACATTACTTACGTGCTTATGTTTTGGGTCATCTATGAGTAGCCCTGCTTTTTTCAGGTAGGAGTATGATAATAAAGGAGCTGAGATTGTTTAGTCTGGAGAAAAGAAGGCTCTGAAGTTTTTATCAGTGTTTAAGATAGTCAATAACAGGCCATAAAGAAGTCAGGGCATGACTTTTTCCAGGGAAGCCAATGACAGAGAAGAGGCAATAGACACAAATCAAAACACAGGAAACCTGATCTGAACATAGGCAAAAAACTCTTAAGTGTGAGTGTAGTTGAGCAGTGGAGCAGATTACTCAGAGGTTTTATAGTCTTTGTTCTTAGAGACAGTCAGAACCCAAATGGACATGATTCTGGGTAACCTGCTCTAGCTCTATTCCCTTGCATGAGGGAATTGGACTGATAATCTCCAGAGATCTTTTCCAGCTTCAACTTTACTGTGCTTTTGTTCGCTCTCTTTAATGATGCCTTGAATCTGATGAGCCTTGGTGAAAAATCAAAACTGTATGTGTAATTATCAGCTGAGCGTTCTCAAGGACAGGCGTGTATGTTTTTTATTACATATTTGAAAATCTGACTGGGATAGAATGATGAATTAAGAAGCAAGATTATTGGTCTAGTGGATATAGGGAAGGTGTTCCCTATGTTACATTTCAGATCTTAAATTTTAAGCTTAGAAGTCTAAAGCTTTCCTTCTAATACATCTATAACCTCCTTTCTATTTTAGGACCAAATGGCTCGCAATCCATCTGCTATTGATATGTTCATTACAGGTAATACTTCAGAATAAAATATTCTTCAAAATGTTTTAATTGCACTGTTTAGGAAATAAATGTCAGTTTTTGTCAGATGAAATCAAACTGTGCAGTGCAGTTGACGTGAACAAAGCAGGTGTTCTAAATCTTGTCTGGTACTTTTAAGACCAACCTGCTTTAAAGCGTCAGTGGTTACTTGAAATGATTTTCCTATTAAATTTTGTCCTTCCTTGTGCCCTGTATACCAATTTTACAGTGTATTAACCTGTCTAACAAGATGAGCAAAGGCTGTAAATTAGCCATCGTGGGTGTAATGTAAGTGGTTAGTAAATATAACATCCAAGTGGACACAAAGTGTTGTTTTTTTTCCCAGTATTCTTACAACAGTGTTAAAAGTTCAAAATATTTTGTGTCCTTTAGTGAAATCTAACTTACTATAACCTTGGCTGCAGAGAAAAGACTTACTGAATTTTGATTCTGTTGATTTCCTTTGTTGAAAAGAAAAGGGAAGAAAGGTGAAAACTGTCTTTTGGTTATGTGGTAATCCATTGTGATCATCTGTCTGACATGGCATTGACTGGAATGCTGTTTTCATGGTTTGTTTTTTTTTAATTCACTGGAGTCTGGTTACTGCGGCTATGTATAAATTAATTTCACTCAATGGGAAAGCAGGTGTGTTTTGAGTAGTTCCAATATTCATTTTAAAATTTAGCCTCATGCGTTTCTTAGGGTATATGCATGAATATTAATAGGGAGAAATCATTTTACACCATTGCTGGTTTGGGTTGAAGGTGGTTAAACTCTTCACTACTCTAATTATAGGAGTCCTTTCTGTGTACTGATTGATAGTATGAACTAACTTCAGTGTGACAGAAACAATCTGAAATCTGTTTTACAAAAATCATACAGTAGAATGCACTGTGAGCCCTGGAATTATAGAGGAAAAATGCACCAAAAGCTCAAGAGTAATATTTTGGTTACTTGCTTCTCTCCGCATGGGGATGATTTGATACTTTAAAGCTACTCTAAGTGCATTTGTATTGTTTCTTGAGCTTGCTGCTTTTTATGGAGTTGAGTCAACGATGAGGTGATCTGACATCATACTTAAATGTACTGATTGCATTTGCCTGAAAGGGTTCATCTTGGCATATTGCAAGATGGAGGAGAAGCTTATACAGCATTCATCTAGATTTTCTTGAACATTGCAGAATAAATTGGTCTATTTTCTCTGTTCAGAGTTACTTTATAAGCACTTTGCATTTTGTGGATTAGTGGTAGAAAGGAGAATAATAAACATAGACTTCCATAAGTTCAAAGGACAGTACGTGTAGCTCTCACTGAAAAGAAGTGGTAAGTACATGTAATCTAAGAGGAGTGATCAATACTTGATAACAGCTCAGTGAAGGTTAGGTTAACAATTTCTTAGTATTTCAGTTACTTTAAATATGGCTTTGTGTGAGTAAAATTGACAGATAATTGAAGAACTCTGTGTACTTTTCTGCTGAACTCTTTATCATAATGCTTAGAAAATTTATGCCTAGAGATAGAGCCAGTCTCTCTTGTATGAAACTCGTTTCTTTGGAAGTTAAATTTTCCAGCTTGACTGTCCACTTAGAAATCAAGCTGTTTCTTAATAATGGCTGTAGATGTATGAAAACCTTTTCTCAAGCAATGGCTGTATGTTAAGGAAAATCCCAACTTGTTTTGAGTGCTCTTATGGGCTTGTGATAGGAGTGCTGAGTGTATCTATGCCTCATCCCTGTTTAAATGAGAGGGAAATTCTCCAACTTTTTAGCAGATTTCTTAGAATCGGTTTGGAAACTTGCCTATCAAAGCTAAGTTCATAAATCCACCAGCAGCCTTGCGTGCCTCTTGTAGGTGGACTAGTTGGAAAGAGCTATACAAGTAGGATGCACCTCTAAATTAGTGTTCTTTCAAATTATAGGAGAAGAGTCACAATAAGAAAAACATGATGAGACACCAGCATTTGAAAACTATGATTATATTGCAAAACACTTAGCTCAGATTTTCTTCAATTACTGTGGCATTTCTGGAGTATTTACTCTTAGTTCTAGGTTGATTGCTCCAAATGAGCTTACTTGGTTGAGTGGACTGGAATATTGGCTAACTCATCTAAGAAAGTCTGAGAATTTATTGTGAATTATTGAAACTTAAGCTTTTGCCTTACACTGTTTATGGAAATGTTCTTATGGTAAACTTGCCTATCCTTACAAACACTTCTCTTTGACATCTAGGTACATCTTACTTGGAATGGTTTACATCCTATGTAAACAAAGTGGTAACTGGTGGTTATCCTATCATCAGAGACCAGATCTTCAGGTAATGTGACTGAGACTTAAAGCCTTACTGCAATATGTCAATGTTTCTTTTAGAATGTAGACATCTTTCTAAGTAGTTGTAGGTATCGGATATAAAAGCTAGTAGTGGGGGAGGAACGAGTGCATGAAATATTGCAGATAGAGCTTTGAAAGAAAATGCTTAAATATGTTTTTTTCTACCAGAAACTTGAGTTTGTAATTTATATAAACAGGACTGGAATTCTGAAAAAAGGTTGTTTTGAAGCTTAGTTAGCACCATATTACTTATTGTTTACAATGCATGTGCTACAGCTGCAGGGCTGTTTCGAGTTATTAAGACAGCAATTGTTCCAGTGAACTGATCTCTTAAAGTAACACTGCACTAAATAAGTAAGTGAACAGGACTTGTTCTGGTGCTTAAATAGTCACGTACTTATAATTTCTTCTAAGTTTAAGTAAGAGCCTTAGTTTTGTCAAACTGTGGATCTACAGAACTTGAGTTCTTGATCTGAAAATCAATTTACTTGTTAGGTTCTTGTGGAATAAACAACATAAGAGCACATCCTTAATAACACGTGTCTTCATTGATTTCTGATGAAATTATATACCTAGCTTAATGCAGGCATTAATGCAGTTAGAAAGAGGTATGTGGCTGTATGAGTTTGGGAAGTGTATATAATGAAGACACTGCATACATCATTAACTTAACTACCAGATGAAAAACTCAGAATTACTTTTAAATCTAGCACTGCAGTGTTCTTAGTAGTGACTAACTAATCACTTCACATGTTTAATTTTCTGCATTGAACATGCACAGCTATTTGCAGATTTAATGTTTTCTTTTTTGTAGGTATGTGCATGATAAAGAATGTGTTGCTACCACAGGAGATATTACTGTTTCTGTATCCACATCTTTTCTACCTGAACTCAGTTCTGTACATCCACCGCATTATTTCTTCACTTACAGAATCAGGTAAGAATAATAACTGAACAACATAAAGCACCACAGGAAAGACCGTTGTGGAGTTCACATCATCAATTTTATGAATACTGTGTATAAATTTGTGAAGTTACTAAAATCAATTGAATGTGTCTAAATGTGCACAGCATGCAGTATTTAATTAAAAAACAACCATTTAAATGTTACCTGGTCAAGTACATAAGGCATCTGTCAAGTTGGTAATTAGTAAGATACAGTGATGTGTGAGGTAAAAAAGTTACAAGTAACTCAGAAAGGGAGCAATAATGATAGTGAGCAGAGACATACAGGTGGATACTGGCAACTGATTCAGTGTACCTTACTGTAAGTTGTTGGGTTATTTTTTTCCCAGTCTGCTTTGATAGATATCCCATGACTGCCCAAGTCTTAAAATGTATGAAAGTAGTTACATAATCATTAAATGTGCTGTTTGGCTTCTAGAATCGAAATGTCCAAAGATGCCCTTCCTGAGAAGGCTTGTCAGCTGGACAGTCGATACTGGAGAATAACAAATGCCAAAGGTGATGTAGAAGAAGTTCAAGGTCCTGGAGTAGTTGGTAAGCAAAAGATTACTTTTATAAACCTAATGGAGAATGTTTTGGTGTTTAACAGTAAGTTTCATGACGTGTATATTAACTATTCTTTATGGTGACATGGTAGTAGTTATGTGGTTTGTATCAACGTGATTTCATTGTTTGAAAGGAAGAAATACACATCCATCTCTTTCATCTTTTAAAGTTGTTTTGCAAGCATAGTTTTAACATCTTTATAGTCAATCTTTCTTCAAACAGTTCTTTTTAATGCTAAGTTATATAATTTATTATTAATTTATTATGTAACTCATATTATATTCTATATTATATAATTAATATAAAAAGTTATATAATGCTAGTTATATAATTTCTGCCTCTACTAGAATCTGAAATGATCTGCCTGAATGTTACAGTGTGCTGCTGCTCTAGCAAAGTGCTAAAATGCAGTTATACATCAGCTCCTACTTACTGTGATCTAACATCTTGTCAACAGGGGAGTTTCCAATAATCAGCCCAGGGAGAGTCTACGAATATACCAGCTGTACTACTTTCTCCACAACATCTGGATATATGGAGGGGTATTACACCTTCCACTGCCTCTACTACAAAGAAAAATTCTTTAATGTTACAATTCCCAGATTTCATATGGTGTGTCCAACGTTCAAGGTGTCTACAGCACGAATGGTAAGCAAAAATGCAGTTGTGCTTATCTTGGATTTTCTTTCTCACCTCCTGTTCTCATTGAGCATTAATCTTAATAGTAGAATGTAACTGTCTGTCATCATCTTCAATGATGACTTTTTTCAGTTTTAATACTTTCCCTGAATATCAGCTCTCTTTGAGATCCATTTCACTTAAAACATAAAATCTGAAAGTATCACTCAAATACTTGGACAACTTCCCATTATGCAAACTTTTTTAAGCTTCTGGAATGTTTACTGATAAGAAAACACTTATGTTGCAAAATTCACAGCACTGAACAGTATTCGGATTGATAACACATTTAAGCCTAAGTCAGTCTGAAAACTGTAGTAGTCAGTTTGTACACTGGTAAAGCCATGTATCCTTTTGCTTTGACATGTAATGCTACCAATTTAAAATTTTTTAAATTATTCTCCTGTTGTTTTCACTAGTTTCACTAGTTTCCAGTTTTCACTAGAGTTAGTGCATTTCAATAACTCTCTTAATGAGTTGGCAAATCAGAAAGATATTTATTTGTTAATTATCATTGTGATCTGGAGATTGCGAGTTAACTTCAATTTTTCTGATTGTTTTGGGACATTTAGATGTGATGGCTTTATTAATTGTATGACTTGCATAGCTCTTTTCTAGTGACTAGTTCAGATAGAACTTAAAATCCTTGTCCAAGTGCTGAGTATTTCTTCAGGGGTAGACCTCTACTTTTGCCTTGGAAAAACAGGACCAAGTATGTTTGAAAAACCATGTTACCAGTGGCTATAATAGAAATTGCCAGCAGAGGTCGTACTTATAGTGGAAGGTATTTCTAGATTACCTTTATGAGTGGAAGAGGATACAATGTATCTGACTCTAAAAGTCATTCGGTTTTCTCTCTTTTGCTCTACCACTACTTTTAAAGGTAGTAATGACCCTTTGTTTTTAAACTGCTTGTATTAAAATATGAGCCACCAAGGAAACTGGTACAACTAAGGTTCCAGATTGATTCTACATAACTGTACATACGGAATAATTAAGGTTAATGGAAATTTATTGAGATGAAGGTCAAATAGTTTGGCAAAATGATCTCTAGTGTAAATTAAGCTTTATAATTTTATGGAACTGTTTTTTTTTTTTTTAAGACATGGGCACAGTATCTGCCTCAGTTAATCGATGTGATAACAGATTTCTAATTTTTCTGGACAAATATTTGTGCTTTCTTATAAGTTGCTGAAATACAAGATTTTAATTAAATATGAATGTGCCTTGTATTAGGAAACAAATAATAACAAGTATGCAGTGGATGAAGACGAAGATTCCACAGACACTGATGAATATGAGGACCGCCGTAGAGTGATGGACATTCCTGCACCTTCTGGACGCTGCCCACATCATACCTGATGGGACTATTTTTCCAAAACTGTTTTCAGAAGCTGAACTCTTTGGGGCTAGTGCATAAAAATATCTCTGACTATTGTAAATGAACTTTCTGTTGCTCATCAGGGCAACTAGCATGAATGTTGGTGCCAGCTCTTAATATTCATCAGAGTATAACTTTTCTTTTTTTTTTCCTGGTTTGGAAGTGCAGGGGAGGGGGGGAAGGAGGGAAGTAGAGAAAGAGAAAGGTGTTTGGGTTTTGTTCACTTTTTTCCCGGGTGCAAAACAGCGTGATAGTCTGAGATAATCATATGTTTCAATTTTAAACCATTGTGTGGGGATTTGTTTTTATACAAGCATTTAAAATTAGCAATAGACAAGGAGGCAAAAGAGGTGTGTATTGTCCACGTGAGTTTCTACTGTTGGTAATTTCTGCTAGGAATGATGTTTGCAGGTTGGTTGATAATATCCCATTTGGGTTAGATCAGGTGCTCTTACGCTCTTTTTATTAACATAGAACCACCAGAAAATTCTGATTGTCAGATAAATTTGGAGTGAAACTGGCCTTATTTTTAGACAATCTGTCTTTCTGCTTAATTTTATGCTAAGTGACTCTGATTGAATGTAGTACACGCATCATCTGCCACTTGGTAAAGAAATTTCTCAATGATTACGAAGTATGAATTTGTAAATATGTTTTGAGTTTTTCATGATATAATGTTTGCTGTTCAGACTTTGCCCTAGTTGACAATTTCTGTCAAAGTATCATGTTTCCCTAAATCCTCTGTGGATTTTTGCAACTATGCCTCCTGAATCCCCCCATCAAAAAAAAAAAAAAAAAGAGCCTGACAGAACACCAGATGACTAGAATCTTTATATTTAAATAAGTATCTGTTTGCTTCATCACTTTTATTTTGTTTCCACTGTCATTAATAAACAAATTAACTGCCTTCTTTTCTCTGAAGTGCTATATGGGAATGCTTCTGACACGACTTGAACAAAACTGGTAACTAGTTTTGCTGTAGTCAGTTCATTTTTTTTTTACATCTAGAATTAGTAACTCCAATGAGTAATACCACTGTATTGTTGTTACAACTGGATCTTTCAATTGCTGAATAGCTACAGCTGTTACAGAAAGTCTGAATGTTTGTTTGTTTGTTTCCTAGAAGTCATTGTTATAGTCACTGGGTTCTCAATGAGCTCATCTTTCTCTTGTGCCACACAGCATTTGGATAGATCTTCCACAGTGGAAGACAAATGAATACTGAATGTGACCCCTGCAACAGTTCTTCAGGTGAAATATCCAGAGGAGTAAAAAAAGGAAAAAAAAAAAAAAAAAAAAAGTTGCCTTTCCAGTACTGAAGTCTGAACAGCAGTGTGAATTACTAGACTAGGTTAAACATGTTTTCACTTGGAAGCCCCTTCAGTATTAACTGTTAGAAGAAAATGTGTTGAAAATTATCGTGGCTTAATGCTTTTTCTTAACAGAAGGCTCATCGTCAGTTAAAAGGATCAGTGAATAAAGGTTGGGAAACCAATATTTAGCAGAACTAGAATTTATTCCAGTGCAATCCGTCTAATATGTATGTTAGCAACTGTTAACTGTCATGGTCAGGGCCATGCCATAGTCAGAAACGGGATCTGCGGGGGGTTCTAGTAACATAGTATCAACCGAAGGTCATTATGTTCTGTAGAAACACTTCCAGCAAGGATGTTAAGGGAGAGTTCCTTTTCCTTTCAGTTATTACAAAAGAAGTGTAATTTTTGCTTACTGTTGTGTAAGGCAGGATAGAGGACAACACAATCCTGTTGGCTTCTGAGCATTTACAGCCCATGTTCCCATTGCTGCTGGCAGTCTCAGGGCTCTTGTAACTGCAGGTATGAAGTACAAATCTAATGAGGTGTGAGAACAGCTTCTTGCTGTTATTGTACCAGCTGTGTTTCTAAGTGGTTGTATAAAATGGCTTCAGGCAGCTATTTCAGCTCAGCGATGTGTTGCCTGGACTTACCAGATGCCGTGTTGCTGGAAGCATTGTAGCTCTTGGTCATGCACAGTCAAAACAGGGCGTATGTCAGTAGTCTTGCACATCCCACCCCAACCTGAAACTTCTGCCAAGTTGGTACAAAAAGCAAAGCAGCTGAAACTGTGGAAGAAAACAAGGCGTTAGTCATGTGTGCATGCAGAAATCTTCACTGGGAAAGAGAGGAGCGATTGTTGAGATCCCACTGAGGAAGATGGCATTTCAGCAGTGTTCTGGTGCAGCACTTCGGGTAGGTGTGTTGGTAAATGTTACAGGGCTTCCACTCGCTAATGGCTCAATATAAACTGTACAGTCAATATGCTGCACTGTCTGTCTCTTTGGTGACCAGAGTTTAGATTAAGCCTGAAGCTCTTTCACCTGCTTCTGATCAGATCCGGAAAGTCTGATGCTGCCCTGTAACTGGGGCTTTTGTCCTTGGGCCTCACTGCACATATGAAAGTCCAAAATATAGTTAAAGGCACATCCAGTGCAAATGTGTAGCTGAAGCAGACCTTATTTGTGTGTGTGGAAAAGGTTTCCAGTGCCAGCTTATTGTTGCTGTAGGATTCCACTGGCATTTTCTGGGGCTTGTACTGACGTGATTAAATGGAGAGAGCCTTCTGCCCTGGCCCTGACTGCATCGTGCAAGGGGAAAACGAGGCAGGTGCCAGCCAGCAGCAAAACCCCCAGGGTTTGCTGTTCGACTTGTGCCACTGAAGGGTTTATTCTGATCGATGTTGACAGAAATGTTCTTCATCTGTGTAAGGAATGTGCAAGGCTGGAAAATTTAGACCGCAAGGGAAATGCCATTTATGTGACAATATGGTCTTAAGGAAGGGAAAACAGGCCCGTTCTCAGCTGTGACTGAAGTTCCATGTTGCCGGTTCCTCACCACAAAATTCTACAAGTGAAATAATAAATCACAGTGTGTGTTTGTTTTAAATATCAAATCTTAGCGTCTTGGATTCTGATAGTTTGTAAGTTGTGTACAGACAAACGTCCTCTCCCCCTTTGCTCATAGGTATTGCTCGCATTAGGTCGGATCTTTAAAACACCACAACGCCAACTGTGCGGGAGCCGTGCCGCAGCCGGGCCGTGCCCGCGGCTCCGCCCTCGGGGCGGGCAGCAACAGAACCGCTCAGCCCTGCACCGCCGACCGCCTGCAGACGGTGCGGGACTGAACGGAGCTGCCGTGCGGAGCCGGTAAGGGGCGCGGTGGGTGCGGGCCGCCCGGGGACGTTCAGTGCCCCTCTCTGCTCACCGCAGCGCTGCGGCGGGGAGCGGCGGTCCGAGGGCTGCCTCTGCATGCGGAACGGCGGCGGGTTGCCGAAGTGTGGCGAGCGGCAGGGCTGGGGACGGGGAGGACGGGGTTTGTGGGTTGGGTCACGGCACGGGGTCCGCGGCGATATCGCAGTGCGCTGGGTGTATCTGTATGTATGTATATACACCGTGCTCTAGGGCAGAGCCGCAACGCCCCGGGGACGGAGCGCCGTGCGCCGCGGGATAATGGGGCGAGGTTCGATGGGATGCGGAACGGGCTGCTCCGAGAGGCTGCGGACGAGTCAGGGTCCCCGTCACCGCTCACTGCCATCCCGCCTCTCCGGGGCTGCGGCACGGCAACGACCTAGCTTCGTCCGTGGGCGAGCGGTCCCGGGGGGCTGCAGAGATTCCTTCGGCGCGGTCCTCAACCGCGGCATTTGGACAGCTGTGTCATCGGGGCCGGTGGGATGCCCCAACTGGACAATTTGGGAATCCAATTTCTATTTAAATCACAAAAGAGAGGTGCACTGCAGCCTTTACTGCCGTTAAAGCCATTATGCTGGCTTCGTCGACCTTTATTATTCCGGCCGTGACTCGCTTCTGCCAAGCGGCAAAGCTGCGCTGTGCCGGGCTGAGCCGTGCCGTGCCTCGCCGCGGGCACTGCGGGGCTGAGGGTCTCTCCAAGATGGCGGCGTCCCGGGGCGCTGCGGGCTGTGCCAAGAGCCCCGGCTGCGGGGTCTCGGAGGAGTCGAATCAAATGGCTTATCTTGGGAAACATTACATCCTGCATCCGAGGGCTTTTTTTTTTTTTTTTTTTTTTTTTAAGCTTAGGTTGTTTATTCATTTGGCTTATGACTGAGAAGGATTCCAGTATTGTTTTACTGCAATGCCACTTTATGAAGTTTTGTGGGAGGAGAAGATTCTACCAGCTTGTGACTACAGCCTCTTAACTGCGCACAGAAGTAGCTCCAAGCAGAGGAAATGCAGTCAAGAGCAGTGATGTCAGTGCCCCACTGCAGTCTTATGGCAAAACTTGTTTTCTGAATTCCTGCAGTGCTTTGGGACTGTCGACTCCCACCTGGGCTTTGAAGCTAAATGCAATACCAGGTCCTTCTGCCTCAAGTGTGTCCTTCTGTCTTCAGATCTGCTTGGTGCTGGGTCTGAAGGAGAGCCTTGGGTGTGGGGTCCTGGGGAGCTTTGCACCAAGTTGTTTAACGTGAAAAACATCAACTTTTTACATGTGTAAATAGTGATAGGGCAAGGGAGAATGGTTTTAAACAAAGAGAAAGAAGATACAGATTAGGTGTTGGGAGCAATTCTTTACTCAGAGGGCAGTGAGGCACTGGCTGCCCAGAGAAGTTGTCTGCTCAAGGCTGGGTGAGATGGGGCCCTGGACAGCCCGATCTGGTGGGGAGCAGCCCTGCCTATAGCAGAGGTGTGGAACTGGGTGGACTTTAAGGTCCCTTCCAACCCATGCTGTTGTGTGATTCAGAAGAGCCCATTCTCTGCAATGGTGGGTATAGACATTCAGCAGTAGGCTCGCACTGCTCACACATTTCATCTTGCAGACTGGCACAGCTGGGAGAATTGTGGGGAGAGGGGCAAGCAGCCTTGTGGCTCACGCAGTTCTCAAACAGCCCTTAGAGAGGAAAGGAAGGAGCATGGGGTGGCTGTGGGGTTATTGGCAGATTGCTGTGAAAGAGAAGACATGCAGGACCACAGGCCCTTCTTGCAGAAGGTGACAGCTGGTGAGAGCTCTTGGGCAGGATGAGCAGCAATGCTGCAGCCAGTGGGGCTCTGGGCCCAGCGCCCGACACGAAACCTTCTTCATGAAGGTGAAAGTCACTTTTGTCTCTTCCCTTTCAGTGGTTTTCTGATGGCCAATGACTTTGGTCACACAGAATCCCTTTCTGAAACCTTCCTTCCTCACCACATATTTTGCCAGTTCTGTATATATTTTAAATATAATAAATATTTTAAATCCGTTTATGCCCCCGAAACAGGGAAGAAGTATGATCAAGATGAATTGTGTCCTGCTAACCGCCTGCATTGTTCTGCTTGCTTTCTCTAGTTCTGGTGAGTATAATGGAGGCTCTCTGCTGATGGAATGTTATGACAGTGTGTGAAGGAATCATGGAAACAATGTCTGAGAGGGAAAAATAACAAGAAAGGCCTGCATTATTTAATGTTGCTGTGGGGAATGAGGGTAACTTTATAGGCAGGGCTTCGTTTCTGTGGCTGATTGTCTTTGGTCAGAGCAGAGAGCTGTGTGCAGAACATGCTGCTGCTTAATATGGCAACTAAATACGCTGTTTTGCTGGTGGAATATTGAATTCCTGTTGTATAATTTAGAAACAAGGAGTAGAGCACAAGGGAGATATGAGGTAGGATGAAAGGAACAAGGGAAAAAGGGGTGGAATACAATTCTGGTAAAAATATCTCTTATCTGTGAAGTGCTTTTTAAGATGAAATATGTAAAGCACATGCTTCAAAATCTTACTTGCAAAATTGCCAGTCTCAGCATGTGCACTGACAAAAACTTGTGCATTTCAGCTTGAGTTTAGGTTAACAACCAGAAATATGCTTTGTGGCAGTCAAATGCAAGAACTGTTTCTTCATTTTTCTTTTCAATTCTGCTTGTTCAGTAAAGCAAAACTCTGTCTTCTTAGGTTATGCCCTGAGGTGCTATCACTGCGAGAACAGCCCTTCCTTGTGCAAGACCAACAGCACTTGCTTATCAAATGAAGACACTTGCTTGCAGATGAGATTTGGTAGGTATACTGACTTTCAGACCTAAGGTAAACATGGCTGTATCTATTTTCATTGCCTGTGCACTTCTGATCTGGACGGAACTTGAATTTCTTAGCCTTCTGCAATAGAAGGTTGCAAATATAAGCTTGAAGGTCATGCTTGTAGTAAATTGGTGTATTTTGACTTCCAAGCAACTGATACAGATTGTGATGATTTGGATATTTGATGTATTAGCATGTATACAGCTGTCTCACTATGTACTGAGTTTGTGGCTGACACACTTTTTACTTGAGCTTGTTGCCTCTAAGGAGTCCAAGTGGATAAGCCCATGAAGGCATAGGAGGGAGAAAACTTTTCTGAATTGGACATTCATTGTGATCACTGTAAAGTTTATATTTCTGATGTAAAAATGGGGTTAACATGGTATGGATAAATACCTCAGCTGAAGATCATTCTTAGCTCTGTAACAAAGTATTTACTCATCTGCAGTTTTGGAGTTTGCATTCTATTTGAAAGGCAGAGATGAAACTGTGGACATTTTCCCAGACTTCTTCTGGGTTGTGGGTTACTCAGCACAGCCTTTTAATTGCTTTTTTTTTTTTTTTTTTTTTTAAATAAAGAGATTCTGAAGCTAATCACTTTCTAGTTGGAGCTCTCCTACTGAGAGCTTGGCATCTTGCATGAGGATGTCTGCAGTCTCACAGGGCAGGCTCTCTGGCAGGAATAAGAGCACAGGCTATGTGAGGTGAACCTGCTGGCTGAATGCTGCACTACGTCAGCTCCAGCAGCTCTTATCTCAGTGCATGTCCCTTGGAAATGAAACAGTGGGCTAAGTGAAACAATCTCCTGGTTTCCCAGCTGGTTCCTTCTGCCCTAAAAGACTGTTGTGCTGATTTTAGGACTGACATCTTCCCGGGATGGTCATTGCTAAAGCTTCAATCTAAGTAGTGATTCTCAATCTGTATCAAAAGTGGCATTGCTTTCAATATTCTTTTAATCTTTTTAATTATTTTGCAGGTAAATTGAGAACATCCTCCTGCTGGAAGTTGTCTCAGTGCAATGTGAATGATATTGCTATATTCTATCAGTTGGATAACTTTGATTACTTTTGCTGCCAACAAGACTTGTGCAATGAGGGCGCAGTTACTGGGGTTAACAAGGCAGCTTTCAGTCTTGCTTCTGTAATGGCCATGTTATGGATGCTTCTGTAGCAATCCTGGTCTGTATGCTGTATTTCCAAGCTGAAACCATACAAAATCGTTATTAACTCTTTTCTCAGTTGTACTTCTTGCACTTTCAGTTCCTAGCTGTGGGCTGAAACAAGGCCTTACATTTTCAATTCTTTTTTTTAAGGTTCCACCTGGTAAACTGCTGTCTCCATTTGTGTCAAGGAGACCAATATTGTTAACACTTTCAGTAAGTTTTGGCATGACATCTGCTCAGTGAAAATACCTAATTCTGGAGTAGTGTTACATTGTGGAGGACCTGGGCAAACCCTTGAGGTTGATATGGAAATGAAGGAATAATGTATGTTTTATGATGGAAAACTGTAATTTCTTACTGTACCATGAATTTCAATTAATTTTGAGATTTTGGTTCTTTTGGATGCTACCTTTTCATACACAAAGCAGTGGGTTTACCCTCAACACAGAAAACGTTGAATCAGAAGCATAAACTTGCTGCAGTATTCATGAAGTATTTGTTTTTTAGGTGATGCAGACTCTTTGTTCCTATCATGTAACATTTTTTTTCATTTATACAAACCAATAACATAATGGTCAGCACCATTATTTTGGAGGAAAGCATTTAACTTTCTAAAAACAAAACCAAAATAATGCTTTTAGTGAGGAAAACTCCTCCTTTTTTTATATTTCTGTGGGCATGCAGATTACATATGCCAGCTTCTTTACTGGGCTTTCATTTTACAGTTTAGTTTTGCTTATATTTTTTCTCCAAGTCTAGATTTTAAGCTAAGCATGTGCTTTGCACTAAATATTTCTTGGTATACCAAAAATTGTTTATAAAATGCTAAGGAATTAAAATGGCACATCTAGTTTACTTTTCCGTGTAATCAGCTTTTGTTTTTGTTGAAACACATGCACAGGTAAACTTAATCCTTTAGGCTTCCATAAGAGCATTAAACGAAATTTGCAGACCTTTATATTTTGACCTTTGTGCAACTGTATAAATGCCAGTCAAAATACACATGCATCTAAATAGCATGAAGAATAACGCTCGGTTTGTGTGTGTACGACTTCTAGAGCTCGAACACTGCACATTGTTTTGATTCAGTGGTGGAGACAGACCTTTGGTGCTTCCCCTGGTCTTAGGGAGCCTCTCAGTTAAGTACGATGCCAAATTTTCCTTTGACAAGTTTGGAACTTTTAGCATGCTCTCACAAGAGTAATGGTCCATAGCCGATGGTATATTCTTTTCCGAGGGCTCTGGCTCGTGCTGTCCAGGGTGTCAGTGACACTGGCTCACTCAGTCATAACAAAGGCAAGGGACTGCACTGTGTTACTCCAAACCATCATGTATTCTGCAAAGCACCTTTTGGCTAAGCTTACCTTAGCTATGAAAACATCCTGGGATCTCTCTGGTCACTCAAAATATGAAAGCTATGCTGTCTTTGATTAATAAAAATGTAAAAAAGAAAATGTGAAAAGTGTGGTTATTTAAGAGCACGCTACTTACAGCCCAATATAATTCTCATTTCCAAGCAAGATGCATCCGTGCTTTCCATCTGCGAGACTCTCCTTAAATGTGAGCCAGGCTTATCTTGCTTCTGACCAGGAGATGGCTGCTATAATCAGTGAGTTTTGGCTGAGTGATTATAGCTTTTGGGAGTTGTTATGCTGGGAAACAAAGAGGGTTAGCAGTCTTTCTCTAAGTGAAGTAGTACTGGTATGACACAGGAGGGAAGCAGTAGAATATGTGGCCTAAGAGATGTGAATCTCTTAGTTGTCCTGTTGAAAATACGAATTTCCCATCATTTGGGAAAGAAGAGTTGTCGGTGCCAAAGCATATAATATAACATACTTTGGTAGAAGTACAACATTCCTATAGGAAAAATAATAAAAGGTGATAGAGCTGAGACGTTTTAGAAAGAACGTGGAGAATTTGTAGGAGAAGGGAAGTTTAAAAAAGGGAAAAAGCAAACAAAAAAAGGATTAATATTTAAAAGACTTAACAAGAAGAGTTAATTCTGTAATCACAGAGGTAATAAATTCCTGTGGTGGTAAGGAAGGTGGTAAAACCTTCCTTACTATGAGGATAGTGAGGTAGTAAATATTTTGTGTGATTAACTGTGTCCTGTGAGATACAGGTTAGTGCCTGTGGCTGTCTACATTACCATGGAGCCTAGGGTAACTTGTCACTTTTCTGGTTTTTGTTGTCATTGTTTTCCTTAGTTTTTAAAAATTATCTAAATTGTTTGCTCCATACTAAATTAGTAGCAGGACTAAAACCCAGTATTTATATTTACCTTTGAGCATGCTTTATTTGTCAATACTGAGAAAGCACAGAGCTCAGCAGAAAGCTGAGCAAGAAATTTCCTCCCACCGCTGATTGGATTGAGAGAAATGAGGAGGCTAACAAGCCATGAGCAATTCCTCCTAAATGTGAAGGAATTGCTAAGGCAGTAAAGTAGTCCCAACAGAGAAATCTCCACCTGTCTCTGAGGGACGTGTATCTTCCTGATGAATAAAGTGAGTGTTAGGGCTGAAGGGAGTCGTAACAGGGAAGTTAGGCTGCAAGGTACACAAAAACACTAAAACCAGTTATTTGTGAGATGCATGTTGTTCTCCCAGCGTGCTGTACTTTCAGACTTAATGATGCAATTTTAATATCACACTACCAGGACCTTGATGCAGCACATAGCATTTTGGAGTGGGAGAACCAAGCAGTGGATTTGGCTGTTGGGGTTCCAGAAGCTAGCAGGGTGTAATTCCCACTCTCATCTTTCTAAGACTAGTTGATACATTGCGTTAAAGGGTAAGGAAGACTCGTGGATGAGTATAAACTCAACTCCTGGTGAATTTATACACTGTGTTGATTATTACAGCAGGTCAATTCACACTGCAAAGAAAAGTCAAAGTTTGAGGGAGTTTTGGCCTCTTTCACTGAATTGGAACCATTAAAAATATTTGGAGCAAAGATGTAGATAAGTTTTCTGAAGCATTTCTGAAAGTAATTTTCAAGAGTCCCTTAAGAAATGGTGATACAAGGGGCAGTGTGAGGCAACAGGCACCAAAACACAGTGTTCCCCTGGCAGCACTTGTATGCACATTCCTATGTATGAGAGCGGAAAACTCTGTAATTCTGGACCTGAAGATGCTACAGGGCTGGCTGTACTCAGAGGCTTGTAAGCCTCCTATAGCTGTATCTTTTTCCATGTACGTTCACTTCCTGCTGCTCTCAGTTTTGCCTCAGAACTGTAGAGGTTTCTTTATTCATGAGGTCAGTCATTTGCTGTTAGAATTTCTGAATTATAAATACAATGCAGAAAAATCTGTTCAGAAACAAATGAGGAAAACTACCTGAACACAGATGGGCCATTACCTGAATGTTTTGAACTGTTACATCTGAAGCCTCTTTCCTGCACGTGAAAATCTCTAGAACTGATCAAATGCCAGTCTTGTTGAAGTGGTTAGGAGTTTAGTTTTCAGTAAGATGTCTTCCAGCCCTTGTTTTTCGAATGCTAGCTAGCCCAAGTGTGCTGTGAGGGTGTAACAGTAACACAGTGCTGTTGTTCCCATGCACGCACTTCCCAAAGAAGCCTTTATTCCTGAGAGCATTCATGCACACGGTGCCGGGAAGCCCGTGGCCACGTCGTGGTTGGGAATTTCAGTGGGAAGTGCCTGTGGGAGATCCTGGCCTCGCATCACACAGCGCAGCAGCAGCTGGGGGAAAGGACCAGGCAGTCTTTGTAATAAATGATGTCCTTAGTCGTAGAACACCAGCTGCGAACTGGAAAGAAGTGCACGCTGGGAAAAGCAACACTGTGACGTTGGTCGTACGGGGAAAGCCGTTCCACTTCATCTCCGAGAACACTGACAGCGCGGCTGTCGTTACGGTGTATCCGCAGCGCACCGGTACTCCCAGAGACGCTCATCTCTTCCCGACGCTTTCCCTCATCGGGCATCGGCTGTCACGCTCCATCAGGGCCGAGGCTCCTCCGCGCCGCCAGGGGGCGCTGCAACGCCGACACGCCGCGGGAGGCGTGGCTCGCTGCCGTGCCGGGCGCTGCGGGGCCGTTCCGAGGCGCAGGCGGAGGAGGCGGTAGCGCTGCGCGGAGCCCGGCGCGGCTCGCCCGCCCGCCCACCGGCACCCGCAGGTGAGTGGGGCCGAGCGGAGCCGTTTCGCCGCGGCTTTGGCGAGCTGGGGCGATCGGGTGGGGGGGAGGGAAGGCCCGAACGGGCCTCCTCGTTGCGGCTGTGTTCTGCCTTGGCCATGAGCCTGAATGGGCCTCGGACGGTTTGCGGTGGCGGTGCTGGCGGCACTGCAGGAAGTGCGTGCGGCCGGGAGGTACGGCCGGCTTTCCAGGGGAAACGTGACCTGCGTTCTCGAGGAGCCGTTCGTAACAAACACGTGTAATAACTGTGCGGGTGTGCTGTTAAATCAGTTTCGGGTAAAAGCAAATCTGAGCAGGTGCAGTGAGAAGAATAAGTATGTTGACACGCTTTTCTTTCGGTCCCTGCGTTTAAAGCACGAGTGTTCAAAGAATTGTATTAGAAGTAATAAAGCGCTGTTGATAATCTTTCTACTATAGACGTGTGAAAGAAGAGAAAGGGAGCACCATTGCCTTCCCTAGTAGTTCTGCCTCTGTTTGCTGCTACGCTTCTGCAGAGAAGGAGAAGAGCTCCTGTAATGCCTTCGTATTGAGAGCTCAGTGCGCGTGCATGAAGCCATCTTTATATCAGAATGGCTTTGAACAGCCGTGAGGAAAGTGAGTGCGGGGTTCCGTGACCTCTCACGGATGTGCTGCTGCTGAAAGGTGCCCTGCCCGCGTCTGTGTGCTCTTCATTGCCCCTTGTGCCAGGCCCTGACATAGCTGGCTCAGGGAAGTGAGCAGGCTGGAATTTCCCCAGGTGAATGCACGATTAGTTTTTTTTACCTGGACTTGACTGCAGCTAGAGCAGGACGGATAGAATGGAGAACTATGGAGCCAAAAGCTGCCAGAGGAGCTTTTTTCTTTGATAAAATCCCATTGTGATAAGAGGCGAAGCCTCAGTTGTCCTTTGAGCATAAGGAGAAACTTCCTTCACTGCAGCTAAGGAAACCTTAGTTCTATCTCTTGGAGTTTGCAAAAGGTTTGAGTATGCTGCCCGTTGTTCCTCGGAGAAGGAAACATTGAGATAAGTGAGCGTATAGTGATGACGAAGGATGGTGATCAGCGTGATAGGAAATGCAAGAGGAAGAGCAGGATGAGGTACTGGCAGTGATGGAGCAGTGTGGAACATTTAAAGTGAGAGTGAGCAGGTAGATCTTGCAGCAGAAAGACAAACACAGAGAAGGTAGCCACAGATCGTTTGGACTCTCAGCTTCTTTTGTGCTTGATGACTGATAGTGCTATGTCCAGAAAATAGGCTAGCACTGGAAGGACAGTTGGGATAGAAAACTTGATTAAGTTCTGTTTAGATAATAATACTGCAAGGAGAAAGGATTGTGCTGAGCATTCCAGCTGCAGTCTTGGTGCTTTAATTTGTTGTCAGCATAAGAAAAGCAAAAATCACTATTGGTTGGCTTCATGCTGGGTGAGGAATTTTTGTTTTTGTTTCCAAGCTAGTTTGGAAAACTTCTCAATATTTAGTAACCCTGCTATAAATAAAGATGATTGGGAAAGTAGCAGTTAAGATATTCAGGTAGGAATGCTGGCACATGAAGTGGCTGAAGGCAATTGCTTCAGTCAAAACTGGAAATGAGCTGAAATATTCATAAGTAAAATGTAAATGCACGACCATATTACATCCAATGAGTCCCTTTTAGCTTCTCTGTAGCTCGGTAACCCTTTTATGTATCTGGAAATGAGCTTTTTAATGAGAGCAGATTTGATGTTAGGGCTGTGGAGGAGTCATAGATGGGGTTTTTACTTTTAAGTTATATAATTTCCATCCCCAAGCCCTAGCTACTTTGTTGGTTTTAATGTTAGGAAAGATTCTTAGCATAATCCATTTTGGCCATGTAGATAACATAGGCCATAGATTGCAGTCTGTGATTGCTGGTTTTAGCTTTTAGAAGATAAACATCTTTAAAAGCAGTCTCTACTATCATTCTGCATACTTTTTAAGGTAAGCTATGTGCTAATGTTTATAATAAACTGGTTTCCAAATTCAGTAGTGCTGACTGATCTGTGCATGCATATTTCAAAAGTATGCTGTACAGATGGGTGTTGCCAGTAGAGAGTGGAGATTATAGAACAGGTAGGGCTTGGCTTCTCACTTTGTGCTGCTGTTTGGAGTATTATCCAGCGACAGAGCAACATCTGTCTGTTCTTAATATACATTTCCGCGGCGCAGTCTGGTGTTTACAGCATGGGATATTTGAAGACTGCCCGTTTTATTCTCAGCCAGGCCTATCGCTATTATGCAGGATTGTTCTTAACCCCTGAGCTGCCTTCTGTCCTTTTGATCTTCAGGATTTTGCCACCCTAGAGCCCTGAGTTGCCTTAATTTATGAGTCTACAGCTTTCCACAGCCAGAGACTACAATTACACGTGTCTAATACTTTGTTGCTATTTAGAAATCAGTGTTGCTTGCTGCAGTGCAAAGGAGCGAGGAATAACTGCTGCTCCTGCAGTGTCATCTGCTGCTATTTAATAGGCTGATCAGTGACTTCAAGGGATGCAGCACTGACTTTATTTCTCAGAGGAAGATGGTTGCATGGCACGTAATGCAGGATGGTGTTCTTCGAAGATTTTATGTGTGTGGTTTTATAGAACCACACATTGATATGAACCCTGTCATACTGCAGTGGCATGCAGTGTTTAAGGTCTGGTTAAATATTAGCAGTGCTTCTATCTTTTATTTACATGTGGAAATAGCAACTATGCTGAACACTGCTTTACAGTATTTACATTTTAAAGGCTTATTTGGATTTCTTTTTTTTTTTAATAGTGTTGACATTTTTACAAACTAGGAGTCAAAAGGCATAGTATGCATATTTTACACAAAATGTGATTATATCTTAGCAACTAGTAATGTGATGGAGATCAGAAGTGCTGTCACCATTGAACAAACAAGTTAGATTCAAATATGTTACTTTGAAAAGTGCAGAGAGAAGGACGAGTTGATTAGAATGATCTGAGAGTCACTGATGTTCACTGTTTTATTATTTCATTTATGTTTTTCATAGCCATCTTGAAACTATGTGGAAATGGGGTAGTGGAGATGATTCTCCTTCCAAAGCAGTAGTAAGTAATGAACTACTTTTCAGTAATAATTTCTCCAATGGATGTTATGCTAATAATATGCATTTGCCCTTTCATAAAGAAGCTGCTTAATTGCTTTTACCATCATTCGTTTTTATGACTCTATAAGTCAGATTGGATTCCTGCTTCCATTCTGCGTGATATTTAATCATAACACAACTGCTCTGCTCCTCTTCATTATGCTTACATTGTTTTAAGAGAAAATTCAGAGAAATTTTATGGGCTTTATCCCAAGTGTGTTATTTGTGCATAGTGTTCAAGTAAAATATTTTGTTATCTCCAGGTCCAGTAACATCCAGGTCCAGTACTACTGGATGTCATGATGAAAATCCAGTAGTTAGGAAAATTCAGCCCTTGTACATTAAGTTGCTCAACATTTGGCATAGCTATTAATTATTTTCATGATTTGTTTAGCCATTCAAAATCAGTGCTGTCGATCTCCTTAGAGGAAAAAAAAATGTTATTTTAAATGAACTATTGCTATACTTACGTTAAAGCTTATTTTGGAAGAAGTCTTATTGAGGGAAAGGTGAGGGATACTGGTTTTTATTTCTGCTTCCTTAAAAAAAAAAATAAAGCTTTCTTTAAAGCCTCAAGTAGAGTTAGCTAGATCCACTTGAAATCTTTCAGGTTTCTTTTTATGATTCTACACAGATCTTAGATCAGGGGCAGAAGGGAAAGTTGCTGTACAAGAGAATCTATAAGGATGAGGAAAAGGAAGAAACTGCAAGGAATTTCTGAGGTGGCAAAATATAGGGATTGATTGGGTCTAAACAGAATGGTGGAATGGTCTGACTGAGCCATAGTACAGTGAGGAGTGTTCCTACTTAGAAGAAATCAGATCACTAAAACTATGTTGCAAGATCTTTTTAACATGGTTTTATATAACCCCTTCTGTTACTATATCTGTCAAACTAGCTATGACCAGTCTGGTATGTGCACATTATAGTAGATGCATGTTTTAATGTTGTGTTCTAAAAAGATTTTCTGTATGTGTTTAGAAAACAAACACGCCCTCTTGCCTTTCAAGACCCCCCCTCACCCCCCAAAAAAAACCCAGACCAAAACGGATGATTTTTTTGCACAAGGAGCGTTGTCTGCACCATTTTGTTTGTTCAAAGTGTAGTTAATGTCTGCAGGCTGCAAGCTCACAAGATGCACAAGATGCAAAAAGCATGTCGGTGACGGATTTGACTGAACAGCTGGCAAGTACTGAGCAGCTGGTAGTACAGCTAAAGGAGCTTGTTCGAGAGAAGGATGCTGAGCTTCGAAATAAAGATCATCAGTTAAAGGTACCGTGTATGCGTTCCTGTCAAAAAGACTGTTTAAAAAAAACAACACTTCAGTCCTGTTTGCCACAAGCTAATTTTGTATATAAAAGCTTAACAGTCAGCTACAGCAACTGGAGGAACTTCAGGATGCATTGATAACAGTTAGCTGTTACGGATGCCTGGATGTTCTAGCCTTTTGTCAACATATCGTCTGTTCCAAAGGTTAACTGAGTTTGAATGTTACACAGGCAGCAGTCTCTTCAGTTTCTTCCAAAACTTTGTTTTGGGTTTAGATTTCTTAGGTTTTTTTTTAGATTTTTATCTGTTTGTTTCTTTTTAATGGGACACTTGAAGGACGCAGTTGCTCATGGAGCTGATTTAAGTTCTTCATGACTCTGATGTTTGTAGGAGGAGAAGGAATCTGCTGATGCCAAACTTTCCAAAGTGAAGCTGCAAAACAAAGCCAAGGTTGCATCGTTAACCTCACAACTGGAAGAACTTAAGAAACAGTTGTCAGCATCAGGAGGCTCAGAGGAAAAAGCAGAACCAAAAAAGGTAAGTGCCTTTAAGCTCAAAAGTGAGCGGTTTAATATGCTAGACTTGAATATGGAACTGAAGTCCCAATTTGAGCTGCTTTGATCAGGTTACAATCAAGGTAAACTTCGTAGTTGCTATCTGCCAGTCTGTGTATTTCTATCTAATTTATTTTGCTATAGAAATTTAGAAAATAGTGCATTGCTTTCAAATTGTTTTAGTTAAATAAAAAACTAAAAAATTATACTGCTGTTTGTCTTATTAGCATCTCAAACTCTTCACACATGAGTCAGGGATATATGTTTTTGAGAGGAAATGAAACTAAAAAACCCACCTTGTAATTTTAATAACCAGAACAACCATGGCAATCTAAAAATGGCCTTGGAAGCAAAGTTTGGATTAAATGTAGTAATCTTTTGTTTTAGCTGACCAGCATTTTACCAGAAACAGAGATTTCTTAATTTGTTTATAGTAGTGCTTTCATATGAGTAGATTTGTTTTCCTTCAAAAAAGCATGTTTTAATGTCATGTAACTTCTGTAATAACTTTAGTGAGACTTTAAGATTTGACTAATTATTTGAATATCTGATTTATTTTCCTAGCAAGACATGCTCTTAGCAATTGAGTTTGATTTCTTTTGTAATGGCAAATAATTTCTATAATCCAGTCATTGTGCCTTCTGAATTCTGATTGGAAATATTGTGCTTTGGAGGGATTTAATTGACTCTTTTTTCCCCACTCCCTCCAATAGTCTCTTCTTTCCTCTGTTGTTATATTGGTTACACTTGCCAGGTTATGTGGGTTACAACGGCTAGAGGAAATAAATACCCCTTCTGCATGTTTCAGTTCACTTTGCATCAATAATTATCATTAATAATTTAAATACGATGATTTCTACATGCTTAATAGGAATACCATGCTGCCTTTGTTTAGCTTCTTGGAATTTGTGTATAAGGGAATGGAAATACCAGCCATGAGTAAAGAGTACTTTATTTCACCATTATTGTTGGAATAGGTGGAGGTACCCCAAAATCAGTCACTACCTATTTATGGTATTAAAGACTCCATGTTTTTTGCAGACATCAAGAGATGGTGACCAGGAAAATGCTGCAGCAAATCGTGGGAAAATATTGGTGCTGAGAAAGAGAATTGAAGAACTGGAATCCCAGATTACACAAAAAAATGAAGAGTTACAAAAAAAGGTGGTAATTTAAGTGATGCTTAGTGTGTATTTTTTCACATTTGTGGTGCATGATTATATTTAAAGGCTAAACAGATGTTCTGAGAGAGTTTTTGGTTGAGAAGAAAGAGAAGGATATATCACAGAATCACAGAAACACCAAGGTTGGAAAAGACCTACAAGATCATCCACTCCAACCATCCACCTATCACCAACAGTTCTCACTAAAGCCTCAACACAACATCCATGTTATAATGTTATAACCTGCTTGAGAAAATACAGTAATAGTTGTTCTGTTGTGTCTTCAGTTAATGAATTCTCTAGAATACTTCTATGGTATTTTGATAGTAAATGGAAAAGGAAAAATTGTATGACCTGTGTGGTTTAATATCATCTTTAAACCTTTTATTTTCAATGAAAATGCTGTTTTGCTTCAGTTGCAAAAAGCAATTCATGACAGAAAGAAATGCAAGCAAAGAATAATTTCATATTATGTGTTTTGTGCAAATTGCTATTGACTGTAGAAAGTCAGGAACGCGAGTGCTACAGAATTTCAGTGAGAAACAGACTTAGTAATTAAATGTTATGGCTAAAACCACGTTATAAATGTGGTGGCAGTTTTTTCAGTAACTTAAAATAGGCTGTAAGGAGGTAGTACAAACTGGTCTTCTGTGCAGTAGATGATAGAAGTATAGATTACATGCTGTGTTGTCTTTTCATTTTCAGGATGCTGAATTGGAGGCTCAGCGCTGTCGGGGGACTGAAATGGATGCCATGCTGGCAGAGAAAGAAAAGAAGTTAGCTGAAAGAGATGCCTATATCATCGATTTACAGATAGCATGTGGATCAGGTGGTGTTAACAATGAAGTACTCTTGCCCAATGAAGAGCTGAAGGTATATTTCATAGCAATTTCAAGGAACCCAACAAACCCTGCTATTATATGATCAGTCCTTTTCTGAAGCATAAATAATCTGTCATTATTCATGTGACTACAATTTCTTCACTGGTTATCTCATTTATTTTGTTAGATCTAATATTTATTTACTTTAGTCAGTATCATTAATACCGACTCTGGAATCTGTTGACAAACTTCATACAAATTTATACCAAACCTGGATTTCTAGTTTAATGTTGCTTAACATTAGAGGAAAGGCTAGAAGGTGGTTCGTGGTGATTGCTTTTTCTTTATTCTGGAGCCATTCTTCTTATCATCTTATGGTTTGCATTCTAAAGAACGAGCTATCCATTAAAGAATCATCCCTACAAAGCATGCAGATTCTTGTTCAGCAACTTAACAAGAAGGTTGGAGACAGTGAAGAAAAATGCAGTTTGTTCCAGGAAGAGATTGAGAGTCTTAAAAATGTTCAGAGCAATGAAAGAGAACGTTTCCAAAAGATGGAAGCTACGTATATAGAAAATGTAAGTAAGCACTGTAAAAATATTTACATTCGTTGGTGGAAGAAGTGATGTATTAGCTATAGTAGTGCTATCTCAATATCTGAGAAAAGCCATTCTTAATTTTCAGTGATTCTTGAGTTAAGGTCTAAATAATCATCAGATGAAATAAAAACAATGAGTCTGTCAGTAGGTGGTTTGTGCAGGTGATTATTGAAAATGAAAGTATTGTGCAAGGAAGGATTTTAATAATGTGCCTGATGTCTGTGCACAGAGGAACTAGAATGTAAATGAGTGAAATGAGTTGTGGAGCATTCTAGTAGAAGAACCTCCAAACCCTCTTCCTTGTGGCACCATTCCTGAAGGTGCAGAAGTGTACACATGCAGTGTCTAGTGGTCTTTCTGAGTTATTTAACCATTCTGAATACAATCAGTATCCTCTTTTTCAGACTGAACAATCCCAGTTCCCTCAGCTGTTCCACATACAGTTTTTGCTCCAAAGCCTCCACGGCTTCATTGCCTTTCTCTGGACATGCTCCAGGGCCTCAGTGTCTTGTCATTTGGAGTTTGTTATTGTAGAATTGAGGCACATTTCATGCAAGTTAGAGATTTATCTGTATGCATCATTGTCTTTGGTAACGACTGACTGATTACTATATTTACTACTAAGTGGAAGCAAAACTCAGACTTATGGAACACATTCTCTTGCTGTACTGTAGTTACTTCGGTGTTCTTTTAATGTACTTTTCTGAACAGGTTTCATATTTTCTTTGTATGTGTTTTCAGGTCCGTGTGCTTCAAAATATAATTCATGAGAAGGAAAAAGAGTTGGAAGCACAGGGAAAAAAGCATGAGCAGGAGCTCTTTAAATTAGCTGCTAAATCTGATGCAAGTGCTGACTTGGAACAGGTATGTTGCTTTGGAAACTCGGTAAATTGCTTTGACTTAGCTCTGGGAGTTTGGAATAATGTAATTAACAACCAGTATCACAGAATCACAGAGACCTCTGTGACACTGTTCAGGTGTCTTGTTTGGAAACTAAGGATAAGACATTCACTTTGTCTTCTGAAAGTGTTAACCTCTATATTGATACCTTGATTTTTTTGCTAGCTATTAAAGGCCTTGAAGCAGAAGCTCCACGAAAAGGAAGAAGTCATGCTGGGAAGAACACAGGTGATAGATGTGCTGCAAAAAGAACTGGATGCCAAGGACCAGGATTTGAAAGTAAGAAATTTCATATACACCCTGCTCAACTCACCTGGTCAATTATAAGTTCCGAAAACTGTTGATTGTGTACAAAGATGATTCTGTGTAAAATACTTTGTCAGTGTTCTGGGTGGTCTTCACACATGCTGATAATGTAATCATGATTGTGCAAACAAATATTAATTTCAGATAGGAAATGAATTTTAGGGAGAAATAAGTCTCATGAAATACAAAATTGTCAGTTGTCACCCGTAGTTTTGATTCATTTATTATATATGAAAGACTTTTTGCTGTCAAAAAACTTCAATTTCTCTAGTTAAGAGTTTTGGAGAGAACTCCAAAACTGAGGCTTTCTTTTTTTTTCCCTAAAGAGAATGTTTTGCTAGTATGTGCCCTTTCTTTTGAAGTATTTTTACTGATTGCAAAACCGATAGCTAATCAGGGTTCTTTGTGTTTAAGCACCTATTGTGAACCCTGATTATAGCCTTTTGAGCGCTGCTACTTCAGTTCAACAATGTAGGAAAAGGACATTGCAGTCCCTCAAGTTTTTGAGACTCTTTGCTGAAACAACCTGCCAGCAATTTAGCCATAATATTTCTAAATATTTTTCACTTGCCAAGAGGGTTGTCAGACTCACAATGTATTAGAAATTATTTAAACTATGTATGTAACCAGGTAGGCATCCTGTTCTGATGACGTAGTCAGGATCCATAGCAAAAAATGAGTGATCTACAAGCTGTTATCCTAGCTGAATCAGTGCTTTATTCATCCTTCACATTTATTATGTTTTGTGCCATATACAGGCTTTTGGTTTTTGTTTTTGTTTTTTTTTTCCTGGGGTTAGACGCATCGTGGAGGAAGATGCTCTACAGGAATAGTACCCAGTACTAATGCATTGAGGGGACAGAAATGCACAACTTGAGGATAGTGGGAAGGGTGAAATATGACGACATGAACTTAGAGCAGTTTTAACTGTGATGGATCTTTGATCTTAGTATCAAAATAGCAGGAAGTCTTCCTTTACGTAAGCAGTATAATCACGTTTTGAAAATACTGTCTCTGCTGTCCTTCACAGCCTCTTTACGTGGACAGTTTATAGATTATGAGTGTTGGCTTTTGTACAACAAATCTAATCTGGTGATCTGCTGTCGTAGTCTGTTGGGGAGATCTGTAATCTTTTCTAGCTCTTATATTGTAACTAATGTGAAAGCACTGAAAGTAGAATAAGCACTAACAGAGAACTAGTTAGCAAAAAGATTCTGTAAAAAACAATTAGATTGTAGTTTACTAGTTTAAATTCTAACTAATGTAAATAACAACATCTAAATGGTCTTGTAGTGAACATTCTCAATCCTTGATAGCACTGTAAGATCTTGCAGTTTTCCTGTACGCCATACATCAAAACATTCATTTTTATTCCACTTTTGCCTATGGGGAAATGTTGTATGTAGTATGCACCCAAAAATAACAGTGCTGTTTTTTGAAGTTCCCATGTAGCCCTTTGAAATTGAAGCTGAGTTTTTTGCACTGGAGCCAGTTGGACAAAAGCAGCACCCTTTTCTGATTATAACATGATGAAGTGTGTAAGAATGCACATATAATGTTTCACAGTGGTACTGAAAATACTTCATATAAGAAAATAAACTTTTTTTTTTAACAGGAGATTACTGAAAACGTGAAACGTCTGCAGTCTGAAAAAGAAAACCTCCAGTCCAAACTGGATGCCGAGAGGCATGTATTGAGAGCACAGATAAAAGACATGATGGAAAAACACATGCTTGAAATGACAAAAGTCAGGGAGAAATACAATGCTGAACTGCATGAAATTCAAGAGAAACATGAAACTGAGCTGCAGGAGAAAGATCAGGCTCTGTTTCAGCTTAAGAAACAAGTGGCAGAACTAACTGGTAGTGGGCAGACTAACTCAAAAGATGTTGCAGATCTAGAGTCTACATCCAAAGAGAAGATGGAAGAATTAGAAGGTATCCTATTTAAAAAGTTGTCATGTATGAACTTACTTTGCACCATACCCTTTCATACTGTATGCCAATTTCGTTTGTTTTTCAAATAGAACTCCATAAATTCCACTGGAAAAGTTATCACCACAAAAAGTATGTGTGCAGAAGCACTTTTACGAGGGTTATGGGAATGTAAAGATATCACTGTAAATTGCTCACTATATTTCTTAACGTTTTTCTTCTCTAAATACAGTTGTCTTCTTTAAGTGTTACTTTCAGTTGCTAAAGAAATTAAACATAGGTCCCTTACTGATAATGATCTGATCTGGAGCACAGATCCTATGAGGAGCGGCTGAGGGAGCTGGGATTGTTTAGTCTGGAGAAGAGGAGGCTCAGGGGAGACCTCATTGCACTCTACAACTTCCTGAAGGGAGGTTGTGGTGAAGAGAGGTTTGGCCTCTTCTCCCAGGCAACGAACAGGACCCGGGGAAATGGCCGCAAGTTGTACCAGAGGAGGTTTAGGTTGGATATGAGGAAAAACTTCTTCTCTCAGAGAGTGGTCAGGCACTGGAATGGCCTGCCAAAGGAGGTGGTGGAGTCGCCGTCCATGGCAGTGTTCAGGAGGTGTCTGGATGAGGAGCTGCGAGATATGGTTTAGTGCTTGTGGTAGCAGTGGTAGTGTGAAGACGGTTGGACTAGAAGATCTTATAGGTCGTTTCCAACCTTGTGGTTCTATGATACTATAATAATCATTCTAGGATTTTAAGTAGTTTTTATGCCTTGCTTTTTAGTACAATTGAAATTGAAGACAGAAGAGGCCAGCAAATCTGAAGCTAAGTTTCTGAAAATGAAGGCTTGGTCTAAATCAAGAATCAAGCAGTTGGAAGATGAGCTGAAAAATGTATGTGCAGCATTTTTTAATGCTACAGACCTGTTTTTAAAATGTCTTTATTTGACTGAAAGAAGTAAACTATGGGATAAATAGAATATTGAAATAATTTATTCAAAATAGCTATGTATAAAAATTGATTGGAAGCTAAATGTTGATACAGGAGGAAATTGCAACAACAAAAAGTACAAATTTTGATGCATGTATAAAGCTTACAGCTGCTTTTTATTTTAGTTTTCATCGAAGAATAGTGATCTGTCAGCCTTGAACAATCGTTTGTCAGAATTAGAAGTTGAAAAAGAAGAACTGGAATTAAAACTGCAATCATTACAAGAAATCAGAACTCAGAACGGTAAAACAAGGAAAAAAGCTAACAAAAATATCTTTTTTACTACTCTATTGCAGATGGTTCAGAGTAAAGAGGCAAGGAGGGCTAAAAGGACTTTTGACTTGTTTGTTTTAAATTTCCAATATATATCTTTTCTTTTTTCAAACAGATTTGGAAGTAACTTCATGCTGCTTTGAGCAACAGCATACACTACTTAACTCAGAGTTGCAACTCGGTTGTTCCTCCCCTAAACCTTCTTGTGCTTTATAGTTCAGGCCTTGTTGTATTTGACAGAATGTGAATCAGGATCTCTAGTAAATTGGAAGAGGTATTTTCTTAGGATGAAAAATAAGAACAAGCATATTTGGAAAAATGTAACAGTATGTATAATAAATGATAAAGAGCAGTGAGCTTAAATTAAGAATTATCTCAAATGTTTTTTTTTCTTGTATAAAGATCTTGAGAAAAACTTTTGTATAAGACCTCAGAGTGGTAACTAGGCTTAAAATACAGCTCAGAGAGATTATTTTTGTCTTGTTAGTTTTTATGACATTCTTTTTTTTTTTTAATGGAAAATGGTAAAATTTTCAGTTTAGTGGTCTAAATTGTTAGCAGATTAAATTTAAAGCACTCATCATTACTTAATAAACAAGAAGTCAGTCTTGTGGGTAAGCGGACAGCACAGCCCAGCACAGGGCTTCTTATTGAAATCAATAATCTAAATTTCCATTTTGAATCTTTTTTCTATGCTTTTATTGATCTTCCTGTGGTTTTGCATCATAACAAACCTAGTTCATGATTTTCTTTTTATAGAAGAACTGCTGACTAAGCTAGAAATCTATGAAGAGCAGCAAAGGAAGTTGCAAGCTGATCTTGATCAAGTTACAAAGAGAGCAGCTTCACAGGTTAACTTTAAAATTGATTTGTATGAATTGCTGATTGGCTCAAGCGGTACATTGGGAAGTATGTTCATTGAATCTTAGTGCTGAAGATGAGTGATAGATGAAATTGAGATGTCAGTAGGTGTTAAGGAACAAGCTGACAGGATTTGAATTAGTTAACTGGATTTCTACATACTTTTTCACATACTTTAAATTATGTTTCCCTGAACTGCTTATGATTTATTTAGTTACATTTAACAGAAATTATTGAAGTGTGACTTCTTATTACTTTGTGTATGACCTGAGTAACTTCTAGAAGAAAATAACAAATGAAATCTTAACAAATATCCAGGTATGGATGGCAAAGGGAGAAGATTCGGAAAATTATCCCAAAAGACTTCTAGATAGATTAAAAGCATATGTTTCTCTTATTGTTAAATGATTTTGTACAAGCCCAACAACAAAGCCAGTTTGAACATACTGTGCTGAAAGTGTTATCTATGAACTTTAATGAAATTTTTTTGTTTGTTTGATTGTTAAATTTATAAAATGAGGCTTTCTTTTGAGGGGAAGGCAGAAACATTCTTATTCTACTCATGGATAAAAGTAATAGAGATTTCTTAAGGAAAGGAAGTTAAATATTGTTCTACTTTGAAATATTTCAGGATGAAAATGTAGAAGAAAAATATTTTGGTTAAAAAAACCACTTTTTGTTTAAAAAGTATTTTAGATTAAAAGCGCAACTGGCAAGTAGCATTTTAGATATTTTGCTAAGTGGTGAGGTTTGCTTTTTATACCATCTACGATAATATCTTCATTTTCATAGATATTTATGTGGAGTGGTGAATAATATGGATAATTTTCTCTGTGAATGGCTTGCCAAATTAAAAAGTCATTTATGTTCATGGTGGGATTTGGTGAATATATTTTCATGCCCAGTTTCTCTTGTTAGGCTAGTGAATCAGGTAGTGTGGATGAATTGCAGAGTCAGCTCTTGGAATGGCAAGAAAATGTACCAGAATCAGAGGAGTCACGTGATCGAGTCAGAGAAGAGAAATCTGCTATGGCTTTGAGAATGGCTCAGATTGAGGAGGAGAGAGAAGGTGGGTTGCTTTTCTTAGTTAAATTATCACATACATATGATGTGCAATCACATCTTACATGTTTGTGTGTTCTACTGCAGACTGAATTTATTCTGTTCTACCATGACTAATTTATGTAATCTTGAGAATTATATATAGCTAGTGAATTTGCTTAAATTTGCAATTTTTATTTTTTTCCTATGTCCTTGAATCTTTTTTCCATATGTTCATTTTTTTTTTCCTTTGTATCATTTTTATGAATAGATGTGCTTGTTCTGTTTCCCCTCCAAGTTGCTGCTCTGTAAGAAAGCTTGAACTTACTTCAGAAGTGTATTGTCCACATATGAATGAACAGTGCTTAAAAAGTTCACTGTATGTTAAAGCTGCCTGCCTTGAACAGGGAGTAAAGGTGTGGGAAACTGTGGTACTGGTTTAAATTTGATATTGGGTGGTGCTTTAGTAAAATGCAGGACAAATTCCCTTTAAACGTCATTAATCAGAAACTTTCCTTTAGTAGTCTGTTAATAAGTGTCACTTGTGTGGTTGGTTGAATAACAGTAAGTGTTACAGAAAATAACATTTTGAGTGATCTCAAGTATTGAAGTTTTCTAAATTATTAATTAAACAGTTGGTGAGAAAGTGAAATAGCTTCTGTTAAATCTCATAAAAGTCTGGTTAAATTTCATTTAGTTTTTACTGCTTATTTCCCAGACCTCTTAGTACTTCATTATAACTTTTGTCCCATTAGTTAATGGATTAACAGCACATTTTAGTGTCCACAACCTACCATCATAATTAATTCAGTTGGAGAACTTGAGTCTTCTCTTTCTAATGTGCAATTGATTAATTATTTTTCATTTAAAGGATGAATTTGGAAGTGTCAGTATATAAGCATAAAAATGTTTTAAAGATCTTGTCTCATCTTTTTGAGAGTTTTACCATGTAATGCTTTGGATGAGAATAATATTCCCTTCACTAAAACTACCTGTTATCTCATATGTGGTAACTACAGATCCACATGCAATATTAATAGCAGTTGTAAAATTTCATCTGCGTCAGTCTGTGTTTAATTTTGCATTTTTTCCCCTTGGGATAAGCATGACTTTTCTGTTTGTTTTTTTTTCTTTTGGTGTTTTTTTTCCTGCCGTTACACCTGATGAGCCCTCAGCGTCCCTTCCCCCTCCACTCCTACCCTACACTGCGATTTGGTCAGCCAGTGAGAACATAGTTTCCCATCAGTTTTGTGCATGCAGGTTCCTGCAGCAATGGCAACTTGTAATGTACTGTTGCTGATTTCTTCTGATTATGGTTTTTTTGAGGAAATTGCCGACAGTACCTTATAATATTTGCCATTGATGGTATGTGGGTTTTAACAGTACGTGTAACAAATGCTGTGTTTCAACTTAATTTTTTTCCCTCTTGCAAAGCCAATTTCTTCATTTGCATTAACCGAATCATGTTTCTTTATTTTTCTTTGTTATAACAGCTGACTCCATATTTCTAGAGGAAAAAATTCTTAGCTTGCTGCAACTGGATATAACTAAATAAGAATTGAATTTATTTAGAAATTGTTAATAGAAATTGAAATTCAGTAGCATTTAAAAAGAAAAGCAGTTATATTCCCCCATGTAAGTTAAAGGGTTTATTTGCATTAATATTAGTTACCAATATTTTAAGCAATCTAGAAACCCACTACTCATTTCGTCATAGACTATGGGAATTTGCCAAGTAAGGCAATTTTCTGTTTTGGAATAAATGTTTGAAGAGCTACGAAATCCTAGGGGGATGATAGCATTGACTGATGTCTATAAATTCTAGCTTGTTTCCTCTGCAAACTACTGAAGATTGTAACATGGACAGTAACACAACAGAAGTATAGATACATTATTAGTTAATTTGAATGTACTGTGAATCAGAATAAAAGTGTTTTGTTCAGGTTTTTACTTCAGATATAATTGCAAATGAAAGGCTTCCTATGCTGCTGCAAAACATTAGAAAATATATTTACTTACTAACTGTTGTTAAAGTAATGCTGAATTTAAATGAAAGTGTATTAGTGTTTAACAAAGGATTCTACACCATTCTAAAGCTCCAATTTCTACATTGTCATTTTTCATCTGACAATGATAATGTCATTTTTTCTTTCACTATCAAAACCAAAAATAGTTGGTTTCCTAAAGGATAGTGTACTTTTCATTCTGATGATGCTTAAAAGCAGATGTCTTCAATTTAAACTTGAAGGCATTTAATTTTTTTAAAGAAGGAATTAAATTCTGATCTTGAATAACACTTCCGCTTTGAATTGCTTCCTGGACTACAATAATAGTTTGTAAGCAAATATTTAAGGTGATCAAAATTTGGCATTTTTATATATATATATATGTGTATATATATATATATGTGTATATATACACACATATATGCTTTGAAAAAGCATGTGTAGTGATTAAATACAAAATAAAAATAAAAGTTGAATCCATGTTTACACAAAAGCGTGCAGAATGAATGCTGATAAAGTGACAGTGCAAGAAACCAAAATTTAATTGAAACCAAAGTTTAATTTAAACCATAAGGGAAATCCAGTCTTGCTTAAATGGCCCTTAAAGATTTTCTTTAACTTTTTTGCTTGAATCTTTTATGACTGTTAAATATGTAGTTTTTGAATATTACAGGAAGAACTTTACTCTCATTTAATAGGCGGTATAGGAGTGTGCTTTAATGAAATCTGTTGAATAAGTTGTCCTTGTACAATTCAGATGAAAGCTGAACATTCCCAGTGTGACGTAATAGTTTTTGGGTTATACTTCACTGATGCATAAGTAAAATGTTGTCTGAACTTCACATGTTATGAAGACAACTGTGTATTGATATGGTTAAGTTGAAAGCTATACCTGAGATTATCTTATTTTCTGTTGAAGTATGGAGCCACCTTTACTTTCATTTCTTTTCACCAGCTGTTCTGTTTTGTCTGCTTTGCATGATACACCTGTTACCTAATCTGTCACCCCAAATGTGTTTTGTCATATCACAAAACAGATGGGAATGTACTTGAAATGAAAAAACATTTCTAACAATGAACAAGATGCATACCTTAGCTTTCATATTCTGAATTTACTCAGTGTGCTTTTAAAAAAAAACAATGGTTCTGTATTTGTCTTTAAAAGAATGGTATTATTAATGTATGATAAGATGGTTTGATGCCAGTTGCAGTGTAACACTTGCTTGTGACTTCCTCAAATTATCATACTCGTACTAAAATTGAAGTCAAAATAGACACATTACTTACATGAAAGTGATGTGATTGTTCATATTACAAAAAGCACAGCTGTCTCAGCTGATATTATTATACAAATTGGTTATATTTTAACCTGGTAAATCAAAAGGCTATGTAATTTGGCCTTTAATTGGTTGAATTTATTATTATTTTAGCGTAACCTCACCCTTTCCAATCTCTTGTATTAAGACTTCCTTTATAGTGATGAAGAAGTAATGCTAGACTTCAGTTTGCTTCTTCTTAGTGAGATATACAGTGTTTATTTTTGTGTTCTACTAAGTAACGTTGGAGGGAAATCACAAGGTGAATGCTGTGGATTGCTTCTTTAATCTTGTTCTGTCAGTCATTCATAGGGACTTCAGCCTGTCCCAGGTCTCTTTTCATGTAGTAGTGTCTGATATAATTGTAATTACTTTCCTGTGGCACAAAACTGATTGAGGATGACTGGTTCTTTCCTGGCTGCTCTGATCCAGCCATAGTCTCAGGGCAACAGGAGCTGGAGGAGGAACTGACCACAGTTCAAGGAATGGGCAGGCTGGATCAGGAGGGAAGAAAAAGTAATCAGACCAACAGGAATCTTCAGGTGGGTTAGAAGTTATATATATCTATTTTTACTGATATCTATTTTAATGTTAATGAAAATATGATGCTTTACAGTTGGATAGGTTAAGTGCTTGTGAGTTAAATCTCTTATGTAAGTGAATACTAGACAGATTTGGTAGTAAATTTTAAATGCTTGTGAATGTACCCAGAAGATGAGGAGCAATTCTAGTGGCATGACAGTTCTCTGTTCCTTGAGTCACGAGCCTGCTTAATTTTATGTTGAAAAATTATGAGTCTCCCGCTGGAGTAATTCATATCCTTGTAGCTGTGTACAAGCTTTGTATGTTAAGGCCATGTTTTGTATTAGATACAGTCTTTATTAATTTCTTCAGGGAGATTTATAGAACAGTTAGTAATTAGTGTCAGTTCATTCGGGTTAACTTTTTAGTACTTGGTGCTGTTGCTTGCAAAACAAAAAATCCCAATATTTTATAAGAATAATTAGAATGTCACTTGCATAAACTTGCTGTTGGAAGAATAATTTTATGTTTAGTTAATTCCAGTACTTCACCCTGATTTTCAAAGGATGCTATTAACTGTGGAAACTGGAAATAATTAACGTTTCCAAACATAATTATCTTTTGGCCTCTCAGATGCCTGAGGGTGTCTTCAAAGCTGTAGTAGGTCCTGCACAAAGCCTGTGGAACTCTGCTTCTCTGGAAATGACAGTTTGAGGCTGGACAGGTGTCCATAGTGGTTTCATATGCTTACATTTATGCACCTGATTCACTTGCTGGATTTTATAATATTTAACTGAAACTTGACTTCTAATAACAGAATATGTACTTAACCCTTCCTTCTTTTCTTCTTTTAATTAAATGTCATTCTTATATTTTGCACGTAGGAAGAGTACAGCTTTGATAGAAAACAATGCTTTCAAGAAGCATTGAATGTGACCCTGGATAGCACTGATTCAGCTGAAGGAGAAAATATGGGAGGTTGGTGGCCAGAATACACTTCACCTAATGCAGGTGTGATAGAGACTAGACAGTTTATTATAGCATGCACAGCATCTGTATTTTGTGTCTATTTTTGTTTTCAAAATTCAACTAACAACCCATTTGTGGTGTATTCTATTCTTTGTTGAATTTTTTTGGCTTGTGTTTTCTTCTGTTTCATTTTAAGCATGTGCGTGCTGGATGAACTGTCTAGTTTTGGTTCAAAAGTAGAATATAAATATTATTAAATGCTGGAATTGTTTGAGCCTTGCTGCCTGTGAAGTACCCTATGTGGCAAGATCATGTGGTTTTTAAGTTGAGTCTTGTTCCTGTGAGTGTGTTTCCAATCTACGTAACTGTTTTGTTTGGAAAACAGAATTATATAGTACTGCTGTGTGCTTTGTTTTAAAGATCAAATAGCTGTTTTTTAGTGTGGATGCTCTTCTGTCTGTGGTATAAGCTACTAGTATGTGTTGTTAGTAAAATGGAGTAGATGCACTTGCAAATTTTGATATAGACTAGTTTACTTTGTTAATATAGTTTCAAATCTGATCTTTTAAGTATATTAACTCATGATTAAAGTAACATCACCCTTATTATTAATCGGGATACAATATTGATTAAAATATTTCTGCTAAGTTCTCTATGAGTTACTGAGTTTTGCAAGTAGATTTTAGTTTTTGAAAAGTTATGGGTACGTTTATCATTTAATATTTACATGTACAAGATCTCAGGCATTTCCACTGGAAGTGGCTGAGATCTAATTGTGCCCAACAATGGCGAAAATTGTGAATATAAAGGTGAAAGTCTTTTCTAGACTTAAGAATTTTTTAATAGATCTTTCTTGAAATAATTCTTCCTCTTTGACTTAAATAGGTTTAAGGAGTGTAGTTGAAGAGTTGGAATTGGAAAGAAACCAACTGCAGGAACAAATTCTGTTTCTAGAAGAACGTTGTCAGGATTTGGAAGATAGATTGCAGCTTCAGGGTAGAATGGAAGCTCTGCAGGTGAGCTTTTGCACTTCTCTAAAAACTGCTAAGAGAATCGTTTAGTTCTCTCTTCATATTATTACAACTATAGCCTACAGTAGCACAAAAGTGTAAATTTGCAGCTAGCAAAAATACCTAAAACCTATTTTATAGTTTCTGATGGCTGAAAGTCCACACATGCTATCTTATGCTCTGAAGTTTAAACCTGTCACTTCTATTCAGCAAAAGTAGAAGTCAGCGCATAAAAAAAACTTGGTTGGAAGTAAGCTTCATTAATTGTTGCAGAAACGTAGTAAAGGTGAAAATAATTTGTATCACTCTCTGTAGAATGCCTTTGTTAAAAGAACAAGAGCTGAATTTTTTTTTTTTTTACTACTTGAATAAGTCTCACATCCCTCAATTCATAATTATAGCTCACATACCACATACATATAATATATGTGCAATATAAATACGTAACAGATATTTTAATGTATGCTGCAATAAGTGAATGCACCAGAAGAACAGTAACATAAATACTTAAATCAGAATTTTTAAATACTTTTATAGTATTGCCTGACTGGTAAGTTACTACATTCAATACTTTCTAAACCTAATTTCCACAAAATGACACAACTGATCTCTTCTCATGCTCCTTGAGCTTGATACATTGCTCATATTCTTTACCTGCTAAGTTGCACCTATTTATTTATTTATGACTAATTTAAGATACAAAACAAACTTATTAATATCTGAGAATCTTTTAACAAAACCTTTTGATACAGGTAACGTTTGATGTAAAGGAAGAAGGGCAGCTATTGAGGGCGGTACAGGTGTGTTCTGCCTCCTCCAGAATGCTAGCTTATTTTCATTAGAGGTGACAAGTTTGCCATGTTTGTCCTTTTTGATGTTGGTTCTGAATATGTGTTTTGCTTTTTGGTTGCCATTAGATTTTTTTGTGGTTTTATTTTTGAATGGGTGCTGTGAATCTGACTAGAGTAGGGCATTTGCACTGTTATTTTTTTTTTAAGTGTGTGAATGGAGCTTGCTTTCTTCTTCTTCTTTTCTCTGCAACTCCCTGTATGATAATGTAGTCTCCTGCAGATTTTTTGTGTTCCTTCAAGTTGAAAAAAACATGCTAAGAAGTTGCCCATTTAGTATTATCTTCAAATCAATGAGGAAAGTGTGTTTTCAAAGCAGTAGCTTCCCCTATTGAAGATTAATTAAATAAGATGCCTTAACACTGTGCGTGCGTGTGTGTGTGTGTGTGTTGCTTTGGGTATAGAGCAATGATCCTTGAGTTCATTCTATTATAGCATCACTGTAGGATGTATTTCTGAAAGGTGGGTTGCATCTATCTGAACTTATGATATTAATGTTGTATTTTGAACTGATGAGTGCTAATATGCTAACAGTCTCTTATTATGTAAGATGTAAATCTTCTAATGAGTCAGATTTTTGGAACTCTAGTTCTCTTATGCTATTCTGTGTGTGCAGTAATCCTCTTGATTAACTTTTTGTTGCAGAATGAAAATGAACGTTTTCAAAGTCAGCTCACCCAGTTACGCAGTCAACAGATTCGAGATGCCGAAAAGCATCAAATTCTGATCTCTGGCTTGAATGAGCAGCTAAAAGGGTAAAATAAAGGTTCTTTATAACTCCATTGAGGATTTGCTTTCTTTGCTTTGAACTTAAATTTCTAATGGACCAGAAGTTAAAACATGTAAACTTGATACTTGTTTCTGATTGCAGTCAAGATATTTTTGGACTTGGAAGTTTAAATGGAAATGGTAGAAATGATTTTTCTTTTAGAAACACAGTTTGGGGCTAATAAACCTAGAGAGCCTAAAGCAAACTTTGTTTTCAAGATGAAATTTAGTTATCAAAGGTCTAATATGTGCTTTCTTCCCAGGTTGAGCGACCGAAATACCTTCCTTGAAACTTCACTTGGAGAAAAAGAAGAAAAACTGCTAAGCTTAACAGAAAAACTAGAACAAATTGAAACTTTAAGAAAACTACTTCAAGAAAGGGATCTGTTGAACAAAGAGCTGGGAGAGAAATTTGTGCATAGTGAACAAAATGTAAGTTACTAAATAGTATATAATTTATTAGATTTGGTGAACGTTGGCCTTAACCTTTGATTTGTATTCCAGAAGCAAAATTGCTGTTTTTCTAGCCAAAGGACTTGGCTTTTTTGTTTCATTGCAATTTTGTTCACATCATGTAATTACTGTGCGTAAAGTTGGGTGTAATGATTACTTAGGCACACCACAGTGATTTGCATGAATGTATTGTGTTTCTTGAGCGAAATGTTGTCTTAATTAATTTCATTATATAAATACCACTTTTAGGTAAGTTCAATCTTATATCTTTAACATCACATTTCAAATATGTTTCTATGATATAAATTTTTATTTTTAATACTAAGCTGAAAGAAGCCTTAAAGAAATGCAGTGTGTATGAAGTGGAGAACGCTGAGCAGAAAAAGGTCATCAGTGATCTAACAGAAAAAGTTGCTACGCTGAAGGAAAAGGTAACTCATAAAATAAAAATAAGGAACTTTCTTGTATTTTGAAATGGTTCATTTAAATGTGAGAAATAAGAACAACAACCCTGAGCATTAATTATACTGTAGATTTTATACACTGACCTTTCTGTATGCTAACATGATCTAAAGTATAACATTATTGTCTTGTGACTGTACTGTTGGGTAGGTCATTGTTACAGTTGATGAAAGTATTGTGGTGTTACAGTTGGAAAGAATATCGTGGAGAAATGGAAAGAAACAAACAGAGAAGGAATGCTCATCCATATTCAAAGATTCAGGCTCAGGATGAAAGATTCCACAAAGAAGGGATTTCCAGAAAGAGATCCTTCCCTAGTGCTAGTCAGCCCTTAAATGGGGTCTTCTGGCCACACAAGTGAATTGCCTTCACCTGTGCTCCTGCGGCTGAGTCCTTGCCTCAGGTGATCAATCAGTGGTTCAGGCTGTGACTCAACAGTTTCCATACAGTTATTAGTTCAAGGATTGTTTGTGAGTGATGGATTAGCCTAAATATTAGATTTATATAAGGAGCGTATCTTCCCATTTTCCTTCTAATGTACCTTTGAATTATTCTTGTAACATTATTTTCTTGATGTTTAGACTTTGAAACAAGATGATATGGTGGAATCAATGCAGCTGGATCTTGACCAGACAAATGAGGAACTTGACAAATTGAACACAAGCCATTTAGAAGAACGATCTCAACTTATTCAAGATCTCCAGAAACGTGAAAGAGAAATTGATCATCTTAAAGAAGCACTGGCAGAAAAAGAGAGGGAGTTATCTGCCTTGTCTTTGAATATGACAGAATATTCAGAGCAAGTTATCATCCTGAAGCATCAAGTGCAATGCAAAAATGAAGAAATACGAGGGATAGAAGAGGCTTTATCGAAGGCTGAAAGGGAAGCTGATTTGCTGAAAGAAGTACAAACAGCCGATGTAAGAGATACAAGTGTGAAAATATCTGTCCTTTCTGAGAAGAGTAATACAATGAGACTAGAACTGGAAAGAATGAGAGTTGAAAATGAAGCTAAAACCAAAGAAAACGAGGAACTGATAAGACAAATCAATGAGTACAGCATTACAGTTAAGGATCTCCGTTCTGAAATCAAGGCCAATCATGTTGCATACCATAACAACCTTATGGAGTGTGAGTCACAAATTACTTTGTTGAAAGAACAAATTAGCAAATCATCTGAAAAGCTACAAGAAACTGAGACTAAACAAAGAAAAGAAGCTGAATATTTGAAATCTCAGATTGAGGAAAATAACACTCTGAAAGAAAAATGGAACAGTTTGCTTAAAGAGAAAGAGAATAAAGAACAGACTCTTGAAAATGAGTTAAAATCTATTAAAGATTCATACAACAAACTAGTTTTGGAAGATGCTAAAAAAGATGAGGAGTTGGCTCAGTTATCTAGGAAGCTCGTAGAACATGCTGAACACCAGGAAACAATTAAAAAAGAATTACAGGAGAAACAAGAGATCATTATTTCATTAGATAAGAAGCTTGAGTTTTTGGAGCAGCAAAATGAAGAGACTAAACTTAAATTAACTGAAGATCTTAAAGCCAAAGAGACGTGTTGTGAAGAGCTTACTAACCAATTAAGTGAAATACAGAAACAAATTAACAAGATGGAAATAGAGACACAGGAGAAAGCTTCAGCTAATAAGCAGTTGCAGGCAGATCTTGAGGGGAAAGAAACAAAATTGGCAGAGCAAGTGAAAGCAAATGAACATCTGAAAAAAAGTATAGGTAAACTGAAAAAAGAGAAGCAACAGTTAGTCAGTGAAAATGAGAATTTGTCCAAACTTCTGGATGTGAAGGAATGTGAATTATTAAAGAAAATCCAGGCTGTGGCAGAAATAGAAAGCAAGTTATCTGTCAGTGATGCTGAATACCAAAAAACTCTTTCAGTACTAAACTGTGAAAAAAACACTCTAGCAAAAGAAATTGAACAACTCTCAATAGCTGCAAAGCAAAAGGAAAATTCAGTTGCAGAACAGCTGCAGAAGAAAACAAAGGAATGTAATGTGTTAGCTGGTCAGTTGCTTGAAAGCAAGGAACAAGCACAACGGTTGAGTGAACAAATGCAATCAGTTCTCATTCAACTGAAGGATGCTACAGACAAAGAAACAAAGAAAGAAGAAATGTTAAATAGTAAGTTATCTGAATGCAGTACCCTAATACAAGAGCTCAGCCAGAGTAAGGAAAATAATTTACTGCTGCAGGAGCAAGTTCAAAGCTTAACTTTGGATTTTGAAGCTAAGAGCAAGTGTCTAGAAGAAAAAATCCTTCAGTGTGATTCATTGCATAAGGAAATTAAAGACAGTAAATCTTATATTGTAGAGTTGCAGGAAGAAATTAAAAATCTTGAAGAGGACAAAACAAAGTTATCTCAGTGGGTAGGGGAAAGAGATGTGACTCTAAAAAGTCAGGGTTCAGAACTTGAAAAGTTTCGTAAGCAAGTTTCTGATAAAATTGAAGAAAGTACAGTGTTAAATAATCAGCTACAGCAAGTGAGCAAAGAAGTGACTGAGCTTAAGCATAAAAAGGAGGACCTTTCAAACCTATTGAGCAAGAAGTCACATGAATTTGAAATTCTTCAGTCACAATTGGTACAGCAACAGTCTGATACTACTTCTGCAAGGCAACAAGCACACACAGCAGCTCTAGAAAATGAAAAATTGAAAGTAGAAATTGAAAACCTCAATGCAATGATAATGAAAAAATCAGAAGAAATAGCTACTTTAACTTCACACTTGTCCCAACAGAATCACAGTATTTTAGCTCTGAAGGACCAAATTGATGGCCTAATGATTGAAAAAGAAAACCTAAAAACTCTCGTAGGAGAAAAAGAAACTCTTATTTCTGAGAAGGATGTTTTGCTACAACAAATGAAGGATAGTAAAATGGCAGGAGAAGGGCAATATTTGCAAGTCATTTCAGATCTGCAAAACCAAATACAAACCCTAGGTTTTGAAACCAGCCAGCTTAGACAGACAATGCAGGAAAAAGAAAATGAATGTAAGAGGCAAGCTCAAGAATTAAAGTTACTAAAAGATAAATCTGAAGAGTCTGATATACTTAGGGTTCAACTGTCTGAGAATATGGAGGTTATTTCCGACCTTCAGTATCAAGTTAGAAATTTGACAGAAAAAGCAGCACAGTTGAATGATTCAATTGCACAGAAGGATGAATGTTTAAAACAAAAGATAGATGAATACGTTAATTTAAAAGCATGCCTTTCTGATGTACAAGAATCATCCATTTTGCAGCAGAAACAGTTAGAGGTTTTGACTTCAGAAGCAGAACAATTAAAATTACTTGTTTCAGAGAAAGATTTAACTGTAAATAATATTTCATTATTCAGTGAGAATTTAAAGATGCAACTTCAACAAAAGGAGAATGAATGTGTTCTCTTAAAGAAACAGGTAGTGGAGCTGGAGGAAGTAAAAGTGAATTTACAAAAAGAAGTACAACATCAGAAGAATGTAATAATAGAGAAGGATCAGTCCTTATCAGAAAACGAATCGTCTCTTACAGAAAATAAAACTCTTCTCAGTGCTCTGAAGGAGAAAGCACAGGAGGATGAAGAGAAGATAAATTTAATCTCTCAACTCCAAAGTCAAGTACATGTACTAACACAAGAACTACAAAAATCTAAGGAACTAGTCCAGGAGAAAGAAGATGCCTTTTTGTCTCTTCAGGAAAAAATTGAAGCACAGTATGAATTAAGAACTGAGTTTAATGCAGCTCTTAATAAAAAAGAAGAAGTTATTGCCGAACTGCTTAATTCTGTGAAGGAGAAGGATTCCAGTCTACAATTGGCAAATAAAAACATAAGTGTTCTCTCTAATGAGATCGAGATTCTCAAAGAAAGATTAGAGAAAAGTGGTGCAGCTATGAAAAACCTTACCAAAGAATTTCAGGAAAAAAATGAAAGCTTTAATATTAATCAGAAGAAAATTGATTCTTTGACAGTTGAGCTTGAGACTGTGAAAAGTGAACACCATAAAGCACTAGACCAAATAAGTACATGGAAACAAGAATTACAGCAAAAAGAATTGGCTGTAGAGTCTCTGCGTGTGACCTGCACTGAACAGGCAGATAATATAGCACATCTAAAGTTGGAGTTGAATAATGTAAATTCCAAATCATCTCAAGACAGCCACGAAAGTGCACTTTTAATAGGTAGTCTGCAACATCAAGTAGAGGCTTTAGTGAATGAAAAAAATACATTACAAGAAGATGCTGCTAAACTCATGGCTGAAAACACACAACTTGTTGCATCTCAAAATCATTTGGAAAAGAAATTGGAAGAGCTCCAAGAAATGAATGGAAAACTAGAAGCCAGTGAGAATTACTCAAGAATGCAGATAGATGCTGTCCAACTGCAGATGAAGACTGAAAAAGAGAAGTTACAGATGCAGGTTAGTGCGAAGGGTGAAGAACTTTCTAATTTAGAACTTAAATTTGAAAATCTAGAGCAAAGTCTGCTTGAGTCAGAAAACAAATGGGTGATGGAACTTGATAGGGCAACTTTAGAAATTAAAAATCTTACTGAGCAATTGAACTGTGTAGAAAGTGAAATGAAATCCAAGGATAGCAAAATCCAGTCTTTACAGGAGGAACTGGATCTTACCAAAAAGGAAATAACTCAAAGCTTATCTCAATTACTTAATAGTAGGCTTTTGTGTAAAGAAAAGAATGCACAGACTTCAGATTCACAACTGCAGCTAACTGATGGTAAAATACAATTGGAAAAATTCTCCACTCTGATATCCACTATTTTGAGCAAAGAAGTAGAAAGAGAACAGTTGCAGCTGGTTCTTTTAGAAAAACAGAAAGAAATAGATATAATAAAAGATGAATTAAAAAGTATGCAGTCACTTGAGAAAGAGAAGGAGTTGCTACAGAATGATATTGATAAAATGAAGGGTACCTATGAATCTGAAATTGAACGCCTATCACAAGAAATGATTGCTGTCAAGGAAACTTTATGTAAACAACAATCTCTTTTGCAAGAAAAGAATAGGCAGATTGAATTTCTTCAGGACAAGATAAATAAATCAGAAGAAATAGTAAGGACCAGTCAAGAAAAACTGCATGTTGACAGTAAAAAAGTAGCAAGCCTCCTTGAAGATATGGGAAGAAAAGATCAACTCATAGAGGACTTAACTTCACAAGTAAATCAGCAAAAGGATTTAATTTCTGGTCTAAGCCAGCAAATGAAAGAAAAGGACTGTTCTGTTACCCAGCTCATGGAATCATTGTCTAGTGAAATGCTGAATTTTTCTGAAGAGAGGAATATGTTAAGCAGCAAACTGCAGGCTCTTGAATCTGCTCATAATCATTCCATAGGAGAACTAAATAGAGTGTTGCAGGAATTTGAGGACTGTAAGAAAGAGCTGGAATGTAGTCAGGTTGTATTAAGCAACAGAGAAGCTGTTTTTAAAGATTTAATGAAAGAAAAGGAGGAGATGTATCTTAATCTTGAGAAACTTGGCAAGGAAAAAGAGAATCTGAAGAAGAAACTTCAAGCAGCATTGATAATAAGAAGAGATCTAATGCAAAAAGTTGAAAAACTAGAGAAGAGTGGGCAGGAAGAAATAGAGAAAGAGAAAAGAAAAAGAGAGGGGTTGTTGAAGAAAGTTGAGGAGTTAACAGACAAGCTGAAACTAGTTGAAGATCAAAATAAAGGTTTCGAGACCAATCTTGGAACTCTGAAGCAACAGCTTAGAGAAAAAGATGTCAAAATAAGTGACTTGAATGATATCTTGTCAGCAAAGGCCACTTATTTAGAGGAACTTCAGGCCAATATTGCAAAACTAAATGATGTCATTGCTGAAAAACAAATTATCTGTGAGCAGAACCTGAAATCGTTAGAGGAAAAGGATAACATGCTTGCTCATATGCAAAGTATGCTTGATGAAAAAGTAAATGCGTATGAAGAGAAACATTCTCAGCTCTTAGTAGCTCTTGAAATGATGAACTCTGAACTTAAGAAGGAAGAATTGTTGAAAAATTCCAGTTCTGAAGAGCTCAGTGCCAGGGACAAGAGAAAGCGTTTGGACTCCAACAATGAAACTAATGTAATTCAGTTGAAAAAAGAAAAAGAAGACTTACAGAGGGATCTTTTGGTCAGGGAAGAAGATATAAGAAAATTTCAGAAAGAGGGGACAGAGGACACTAAACTCGCAGCAGATTTTGATGAACAAAAACACTTGAAGAATGTCAAACTAGAGCATAAAGCTCTCTGGGAAGATCTTCAAAGAAAATTTAAAGAGTTTGACTTGAATCAATTAGAAAAACATCTTGGGAAAGAGCTTGTCTCTCCTAAGGCAGGAAAAGAAGAAAGTGACCTGAAGAATTTGGAATCCAACAAATCAAGAAACAAGGTTCAGACTGCATCCTTTAAAGAGTCAGAAAACCTAATCACTTCAGTGACAAGTAAAGATACTGAATTGGAAGAACTAAGAGACAGTTATGCAAAGCTTCAGGAGGAAACAGAAATGTTAAAGGAAGAGCTGAGAAAAATATTAGTTGAATTCGGTGGTGGTGGAGAAAAAGCAGTTGACTTAAACTCCATGAGACAACAGGAGCAGTACCAGGAACAATGTAAAGATAGCCTTTTGGAGGATATAAAGCAGCTACAGAAAAAGCTGAAAACATTCTTGACTGAAACTGCAGACATGAAGATGGTGCTGGAATGTGTAAATAATGAGAAAGAAACACTTGTTAAAAAAAATGAGGAGGATTACAGAATGAGCCAAGAGAAGCTGCAGAAACTGAGAAAAGAAGCTAATAAGGAAATTGCAGAAAAGAATGAGGAAATAGAAGCATTGCATTCTTCAGTTAAAGATTTTAAGGAGAAACTTGATCTTGAAAAGGAATTGTTAAAAGAAGCTCTAAAGGAGGGCCAAGCAGAAATCCACCGTTACAAAGCAGCATTTGAAGAAGTAAAGAATGAAAAAGAGGAACTTGTTCATCGTTTAGAAGAGTCTAATTTGAAACTAATCAATAAGAAAAGGGAGTTAAAACATGTCAGCGAAGAAAACAAAAAGCTTCTGACAGAACTTTGTTTGCTACGTGAGAAGGCTGAGATAAGTACTCCTGTGGTGTCATGCAAAGAGTTTAAAGAAGAAAAGGATACTGAAAAAGAACTGGTAGAGTTTTGTTCAGAAGGTGGTTCTCTTCAAGGAAGATTACAAAGTAAAGGCACCTCTTTTCAACTATCTAAGACTGGTTACTCTGGGAAAACTAATCTTAAAGAAGCAGCTGACTATAAAACCAAGAAAGAAATGGAAATTGTTCAAGAACCACTTGCAAAAACTGTTAATGTAGGTGATTCTAAACCAGAAGGACAAAGGACTATAGCAGAAGAGAAGTCCAAAGACCACCTTCAGAGAAAATTACAAGCAGCTTTAATATCGCGTAAAGAAGCTCTGAGAGAAAATAAATATCTAAAAGACCAGATTGATAAGCTGTTATTGGAAAGAGAGGAACTGGTGAACAAGACAAATACGCTTGAAAGCTCGTTGTTAGAGCTTGGTAGAGAAAAGCAAAGTTCAAATACTGTTTCTCTGTTATCTGAAGAGGAGAGCCTTGTTTCTGAAAATGCTAGACTGTTGGCTGAAAACGAAAACCTCACTGCTGCATGTGAAAGTCTTAAATCTACGATGGAGACAATAGTTCAGGAAAAAGAGGCCTTTTCTTTCCAGCTAAATACCTTAAAAGATTCTCAGACAGTTGAATTAACAGGTTGGAAGGCTAAACACAGTGAATTAAAACAAGAGTATGAATCCCTCCTTCAGGCTTATGAGAATATCAGTAGTAAAATAGCAGATATGAGGCAAGTTGTTGATGTCACTAGAAAAGAGAAACAAGAGGCTATTCAGAGACTCAGGGAAGGGGAATCTGAGAAGGAGACTCTTGAGAAACATTTTCAGCAACTCATTGATGAAAATGAAGTGATTAAGGATCGGCTGAAAAAACTCAGTGAATCTAAGAAATTGGAAATTGATGAATTACAGAGTAAAGCGAAAAGGCAGATATGTGAACAAGAGGCAAGAATGGAAGAACACCAGGCTCGTCTTCATGAACTCACTCAACAGAATAATCAGCTAATGGAGGAAAATGAACAGCTGAAACAAACTTCGGAAAATTTAAAGCAGGCTTTAGAGAAAATTCAGGATGAAAATGACATCCTTCATAATAACATCACTGTAACTAAAGCAGCTCTGGGAGACCTCCAAGTTCAAATGGAAGTGTACCAAAATGATATGCAATCTAAAATCAGAGATGCGTTATATGAGAATGAATCATTGTTAAAAGACGTAAATGTGCTAAGAGATAAACTCTCTGAAAAGGAACAAGAAAGAAAATTAATTTCAGAAAAAGTGAAAGAAACTGAAAAGTCTTTGGATCATAAAAATCATTGTATTACAAAGCTGAACATGGAGTGTAAAAATCTTACACGAGAAATTGTTAGTCTAAATGAAAAAGTTAAGATTTTAGAAGATGATAAATGTCTCTTACAGGAGGAATTAGAAAATGCACAAGAAAGTTCTTACAAAGTAAAGAATGAGAGGGAATTCCTTGAGACAGAATTGCTTAATCATATTAAAGAGGTTGATCATCTTACTGATACAATGAAATCAGCACAAGTGCAGAATAATGTGCTTTTACAGCAACTGGAAGAATTAAAGGCAGAGAAGTGTAATGCGATTAGAGAAAAAGAAGAACAGCAGCTACAACTAGTAAAACTGTTTGAGGAGAAGGTGAAATGTGCACAAAGAGATAATAGTGGAAATAAAAACAGAACAAAAGAATTGCAAGAACTCTTAAAGGAGAAACAGCAGGAGATCAACCATTTGCAAAAGGATTCTATAAAATTCCAGGAGCTGATCCTGGATTTGGAAAGGTCTGTGAAACTGTCACAGTCAAAAAATGAAAAATTTGAAAAAGATTTAAGTAATATGTCAGAAAAGCTTACCAAATCGAATGAAGAAATATCCCATCTCAATGAAAAGCTGTCTTCACAGGTGAACTTGTTGGATCAGTCAAAGAAAGAAGTAGACAGGCTTACAGCTGAGAATCTCAATTGGAGAAATGAACTTAAGAGGAAAGAAGATGAACTAGAAATCCAGAAGAGAGAATATGTGACAGAACTGGAGCTAAATCTTCAACAATTAAAACTGGTTCACAAAGGAGAATTTCTGAACCTAGAGGAAAGACACAGTGCCCTTCAGAGAGAAAAAGATAGGGCAGTTAGTGAGATTCAAGGATTGCAAGAGGAGGTGAGCTTTAAGGACTCTGAAAATAAGAAGCTTCAGGCAAATTTGAATGCAGCTTTGGCACGCTTAGCTGCTTTTGCAAAGTGTATGTCCTCTCTTCAAAATGACCGAGACAGGGTAATCACTGAAATGAAAACCTGGGAAATGCAGTTCAAAGAGGCTATCCAGAGTAAAGAGATACAAATAGAAAATAGTAATAAAAGAATAATGTCCCTGCAAGATGAATTGAAAGATAAAATGACTCAGATTCAGGAACTGAATATCAAATATTCTGTGGGAGAGGAAACAAAGGATGAACTGTACTTAAGGCAAAAATCTGCTAATATACCATGGCATGAAGAGCTCTGCAAATTAAAGGAAGAAAATATACTTTTTTTTAATAGGCAGCAAGAGTTGGAGAAAGCTCTTCAGTCAAAAGAAGAAACTTTGCAAGCACTCCTTAAAGAAAATAACTCTCTTAATCATCTCATAGAGAATAGTAAAAGTTCTGGAAGCGAGATAAAAGTACTGGAAAGTAATTTTACAAGACAAGAACAAGAACTGCAAAACCTTCTTGCTGAAAAGGAAAAAATTCATGCTGAGTTGAAAAAACAAATTACCATTTCTGAGCAAATGAAAATCATGCTGAATAATAAAGATAAAGAAATTTCCTTACTCATTTCTTCAAAAAGTGATGGAATTTCTGACTATCTGATTCAGGTACAGACTCAACATAGAGAACAAATCAAAGAATATGAGCGTCAGTTCCATTTGTTACAGAGAGAGAGAGAACAGTCTGAGGAGTCCTGTCAAAAGATGGAAAATGAACTGAGAAATCTCCAGATGAAAGCAGATAAGGCAGTTCAAGATAAAGCTGCAATTGCCAGTGAACTAGATGCTTTTAAAAAGTCGATGTCATCTCTTCAGAATGATCGTGATGATCTTTTTTCTAAATACAAAGAGCTGGAGCATCTTCACCAAAATGTTATAAATCAACGAGACAATCTTATAGTTGGCAATGCGAGTGAAAATAATGCTTTGAAACAAGAATTAAGGGTATTACTTAATCAGATAGATGATCTTCATTCTGAAAATGCAATGCTAAATGCCCAGCTAATAAAGTACAGGGAAGATCTTAACCAAGTTTTATCTCTGAAAGATCATCAATTAAAAGACTTACTGAAGCAAAAATTAGATTTCATTAAAGGCCTTGAACAGGAAAAATACGATCTTCAGAAACAAATGAAGGAGGTGCAACTGTCCAGTCAACTGCAGATGGATACTGTTGTGTCTTTGGAACATGAAAATAAAAAATTAGTATCTAAAGTAAATGATTTAGAATCTTTAATTGCATCATTAAACAAAGAGAAACTTGTTTCTGAGTCTGGAGAGAAACTGTTAACTAGTGGTAGCATTCAGAAGAAAAAAAGTGCATCCGATGGACTGTATGGCGAAAAACTTCAGAAGATTGACAATGTCCAGAAATCACTAGGCAGAAATACTAAGGCTGCAGATGGGGAATACAGTAAGACATTTCAGAAACTTGAGCATGGATATGAACCCGATGCATTTACAGAGATGATAGTAGAAGTTCAATCTCAGAATAGAGAGCTGAGATCCCAGAATGAGGCCTTTGGCAAAGCAATGACTGCTCTGCAAAATGATAGAGATAGGATAATTGAGGACTTAAATATACTTCAGAGCAAATACACATCAGAACTCAAGTCTGAAAAAAAGAAAGGAGTTGAACTTGAAGCTGAATTTGGTAGCTTTAAATCCCATCTTGTCAGTATACTCAAGGAAAATGGTCTTCTGAAAAAGGTACTTTTTGATCCTGCAAATATGGTTACAGTTGATCAGATTGCCGACGAAATTGAAAATCTCTGTAGGACATTTGTCACCCATGAGCTGGAGATTAGCAGGCTCTCATCTGAATGTGGGAATTATGTTCAGCAGATTGAAGCGTTTTCCAAGGCTATGGCCAGTCTTCAGGATGACCGAGACAAATTGCTGCAGGAACTCAGCAAGCAGAAGGTAGCTTCTGAAACTAAACAGGGGGGCACAGCTTCATTTCCCATTGCTTGCAACAACATCAATGATATAAATTATTTTAAAAGTAATTTGGATGTGCCTCAGATCAATAGGGAGAGATTGGTAAGTTTTAACTGGCTACGTTGCTTTTTTTAATTTGTTCTCATTTAATGCAGAGAATGCATGACTTTGCAAATTACCAAATTACACGAGTGCTAAGAAAACATAGTATGACTAAACAAGATGTGTAGAATCTTGAGAGTTTAGAAAATTTTCCTATTAAACAAAAGCAAATGGGAAAAGCAAAGCAAAAGAATTCTGTACTAGAATTCTGGTACTAACAAAACTTCAATTATATACTTTTCCTTTCAGTTTACTAATCATATTTATTAAATGTAGGCTAAAGAAGGAGCCAGTCTTGCAACTCTTGAAATATCAAAACTGAAGGCCAAGGTTGATGATTTGGAGAAGGCATTGCATCAGACAAAAGCCTTCCAAGCAGAAACTGAGAGAGAGATTGCATCATACCAGAGTGAAATTGCTGGATTGAGGTATAAATGTTTAAGTTAAATTAACAAGTAATGCATAAGGACAAAGAAAATGACGTATAATTTATCAGAAGAATATTTTCATAACATGCTCGGTCGGTCGGCTTCCACACAATTTTCTTTGTTTACAGTTATCCTTTTATCCTTACCTAATTATCTCTTTATTGATGTAAAATTTCAGTCTTGAATGAATGTCTTCTCTCCAGCTGGTGACTTCAGTGTATGGATTTAAAGTTAAGGGATCTCATTTCTATGCTTGATAATATCATGTTGTTGTCTCAGTAAAAGTTACCTTTGATAAACCTGAACATTTCCTCCCAATTTTTTGTTGTTGCTTTTAAGTATATGTCTGAAATATTGCAGATTTGACTCAACTGCATATTGAAAATAATCTTCATTTCACATTTGAGGAATGTTTTTGTGAATTTAAATGTCCGTTTCTGCATTGTTCACATCTTTTATCACCTATGACAAATGAATAATGTCACACCTTGTGTCTAATTCTGTGAATGCCATTTTTAAGAGACATCTTCAAATGGAAATATGTATTGAGAATACTCATAAATTGTACCACATTTGCATGTAAGTTTCAAAAATTGCCATTCTAGAAATAACAATTTCTACAGCCTTATTCTTTTCATTGACTTCTGTATAGTATATTTTCATTTAATAGCTGGTTTTTTATTTCACATTCAGGATGGAAAAGAACCTCCTCCTCTCAGAGTCCCAAGCACTGCGAAATCAATATCAAATGACAATTGCTGAGAAAGACCATCAGATTGCAGAACTGCAGAAGCTGCAAGAAGACATAATTGTTAAAAAATCAATCTCCACTGGCAACATTTACCCAGTCAAGGTAAACAGAACATAGCAGGAGGCATCAACCTACTTCAGTTGATTCATTGTACTGAGTTTGCAGTTTGCTTCTTAAATGAGAATTATCTAGTATGTTAGTCTAAATAGTGAAGGCTGATATGCTATAGAGTGTATTTCACTATTCTGGGGGCCAGTCCAATAGTAAGCTACAACTACACCAGGTCAGTGAGTTGCAATAATGAAGAACGCATTTTAAATGGAGTCAGGTGTGTTGATATTGATCCACTTCTTTTAAATGAAAAAAAGAAGATTGTTACGTTTATAAAATAACAGAAAACTCACTGGTGCAATACATTTTAATGGATAAAAAGCATGCAAAGAAACTTCATAAATAAAAGAATAGTTATAAAGCAAAATGTGAAGAGCTGTCATGAACCAGTAATGGTTATTAATTCTTACCCAATAAGAAGTATCAATTTGTTATGGTAAAACTGTAAGGTAGCTGTATTTTCTCCTTACAGAGTTGATAATGTTAGAAAATTCCTTAAGTAATTTTGTAAATTGCTATTTTAGATTAGTTAAATCTAGAATATAATATGAAGAAGTTCAAAGTTGGTGAATGATCATGAGCATGATTCAACAGCAGACATGGTGTTAATAAATACAGAGATCTGTAGTGGAAAGCGTATGAGGAATTATATGAGGAATGAGCGTGTTATCCGAGACAGCCAGCACGGCTTCACCAGGGGAGTCATGCTTGACCAATCTGGTGGCCTTCTAGGATAGAGTGACGGCATCGGTGGACAAAGGAAAGGTGACCGATGTCATTTACCTGGACTTGAGCAAGGCATTTGACATGGTCCCCCACCACATCCTTATCTCCAAATTGGAGGGATATGGATTTGATGGGTGGACCACTCGATGGATAAGAAACTGGTTGAAAGGCCGCAGACAGAGGGTGGTCATCAATGGCTCTATGTCCAGGTGGAGGCCGGTAACGAGCGGTGTCCCCCACCAGTCTTGGGACCGGTGCTCTTTAACATCTTTATCAATGACATCGATGACAGAATTGAGTGCACCCTCAGCAAGTTTGCTGATTGACACCAAGCTGAGTGGTGCGGTTGATATGGTAGAAGGAAGGGATGCCATTCAGAGGGACCTTGAGAGGCTGGAAAGGTGGGCCCGGGTGAACCTGATGAGGTTCAACACGGCAAAGTGCAGAGTTTTGCGCTTGGGCCGGAGGAATCCCAGGCATCCATACTGACTGGAAGGAGCGGTCCTTGAGAGCAGCCCTGTGGAGAAGGACCTGGGAGTCTTGATAGATGAAAAACTTAACATGAGCCAACAGTGTGCCCTTGCAGCTCGGAAGGCAAATGGTATCCTGGGCTCCATCAAAAGAGGGGTGGCCAGCAGGGACAGGGAGGTGATTGTTCCCCTCTACTCTGCTCTTATGAGGCCCCATCTGGAATACTACATCCAAGTGTGGAGTCCCCAGTACGAAAAAGACAGGGAGCTATTGGAGAGGGTCCAGAGGAGGGCCACAAAGATGATCACGGGACTGGAGCACCTCCCCTATGAAGACAGGCTGAAGGAGCTGGGCTTGTTCAGCCTGAGAAAAGAAGGCTGCGGGGTGACCTCATTGTAGCCTCTCAAAACCTAAAGGGAGCCTACAGAGGGGAGGGGAATCAACTCTTTGAAAGAGTAGATAACAGCAGGATGAGGGAAAATTGTTTTAAGTTGAGGGAGGGGAGATTTAGGTTGGATGTCAGGGAGAAAATCTTTACAGAGAGAGTGGTGAGGTGCTGGAACAGGTTGTGGATGCCCCGTCCTTGGAGGTGTTCAAGGCCAGATTGGATGGAGCCCTGGGCAGCCTGGTCTAGCATTAAATGGGGAGATTGGTGGCCCTGCATGTGACAGGGGGGTTGGAGATTTATGATCCTTGAGGTCCCTTCCGACCCTGGCCGTTCTGTGATTCCGTGAAAGGGGAAAAAAAAAGAGCAATGCAATTTATTGCTTTCTCACATAGTTTTATCCAGTCAAGAGGGGTGGAGCTTTCAGACAGCTCTCAGAGAAATTCTTACGTAGTAGCTGAGGTAAAATGTGTTATGTTCTTAGGTGGAAAATAACTTTGGGTCTATAATTCTTATGCCAATTTTCTGCCTATCATGAGTAATTTGCAGTTCACACTATTATAAAACCAGTGTTGCTACTTGTTCCTATGACACACATTCAAAAGAGAAGTAGAATGCTGTACGATTATTTGTAGGGTGCCAACAATGTGTTTATCAGTTACTGAGTCCTTGCCTGCTCTTAGACTTAATTAACTGCCAGGCAGCCTGTGGTACAGGCTATACTTAGTTCTTTTTCTCTCAGCTGAAAATATCATGTATACTATGTCTTCCTGAGCCAGCGATTATAATAATCTATATGTATATATAAAATCACTAAATACAGAAGTAGCATAACTTCTTTTGAGACATGAACATCTTAAATTTTTTAAAATCCAATTTTAAATTTGTCTAACTGATGTTAGTGTTATTGATACAGATGGACAAACAGGATTACTTGCTTGTATTTTACTTAAAGAAAAACAGCATTAATCAGGTAAGTTTTTTGGATGTTGAATAAATGGTGGATGAAGTGGCACAAAGCCTGTTACAATATACTTCACCTCAGATTCGCAGAAGCATTGCAGTAAAAATGTTTTAAAAAAATGAAAACATGATACAGAAAAGAAGAAAATTCAGAAAAGATTGAGATTTGTTCCTGTTCAAGAAGAAATTAAAGAGATGAGAAGTCTAATTGTACTGTAGGATGTGTGCATATGAACTGAGAATCTTTACTCTCACTTCTTGTGAATCTAAGATAAAGAGATATGCACAACTAGTAAAGATATGTGCTCTTTCAGGTAATGTGGACATTTTTTAGGTATATGATTTCTGTAATCTCTTTCCAGGTACATGTTATTAACAGGATCAAAAAAGAAACTGGTAATTTACATTGATAACAACAGCTTTCAGGACGTATATACTTGATGCTAGCAAATTCATAAGTGCCTAAATCAATCTCTTAATTATTTGTCAATGAGAATAGAACCTAACTGTGGGGAGAAGGGAGAGAGATGCCTAATGGAAGCACTGTTGTCCTTTCCCTGAAGCAGCTGGAGTTGGTTTCTGCCAGGAACAAAATACCAAATTTAGAAAGACAGCAGCTGAGACCCAGTTTTGTCTGCTTTTATAGATTATCATTAAAGGTTCAAGGAAAGTGTTATTTTGAAATAATATTTTCATTTGCTTTTTCTGTACCAAAGGAAGTAGAGGTAAAGCATTTTCCATTAATTTCACTGAAAACAATGTTTTGGCTGGTAAAATTCATAGCTGTCATATACTATTCATTTTTTTGTGTGCTCAAGATGACAAGGGCTGTTGAACTGCAGTGTCTGCTGGGTTATGAAGTACCTTATGTGGTAAAAGTCTTTATTTCACAATTTCATGGGAAAATAAATTCCAGAAACCATTGAAGATGGCTCACTTTCCTTCACTGTTAGAGATCATAGCATTGTCCTGCCATATATTCACAGCCTTGCCCTTTTTTATTAGTGATAAAGTTGAATTCTTTTTGTGAATTGGGCTTTCAACTTTAAATTCATATTTAAAAAACAGCTGCATTCACCCTGTTATGAATACCATTATTAATTAGACACTAGATTTTTAAAAGGTATTTTAAATTCATCTGCCTTTACTGTTTTTTTACTTTTGTGCGTCACACTGTTTGCAATTTTTTTTCTATGAAGTTTGTAGATTGAGAACATTTAGTAGTGGATTTTTATGTTAATAAAGTTTCTTCCACATGTAGAATTAACTTATAAGAAGGAAATTATCCTGTTTAAAGGAAATCATTGTGTAGTCCGTATGTTTATTTAATGTTCAATTATTTAGAATATTCCTTTACCATTTAACCTCAATATGCTGATATTTCTTAAGGTTTTAGAAACTGCCTCCCTTGCTGGAGGTGCAGACACCCCTGAGGAAGTCAAACATGTTTTGGCTGAAAGAAATCAGCTTCAGAATGAGCTACAGCGCTGTCTTCAGGAGATGCACCAGAAGGATATGCATTTACATCAGATTAATTCAAAGGTAACTTAAAGCAACAACTGTCATCCTAAATAGTCAATGTGAATCTGAGCTGTTAAAAGCATAGAAATATGGCTAAACTGGTGGTATCTTTATGATTGAAAATTCGCTTCATAATTTAGAATTCTTCAAAACATTCCATTTGGCTCAGACTAGAAATTGCTATGTAAATTCAGTATTACATTTAAGCTCTTGCCTTCCTGGCTGCTTATTTGACCAAGATATGTTTATTTGAATTTGCATTCTGAGGAGATTGATAGAGCATTGCTCAACTTAAACTTAAATTAAAGTATTTTTCATTAGACAGAAAAAGATGGTTGTCTTAGCTGGAACTGAATTTTAGCTTTCTCATACCAAATGTAAAATACCTCAAAAATGTTTCCTCGCAGTGTCTTTATGAACCCCTCACTGGATTTGCGTGTGGATGTACTGAGTTTTGCTTGCAGAAGTTTGTAAATGTTTTTGGAAATTCACTAAGCACTTATCCTGCTTTGTGTGTCTTGGTATTCAGAACAAATTAGATTTATTGCATTTCATCTGTAATTGTGTCTGTTTTTACTGCTTCACCTGAACATTTTATGAATCTAATAACAATTTCAACCAAATTTTGAAACTGTCATAGAAATCTCAATCTACAGGTGATGGTGAATGTTTGGGAAAGGGTGAAGAATCGTATTGCTGTTTTGTTATTGAAGAAATTAAAAGATGACTGCTTTTACATACCTCAACTTCCTGATGAACATCTTTATTCCTGGAATTACTGTTTTGAGCTTATTGATTCAGGGACAGTACTCAGATTTTGTTACTTCTCTTCTCATAAAACAACTAGTTAAATCTTACTAAGCTGACCTTGCCAAAAAGTGCATGCAATACTGAAGATAGTATGCAGTTACTTTCAAACTTTCAACAACAGATCTCATGTCTAGTAATTTCCTGGATGAGATAGTTTTTGTGTTTGTTTTCTTGTGTTTTTTGAATAATTTAAATAATTTCTTTCAGAATCTGCAGTCAGCAGAAGAGAATGCTGTGTTGTCCGCCCAGCTGAAAACTCTATCTCAGACTCTAAGGGATAACCAGCTTCGTTACACTGATTTGCAGAATCGTTATTTAAGACTGGAGAGGGAATATCAAACAATGCAGGTGACATCCTTCCAGGGCACCGTTCAGGTAAATGAACATAGAGAAAATTCTTAGGGCTCTTTCTGTACTCGTGCTTTTGCTGGCTTTTGTGCTAAACAAAAATAAATACTTAAAAACCTTTACTTACTGTTTTTTAATTGTTTTGCTGATACAATAGTCTATGATACATTGAAGATAACTATTTCAATAAAGCTGTTTTTTTATTAGATTTTTCAGGAAGCTCTTTACAGATGCTATTTTCATTTTGAAGTGTCATCTTTTTTGAATTGGCCACAACTGGCAGGATAATTGGATGATCACTGATCAATGGATTAGCAAGATTTAGTGATAATTTCACAGCAGTCACAAACCATTTTGCGAAGTTATTTGTACTATTTTGAGAAATCAGATCTATTTAATCAGTTCAGCATCTCAGTACCCCTTACAAACAATCATACACATGTAAGCTTATTTCTTTGTATCCCTTCATTTCTAAAATGTTTTCTTCTGCTGCCTTGCTTAGTAAGTAATGACTGATTAATGGAAGACCCTAAAATATTATGTGGATTCATATATAAAACCTCTCTAGAAACAAAAATAACAGGGAGAACTGTACACTGAAAAAGAAATTAGATCTCTACTTCTTAGAGAGGACTCAGGTTCTGTTTCCTTCACATGTTAGTTACAAAGCATGAGGCTGCTCAAGTGCAGTTCTCGGTGCTTCTGCAGTGCCTAAAGCTCTGAATTTAAACATTGCTTTATGTTAGTCATAATCTATCTGGGAGAAAATAAAAGGGACACCTACTTTATTCAGTCTCGCATTGTCACCTGTTCTGCAAGTACACATAGCCATCTACTCCCAAGCATTTATTCAGTGCCAGTCCAGGTGGTGATCCCAATTTGTGCATCACTGCATCTTATTGAATATACAAGTATTTCTGTTCTGCTGTTTGTGTTACACCATAGCAACAAACTGTGAAGTTAGAGCTAAGTAACTAATCCAAATATTCAGATGTTGTCATAAGGGGACAAAATATAATGGGGTGTTCTGTGCCTAGAGTCCACAAATGTGAGAAAAAGAATACAATACTGTGTAGAACTTTTCTGCTGCCTCTTTTGAGGCAGCAGAACTGGCTTGAGCTGGCTTCTGTATGGCTTGATATGCTACCACACAGATATTTTGTCTCAGATTCTGATAGAGGAATAGCTATACTATTAATGAAACTGTGGTCAGAATGTTATATTACTGTGTGCATTTGTAGATGTATTTCTTGCACTCCAGACGTAGCTCAGATTGCTGTGTTGTGCAGCGTACATGTATCCTCCAAGTCCAGCAGTACACAGAGACAGATGTCATTTTTTACTTAGAAGACTTAGCTTTATAAAATTGTGGTTTTGGAAATTTAATGATTGAATGACACCAGAGAGTTTTGTTCTCCTGTTGTGTGTTGCTTCTTTAACTGAATAAAGATTTTTTTACGACTAGAAAAATTGTGACTAGCTTTTTCCCCTTTTAATAGGATGAAACTAGAGCAGAAGTTCCCCCTGGAGCACCACAGGAAAGATCTGCAGTTATTGTTGAAATAGACAATATGGAGCTAAATGAACTCAGAAAAAGGTCAGAACTGAAGAGTGTATATTAGCAATATTGTTTTTCTAACAGCTGTATTGCAAGTGCATAAGTAATGCTTTTCTCTCTTTGGGGAAAAGGGAAAGATGTGGATTTACAGTACATTAAATGTGTCAATCATACTCTTACAATATTATTTGGCTGTATTTCAATATCTCCAAATCTAATCTAAAGAGTCTCATTATAGTTGAGTCCTTATCCCCAAACAGAGCATTCCTAAAAAAAAAAAAACAACAAAAAACGAATTGACTATTTCAGTACATAAAAATACTTATTTCATTTTATTTATAGGCTTGCAGACACTGAGCAACAATATGATTCAGTGCAGCAGGCTCTCTCACAGCTGACACAAACACTAGCAGAAGAAAAGAGAAGGAGAGAAGCTGCAGAAGAAGCTCTTGGACTCTCTGAAGAGCTAAGTAACAGGTAAACTGTACTGTACTGTGAAACATTTTGTTTTTTTTCTTTTGTAGGCATATGATGTTATATTAAACCCTTATGCAAGTATGAAAAAACCTGCATATTCAGAGAGCTTAAGCCTCCTTCCTCTTCTGCTTCCTCTTGTGGCTCAGCTTCTTTTTGAATAGGTTTATCCTGAGGTTTTAATTTACAGTAGTCTAGAGTAAATGTAAAGTGTACTACAGAACTGAAAAACTGTCAGATTTTTTTGTTTGTTTGCCTTTTATTTTTAGTGATGATTTTTCCTGTTGATGTTAGATTTTTGATAATAGAATAGAAACTTTAAGTGTAGAACCTGAGGCAATGAAAAAATGTATGTGTGACTGTTGAAAAGCTAGTTCTAATTCTGTGGATCAAGAAAATGTTAAGGGCCTTTGATTTTTATTGTTTTTATTTTTAATTTAATCTCTTGCTTCTGATGACTCAGTGTTATTTTTGCCAAGTTAGAAGACATCTAAATACTGCAACTTTAGTACAGTCATGGTTTAGATTTAAAATATCACAAGTTGTCTGCCCAATTAAAGTCTTCATTACTGTCACAATCTGGAAATTACTATTTAACCAGCTAGCAATGATGAGGATTATTCAGAATGAATAACACCTTGAGAGTAGTTTGCAAGTAGCTTATGTTGTCATCAGTCTCTAAGTCTTACTTAAAGACTTACTCTAAGTCTTGCTTTTTATGGGGAGCTCCTTGCAGTAATTTAAATGTATAATTTTTTTTTTTTTTAATGTGAATTTGGTATTTTGGGAGAGTGGGTAATTCAGTATTCCATGGTCTTCCTTTAACTGTCCTCTAGATTTGAAGTCAGTAGTTACAGGTCTGTACCTAGCGAATACACTATTCGGATGGAAACTGAGGATGAAAGGGAAGCCTTAATCATCAATCCTAGTGAACATGTTACTGTAAGAAAGGTAAGTAAATTAAAAGCTTTTAAAAAGCCCAGATTATAAACTACTTAAGTGGTACACATGTGGTATATTGTTAATTGCAGATAGGACTGAAGGCATCATGGTTCAGTATGCTACTCTTCCTTTCTCTGGTCTTCCTCTGCTTTACCTCTCTGTCTTTTTCATTCATTCTTCAAGTGCAGATTTCCCTTCTGAGTTTCTGGGAATTACTGACTGTAGATTATCCTCTTTGTATGTAAATGCTGGCACGAAGCAGCTACTTGTTTAATCTGCCATTAATCCAAAAAGCTGATTGAAGCACTCTTTTATTGTGTTACATATCATGGGATGTGTAGGCTACAGAGGGGTTCATTCAACATAGCAAAGTAGGTAATGAAAAAATTTATTCTGTTCTGGTTGTGGATGGTGAGTCAAATACAGATAGCTGTGTAAAACATGCCACATTACACATTACGTATGTTCAAACCAAAATGCGAGAGATCTGTAAGTTTAATTCTATTACATATCAGGCCATTAAATAAAGTTTATATGCGTAGAATTATATGTTTTTGTCTCTAGTATGCATATGTAATTACATAATATACAAATACTTTATGTTCATTCTGACTCCCCTTTATTAATACTGTTTTCTTTTATCTTTAAATCATGTTTAAGTCCTATTGTGTGACATCTGTTGCTGCATCAGAGTTAGAAGGTTTACAGTGCTAGAGAAGTCTAGGTTACAATGGAATTGCTTCTTAGGTATTTATGAACACTTTGTTTCCTAACCAGGTGAAAAGAGGAGCCCTTTCCTTCAGAAGATGGCTCCGAGGACGAAGTCTTACCTGTTCTAAGCTGCTGACCTCCAGAGCAAAATCCCGCTATTTATTCCTTACATACCTGGTTACACTACATCTTATTGTTTTATTGTGCCTCACTGGTGTTCTCTGAATACACTGCATTTTCTGAGTAAATTATTTTCTTATAGGTAATGGTGTGCCAATTCAAGATAATAGATTTTTCACATGCTGCTGTTAAGCTATGCACTGGACACAGTTGTATATATTCTTGTTACACTGTATGAATCTTGAGCTTCTTGTAAGAAATTTGTGTATATCACAGTTGTCCCAAAGTTGACTTGAATTGCTCTTTAACAGTGGGGTATTATATTTGCTAAGGAGAAAATATTGCCCTCATTTGCCCTATAAAGAAACTGCTGCATACTAGTTATTTAATATTGCTTGTGAGTACATAATGAATGATTACTACTGAATGGGTTGTAAATGATATCTTTTCTAAATAAATTTTATTTTAAGAGTTGAACTATACATTTTAAAGGAATATTCAGCTATTACTGTTTATTGGCTTCTTGATTACAACAGGAAGTTCCACAGAGTGCAATAAAGAAAGAAGAACTGGATTTTGATTTCCTTTTATTTTCATTCAAAAAATAAGCTTAAGTCAATGTTCTTTGGCCATGTTAAGCCTTTATAGTTTGCGTTGGCTGTTTCAGGGTACACAGGTCTGTATGTGGTAATGTGGTAAGGTGAAGTATAAGCTTCAGTCACGATTCAGAATTGGCATGAAGAAATGTCTTAAGCATCCTATGTTCCTTTATTGTTGTTTCAGAGGTGCAATTTCTGTAACTTTTTATGTGTTTAAATTTACTTCCGCTCCTTGTAGTCTTGATGGGTTTATGTATGTCTTGGGGCCAAATGTTACTTAGCTGCTCAACAGATGAACTTCAGGCTTATAAATCTACAGTCTTACATATTTTACATACTTTGAATTACAAATGAGGAGAGTTTGCATTTTTAACTGGGAGGCTATAAAAAGCAGGGGATTTGCACTCCAGCCCTGTAGGTATGTAGTGGAGCATTGTGCCTTGTATATTGATACTTCTATATTTTGTTATAAAGATCTCTGAAACTTCACAGCTATTTCTCCGATTCCAAAACCAGCTTACTTGTGAAGGCTGTGGCCAGTAGAAGCTAGAATGTTGTTTTTACTCCTGGTACTGTTTATTGTTTGTTCTGTCTGTGTTTCTGTTCATGCATGTATGAAATGGAGATGCATTCAAAATAAGCCAAGTCTAAGAGAGTAGACATAAAGTCACAAAAAGAAATGACCATTTGTTTTCCTATTAACCAGATGAAAATATTGTGGGGAAAGATAACGAATATGAAAATTGAAGGCTTCCATCAGTTTTACAAAATTGACTTGAGTATTCATGAAGTGTATTGCCTGTGTTACAAAGATTTTTGTACATGCTGTCTTCTGCGCATGGTCACATGGTGGGAGAAAGAGAGATTGGTTGAGTTGACATTTGCAGGGTTAACATTTACTACACTGTATCTGAAGTTCTGCATTGTTTGCTTTTATGATTTGGGCTGGGAATTATCACTGGCCTTAATTAACTAAGGTGAAGCCTAGAAACTTTCTTCTTATGATGATTCTGTAATATTTCTTAGTCTACTAATGGTCTGGAGTCCTTTATTAATCCAATATATTCCAATGTAGTTGATGTCTTTTTTTTTTTGTGAAATAGTTACCACTCATCTCTTTTGAATGGCTTATTGCTGATTCAGTCCCTGTTTTAAGCCACAGTGTCACCGAAATTCTGAGATAAGTCAGCTATTTTGAGTCTTTGCACCACACAAACAAACATCAAGTACAGTTGAAACGTGAGAACTGTTCATGGTAAGACTTCTCCTGCTTCAGGATGGCTGCTAACAAGAATGATAACGAGCTATTCTTAGGTATTTGTGTTGCAAAGAAGTAGAATGTTTTCCAGTGACAACAATGGACCACAAAACCTTCCTGTCTTGCACATCTGGTGTGAGGGCTTTTGTCTTCGTGGGGGTGAAGGGGGACAGGGGGGATTTAATGAAAATAAAAATCCTTTCTCACGAGGCACAGCAAGTTAGCAAGTGGGAGGGGATTCAGAGGTAATGGAAATCCTGCCCTAATTTATCTAGGCTTTTATGCTGTCACAGCGATAAGCACAAACTGAAAAAAAGGTTTCCAAACATGGCTTGACTCATGTAGATATTCTGTGAACTCCATTCCTGAAGCTGTTATAAATGTAATGGAAGATGAGATCACTTCATTTACGAAGGTGCTTTTACAGATCGTCCCCATCTCCCAGGTAAGCACTCCCTGAGAGTTTCACCTGTTAACAGCTGATGATTATAACGCTTCTTTTCACTTGGTTTGAGATGTTCTGGGGGGTATGTGTACACTTGCTTATTTCCAAAGTGTGGTCCTGTTTTGCCTTAGCCATTGAAGGAATTCCGGAAGGACTCCAAGTGTAAGGCAGTTCAGGCTTGACTGCATGATTGTAAGGAAATGTAGATGTCTCTCATCACTGGAAAGATCAGTGGTGTACAGTGGAACCTTCTTTGTCTGAAGCCTAGAAGAATCTATATGTGCAAGCTGAACAGATAGTTATGAGTAGCTATGACACAAACCAGGATGAAGCACAAGGTGAATGTATTCATCACATTTAGTTCTCTCACAGCATTTTGTACTGAAGGACTAAACGCTTTGTATTTTACAAAAGAAGTGCTGTCTTGAGAGTGGATGGCTGAATTAATTTCACTGTTGCATACACTTGGTCAACTCACTGAGGGGCGGGGAAGGCATTCACAAGACATGGAGGCTCAAGAGTTTGAGGTAATTAGATGGTTTAGGCATCTGTCCTTTGTCAATCCTAGGACAGCATAGACAATAAGGACTTTTATTTGGCCCGTGCTAAATATGCATACAAAATACAGAACATGCTATACAATTTAGAACTTTAATAGTGTTCTCTGAACATCAGGCATTATGCAGAAACCAATCGAAACAAATAGGAAGTTTTCTGTTTATTAAACATAAATCCAGCAGCTGCAAAGCAATAACATGACTGTCATTGAAGGTTTTTGTGTATTTAAGTAGTACTCTTTTAACATTTACCTTATGACTAAATAATGATAAGCATAGCAAGGTCACTACTATTTTTTTTAAGCATGAAATGAACAAATTCAGCCATTGATTTTATTAATAAGTTTCAGTGACTTGTCTGGAATCTAACCAATATTGAGTAAAAGTATCAACTGAATAACTGCTGGCACTCCGAAGTCTAGCTTGTAAAGATGAACTAAGGTTTCACTGTGATTTTTTTTTTCTCTGGGGATGGTTGTAACTGTTATTTTTCCATTCACAGTTGCACATAAAATGCTGTGCATGAGAGTGAATGGGAATATTATTTTTTCTCCTTGGGAATTAAGCATCTTTGTTGTATCCAGCCTTTGGAACCACTGATCAATGCTATACTATCAGAGCTGTGAAGAATCTCTATACTTCTAATTCCTCTTTTTTGAAATTGTAGCATTTCATCTGATGTAGTTCTTGTATTTAGGAACTGAAGTTCCTTCAATTCAGACTCACATTGATGGAATCAAAGTCTGGATACAGTTCTGTAAAGCTGGATAATGCTGGAAGATAGTTTATTGCATTCTCAAAGGCTTTTTGGAAGTAAGTAATGGCTTGTGGCAGTGTGATGAAGATTCACAAATACCACCTGCTGGAACTAGTGTTTAAACATACCTAAATTAAAGCTATTTGCAAACATATGTGCTAGAAATATTCAGATTCTTTATGAGCAAAGGAATCTTCCAGTCACATGCATATCAACATCAATTAAAGAGATTATTATTATTTTATAATACTGCGTTATCATGTATTCAAATTATGCATCCATTTCATCTGGCAGTGATCATATGTTCTGATCAATCATATGTTGTGTTTCTTACTCCATAAAGCCCATGGTGAAGGAGTGAACACCAGGAACTTCTTTTTTTTTTTTTTTTTTTGATGCAGAAGGGGCACAGACAGTCATTGTCTGTTGTGAGAAAACCTTGATTTTAAATATCCAAGGACTTCAGTATTATTGCAGCAGCCCTCTGAAGATTGCATGAAGCCCCATAGATCAGGCAGATGGAGACTTAGTGGGATAAGTTCTGTTTTCTTGTTCATTCCTTCTTTGTTCTTAAAGTTCTCTTCCTCACCAAATGAAGTTGCCAGAAAAGGAAAAGTGCAATACTTCTCTCTTGACTGCCTAAACAGGCAGTCTTACAACCCTAAAAATAAACAAGGAGTCCAAAAGAGAAGTCTTGGTGAAATTCGGGCCCTCCCTCGGTGGGAGTTCTGCCATGGGTTTCAGTGAGTTCAGGACTTTGTCTGATGTGTTGGCCAACTGCTGCAGTTTTGTTGATTTTGGCTGGCTGTGCCAGCCACAGCTTGTTCTATGTCCCAGAATAGCTGCTTTGATAAGATATTTACCATTACAAGTATGGAACGGGTCCTCTAGCCAGCACTTAACGTTACAGAGTAGCTGTCATTTAAAAACACAGCCAACACTTTCCTGAAAGTTTTTGTGGGGGCTATTTTTAGTTGTTTCTTCAGATTGATGGTGGCCCTCTGAGAAAAAAGCAAAATTAAAAATGCCATTAGGGAACAAAAGCAGCATTTGAAAGAGTTAATGTTCAGGAGATCCTATTTACCACTTAAGCACTAATGTTATAACTGGTGGGTGCATATGATTAATTCATTTTTAACAAATGTAATTTCTAGAAGGTAATTTAGCATTGGAAGAGATTGAGTTATGCTTGCTGAAGTCCATGTAGAGCTGAATGTGTATCCATTAGTTGAGCCCGTCCTGTGATCACCGAGTCAGCTAATAGAGTATGATGTGGATATCGGAGATTTCCCTTTTAGAAATGGAGGCTGAATGTCCTTGCTAACTTGGTTCACTAAAAATTCATTCAAGCCAAAATTTATGCAGATACTTAGTTTTCCAGAACTGAGGCTTTAGCATAGACTTTGATATTTAGTTTTGTTATTTTCGAAAATAATTTTTCTTTACAGCAGTATGCTATCTTAAAGGTGGAGAATTGTTTCTGTCCCATTCCCTTCCATCTACTCCCCCAAACTCTTTCAAATTACTGTTTTACAGCCCAAACTGAGGCACTATGTGTGATGATGATGAAACCACTGCCCTTGTTTGTGACAATGGGTCTGGTCTTTGCAAAGCTGGATTTGCAGGAGATGATGCTCCAAGAGCCGTGTTTCCATCCATTGTTGGACGCCCTCGACATCAGGTCTGTTGGTACCAGAATGGAAGTGCTGCCTATTCGTGTTTGTGAGACTTGTGGAAGATCAGGCAAATCTCCCATTCATGTTTGTGGGAATTGAGCCTGTTAAGAACCAGGTAGTTGAGCTGCATATCTTTTATACAGCGAGCTTCTGAGTCCTTTGGAAAAGGTATTCTTCAACTATAAAATGTTGACTGTAGAAGAACATGAATGTTTTAATGATGTGGAGATGTCTTATGGGAGAAAAACCCACAAAAGTTGCTGTATCAGTACAAACAAAAAAGGAAGGACGCTGCTAACACAAGAAACCAAATGAATAATAGTGGTAAGGTCCTTTTACTATTCCATTAAACAACAGCAGGGCCCATTAAATGTCTGAAAAAGATCTCTAGTGCATCACTTAATCAACTCCAGCAGGGCTAGAAAGGATGAATGTGATTTTTCTTGAACTTGAAAAAGGTCTTCCTTGCTTAATTACTTTTCTAACAGTTCCTTTAGAATTAGAAGTTGCCAGTTATCATTGATTTTGTTCTTATCTGAGTCAGATTTTAATTTTCTGAGGTGTCTAACCCCTTCCCTGAAGTTTTCTGTGTTCTTTTGCCAAGTTGAATAAGCCTGTTTAGACAGGCATAAAATATTAAGCTTTTTAATGAATGTATTTTGAACACCTCTATGAGTTATTGAAGTTTAAATGTCAGTTGTTGAAAGCATGTCCATTCTTTAACCTCTAGAATTATTCACTGGCTTTTAATCATGATTGGACCTGACGTGTCATTTTGCACAGTGAAACATCTCAGTGGCTGCGTTATTATCCATGACAAAATTAAATATTTTTTTTACTATTTGCTGAATAATATTGTACCCAATGTCTTGTTATATTTAGAGAAAGAATGATAGACTTCCTAATGCAAGCATGATGAAATAAATAAAACTATTGTTCAACATGTTCATTTTCTTTTGCAAAATCTCTTTTATGTTTTACAAAAGAGTATTAATTAATGTAAATTTTCAAAGTTGAATGTTTATCCTTTTACCTGTGTTGTGAACTGGTCTTCTGGCAAGGAGTGATCTCACCATTTAAAGGCAGTAGTGGAACTGCTTAGACTCAAAGTGCAAGCAAATATATGAAGTAGATCTTTGGAGTCAAAACCAGGTTCTCTCTTTTTCATCTGCAAGTATTTGCAGTGTTGAAGCATCCACTTCTCCTGGAGATACCACGGATTTACTGATGCTTTCCTAGACATTGCTTCTACACAGGCATTCTCTGTGTGCGGTGCAAGATTCTCAGCTTCATTTCTGAAGCTGTGTTAGGCTTCCTGGAGGGTTTATTGAGGTAGTTGGTACGGTCAGTGGTTACCAATAAATTTGCATTTTAGTTTGACTTTGTGAAGTACATTGTTTCACATGAGGTTTAGACAATATTCTTTTTGCCATACACTGCAGTAATAGCAGAACAATGTACTTTGCAGGGTGTTATGGTTGGAATGGGTCAAAAAGACAGCTATGTAGGGGATGAAGCACAAAGCAAAAGAGGGATCCTGACTCTGAAGTATCCCATTGAGCATGGAATCATCACCAACTGGGACGACATGGAAAAGGTGGGTGTTTTAATATAATTTTCTTAAAGCGTCATCAAAGACACAGAGTTTGCCACTGTCTTTCTTGCAAATCAAAGGAAGTCCTTGAAAGAATCCTTGAGGAAATCTCAGTATAGCTGAAAGGATGGCGCAGTGTGCCACTACAGGAGTCCAGTGCTGATCAGGCCTTAGCACTACTGGAGACATTTTAAAAAGTAAATGTTTTTCTTCAGGTATTTGTGGTATGTTAGACAAATATTTTATACATATTTTTAGTCTTGAAGTTCGAACTGAGGCAGAACTTGGTATGATGTGATCGGAATTGGCTAAAGTCAGAGTTGCAGTTCATCAGAGGTATAACAGAAACACGAAGGAAGGTTATTTCAGTTGGGATTGAAACCTGTGAGGTGGTGGGATGATTTTCCCTCCTCAATTCTTGCCTACATGAATGGACATGGATGATGCCCACGTTTTGTATTGCATAGAACGCACTTGCTGCCAGTTGAAGACCAGATTTGTGCTTCTCATCCCTGTACTAACTCTCTAAGCAGGGGACTTTTTCCCTAGAGCATGTTTTCCCATTGCTGATTCCAGTAAGCTTTAATGCCTGTGTGGTGATGAAGCTGCTGTATTCCTGCCAAACACTGCATTCCTGGCATTTGGACAGCAGAATGGTGCTGTGCAGTGCGCTGCTGAGGGTGCCCAAGAGCAGGCTTGGCAGTGCAAAGTGCTGCTGATGGGCTCTGGAGAGGGCTATCTTACTGTGTGAAGTCCTTCACATATTGCATGCATCCCTGGTCTTTTCAGGAGCAGCTGAATCTGTGGGAGTGCTCTATGTCTACTTAAGGGCAGAGCAACAACTCAGCTGTGTGTTCTCTTGTAATTCAGCCGTGGTGCCACAGCCACAAACCCACACTTATAGTGCGGGTTGTACCAGGTCAACAGACCAAAGTTAACACAGAAGTAATGGGAGCTCCCAACTTCTTGTCTGGATGAGAATTGCCCACCTACTCCTCTAGATGGAAGCATAGTATTTGCATTTCATTATTTCACTGCTTCCTGGGAAGGTACCTTGCTCATTTCTGTAATGTAGCATAGATGGGAATATAATTCCCATTATATTGTTCTTCCTGATAATTTTCCTGTTCTCTGCATTGAGTGAAAAAGTTAACTAGATTTGTTTCTGCAACCAAAACTGTTCTGCGTAGATCACATACTGATGTTTGCTTTCTGGGTAATGCTTGATGCTGGAGCAGGCTATCTAAAATGCAGTCAAGAAAAGAAATCGGAGATGGTAAAAAAAAAAAAAAAAAACTGGCATGTGCTTTACTGTCTCATGGTGTAGTGCTGCAGTGTAGCCTAATGGCTAGACTGACCTCTGTAAGGGGAGGGGTTTTCCAAGGGTGTTCTGTGGTGGAGGTTCAGGCAGTGCTGTAATTCAAATAACAATAAGAAAAGGCATGGATTCTTGTAGTTCAACCTTTTTTTTTCTTTTCTTTTTTTCCCCACTTTATCAATCAAATGAGTGAGAGTGGGTTCCTAGCTCAAAATCACTTTCTTATGTTATACAATAGCCAAGATGCCATAGCTGGAAGAGATGCCCCCAGACAGACTTGTGCTCAGTCTAAGAACTGGGACAGAAAGTGGAGACAGTTTTCAAATAGACGAGCAACAAATAGCAAAAAAGAACCATGAGAGAAAGGAAGTGGGAAGGGAGAGACGAGAATCACATTGCTAACTTTCATGATTGTTGCAAATAAATTAAAAAATATATATATTATTATGATTCTCCCCAACTCAGTCAGCCATATGATCACATGGAAATCTTCCATCTAATTTCTGTGCAACAGAAGCTGTACAACAGTTCTGGTATATGTGTACATACACAGACATGTACGTGCTCTTCTGGCTGAAGGGTGCTCTGAAATGCATTGTTCCTAAAGTTTGAACGTTAAAGAAATAGGTTTTATGTTTTTTCCCAAAACAAGTTGCACAGTTCTGATCCAAACCATGAATTTCTTTGGTATGCTTGGAAATACCAGTACTGAAAAATGCCACACTATAGAAGAAAGAAGGAAATTGCTGGGGAATGTGCCAAAAAAATGGAACAAAGGCATAACAGTGTAGTGCTCAGCCATGCACGCATGACAATAAGAGGAGGTCACCTAAAGACTGGGCTGAGTGAATGAGTAGGGATGAGTTTGTGTGTGAGGGGGAGTGCGGGTGGGGATGCTGCTGGCCGCCCAGGCATCTGTGTGAATCAGGAACAGAACATGTGGGCAATGAAGCGAAGCATTCTTCCTCTGGTGTGCTTCAGTTCACAATATTCAAATTGGGATTGCTTTGTTTTCCAGTGGATAAATAACACAAGGCTTTGTACATCACCGTTAATTTGTTCGCAGCTATGGAGCTGGCAGCGTATGGGAGGGGAAGCGTTAGAATGGGGAGATTTCTGACCCTGATGGCTATGTAAATGTTTAAATGTTGGAATAATCCCTCCTCGGTAATTTCTCTTAGCTGTTCTGCCTGCTGTTGAAATTTAATTCCTGTCACCTGTTGAAATTAACACGGGGCTATTCTCATTTCTCGTGGAATATCATTATCCATTATTATCATTAGATCAACTCTAATGGTCTGTGCAGCACCTACTCCTGCCTGGTTTGGAGGAAAAACCTGCAAAATGCCAGAGGTTTCAGCAGGGTCCATCCTTACTAGTACTATTGAAATCTTCAGTGCATTGTTAATGATGTATGATTCCTTCTCTCCTTCTTCTTTCCTATTTGAAGTTGCGATTTTTTCCTTCTCCTTACATATGACATATGTTGTCCTTTATTTTACTTTTACTGATTATTTCGTTTTGTTCAACATTTTCCTGCCTTTGTGTTCTAAACCTTTGTATGGTAACTGCTGAGTCACAGCCTGAACCACTGATTGAGCACCTGGAGAAAAGGACCAGGTCAGCCCTGGGAGCACAGGTGAAGGCAATTCAGTTGTGTGACCAGAAGGGGTGGAGCCTGGCTGCACCTCTCTTAAACCTCATTTAAAGGCTGACTGCCACTGGGGAAGGATCTCTGGTTGGAGATCCCTCCTTTGTGAAGCTTTCCCCTGTGAACCTGGCATCTTCTGATACAGGTGAGCAATCCTCCCTTCCTTTATAGCACCATTTTATCATGCCATCCTTCTGTCATCACACCTCTGTTGTAGCACTTTTCCTATTGTATTGATCTGTCCAATTGCTACAACCTTCAAGCGGAAATGGCCTGCACCCTAAATCCCAGTTCTGGAAACATCTGGATTTATACTGAAGTGACTGAGAGGGAATGAGTTTTTTTCTGCGGGCTGATAACTTTCTTAATAAATAATTCCAGTGTTGGGCAGTTGATGACTTTGTAGGTGCTTCAGGTTTAGATAAGATCTTTTTTTTCTGCTTAAGCTCATTTTGGAGCCTAATAATATTTGCTTCTAAGAAATTCATCAAATAAACCTGAGCACAAAGGATCAGCTTCGTGCTCAAGTTTATAAGTTCATTAGGTTGGACAAAGCTGGAATATGATTAAAAAGACGGAAAAAAAAAAAGAAATGGAGTAAAGAATTACATGAGAAGATAAGAAAATATTTCATCACGATACAAAACAATCTCTCTTTGAGCTGACATCAAGAAAATAATCCTTTGAGTTCCTCGTAGTCAGTTCTCAGACAAAAAAGGTCTTGATGGGTCAGGAGAACAATCAAAGCCAGCACTGTACAGGTAGCACTCCCAACATGAACAACAATACAGCGATTCACAGAAACTGAGAAATGCAGTTACTTGGAATTAGTGAGTTTGATTCAAGGTTTACAGGCTGAAATAGCTGTGGCAAAAACAACTTTTCATTTCTGCGGAAATAATTAGATTTATACAGACTGTCTTGGCAGTGGCTTACAACTGGATCTCAGCCTCCACACAGCTTGAAGTGGAGAAATCTCTCCAGAACTGGCAGTTCAGTGCTCGGCTCAGCTCCAGCATCAGAGCACTGGGGCTGGAAATGCAGCAGTGCTCTCATTTAGAGAGGATGATCCATCATGTGTGTGGGGAATCCTGGCTGGCGGGGCTCCCTTGTGTAGGTCATATTCTGTTGTTCAGTATGGTAAAAAAAACCAGTGGTTTTGGTTAATAAAAACAGAGCAGCATTTGGCAGCTTCACTCTTGCATGCTTTTTCTCTGTTTTAATGTATCTATAGAAAATTTATTAGGACTGTATCTGAAAAGCTTCCTGTGTAGTGTTATGTGAACAAATGGAATAATTTCCTGACCACTTTTCTGAAGTGATTTTCATTTTAGATTTGGCATCATTCTTTCTACAATGAGCTCCGTGTTGCACCAGAGGAGCACCCTGTGCTGCTGACTGAGGCCCCATTGAACCCCAAGGCCAACCGTGAAAAAATGACTCAGGTATGGTGGGCCACCAGATAGGAATCGTGAAATTGGTAAGCCTGGAATGACTACTATGACCACCTAGTCTGGCTGTCAAACCATGCCTGCCACTTCTCTAGACCACATCTCTGAGTGTGACATCTAGTCTTTTCTTGAACATCTCCAAGATGGTGACTCCACCACTCCCCTCGAAAATGCTGCACTGCAGATCTTTTCTGCATGGGAACCATACAGGAAGCCACGGTGTGAGAGTCCTTGATATTCAGCTTTCTTAATATGGAAGATAATCACTTAGGGTTGGTATCTCTGAGCTCAAAGGATTGGAGAAAATTGTTCTAAAAAGTGGATCTGTTCTGTCTTGGGAAAATGGATTGCCTAGGGGTATTTGAATTGAAATAATGCTCTGCTGAAAAATTTTTGCAGATAGATGTGCCCAGGTTGATTTAATAAGCTTGTCTCAGAACCAAAAGTAGATCTCCAAAGTTTGTACATTTTAGAACAGCCTTCTGGCCAGAAGTCCATATTGCGGATTTGACTAGTGATGTAACTAGAAGTGTGATTTAAATACAGATATGGAAGTAAAATCACATGGGAAAATCAAATGTAGCTCTGAGCTTCCCTTTGTGCACCCATTTGGCATATATTTAATAGAAAGATTATGCATCCATTCAGCAACAGTGTAAATATACTAATTAAGTAATGAGGTTGACAGCACACGTTACAGGGAGATAATACACAACAGCAAAACATAAGAAAAACCTAGTTTATGGCAGCCAGAAAGTGTAGCTTATACAGTAGACATGTCTGGGACTGTTTCTTTGTCATTATGCTGTAATGATAAATCCTGTTTAGAGGTTTATGGTCTATTACTTATTGCGTTAAATTCATTGCATCAATTAACTATGAAATATCTAATTAATATATTCTTTAATTGTTGGCGTGCTTTTCATTAAAATAGACTTCATTGGCAAAGGCATTAGCTTATGAAATCCAAAGTTTAAATGTAACTCCCTGATTCCAATGGCTCTGCACTTCTCCCAGGTGGGATGGTGAGATGTGGTCGTAGTAGTACCACTAATGATGGAGTGGCGTTGCGTGGGGTAGGTGGCATTAGTTTAAGAAAGAATAAATCCCATATGGCTATCCATATTTCACTACTTTCCTGTGAGCCTTTAATGTTTTTACTCAGCAGAGCTCTAGCCGGAAACAAAAGATATTCCATCTGCTCTGATAAAAAAAATGCAGAGTACCTGACATAGAAAGTGAAGAGTTGGAGCTTTTTAGGGTTGAGAAGATGGGGGGGACAAGATGAGAGAATGTTGAATGTCATAAGTTAGAAAGGACCCATGAGTTTCATTGAGTCCAACTCTGGGCTCCAACTGGACCACCCAAAAATCAGACTCTGACAACACTGTCCAGATGCTCCTTGAACTCCAACAGCTTGGGGCCCTGGGGAGCCTCTTCTGTGCCCACTACCTTCTGGTGCAGAACCTTCTGATATCCGAGGTTACCATAATGAGAAAAAAGTGTTTGCTGGAGACAAAATGAGATGATGTAGGCTTAAGCCAGACCGGGTGAGGTTTTAGCTATACACCAAGAGAATCCTGAAGTTCATGTTTCACTAGATATGTTTGCCAGAGGAATCGGAACACTCTCTCAGAGGAATTTCTGAGACGGAACAAAAGCTGTGCCAGGAATGGTCGGGTCTTCCTTGAGCTATGAATAGGTTGATTATTTTTTTTTTTCCAGCTGTGTTTTTTAACTGATATATGAATACTTTAGATTGCTGTATTGTTGCAGCAGTGGGGTGAGAAAGTTATCCAGAGTTGTTGCCTTCAATGAATGTTATCAGTAGCAACCTGATCTAGTCTGAGGTTCATTAAAAGATATCCACTGACCTCAGTGATTTTTATGAATTCCTAAAGAAAATGTGGCATGCTATTCCTAGAAGAGACACAGATATCTTACTAATAAAAAAATCATAAATCATAGGGTTGGATTGGAAGGGACTTTAAGAATCATCAAGTTCCAACTTCCCCTGCCACAGGCAGGGTTGCCAACTGCTATATCAAAGACTAGATCACAATGCCTAAAGCCCAATCCAACCTGGCCTTAAGCAGCTCCAGGGAGAGGGAACTCAACTTCTGTGGTCAACCTGTTCCAGCACCTCATCAAAAAGAGTTGTTCTACTGTCTCTTCGTATACTTTTAAGTGTAGCTGCTAAAGGTTTGTGAATTCTTAATTACAGATTATGTTTGAGACATTCAATGTGCCAGCCATGTATGTAGCAATTCAGGCAGTGCTGTCTCTGTATGCCTCTGGAAGAACCACTGGTGAGTCTGTCTGGGTGTTGTGTTGTCCACCTGTCCTTCGTTTGTGCATGTACACACACCTTTGTGTGTGCTGCAACATGCCAGCTGTTTATTAAGAAGAATCTATACTTAAATGGCATGGTGGAAGGCATTTTCTTTCCATATGAGTGCTTCTTGGTTGTTCTGCTCTTTGTGGCAGGTGTGGGCATAGGCTTCACGTTGTTCTGCTTAAAACGATCAAATAGCTACTTCTCAATAATGTGAACAGGTGGATGGTACAACTTGGTACTGCCCTTAGTTGCACAGCATGGAGAACAGTTTGTATCTTAACTGGGCTGTTCCAAGCCTGCCGTTTCCTTCTTATTTCATACCTATCTCTATTGTGAAGCTCCATTCCCCATACAAGATAAATGAAATATTTTCATTTAATCACTGGACAGCATTTAAGTATTGAATATCTATCACCAAACCTGATGTCTGCTGTTAATTAGCATGTCTGCTCTGGAATTAGTATGTAGTTCTTATTGCCATTTAGAATCTGATTAAACATCAAGACAATAAATTACATTTTAGTATCCTCTTAGTCTTAACATATTTTGAAAAAAATTAAAATACGTCTGTTTATGTAGCCTGATGTCACGGTATAATTTTATATAAAAAGATCACCAGCCTGCAGGGATTATAACCTGCTATAAATACTTGTTTCGTGTCTAAAATTTAGACTGTTTGTATACATCTTTGATATCAGGAATGCTTTATTCATTTTGGGTGGAAAACATACACTCACTTCCATTCTTGAATAGGAAATTGACTCATCTGCAGACAGATAAACCAGTTACATTTTCCCTCATGGAATGATTTATTTTAATGGCAGACAGATTTTTATGTGCAGTTTATATACTGTTTCATGTCTGTGAAGCGATAGCAGTCTTCTGAAATGAAAGACTCTGTATATGATTATTATTGTTAGCATCTGTTCAGTAAGAACAATACGATCAAGTTGCTGAATGTTACATGTCTTTTCACAGACACAGTTGCTTAGTTTGAGCTAACAATTTCATCTCATGTGTGAGCTCTTTAGTTATAAAAATGACAGAAGCAATTGGTGAGCATCTTTATTTGTTGCTGCACAATTCATTTTAGAATATGAGGAATGTAGAGACTCTATAACAGTAGAAAATATTCAGCTTCTCCTTTTCTTCTCTTTTCAGGGATAGTTTTGGATTCTGGGGATGGTGTCACGCACAATGTACCCATCTATGAGGGCTATGCGCTGCCCCATGCTATTATGAGGCTGGACCTTGCAGGCAGAGATCTGACTGACTATCTCATGAAGATCCTTACAGAGAGAGGCTATTCTTTTGTCACCACTGGTAATGAGCTTTATTTTGGATGCACTTTGCTTATATTTGCTCTGGCACTTGTCTTCTTATGCTGGCAAAAACCATATCTCTAGCTTAGCTAATGGAATTCTTCTGGCTGTGCCTTGCAGCATATCTGTTGAGCTCAAGGACATGGTTACCACTTTGTTAGGAAATCCTGTGTCATTGAGAAATTTAACTGGTTGTTGGAGTTCATCGTATCTGTTCCACAGACAAAGGAACAAAGTTAGTAGCTGGTAATAGATTAATCTCTGGAGATCTGATCAAAGTTTTGGTACATAAAATGTAAAAATTGATCTTTACAGTATTTGGTAACACCATACATCTTCATCAGCAGATGAGAGAAATTTGGTTATGCAAATGGGAAGTAATTTAGTTAAGATGACAGAGAGATCAGAATCCAATGGACTGTATGGCCACCATAGACCTAAGGAACAGTGCATGAGAATGTCTGTGTTCGATCTGTTGCACTGTATGTTGATTAAAAACTTACTGACTCTCTGCAGCGGAACGGGAGATTGTGAGGGATGTAAAGGAGAAGCTTTGTTACGTGGCTTTAGATTTTGAAAATGAAATGGCAACTGCTGCTTCTTCCTCCTCCCTTGAAAAGAGTTATGAGCTTCCTGATGGACAAGTCATCACCATTGGAAATGAAAGATTCCGATGCCCAGAAACTCTCTTCCAGCCATCCTTTATAGGTGAGACACGACTTTTCTTTTTTGGGGCTTAGCAGAGTATAAAAAGTATGATTTATTAGAAAGTATAGAAAACTTTCACAGCTGTAGGATCTTAGATGTTTGTCCTCAAACGTCCTTAGAACTGTGCAGCTTCTATTGGCTTATTTTGTTCTTTAGAAGTTTCTTCAGAAAGATCTCTGTTCATTTAGAGTATAAGAATCTTAAGGAAGTTTCAAGCTTTTATGAATGCGGTAGAAGTTTTAAGACGATGTTTGGAGAACTGTTGAAAGATCACTGCTTTTTATCTTGACTGATCTATAACCACACAGCACTGATGTTTTTGATCCAGATGCTGCTCCTGTTTATCATTTTCTTATATTAATCTGAGTTAATTTAAAAACAAAAACAAAAACAAAAAACCTTTATTTTCCAGTAGTTTTATCTGTAGTGTTAAAATTCCCGTTCTCTCAGTGGATGTTGGCACTTTATGTGGTAACTCATACTGCTCTTAAGTATTTCCCACTTCCCGCTCAGATTGCACTCATGAGGACCCAGCAAAATGGCTGTAGGCACTTTGGCACTCTATTGTACTGAGCAGCAAAGCTAGCCATGCTTCTATGTGAAAATCAAACTATCCAAGCATTAATGTAGCTCCAAGTTCTGTATCTGAACAGCAGCAGGAGTGAGATTTACAGAAATTCCCTTTGATAGAGAAATTTGTTTACCAGAAGTGTAGTAAGGATCACATCACAGTGCTAAAGGATGGTTATTGTCAGAAATGTGGATATGGGACTCAGGAATTCCTGAATCTCCTTCCTATCCTAAGCATTTCATAGCTTCTGGAGCCTTGTGAAGGGAGATAGGTGAGGGAAATAAGCTTGGACTAGTGAGCTTTCCTCTTCCACTTTAACAATAATAAAAAGAAATAACATGGCGAAAACTTTTTTCCACACAGGGATGGAGTCTGCAGGTATCCATGAAACTACATACAACAGTATTATGAAATGTGATATTGATATCCGTAAGGATCTATATGCCAACAATGTACTCTCTGGAGGAACCACAATGTATCCTGGTATTGGTGACCGTATGCAGAAAGAGATCACAGCTTTGGCTCCAAGTACAATGAAGATTAAGGTAACTTTTAATGCTTACACTTCTTTTGTTGAAAAATTATGTCCTATAAGCAAATCTAAAATGTCTGTAATCGAATGCTCAGGTTTTGCATCAGGACTCCTGATGGTTGGAGGGTGTGGACACAGCCTTATTCCTCTGTTCCTTAAACCAGCTAAAGCAGGATTGAAAGAGGAGTTTGAGAGAGGGATGAACCTACAGAGGAAAGAGCTAAAATGCCAATGGGTGGATGGGCAACTTGAGAAGTTACTGGGAGTATCGTAGACTTCAAAGTTTAGCTGTCATTGAAAGCCATTAGTAGTGAGAAGGATCAAAGAAATTTCAGTAATAGGCTAACAGTTCACTAATAAATTTCAAATTTAGTTAGGTAGTTAAAGCATAGAACTGTTGATGCATTTTACCACTGGATAAATGGGGAAGAGGCAGCCCAATATGTAACATCTATCTTAAGATACAAGGCTGGTGTGTCCAAAGTGTTGGTTTTTTTTTTTTTTTTTTTTGCTTTATTTACAGAGCTACTTTATCCTTAAACAAGTGAACCTTGGACCACACTTGAAAGTGTTTATTTATGATCAAATTATATTAATCTCTTAAATTTGAAATTCTTTCTCATTTGTAAAGTTTTGGCAGATGTTTTGTGGGCTGTCGCTTATTCATCTGCTGATGTTAATGTCTATTGACTAGAGTCTGTCAGCCTTTCTACCTCTCAGATGGCTTTTTTCATTAGAGTTGCATTGGTACAATGCCTTTCACCTAGTTATTTAATCCAAAGAGACGTTACTGTGTTATCCACTTGCCACTTTATTTATGACAGATCACACTTCTCTTCTAGATGATTGCACCACCAGAACGTAAATACTCTGTCTGGATTGGGGGTTCAATATTGGCATCACTCTCCACTTTTCAGCAAATGTGGATTAGTAAGGACGAATATGAGGAAGCTGGGCCCTCTATTGTCCATCGCAAGTGCTTTTGAATGCTTCCATTGGCTACTGTCTGTGATAAGTAGTGCTGTTTCTCTCCACATTACCTGCTCTTCTTTGCTATGAGTGAATCCTGGTTTAGCTTTTCTCTACTTGCAGTAAAGCACACTGTGTGGATGTCATATGAAGTAGAACGTTACTTCTAAGCTTTTAATGCTCAAACAAGACTAACATTTCAGTGGTGGGTGTTTTTCAAGATTAATAACAGCAATTATAGTACACAGTTTGTAGACACCTCCCCAGTTTTTAAGGATCTCACTGCCATACTTGGAGGAAATGGCAAACCTTACAACTGTATGTTAGTCTCTGCTAATTGGGATTAAGTCTGAAGAACACAAGTAGTATGGGATTCTTTCAAACTCACACATAATGCAAGATTTGGGTACCATATGTGGCTTATTTTGTGCAGTTCAGTGGCAGACAGGATTTTTCTAAGGGAATTTATTTTACTGAGGATACAGCGGATTTATGTGGGAACTACTGTGCACACAATGCTCATGGAAGTCTTTCCTTTGTCTGCTGAAGTAGTTTGGCAGGAATCCTTTGTCTCCTTGTGACCACCACTCATCAATAGCAGTGAGTTTCAACAAGCTACAGTGACTTTCGCACATAGGCGTAACGGGCTAACTTACTTCTAATATTGTTTTATTCATCTCTTTTGCTGGGCAGTCAAATGATATTTCATTTACTTGGTCTGTATCCGTGCTATGCTGAACTAATGGTTACTGAGTAAATAATAACCTTTTAAATATGTTATTAAAATATTCTGAGTTTAATGGATCAATAAAAGTGTAATTATCCATGTTAGGCTGATGGTGGCTTATTAATTTCACAGGGTTTACTTTATCTGTTATACATAAAATAATAATTACTGAGTTCTAATTTAATTTTATTATGAAAATGGTTTCATTTCCTAGTCAAATAATTCATTTTCTGGTCAATAAATTTTTAAATGAAAACAGAATTGTTTCACAATTTCCATTAAAAATTTGTGTCTTCCTGAATAAGGAATGTTCATAATGTTTTTTTACAATGATTAAAGCAGGTTATGGAGATCACGTTTTACTGTTTCAGATATCAGAAAAGTATGTTCTATATGATTCTGGATTTCAGATTGGTGGTGATGTAGGTTTTGATGTCATTCATTATTTAAATAAAACTGTCTGAGTTACTGCACTGAGAAGTAGTAGTATATGGATTTTGCTTTGTTTGATTGTCTTTTAATAAATGAACACTAGCAAGGCTTCAGGATGTGGAGCTTAGCCCAAAACACCCTAATGTGCTGGTGGTGGGAGTGGGACCAAATCCTGAATTACTGACTCCCAGACAACTGTTCCACCAACCAGAAAATGTGTCCATATCCTCCCCCCCCTTCCCTCTTTGTCTTCCTCTGACTTCAGTGCATTTTGTATTGGTGCCTCCTGAAGCTGTGACACGTGACCAATGAAGAGAGTTTTCCCCCCTTTCCAAAGATGGGGAAAAGCTAAGAGCTTTACTTACGGACCTCTTCTTGTAACTTGTTTGCTTGGGCTAAACTACAAGGAAAGCTGTATTTCTGCTGTAAGTGTTCAGCCTTCACAGGAATAAATTTACTTTCATTTTGATACAGTGCTATTTTTAAAGGCTCCAGCCTTTCAAAAGCATTGAGAATTCCAATGCTGTTGTAAATAGTTTCTGTTATCCTTGGAGACAGCTTAGTGGGCAGTGCCTGAGTGCTGTGGCTAAGGGCAGTGAATAATTGATTCATCCTGAATTTTCTGGTGAGCAGCATCTATCTGCTCCCTGGTGAGAGCTCTGATGCAACCAAGTAGCTCAGAGGGAGTACTTGGCTGATGCACAAACTCTTCTTGTGCTGTGTTCTGCAATGAAGGTCTCTGATGTACAAAGACTCTTGTGCAGTAAGGGGAGAAATGCAAAACTCCAGGAAGATGGTTGTCTTCATTTCCAGAGTTACACTGCAAGGTTGTTATTCTCTTCTCTCAGTCAAAACACTGGACGAGCATTTGCCTTCAATTCAATTGTTTGTTGCCAATGTGGCACTGAAATGTGTTCACGTTTCCTGAGTTGTATAGGGTTCACCAGTGCTGCTCTGTGAAGGTACCGGCTGACTCAGGGTTTGCTTGTGTGGTTCTCCTTCAGAGATGACTGAAAAGCAGTTATGGCTGTATGTCAGCTTTGTATTGTGGTTGAAATGTCCGTTGCCTTTTGAAAATGCCGCCTAGGAGTTGTTTTATGGACTCCCACTCATTCTGACTGCTGGTAATTCCAGGGCTAGGTAATCTTATTTCTTTATCCGAATGAGCTCTTCATGATAAAAGCTGGAAGACCTATAAGGGCAGCATTCTCTAAAGCTCTGCTTTACCTAGCACAGGTTGGAAAAGACTTTAAAGATCAAGTCCAACTGCAACCTAACCAAACTACCCTAACTCTGACAACCCTGTGCTAAATCATGTCCCTGAGCATCACATCCAAATGGTTTTTAAACACATTCAGGGATGGTGACTCAACCACCTCCTTAGGGGATCCTACTCCAGTGCTTAACAACCCTTTCAGTAAAGAAGTTTTTCCTAATATCCAACCTAAACTTACCCTGGTGCAGCTTGAGGCCATTTCCCCTCTTCCTGCCCCCTCTCACTGTAAGCACCTTTCAGGTATTGGAAGAGAGCAATAAGGTCTCCCGTCAGCCTCCTTTCCCTCAAACTAAACAGCCCCAGTTCCTTCAGTTGCTCCTCATGGGGCATATTCTCCAAGCCCTTCACAAGTCTTCTTGCCCTTCTTTGGACCTGCTCCAGCACCTCAATATCCTTTCTGTACTGAGGTGTCATTAACTGAACATGGTACTTGAGGTGAGTGGCCTCATCAATGCTGAGAACAGGGGCATGATGACTTCTTTAGTCCTGCTTACCACACCATTCCTGATACAAGCCAGGATGCCTTTGGCTGTCTTTGCCACCTGGGCACACAGCTGGCTCATATTCAGCTGACTGTCCATCAGTACACCAAGGTCACTTTCCATCAGGCAGCTTTCCAGCCAATCCTCGGTAACATCAAAGTGAAAATCCCTTTATTTACTAATAATCAGCTTGTCCTACTTTCAGTATTAAAAATGAAGATCTTTAATTTTCCAATTTACATTTTTTAATATATCCTTTCAGTATATAATCATAGCTTGCTGATCAGTGCCCTGAGATCTACAAGGTTACACAATTTTATTGCCCCCTTTTGTACAGAACAAGTTTGGAGAAGTCCATGGTAACAGTACAGTCAAATATCTGGATAACTGTAGCGTGTTTTGAAACAGTACCCTCTGAATTGCATTACTTTCTCCTGTGTTAGTTAAGCTTGTGAAAAGGAAGGAAAAGAATAGGGTGCAGTGCAAACATCGCAGCAAAAAAATTACTGAAAAGATTTATAAAGTGTCTGATGAAATATTAACAAAATGCAAAAGGGGTTGTTTCTATCTTAAAGTTGCAGGCTAAACTTCTAGTTTTGTAATTACATGCTTATTGGTTTAAACCCAACTGAAATATTTCATTAGTCTAACATTCCAGCAAAATCCACTTTTTAAAAATAAATTTCTTTATTGTATTTGTAACCTTATTTTAACAGTAGTCTAATCTAGGATCTGAAGTTGAAATCAACAAGAAATTAATTAAAACTCTCTGCTACTTTTCCCATTTAGTTTTCATCTAACTAGTGCTAAAGTGATGCTAAACAGCAACTTGAAGTCAGTGCAAAGTTTTCATCAAAGTAAATGAACTGTCATATTCTCCCAGAATATCTAACTGTAGCTCAGAATAAGACATCCCAAATAGATGTGCATAAGGTAATGTCATTACTTCAGGTCTCAGAATACTTCCTTAAGAGGAGGATGAAGATACAGAAAAGAGATGTCCACCTCAACTATTCACTGAATCTTCTTCTCCTCATCCTTTATTGCCCCTTGCATGTCTTCTCCATGTAATCTTGAAAGTTTGATGTAAAAGAAGTACGTAAACCAGTCCTTCTGTGACTATTGTTTGTATAAAACCAAAATTGACTGTGGCTTTTTAGGTTTTGTTACAAGAGTAGACTCTTTGCGTGTCAGATACTTGAAATATTTTCTAAACTTCAGCACTCAACTTTTCTCGTTCTTTAAGATAAGACTGGGCAGTAGATCTCTACTGGGGAGGGGAAAAAATAATCTCTAAAAGCCTGTAAATTTTAGACTTTTTAGAACGTGAGTAGCAAAGGAAGTAAACATTTTGTAGCATTTGTATATTTGTATACAACTTGAAGTGTTCCTTGGGCTTCTCTTTATTCCTCCCTTCCACAGGTCTCCTCTCACTCTCCAAAACAAAATTCTCTTCAGTCCTTGGCTGGCATCTATTGCTCTTTGCACAGCTGGGGCTGAGATGTGAGCTCTCAATGGTTGCAATCGAGTTCTCATCCTGCAGCTGACTTGTTTCTCAGCTTAGAAGAGCCTGATTATGCTCTGAATAGTTCCCTAACAATCTGCACGTGGAATATTATTCAAAATTAAAATGCATTTTGAAAATAGAATTAATCATGTGCCAAGAGCAAATACAGATAAAAATAAATAAAACTATCAAGGTTTTTGTGTGATTTGGCAAACCTCTGCTTCTTTGAGAGGAAGTTGCTCCAGTCATCATGCAAGTCCTTCTTTGCTATAGAAAGTTGTACAGTACACTGTAGTGTTCATGCCAAGAATGGGGAATTATCCATAAGCCAAGAAGACAGTTCACAATATGCTCCAAACACTCACCTACAGTTGTTAATTATTTATTGGCTTCAAGATTATCTTTAGACCCATTGGGCTGTTAACATCATATTCAGTCATAATTATGCATTCTCCTTGTGTGAAAATCTAGTTTGGCTGATGATAAATGTCCTCTAAACTTGGAAGTGCTTCTGTGGATCCTAATTGTTGTTGGATCAACACAGTCACTGCTACCAAACATTCAGAATGTACCTAGTTCTTGAAACTGGCTTTGACATCTGGTCTTCTAATTCGGTGATTTTTGGATCCCTAATACTCATTCCTCCCTACAGCCACACAGGCAATGCATTTCTTTAGTAAGAACAAGCAAACCAAATGTATCTCAACTCCAGGAGTTAGGACTCAGAAAACAGTGCTCTCTGTACCAAAACTTATTTATCTTGAGGCTCATGGCTTCACAATATGGTCTATCTTGGGACCAGTGCTCTGTAACATCTTTATCAATGACATCGATGATGGAATTGAGTGTACCCTCAGCAAGTTTGCTGATGACACCAAGCTGAGTGGTGCGGTTGACACGGTTGAAGGAAGGGATGCCATTCAGAGGGACCTCGAGAGGCTGGAAAGGTGGGCCCGGGTGAACCTGATGAGGTTCAACATGGCAAAGTGCAGAGTTTTGCACTTGGGCCGGAGGAATCCCAGGCATCCATACAGACTGGGAGGAGCGGTCCTTGGGAGCAGCCCTGTGGAGAAGGACCTGGGAGTCTTGATAGGTGAAAAACTTAACATGAGCCAGCAGTGTGCCCTTGCAGCTCAGAAGGCAAATGGTATCCTGGGCTCCATCAAAAGAGGGGTGGCCAGCAGGGACAGGGAGGTGATTGTCCCCCTCTACTCTGCTCTTGTGAGGCCCCATCTGGAATACTGCATCCAAGCGTGGAGCCCCCAGTACGAAAAAGACAGGGAGCTGTTGGAGAGGGTCCAGAGGAGGGCCACAAAGATGATCAGGGGACTGGAGCACCTCCCCTATGAAGACAGGCTGAGGGAGCTGGGCTTGTTCAGTCTGGAGAAAAGAAGGCTGCGGGGTGACCTCATTGCAGCCTCTCAAAACCTAAAGGGAGCCTACAGAGGGGAGGGGAATCAACTCTTTGAAAGGGTAGATAACAGCAGGATGAGGGAAAATTGTTTTAAGTTGAGGGAGGGGAGATTTAGGTTGGACGTCAGGGGGAAATTCTTTACAGAGAGAGTGGTGAGGTGCTGGAACAGGCTGCCCAGAGAGGTTGTGGATGCCCCATCCCTGGAGGTGTTCAAGGCCAGATTGGATGGGGCCCTGGGCAGCCTGATCTAGCATTAAATGAGGAAGTGGCCCTGTGTGTGGCAGGGGGTTGGAGATTCATGATCCTTGAGGTCCCTTCCAACCCTGGCCATTCTGTGATTCTGTGATTCTGTGTAATATCATATTCAATGCACCTTATGGGCAAAGGTAATTCATGTATTATAAATATCTTCAAGAGCAGCTGATCTTGACAGAGAAAGAAGGAAGAGCATCTTGTACAACAAGGACTTTTAGGTAACAGTTATTTGTAGTGTTAAATGCCAGCTTGTAATTCAGATGTTCCACATGTAAAACATTATCTTCCAGGAAAACTAAGTCAACAAGTCAAAGGCTACTAATTACACCTTGTATGGCTGATAGTTATCTGTTCTACTGAGTTCACTATTGCGATTGGATCACATTTTTCTAAATAGTCGGAAAAAGATTGCCAAGTAAATTTTTGTGACTGTATAGTTTCAAGGTGAATGTATCAAGATTGTCTAACTAGATGTTACATTAAGTTATCACAGTATTGCTGTCTTCAGATCAGACAGTGAGAGACATTGTTACGTACTCTCAAGGTGAGAAGAATCTCAGCTATTGGCTCTGTACAGTCCAAGTGTGTAATTCCTCACTGTATGCAAACTGATATCATGCAAAGAAAGCGCTTTGCATTTGGCGGAGTTTCTGGTTGTCTAGAAAATTGTCTCTGAAAACAGAAATGCTAGTGGTAATGAATGTTCTTCCCCTGTTTTTCTAGTCATGAGGCTGTAAGCAGTTTTGCAGTGTGTGTTCCTGTTCCTGCAGGCCAAAGACTTCTGGTGGGGAGTGCAAAGCAAGGGGCTTCTGCAGGGGAATCCTCAGAGATGTTTGCATGGTTCAGGATGGTTCTCCAACTTCAGCAGTTCAGCAGTTGAGCTATGTTCAATTGTGGATGCTACATCTTTATCAAGGTACGTTTTTTTTTTCCCCCAACGTATTTGTAAGTAAAATTCCAATTCTAGTTCCAGCATATGTTTTGGTTAATGCTATATCCTTTTATTTGATATTTACAAACACAATCTTGTATTTGTTCAGGATACATTCCCTAAAACAGCATTTTTCTAGCCTGTGACCTTGACTACATTATCTCCTTCCATTACCAAGAAAATAAATACCTTCATGTTATAGGCCCTCTCTAGCTTCACTCCGATCTGTTACCTTCTTTCCCCCATCAAATTTTGATTTATACTTCTGATAAAATTCTGTTTCAAATTAAGCATGTTGTTACCTTTTATTTTTGTAGAACAGCTCCCTGTAAACATCTTCACAACTTCAATCCCTCTAAACGCTTCCATAAAAGTTTATAAGGCTCTGATGCTTCTGAATCTTAAGCTGAATTAGAAGCTCAGGCAATTTTCCTATTGCCCTGCCTTTTGTCACCCACTTTCTGTACTGTTCTCCCTTTTCTTAGGTAAAATGTTCTCTTGAGTAGGAACCAGTGTTTGTTTTTTTTCTTTGTACAGCACCTTTTGTAATCAGATATTTACTCTTAGTTGTGCAGCCATGCAACCTGGATGTATTGGTAATTATTCACTTCTAAGGTGTTCTTTCTGTTCTCCCTAACCTTGTTGATGTTGGCTGATTCTTTTAGCTCCTCAGTTACTTTTATAAGTAATAGCATAAAAGAGCTCTAGGTGTGTGAAGCCTTTTTTTTCATAGGAATAACTTGCAGGGAGAAATATTCATTCATACAAGTGTCACCAACTTCAGTACATATAAACTAGAATATCTCCAGTTATTTCTGTAGACTTATTTTATTAAATTCACTGAATATTTGACATAAATCTTTTAAATATGAATGCTATCTTCCAAGTAGTTTAGATTTTAGCATCCTATAACACTGTCTTCAATTCTACTTCTCCCATCAGTGATGCTCTTCTATTTCTTAAAATAATAGGGGATCTGATGTGAAATTCTTATCAGTTGTGCCACACATGTTTTTGATGTTCACTCAGATATATGAAGGCTGCTCTGAAAATGATGATTCCTATGCCTCCTTGCCTCACTTTTAGTTAGAAATCCTATTTTCTTTTGGAATTCACCTGCTAGAAAATGTGGTGAGAGAAGCTGTGTCAATGGCTCTATCAATTTGGATGGCATGCCTGAGGATTCATTGCATTATGAGTGTGGTGATCAGTCTGTGGCTGGAGGGAAGTCACCGGCCCATTCTGAGATGAGTTACTTAAAATATGATTAAGGGAGGGCAGTTTTCAAACTTTGCACAGAAGACTTTCTTTTACTGATCTCATCTTCCACCTGGACAAATTGCTTTGAGATACATGTCCAAAGTGCCCCTAGTGAGGAAACCCACTGAAATGTGTATCACTCTTTAGTTGGGGTTTTAAGAAAATAGCATTCCTGAGAGAAAGGAGACAAAAAGTGTCACGTAGCAACAGTAAGCAAAGAAAATTGCACGCTATGACATGACTTAAATTTGCAAAGGCAGAAGCCATGCCCCACAAAATGACAAGCTAAGATGGGGGAGTATAAGATTAATGATTAAAATATTTCTTTGCTGTTTGGGGTTAATCTGGGGTGAGAATGAGTCTGTTGTTGTAAAGCCTTGTTCAATTTTAATATGGAAATGTCTCCTGGCACATATTCCAACCAAACACCCTACAAATTGTGATATTGATCTGGTCTTCAGTTAATGAGAGACCCTTTGCAAAATTCTGATCTGGGTTTGAATAGTGAATAGCTATAACAGAGTGGATCATTCATACGTCAAGGTTTGAGATATAAGTCACCAGGATTATGGCTTTTTTCTTTATTATTTTAATGCAGGCTTGCTTTCCCTGGAGCAAAAGACCAAAAGGGTGAGGTGTGATTAAAAACTGTGGAGAATATTATTTGAAGTCTAGTCCTGCTCTCTGTTGACACATTTTTCAGGTATCTCCTGTGTTTTTTACAGTTGGCCAGAATGAGCAGTCCCCATCTTTAGTCTTTACACAGTGCATTTCCCCTGTCAGTCCACACAAAGCAACTTTTTTAGTGGCCAACCTGTGCCTCTTTCTCCGTCATGCAGTTTGTTATATCCATTCCCACAATAAGGAGTTGTGAGGTGCTTGCATTCATTACTCACTGCCACCAAGATTAGATAGCAAACTGGATGGTCTTGCTACAGCCACATATTTAAATAAATACAAAATTCTATTTGTTTTCTTGAGACAATAACAAAAACTTAACCAGGAAGCATCAGTCCTCTTTTCATACAAATAATTATTATAGCAAGTTTTTCTTTTCATTTATGCTGAGTGCAATCTTTGTTAGGCATAAAGTAATATATAGTTTCACTGAAGGAGATGCTGATATTGGGAGGTTTTCTATAGAACTATTTGTGGCCTGAGTCTGAATTTTGCAGTTTTACTCTTTAACTGATTTCCCACCTGGCTCAGAGAGAATTATGTTTTTACAGGACTCAAAGTCTTCTAATTAAACTGGAGAAGAATTTCCACTCATCACAAACCACTGGTTTATGAAATGTCTGAGCTGAAAGACAGCTAGATCGCTTCAATAAGGGAGACCCTGTGATTTGATGATAAAATTCACAGAGCTGGTGGTAATGCAACTGTGTTAAACCTACTTCCAAGCCACAGGGACTTGTGCCTTGAGAACCATCTTTCGAGCTTGGAATCACCACAGCTTCTGCTGAAAAGAAACAAAACCCAAAAGATGGGCTCTGGTCTGCTTAAGCCTACCTCCACTTAGTGCTTCTCAAGTTTCAGACAGCAATCATGCCTACCTACTTTCTACTCTTGCTGCTTAATCCTTTAAGCTGTTAATTAGGTGCCTTCTTAGTGATCCTGAGAGCTCCTTGGGTGTTTGTACTTCTAAACGTTTTCAGGGGTTCAGTAGAACTCAGTGCACATACCCCAAAAGTGTGCAGCCTTGGCTTTTAGTAACTACTCAACTTAATAGGCTTTCAAGCTATTACTGTCTTCAAGAAACACATTTCCAAAACCCTGACAGAGGCTGCTATTGGTGGGAGCATTTTGCACTGCTCTTCTTGAAACTGAAGCATAGTACAGTCCAGCGGGCAATAGCCACAAACAAAACAGATCAGATAGGAAATGTGTTGCAGAGAGTGGCCTGCAAGTTTAACCCTGCCTAGCTCTGGATGTAGACTTTCTGGTTCTATTGCCACTCTTCAGAAATGTGGAGAAGAGCTTGAAAATGTGGTGTGCAGAAGCCAGTAAGGAAAATCTAATGCTTTTAAGAGTTCCATTCTGTAATTGGGTGAATCTACCTTCTCTGCTTAAAAGTAGAGAAGGCAGATGAATGAGCTTGAGCTGTACTTTCAAGGTGAGAAGACATTAAATAACTGCTGAGGTTTGGGGTTGGAATTTTTTTTTTTGTGATTTTTTTTTCTCATGTAACCAAATACCAATAATCTCCTTTCTGCATAGACTTACCACATGTAGCAGTCTAAAGGGGATCTGTGGAGTTTGTCTTGAGAAAATACCACTGTTTTGGAACTATTCCAGCCAGATGCTGAGCATTTTGCTGTTGACCTCAGTGAGTATAAGAGATGATTCTGTGAATGTATGCAATTCCCTGTATAGCTAACCACTGCAAGGACTTTAGAGGAACATTACCTTCTGGAAGCTCTTCCACTTTAGCAGCCTCTTAAAGAGCATTTTACATTGCAAGTTGCACACTAAATCGGTTGCTTTGATCTCACACAGGGTGCTGAATTAACATGATGCAACCCAGAGATGCAAAGGGATTTCTTTCATTAACAGTGCTGTGATGCTAGTGAGAACAGAAGATGTGTTTCCTAGACAACCACCATCACTCTGTAAGGGAAAGAAAGTAGGAGGGCTGGGAAGGGAGTTTGTGATGAGTAGGGATCAATTTAGGAAAAGGTCTGAATAGCACCATTTAAGCTCTTTTTAAAAATGTAAAACATTACACTTTATAAAACTCTTCATGGAGACCTGCTATAGGGTCTGAGAAATGGCTTTGATGGTCTCAGAAATCAAAAAACTGCTACAAAGAAATGCAAATATGAAATTCATTCCCAGACCCTCCTATTTTGGCAATATTTGTATGTCTTCAAAATAGGAAGTAATATAATGCTGAGATTTCTGATGTTTAGCAAAAGAAAGGGTGTTGACTTGCACAGCAGTGCATGGCTGAACTGTGCTCCTTTCTGAGGAGAGCGTCTGACATAACCTTTCCTAGGAAGATGATAGAAAAATTTTATTATCAGCTGCTACAACAGTGGTAGCTGGGGTGAAAAAGCCTTTTCTATCTAGGCAATTAGGTGGGAACTTGTCTACCTGCACAGACCCATGAAGAAGTGAATTCAGGAAGCTGAGTTTGCCTGCAGGAGGGAGGGAGGGGGCCGTCAGAAGTCTGAGATCAATATGAGCTTAAATGAAACATTTCAAACCATGCTGGCAGTGACTATTAAAGTGACATTTCCTGCTGCTGGAAACTGCATTGTAATATAAATTACTTTTCTATTTGTTTCCTTGACAAGACTTTTAAGAGAACTGAATATCATGCATTGGCGATCCTACAGCAGAAGTTTTGTATTTAGATCAAAATCTATTCAGACAAGGTTTAGGTGGTTAAACACCCTCCCACTGGCTGGGGAGGAAAGGATGGACCAAGCTATTGGGGTTCTATATTTTTATTTGTTGTGTGCATGTTGTGTGTGATAGTGGCATTCTGAGATGTAGAGCTTGGGAAGCTGAGTTTTATTTTGTGGCCAAGATAAGCTGCTACTAAGATGCTACCACTGCAGTTCTTCCTCTGTGGCTAGGATCAGTGGTGTAAATCTCACGATAGTCTCTTCCTAGGCCAGTTTCCACATTGTGTTCACTCATGATGGAAGAACAGAACACTATTCTTGCTGTGGCATCTTCGTGTTTGTTCTTCATAGTGATCTTTGTGGAAGAAACACACCCCCTTTTTGCCTCTGAAGGCACAGAGGAGTTTCACTCACAGGAAACGTACTATCTCTGTATACTGCAGTTCTATATAGAACATTTTGGAAGGAAAAATATTGCACAGGGGACAACTTGTGTTAATAAGGAAAGACACATTGACATGAGGGGGAAAAAGTCAAAAAGTAGATAAAGGAAACAGGAATGAGATGATTATCCTAGGTTATTTTGTTCTGAAGTGCTGTGTAAAAGTTTAAGTTATATTTTAGCCACATGTTCAGTTTGCATGAAAAAAGAAACAATTTGTAGCCTGGGCCAAACAGTTTGCCTTTTGCATTCCACATTATTCCTCAGTATTTGTCTGCTTTTACTGAAAGTTTAGAATCCTAAAAGGATAAAGAACATTTTTATCTGAGAAAAACCCTGAAGCATCTTGGGGAGTATTGTCATTTAATTTACTAGTGATTAACAATTTGGTACTCTTGTTTTAGTTCATCAGTAATGTCACTAAATAGCAGCAATTATTTATTCAACACTCAATGCTTCACATTTCTGATAGTATCTTCCTGTGTTATGTGCTCGAAAGTGCAATGAAATAACAGAGGTAAATTATAAGGGGCTCATCCTGTTTCTCTGGATCTCTCTTGTTCTCACTGACCCTCGTACTTGCTTACCTTGACTTGACAGGAGGTTTTGTGCAAATGGTGTGAATCTGCTTCAGAGCTCATATGTTCTGTCCCCTGGCAATGCTGCCTCTTGTTACTGCTGCTGCTTCTTCTGAGTGGGGTTGTGACTAATTATTGCTGCTAGCTGAGCCCTAAGAGAGGACTGTTTGGAGTCAAGGTTATTTACCATCTTTCAGGAAGAAACAGGGAGGAAAAAGCAGTGGGATCCTTCTGTGAAGACCAGGATACCTTATGTGAAGGATAACTGTCCCTCAAGTGCTTAAAAGACACACTTGAAAATAGAAAATAAAAGCTCAGAAAAGATTTGAGCTCAAGAAGTTGTGTTCTTTCAGCAGCTGTCAAAATACTTCGATGAGCTTTATCGTTCTGTCAATGAGAAACTACTTTCCTGTGCATTGACTGCAAATCTGCTGTGCTGGAAAGGAATTCAGTTAAAGAGGGAAATGCAGAATTTAACAAATAAAGCTTCTAGTCTTACTGCTCATTTATGCTTTGTTTAAAACCACAAACCTCTCAATTTACACCATGCACTCTGTGGCCACTCAGATATTTGTTTTGTTATTTTACCACATGAACTCTCACTATCCTTACCCTTCCTGAAGAGCACTTGAAGTCTCTGAGTCTGCAGCTATGTCTGTTGAAGTTTCTGCTGACTGTTGAAGTTACGTCTGACTTTGCTAAAGGAGGAAAGAAGCATGGATAGGATCCATGTGCTTCTGTTCTGGTCCAGGGGGAGCTTATTGAGTGGGGATAAGGATCTTTCTCATCTCCTTTTGCAGTGCTCACACCAATAGATGTGAAGATGGCAGCCATGCAGGTTGGAGTGATGGCAGCTCAGAAATATGTGATTCAGTAAGAAGGATTCTTGGCAATCAGCTTGGATGATGTGATGAAATGTGTATTGACTAGGAGCAGGGAGTGCAGTGCAGATTAGATGTACCCTTAGGGTGTGACTGATATTTCCTAAACCCCTTTGAATGTCACTTACACGTATACTCTCAGTTATCATTGCTGCTCATCATCCTCCAGAAATGTCATCAAAGTTCTCTGTGCAAACCAAAAGCAAAACTTCCTAAGCTTTGTTTTCAGACAGCTGCTATCTGGAGGGTACTAAGCTCCACAAACTCAAATTTTTAGAGAAGACAATAAAAAACTCACATGAAATACAGTATCTAATATTCTTTACTTTCCTGTGTGCCTGTGGAATCAATAAACACATAACAAATAATTCAGAACAAACAATTGTAGTCTAAATGTAAGTAGCTAGCTACTTGGATTTGTTTTAAAAGGGGATAAATGCAGCAAGTTGTAGACATTGTTACACATTATAATTAATAGAACATCTAATGAATTCTAACTAATAACCAGGAAAGTTGGTTAGTAAAATAGCTTTTTTATGAGCAATATGCTCATAAAATCATAAAAGTTGTTTATTTTGCAAAGGAGGAAGAGAAGAGGGATGGATGTAAATATTTCTTAAAAGCTGAGTTTCATTCACAAATAGTGTTCACCTCTTCAAATCAAAGAAAAAGACTTTTTCAGGATTGCTAGAAAAATACATCTTTCTTAACAAGCTTCGTGAGAGTTAGTAAAGTCCAGTACATCTCAGAGACTATAATGGTTGAGTTTTTTGGGCAAAAGTATCTCATGTTATTTGTGGCACATGTTTTGATATATATATTATAATTTGGTAAATTATATTAATATTTTCCTAGTTAATATATCAGGAAGCACAGCTTCTCCATTATTTGTATTTATTTCTCTAATACTTATGCTGAAAAACCTTCTTTTACATCAATGTGTCACAGATTTGTTCATATTAGATGGGACTGTAGGAGGGCTCCAGCCCATTCTCTTGAACGTCCATTGGTCTCATCTGCCTGTGTGCAGAGGACTTGGCTGGTGCATCTCTGTCTCTTTTCTCTTCTCCATCATGTCTGTGTTACGGCAACCTCAAAATCCTCCTGGTCATTTTGTTAAACTTGTGTGTTAATAAATCTATAAATTTATCTGCTGCTTTTCGCTTTCTTGTAATACAACACAGCACCTTTATGTAGAGCATTTCATTTTTGTTAATACAGTCATTAATTAATTTGTTGAGCTGGCATATCCCTCTGTTAAATTGCCAGAATACTAAAATATATTCTTACAACTCCCTTAAGGTATTTTATGTACCGGTGAGGTCTTCTGTTAATCTCCTTTCCATTGTGTGTTTAACCTTCTTTCACTTCTCTTTTAGGGTCATTAAGGCTAATCTCAGCTGTCCTCTTTTGAACCTTGTGGTGTCCACCTTTTTTTTTCTTCTCTAACTGGAACTGTGTAGTTGGCCCAGATTCTCAGCTAACTAAAACTAAAAATTAGGAGTAACTGAATAAGTGTTAATTCCACCAGAAGCCAGAATGTAATCATTCTCAGAAATTCACACGTGACTTTCAGATCCCTATTAAGATACAGTGCTAGCTACAATTGCTATGTTGCTTTTTATACATTTTTTCTAAAGATTTGTCACAGCACAGTGACAAGTCAGTGTTTAGTCAGTGACACAGTGTTTAGTCATTAACCAGAAAACAGTTCCCAGTTCAAGTGGACAAAGGGTGGCCATATTTCTTAGAAATTCAGAAAGAATAGAAAAAAAGATTCAAAAAATGGTCTGGAGTCTCAAAGTCATGATAATAATGAGAAAATAAGAAGTTCAACCTATTTCAATAGAATGTAGCTTAGGGTAAACTCCAAGGGAAGGACTGCGAACAGTTTATTATGAAGTGCTGTGAAATCTAATGAATGGGCAACAAAAAACTTAGTTTGTAAACTGAAGGCAGACCAAATAGGAATATATTTAAGATTCACTGAAAGCGATTAACTATTGGAACAATTAACCTATGAATTTGTTGAAGTATTTAAATTGAGACTACATACTTTTCCTAGGTATATGGGCATGTCCAGCCAGAAATTACTGGGTAAGATTCTTTGATATGTGTGAAGTCTCAATAATTCATCACAGCTTCTTTTGGCCTTTCAATTTAAGACTTTAAATGCCATATGCTCACAACTTTTCTATTCTCCTTTTTTTAATGTGGGAAAGAGGAGTTCCATAATGGGTTTTGTGTCAGTATGGATGTATTTTGCACTGACATGTTCTTGATTAAACACAAAGCATCACCTTTCTCAGAATTCTTGCTCCCACGCATTCCCAAGTGTTTTCCCAGGAACACTACAAAAGCACCTTGTCTTTACTCCCTTGTCAACCTGTAATGTAAGATCTCTCTTAATTTACTGGGTTTTTTTACTATTTCTCTTCCACCATAGCACTGCGTTGGCTGAATGTTGATCATTGTGGTGGATCCCTTATTCGTGTTTAACTTACTGCTGGCTATTCTGTCAGAACTGTTTCCTGCAAGCCTCTGTAACTATATGCACAGATTCTCCCCCTGTAGAATCCTTTTGGTTATTGCTGCTTCTTCAGTGAGGCAGCACGAGATGGGTTAGGCAAGCTCTTGGCTGTTAAATGCATGCTGGCTGCTCACAATTTAGGTATACTTTGCTAAATGTTCCATGCCTAGTATTTTCTGCTGTTCTCATTATTCAAATTATGCTTGTAGAACCTTGTAGTATTTTTTTTTTTTTCTGGATATTCATGGCAAAAGTAATACAGGATTCCTCCTACTTTGTGCATAGCTATTTTCTCAGTCCCAAAGAATCTACTGTTGCTGTTAAAGCTCAACAGTAGCACTTGGCTGATTTCTGACTAATCAGAGACTTGAATTATCAGATATTTTCCTCTCTTCCTGCCTTGATTTTTGTGCAGTCCCTCTTTGCTATCTTTATGAACAACACAGTTGGATACATCTGATAGGATGCTTTATACATGCTACGACAATTTGATTCAATTTTCACCTATATTACCTGTTTCTCCAGGTTATTATTTATATATAAACATGCTTCTCTTTATCTGTCTGTTGCTCCTAGCCCGTAACACATCCCATGTCACAGGTATTTGGCCCAGACCTTTATTGCCGACACCATCTCATTTCTCATGGTTTTGAATGCCAATAGGCATCTTGGGTAAACACTGAGTTCACCTGTTCCTGTGCTCTGTGCTACACCCTTCTCATTTCAACTGGGAGCTACAGAGCTGAAAGCTATCAATATCCTTGCTATAAAAAGCATTTTAGTGCTACTCATAAAAACAAACAAACACCTTCCCTGCCTCAGATTATGTGCTCTTCCCATGACAAAAGATTGCTTTTCTTGTGTGAGTGTTGCACATATAATGTCTCTTCAAGGATATGATCTCATAGTCTCTTGCTAATGCATTGATGACCCATTTTTATTTTGTATCATGCTGTTCAAAGACAAAAGAAGGTGAGACCATCTGAGAGAGCCTTAGTGATTAATTGCTCTGTGCTACCTGTCCCAGAATGCAGATTGAAATTGGAGCTCTGGCTCCCAAAGCTAAATTCACAGAAAGCAGCTGTTTTTCCAGTGTTTTTTTTCTTTTTTTCTAATAAGAAGCAGAGACTCACACCTGCTACTTAATATGTGAATGGTATTTAAAATACTGGGTTGTTTCAATCAGATCTGAGCGACAACAGCTTCAGTCATTTAAACCCATTTGCAGCCTCTTCCCATTGTCTATCACAGCCACCGAGAAGCACTTTTAAAAAGTATGTGTTCCTGTGCATTATGTTCATGTTTTCATTTAAAGCCACCAGTGGTTGCTCATTTCCATTCTTTAGAATGTATGAAATCATCTCTGATAAACTGTTCATTTGGCACATTAATAACAATGGAGAATCAGGCTAGCTACAGTGCTTATACCATCACTGTGGTGCTTGAGCAACTCACCATCATGTGTGAATTTGTTATTTGAATACTTATTGAGTGATAGAAGTAGAGTTCCCATTACATAAATAGGGACTAGAAGCAAACAGACAAGCAAATGTTTATGTGTTTGCATAAGAAGGAACATCAAAATCAGCAAGCGTCCTTGCAGGAGTGAAGTTAAGCATTCAAAAAAGCGTTTGAGGAAATCAGAGTAGAATGACTACGCTCCAGCCCAGGAGTGTAAAAATACTTTGTACAGATGGAAAAGGGGTCTCCAGAGCTACATGCCAGCAATTAGGCTCTGCGGCCGGATGGAGAAACGTCTCACTTGGAAAAGTACTGAGGAGAAGTGGCAGCAGGAGGGACAGCCGCAGCTAGGGATAATCAGCTGGACCCTCCAAAACCGTTGAAAACACGTTTAGTGGTTGGGCTGGAAAGTCCTGTGGAGTGATTTTGTCTGCTCTAAAAAGTGGCTGTTTATATGTTTGTTTTCTGGGGAGGGCTGTTAGTGCAGGGATCCTGCTGGTGCTAGCAGACATAGCCCGAGACAATAAAGATTTCTAAGTTGCACAAGGAATTTTTCTTTTTGCTTTGATTCTTATTCCCTTTAAAATCCTGAAAGTGTGCAACTTGTCAAGCTCTACTGGTGTCACAAACTCAGAGGAGTTGGGTATTTGTAGCAGATTTTTTCAAGGTGTTGTATCTAATAAGTGAATTATGCTTTCTCTCGGATCCTGTGACTTTATCCTGATCTTGAGCCTGGAGAAAACATCCAGCTTGAGTCTTATTTCTATATGGCTATCAAAAACCTGGTGCTTGGTCACCAGGCCCCACTCCTTCCAAAGATGCTGTGTGGGGAAGTGGTACCTAGCTGACCTTCCCTTCATTCCTGCCTGGAGGTGGCCGGCATCCCACAGCTGTTCCAGTTCCACACCTGGAGGATAGGAAAAAACCTTAATTAATGAACATGGTGGGGCATTTCAAGAATCCACACAAGCATGTAAAGTCTATTCCGGTTTGTTTCAGAGCGGGCGGCATATACAGACAAGTGTTAGGTTGTTTGTAATTATCAACACCTCCAGTGCTTATCTGCTGGCATGGGTCATGAGGAACAGCCCAGTGACTGCCTGTATCTATTTCCCAGCTGTCACATGTATACTCGGTCATCTCTGCTGGCTATCACCTGTCAGACACACAGCAAACCCATTTTCTAAGAAGCACAGAGGTTTTATTATTATCTGAGAATGGTATGAGATTTCTTAATCGTTCTGTACATCTGATGTGACATTCTACATTTCAGGGTGACATACAAAAGCCATCCTGAAGGGGAATCTCCGGCACCCGGCCCTAACTGCTTTCTGCCACAGTACGGCCCTGCTATCAGTAGTGGGTATATGACCAAGGGTAGAGCAGAGCTCTGTATTTCTGGGTTACCATGAAATGATCCGCTGTGTCCTGCAATCTACTGACAGGCAATCTGGGACAACAAGGCACATAACATCATCTTGATATTTTGAGAAATGGGGACGTAAGAATTAGAACGTTCTTGTTGGCTGCTTTAATGCTTTCTCCATGACAGAAAGTAACAATTTTGCTGTCAGTAGGGAAAAAATCCTAACCTTTTCAACTATGATTTTGTCAAAAAAAAAAAAAAAAAAAAGGAGGTTTACTGAATATTTAACAGAAATGCAGATATTCCTGAAAAGAAAAGAAATTGGCAAAATGATATTCTGAGCATTCTAACAATAAAACCATCTGATAATGTTTCCCTTTTCAGTGTGGTTTACTGCATAGTCAGTGTTCATGAAGCTTAGATAAGATTTGAAATTATATGGAATGATAGCAGGAATTTAATGTCTATTTTAAAGATAATAAATTCTGCATCTTTCTAACACAAGTTGAATTGTAGAATTTGAATAGTTTTGTACACCTTGACAAATTTGTAGAACTATATATGTAAATACAATTCTGTGATTTAATAAATGACTTGATGTTATGTGCTTCAGATTTTGTACCATATAAACAAGGAATATTCTTCGGGAAGTATTTTGATTCTACAGTTTTTTGATTTAGTATACTTCTCCGTTACTAATTTTTATCAAAAGTAAAACCTGATAAGCAACATATAAACAAAACATTCCATATTGGCCTAAGTTGTCTATAGAGCATCACATCCATCATTTAAAAATATATGGAAAATTGGATTCAAAGAAAACAATTCTGCTTTGCTTCAGACGAATGGAGTGAAAATCTGTCTCTTGGCTCAGGAAAGACTGTGAAAAAAATCAGGGTTACAAATGGGGTACAAGTTCAAATGGTATTTAAGTTCTTGACAATCTTCTCGTGTTATCCATTAAATTGGCTAAGATGAACTGTGGAATACTTACTTACCAGAACATTGTATTTGACTTGGATGAGTAACAAAAGAAAAATCCACCTGGAAATCCAATGATCTCCTCTCTCATCAGATGCTTATAACACTACAGCATGTTTTTTAATGGTAATTGCAAATCTGCTGATTTTAGAGAGACCTTGGGAAGAGTGCAAATGAGAAAATTCAGTGGCTTTCATAGAGCATTTCATGGTTGATTTAGCAAGATTTTCTTGGACACAAATTAAAGCAGGGAAATGGTACAGAAGTTGAATAGCTAGAAGACAATGAGGGCAGCATGCAGTTAGTTGCTCTGAGTTTGTCACAGTGGGCTCAACATAGTTTCTTCATAGACTATGAATGTCTTGGAGTTTGCAAGCTTAGGCAGACCTTCTATCAGTAAGTGCATTCCTGTCATTATCTTGTTCTCCTGCTCCACAGGTGTGCATCATACTTGGCAGAAAATTTGAAAAGACATGAATCTTAAAATAACACAGGAAAGCAAATATGCAAGTGGTGAGAAGGGAAATGTTAGAAAAGGACCTGGAAAGGAATTTTTACTTCTGTTTTCTCTTGTCAGGTCTCTTCTATTTTGTCATCTATTGTGGCAATCTCTAGGGATGGAAATATTTGCCGCACACTGCATCAGAGCTTCTTTTCCCTGTCTACAGTTAAATCATCTGAATATTTGATGGACGAAGCAAGAAGTCTTTTTTCCTTCTAGCGAATTCACTTACATTTACTTTTTAGTTTCCACATGTGTATGCACACACATGTGGAGGATATAACTTTGTTCAAGAGACTAGAAACTGGAGCAGCAGATTAGCAGAAATAAATGAGGCATTTTGTAGAAAGCAGGGCAGAAGTGTACTGCTCCAGGGAGTCTGTACTGCCAGTTGCCTTGTGGAGCTCTGAATGCACAAGCAGCAGAAGAGATAGGAGAGTATTTTTTAGTGGATTTCACACCATTTATATGCTTTCTCGACCTTTATCTCTTTGGAAATTTCAGGGCCTCCAGCAATGAATGCTATGTGCCATCCAGCTGAATCAGTGCCTCTTCTGGACTAAGATGCGTGAGCCAAGTTGACTTCAGATATCCTTTCTTCATTACTTCCTTACAGATTTCAGCTGAGGAATATAAGAATATGCAAGTCAGTTAAACTCCTTAGGATCAGTCTGGAAAGTAACAGTGGAACTTCTTTTTTCTTCAATGGCTAAATCAACTTAATTTTCTATCTCCTTGGAATAGATTAAAGCACACTTTTAAGAAATTCCCAAATATCTGCAATAGGTAACAATGCAAAGATGTGTGAAAAAGCATAAGAAATGAAGTGAATATTCAAAGTCTAAAAATAAAAGAATATACATATTGTCCAGGTTAGCTAAGTGATCAAGCAAAGTCAGAGACTGCTTTTTCTGCAAGCCAATCTGAAGAGACAGACTCTAGTTTAGAGAGACCTGATGTCTGTATTTGACTCTCTAAATGATGCTTCTCAAGAGATCTCATTCTATCCCCTGTGACCTACTCGTGTTAAGACAGATGCACTCCCCAAGGAAGCCATCTTATAAATACATACTTTTCATTATTCCCGTATCCTTTCAGGTTCTTCTGTGCTGTTTTTGCTAAAAGAAGATGTTTCTTTTTAAACGCCCTTCAGTCTCAGACTTCTCAGTCTTCATTTCCAGCATACGCTTCCTTCACTGAATTTCTAGTTCAAGACTGCGTATTGTTTGTATAATTCTCTGGAATAGGTAGCTCAGATACTGCTCAGTTTTACCTTTAAATAGGAAGACAAGGTTTTCTCATACTTCCATCCTAATTTTCTCCTGTCATGTATGAACTACAGACAACTTCGTCTTCCACAGTCAAACACAGAAAAACAAGAACTGATGCTTACCAGAAAGGCTGTTATAAAGGAAAGCCATGAAAATACTGAAATCGGTAGTTTTAAATTCTTGTTTTTAGTTTTGTAATGGAAAACTGAATAATTTTCACCCACTTTTGGGCAATTTGTTGTAATTTTCAAAGAGTGGAGAGCTGTTAAAAGGATTCTGCATACAAAGGACAAAGGATACTACTATTATGAATGTATACTTTGGTACCTACTTATAAGTACATTATACTGTAAATATAATGTAATTTGAATGTAATTAAGAGAGCGATTATTAGAGGAGGGGAAAGGGAAAGAGGGAAATTTTACTTAATTGGACATCTGAAATAAGGCCAATGGCAGTCAGTTGTTAAATTATTTGGAAAATGCTAAATCAAAATCACTTTATGTTATAGGAAGCTGCAATTCTGAAAGTGCTGACAGTGTGATAGTTACAGCAGGGCAGACAGTTTCTCCCTGGTGAGTTTTCTTACTCCTTTAATTTGCAGAACTTCTCTGAAACAGAGGATGATTCAGTCTATGACTATTCATGAATATTCAAAATTTACCCTATTATTTGAATACATTTGGCCAGATAAATTGTATGCAATTCTTACTTCTTGATTGGAGAAAAACAGATGAATTCTTTGTTCAAATATTTGCACTGATGCATTTTCCCTTGTTTTGAAACTATATTCATACATTTGACTTTTAAATGATTTTTCATGAACATTGATTTACCAAAAGCTATTGCTCAGATCTTTCCACATGATGTGAATGTAACCAGACTGTCCTGGTTTGAAATTAAGAATATCTGTGACAAATGAATTTGAACTTTACATCCAATTTTCATGTAATGTATTGTTTTATTGGCTGTGAACCATTCACCTGCAAAAGCTGCTCAGAAACATAGTTGTGCTGTCTCAGCTTGTGGCTGCTTACTGGTAATGCCATGAGTCTTATTAAATATTTAGGAAACTCTTACTAAAGCACTGTTCTTCAGCTGTAATTGTGACATAGCTGGGTACTCAAATAGAAATTGTATTCCCTTAAAGGATAACTGAATGTTGGAGTTCAGAGTATCTTACTTGCTTTAAGCTTACAGTTCATAACATCAAGCAGTAAGGTAGTTTATGCATACCAAGGTGAAGGGAAAAACAGAGGTAATAACATCAGATACCCAGGAGGAAGCTGGTAGAGTATTTCTGCCTGCTTTGGGACCCCAAGCACAAGGTAAGAAAACACACAGAAAACAGAGCTCGGGCCCCATGTGCCTACATGATGTGTGCCTAAGGCTGGCTTTGCAGAGGTGGAGGCTAGTCTCCATCAGATATTACAGATATGTGGTGAGAGTCAGCAACTCTTAGTTACGTTATCTGATCTAAGTTTAGTACTAGACCAACCCCCTCATCTGTTTGTTCTAGACACTGCATATTTCCTCCAAGGAGCCTATATACATGATCAGTGCTCCCATCTCTATCCCTCCCCCACACACTTTTTTTTTTTTTTTAATTTCAGTAGCAGTTTAGGGGTTTTCTTACTAACACCACATCAGATTTCATACCAAGAGAGGCCACCCAATGACAGGAGTGGCCTATTTGCTGCACCTGAGTTAGAGGCAAAGCTGTAGTTTCAGCTTGGATGAGCTTGATAGCAAGAAATATGTGGGCTCAGAGGTGAAGCTGCACTGGAGATCGCCTGTCTTTTCAATGGTCATGCTTGGATTAATTTATACCTGTCCCATCTGAATTTTCTGTTCTCTCTTCAGGAAGCTGTTTGTTTTCCTGCCCACCATGACTATTTCCTTCAGCAGTTGAGGAGCTCATCTAGGCCTTCTGCTCTCCCCTCAGATCTCTTTGAGAGCTGATGTAGTTCTGTGCTTCTTGAAGCTGATCCTCTTCAACCTGTTTCCCCAAGATGCGGTTTGTCAACAGACAAAGAAATCAAAGAAGCAAGAGTTTGCCTTGTTTCTCATCCAGGTAAGCAAGCTCTCTTCTGGTTTAGCTGAGCACGTATTGCACTATGCATCTGACTGCCAGTGCATTTGTGAGTTCTGGAAAAAGTGAGTCTCGTTTTCTGTATTGCATCAGCAAATGATAAAGCACCCAAATGCTATGCAGACAAGGTGACCTCAGAGCATTAGTAATTTAGATGAAGAGTTGACAGCAGAGGACAACTTTTAAAACATATGCATTTTTAGGTACTGTTGGTTGCTCTGTGTGACACGTGGGAATGTGCAGATCAACCCTTGTTGCCTTGGTCCCCTACGACCCAGATCTTGTAGTTTTCCCTCCTCTCCAGGGAGGTCATCTGTGGAGACCTTCTCTCAGCTGTCCTACAACCATTCAGGCATGAGACTGGGACACGCCAGAGTTCAACTGAGCTCCAGGAATTGCTGACGAAAAAAAGAAGCGTATGACCACCAGTGAAATCCAGAGAGTCAAAGAGAATAACTAGGCTTTTATGCATTAAAGCTGGGTAGAACCAAGGTCTCTCACATGGGTCAGGTTGATGGTTGGGCTCAATGTTCTTGAAGTTCTTTTCCAACCTAGACGATTCTAGGGCTGATGCAATTTGTGACGAGCCAAGTGAAGACCTTTCTCTGTGTAAAACACTGTGTAAAATAGTTTCATTCATGGCTTGAGACCATTTTCTTCCTGAACTGGGATTCTTTAGGTGACCAAGTGCACTGCTAAAGGGATGGAAAGCAGCCTGCTCCATCCCTCAACTGTTACAGTATAGCAAATATTATGTATAACTGACTGATTTTTGTGAGAGCAATGAAAAGTGTATGAGCTTGCAAAAGGTTTATGTATGTTTTATAGGAGAAAAAAACATGAGAGTCAAACTACATTGTTTTACTATTTCATGCTTCCTTTCTGCTTTTAGATCACGTTGCCTGCGAAGTACAGCAGGAGGTTCTTTAGTTTCTGCAAATGTCTCAGGGAAAATGTAGCAGCACAGTTCTGTGTTTAGAAAATGGCATTAACCACATTGTAAATTCTATCGATCAAAATGAATATTGCCAAATGGGATATTATGTTTGTTAATGTAGCATGTTTCCCATTCACACTCCCTAATCGAGCAGGAAACACAGGCTACAGCACCTTTTCTGTAATTCCCTGCAGTCAGAGTCTTGTTTCCCAGAACTAACTCCTCTATGGGCATTCCATCACTGAATCACTTCATCTTATTTCCAGTACAATGGGATTTTCAGCAGTGATAATTATGCTTTGAAAATGCTAAGTGACAAGCTCATAGCTGGTATAAAGTGATTCAAATGAACCTATGCTAGTTTCATGTCATAGCCACTGTGTGCATGTAGTAGAAAAGCAAAAGCTTTAATCCCTGTGAATGTTTCTTTTTAATTAGAAATATTGCTAGGTAAAAGGCATAACTTCTTTTCTTTTTTTCTTTTTTTTTATCCTCAAGAAAAACGATGTTGGACAAGGATGGTCCTTTGTAATCAGAAAGTCCAGTATGATCTTACTAAATGTAGGAATATTTTGAGAGTGGATAGTCTTGCAGATCTCAGTAGTTTTGAGAAACTATAACTTGGAAGCAAAATAATGTGAAAGCATGTAAATTGTATATTGTAAGAGAAAACCAACCTCTGATTTGTAAAAAATCATGGGAGTTTTTGCTAAAAAAAAAAAAAAAAAAGATGATAAAAACCTGCTGAGAATTGGCTGCACCATTAACTCAAAGAATTTATGTTATGTAAATCTATTTCCATGCGAAGCTTTAAATGGTATACTGCTCTAAACTAGCTGAAAATAAACTTTGTCCTCTAAATTAGGAGAGGATCAGTTTGTCCTCAGACAGCCTTATGACAGAAGGAATGTATTTCCAATCATTATGGTAATCTGCTAGAGTAAATTGAAAATTAAATGCCTTACTTTATCCCTGAAACAAACACAGTAATCATTTACCTTGTCATTGACATTCTAGTAGTTACAATTTAAATACTGAATTAGTAATATTTAGTTAATTTTTTGTATTAAAAATAATAAATCTGAAAATGGAAATCACCATAATGAAAAGACTTTTTTTTTTTTAATGGAGGAAAGGTGCTGTGCATCATGAAGTGCAATACATTTCCCTCACTTTTAACTAAGGAAAAGCTTCATTTTCCACTCATAAATAGTACTTCTGCCTGTCTTTTTAGGAAAATACACACTGAAAAAAATCTGAATTGCTTGTTATAGTTTTATTGTATGCATTTGAAAATATGAAGGCTACTTGGAAAGTAATGCCTCCTATTTCACTATGTTGGCCCATGATATCAGAGGCAGATGTTGGTATTTGGTAGTACGGGCTGAACCTTCCTGACAACATTCCATTACATTTTGTTACTGTCTGACCAATGGCAACAGAGGAACATTCTGACATAAAGGAATCTGACATGGAAGTGCAGTGTGTCATTTAATTCCTCCATGTGGAAAAAATGGCAACCACTGACATTCACTGATACTTGCTAAGCTTTTATGGAGACCAAATAGTGGATGTGAGTGTAGTGAGGCAATGGGTGGTGCATTTCAGCAGTGGTGACAGCGATGTCAATGACAAGTTACGTTTTGGATGGCTATGAACAACTGTCACACCATGAAATGAAGAGTTTCTTGATCAACTCATCTGTGCAAATCAGCAGATTACAACCGGGGAACTGTGTACAGAGCTAAATATTACCTTCAGTGCACTGGAAACAATGATAGCAACATTGGACTACCTCAAAGTTTGCGTCAGGTGGGTCCCATGAGTGCTAGGAACAGAAAAAACACTGTGTACAGGTTTGTCAGGACCTCTTGAACTAATATGAGGCTGAAGATGATCATTTCCTGGATCACATCCTGGATCACTACCACGAGCTGGAGTTAAACTGACAGTCCATAGAGTGGTAACATGTGAATTGCCCATCAAAAAAATCCCTCTGGGTGCCCAGTCAGTACTGGTAATAAACTAGAAGAGGAATTCAGCACAACAGGAGAAATTTGAGTTGTCTTTTTCTGTGCTACTTCACATGGTTTTGGAACAGTAAGGCCCTTCACTACTTCTGGACTTCTTTTCTGTTGCATAGAGCTGCCTTTCAGACTACATGAGTGAAAAGAATGTTAAAACATACCAGGTCACGTTGGAAGAGTATACACCCAGGAAATATCCAAGTTTATCCCTAAATAACCCGAACATCCAAATGTATCCTTTATCACTAAGAAAACTGTGAGAAAGGACCAAATAGTAGCTTTTTTTTTGTTGGCTGCTTTATTTTTTATTTTTTATTTTTTATTTTTTTATAAAGTTGTTATAGTAGCAATCTGTCTTTGGCACTGTGAGTTTAGTGTCCAGATGTCAGTTTATTTATTTTTTTGTTCTTCTGTAACTCTTAGACTTTACTTCGCTGTACTGTAGTATGAGAGCTATAGCACTGTAATCTTAGTTTTAATATCAACTACACTCTGTGTCTTCTGACTATTTTTTGCCATTGAAGATAAGTACATCATGTTAGCCTTTTGCATAATGTGATTTAAGTTGGTCAAATTTCTTTCTTTATTTAGTAATAACTGTACAAGTGTGAAGTAGCTTTTTAAAATAAGTTTGGTTTTAATTTTGATTTTGAAGAAATGAACAGTGACATTCTCTTTTCACTGAAGTCTGTGGCAAACATTTCACTGACTTCACAGGGACCATTATACTATCCAATGTATGTGTGCACAGAAATATTACACTGCCTGAATTGATCACCTGCTGGGCTGTGTTTCAGAAAATAATCCATTCCCTGTTTTGGAAATGTTACTTTTAACAGGTCCTACGGAAGCTATGGCCTCTTTCAGGCTTCTGCCTTCTCTTTACCAAAGTCCACTTCTTTTAGTAAACAATGAGTGGATTTAGGACCTAGCATTGCATTCAAAACAGTTGCCTGTAAATCATTATGTTCAAAAACACTAGGATGTTGTGCTGGCTCCAAGGATTCATTCACACATACCACACTGCAGCCAAAGGTATCCTGAAAAGAGCCTTAGGAGAATACCTTAGCAAACTATGATCAGTTTTTCAAATTTATTCTGTTAGCATCCTTGTTAGCACTTCAAAGTATATGGAATTTTACTTTGAAGTAAAAAAGATAAATATTACTATATAGAGAACTGAATAAATCTATTGATCTCATCGACGACTTGATGAACTTTTTAAACATCCACTCTACAGCGAGTCGCAGCATCAAACTGTTGCTCTCTGTGGCTGATGCTTTCAATTTAAGTTCAGCTTGGAGAATTATTTGTCACTTTCAAAGACAGATGGGAGCCCCCGATGGCTGAATTTCTGTTTCATACTTCAGAAATTAGCTTGTTATAGGTGAAAATCTCCAGTCTTTCCCAGAATGTGTTGCATAAAATATTCCTTCCTCTTAAGAATTTTGACAGTTGAATCTATAGAAATAATAGACAAAGTTGTTCTGACATGCATTTCAGAAGATTTCTTGTTTGAATCCATTTGAGATGGCTATAGGAGTTTAAGTGTAATTGAAAAGAGACTTACTAGGAATTTCTTGTTTTGACCGCCTGAATCCCTATATCTTTTGGTTTCTCATTCTCTACAGTTCAGACAGTATTAGTTTTTCTTCTAGCTTGTGATTTCCTGGAAACAGAAGTGAAACTTAAACTGTGTAGTTGGTGGACAGAGGTCCAGAGTTTGGGAAGGCAGATTTCTGATTATGTTCTGACACTGTCATATTATCTACAAATTTTTATATGATTCTTAACATGCACAAGTAACTATTTGCAGAAAATGAAAAAAAATGCCATCCTGTGGGTAACCTCTCTCTTTCTCTCTCTCTTTTAAAGTTGTTTCTTACATTTAGATTATTTCAACACAAAGTAATGTTTTTCTGTCCTTACCTACTACTTTGACAAAACTTTATTACCTGTTCTGTTGTCTTAAAATGTTGCTCGAGTCAAGGTATCTGTAGGAGCTGGTTAGTGCTACTGTGCCATTTGCAAGTGTGGGAGCTGAATTTCAGAGTGAGCTTTGGGACCAGATGCAACTTTACCCTTTTAACTGCTTTCAACTTGCTTGTGTAACTGTACTTTCTGTGAAACTAAGTAAAGCAATTGTGAAGGAGATTAGACTATGAAAAGTGATGGAGAAAGTGGACATGTATGACTTTGGTGTAACTTAGCTTTGATGTGCTTATCCATTATTTTTCATCGGTGCAAATGTTAAATCCATTAACTGGTGGTCTTTCAGTGTGGAGAGAGAGCTGACAAGGCATGAAGAGCTCAGGCTAGCAAAACCACAAAGTACTTGATCTTTGAATGTATGACTTTTATTGTCAGCAGCAAAAATAACTTGACTTTCATGCGGTCGCTCTACATGTGAAGAAATGAACATAAATTAGTAGCTACAGTCATTTCCTCTGGGTAAATCTATCTAAAAGATCTTAAATACTAGAATGCTGAAAGGCTAATGGCTTGACTGGCTGACATGATGAACATCTACAGCTGTTTGTGAAGACAAAGGCGGGTCTTGCATGCTTACTGTCTTTGCAAATCGGCTCACATCACCAGCAATATCTTTATAAAGAATCCTCTTGATTTTAGGAATATTTACATAGACTTACACTGGGACAACAGCTTGATGTATCACTTCAACATCTGAGTTTCTAAAAATTGAAAAGGTTGGGCTTGTTTTCCTTTCAGAAAGTGTTAGATGATACATGGAGTGTTTTTATCTCCAGTTCTTGAATGTGTCAGTGTTTTGCATTTATACCTAAAGAAGCAGTATGTAGACCTTAAGGTAATTCGTAGGAAATGAACAAACATTTGAGGTTTTATAATTCACATGTGCTAACGTCCCTCGCTAAAATTACAGTTCAGGGATAAAACAAACTCAACAGTTCATGCCTGAGTGATTATAATTTTTCTGTGTCACAGGATATCTGTAAACCTGTTGCACAGCATGGCTGTTTTAATTTTGTGTTTGTTATGTTTTTGTCTGCTAAGAAAATTATTTCATGTCAATATTTTCATATTACTGGATAATCTTTCTAGAAAAGAAAAGCAAAATAATTTAATTAAAAGACTTTAAGATGTCACTTCATGTTCAGCAATTAACACAAAATATAAAGCAGAAAAAAATGGTTAAGATTAGAAAGCTTTAGACATCTTACAATGTGAATATCAGTGGCAAACTCTTTGGATGTTGAACCAGATCCTTTTTGTTTCTATGTTGTTTTAAATGAGCAACTTAGCTAAATATTGATGTCTTGTGAGTCACATTTTTGTAGTATGTAGCACAAGGACAAACCCACAAACAAACATGAAACTTGCATGTGGAGAAAAGAAATTTTGAAATGATTTGTCTCTTTGGCAATTGTAAATCTGGAGCTGTCAGGGGACTGACAAGTTCAAGGCTCTTCCCTAGGTCTGGGAAAGGCTTCTTTATGTGGATTCTTAGGGTAGACTTCTAGCAACTTGCTCAGATCCCAGAGCTCTATAAAGGCTTGGGAACAAAGTGGCAAATGTAGTCCCACATCTTGGCCCAACTCATGAGCCACCACTTTTTGTTGGTAATGTTCTCTAGCTAGATAGGACTTTACACATGCCTAAAGCAGCATGTGTTAGCAAAGATAAGTAGCTCATACTCTCTATGCATCATTTCCTATTGCAGAATGCTTTGAGCAGATCTGTGAAAACAACCAATCCTAATAACCTGCCATCTGGACTCCAGAAATTGAATGGTTTCTGACTTTAAAACTAGCTTTAATCCGCTTGCTGGGCTGCGTGTGTGCCTGTTACTGGTTGGAAAATCTCTGGGCTAGACATCTTACCTGAGAGAAAGGATCACTTTGAATGTGCATATCTTAGCCAAACTGGAACACAATATGTGTGCAACCTGAGCAATCATGCTGTATTCAACCTCTTATTTCATATGGCATTTACAAACCTATCCCCTATCTTCCCATTGGGTCTCAGCGTTCATATAGTCTAAAAATACAGACCTGACTCTAGTGACAGGTCACACCTATTTTCTCAGCCTCTTGTAGGTTAACTTCAGAAACAATTCTCTCAAGATTGTCAGATATTTAAAAAACAACCAAGTTAGCAAATTTTAGGAAATTGCTACTCAGTAATGGTGATATACATTGTATGGTAACTGTTGAGTCATGGCCTGAACCACTGATTGAACACCTGGGGAAAGGACCTGGTCCGCCCTGGGAGCACAGGTGAAGGCAATTCAGCTGTGTGACCAGAAGGGGTGGAGCCTGGCTGCACCCCTCTTAGACCTCATTTAAGGGCTGACTGCCACTAGAGAAGGATCTCTGGTTGGAAATTCATCCCTTGTGGAGTTTCCTTGTGAACCTAGATGCTCAGAGAGGGGTGAGTACTTTCCTTTTTTGTAACACCTTTCCATTGTGTTAGTCTCTTTGTCATCACATCTCCTGTATCACCATCCCATCATGTTGATCTTTCTGATCGTTATGTACATGCATCTAACAACAAATTGATTACTGTGAATACCTGACTGGCTTATTTTAATATATGACTAGTTATATTAGATATTATCTTCCCTCTCAGCTGAGATTTGTAACCATGTATGAATTTCTCAACCACTGTGCTGAAAAGCAAAGTGGAAATTACTGATGTTATCAGCAGATAATGCTCTTACTCAGTGACTTGCTACTATCTACTATGGTCTGCCTTGGGAAGGGGAAAGAGTGACTGTCCCCAGGCAGTAAAACAAGAAAAAAGGAGAGAAAGAAAATTCTATGTGCTCTGGGTTTCTTTAGTATGGCAGTAATCACATAATATTTGCATATATTTCACTTCCTAAAACTGATTTACAGTTTACAAGAAGTTAAGAAGGAATAGAATCCAAGTTTACCTCCACCTGCGGTAGCATTAACCGCATTTCAGAAACTTCAGACTTATGTAAGAGGAAACATAATTTAGAGTTAACTTGAAGGATTCATGAAGTCTCCATTCATATTGACTAATTCATGCTTTTGAGAAAGATTCCTAACTTTTTTTTTTTTTTTTTTACCTCAATGAATCAGTACAAATGGTGAAATATCACAGAAAGGCATTGAAGATAAGTTAATATTTATGGAAGTTCTGTGTAAATAATAATAAAAAACTGCTTCCTAGTTCTCTCTGAGGTGCTGGTTAGTGACTGCTAGATTTGTAAACTTCGCACAGTTTACAAGCTGGAGACTGTATTCCAGTGTTATAAAGACTACTAGCAAGCATCTCTTTCCCTTGATGAACAAATACCTCATTTGGCAGGTTCAAAAAAAGGCAGAGGGTGTCTGCAGCTTCACAGCAGAAAGCCTTTCCAATTTTGCTATTTTGATGATCTCTCTTAGCAAAAAAAAAAAAAAAAAAAAAAAAATTCTTATCTTAAAGAGCGTTGTCCCAGTTTAAATATTCAACTCTGATAAAAATCTTGTCCTGTAGTTTTGGAGCAGGTGTCAAACTTAGCAAATGTGTATTCCGGCTCTAAATGGTTAAATGTAACACAGTCCTGATTCTGAGGAGTAGGTTTGAGACAGAAAACTGTAACAAGAAAAACTGTTAATAAATATCCCTGTCGGCATGAAAAGCAGAACATCTGCTGAAGTCACGAGTGGTTTGTTGCCTGAGTTAGCAGCAGGGCAGCTGCTAACTGATTAGCTCTGGCTTGATAAGAGTACAGGAGCACAGTGGATAGAAATACTTGTCATTTGAAGTTGTTTGAAATCAGGCTAAAGCATTAAAACCTAGATAGCAGTTTTTTAAAAATTCTTTTTATTTTGAGAAACTGCTGTAATGATTTTAGACTACTAATGCATCTCCAAACTGAAATACATGTGGATGAAATCGCAAGATTTCATCTGGTGTTCACCAGAGTACTGAAGTAAGCATTTGTCTATTTCTACCCAGAAAAACACATAGTGCATGCAAACTGCTGAGCACATGTTCCAAAATTAAGTTTAAGCATAGACTTAGGGTTTCCCACATATGCTGAGATTAGCAGGAATATGGCACTTGCATTCCTTTAAGCCTGTGTTGTGGGTCTGATCTGCAGAGCTGTGACACCAGCCTGAACCTTGGGCCACATGCTGAAAACAGTCCTTGCCTGCTTTTCCTAAACTCAGCTTGTGTGAGGATCTCTCTGACTTAAAGCAGATGTGGCAGTTTGAACACCTGTGAACCTCAAATATCCTCCTATTAGGCCAGGTGTAAGGGTGGATTATGGATTCCAACACAATTAACTTTGACTTTTGTGTTAATTCTTAAAACTAGACTTACTAACATGTGGAAACAGGAATAACCCTATGCAGCTGTTGGACTGTTTTCCTTGATACTCTGTACTTCAGCCTGGAGGAGGAATTTTGACTGTGAGAGCCACTATGATAAACTGACCGCTTGCTGAAGTTGTTTTTCCTGCTAGGCTTGTAGGAAAAGTTTTTCTTTTTTCTGAAAAGAAATCAGTGTTGGGCAATATGTAATGTGCATATATACTTGCAGGTGTGTTCAATAAATGCTCATACAGCAGTTGAATCTTGTAGCCAGAACATCATTGTAAGATGATGTGTGTTGCCTTCCCAAATGGCATGGACCATCATGTATTTTACATGTCTTGTTCCCATGGCACTGCTTGCAGATGTTCCTATCAAAGGTAACTTTATATTGTATGGGTAGAATAAAGAAATATTGTTAAACCTGTCTTATTCGATTTTGGGGATGAGAAAAAGGCAGATTTTTTTTTCCACTGGTACTTAAACATATTTTGCGTAAGATGCTTCATTTTTGGCATAGTATTTATGAGACTTAAGTTTTAAATTTCCCTGAGAGGAATGCTGTAATTCTTCTATATTATACCAGTTTACATACGTATTTCATATATATGTATGTGTAGACATAGTGATAAAACCTATGCAAACAGCAAATGCTTCTGAATGATGTAAGTCGCACTTGCATTTCCCTAGTCTTTGTGACTGACACACACCTCTGAATATTCTCAACTCATCTGCTTTTGCCTACCCCTGTCTTTAGCAAAAGTGTGGTTAATTACCTGAGTGCTTCAGAGCACATAAAGCAAGTTACCTGTCATCCTATGCTGCTAGGAACTGAAATCTGTAGGAAAAAAAAGTGTGTGTTTTGGGCCAGTGTACTCATATCACCAAGGGCACATTACTAAGACATTATCTCTCTATTGCTTGTTGTCTCTGGTAAGTTACTGCCAATGGAAAATGCAACCACTGGTAGGGTAACTAAGGAAGTAATGTCCAATGTGATCTGGATGGTCATGTTTTTATGTAATGTTCATAGCAGGTCAAGCACAGCAAAATTCTTAAAATAAATTATTGTGTCATTATGCATGTAACCTGAGGAGGAAATGAATTAACCATTACAATCAAAACACGCATATTACAGATAGCAGATTTATCAAATGAAAGAAAGAGGAAAAAAACAGCTTTCAAGCAGGAAGATTAGAGGAAAGTTAGATAACCTTTTATTTGATGCTTACTATACAAAGGCTTTTACAAGTAAAAGGTAAGGAGAGAAAATTAGGAAAGATACTTTCTCTGACTCAATACTTTGTTCCTATTCCATTATAGGTAAACTATTTATTTCCTTATTATCATTAATATAAGAGGCCATTTATCTTGAAGTGCAAGGAACCTAATAAAAATTGACATAAAGTATTTATTATATTATTATTATTTTTATTTTAAAGGGCATAATAATCTTCCATCAGGAGACATACATGTGTTTTATGCTTCTTTCGGATCTGTATCTGACTGGTGCTTTTGAAGACTTCTATTAGGATGTGATGAAGTGCTGGGGAAATAGACTCATAGTGGCAGAAAAAGATCTGCATCATTTTAATTTTATGTTGATTTAAGCGTAATAAGATGGCTTAGTGAGGGCAACTGACAAAATGCTTCTGAACACAAGTGGGGAAATAGTTAGTGAAGAAGTATAAGAGCAAAGTGCAAAAAAACCCAGCCCAACAGAGTGGTGAGAATGCATGTGTAGAACCATACAGGAGAGCAAGAGCTTTGAGGACATATCTGTAAGCAAACTCACCTAAATACCTAAGAATTTTGATTTTTCCACGTAAATGACTTTATGGATTTTAATAAATGAGTAAAATACAAGAAAATCTAAATAAGAGTCCTAAAAAACTTATACAATTTCTTCTTTTTAGAAAGGTTATTGAAATGCAGATGGAAATGCATTTAAAAAAAAAAAAAGAAATGCTTCACCTTCTCTTCCTCGTATGAAAAATCTGATTTTGGAGTCTGCTGTGTTATTGCTCCAGTCCTATGTTCATTTCTATAGTTCATCTATATGCTGGTTCTGTTTAATAGCAGGGTTTAAAAAATATTATAACAGTAATGATAAGAGAACTTTTTTAAATTAATCAAAGGCACTGACACCAGAAGCTCATTACTTATTTTGGAGTATAATTATGACAATGAGAAGTTCGGAAGTTCTTAAATTCCTCTGCCATGAACAGGAAATATGGGTTTCATCCCACCAGGCCATATCAGGCTGCCACATCATAGTTCTGCCTGCTAACATGGTTCTGTATGTTTATATCATCAATGGGAAAATGTGGGCAATCACAGGCAGCAGCGCCTGCCCTGCAGCTCAGATGGTGTCCACACCAACCAAGCCCAACCATGGAGGTCAGACGGTGCCTTCTATGCTCAGCAGCCCAGACTGCTGTAGCAAGCTGTTGGATTTCCACAAGTTGGACAAGAGTCACCATCCCTGAAGGTGTTCAAGAAACATATAGGTGTTGTACTTATGGATGTGGTTTAGTGGGAAATACTGGTGGTAGGTGGCTGGTTGGACTAGCTGATCTTGGAAGACTTCTCCAATCTTGGTGATTCTATGGTTTTATGATTTCATGAAATTAATAGTCCAATATACACATGAGAGATTTCCCAGAAACTGCAAAGTTGTGTCATTTCTCTTAAATCCAGGGACTTGCCCTCACTGTGCTTTCTTTCATATGTTTTTGGAACGATAAAATGTTACAGAAAAAGTTTCTTAATATCTTGTCATTCACCACGTTTTTCAGGGAAGAGTTTATAGTTTGGAGCTGCTGCTTTGTCCCAGATTTCTTAGTTCTTCCTCAGCTCCTGAAGGTCATCATAATTCTTGTTAATAGAAGAAGCCTAAAAATTTGGAAACATCTTGATAGATGAAGATTTGGCGGGACTTAACAAGTCAAAATTTTAGGCACTGCAGTTAAGTTTATAATGCTTATATTACAAAGGGGATTGATTTACTCTTATGGTTTCCTGTTAAATCCATCTGTATTTATAAAATACCTGAAGCATCCTTAAATTCCTCTTGTACTTCAGACATGACAAAGACATACACGGAGCTCAATTTGATCATACTTCAAGGCTTTTCACTTGAAATTTCTGGATATGGTATGCTTTAATTACATGTCATCATGAATAGAGCTACAGAAGGGTGCTCCTCAGATAGCAACTGTCAGCTACTGCCACTGCCATAAGTAATTTTCATTTGCACTCTTTGTGTATTGGTTGTTGGATACAATATGGGACTTTGAATTGCAGCATAAAAGCAGTTCTCACCTCTTTCCCCCATGTCGCTGTTGGTAAGTTTTAATTGTAAAAGATGCAGTAGATGGAGTTTTTCCTCTCAGCACTGCTGTCCTATTTTCCTGTGATATCCCCTGGGGATCTAAGATGAGTTTAAGTCAGTCCATTTTTTCTCGACTGACAGAACAAATGCTCAGATGCTTTAAAATTTAAAGAGAAAAATATAGAGATGGGTGGACCAATTCAGAAGAGGTAGAAAATTTTGGTGCAAATCAAACAACCTTCTTTTTTGCTTGCTTGATGGCTTCTGTGTTGTTTTTGTTTGCTTTTAATTTTCTCTAATGATGTTTTATGTTCTGGGAGCTCAGCATTCTCAGTTGCCTCTGCTGCATCTGAGGAGGAAATCTGTGTGGCACTGAGGACCTGCAACCAGCAGAGAGAATTCAGTGTTGTGAACTTTGCCAGGGACTGCACCTATGTGCAGAAGACTTTGCGTGAAAATTATTTTTGTGGCACAGCTTAATGCTCATTAATATTTATGAGGTAACAGCTGCTCTGCATGGATTGAAGAAAATTCCCAGTTTCAAGGATGTTTGTTTCTTGTTTAAAAAGAACCATGTGAGAGCTACTATGGTGAAAAGTTTTGCAGCTGGGGAAAGCAGGGCAGAAAGTACAAAACTGAGTTGCTAAAGATATTTAAATATATTTTCTGTTTCTATGCATATTTTCTGTTGTTCTATTTACATATGTTACTCTGGAAGTAATGCCTCCTATTTATTTCCGTGTAAACCGCAACAGACACAAAGAGTACAACAACGTTATTTATAGAGCACGTTCTCAGCTACTAAGTGTTACTTTCTTAGGTAGTCATTACTATTAGCTATGCACTTTGTCCAGCAATGAACAAAAGCCTGTGTGCTGCACTTGTGACCATCTGCACCAGAGGAGATGTTGCACTGTCACTGCTGAATTGCACCTCCCACCACCTCACTGTGCTCGCGTCCACTGGTTGGTCTCCACAAACATTCGGCAAGTGTCAGTGGGTGCCATGGAGGAATTCAGTGGCCATACCTTTGCTTCATGCTCGCTTCCATGTCAGATGCCATTTTGTCAGGCTGCCTCTCTGCTACCATTTGTCACGTGGCAACAAAATGCAATGGAACACTGGTGGGAAGGTTCAAGCTCTGCTGCCATACCACCTCCATCTGATGTTGTGAGCCAGAATCACAAAATAGGAGGCATTACTTCTGGAGCAGCACTCGTTCTTCAGAAAGGTTTAACGGAGAAGCAACACGGTGACGCATCTTTGTGGTGGTGCGGTGTTGTGCCTGAGGGTTGGCTCCATCAAGTGCTCTCAGATCCACGCACTTGCTTGGATTGTCTTAATTTGCGCTGAGTGGCGTTAGGGATCCAGAATGGAGTGCCAGAAGCGCTCCGGAGCAAAGCCTTGTTAGAAAGGCACCGCGCAAAGCAGTGGCCCTAGATTTGCTGCACCCACCAAGGGCTCAGCCTATGGTTCTCGAGCCCCAGGTGCTCGAGGCTCGCGGCAGAGGACGCCGTCTCTGGGAGCTTAACGGGCCGTGGCACTCTGCGGGGCGGTGGATCGTGCGCGGAGCCGGAGCTGCGCCGCGTGCAGGTGGGTAACGGCGTGGGGACGTGGAGCAATGTCGGCTGCACCCCTCTCTGCTCAAGCTTCCCCCAGCCGAGCGCTGCGCCCACCCCACGCCTGGATCCTTTCACGGGCAGAGCCTGACGCCTTCCGTTCCTCGAGGAAAGCGACGCGACCGGGACGCGGCACCGCGCCGCGCGGGGACCCGAGCAGGCGGGCGGCGGGCGCTGACTTCGCGCGGCGCGGGGGGGCCCGGCGGCGAGGCGGGCGCTGCCAGGCGGCGGGGGGGGGCGGCTCCGCGGCCCGGCCTCCGCCCAGCCCGGCCGGCAGCGAGGCGTGAGGGGAGCGCCGCCGCCGAGCCCTGCCGCCCCGTCGTCCGCCACAGGTAGGCACGGCCCAGGGGTGCGGGCGTTACCTGCCCGGCCCCGACCGCACGGAGGCAGATGTGTGCGTGTCGGGGGGGAAGCGAGCACCTCGACTTTTGCGGAGGAATTTCTTGTGCGGGAGGCGGGTCGTGGGGGGCTGCAGGTGAGGCGGAGGGGAAGGAGGTCACGGCTTGGGATGGAGGGGCCGGGGGTGCCGGGGCGGAGGGCTGAGAAGCAGAGGGAAGCGGTGGGCAGTGGCTGCGAGTTCAGGATCGCTGCGCTGCCGCCGCTCTGCCAGCGAGAGGCGGAGGAGCCGCAGGTGGAGGTGCTTCCTAAGGGATCCGCCGGGCAGAGAAAGACGCGGGGTGCAGTTGCTCTGCTCCGCACACCTGTGTCCGTAGGCCCCGCTCCTCAGCACGGGAGTCGCAAACCTCCCCGCCGGCAACTCAGCCCGCCAGAGAGTGCGTTCTGCTCCTGCAAGTTTTCACTTCCTTCGCTTTGTGCCTCGCCCTTCTCTCCTTTGCTGTGCTCTTGGCTCTGTTTGACTGTGCTCAGAACGACCTGCCTTGTTCGAGGGAGCCTCTGCCGGGAAGAAAAAATAAAAGCCCTCAAAAACAAATGCTATCTTTGTTTAGAGGTATTTGCGACTCAAGGTTGTGACTTAGCTGTGGCATTGCGTGGTTCGTCTTTGCTTATATTGAAAGCACAGTAGTGCATTAAAATAATCAAAGCTGTGAAATAGTAAGGCTCAAATGCCTTTTATCCCTCATACTGTCTCCTGCATCAGCTCCAGTGGTCAGAGACACTCCAGCTTCCTCCGTGGGAAACTGGGAGCTCCTCTGCAGCCGCTGGCACAGATGGAGTAGACGGCAAGATGGGTTAAAATAGGAATTGTTTGTACTGTTTAAAAGTTGCAGCTAATGAAGCAGAGTGCCTGCTGGTAAATTCCTAGCTTTGTTGCTGGATACCACTGTGGGAGTCGTCAGGCTTTGGTAGGGAAGTTAGCAAGTCCTCAACACACTTGAAATGCAGTAAGTGTTGAAGAGAAACCTGCATAGATTTCATAGCATGAAGGATCTGAAGTTTCAGCTGTACTTCTGGATACTGTAGGACCTTAACTTTGCCTGTATCTCCTATACTAAGAATACAAGTTAGACTCCAGTTAGACTCTCAGAAATCAAATGAGAGCACAAACCACAGGGAAGCGGAGGAGGCACTGGTGCTCAGTTCCTTGCAGCGGCAGGAGGAGGTTAGCCAGAACCCAGTTAGGAAGAACACTCCCAAAGCTGTAGGAGGAGGAAAAATGGCCTCAAAGAGCTTTGCTCAATAGTGGCAGCACTTTTTTGAATCCCACATTTGTTTGCCAATGTGATCTTACATGGGCAATTGCATGTTAATATAGGCATCACCCAGGCATTTGCAATGATTTTCTCCTAACTCTGAAAGTTTAGAAGAATTAAGTTGAAAAAAGTAGTAGCTGATTTTGGTGGCCAGGCTTGAAGCAATGTTTTGCTTTTCCTGGTATTTTGCTGTAAACTAGAACTAAAAGCCCACAAAGATGTGGCTGAGAGTCCTGGCCAGTCCTTTGCATTGATTCTGACTAACTCTTTTGATTGTTCTTTCTTATCCCATAGCACTCGTGCTTTCCCTTACTGTTTGGACCAGAATAGATAATCTTTAAATTCCTTGGGTTGATTTTTCTCCCCCTGCCCCCCATTTCAACTCTTCTTCTCCCTCTGTTTGTACTTTTCTGTTTCTCAGCTGAGACTGAGCTGGAGCATTCTTCAGCTCAGGAATTCCTCAGATGCTGCAACCTCTGCGTTACTTCTTAGCTGCCCCACTCAGAGCTAGCCCTCATGTTCCCCTGCAGCCCTCCATTTTGCCTTTCCACCTCTTTCTTTCTTTCTTCCTCAGCTGTGCCCCATGTGGAGGAAGGCTGTGGCTTTATCCCTTGAGGATGTGCCTGGTGTGTGCATGTCAGGTGTCTGGGATGGGGACACGGTGCTCCTTCAACAGCTCTGTCAAGAGCTGTCCAAGGAAGAGAAAGTGAATTATGCAAGAGACTCCAGTGGCTTGATCAAGTTTCTTTCTTAAGTTTCGTCAGCAGACTTTAATTTCATTGCTTTGGAGGTCAGACTATTGTGTTAGGGAGCCTGATGAGCATTTGCTATGTGACAGAACTGCAAGTTTCTAGAGGAGCCCCGCAGAGCCCCAGCATGACGTAGGTGTTCCCATCAAACTACTTTTCCATTAATTAAAAAAGTAGGCACCCTAGATAGTATGAACTCTTTGATGAGGACATAAGAGGCAAGTTGCTTATCTTCAGCATTTTCTTTTTTTTTTTTCAGCCTTTATTTTTTACACATAAGTTATTCTTGACTCTTGTCTATCTGGAAAACCTCTGCTGTAACCTACAGGATCATCATTGCTCCATTTTCTAACTTCTCAATCTCATTCTAATCAAGAATGTAAATACATGCATAGTGATTTGCATGTCATTAACTTCAGAAAAAAACAGTCATGCTAAGAATCAGGTTTTTTTTGAATCTAATTTTCTTGCCTGTCTGAGAAATAGCACCTGGAGTTCACAAACCAAGATGTCTGAAAATATAAGCTACTTTCCACACTCTGCTCTTTACTTTCTACATTTTTCACTTCAGTCTGAGAAAAAAAATCATTTAAAAATATGGTTAAGGGGATTTTTATAACCAGTTTCTCTCTTAAATCTTCAATAAAATGCTTCGCAGGTTTGTGAAGGCATACAACAGAAGAAAAATATATTTTAAAATGAAAATTTTAGCATGGTGTGTAGTTACACACAGGTTGCTAGCACCGATTTCCTTGTGATCATTTGTGTACGCAGTGTCTGATGTAGTCCAGAGATTTCAAGGGAAGATCCTGTATCTGAGCACAGGTGTGTGCTGATTTGGAGGAATTCTGGGAGACCAGAGGGAAGCTGATGTTGTCAGAAGTAGGTCCTGAACTTCACTTTCCACAGCACAGAGCTGTGTGCAGACACAGACAGTTCAGGCTGCTGGGCTCTGCATAGAGCAGTCCATAGATGAGGCTGTGACACAGGCGCTCTGCCAACAGTTTACACAGTTGTTTTTGCTTGATGTCAGAGATGCTGAGAATAAAAATTTGGGGGATTCTCGCTTGATTTTGGAAGTGATAGCCACAGAAATCTGGAGGAGCTGAGTTCCATTTATGCTATCTTTAAGAATAAGCAGATGTGATTTAATTCATGTTAAAAACCTGAGATGTGAAATGGGCCTTTGCTATGCATCATTTGTGCAGAATTCAGGTCTTGTTTTAATAGGCTGCCGTCAAGCCAGCGAGCCTGTAAGCCAGCACGAGGTTACTTTGGATCAAAATGCCATGATGTATAAGGACCATCCCCATCTGAAAGGGCTCATGGCCTTTTAAAACAGGATTATCACTAGGACTGCAAATGCAGTGTGTTATACTCGTGATAGAAATGTATATGTCGGACCCCTCTGAAGCAAAAAGAAATTACTACCGTTGGTGATGATCCAATACAGCAGCTTTAACATGCCTCTTCTTTCAGGAAGGATGGGAAAACAGTGTACAATGTTTTGCTACAAAGAAAGACCTACTTTTAAACCGATGAGATAAAACATAAGGCAAATTGTGGATCAGATTTAAGTTCAAATTCTATTTGAAGAAACATATTAATCTTCTTTGCTGTGTCACATATAGCATATGGTTTTGTCTGAAACCCTGGATACAGTAGTTGTACTTCATGCTCAGCGTCGTTTCAAGCAAATTTCTGTAATAGAAGTAAATGGTTTATCTTTCACTTAAATACTCAAACTCTGCTTGGATGCCAGGAGGAAACCAACTGGGCTATTATGGTTCTGTTTTTTTGGTGTAAAAAAGTGTGGGAGAATTGTGCTCGTGTTCTCGAGTTCGTTCTTGTGTGTAGGGTCTTGTAGCGTAGGGGGACACGGGCATTGTGCTCAGCAGGGGGAGTGCTGCCGGGGTCTCTATAGATATGCGTGGCTGAGCAATAGGATGCTTAATGAGGGGATGATGAATGAAGTAAGGAGTGCCGTGCCAACACCTTCTTATAGGCACCGTAAACAATCACTGGCTTGTTTTGAGATAATGGCCTTAATGTTCAGGATCTGTGGCGTCTTTCTATTGAAACTGTGGTTGAATTCTTATGCAAAGGACTGACAAGTATAGTTAATTTCAAATGTCTCCTTTCTGTGTTTAGCTTCTGAGTGTCTCTGATTCAGGTTTTGGTAAAACTTATGCATAGGCATAAGTTTGCCATTGCAGTTTCAGATTCAGTGTTTGCCTGCTTTTTGTTAATTCAATTCTATTGATAAAATGGAGCAAGTACTTCACAAAATTTGATATTTGTAATGAGGATGCTATCATTAAGGAAATAGAGTTTGGGGACTGAAGTCCTTTTGATTACAGAGGAGTGCGTCTGAGTATGTTTTGAAAGTAAATCTCAGAAAACAGTTAAATGGTGTTTTTGTGTTCAAAGTTGAGGCTGTGAAGCTATGACGCAGGCTGAGCCAGCAGTGTGAGCTTTACATTTAACATTTAATCACCAGAGGATAGCAGAAAATATGTTCAGCAGTCCTTATTCTGATTACAGAGATACTCTTCCTTTAATTTGTGTTAACATTGCCGCATAAATATTTTATATCCTCCAACCATTCTACCATCATGACTCGTATCTGGGGATGTGAGGAGAGGCTGTGGATCTTGAGTAGTCCGGGACTTCTGCAGAGCAGCCTTCCACATTGCTGAGTCTCAGCTTGGGAGATGCGTTCCTGTGTCAAGTGCAGCAGCTGCCAACCACTCCTGTGCTGGGCTGACTGGAATGGAGCCCAGCTGGGGTATGGAGAGGAAACAGGGTAGGGGAGGAAAAGGAACAAAGGTGACTGATATTGAAGGAGAGAAGAGGAGAGAAATGATGGAGAGTGAACTATTGCAGTTAAGGTGCTGCATGATGTTAATCATAACCAAGAAAAAGGGTTGAGAGTAGTCTGGGAAATGTGGGTAAAAATAATCAGTGTAAAAGGCAACCAGAGGAGTGTTAGAAAAAGTCCTTAAAACATCACCTATTTTATCAGTCTGGTAAAAGAATTTGTTACCGGTAAAACTAATGTCTCTGTTTTCCACCTCTGCAAGAAATGTAAAATAATTCCCCAAACTTAACTCTACCACTTACACATTCTTTTGTTTCCATGATCTGACATTCAGTTTCTTCATAAGCTGTGAAAGTCCCAGTTGGTCCATTGTACAACTGAAAGTCTTTGTTGTTGACTGAGGTGTAAGGGACTCGGAGAACCTTGCTCCTTGTTGGCAAACATCCCCAGTGCCTGCTTTAAGAATTTTTTGTAATAAGAACTCTGAGCCAGTCCTCTTAGTAGCTCAAGGGGCCACTGGTAGTACATGACATGCTGGGTTCAAACTGATTTTTAACAAAAATGTAAGCCATAACCGAGCTAGTTATATAATGAAAAAAAAATGATGTAAGAATTTACTGGGTACAAAAGGTGCTTTTGTTTTGACAAAAGTCAATGCTTAGATCCCAGCAAGCTATTTTAAAAGAAGAGCTGATGGCAGAAACTGTGATGTGCAGTTGGCTGTTAGTGATATACGTTGACATTCCGTATATATGTATTTTGAAAGTGGCTTTTCCAGTCAAGGGGAATAATGTGAACATGTTGCAGTTGAGTTAACATTATAGCAGTGTGGTTAAAATTGGTGTATGCTAATATTTTCCCAGACTCCCACTATTTTCAAATGTTTTACTGACCACTGTAATAGCTGGAGATCTTTTCGTATAATCTAAAAGATTACATGGAGTTCCTCTAGCGTGTTGCTGCCCTTACTAAGTTATAGACCTGCAGGATTCCCTCCTGAGACTGTCCCAGTGCTGCCCAGTGTGCATGGTGCTGCTCACCTCCTCTACCTGCACTAATGGGAAGGGGCTCTCAAAGAACATGTCTGATGGCAAATAGGGCATGACAAAAGCCCTGCCACTTGCCAGTGCTTCGATGCTAGCAATAAGAGTAAATGTTGAACTGGCAGATGACTCTTTTAGACCGGCTGATTTCCAATTAGTCTCCCCTTACAGCATGCATCCACCGTAGCAAGCTCAGTAATTTGACCCATTAATTTAGTCTAGCGTGTATGCATATCTGCAACCATTATTACTGAAAGCAGACTTCTAAGTACGTTATATGTGATTGTAGTTGAAACATTACATCTCTCTTAAATGATATCTATCCAATTAGACAATATGCCCATAAAACATGACTTTGGTGTAGTATATTGTTATTGCTTTTGTTATTGTACATTGCTTTAATCAGATGGCAGAATGACTCTACCATCAGTGCAGTGGACTGTACAATTTCTGTCTTCTCAAGGAAATATTAAGATAGAATTTTCTGAAGCATACTATAGCCTGAAAAACATAAACAAGAAGATGATACCCTTTCCAATAGTTACATATTCTTTTTTTTTTTTTTTTTTTTTTTACATGAAGTCTTTTCCTAGGGTGAAAAAGAAAAAAAAAAAGTGACTGCTGGTCAATTACATTTTTAAAACTTTATCCTTTATGTATTTTTCAGTGAAAAAGCCTCTGTTTTAACTCTCAGTGGCTGGAATTGTTGTGGAAGCTACTGGAACTTTATAGAAAAGTTGGTGTGAAACAAGAAGAGGGTAAACATTTAGCTCAGTAATTGTCCCTCTCCTATCACATGCTGATATCCTGTTTGGATTAGACCTGAAATAGCTGAGAACATTAAAAAGAAATGACTATGTTTTTTGGTAGACCTATGCACTTCTGGTGATTACAGCTTGTAAACGTGTGGTTCACAACAGCACTGTGTGTCAGCTGAGGGCATTGGAGAGGAGGCATCTGGACAAGGACCTTCAAGTGCAGGGAGACTTGTCTGCTTTTGTGCTTACCCTACTGTTGTAAGGGAGTAGGGAATAATTACAGGGCTTTCCTGCTTCAAAATACTGCTTCAAATTAAAGGTTGGATCAGTTTTATCAAACTTCAGTGATCTGAGTGCCTTCTGTTTCAAGTGCAGTGAATAGTCCTTCTGAAAGGTGCCATGGCTCAGCTATCTCTAAAGGGCAAGCATCTCTCTTTTGTCTTCTCTTTTCTACAGTGGGTCTAAAAACCATTGAGGAAGTCAGCAGTCTGCAGAAATTTCATGCTTCTCCCATTTCTTGCTTCCAGCCCTGCTGTGACTTCACCAGTTCCCCCGCCCATGCACTGAGACCCATCAGGAGAAGCCAGCCTTCAGACTTGCAGATTGCCCCACCACCCTGAGGTAAGGCTTTGCGGGAGAGAGAGACCACTCACATGGGCTGCGGGAGGAGGGATCTCTAGGCCAGCACTAAATGCTCATGTTGACTGTTCATCCTACGGTGGTGCTGTAGTGCCACTTTCTTTCCCCTGGTGATGACTCTGAGATGGCCAGGCACTGTTTTCTGTGTAACTACAGCTACATGGGGACACGCACAGTGACAGTAGCACCTAGAGGCTTGCTACAGCTCCCTCTGCATTGATGGTTGCTGCAGGCCATCTCTGGAGTTTGTCCTCTGATGTCTTGCCGAGGTGTTATCTGTGCTTTGCAAACACTGTGAGCACCACCTACAAAACTGAACTTGACCTACCATTTTCCACCGGATGAAAATGCATTATGGAAGAAAAACATTTTTATATTTAGTCCTCCTGCTGTGAGAACTAGAAAATTTGCTTCACCTTGTCATCAGCATAGCATTTATCTGATAGAAATATTTCCCCTAAATAAATATTTAGAAATGTTATAATAGAAGGACTAGCTTTTAACAAATTCTGCTTTTTATTCTGGCCTTTGCACTTCTACAGTCAGGCTTGGAAAGTGAAGTTTTTGTATTCCAATGAATGCTGCTTAGCTTGTCAGTTGTCTGTGAGATGAACACATAGGATAAAGCAGTGTGAAATTTGTAGACTTCAAAGCCCATGAGGAACATCTGCGGAAAATAAATGTTTATTTCTTATACTTTGACATCCTCAACTGGTGTCAGCAGCTTGGCAGAAGTTATTTATACCATCTCAGAACTGGATTCAAAACAATAAACATCAATGCAAAGAGCAGGCACTGTGAATCAACTTTGAAATGCCATGTGGAAGACAATGTTTCTAAAAGATCTCCATGTTAGAGAAAACAGTTAGAGGTAGCATTTTGATTTTTTTTGTGCTTCTGCTCTCTCCTGTTCCCCCTTCTAGGATATGCTAGTTGCCCTGTATCACTTCATTTTCTCCTTCGAAAGGTGATACATCTCACACAGCAACGTGGTGAGAGAGGTGGCTTGCATCTCTCAATTTTGGACCATGGGATATCACTGTTTCTTTCTTTTCCATTGGATTATGTTTCTAAACCCAAATGTCCGTGCACAACAGCACTCTTGTGCACAGTGGCTTCTCTGCCTTCCCTTCTACCGAGGCCACAATCTTCATTTTTAATGAGCTCCTGTGATAAAAACCTTCTGTATGTTTCAAAGGCAGAAAAGAGTAGGAACAACCATTTTTAAATTTCAAGTGAAAACTTTAATTTTTACTAGGAGTTCTTTCTGTTGTGGTTATCTACTGATTTGCTATGACTTTTTCTTCTGTCTGGACTGAAACACTGAAGGTTCTTGTGAAACTTCCCTCACATGAGGCTTCCAATTGACAAGAAGGGTGTAAAACTCCATGGCATTAAACTCATCCTTTTTTTCTATTCCCTTTTAGCTAAGCTGTGGTAGCTGCTGAACCAGATGGGACAAAAGATAGGCTGAACCTAGCAGTTTAACAATGTGCCTGGCTCTGTATGTTTTTAGCAGAAAATACATGCTGATGTTTTTGTAGAGTTTGTTCATATTTGCTATTTTTATTCAGAGTAACAAAATATTGCATACTATAAAATGACAGGTGAAATAGTGTATTAATTACGTGCATGTTCATTCATGATTAAATAATTTTAAATCTAAAACTGAAAATATTAATATACCGAGGTCCCCAGAAATCCACATTTCCTTATTGATTATCTGCAAGTGTAAAGTGGTCCCAAAATGTATTGTCTAATTTATAATATTAATTTATGTTGCACACCAATGTAACCGTTAACTCAAGCCTTGCTTCCACAATATTGTCGTAAAATACTTTATTCTTAATTTTTCTCCTCTTGTCCAATCTAGCTCACTGTTCTTACAGAATTTCCGTATCACTACATTTGAGTTGTTGATGAAATTACTGTTCGGTGTTTCTAGACCTCTCTAATCTGGTCAAATCTTGCTCTGAAAGCTTTTAATTTTTATTTTCCTGCTTGAACTAAAAGATAGTTTTTGATTTTAAGTTTGGAAACATTGGATTATTATTATTATTATTATTTTTTGCCTAAGCAGTTTATCAGAGTTTAATCTCTCAGTAAATAGTTGTGATATTTTAGAAAAGTTGTAGGCTGAAAGTATCACATATACAAGGTTAAATATGTGATCTTGGAAAAGCATTGGTCCAACTGGTCACCAAAAGAGTGAGCAAATCACTTGTTTTCTAGATCTTCATTGACATGCCATTGACATGAAGATGATGGCTTCAGATTTCTGAGTAAATATTGCATCTTTCCCTGACTAGTAAAACAGTTCTGTGATTGTAGAATCAGACTCACAGATGCAAAACAACATGAAAATTAAGCTCAGTATGAAAATGAATGAAAACAAGCTCAATTCCTGCTTTAGACAAACTTTCATTTTCCACCAAATCTGCAGAATCCCATCTGTGGGAGAGTTTGGGTCCCGTTAGGCACTTCTGTCTGGTGTAAAGCTTCCCAATTTCTGAAATATCTTAAGTTTTTGTGTGCCTGGGCTGTTTAGGTTTAACTCACAGATTAATTTTAACAGTTTCTCACAAACTGTGTACAGTGTTGCATTCATAGTTGCAGATACGTAGAAGAACGTTTGTGTTGCAGTAGCACCTAGAGGTGTTAAACAGGTGGCAGCTTGTCCTGGTGTAGAGAACATTGGTTTTGCTTTGACAATTGCCTGGCTTAAATTTAATGAGGAGAAAAAAACCCCAAATCTACAGTACTATGAAAAGTATTCACTATCTACAGTCCTGCTGTAATAAAGTCTGTGCCTAACCTTATCAGTTCAAACCATTTTAGTGCCATTTTAAAATGAATTAATATATCTATAAGAGATTCTTGAAAATTATTGTGTTTTTAGAAAACCAGTCCTGTAGCCTTCCAAGTGAGCTCATTAGAGAGCAACAAATATTGGCTGCAATGTGCTGCAGAAATAAAATGTTTTTCCTATGTGGCTGTCATGCAGACTTCTGTTGTATGGCAGTCTTGTGAAGCTGGTAACAGTGGATGCCATGCATTGTACTGGACCTTCATATATAAAGATTATTTTGTTGATGCTTATTTTTGTTTCAGAGTTCTTAAGGTGATTGTAATTTTTTGCCACTGGACATCTGTAAGAACAAGTACGAGGCAAATACCTGGCAAATACCTGTTGGCAAATACCTGGGCAGAAGTTTCTTAGGTGGTGATGGAACATGTTGCCCCAAGGTTCAGCCAGTGAGGTCTACTAAGTAACATTGTTAAGGTGATCTGTTCTTTGTAAAATGCTTAAGTTTAATTACTGTAAAGAGAAGAGAGTGGATTGGCTTACAGAATGCTGTTTCCAGTTTCTTGGAAAGGTTGAATATGTGTTTCAAAACCAGAGAAAATGAAATTATGTGTAAGCTGTTGACAGCTATGTAGACTGGGAAACTTTTTCCTCTTGTTTATTGCTGCTTCCCAAGCCACTGTTATGGCAGCAATCCCAAAATAAGGCATCAGTAAAGCACAGAGTTTTTCTGTAGTACATTTATGTTAGATTTTACTTTGTCTTGTCCAAACCCTTCACTTCCCCTTTATCCTTTGCCAAGAAAAAGTCTTTAACCTCTCTGGCTTTTTTTTTTTTTTTTTAATTTCTTATTTACGGGCTTGCATTTCAGAGTTTCTGTGGAGATTGTTGTTAGAATTGTCATTGGTGGCTGTGTGATAAGGGAAGTGTAACCTACCAAAGGCTTCGGTAGAAGGTTTCTTCCTCTCTCAACATAAATTTTACAGGCAGTTGAAAACAGAGGCTGTAAAACCTTCAATCTGGGCAAATACAGGAAAGAGGAGGGCAGAGCAGCTGTTGTACTGCGCTGGGCACATATGGTAAAGAAGATCAATTTGTATGTGTTTGAAGTGATAAGTATAATAATATATCTCAAGTTTGACAGCAGTTTAGACAAAATCTCTTTACGTATATCTGAATCATCAAATAATGACCTCACAGGGATGTAAACAACATTGTTTAAAGCAAGTAACTCTGAACTCCAGAATTTTTGAGGTTATAGCCTGGCTGCTCAGCAGCTCTCACACAAACAGCTTGGATGCTCCTACAGTGGATATACTTTAGGGGAAAAGGGAAGAGGCATGCTATGTCTCTAGTATACTTTTTCTGTAATCTGTCTGTTTTATTTTCGGTTGCCTAGGGAAATGTGGATGAAACACATAGCTCAGTTCCAGATGTCTACCTTTCAGCTATGTTGTGGAAGGCAGGATTGCATATTGTATTGTAATATATGTTCTAATTTTAAAGGATACTATTTTTAATTTTGAGAGTTCTACACTGTGCATGGCATCAACAAGAAGGTCCTAACAACAGGACTGAAGGCTTTTCAGCTATGTAAAAACTTAGTCTGACAGTTCTTTTGCACTGTATATCTCTGCATCTCATGAAAGACAGAATGGAGTTGGACAAGATACAAAGACAGAAGAGGCCGTGACTTCAGTTTGGAGAGGAGAAGGAAGAGAGAAATGAGGTTTTGAAAGTCGTGAAGGCAGTGGTTTTATGTGAGTGTGGAACTGTTGTTCATTGAATTCTGCAACAGGAAAGCTAAAACCTGACATTTCTAGTTAAAACTAGTAGCTTGGTTTAAAGCTGATAAAAGAAAGTTCATTTGTTTGGAGGTGGATAACGAACGTTCAAAAATAGGTGCCATAGGCAGGCGTGGGAGCAGACAGTACCATTAGATTCAGAATGGGATTAGAGAAATTCATGGACTGCAATTCCCTGCAAAGATGCTAACTGGACTTGACAAGGAGATGCCCTCCAACATCCCTTCTACAATTCTTAATGCCGAGGAAGCCAGAGGGAGAAGTTGACAGGAGGTGACCAGGTTTGCTTGAGCTTCCTCTTGTCATCATCAGAGATAGGACGCTGGGGTAAATAATCATTGGTATGACTATAGAGTAATGCGTTTTAAAATAATTAATGGATTAATGTTCATCTCTAAATATGGCTGTGTTGATCTCAATAGAGAAGACAGAGTGAATGTCCTAGAAAGGTCATTCTCTTGCTAGGATGTATTAAGCCAGAAGTACTGAATCAGATATGATACGCATCTTATAGACAAGATAATTTACCAACTGGGCACGCATTCCAAGGGGCTTTGGAGTCACTGAGACTCTTATGGGGCAGAAAACTGCCCCATATCTGTTGACCTAGGTCTTGCATGCTGTGCTTGTAAAAATCTGCACCAGTGGAGGTGATCCACTTTTTAATGGCTGCTATGCTGGCATTGTTGCTAGGAAAATGTTTTCCATGCAGTCCCATGCAGCCTGAACAGATGGAAGTCAGAAGGCACAAAATCCAGACTATTATGTGTGTGTGGTGTCCAGCCAAGACTGGCAATGTGCTCCATGGTCTTCAAACTGGTATGAGGCCTATTGTTATTATGTTGCAGGTGCAAGGTTGTCTTCTTCTCTGTCCTGACTTCGCAAGTTCAAGCCTTCACTTAGTAGGCATCATGATGTCATGGTCAGAGTTGATCATTTGTTTGGTTCTAGGAAATCCGGAAAGATCACACCTTTCCTATCCCAGAAGACACTTTACTTGCTGAGGGCTGTGCCTTGAACTTTTTCTTCAGTGGAGAATTCCCATATCGCCACTACATGGATTGCTGTTTTGACTGGCTCTTAGTGATGATAACACATCTTGTTACTGCTAATGATGTCATCTAGGAAATGATCACCTTCAGCCTCATATTGATTCAGTAGGTCCTGACAAGCTTGCATACAGCGTTCTTTCTATTCTAGTGTGATTATCTGTGGAACCCACTTGGCACAAACTTTGCAATATCCCAACAATACCACCATTGTTTTCAATATTCAGCTCTGTACACAGTTCCCTGGTCATAATCTGCCAATTCACACAGATGATCTGATTGAGGTGCTCAATCAGCATGTCAGTTTTGTGGTGTGACAGCTGTGCGTGGCCATCTAAAACATGGCTTATCTTTCACATCACTGTCACCAGTGTTGAAACACATTGCACTTTTCTTACATCCACCATTAGGTCTCCATAAACATTCAGCATGCATTGATGAATATCAGTGAGTGCAAATTTTTTCACGAAGAGGAATTAAATGGCATATTTTTGCTTCATATTACTTCCCTGTCAGATGTCATTTTGTCAGGCTGCCCCTCTAATGCCATCTATTACATGACAGCAGAATATAATGGAATATTGGTGGGAAGATTCAACCTTTCTAACTTTCCCAACTGCCGTACCACCAATATCTGCCTCTGATGTTGTGAGCTGCCATAGTAAAATAGGACGCATTACATTCAGAGCAGCCCTCGTAATCTTTAGTAGCAGTTGCATTGCTTGTCATAGCAAAATAATCCATCCTGATATCTACCTATTTTCTGCTAGTTTTTCTGCTAGTTGTTAATGAAGTGCTTCTCATTTTCGTATTGTGCCATGTGACTACTCACCTATAGCATCAGGTATTACTGTTATTCATTAAGTAGACAGTTAATTAGTTAAGATACAATGGAAAAAGCAAGTGTTAGTTCTACAGTAGCTTGTGTGTATTCACACCAGGGCTCATCAGTCAAGAACGTTTTCGCTAATAGAAGGATGACTGAATGTATCTGAATAACTGGTGTGAATCACAAATAGCAGGAGATATGCAGAATAACAAGAATTACAAATGGCTGTTGTATGGCCACTTGCAAAGTGCTTTCCAAACAAATGAACATAATAAATATATAACTCACCTTCTGCTAAGACTCATTAGAAAAGCTGACTTGTTCAAGGCCTGGTAGTTGAATTTATTTATGCTGTCGGTGTTATTTTGTAGTAGCTGCAGTTATCATGGGGTTTCACTCAAATAGATGACCAGCAGATTGAGACATTCAGTGGTGTCAGGTTGTAAAAGTTTTCAGCATTGTAGTCATCATAATTTGTGACTACCAAGAACTTTATATAATAAACTGAAATTCCAGAAGTATATGAGAAGCTTAATAACAGTAAGAGAGCAGTGCAATTTTATTTCCCTCCTATAAATATGATTGTGTTGATCTCCACAGAGATAACAAAGAATGAATGTCCTGGAGAGGCTATTTCTCTTGCTCTGGTTTATTAAGCAAGACTTTCAACAAAACTTTGGAGAGTATGATGTTTATCAGAAGCCATGTAGGGACCTTGCTTTATCTGGGGAGAACAAAGTCTGAATTTTTTTTTACAGAACAAAGTATCAATGTAAAGATGAGCAGCATCAGCTTAGAAGCTCTGAAAGTAAACCTTAATGCATTATGGGGAAACTCAGTAACTGATCAATTGAAAAAATTACATTTCATATGAGACTTTTCATGATAATGTTATGTTTTAAAGCTATTCAAATTATTGTTTGCAAATTGAATGATAGATAATGAGCATAAATATACAATTTACTAATTACAATGCTAATATGTCATTAACATCCAATTTTGTTAGCACTTAGGAATGGTACTTGATTTTGGTTTCTTACCAATGAGTTTGCATTTATTGGTATTAATGAAGCACAAAAGATCCTGATGTGATTTTTTCCTCTGGAGGTTTTTCAGAAAAACAGTGCTATACTCATAGTTCTTATTCTTTTCTTCTCCATAGCTGATATTCACTGTTTTGTTTGCTACTAATAATCGAGTAATTCTAATTTTCATGCCAATAATATCCATGCAAGCGTCCTATGAGATTTATGTTCTTTGCAATATTTTTTAGACCCGTATTAATTTCTTCCAGTTTGCCTGTGATTGGTAATACTATTTAAAACTTTCCTAAATACTTGTAAGAAAATATAGTAATAGGGCTCATTAGTGTTGAGGTGATGTACTGCTGGCATCTGCTGCCATCACGTAGCTGGTAAGGAAGGCAAAGTGGTGGTGGGAAGTGGACAAAGATTCTGAGAAGACTTCAAGTATAGCCCAAATGGACAATGGCAGGCAGGACTGTTCATATGGAGCCAAAGTAGATCTTGAGTAGGTTACACTGGAGAAGTTAAGACTCTTGGTGTTACCATATGTTCTATGATTCTGTAATGCTCACAATATGTCTACCAGCTGAAGCTATGGTCCACAGTCCTACTGAGGAAATAATGTGATATCTTCAAAAAGGTTCAGTACTCAGAATAGTATGTTCCTCCGAATAAACTTTCTCACATTTGAAAAGTGGCTGGCACTCCATAAGTCTGTGCTGCTATTTAGGCAGACCTGGACAGGCTGGAGAGCAACAAGAGTCCTGACCCTGGATAGGAATAACTGCATGCATCAGTACAGGTTGGGGGATAACCGGGTGGAAAGGAGCTTTGCAGAGAAGAACTGAGGTGGCCTGAAGGACAGCAGGTTGGCCATGAGCCAGCAGTGTACTTTTGTGGTCAAGAAAGCCAATGGTATCTTGGGGCTCATGAAAAAGAGCGTGGCCAGGAGGTCCTGGGAGATGGTCCTCCCCCTCCACTCTGCCCTGGTGAGGCCACGTTTAGAATACTGTGTCCTGGTCTCCCAAGTTCAAGAGAGACAGAACTACTAGAGAAGATCCAACAGAGGGCCACAAGGGTGATTGGGGCCTGGAGCATCTTCTATGTGAGGAAAGGCTGAGAGGTCTGGGACTGTTCAGCCTGGAGAAGAGAAAACTGAAAGGGATCTTATCAATGCTTATTAATATCTAAGAGGTAGGAGTCAAGTGAATGGGGTCAGACTCTTTTCAGTGGTGCCCAGTGGCAAGACAATGGGCACAAGCTGGAATATAGAAAGTTCCATACGATCATGAGGAAAAACATATTTACTTTGATAGTTACAGAGCACTGGAACAGACTGCCCAGAGAGGTTGCAGAAGCTCCTTTTCTGGAGATGCTCAAAACCTGCCTGGATACTTTCTTACATAACCTACTCCAGGGAACCTGCTTTAGCAAGAGGTTGGACTTGGTGATCTCCAAGTGGTCCCTTCCAACCCTTATGATTCTGTGAAACAGTCATTTAGAGATTAAAGATTTGCTTAACTGAAGCCATGCATGCTTTTAATTAAATAAGCCTTTTTGTATTTCACATGCACAACTGTACTCTTCACAGTTCCAAATAATTTTTTTCTTTCCTTTTATGTACGTGGTGTGTTTTGAAGGTAGCTTAGGTCAAGGTGACACTGCAGTGTTAGCTTTGCTTAATTTCTGACGCCTTGTATTTTCATAGCTGGGGGGAAAGAGAAGGGCTGGTTTGTCTAAGATTGCATTTTAAACAAAATACTCTGTTTCTCAGGATAAAGATCACTCAAACAGAGCTTGCAACTACCCTATACATATAAATCTTAGCACTGGCTTAGCAGACTACGTGGCCATATACTGCTTTGGGGCATATTAGCATTTATTTTTTCCACATGGAAGGTCAGTTCTCCATATAGCAGTTTACATATTTTTAGAGCTGATTTAGTCATCTGTAGAGGCTGAGTACCTTTTTGTAGGTGTACGTGACCTCTTCTGTCCCTCTATCCCTGTCTTTTTTTAATTTATTTTTAGCTTTTCTTAGTATTATACTATTTATAAGGTTAAACAAATTTTTGGATTACAACACTTGGACAATAATTAACCTGCTTATGGGAAGATAAAAGCAAGGAAGGGAACAAGATGTGAATAGAAGAAAGACCTGACAAAAGACAGTGTGACCCATATTTGAATACTAGTGGAAAGCGTACGTGCTTTCTTTAATTGTATTTACATTTCAGTTTCTAAAATTGAAGACCCTAAATTACATTTGTACTATGTGTAGAAGCACAGCACTTAATAAATCCCTCATGAAAATATTAGCTCATGTTCTGTGCAGTGCATCTGTAGTGGAAAAGCCAAACAAATAAAACAATTGATGCCTGGTGTGACCCTGTTTACTCTAATATGCTATGTGAGCAAGGAATTTATACAAGAAAATAAGGAAGCTTGGAGATCAGCCATCTGGGTCTGGCTCATATGTCGTTAAAACTACCTATAAAGATAACAATATCAGCTTTTTGAATACTAGTAATTAAGAAATAGTTTTTTGAATACCCGTAATAAGTAGTTTGTATGTCCTTCTTTCTCCTCAGCAAAAACAAATATGCAAGTTGCGTTAAGCTTTTACATTCTTTTATTTGTTAGGCTTCCAGTTACACTGAACGTAGCTTGCTTGCTATCTGTATATTCATAAGGGCTAGAAGCAAATCCTAGCTTAAACAAAACTATTAATTTAAAAGACATCTTGCTGTCAGTACAGATGCCTCAGATTTATATTCTCTGGATGTCTCTGCTGTGTTAAAACACATAAAAATGTGTTGTAATATAAATGTATATATTTGTATATATACGTAATATAAATGTAATGTGTTGTAATATAAATGAATTTAATCTTGTTGAATATTCATTAACATGTATGGAGATAATCCCATTTAGGCAACTCAGTACGTTCACTTGATAATGTTTTTTTCACTTGCGATATGACTTACGTTGTTATGTCTTGTTCATTTTAAACTATGTCCATCATATTCTACAAGCCTTGTGTTAAGAAAACATAGCTATTGAAGTGTATTTCTATTACCTTTAAATACTGCTAGCAGGATATAAACTAGTTTATTTTTTCTTAAAATGGCAAACGATTTTCTTGGTCAAATTTTTAACCCTGCCTATATTGCTTAACATAAACCTGCTGTCAGTAAATTGAATGGGATGGAGATGGAGATGTGTGGGCTTATTTATCCCACTGGAGCTGTAGGCAAGACCTGGCAGCTGAATAATTGATTTGTGGCTCTCCTGGCTTTCCTTGCACAATGCTTGGTCACAACCCCTGTCTCTTTGCCTGGCATGACTCCCCATTTCATCTCTCTTTACTTACCACCAAGTTCAGCCAGGAAAGTCAATAAAATCCTGTCTTTTGCAAATATTCTTGTCTTTAAGAGAAGCGTGAAGGGACAGATGCTGCAGCTATTGGCAGTGGTTTGTGATTGGTAGCTAGAGATCTCTCGCTCCTGTTGTCGAAATGCTAACAAGTGTTTCCACAACCGAGTAATGGCTGTTTAGATGGTACATGTAAATAAAATGGAACCATCGGGGCTACTGAAAAATTGGCAGATACAGTGCTCACTTATCTTGAGTAGATTAAGATTGTTTCTTCCTTTTAGATAATTGTAATCTGAATTTCATTCACTTAGTGAAAAATTTGTTTCCTTTTCGTCAACAGCTAATAAAATTCACAGCCATTTGAATGTAAGTCTGACTTGTAAAGAAAGAAAACAAATCAATCAATCAACGACAACAAAAAATATCCAGAATGAACACCCACGCACTTTTTGGGGGTAAATACAATTTTCATTTGGGTTTAGAATCAGTTGCACAAACAGGTAGCAACTGAATACAAGTACTTCTGTGAATCTAAATGGCAAAGCTTTTCACTTCAAAGAACAAAAGTAGAGTTTGGGGAGTTTTGACTTAATTTTCTTGGACGCATCTAATGAATTCCTTGAAGAATTACATCCAAAGTGAGAACCTTCTGGCCTTTAGAAATACTATTAATTATTACTGTGGATTTTGTGGTGTTTGGGAAATGAAATAATTAGGAGACATGAACCGAAGATGAAATTTTTCTTTCATCACTGATTGCTTATGAATTGCAGTAATACTTACCACTTTAATTATATTGCCATTTCATATTCAGATAAGAATGGAAAGGAAGGTGGTTTCTTTCTTCTTCTTCTTCTTTTTTTTTTTTCTTTTTAAAAATTTTGTAACTGAACATACTTTTTAACCTACTATGACCAACAATAAACAACAATGCAGGATCTGTTTCTGGTCCTTCTTATCAGAAACATTTGAGCTGCCTGGAAAATAAAGTATTCTTTTTATGGCAGAGCTTTCCCAGTAATGAGAGACTCCTTAAGATTATGTTTGGGAGTGGAAAAATTTCATTTTAGAAATACTGGTCATAGATATTTAATGGTTTAAACAGAAGCTACTAGCAAGTCATTCAGATGCTGACAGGGTGGAAATGTCTGTTAGCAGTGTTTTATTCTTGAGCTTGAGTTTACTGTTTAGCTGGAATATTGAGTATGTTGCAGTTGTTTTAGTGGCTACCCACCATCTCTTAATGAAGTATCAGTTGAAAAATGGATTCACGTCGTCTCTTCCTCTTTGAGTTCTCCTTAGCTGACGGCGCAATCACAGGTCTTAAGAATCATTGTACAGGTTTTGTATGGGTTCAGCCTTGCTTTGCTTCAGGTGGCTGTCAGTCCACCTATATGCTTGTAACACAGCTACTGTTTAAGTATCTCACAAACTCCTCTGAACCTGACTTCTCAGTTTTATTTATTTATTTATCACTTTTCCCAAAGGAACCTTTTTAATGAAGGTTATATTGCACTAAATAGTCTCTTAGAGAGGTCAGCAGCCATGAGTGATGTGCTCTGAATTCATGGCTGTCCTACTTTATCAGGGGAATGGGAGGAGGGAAATCTAGAAAGAGGTTGCCCTGAGGCTACCTGCTGTAGTTCCTGTGCTTGGGAAACCTCTGGTGTCAAGCAGCTCGATGACAGGTCAGATTAGAAGTACTGTTTGACTGGTTTGGGCAATGGTACTGCCCAAAAGTGTTTTGTGTATGAGTAGGATTTTTGCCAAATATGATGCTTGTCCAATTTAAAGATCCTGAGTTTTTGTTGAAAGTGGGGAGTTTTTGTATGACAGATTTGAAACCTGCTTCAATCACTGTCAGCTTATTTTTGCATCTATATCTGCACATTTAGCCATGGTTTAGAAGGTCACTATATTCCCTACACTGTATTTATTCATGCTAATCAGGTCTCAGATATCAAATGTGAAGATTCTGTCTCTTACTATCACAAATCTTTCGAACTCTGCAGCACCACAGACTCCATTGACTTCCAAATGCAAGCAGCCGGCTGTGCCCAATATTCATAGCCATGAATCAGAGGCAAAGTGTGTCCCTGAGCTTCAGCAAGGGATTTGCATATTCTATTAACTTCTCCCATGCACTGCTCCTTTTGCATCCTGCATGGCCTTTCCTGTTGGAGAACAAGATGATTGGAGAACTGTAGTATGTATGCAGGCCAGAACTATTTAGCAAGGTTTAATCAGGATCAGTAAAATGTAGCCAACAGTAACACACGTCCCAGTGGACAGTCATGACACATTGCACAAAACTCTAGGAAAAGGCAAACCCTTTGTTGCATGGTGCAGGCAGTTTGTTACGAACATGGTCTGGATCTGCCAAACTGGCCAGTAAGGTGACCCTGAGCTCAGTTCAGACTGTGTCCTGCTGATGCTTTTGTACCTTATCTTTCCTCCTCCTCCTCCTCCAAGCTCAGGCAGTTAGGATGGGCAAGTGAACCAGTGGGGCAAGTGACTGAGGGTCCCTTCTTAACATCTGCTTAGAAACCCCTGGCTTTGTTCTAACCTGTCTCATTTTAGCATGTCATGTTGCCTAAATTCCTGATGGTGCTTTCTCTTGCATTGGGTAAGCATCTTTGAAGAAGCAGTTTGTGGAACTGTGGAGCTTCTCTGCATCTTCAGTATAAATGCAATTAAAGGTATTTTTATATTGTCTGTATTTGAACAGAAAGTAAATGAATTTTTGCTGCTAGCATTAGCTTGCTCCCACAGGCAGTGAATAATCTGAAACCACAAAGCATCTAACATTTTAGAAGACCATTCTCTGCTACCACACAAAATCCAAGCATCGAAGCCATTGAGCTTGGATGACTGAGGAAAAGAAGATTAGAGTAGTTGAGCATAACAGAGTCACAAATAAATGAATTCATTCCAGTAAGTGTTCAAGCAGCTGTAGATTTCATATTTAGTTCTAAAAGATCTATGTGGAGTTCTTTCTGTTCTGAATTTTAAATGCATGCCCAAATACTGTCTCTTCTAATGAATAAAATAACTATTTTTTTTCTTTTTTGAACTGTTTTCCTGATACTGTTCACATTTCAACCTTGTGAACAGACTTCCTTTGTTTGCTCTGGCTGTACACAGTGTGCAGAATTGGACAACAGGAGTCTCGCAAAATCTCAAACGGCTCTTCCCTTGCTACATTTATTTTTCAGCTCACTGCTCTTCTCTTTGCAGAGCTAGAATCAAATGTGGTTTGCTTATTCAGTCTCCCTCAAGCAGCCTTTCAATCCATCATATATGTATGTGCTAGACACACAAACCTTGGTGCTAAAACTTAACCCAGTATCTGAGCCTTCAATTTAATAGGGGGAAAAACTGGAGAACTCAGTGTATGTGTTTGAGGTCTCTTAGTACAAAAGACATTTGAAAGTCTGAGTGTTACTAAACTAATGGATGCCTGGAGCCTTACTATGCCTTCAGATCTCTTATAAGTTACCCGAGTTTAACAGTTCAACAGTTAGCACCTTGTTGCACTATGTTAGCGCAGTTGGCACAGCTGGACTGCTTTAGCCATTTTTTAAAACTGGTGAAGTGTTCACATATTCATGTGAACTCTTCTGGTGTTCAGTTCTGTAGACCTTCAGTCAAGCTTGAAGACCTTGCATACAAACTGTCTTTGACATCAGAAGCTGCTTGCAACGCAAGCTTTTGTGCAAGTTGGGGATCTTCAGTGTTGGTAACTAACGGAGATTTTTGTGTACACAGCTGAAGAGAAGTAACACTTAGCATGCTATGGTAGTATTAAGAATGTAAGGGCTGTTTGTGTTCAGAAATGCTAGGATAAATTCATATTTCTAATTTAAATTGTATTAATTAAAACATGCTAATCCTTCAGCTGAATGCTCCCAGATGCTTCATTTCTGAGTACTTCCATATATCTTTTCCCTTTGCCATTCTCATAAATTACAAGGGGTATTTCTCAGTGGCCACGCAAACAGCTGTGCAGAGAAGCTGGCTGGTTAGCTGGGAGCAAGGGCCAGACCGGAAACTGGGACATTGAAATTGTGCTAAGAGGTTATACAAGAATATTCCCTCAAGTTTGCCTTTGCCAATATGGTTGTATGATTTGTAGTTGGCATGCATTTGTGTGAGTCAGAATAGTGGCAGAGTAAATGCATGTTTGTTTGCTGAGGAGCGTGTGGACATGCTTTATCTAGTCAGTAGCTGGATTTACTTAATTTTGCTCTTATCAGTTAATAGCTTGTGGTTTCCAGAGTGTGCACCTAGGCACAGAAGAATGCCCACAAACAAGGTTATTTCTCTGTGTCGATGATTCATTATGTGCATGCATTACAATAGAGAAAAGTAAACATGGAAATCTTTCTGCTTGTATTTCACTAGTTTAAATTCCTACAATGTTCCTAATCTGAGAACCTGCCAGACCTGCGGGAAGGCCTGACCAGTGTCCTGTTGGGATTGATAGTTCTGAGACCCCCTGTGGTGTGAGGAGGAAGCTGCAGCAGTGCTGACTGAGTCACATGGGAGAGAAGCACTGTTGAGCATAGCAGCCAGCCCTACAAATGCTGCATGGCTGTGGCCACACTGCTCCCGAACTCCATTACTGATGCTACATTGCACACTGCAGAAACATCAAATCTCCTCACTGCAGTGCACTGAATCTTGTAGGTGCTGCCAACTGTACCACATGTCTAAGCACTTTGGAGTCATCATTTGTTTCTTTTTAGGTTGATCTGATAAGGAAAATGGCTTACAAGGCAGGGCTGCAAGTCTTTTCTCCCCTCTGTATACCTCACCTATTTTCCAATGACCTTTGTTGTTTAACTTCAGCTACATTTTGTAAAGGAACAGAAATCTCTTTAGGTGTTACAAATGCTATAAAAATTGGTGATTAGATGTAGGAGAGACCCACATTAGTGTTCAATGGAAGGAAAGACATGAGGCTAGCAGCTGCCCATCCTATTTCTCTCCCTTGCCCAGCCAGGCATGAAGGCCACAGATGGAAGAGAATCCTACTGCAGTACAAAGTGCTGGGGATGCAAGAATAACTTTGGTTTTCAGGGCACAGAAAATTTTGTAGGGATGCATTGAAGACTCTGAGGGCATAAAGAAAAACTTCAGCTTTGCCAGTCCTGGGCTTGAGGGGAGGAAGACAAGGATATGAAGGGAGCTCAGTCCTTTTGGTTTGCAGATGGGTATTAAGAGGTGTTTTGCAGGAACAGAAGACAGGACAGTTGCTCACTTTTCCAACGACAGTGTCCATCCACTATGAAACATCATCAGTCTTGTTAAGAAGACAGTATTGGCGCAATCTAATTAGTTTTCTATGTATATTTGCAATATACAAAATATAATTTAAAGGGCTCTATCTAACTTTTCACACCATCATTTATCAAGTTGGTTTCCTGATCCTTAGGTGTAACTCTGGAAAGTACTGTGGAAAGTGTTTTAACAACACAGATGAAAGTAATGGTGCCATGCTGATGGGTCATTTTATGTAAACAGAAGGTTTTGGGCTCCACATGGAAAAAACTACTGCATTTCTTATCTCTCCAACATGAAGTGCAAAAATTCCTTGCATTAATTTCTTTAGTTTTTATTTTCTGTAGGGTATCTAGTAGCTAAATACTTCACGTCTGTGTTGGTTTTGTTACTTAGATTTTATACCAACGAAGTCCTGAAATACTGGTTTAAGTTTCAGACTGTTGCTGTGGATAGACCATTGCTAAATCCTACCAATATCTATTGGAAATTGGCCAAGTTATAAATCATTCCTAAAAACTACAAGGACAATTTTTGGAATATGATGAACAAATGTCTCAACATTTGAGAGCCATTTTGGAAATCATCTGTGATGGATATTTTCTAGTCCCAGATGATTCATCCTTCCCTGTCTCCAGATTCATATGGAAATTGAAAGCTAAAGTGTGTAAAAGAGGTGGTTCAACAGTGGAAGTAGTTTGTCCTCTGTCTCATAATTTGGTTAATAAATCTGTTAGATTAGTTAATTTTGCTTTCCTGTCCCATAATTTGGTTAATAAACCTGTTAGATTAGTTAATTTTGCTTTCCTTTTAATCCACTGACTTCCCTTCCATGGGTTCTGTTTTTTCTTTGTGAGAATCAGCTGATCCTTTCTTAGCTACCTTTCCTATGACATCTATGATTGCAGAGATTGCATTTGTTCTCCTCTCTAACTGGAGAATCTTCTAGATTTCATCTCAAGTGCAGCTTACTTTGTCATAGTACAAAATGTAGAAGTTCATTATGGGGAATGCACTTCACTTAAATACTTTTGCTATTTCTGTAAGATGTGCAGAGTTATGCACATACTGGAGACATATTTTTAAGTATTTTCTTCCTACTGAAATTTTTTTGAATATGTTGTTTTCAGTAAAATATGTATCTCGATGTCTATCTTCATTTAAAATAATGAGCTTAAATACATTGTAAAGGCATTTAAACATTTGTGTATACATGTATATATTAACATTAGATATAACTTGAATGGTGTACAGCAGGGAAGGTGTCATTAAACATGCAATAAGAGGTAATTTGAAGTAAATTTGAGTTCTTATATTGGAGTAAATGATGCAGTCCAGTGATATTAACTGAATTATCTCTGAGAGGTTCCAGTCTTACTTACAGTTTTGTTCTTTATTCTGGAGATGCGTGACTGGATTACACTTCTCTTCTGTCTAAAAGGTGTCTGTTTGGACTTCTTAAAGTGGTTAAATGTAAGAATGTAATCCAGTATGTAATGTGATCCAACATTATTGTTTGATCCAGTACTATACACCAGAGTAAGCTATGAAAGAGTAAAAAAAAAAAATTGTCAAACTTCCTTTATCAGTGCAAATGTCTAGACTTTCCCTTCCATTTATATCCATAAAGTAAGAAATAAATGAGAGGCAAGACTTTCTTTAGCATGAACTTTTCTCCATGAACGAAGGCAGTAAATTTGAATCTATTCATATACACTTCAGTGCTTCTCAGACTGCTCTAGGCTGTGCCTTACTGTGATGGGGATTGGACTGTGATGCTCAGCACATCTGCTGAACTTGCGAATGTTTTGGTGGAGGTTGAAGAAGCAGAGCTAATTTCTGGATCTCAGCTAGACTTGGAGAGATGGGAATGAAATACTAGCATCTTCCTGAACAAATTAGGGTTGTTCTGCAAATGCACGTGTCTGGAATAGTTGGTACATCAACAACACTTAAATCAAACAAGGTGTCCATGGGAAACAGCAGAACAGCATCTTTCACCTTCTATCACATCCAGCCTGAAATTATGTCTGTTGATGACCAAAAGGACCTCTTTTTGTTTTAGTACCAGTTTTGTGCTGCCAGAAGGAGTCTGGAGTGAGTGAAGTTAAGTCAAGTTATTACCTCATGAAGTTAAGTAAAATGTCTATGTTACAGCATGATGAATAATTGTAAATTGGCTAAGTGACAAAATACCCTTTAAAAAACAACAACAACAAAAAAAAGCTAATATATCCCCTTATGCTGCGTTAGCTGCTTTGCAGATCTTAAAGACGACAGTTATTAGGTCACTGACTTTTTTTCTTCATGTGTCAGTCTTCTTATGTATCTTATGTGGATTGTTATTTATTTTTTCTTCCCCAGGAATCTGAGATGAGAATAGCCAGATGCTGATGATCTTGATACAGTTGCTCTCTTATGTATGCTGACAGGTAAGCATGCCTAACTAGTTTTGTAAAGAAGTCATTTAAGTTATGTATCATTTCTCCATCTTTTTTTTTTTCCTATGGTAAGTTTTTCAGACTTTTTCTCAGATTTTAATGTTACAGAACTGGTGAAACTGAGCAGGATTTGCAGCTTAACAGCAGTCTGTAGTGAAGAAGGTTGGGAGAGTGTGTTAACTTTCATCATCAGTTGTGGAAGCCTTCTTTTTCCTCCTGCTGAATATACTTCAAAGCTGGGCCTGCAAGTAGACTAATGTTATGATACTTCTTGTATCATTATTATTACGTAACATTATTCTTGTTGAAACACCATTTTTCCATATATAATTTTTGGCGGGTTCATTGTGAATTTTGCAATTAATGCTAGATTTGCATGAAGAATTTCAGGATTTTTGTACTGTAATGCCCTCATCATACAATGAGGTGAGAACTGATGGACTGTGGAGTCAGTGTAGAGCCTCTCCTAACACAGAACAAACACATACCTTGTGTCTTTTTTGCCTTATTTATATGTTGCATTTTCAGTGTTTTCTATTCAAACTGGCTTCTAGACTTGGTGTATTTCTTTCTTATTACATTGATATTTTCTCCTCTTTTCTGTGATTCCTTATGAACACAATTTAAAAAGTTTTGGCAGTACACAGAGACTTTTTATTATCTTTCTATAGAAAAGAGTTTCTTAAATTAGAATTACTTTATTGGCTTACTATCCAGTCATTACAAAATAAATAGAAAATTTAAACTCAGATATCAGAAAATGAGAACAAAAAGTGCAGTGATTTCAAATTATGTTTCCTTTGGTAAAGCCTGTATGATCTGGAAACTAAAAAACTCATTTTCTTTGTGATAAAGAGAAAGTGAAGGCACCTTTTTTTCACATTGCTGTTGCAGATGTCTTTGTTAATGCACGCTATGAACGTTGATCAGAGATAAGATAGTAGTGTGGTTTCACACTGATAGACAGTCCTAACAGTATTTTTGTTTGAGCACTGGAAGGTGAATGAAAATATTAAAATTATGTAAAAATGGTGGAAGGAATTGCTATAAAGTGCTTGGCGGCACTGTTTCAATTTAGAGGAGCAGTCTGTAGAAATGAAAAGAGGAGAAAAATATTTTAAAAAATGCTGTATACCTCAAGGACAGGACAACAAAAAATGTCTAGCTTATCAGGCATTTAATCACTGACTCAGAGATAAATACCAGTACTGATGAGAAGGGAAACAGAACAAAAGCAGGTACAGAAACTTAGATTTAAAGATATATATATATATGTATGTATTTGATATTGTGTTGAGTTGTTATGACTAATATGTTGACAGAAAGGTGTGAGCAAGATTCCAGTTGTGGCTAGGAGTTTTTTAATTGTCAAATTGGTCATTATTCCACTGTATGACCAAAATAATCCACTAGAGTCTGATGAGAGATATTGAATAGAAAGCAGAATTGAGAAAGTGTGGATGTGAGATGAAATATTTGAATGATTTCTAAGAATAGGAAAACAAAACTCTCAATTTTAAAATTGCCTAGTGCTGCTAGCTGTTTGTGGGAAATAGATATCATTGGTATACAGCTGAATTACTTTTTTTACAAGTCTGAAGCATAAAAACAATAGTTACTGAAACCTACCTTTGATAAAAACACATTTTAAAACACAGATATGATGGGAAAGACGTTAACACATTTCAAAATACAGATCTGATTGGTGAGACCTTTGCTTACCTTTTCAATATATTTTTTTTTCTTTAATGTCACTCTTTTCCATTTACATTCATTGCAGTCACAGTCACTGCAGATGTGAAAAGCAGACATTCATCACTGAGCACGATGTTTCACTGTGAGAGCCAACAGTGACAGTGATGTTTGGCATGGGCTGTAAACACTCCTCTGCTCTTTACGTGCTCAGAGTTGTAAAAGGGAACTTACAGGATCCTAATTCCATGTTTTTCTTAAAAATATTACTACAGGTCTTGTATTGTTGCACATGCCAATCTTTGGTTTAATTGCTGTGATATATATATATAGTATCTGTTAGTATAATGTATGTAATATTGCAGTATTAAATTACACTATATGCATATTCTGTTCTTTTTAATGTAGCAAACCTTCATTTTGTGTGTACTCTTTCTGACTGTCTGTGATTAATGAGTTTCTCTGGCCAGAGAATAGGGGATGCAGCCCTGCGCCCCAGATGCTGCTGCTGGAAGAGCTGTCTTATGGGAGAATGAGGTGGTATGAGTCTCATCCTGCCTTCCTTCTACTGCTGAGGCAGTAGAAGCAGCTCTGGTGCCCATCAAGCCCTTCTTTGCAATGGAAGGCAAGCTCCCAATGGTGGGAAATACAACTGCCAGGCATATGAATAGCTGCAGGTTTGTGGTGAGGGAGAACAGAACCTGACTACCTATCCGTTGAGTGGCAAGTTAGCAAACATCCAGAAATCTCCTGAAATAAAATGAAAGAGGAGCTGGTGACTGCCTTGACCTGAGAGAGGGACCAGAGGCATGCCTAAATTATGTCGTAATGGTGGAAGCACACAAGAAATAAATTAACCTCTGATATGTTTCCAGTACCACAGAAGCATATGATCACTTGTAATTTGAGGTCAAGAAGAAATCTGGGGGAGTTGAGGCTTGGGGAGAACTAGTGATAGCAAGAATGAAATCTCTGAAAGGTGGAACAAATAATATGCATGGGAGAATGGGAAGCAGAGATAAGACCTAATGGCAAATCTCTTTTTGATGCTCATTTCCTTTAAAAACGTGAACTGAGAAAAATATGTCTGGTTTCATTGGTTTATATTAATGCTGAAAGGAGAGCTTTTCTACTCTGCCTCTGCTGCCTTCGTTTCTGTAAGCAGCAAGGCAGAGAGGGGTTCAGTAAATCTAATTAATGGGTATGTCCTGAAGGATTTAGTTCACATGATGGGCTTAATTATTTCCTTCCCTGCACAGCTGCCTTACATGGTAAGCAGAGCTGCCTAGATGTCGCTCTTTTATAATGAGGTGAGGAATAGGTACCTCTGACATCTTCAAGAGCAATGTTAGGAAATGAGCTTTGTACTGAAATTGTTAAGATTAGCAATACATATGGGACCATTTGAACAGTAAAATAGAAAGGCGTGGAATAAAGTCTGTGTATCAGGGTCTAGCCTCAAGTTTAATAGGGAAATTGGAGTTCTTTCAAGCATTGTATTCCTGAATGTCGCTGCTCCTCATTTCTGGAAAAGAGCAGTCCCGTGTGAGTGGCCACTGCAAAGGACTGTGATATCCTACACCAGCAACTGCTCAGTGTTTGTGCAAGATTAAGTAAGAACTTCTATGATGTACCTACTTAGGGCAGAAACTTTTTTATGCCCAGAGTTTTATGCCCGGAGTTCAAGACAGATTTTTGTTAGGAATATTTTATGCCATAATTCAGTCAGGATCTTTTAAAGTTCTTTTATATTCAGTTTGCATTTCTTGATTAGGTTGTGATAATTTTCCTGGCTGGAATCTTCAAAGTATGTTATCTTTAATTATAAATGGTAATGAATTCACTTAATCAGGTCTTACAGAAGTACAATCAACACACAAAATATAGTCAATTAGAAATAATTAATTTAAAGCATTTGTAGTTCTCCAAAAGCCTCATTTTAGGACATGCATTACCTGTGAGCAAATTAGAGACCTACACAAACAAGAGGAAATCATACTCTGTAAAGAAATCACTGTAAATGTTGTAAACAAATCAAGAACTTTTTGATGATACTGAAATTTATCTGGGTCTCTTTTGTAAATTATAGATTGAACTGTTCAATGATAATTTTTACTTTGGTGTTCCCTTAAAAAGTACAAGAAAGGAATATACCAAGAGTACATCTGAAAGCCAGCTCGCGTTTGTACAGCTAAAAAAATTGTACAAATTAGTATATTTTGCAGCATGCTAATGTGTGAGACTGTACTGACTGCAAAGCATGTGATTGCTTAGATATTAACTTGCAGGAAGTTTTTGGATTGCAGAACTAAGTCATGTATACTAACCATTACAGCTTTGTTTAAAGGCAAAATGCAGAAGAAAATGTGTTTTGCAATTAGCCTCAGAAAGAGGAGAGGGTCCAGAGGAGGGCCACTAATAGAATCAGAGGGCTGGAGCACCTCTCCTATGCAGAAAGGTTGAGGGTACTGGCCTTGTTTAGCTTGGAGAAGAGAAGGCTCTGGGGAGACCTCATTGTGGCCTTACAGTACTTGAAGGGAGCATATAAACAGGAGGGGGAACGGGATTTTACTAGGATGGACAAGGAGTGATAGGACAAGGGGGAATGGTTTTAAACTAAGACAGGGGGGGTTTAATTTAGATATTAGGAGGAAGTTTTTCACATAGAGAGTGGTGACACACTGGTTGCCCAAGGATGTGGATGCCCCATCCCTGGAGGCATTCAAGGCCAGGCTGGATGTGGCTCTGGGCAGCCTGGTCTGGTGGTTGGTGACCCTGCACATAGCAGGGGGTTGAAATGAGATGATCATTGTGGTCCTTTTCAACCCAGGCCATTCTATGATTCTATGAAAGACTAAACTATCCATAGTTGTCATGGTTGCCAGTAGTGGTTCTAAACTTAGTCCTGGCCTGGCCCTTATTGGTAGGGTCAAATTTCTGTAAAAGATTTGATCATAGCTCTGTCACATGCAATAGTAAAAGGGCAAAATGAACTTATTTTCTGAACCAGTAATTCTTTCAACAGCGAGTTGCTGCAGGAATGCAATGGGACTGCACATGGGAGGAAAGTATTTGACTGGTCATGAATAGGTAGAAAGAATGAAGAAATGCTTTCTTCTGTTATTGCCACATAATTTGAACAATGCAAAAGTACCAAAGGCTTCAAAATGTTTGAGAATATGCATTAACTGTATATTTACATAATACTAAGGTGAAAGAGAATCTTCACCTTTTAGCTAAAAACAAAATATGTGATTTTTTGTTTGGAACGTTGAAATATTTATATTGAAATGGATACCAAAATGATCTTACTATAAAGACGATTTTCCTTGAGGGGAGTGAGCACAAAACTTGGTGAGACCAAATGGAGAAGTGAGCATCAACTGGCCTATACCTGTGGAAAAGCCAGACTCTGTGCAACACTGCTTAGCAGGAGACAACACGTGGAAGTTGGAGCAAGTTCAGATTCAGTATGATGAAAATTTTTTTCTCCATGAGGACAGTCAGTGAGGGGCAGAGGTTGCTCAGAGAGGTCACACCATTTCCGACCCTGGAGGTGTTCAAGACAGACATAGATAACACCATGATCTGCCTGAGAAGATCTCACAGCTGGGCCTGCTTTGGGTAGCAGTTTGGACTAGAGAGCTCCAGAGGCCCTTCCAACACAAATGACAGGATGATTCTGTGACACGGCGTAGAATTTTCCTCATTCTGTTTGTGGAAGCTGATATTTGTCTTGGATTTGTGTTGAGAGAGGAGCACTTGGCAGAAAAATAATGAGATGCTGAACTATTGTAGTACTTTGATGTGGAGAGTTTGTATTTCTTGGCTGGAGACATTCATGGTATCTGTCTTAGATTGGAGTTCAGACTCTAAATCAAAGTACTATAAGGGTTATCCAGGTTGATTTGACATGCTTTTTATTTTTAATGCTAAGTTCCAAAATACTCCTGGCATTTAGGTTTTGGAGGCTCAAAGAATTTGTTATGAATTTGTCTGTGTTCTTAAATGTTGTTATATATGAATTTTTGTTTTCTTGTTTTGGCACGCTACTTAAAAATGTGCATCTCATCCTCATTTTTTCCTTGCCTAAGAATTGATCTTTTTTTTTTTTTTTTTTTGCCTTCAGTGAGCAGACCAACGATTGCAGGAAGTCACTGAGGAAAACTGGTTGTTTTCATTAGTTCTATTGTGCCTTGATAGTCTAAATTTTAGTTAAATATTATTAGGTAAAAATTAATCTCTTATCTCTACTGTGAGTTGAATCAAAATCTTAAAGGTCAAGAGAATAATTTAATTCTCAGTTCTTCTACAGAATTTCTGTGCTGCCTGAATCATCTTGCAGATTGTTTAACCTTTCTGAGCACGCAGATATTTTCCCCCAGACTGCCATCACCATTATTGCTCATATACACAATCAAAAAAATGAACTCAGGCTTGCTTGAACAGGCTGGAGGACAGGGAAAAGCCCAACATATGTTCACCTTGCAGTGGAAAATAAGCAGGTAAGATGCAGATCAGGTCAGCAGAGTTTCTCTTTCAAAATTTCCTTTGAAAAATTCAGGTAGCCTTTTCTGCAATTAGAAGAGAGGAATTTGAGATAGTTTTGAGACCATCTGCCACCATGATGGGGGATGTTTGCTTCAGACTTACACAGATGAATGCAGATAGTGAGGATACGGCACATGGCTTTGCTTACACTGAAGGCTGGCTGAGCTGGTCACCTGCCCTAGTTCTACAGTGTGTGCATCCTTTTGTGGTCACCATTTGTTTGTTCTTTCTCTCTTGGTTAGAAGAAGAAATTAAATATAAAACAGCAACATGGTTCCTTCTGCCTTTCTTCCTTGCTCTCTGTCACATTGATTTTGTGATCTTGAGAATAGGGCTTTTTTTTTGCTCAGCTATTCAGAAATCAAGGCAACAATTGAGCTAGAAGCCTATTTGCCTAATGTATTGTCTCTTGCTCTTGCCAGTGTACTTCCCAATGCTGGTGAAAAGCAACAGCCACAAACAGACCTGCATTTGTTCATCTGCTCTTGATCTGAGGCTACTGGACCCTGGTTTTAGGAATCCAAATTTAATTCATCTACCCAAACACAAAGGAAATTGATAGATGTATGTTATTGCTCTATGAATTTAACAGCTTGCATTTACCTTTTCTAGTTAGACATATATATAAAGGGAAAGAATATATATTTTGTGGAGGATTACTGCATTTCAAAACCTGTGTTTTGGGGGCTTTTGGTACGAAAGGTCTATGTTTCAAGATCTCCAATTGCAGGGCATTGTGGCATTGGGACTGCCCCAGCTGTGCAGGCTCTGGGAAGCCTGAGATCTACACCCCAAGGACCCCTCACCCCACTGCTGTAGAGGATGGGATGTATGCTCTGCAGGCTTCCAGGGGTGTTTCCCAAACAACTGAAATAATAATGAATTTGTTGAAACTAAGTAAGAAAACTCCCAAGGACAACAAAAAAGGGTAATTGATTCTTTTTCAACCATCTCTCTGGCAAAGATTACTAATCCTTTTGTAAGAAAAAGAGAGCATTTGTTAGAAGCTTTGCTTTTTTTGACTAGCTTTTTACTTGTAACATTTGTTGCAAATAATGTGAACAACGAGACTATTTGGGGGAACACAGCAAATAAATTAAATTGACATAGTAGACCCTCATCAGGAACATACTTGAAGAAAATTCAGGTAGAAGTTCCTAACAAACTTCAAGCACTAGCCCATTTGTAGGGAGAGGAGAGTCTGTGTTTTCTACTCTCAGTGTGACCTAAGCTACCTAACATTTGTTGCAACCGAGTTTCTCTATTAATTCAAATACAAACATTATTAAATGTTATCACAAAAATGTTTTTACAATGGATAAAAAGGAAAATAAATTGATAAGCATAAAAAGTAAATAAATACCAATAAAGGTGCTTTGTCCACCAGGGAGATGCACCAGAAAACAAATGCATTCCATAAAGTTTGATTTATTTGTTTTTTAAATCCAATTCCTCTTGTAAGTCTTTTTAAACTCTCTTATGTTCTTTCTTTTCCAATTTATTATAATCTTCGTGATATTTACACAGTCAAGTGCAAGCAGAGGCTGGAAACAGGCTAGAAGATGAAACTGCTTTCCCCACAAACCCCTTCCCTTCCCTTCCCTTCCCTTCCCTTCCCTTCCCTTCCCTTCCCTTCCCTTCCCTTCCCTTCCCTTCCCTTCCCTTCCCTTCCCTTCCCTTCCCTTCCCTTCCCTTCCCTTCCCTTCCCTTCCCTTCCCTTCCCTTCCCTTCCCTTCCCTTCCCTTCCCTTCCCTTCCCTTCCCTTCCCTTCCCTTCCCTTCCCTTCCCTTCCCTTCCCTTCCCTTCCCTTCCCTTCCCTTCCCTTCCCTTCCCTTCCCTTCCCTTCCCTTCCCTTCTTCAATACTTCTGAAGAAACCAAAGTAAGCATTATATCCATCTTTTATAAGTAGGTAACAACCATTCAAAATTGAAGTGCTGTAATGCTTGCACATTGCTTAAAGAGAACAATTCATAATTAGTTACTTAGCCTGTACTCATTTTGAGTTACTGAAGGGGAAATTGTTTTGTTTGGCACTGCTGAAGTCTGCAGCTTTGAATTCTACATACTAGACATGAGTGTGCTTGATAAAATATTTGTATTTCTGTGGTCATATTATGAAGAAATACTATACTGGATCCAGAACTGAATAGATTTTCATGTTTCACACTGACTCTTATACCTTATCCTGATTGTTGTTTCCCCTGTGAATACTATATGCAGGAGACAATCTTGGTGCAGCCATTCCTAAAATAATTCTGGTTACTTCAGCAGGATTACATAAGTTGATTTCCCATGCAAGGTGTGAAATTGCTTTAAAAGTTCCAGTCCATTACTTCATCCTTCGAAGTCCGTTATGATTTCATCTTGGAAAACCATAGCATAGCTGCAAGTGGTATTTAAAGAATGACAAAGGAGGACTGCTGTTTTTTCATCTATTTATTGGAAAATAGATGTTCTAATAAACGTACAAAGATAGAGGCTGTGTAAAGAACAATGATAGAAATGAAGAGAGCCTGGAAGCTACCTGCCCTGGGGCTCGAGGGGCTGGCTGTAGTGCCTTGTCTGGAGGGGTGACCTTTAAATAAAGGTCAGATAGGATTGCACTGGAAACCTTGCAGGTGCTCTGCAGAAGAAGCTTAAGATATTTATTGTATTGCCAGTGGGAGTTGGCCTTTGCTGTAAACTTCACTGTGTTTAACATTTGTAAATGCTTGATGTGCACTCCCTAGCAATATGCTTTTCATTCTTTTTTGTTACTGAAAGATTTCTAACCATTTTACTACTCCTCTTTTTCGAATGGCCTCTATTTTCTAATGGGCTCTCTTTTACAATGTTCTATTTTAAATGTTTTTAAGCCTTTTGCACACCTGCCTCTCTTCCAGCCTTGCTAGTTCAGGGCAGTAAGACACTTGTCCACTGAATACTTTGTTTCTATCCTTCTTCTAATCTCTTCTTGCACCTTTGTGATTTAACTTGAGCCTTTCTGTAAAAATACTTTGACCTTCTGAATAGTAAAATAAATACTAAGTGAAACAGTTGGAGGACAAAGGATAAATCTATCTTTGTACAAAAGAGAATGCATCCAAAGCTACTTAGAAATTTAAGAAACCTTTAGAAAATGACATTGTATTTGCAGAAATATGTTGGGTATGCATGGGTAGATTTTGTATGTGCTAGGAATGCTAGTGGAGAAGTACATCTGCAAAAAGAACAAATTACCTTCTTGCAAACTGATCTTAAGACCCACTTTAATCATATGATTTTGGTATTTGGGACTCGAAATACCAGAAGTTAATGGGGCTTAGCCTCTAGTTGGCAAGTCTGCGCTGTGCAAATATACCTCACCAAGGGGCAACAACCTGCATTAGAAATAAGGATCAGGTTCAACAGTTGCTTTATTCAATTCTCTTAAAACTCTTGATCCCTTTTGCAAAACATGTCACTTGTGCGTAGCACACCTAGCAGAGTAATACAAGGATTACAAAAGTCAGCCCTAAAACAGGGCAGCTGGAATCTCCCAGCAGTGCTGGTGGGAAAAAGTGAGTGTGGCCATTGATCTTCAGTGCTAAGTCCAATTCTGTATTTGGGTTTTGGTCTAAGAGATACAATGCTGACGAACAACAGCTTCAGAGAAAAGTAAAAGAGGGACTTGCTTGGCAATGTGGTACATTACTCAGCACTCATCTTGTAAAATATTTATATGGGCGTTTCAGTTATTTAACAGGGAGATCAAAAATGCATTACCAGACAGTGCAACCAAGGTAAATTTAAGTGAAAGAATGGTGTAAAAAAATGAAATGAAACTGTAATTATGGGGACGTGAATTGCAAAATATTGTATGACCAGGATTTTTTAGGTAATTGCCACAGAGGGGGATTTTTTTTTTTAAGATATATGCAAGTGATTTGCTTTTCTAGTGCTCCCTTTCACATAATAAAAGTGCTTTACAGAAGAATCAAGAACTGTTTGCCCCATTTTAAAGATAGAGGGAACCGCAGGACCTCATAGATTAATTTTCTTAGAGCCTTGATACATGCATGTCCTCATCCTCTATTTTTCAGTCTCCTAAGTGACATTTAAACTTCTGAATAGGATCAGATCACGAGGTGTTCCCTTGGAGACAAGTCTGGCTCTGTTGCAGCAGACCTCCAGGAGTGGACCCCAACCAGCACAGTTCTGAGTGGTGTTGGGTCAACACCAAAGCCCCCTCCTGGTCTGATGAAGTAGGAAAAGGGGGAAGCTATAAGGACCTCATCCCTCTGGGACTGTACTGAGAGCTGATTAGCGTTCTTCTGTTTCTCTTCATCTAGGCATATGCTTTTTAGGTTTTTGCATTTTCCTGGTTGAATTTTGTATCAGTGGATTTCAGTAAGCTGACTTGTTCTGTGTTGTTGTATTTTGGTGCTGATAATCAATACATATTTATTGGCATTGATCGGATTCTCAATTTATAGAAATTTCTTTCCCATCACGTAGGCCATGGTGTCTCAGATTCACTTTACGCTGGCAAACATTTATCTGCCTTTGCAAAAAGTGTTTTCTGCCCTTTTCATGCCCTGACTATTTGCTTCTGGCCCTCTGCCATCTTCTTCCTGCTGCTTATTCAAACATTTGCATAGTGAATCCAGAGTGATGGACGCTGAAGCTAACCTCCCAAAACAAAAAGCTGCTCTTTAACCTGGACCAGTGCTTTGCTCTGCTCCGTTGCTTGTGTTGGCGCAACAATTAAAGCTGTCGGGGCACAGTGGAGGGACCAGGAGTGCAAGAATGGGAGTGAGGCAGTGCTACTTAATGCCAGCTTTAAAGCAACAGTGCCAAGTGGAGTTTGAGTCAATCATCTTGGAAACTGTCCATTGGAAATGGCCTGCCAATTAGATTGTCTTCTCCACCGTCTTTTCTGTACAACTGTAGAGATGCTGATTGTACCCCTGTCTCCAGATGAAATGCGTTTTGGTTTTAATATTAATGTAATTAGAAAAGGCAATGCTAGATCTCCTCCTGCATTTTAATTTAGTAGATTGAAGAGCTGCTTCTTGAGCTGATATGTATATAATCCTGAATAAAGCCCGAGAATCTGTCTGTTAGGAGTTGGAAGGCTTTATACTGGTGGAAATTTTTTTTTCTGAATGGTTTTTTCTTCAAAGTTAATTATTAAATACCTCTTTGTAGCAGTTGCTATTACTCTAACAGCAGATTTTTCTCACAGCTTGGTTAATGGCATTACTCAGCCCATAACAATGCTGACTCTGTCTCTGGGATATTCCCACAGGTACATTTTTAACTCGCCTGACAATAGCAGCCTAGAGGGCTTCTCCCTGCAGGCAACAGGGCTGCTATTGTGCAAATGAATGTTTATATAAAAATAGATAGTTCTTATTGAGACTGAGAGCCAGTGACCCTTGAATTTGAAACTTTGCTCAGAGATCTGCCTTGGTGGCCTTGGGCAAGACACTTGATGTCATGTTGGAGAGAAAGGAAAACTAGTAACTATTTGATTCATCCAAAATAGGCAGTTGTGGGAGACCTCAGCCTTTGTTCTCATGGCTGCAAAATGAAAATCTTACAGGCCGTGGAAGGAAGTGTTGAATCCTTCAATGTCCTTTATTATGATTTCCATATGAAAATGTGGCTTCAGTATTAGGGATGTGTTTGCTTCTGTCCCACCATATGTTAGTCTTTCCCTCTGCAGAAACACAGGGGAGCACAGGCTGCAGCTGCCCTGTCCTTCTGCTCTCTGCAGGGCCATGGGGATGGATGTGGTGGAGACCCAGGGCCTGCTGAGCTGGGTGTGCAGCAGCAGCAGGAAGCCAGTGCTTGAGAGAGCAGCTTTTGCAGGAGTGATGGCTGGGGGATATGTCCCAGGGGAACAGGGACATTGTGCCCCCTGATCTGTCAGCCTGGGGTGCTCCTCAGATGTGGGACAGTGGGGTTTGATCCATTCAAACTGGAGAAATGCCTGCATTTATCTTATTTGTTGGTGCTGATACAGTAGGGAGGGGACTGTATATGAGACACCTTTCCATGAGGGTTTTTGTGTCTGTCTGTATAGGTCTGCTCCAGTTTACCACTATGAAACTAGATGGGAGGGTTTGTTACTTTTCAGGGCAAATAAATTGCATGTAACCTTCATTAAGTGGAAGGTTTTAAACCATAATTTTGTAGTGGGTATGTGCACTGAAGATCTTGCAATACTTCTGTGTTTATTTAAGATAACATGCTAAATATTTGTCCATATCAAATATGTTTTAATCTCTGTAGTAAACATTTATTTTATGATATTTAGCATAGTTAAGCATAAAATGTAAGATATGGATTTGTACGTTCTGTCCATAGAATACTTACCAACCATAAGGCTCCAAAAAATGCTGTTCTTGCTTTTCCCTGCTGTATCAATTTGCACTCACTGGAGCACAGCATTCAGATACACAGAGAGCTCTGGGAGTTGAAATTCTTGCCTTTTGATAACCTGCATGCTGTTTGTATAGTCTTTTATATGTCCTTAGGCTCTCCTCCCACAAGAAAAGTGCTGAGAGCAACCACTTATGTATCATATCACTGGAAAATACCATTTCCTTAATTATAGTAGCCAAAACAATTGTATCAGTGAAAACTAATCTACATTTTAACGATGTGACCTCCTGTTGAACCAATAAGTTTTGTTCTTCCAACATAGGAGAATTTCGGAGTCTGTGATGCCATGTTATCTTTGACTGTACAAGGGTAGGTAAGCCGAGCAATGTGCTTGGTTGATGGTTTTAGTTGGGGAGAAGTCTTTGGAATCTCACTGCAAAAAAATTGAAACAGCTCTGATAACAACTTCCCTGAGGGTGCTGTAATAGTGAGCACCTCTTGTTAATGAATGGCTGCATCTCCTGTTTCCACTCAAACGAAGAACCAAGAAACCAAATTGCCCTGAAGTGTCTGTAGATTTATAGAGGCATGCTTGGTCTCTGTGTCCTGGCAGGATCCGTCCCTCCCAATGGTTTTGCATCTCCAGTCATCAGATTGTCTTGCTTAAAAAAAGCATTAAAATGACCTGTTTCTGGAAAGAGCTGTTGGGGCATAGCTTCTGCTCTCTTTACTCTTGTAAATGCAGTCTTTCATTATCCTTTGTGTGGTTACTTGTCCTTTCTTTTCTGTCTTATACCAGAAAGTTTGGTGATTTAAGTTTTGTTAAGAGCACAGTACTTCAGAGTTGGTTCCTCAGGTGGTGGTTTCCCTTTGTTATTCCACAGTGAGATATTTCTGGGTAGTTCTTGCATGAAAATCCACTCATCAAAACCTTGGGAAGTTTTTTTTCCCAATTCAGCTCTTTATTTCTATGTTGTGTAATTGCAGTTTACTGCACTCTATCAAAGCAGTTGAAGCCATTGCTCTGGAATATATTGTATTCTCAGATGGCTTTAGGGCGAGACAAACCATGTGATGATAATGTCTTTTTCCTCACACTTGCTGGCCTATACCTCTCATACAGGTATATATGTTCATAAATACTGTGTATCAGCCTACTACTATAGTTTGATTTCATATGATTCAGCATTGGTTGATAAATAAAGCAGCCATTGAAATGTTTATGCTTTTTATTGACTTAGGGTGCTTTGGAGAGCAGCATTAATCTACAGCTCAGTGAAGCAGTAAGAAGATAAAATACTCCCTCAAGAGTTTTTGTTTGTAAATAGAGACTTGCATTAAGCTGCTGTGAACTGGCAAGCTTTCAGATTATTTTTGAATGCACGTTTTTTGTCTTCATTAGTAATTATAGCTGAGGGTAATAATACTGGAATTGTCCTGCACCAGAAATAACAATACTACTTGACAATGTGGATGTATGATGTGCTGTGGAAATTATTGACTTTGACCTTAAACTCTGGGTCTGCCTTGCCACTTCCCATGCAGTGGTTCAAGCTCTGGTGCCGGCACACTGGCACCTTAAAATGCTGAATTGGAAGGGTCACCTTTTCTGCATCTTTTGTAATTATTTCAGTATAAATGACCAGTCACTGAGTAGGAATGAGTAATCTCACTGTGATTCTCAGTTGACTCAAACTGAATTATGAGACACAATAATGCAAAGTGCTCTGCTGTTGTTTGAGTGTATATTTACTTTTGGGATCTGACTATAGACCATTGTACAAAGCATACATTCAAAGATCTTGGTACAGTCACATGGCATGTGAGAGACCTTGGCAAAGTCAGTTTGCACTTCTGTGTTTTATTTCTGCTTTAATGTCACTTCAGTGTGGGCCAACAGATGAATTGGTTGGTATTTTTTTTTTTCTTTGAACTATGGATTTTTCTTTATTAAAAAGCAGAAAAGTTCTCTTGGAAGGTTGCTCACAGAAAACATGGAAAATAATGTTTACATTTTTCTGGCCTCTGAAAACTGAAGAAGTATATGTTTGCTAAACACTGCATATGGTGGCCTTTCCTTTTTTTTTTTTTTTCAGTATAAATTTTCTACAGACTAATAATTATACATTTCCTCATGAAGCTTTATATTTCTGGGGTAAAAACTGTCGTTTGCTCCTGCTGTTGGAAAATCTCTGGAAGGAAAATGTTCTTATTGTGAGCCCTGAGCAACTGACATCTGAATGCAGAAGTCCTTTCTTTAGAATTAAGTATTACTTTCATTTTATCCTAATCTATAGCACAGATGAAAATATGTTTCTAAGCTCTGTATTTGTGTATGCATACTAGAAAGATTTTGGTAGTGTAGAGCCAGAAAACACAAAGGAATGTCTTTATCTGTCTAGCTCCCTGTAGATTCCATTTTTTGATTGATTTTGCTATTTGAAAATACAGTCTGAAGCCTTATCCCTACCGTTCCTCAGCATTAATTCTCAATAATATATAAGTTCAGCAGGTACGTTAATGTCCTGAACTGTCCTTTTTACACTGGGAGAAATACACTTGGATACTGGAAGTACAGTTTATAACATTGCTGTTTAGCAGAAAACCTGATGACAATACTGGGTTTCTCTGGATCTTTTGGAGGATCAAGTGTGCCTGGAAGAAAGGTCATCTTTTCTTTCAATTCCTCTTTTTCCTACTCTTGGCCTTCTTTCTCTTTTGTAGTAAATTGGTAGCCAGATTTATTTCCATTACATGCTGTCTACTCCTGTAAATTACAAGAGAAAATAAAATAAGGTAAAAGCAATGACTTTACTGTTAAATTTGTGTTTGTTTCAGGAAAACAAAGAACGCTTGTTGCTGATTGATTTTTAAGACTAGCTATTTATATATTTTTATCTTTCTGCTTTGTATTGGCAGGGTAAAAAGCTTGAACATGCCTCGTAGCCCAACATCAAGCGAAGATGAAATGGCACAGAGCTATTCCGACTATTCTGTTGAGTCTGAATCTGACAGTTCCAAAGAAGAAACTATTTATGACACAATTAGAGCAACTGCAGAAAAGCCAAGCAGCAGAATGGATGACAGTCAGAGCAACACTCTGGTGATTCGGATTATAATACCTGATCTACAGCAAACGGTAAGGGATATTACATTATCATTTAAAAGAAGTTTAGAAAGATTAACTTTGCTGGTTTCAGTCCACAGTAAGTCTGTTTTGTTTTCTTACAACTAAGTCAAAATGTATGCCCTGTTTGCTTTTGTATCCATTTTTTTTTACCCCACTGGTGTGTCCAACTGATTGCCTAAACTAAAGGCATCATCCCAAGCAAGAGAATGTATTTAGCATATTAACTTGATGTAAGCTGTGAAGCGAAATACTTGTCTGATCTGCATTCAGAGACATTTGACTGAGTAGAATAAGGAGAATTTCGAATCTAAAAAGCTTATCAGAATATATCATATGCACTCTAGGAAAGCCTCATACATAAGTAACTCTACTGTCTTCTTGTTTCTCTCTTTATGAGATAGTTTGTGATTGGCTCTACAGGAATTCACCATTCTCTCTCTTTTTAGTCACCCCTGTATATCCTCTTCCTATGAAATGATACCCTTGTTAGATAGCTATGATGTTTAGAATGTAAAAATGAGGAAAGAAACATAAAAATAGATCTTTTCTTCCTGTTATGCTGCTATGCCTTCACTACACGCTTCTATTTCTCAGTCTTCCCCCCAGAGAAATCAGTACCCTTGGTCTGGAAGAAGAAAGTGTGGTGTTGTACCATTCCACAGGTTTTACAGTGATGTGAAATCATTGTGTTATTTTTTCCCACCTCCTCACCAGTTACAATAGAAATGTATCAGAAATTATAGGATTAGCCTTTTCTGTTTTTCTAAAATGAATCTTTTAAGATTCATTTTAAATATTCTAAACCTATAGCTATGTCTCACAATCCAAAGTCAAATGGATGAAAATAGAAAGGCTTATTGTACCATGTCTTACAGATAGAGACATTAAACAGACTTTCAATTTGTTTAAAAATGTACAAATGATTTGATAATAAAAATGTTTTTTGTTTTTTAATTAAAAAATGTATCTAGGATGTTCCTTACATATCAGAAGTCTACAATCTAGAATCCACTTTGTAGTGAGGAACTATAAAATTGTTTCTTTCATGGCAGAATGTGTGAAATGCAGGACCTGAAATGTTAGAAAAAAGAAGCTGGACAAGCTTGCTGTTGTAATTTGTAATGGTCCTCCTAAGTGCTGCAATAGGAATAGCAATTGCATTCTGGAGAAGGTCACTGGGAATTACTTGCTGATTCTATCTAGAACCACAGCTTGTCTATGTTTTGATTAATTAGCTAAATTATCCTGAGCCGCTGTCTGAATTTTCAGCTGATGGTATGCATCAGACTTTCTTCATTTCAAAGGTGATTATAAAACCACCATTCTTTTGGGTGTGTCTGTTACATGCATCACTCCATGATGACATTTAACTTCTACATCATACTGTGCTGCCATGCAAGATCTATCTCAGATGAAATTATTCCTTTCTTTTTAATTAAGTTCATTTTTGGAATGATAGAGATGGCCTGTCTACAGGCTGATAGGAAAGAACTGGTTTGACAGTATAGCCTCAGGTGTGGTTGTAGAGCTGCTTTTTTTTTTTTTTTAAACTCAGTGTACACAGTGCAGAAGAAGCTCAGAGAAGTCTGTGCTGGAGCTGAGATCATTCTCTCTTCAATTCTTGTATTTAAAATTTCTAGTTAAGTCTTGAACCTCTTTCTGCTGAAATTGTATTTCCACTCTATTAGTTTAAATAGCGTGAGATTAAACTCTGTGAAAAGAAGGTGGTGTGGGAGCTGAGCTGGGCAGGTAGGCTTTTGAGGGAAGAGCAGCACTGTGGCTGCTGGGATTCACCCATAGGATCTTTGGTAAATCTTGGCTGACGCACTTATCATCTTGGATCTTTCATTTCAGTGCCATAGAAATATTGAAATCTACTACTGTACATAGTATACTTTTAAAAAGGTTTTTACCTGTAATGAAGTCTTCTGTCAATGTTTCTACCAGTCTGCTATATATTTTACAACGAGTAGATCCAAAATAGATAGAAAAATTGCATTTATTTTACTTGCTAGCCTCTCTCTGATGTTAAAAACAAAGTAATGTGAGCTTCCTGAAGCCCTCTCATTTCATCACTGTTTCTTAGACCAATAATACTTTGCTTATTGGCACTATCGAAACTATTATTTTGTTAAAAATTAATTTTGTGCAGGAAATGAAATAAAAAGTATTTTAGGTTTCCTTCTTCATTTGTTCATTTTTATTGCTTTTCTTTTCAGTATTTTTTTTCCTTTTCAATAAAGTCTTAATTAAAAATAACTCAACTGTTTTAAACAGTCCTGTAGCAGATGACCTATTTCTGATTTTATTTGTAAGCCCACAAATTCTTGTGCAATAAAGTGAAATCTGGATTCAGTTTTACAAAATGATAGCTTAAATGCAGTATAACATAACTTGCAAAAGGTCACAGTTCATTAAAATCATCAACCATTGCGTATGATAATTATTTGATATTCTCATCTGAAACTTTGAAGATGCTGTAAACCTGGCCACACTCTTATGAAGACTTATTTTTCAGTTATTGTATCAATTATTTTTTGTCTTCTCAGTTCTGATGATAATCCATAGTGTTGAAACAATACATCATAGAAAGAGTAATTTCTTACTGCTTTTATTCATCTGTATTCAAGAAAGTATTATCCATAGCACAAGGGCATGGAGAGTGTTTAAATGAGTGATGGAGTGATGGAATGATTTCCTGAATCACACTAATATCATTGAGGGAATGGAGCTCACAGAAAACTTTCCATAAATGCATAGGAGAGCAGACAAACAAGCTCTATCTTGTGGCATTTAACTTCCTGATTTAATAAGCCAGAAGGTACTAGATCCTTCGTGGATCTAGTGTAATCTTTTGAGCAGCTGCTTATTTGTAGTGCATCCAACACAGAGGGCTCTGACTTGCTAATCTGATGGGAATTGCAGTAACTGACTTTTTCTCCTCTCCTACCCATGGTGGCCTCTCTCTGCTAGTGCAGAGGATACAGATAAGCAAGTCCGAATCTCTTGGGCTTGAAATTAATCCCAACCTCCTACCTCATGCCCAAAGGCAATACGCATTTTTAGTGTTGAATGTCAATTGGACATGGAAAGCTAGTGAGCTGATGGCCCTGTGCTTTCCTTTTAGAGAGATGGCATCCTTTCCCCTTTCCCCTTTCCCCTTTCCCCTTTCCCCTTTCCCCTTTCCCCTTTCCCCTTTCCCCTTTCCCCTTTCCCCTTTCCCCTTTCCCCTTTCCCCTTTCCCCTTTCCCCTTTCCCCTTTTCCCCTTTTCCCCTTTTCCCCTTTTCCCCTTTTCCCCTTTCCCCTTTTCCCCTTTCCCTTCCCCTTCCTTTTTAGATATTCAATGCTATTTGCATTTTCCTCTTTTTGTTTGTCAAGTCTTTAATACTGACATCTTCTATCCAAAGGAATAACTTCTATTTTGGTAGTCTGACAATCACAGTTTGGAAACCGTGTATAAAACTTTTGTCAGTATTCCTCTGACACAGAACTGTTCTATATGATTGACATCCTCATGAGTCTGAAGAAAAAAAATTGGTGGTTGATTGACTTAGAATGCATAAATGTTATTCCTCTGAGATTCTGTATCATGAACATTACTCACAACAAATAAATACATTCCCTTTAGGGAATGGGTGAGCTATGTTTCCTTTGCTTCCAGTCCTTACGCTCTGTGACTTCCTCTCACCAGCACTGAGAGTATGAGATTATAATTGACTGTATCTCTCATGATCTGAAGAGCTCTAATATTACAAACACAGTTCTCACATTTCAGCAGCCAATGATGACATGCCGTCTTGCTTTGGATTTTTAGTGGTCCAGTGTGATTTTGTAGGTTTTTAGTCACTGAGGGTTTTTCATTCCTCCCTTCCTCCCTTCCTCCCTTCCTCCCTTCCTCCCTTCCTCCCTTCCTCCCTTCCTCCCTTCCTCCCTTCCTCCCTTCCTCCCTTCCTCCCTTCCTCCCTTCCTCCCTTCCTCCCTTCCTCCCTTCCTCCCTTCCTCCCTTCCTCCCTTCCTCCCTTCCTCCCTTCCTCCCTTCCTCCCTTCCTCCCTTCCTCCCTTCCCTTTTCTATTTTAATTTTAATAGTGTAAGTAGCCAGGCTTCAAGGCAAACTAAGACATTTTGTCTGGTCTTGGAATGCAACAGAAAGTTGGTATGAATAAATCCCACCTGTCTATCATGTTGAAGTATCTGTTTCATATGTATTTCTGACGTTCTTTGCTGTTGCACTTTCACATTTTCTGTGTTTTTTAATTATTAAGTCATAAAAGTATCCTCCCAGAAAAATGTCTGGCTTTTTTTTTTTTACTCAGCTGCTGTCTGATTTTCTCATGGTCACTCCAGTTGCAGGGTTGTGCTGAACAGGAGGGTAGTCTCTTCCATTGCCTTGTGTTGCACTGCACTGCTGATCTGAATATGAAGGAAGAAAGGATTTATGTCAGATAGGCCAACAACTCTATTAACCCAGTATGATCTTAAAGCCATTCAGAACAAAAGTCAGGCTTGAATTCTGCCATGAAATTAAACGTTGTTACTAGGCTTTATAAATTCTTCTGTTTTTAAACAGACTGATGCAAGAGAAAAGTAATTTAGGGTCTTGGTGTCTTTTGAGCTTCATGTCCTTTTGAACCATAGCTTGTGTTTCTGTAAAACTTCAAGAACCATTGGTATGTTTCAGTCCAGTGAATGGAAAACAGCTGAACTGTCTGCTGAACTGTTTGGTCTCCTCTAGCAGACAATAAATCCCAGTGTACTGACACCAGATTTCATGATATCTCATTATTGACAATGCATGTTGTTGCACTATTGATAGTAGTTTTCTGTACGGATTTTGAACTCATTCCAAGTCAAGTACTGATTAGCTGTTTATGTTAAAAAGACAAAGAATCTCATCCTCTTATGAACATACCTTTGTTGGCTTCACTTGCAGAACTGTTTGTAATGCATGAATTAGTAAAGATTAGTAAGTATATATGTGGAGGTTTGATGTGCTTGTGGATCCTTCAGTCTGACACCCTGCTGATCTGCTTCGCCTGACCCCCTCTGCAGAAACCTGCACCAGGTGATCTGCAGCCCTAAGTGGCTGTGGACATCTGCTCTTGACATTCTAGTGCTGTCCGCTTCCACTGCTGGCAGCCTTTGCATGTTTCTACAGAAGAGTTGGGAATCTTATTAGTGTACTAAAGCATACTAATTTCTTTACTCCAAAGAAGATTATTTTCTTTAGAAAGATTCAGATGTCTGTTTTGAGTTGTTGTTTGTTTGTTTCACTTTTAGTCTGATTTATGCCCCAGAATGCATTATCTTAAATTCTGTTTAGCTGTGTCTGTCTCTGGCTATAAGGCTGACATTTCTATTTTATGGAAATCCTGTAATTTCCAACGAATATTGATATTTTTGTTTTGCTAAAATCAGGCCCTGCAGCCCTAGTAAGTAGCTGAAAATCTTGGGCAAAGATGATAATACAATTTCAGTAATCTTTAACATTTATAAAAATAAGAGCACTTTTGAATTGGTAGATAGGCTAGGACTGTGAGTAAATGAATCTGTGAAGTTATTAGTTTTGAAGTATTTTCATATTTATTCTGCTATTGAGGTCTCTATAAGATATCATACTCACTGTGGTAGAAATGTAATGGTGATATATGCATCAGATAACTCATTTTAAAGCAAGCCTTTGAGCTACTGCACAAGAAGAATTTTTCTGTGATGTTTCAGCCCAATGCAGGTGGTTAAACTCTTATTGCCTTTCCACACGCATCAGATGAATGTGGCGATATCAAATGTGTAAAAAGGGAAGCATATAAGTAGATAAATATTGTGTGTTACTGATGTAGTGTGCTTAAGTCCTGTAGAATTATTTTCCTTTGAAGTATGTTCTGAGGAAATATGAAATTAGTTATAATTTTGCCAGTTTAACATATCTTTGAGAATTAGAAATATCCACCATCATCTGCTATGCTTGCAGATGATCAAGAGTGGATAGACCACAACAGATTAAATGAAACATTGAATAATCAAGGTGTATTTAAATAAGAAATAATAATTAAACTGCAATTGCAAATTAAAATCAAAGCAGTGTAATGCCACTTCAAGACAGGTCATATCTTCCTTCTGCTATCCTTTTAATCCTTCATATTCCCTTGTAAAAACAACAACAACAAAATACAACACTTTTCAGGCAACACCTTGAAAATTAAGAAAAGATATATGTAGCAGAATGAATGCTGTTTTCTAGCCAACTTTATTTATGACAAAATTTGATATTTTATTTGATTACATTTTTATCATAGAATTGTAATTATGTTGAAATTTATTTAAGAACATATTAAATTATATTTAAGAAAGTAAAGGATTAAAGCTATCAGTTATTTCTTAGGTCAAAGTATCTCCTGAGCACATGGTAAGCTGTAAACCAATAAAATAAGTTTAACACAACTATATTAAAAGCATGGGAGGTATCTATAATTACTTAATGACAATAAAATAAAGGCAGGCAGGAAAGCATATCTCAGAGTAAAAGCTGTCAACAGCTGTGGAGTGGAAGGGGTGATGTCAGCAGAGTAGGGGGTTTGTTTCTGGGGATTCACTTGCCACAGATTCTGCTTGTGTGCTCTGGAGTTGCCAGCTGCTAGTCCCTTCTCCATTATTTTATCACTCTCCCATCACACACCCCAAAATTCTCTGATGTCAGTACTTGAGCCTTGTCTGAAAAACTGCTGGGAAAGACAAACCCAGTGGTAATTTTTAATAATTCATGACCGGCCGCAGTGGAGCTGGACAGGACCCAATTCTGCTGTGCCTGTCTTGCTCACTTCGTCATGCCACTGCAAGATGCTATCACAGCAGCCTCAACGGCACTGCCAGCCAGCAATGACAAACAGAGGCCATTGCAGTGTCAGTCCTTATGTCTGAGGATTAATTCACAGAAGCACAGCCAACTCCTCTGCTTTGTCTAGTCCTCTGCTGTGATTAAATGAGTGCACAAGGAGGGCTGGTTGACTACAGTGTCTACTCAGTTAAAAACAGTTGTGAATTCAAAGTCTTCTGGCTCCTGCTTGGTGCTTTACAGTGTTGAAAATTTTTGCCACGTACTATCGAAATGGCCAAGAAGACACCGTAAGCATATAAAGTAATTGTGGCTTATGCATTTGCTAATAAAAATTCAGGATTGAAACACTCACATGAATTTGTTAGTTGATTTGTGTTCATGGGATCAGAGGTGATATTTGGATGTATGCTGAGTTTGCCAGGATAAATAAGTTTAGTTGAAGAAGACAAACTGCAACCATTTTCTACGGATGGCCTCAGGACTTCTAAAGGATGCCAGCAGACACTGCTGAGTTGAGCAGTGCAGAAGCAACAATGAGGTTAAAATATTTTTGGCAGCTCATACTGGTGAATTTGATTTCATTTAAGATCAAATTACTAAACAAATTCAAACACAGCATTGCTCACTGGTTGAGGGTAGGGATTGTCCTGCTGTACTCTGCACTTGGTGTGGCCTCACCTTAAGCACTGTGTGAAATTTTGTGCATCTTAACATAAGAAGGGAATCAAACTGTTAGTGAGCATCTGAAGGAGGGCTACGAAGATTGAGAAGGGTCTGGATGGCAAGAGGTATGAGGAGCAGCTGAGATCCCTTGGTCTGCTCAGCCCAGAGCAGTGGAAGTTGATGGGAGGCCTCATAGTGATCTGCAGCTCCTCACAGGGAGTGGAGGTCAGCACCGAGTTCTGTTCTCTGGTGTCGGCAGTATGGAGTTGTGTCAGGGGAGGATCATGTAGGGTATTAGGAAAAGGCTCTTCATCAGAGGTGGTGGACATGGCTCCAAGCCTGATGGAGTTCAAGGAGCATTTTGACAGCATCCTCAGACATAGGGTTTGGGTGGTCCTCTGTGAAGCCAGGAGCTGGACTCGATGATCCTTGTGCGTTCCTTTCAACATCCTTCAGGATGTTCTATGAAATAGTTAAACTTCTTAAACTCTGAAATTTTATACTGCTCACTGGTAAAGAAGATGCAAAGGTTTCTGAGTTTTTCAAGTCCTCTGCTGCCTCACATCAGATAGTTCCTCTCATAAGCTTATCTGAAGACAAACTTATCCTGACTACCATTTTTCTGTAAAACCTGCAGATCAGACTGGTCATCACAACAGCCTACAATCAAGTGGGTGGTTAAACATGTTGTAACATCCCTTCTTTCATTTGGCCTTTCTAACCAAAAGTTTGCTATGAAGGCATCTTTTCTTTGAAGAAGAACTTGGTCAATGAAGTTTATGGAGTGACTTGAGATGTCCTGGGTTTTCACAGAGCATGTGTACTAGTTGTTATAGAAGAATGAGTGTCTGAAATATAATTCTATTGATGTTGATTTTGTCATGGCACATACAGATTTAGATAAACAACACTTGTAAATTTTATAGTATAAGATATTGTTTGAATGTTTTGTCATAATTCAGATTTTTTCTCTCATTTCGCTTTGCAGAAATGCATTAGATTTAACCCAGAAGCTTCAGTGTGGGTTGCAAAGCAACGAATTTTGTGCACTTTGAATCAGAGCTTGAAAGATGTCCTGAATTATGGACTGTTCCAGCCAGCAAGCAATGGTAGAGATGGAAAGTTCTTGGATGAGGAACGACTTCTCAGGGAATACCCACAGCCGGTGAATAAAGGAGTTCCTTCCCTAGAGGTATTTTTAGATGGAAAATCTGAAATAATGTTGTATTGCTCTGATACAGATTATACTGTAAAGTATATTTGAGATTTCTGCGTGCACCTGAATTGCATTTGGGAAACAGCAATCAGCAAGTATGAATTCGAACTCTTTATCTCAGAAGTGCTAGTGTTTGCTTGCTGGTGGAGTTATTCTACATGTCACCCCCAGAGTCTGCAAAGAATCAGACCCTTGGGGAGTTTTGATTTGGGCACTTTTGTCTCCTGAGGACACAGGAGATGTGTTTTAGGAGAGTAGTCTGTGATTTAAGAAAGAATTGTAAGGTTCTGGATTAAGATTTTGGGTATGTGATTAGGTTTACTCGAGTAGGGTCACAGTTGCTTAATAATAGCCATTTGTCTCCTGCCAAAGGAGGGTCTTTCTGTCAGGAAGCTAGGCACAAAACTAGCATTTAATTAATGTTAGTGTTGATTGTATGATGGTACATCATCCAGTAATAAAAGTAGTTAATAAACTTTCCCCAATATGACACAAATGAAAGAAAAAAGAACCAGAGTCCAGAGAGAGTTTTGAGTCCTGTATTGTCCAGCAGTTTATTTTCAGAAAGTTGATCTCTGATGTTCACATTATAGCCATAAGCAAAATAAATAACTGCATTATTTTCTCTGCCATGTTTGTTGCAGAGTTTTGTTTAATAAGCATTCAGTTGGTAAAATTATTCTCACAGCAGCGAAAGGGTTGCAATGTGCGGGTTAAAAGTGGGCTCTTATAGAATCTGGTATTAAAGCTTCCTACAGTGTAGTCTTGTTGTCCAGCAAATGTGCTGCATTCTTTGAACTGTGTATATTATGATGAGATAATAACAAATTATAGCTATGTAAACCCCATGATTTTGGCCACAGACGTTTCCATGCTAGCCAAAGGGTAACAAACTGCACACAGAAACTGAATTTCAGACAAAAGAGACAATCGTGTGAACCTCACCCACAGAACCAGTCCCATTAAACATCAGGAGAACTGTTCCCGTGTTCTGCCCATGTTGATTTTACAGGAGTTGTTTCTGAAAATTTAAATTTTAGAAGTGCTAAGCTGATATTTTGAAGTGTGTATTTTTTTTATTTAACATGACTCTTTAGGCCTTCTTTCTGTCTGAGACCATAAATAAAAGTGCAGAGATGCCCTTAGGAGTAAGTGCCTTTCACTGTAATTCTTGCTTATTTATGTAGATTCTGGAGACTGATCTCATTTCCCATATAATTCCACTCATCTCAGTACATTTATACAAGATGGACATTTTGCTTACATGAACTGTACAACTATAACAACACATTTTTTATGCATAGGGCTGATTGTACGTAAATATTCAAAATAAAATAGTAGGTCTTTTTTATGAATATTACTTAAATCTACATCACTTTGGATAATCTTTCTGGTAAAGTCAGAAATGTTTTTATTGCTAGTTTTTAAGCAAAATATGACATTTTAAATTTTTCTGTATTTGTTTGTTGTTTCTTCCCTCTCAGTTTCGATACAAGAAAAGAGTGTACAAACAGTTCAATCTTGATGAAAAACAGCTGGCCAAACTTCATACAAAGGTATGCCCAGTTTACTGGGGAAGTTAGTAAATGTCTACTCAGAAAACTAATGTGTCTGAGAAACTGGAAATAAGTAGTTCATTACCACCTGAGTGAATTGCAGAACAACAAGCAACATGTGTTTCCCACACTGACAGGGATGTGAATTGTGATCTGTGAATTTTGCTCATAGAAAAATACCTGTGTTTGACTCTTACACAGGCGTACAAGTAATATCTAATGAACATTACTACACAAATACAGTGTGTTTTTAGCATGCTGCAAAAATGTGATCTATGTCTTCAGACTCATTTGCTGGTCCGAACAGTAATGATTACCTTACCAATCTAATTTCTTACTAAATTAATATTTCATTCATTTTTTGTTGAAACTATCAACAACTGAATCTTATTACATTTGATTCCTGAACTTTACGAACTGTAGGATGTATTATCATGGTAAAAATTTGGGTTCTTCAAGAGTGTGAATTAGTTCAATGATGTCAATATATGTATAGTGACAAAATATCTCACTTTAAGTCAAAATTTTCCTTTCCAATTAGAGGATGATTCATTTGTCACTCTTTATTTCAGGCTAACTTGAGAAAATTTATGGATCATGTCCATCATCTCTCAGTGGAAAAAATCACAAAAATGTTGGACCGAGGACTGGACCCCAACTATCATGACCTAGAAAGTGGAGGTTAGAACAATAAAAGTAGCAGCATAACATAGTACCATGGGTTTGCTCAGCCTAAACTGATTAACAGGTTCAATCTCATGCATTCTATCTGTTGCCTTTGCATCTTTAGCCTAAAGGTATCTTTATGGTTTTGCTGGCCAAGGGAAGAAAATGATCATTCATGATTTTCTTTGATCAATACTTTTAACTTAATATTTTACAAGATTTTAAAGAAAATGCTCATTATTTTATAAATCTGATCATTTCTTTTTCATGTGTATATTATTCTCTTTCTCAGAAACACCACTAACTTTGGCAGTTCAACTTGACAATACAGTAGAAGTGATAAAAGCTCTGAAAAATGGAGGAGCACATTTAGACTTCAGAGCCAAAGATGGAATGACAGCTCTGCACAAAGCAGCTAGAGCCAAAAACCAAGTAACCCTCAAGGTAGATGCTTTCAGTAGCAAATTATACTACATTATAGTAGTATTTTAAAGCATTACTTTATGCAGAAAAATATATAAAGGAGAATGCTTTCAGTTAATTACTGTATCATCCTCAATGGATCCATTAAGTTGTGTTTGTTCTAGTGCATTATAGGCTTTCAAATCTTATGATTTGCTTTCAATAAAGGGTCTTTTTACTTTTGATTCTTGGATAGGAAAAAAAGTAGTGAAATGTAAACTTTTTTCACTGACTGATAGATTGGGACAGATATGCTTGACGAAATAGTGATAGTGTTATTACTGCTTATCTCTTGGGAAGCAAATGCCAGTGACATGGATTATACATTGTATCTTTACAGTCTTTTCAGTTTTCTTTTATATTTTAACAGATATTCTGAAATCGCCTTGATAAACTAGATTCAATCTTATAGCATTTGATTATTTCCTTTTGACAGATATTCAAATTACGTGATATTTTTGATAAAGTATTCTGTAAATGAAGAAGTAAATGTTTTTCAAAGGTGATGAAGCATTTTCAGAATGCGAGTTCTGAAATTTATGTAATATGGAAACTGTACATTGTCATTCATCCTTACCTTGTTATCCCTGAAGATTCCTTTAGGTTCTACTTCTTTTGAGGTCATTCCTCGCTTAACTTACTCTTTGTCACAGCCTATTATTTCAGCTTTTAAATAAATAAGCTATAAGTAGACATAACAAATATCACCTTCTGATTTCTTTTTCAGGGAGAAAAGCCTCTTTTCACTTATAAGTCCCTTCAAAAAGCAGTTTTCACTGTTTCTGTTTGTTTTCAGACTCTTTTAGAGCTTGGAGCGTCTCCTAACTACAAAGACAGCTGTGGCCTGACACCGCTGTACCACACTGCTGTTGTGGGGGGGGATCCTTACTGCTGTGAACTGCTTCTTCATGAACACGCTACAGTTAGCTGCAAAGATGAAAACGGATGGCAAGAAATTCATCAGGTAGGGAAGATTACTTTTTGTTTAGAGTTCAAATTGTACTGGGAAATGTACTCTTCCTGTACATTCTATGTGCAGAAACATACTGTATACATTCTGTGTCTAAACACTGTTTTGAATACCATTTGTATACGTTCAGCCCTTGCACATTCAAGTATGGAATTATTGATTATTGCTTTGCATCCTGCTTTTGCAAATGCTTACTGCAGATATGTTGCAGAAATTTCTGCCGGCTGCTAGTGATATTTATCCAAAGGACACTTGAATATGTGAGTGTCTTAGAGACACTCTAGTTAAAAAAAAGAAATAAAAGGAAAAAGAAAATGTAAATTGATCTTTTGTTAGCAACTAGATGCTAATTTCCCTGGTAAAACTTCTTGTCTGTTAGACATACTTTCTTCTTTCTCTTTGAACTTTACAGGGAAGATTTAGATTCAGGATTCTGCTGCTAGAATCATGCAGTATGTTGTATTGCAGGTAGTTGAATCCTCGCAAACTCATAATCTGAGTTCAGTTTTAACTCCTTGCATATATGGAAACTGAGATTCTAATTGTTTTTCTTCTGCTGTTTGTACATGGTGTTCCTTGTCTTTTCTTATAAATTCCATGGGTGAATAAAAATGGGAATATGCTCTATGAAAACAAACAAACAAAAAAACCCTCCAAAACTCCTTACATTCCTACTTAGGTTATCTAGGCTCAGTTTCTTTTCTATATAAAGTTTATTTAGTACACAGCTATGTTTCTTCTTTTCTTTGAAAGAAATGGAATATGGTTTTGTTACCTTGTTTTGGGATAGAAACTGGAAAAAAGTTTTTTTTAGTATGTACGCGTATTTAAATCTGGATTGTTTGGATCCATCTCTAGTAAGAAGTAAAAAGAATTAATGCATTGCCATCATTTCTGAGCCTGTGAAGGAAATGGATTGTATAGATTGAAGTATGTAGGTTGGTCCGAAAGTAATGCCTCCTATTTATTTCCATGGAAACTACAGCAGTTATAGAGAGACCAAAAGCACTATTTGATAGAGCAAATTCTCATCTGCAAAACACTATTTTTCAATTCAGTAATCACCAATTCATGCAGATGTGCTGATCAAGATACTCTTTATTTCATGATGTGACAATTGTGCACAACCATCCAGAATGTGGCTTGTCTTTCATGTCACAGTCACCACTGCTGAAACACACACTACCCATCACCTCACTGTGCTCACATACACTAGTCTCCATAAGCATTCAGCAAGCATCGATGAACATCAGTGGGTGCCATTATTTCCACATGGAGGAATTCAATTGCACACCTTTGTTTCTTATGCATGCCCATGTTGGATGCCATTTTGTCGGACTGCCCCTCTGCTGCCATCTGTTGCACAGCAACAAAATGGAATGGAATATTGGTGGGAAGATTCAACCTCTACTGCCATACCACCAGTATCTGCTTCTGATGCTGTCAGCCAACATCATAATAAAAGAGAAGGCATTACTTATGGAGCAGCCATTCTCCAAGCATTTCTCAGTGAATTAAGGAAGACAATGATATGATACAATCACATATGTTGTCTGCATGAAGAAGGCAAAGTTATTTTGCATGGCAAAGAAATACTTCTTAGCGAGTGTGTTTTTAATTTTGTCAGAAAATCTGCAGAAAATTAGCCTCCAAGTTGCCCTTGTAGTAATGACAAAAAGGTAAAGTGTTCTGCTGTGCAGTAATAGGAGTAAACTAAGCATCCTCTTGATATACTCATCCCTTTGTTGATTATAACAGGGAGCCCTGATTAACAGTTTGGACAGTTCACCTAACACGTATCCCCCTGACAATGGAAATGCGTTTCCCTTGTATTTGTTGCCTTCCAGAGCTCCCAAAAAGCTGAGAAAACATTTCTGTCAGTTTGGCAAACAGAGAAAGAAGATCAAATCCTGCTCTAAGAAGGAAGCAAAGTAAGGGAAGAGTCTGGCTTTAGTCCAGCTTGTTGTATGAAGAATACACCTCTGCATTCATATCTAGATGTTGACTGACTTTCAGAAATTGGACAGAGCTGATAACTAAATATGGCTTATTGTACATTTGGTCTGATGTCCCCTGCACTCAGAAACACAGCTTTGATTTGGTTCTGTTTCTCCCTTTTGCACAGTTTCAGTTGCTTGCTTTCTGTTGCTCAACCTTAAACCTTTCTGTTCGAACATCAGCTGACATGATTTTGGCAAATAATGTGTAAATAAATAAACTATTTAATAAAATGCTGGGGAATTTTGTTTCTATATGATGAAATTTGAAATTAGAGGATGATGTGGTGGTTAATGTATTAGCCTGGGATTTGGGAAATCCGTTTCACTCCCAGATGTGTCACATTTAATCTTGTGTTCAGCAGTACACTTAATTCTTCTGATTCAAATTGCAAGATGTGCAGGTGATATAATCCCCAGTGAAGTCAGTGTAATTAGGTACCTACAGCAGAGTATTGTATATAAGCACCTCTCAGCTTAGATTCTGTGTTATTGTATAGGAAAAATACTGATTTGAGACAATGTCAAGGTAAAAAATATTATGAGCTTTAAGATGCTCAGTTAGTGCTCTATAGAGAAGAAGGGAGGCAAGAACATGAGGCTGATGAATGGAATGAATGTGATTTTTCTCAAATTTCTTTGCTAATCAGGGAAGTTTAAAACTTTAGTGGAGTCTCTTTCTTTATCAGTTTATTTCCAGCTATTCAAGGTCTAATGTTTTATCTCTGTGACTGAAAATAACATTTGACAGTGTTAGAAGTTAAGTGGCAAAACACTTGAAAGGAACACTTTTTAGGATCTTGTGTACACGGTGCATCTGCTGACATCACAGAATCTGAAAATGTTTTTTTGAACTACTTTGACCGTATTTTCCCAAACCTTGAGCAGAATTTGAAAATCTGATCGTCTTTAGTGCCATCTAGTGGACAACTGCCCAAAGATTTGCGGGACAAAAATCTACTTTCAGACAACTGTCAAACATGATGAGCATAATAAGAATATTGGTTCCGTTTATGTACCCTATCTAAGCACTTTACTGATAAGTATCTAAGTACTTTACTGATAAGTATCTATGTATTTTACTGATAGGTTACTGTTAAGGATATGCTTAAACTTTTGCACAGATTTGGTGTACCTGAAATGCAGATAACTCAGTTCACAGATGTATATAGATCTGAGTCCTGTCGTGCAGTCCAGGGGTAGTTTTGAAAGTTCGGTCCCAAGTAAAGTAGTGTCTTCTCTGATAAAAAGACACTGACCTGGAATGGTTAACTGATGCAACTATATTATATAATATAATATAGTATAATAATGGAGACATTAACACATCTCTTAATAGGCTTGCCGATACGGACATGTCCAACACCTGGAGCACCTCCTCTTCTATGGTGCCGACATGTGTGCGCAGAACGCATCGGGAAACACAGCACTGCACATCTGTGCTCTTTACAACCAGGTGAGCAGGCACCCACCTTCCCTGCTTTTGAACAGCGGTCCTAGAAACTAGGAAATACATAATTAAGCACCATTGTATTCTATTATCATTTTATTCACTAATTACATATGAAGGCTGCTCATCTATGGTAGCAGGATTATACCTATCCACTGGAAAAGCTGTTAACACCACGTATTACTGAACTATGTTTTCTAATATCACATCCGAGTACTTGTTTCCTCTTCAGGACTTATTGATGTTTTCTGGAATTTAAATTAGAATTAAATAAGAAATACTTAGAAAATACTGTGGAGATATATCTCTAGATTGTACAGAAGATATCTAATTCCTTGCTGTTTACAGCTTGTATAGTCATTTGCAAATAAAAGAACCATTTTGATTTGATAGCATTCAACATGCTTTACATGTATGGTGGAGAGGAAATGAGTTTTACAACTGTGTTAAAATACAGCATGTACAATGTTGCATTGAATTAAAAAAACACAAGTCATGAGATGTGACTCTAACTAACAAAACAGCTGTTAAAGCATCTGCTTCCTAATTAATTACCATCTTGCCTTTTCTGAAGCCTTATCAAAGCAGATTCTTCAAGTATGTCTAAAATAACCTGGACAGTTTTAAAAATAGGTTTTGGAGAATAATTTGACAATTTTCAAGTCTGCTGGCTTGATGTGTGTGTCATAATTGAAATAAACTCATAGAGTCCTGGTGTACAAATCTTCTTCATTAATGCTGATTATTGTTTGAAGTATGCAGCATATCAGTGGGTAATGTGCCACTATGGGTTTGCTTGTTGCTCAGTCTGCAAGCTTTAACAGGCCATTAAGTATCCAGAGTAACTAGGTTAAGGTTAGCACGTTTTCTTCACTTCTGTAGTCACTCTAAGGTTCTGCAAGTTAACACTTTTCAGGTTTTCTATCCAGAAAAGTAAAATTCACATTCTCAGCAAAAATTTTACTTGTAAGCTTCCCATCAGGAACTTAATACACAACTAACTATTAGCTCTTCTGCTTAGTATTTTAAAAATATATTTTCAAACTTCATTTATTTCATTTTTCCCAAGTAAGAATTTTGAAGTTTGGATCATAGTGCACATATAAACTTAAAAACGTGAATTCATCTCTCCCTCATATTTTAAAAAAAATTATATTATTTTAACAACTTATTGCAGTATTTCAGTAGCCATAGCTGTTTACAAGACCACACACTTTTAGCAAAGGTTATACAGTATGAAAATTGAAATTTTTCGTATACAGATGTGTTCTTTTGACCTCGGTGGAAAAAATGATTCTGTGGAACACTTAGAGGCCCTCACTGAAATTTCATCTGCAAATCATGGGTATTTTTGAAGCCAGTTAAATTTGGCTCTGAGATTGGATTTTTTACTACAGTGTAATGATTTTCTTTCCTTAATTAAGAATGTGTAAAAATAAACATTTTTTTCTCTAGGTGCTATGAAACGTAACCTGCTTTAATGTTTTCAGTGTCCTTTTTATTTGAAAGTTGCTGTTAAGTAATGTGGATGGAAGGAACTGTGACCTTTTTTGGCTGAAGAGGATAGGAACAGCAAAATTCTTTTTTCCTTTTGATTCCTGTAGATGGAGTCATTACCCATTGAATTTTTCTCTTCCAGCTTTCCCTACAGAATTTTCTCATGATTTCAGCAATTCTGTTTTCCTAAATTCCAGCTAAATGTTCACCTGAATACATTCTTGCTTTTTAAAGTTTTTTTTTTTAAATATTTACTATATAGAGCACAGAAAAAATAGTAAAAAATATGAGATTTTACATATTTATCTAAGTATTTTTATGTTTAGAGTTACAGATAATACACCTTAAGTACAGATATCAGTGCAAGCAAATGAGACTGTTAATTATACAGTAGAAATACTTGTGATGAGAAAACAAAAATGTTGTGAAATGTGACCAGGTATGTATAACGTCCTAAGATCATAGTATCATGGAATGGTTTGGTTTGGAAGGGACTTTTAAGATTGTCTAGTTCTAGCCCCCTGCTATAGGCAGGGACATCTCCCTCTAGACCAGGTTGCCTGGCCTTGAATGCTTCCAGGGAGGGGACATCTGCAGCCTTGCTGGGCAGCCTGTGTCAGTGTCTCACCACCCTCAAAGTAAAGAATTTCTTTCTAATATCTAGTCTAAATCTACCTTCTTTAAAACCATTTCCCCTGTCCTATTGCTACATGCCCTTCAAAAAAGTCCCTCCCCAGCTTTCCTGGAGGTCCTCTTCAGGTACTGGAAGGCCACTGTAAGGTTCCCCCAGAGCTTCTCTTTTCCAGGCTGAAGAGTGCCAACTCTCTCAGCCTGTCCTTGTAGGGCAGGTGCTCCAGCCTTCTGATCATCTCTGTGGCCCTCCTCTGGACCTGCTCCAACAACTCCATGCCCTTCTTGTGTTGGGAACTGAACAGTACTCCAGGTAGGGTCTCACGAGAGCAGAGCACAGGGGCAGAATCACCTCCCTTGACCTGCTGGTCACACTTCTCTTGATGCAACCCAGGATACGATTAGCCTTTTTGGCTGCAAGCACACACTGCCAGCTCATATTGAAACTTTCATCAGCCAACACCCCCAAATACTTCTTCTCAGGGCAGCTTTGAAGCCATTCTCTGCCTAACCTGTATATGTGCTTTTGCTTGCCCTGACCCAGGTGCAGACCTGATGAAGGTAAACAGTAAAGATGACATAGAGGAAATACAGTCAGAAAGTCTAGCATTTGAAAAGCATGCTAGAAGGTTTCTGGCAGGTTACAATTGGTCATATTTTACAACAGGGTAGACTAGTGACTTCAGGGTGCTATTTATTAATTAAAAAAAAAGAAATGTTTTCAAAGGATTTCATTTGCAGATTTCTGCAGTTCAGAAGGATTTTATTCATGCATTTCTCTTTTCCTTACAAGAAAGATCACATTTGGTTTGCTCTATTAGCTATTAATAACTTTATAGGGAAGAGAGAGAAAGTAAGCCTCAAGACTCATTAGTATATTTGGATAGCCAGCCCAAATAATTCTGGGTAAAAAAAAATAAAAAAATACAACTCATACATTAAATGTTTAACACTCATAGCAGAAATGCTAAGTCACAGCTTGAACCAGTGATTGAGCATCTGGAAAGGCAGGGCCAACACAGGGGAGCTCAGTTGTATTCAGTGTGCCTGAGTGACCAGAAGGGGGTAAGGACAGGATCCACCCCTTCTCAGACCTCATTTGAGTGTTGGCAATGCTCCTTAAAGTAAGCAATTTCTTTCTTTCTTTCTTTTTTTTTTTTTTTTTTTTTCTGTGCCCTTGGCTCTTGAATTTGAGCAAATCCTCATTTGCTGTAGCTTTGTACCTTGGTTCTCTGCTGTTATTGCTGTGCTTTCCATTGTGTTACAGCGCTGAAATGAGTGAAAACCAAACCAAAATAACAAAAATGCCTCCCCTCCCTTCTCTTCCCTCCTTCTTCCCTCCCCCAAAAAAGCAACAAAACATCTGAAACAAGAAAAATAGGAGGAAACAAGGAAACAAGCACAAACCCAACCATAAAACAGAATAAGTCAATTGGATATGGTGCCAAAGAACTGGGATAAGTTTCAAGGACTGCTTTGTTTAATTTTTAGCAGTAGGGGAGTATGCCCTTCATCACAAGTACCTTACTGTTCCTTTAACAGTACTCTTTTCCCTACAAAATAGGCAAAATAGGCAAAAACTGCATGGGAGCCAATTTTGTTGTTAACAAATATGTTTTCTGGAAGATCTAATCTGTTAAGTATGAAATTTTCAAGTTTCTTAAAAAAAATTAATAAGATGTTTACAACTTTCATTTCTCTACTTTTTTTTAAATAAAAATTTGCAAGTTATTTCTGCTTAACACATTTCAAAGAATGTAAAACCCTGTCAAAAATACTAAAAATGCTACTTTAGTAACTTCATTTCTTAGACTTGTATATGTATTTGACGTTGCTTATCTAAGAAAATACATACCAAATGTATTTGATAGCATCAACCTCTCCAGGATTGCTATTAAGTAGTTTACTTTTCTACCATTTTCAGGAGAGCTGTGCCAGGGTGCTGCTATTCCGTGGAGCAAACAAGGAGATTAAGAATTACAACAGCCAGTCTCCATTTCAGGTAAAAAAACAAACAAACACACACACACAAAATAATGAAAATGAATGCCCTTTCTTCCTGCTGCACATCAATGTCTTTATTTTTTGTAAACATTGTTCACACAACAACACCAACCCACCCCAACAACAATGAAAAACCCCCAACTTCCCCAACTTACTTTTCGGTAATGTGGTTTGTGGATTCTTCTTTCCATGGATATGGTGCCAAAGAACTGGGATATGTTTCAAGGACAGGCTTGGGTTGAGTGCCCTATCAGTCGAATAGTCGTCTCTGTCTCTGCAAAGAAAGTCTTTCTCTGGATCAGTCAAAATTTGCTAGATGTTTTTTCATTATTGCTTATATTAAAGTACTTTCAGAAAGCTTAATTAAAAAACTAAATGGAAGAAAATTGTCCAAAAGTGTTGCCAGGTATGTCTGACAACCTGAAACCCTTATTTCTGAAGCAGCCTTAATTAGTCTGGTTTTCAGTAAAACATTCATAACACAAACTGGCATGTGAGAAATAGAGATGAAAGCTGCAATGTTATAAGAAAAAGTAGCAGAGAAAAATCTATTCTGCAGAAAAGGGTGCTTCTGGAAAAGTGATGGTATAGTTGCACTAAGCGGAACTGTCTTCTTTTGAAACATATAGGGACCATTTCTCAAAATCAAATATTCTTTAAACAATAAGAAATCCTGATTTACCTTTGCACACTCTGTCTCCCATTACATTTTGGTCCTTAATTCTTGGCTTAGAATAATAATAATAATAATAATTAAAAAAAAAACCCCACACACATGCACGCAAGTGCCAGAAGAAAGCCACCCACAAAATAAAACACTTTTTCTCTCATTCTTTGACAAATGAAATTGATGGAATATTTGCTATGTCCATATAGGTCTCTAAGTTAGTTTCTCAAAGTTATTAATGCCTGTAAGTATCAGACTCTTTAAAAATAACTTGGCCAAATAATCCCACATTTATTTAATTAGTTCTGTAATTTGAAGCTTTTCTGGACATAGTTTGTGTCTCTCAAGCTTCAGAATTCTGCCTGCAAATTCCAGCCAGATCATTCTTTTCTCTGAGGACTGTTTTACCCAGACTGGAGAAACAACATATGAATTTAGGGACCATTTTCAGGCTGCTAAAAGTTTGACATCTAAATATACACTAAACACAAATTCACTAAGTTGTAGACAATATTTATCACTGCACCTTATATTTAGAGAGTGATTTAATTGGATGATTAAAAATGGAAAAGAGGAATCTCTAATTTTTCAATGGGTGAATTCCAGTGTCACTTATTACTTTGAGAGATTAGATTATTTTATTTCTGTATCTGAGATTCACTTTTCCTTTTGTTTTAGGTGATTATGTAGAGAGGTTGGTTGGAAAGCAAAGCAGTTTCTGTTTGTCTTCCTCTTTCCACTTAATGCTGCAAATTTGTTACTTTTCCTCTTAAATCATGAAAACACATTGAAAAAACCAGAAAATTAAATCCTTGTAAATGCTAGTACTGATGGTTATAGGGCCTCAAGGAGTGAAGGGTGACTAGTTAAAACCAAATAATATTGGAATAGCAAGTGAGCACAGAGACAGGAGAAATAACCTTAAGAGAAGAGACTAATTGTGGAGGTGCACTTGCCCTTAGGGAATAAAATGCTTCTATTTCTTATAATTTATTATATGCTAACACTTCTGATATTTGGGCTTCTGTCACACCCTCTCCTAGTATAAACAGAAGGACTGAAAATTAGATTGGCTTTGTTCTATTATTTCCTTTTTTTGAGCGTGTGGATGTGGAAATTGTTTCCATTTTTACTTCATTTTGTCTTACTTGTAGGTGTAAGGAATGTAAGAAATGATCCAGTTTTTCCAAATGTAGAGAGTAGAGAAACCCCAGCAGCAGCATTATAATAAAGCAGCATTAGAATTAATTCTTTGCCATCTGTCTGATGCTGACCCAGTCGATCAGACACCACAAGTGGAGCTGTTATAAAATTATGCAGAATCCCCTTGAGTTAATAGGATTTTACATACTAAAATTGTTTACTCATGTAATCAGTAGCAAGGAACATTGAAGAATCTCATATGTACATAATGAGAACACTTGTAGCTGCACCTTCTATTCCTTTGAGTAACCTCCATTATGTTCTTTTCTGAGAAAAATCTAAAAGGATTCCTTTAAATTGCTGCTTACAAAATTGATTGCATGAAAATTGGTCTTTCCTGTAAATACAAAGTATCCATATATCAATACATGTGTATTTTGCATTCAAGGCCTGCCAAAAATGTATTTATTTTGATGAAAATGAGGAGCACGCTTTGACTTTTGTATCTGGCATTTGTGGCAGATGAATGTCCTTTAATTTTACTGCACATTAAAAAAAAAAAAGATAAAAAATGGAGCAAGGAAGTGTTCATGTATTTCCAAACCACGGTGGTGCTTAAAATAAGGATGAGTTTACAAGATCATAAGGAAAAAAGCCAATCCAAGTTAAATTATGTGCCATTAGATTCAGGTATCCCATACTGAGTACTTTGTAGACTTCTCTGCCTGAGATCTAACTGTCTTTTTTACCATTTCACTGTCTAAAAGAATTAGTATTGGAATGACATTGCCAGGTATCAAAGCCTGGAAAACCTTGTGTATGTTTCCTAATTGAATGCATAAGTGTTAATTAGCTACTTTCAAAGAAGCGTGCTTCATCCTGACTGATTGCTCAGATCTATTTAGTAATCAGTACTGAATACAGTTCTTGTTATCCAGAGTTTAAAGTCTGCTTATGACTGTCAACTGTAGTACCTTTTGCTGATAGGATGTACTCTGCAATAACAGAGTATGGGGCAGAAGAAATTCCAGTGTGGCTTTTTTTTTCCTAATAATCAATAATGCTGACAAAAACTATTATATCATCTCTGTTTGTTCCAAGTAGATTAGGACAATTCTTGTATCACTGTCCTCAGTATAGGCTTGAGAACCTTTTGCATATGATGTGTTTTGATTAAAAGTGGATAAACAGTTACAGTTAAGATGAAACCTGTGCCACATCATTATGTGACACTGTTAGTTCTGTTTGTTAATCACTTACTTACCCATCACATCTTGACTGGGTAATCTAAGAACCGTATATGGTAATTTTTCTGCGCTAACAGAAGGGATAAATCTATCAGCATTACAGATCTGGAAGTGCTAGCTAATAATGTGCTGTGATGTATGTATGAGCAGGTCTGTGCTTTCATTCATAGCACTGAACTTGAACGTGCTCTCAACCATGACTGCTGTAAGTACTACTGATGCCTCCACAACCATTCATAGCTTCTGACAGAGTTTGCCAAACATGTTTGCCACCATCATATAGTAGTTTGAGTTACAGCTCTCATAAACTGGATAATGAAATGGTGAACTTCTGTTCCAGATGTAGGTTTTAAGTTTCCAGTGATTTTAGGTGTTTTTTTTTCCTGTTAATGTTTCTTTTTTATTACTAAAAATATAAACAGAAGCTTGTTTTTTTTGACCTTGTGGTTGCTGCAAAGAGATGTACTGAAAAACTTCCTAGATGTCCTTTCAAAAAATCCATTATATCTTACCAGCATCCATCCATAGATTAATGTAAAATTTCTTATCTGACAATCATTATTCCAGCAACTCAGAAATATCACTTATCTGGTGTTTACAAGCCATTGATATTGTATTGTGCAAGTTCAAAAGGGCATACACATTGTTTATCTTTTTTTTTTACGTAGCCTAAGTCCTGTGTGAATAATTCGTATGTTTTCATACTGTCTATAAACACTTCTAAGAGTGTTTAGTTCTATTAGAGCTAATAGAACTAATAACCAGTGCGTTTAAAGCACATGTGTTCAAATGTGCTGAGGAATTTACATTTAGTGATGTTCAGGGCTGTATCTAAGGGTGATTTCTCTCTCAGATGTACCTTGTTGTTGACCACTGCTGTCTTAAGTCAACACGGTCTTTTAATGTGCAGATATATGGACAGCAGGCAGAACAACCATCTTCCAGTGCAGTTCCACTGCACGTAGAATTGTTCCTTTCCAATGTCTTGGCTGTGCATCTATTTTTAATTGCTCATATTTTTGCCAGATTTTAATCATTTAAAAAGAAATTTTCTATGTCTGGTTCCTCAGGCTGCATTGTTCAGAAAAACAAAATGATTCAGCTGTTTCTGAGTATGGGTGAAGGAAAACATGTGTTGTTTTTCTCATACTGGAAAACTCTGTTGACCCACCTCTCCTTGTCCCATCTCCCCTGTTGTGAGATGTTGTTTTGTTTTCTTTAATTGCCCTACATGCTGTTAGTGATCTCTGTATTAGTAACACAACAGTGTAAAATGGTTCGCAGCCTGACTCAAATTCAGGAGCTCCGAAACTAGTTGCATATTTGGAAGCTTGCTAGGGGGATACAGATGTGCAGAATAGGGCACTGATAAGTAAAAATGGCACTTGAGAACTTGCAAGTGGTAGAAGAGTTCAGGACTGGCTGAGACAGGCTGAGAGGCAGTGAAAGTTCATTAAGAGCAAGATAGATAAAGGTCTTAGGAAGACTTCTATCACCAGCGCCAGAAGAAAAAATAAAAATCATTTCAGTGAAAATGGGGACTGAAAATCTCTGTCCAGTGCCTGAAGAAGTCATTTTTATAAATACAAAGAAACGTTAAAGTATGTAACTGTTGTGTTACTGGAATGTAGCAATTAGAAAAGGACTTCTTTTTTGCCAAGTATTTATTTTTATTTTTTCATCCTAATTCCTTCCCTAAAGCACCTGTGTAAAGAATGCATCATTGGATATTGCGTGTTGTTGGCAAAAGAAGTCTCTTAAAATATCTCTTTTCTCATGATGCATTCTGCCTTTAGTCAGACCTTGAGCTTATTCCTATTTTCTTCCTGCTTTGAGTGAAATCATTGAATTTATTGTTACATGTTTGTGTTGGCTTATTTTTTTTATCCATGTTTGGCCACTGATTAGTTACATTTTGTTTTGCAGTACAGAAATAACAGGTAAAAGACAATCTGCCATAGAAAAGTACACAATCTAGTTCACATTCAATATTTGAATATTGATGTAAAAGATTCAAAGATGTAATCATGTTTAGTAATTGTGGTAGAAGAACGTATGTTTTCAACTGCACACAAGTGATGATACAAGAATAAAATACTACATGAACTTACATATGCATACTCACCATCATTTTCATAAGAAGAGATTATAAAATTAAAAAGAGGTCTCATGGTGATACACCCAGATGCAAACAATGATTAGTTATGACATGTTTTCTCATCATTTACCTTGAAGTGCTATTTATAGAAGAACACATGTTCTCATTTGAGAAAAAGGATTTTTGGGAATCCTGTACATCACCTCCAGCATACTTATGCCTTTGTGCTGATATAGTATCTGCTATAATAGTAGGGGAATTGTTGCCAAATGAAAATATACCTGAGAATACCTGGGATAGAAGATGCTCCCATTAACACTTCCAAGAGTAAAGTGTTCAGTGGGAAGCTAGAAGTGACCTAGGTTGTCAGTAGATTTACTGCTGTTGTTGATTTTGAGGCATTGACAAGCTATTAGGCAAAAGCTTCTCCTTGCTTGTGCATGAAGCACAATTACCAAAGGTCAGTATTTAGTTCATTATACAGTTGGTGACAACAAAGCAAAATGTCGTATGCTCACTGAGAATGTGGGACAGCAAAGACGCACTGCTTTTGTAACAGAAACTGAAAATTGGGACCTCAGCCCAAAAGGCAGGGAGCACTCAGTATTTCACTGGGCAGAAATGGTGAGAAGGAAACCTTTTTCCTTCTCCTTAGCCACAAACTCTGCATGTACATCTTTTGCTAATACTTTTTCCTGGTTTGGATAAGTTGAATTTGGGAAGAGATACAGGAGCAGAATAATATACATGTGTATGTAATGGGATTAAAATCCATTCCCCTTGACCCAGCAATGGTTTCCAGAGCGATGGCTAATCACTCTCCTCTGTCTTATTCTTTGTCATTTTTCAGAAAAGGGGACAAATTGAAGTAACGTGGTAAAACACAAAGAAATTAAATTATGTGATCATCTTGTATCGCAAAAGGCAAAATATTGCCACACTTGGAGGTACTTAAAAATACTTACAGCACAGTATATCTTCTAAAACAAAACAAAAAAACAATTGTGCAGCAACATCAGCTTTTGTGGCTGCAAACTTATGGAGGAGCGTCCATGAGCTGATTCTTTATACTGCACACTGTGTGTGATCCCACACCTCTTATCATCATCCCCTTTGTGCTTTCTCTTCCTGCTCAGGCAGGAGCTGAAGTGCCTCAGGTGTCTGTCCATGCACCAATATTTCACAGGGAAGCAAAGTGTCCCTGAGGTAGCTAGGAGCCAATCTGTTTGTTTGTTTCCACCAAATGGATAAACTTCAAAAAGCTGAGAAGCAGCTGAAACTAGGTTATAAAAGGGAACAAATTAAGCAAACTAAATTGTAAGGGTCACTACCAGTTCTTGCCTCCAAGTGAGAGATGCTGGTGTGCAGTGCAGACGTGATGAGCTGTCATGGGGAAGGTTGCAGGAGGTAATGTAGATCTCTGTAATTTTAATTTAATTATAGAATTTTGATAGCCATACCGAATATTGCTCTTATTTTATTCATACTATCTCCTACAAGAGAAGGCAGCAAGGGTAAGTTCTTAACTGGCCGGACTGTAACTGAGCAGTCACACGTATCTTGTCTAATCCTTGTAAAAAGGTCGGCTGTGCCGAACTCTATGTAATTTTTGTTGTTGATTTAAAGAGCACAGTAATCTTGTCATTGGAAAATATTCATTTAATTGTTGTATCTATAAGGAACTGCTTTTGCATTTTCCTTTCTTTTAGGCAGATTTTGTGTCTCCAGCTCATCAGAAAAGCTCTAAAACAATCCTAAGACCATGATGAACAGGATTAATATAAAATGTCCATTTATATGAATTGCATTGTTGCCAGGGTTTTACATGTATTGAAGTGGAAATGATAGATGCTGTATAAACTCCCAGAGAGTGACAGGTAGCAAGTATTTATCTCTCAGTATTCCTATAGAAAAGTGCATTATATCAGACTCTGCTTTAGATTTAACTGTGGGAGAAATGAGCGATGCCGTTCTCCTATGACTTCTTGATTCCTGTTCCTGTGTGTGTGGTATAAAGACAGTTAAACTGTATGGGAAATCTGTTCCACAAGCAATAGATAAGCATGCTTACAGTAATCTGCTACATGTAAAGTTTTCTTACTCTTACAATAGAGTGTTATTTTGAGATGTTAATACTATTCAGTTTCTCTATTAAATACACAATACATTATTAGACTTAGAGCAAAGCTGTAATCTTCATGTAAAAGCTCTGTGACGCTGATCAAATTTCAGAGAAGCTGAAATTTCTCCATGTAGGCTGAGACCACTTCTGCCTTGACGTTCAAGATGCCCAGTAGTGTCCTGCTGTTCACCTCTGCCTGCTTGCATCTGAACAGACTGTCACAGCCAGTGCTTAGATTTGGGGGAAACAATGTGCTCTTGCAGGCTGAGCTGAGTCCTTGCCTGGATCATGGGCACCTTAGGTCCATAAATACCAGTTAATGATTATGGCTATGATGTGCTGGTGTGATCTCTTGCTTTTACATGAGTATACAGGCTATTTGCTGTTAATTTCTGATAATATCCATGTGAGTTCTTGTTGCTTATAAAATGAAGTGCCTCTGGGATGACTGAGCATCTTCTTGCACTGCCCTTTGGAGAGTGCTCATGTCGAGCAGTTGGCATATGCTGCATCCCCATGTCCATCCTCATCAGCGCATGTTGTGGCATTGGCCTTTACTGCTGTTTCCAGAGGTTTTGTTGTAGCTAACACGTTGAGTTTGGAATTAATCCACCAAATGTATTAGGTAAGGTAATAATCATATTTTACTAGCTTGGTGCATTTAGCCCTAAGGGCTTTCAAAAAGCATTTTTGTCAGTTTGGTGTAGCAGTTTAAACAACACTGTGTTATTAAACAGTGCTGTTTGCAGAACTGAATTCCATAAACTGCTTTTGCTGTGAAATAGTGAGCAGCATCTTTTGCCTCCTGTGGCTAGGAAGACATTTTTTCTGAAAGTACTTTGGGAAGTAGCTTCTAACATAGTATGTTTTGACTTTTCTATGAGGAAAGCCTGTGTTCAGAGGTGAAAGCACTTGCAGCAGGGCATATCTTTACACTCTTAGCTAAATTTTCTGTATAACCCAACATTTACTGTGATTTCAAGGAAAGCAAAATCCAGCACACAGCATGATTTCTCAGTCTTTTTTTTCCTAAAAGACTTCTGCTGAAGAAGATTACATTTCATGGCTTTCTGATTTAGCATATTATTGGGGAGAAAAAAAGAAAATTAAATTAATTTTATTACTGGCTGTGCCTTATCTGATTCATCTCATTCTGCAACCTGGCTCTATCTGCTTTCAATAAACACTCCTTTGGAATTGCTACTCAACCATGTAGCAGTAATGGGGATTATGCAATAACTGGCTTCTGATGGCTCTTTCCAGCCTGATCTAGATTTCCTCATGGAAAGCATCTGTAATTGTAAATGCATGTATCACCCTGTCTGCTTTTTCTTTCTTATATTAATAATTAAAACGCAAGTGTAGAAAAGTGCATCTTGCTTGAGAATGACTTGCTAGGTGGCATTTTAGCAGAGAAGCAGAAGAAAGATGTACATATTTTTTCTTCCTTGTAGGACAGAAATATTAGATTTCCTAATACATACAGTGACCAAAGAAGTGCAGTCTGTATAAAAGAGGGCAACCTAAAAATATCAGTTATTTCTAAGGAAATAGAAGGAAATAAAAGAGTGACATGAAGCGGTGAAATTGTGCCTGGGATGAATTCACCAGCACATTCCTTTTTTTTACAGCCTGACATGTTTCATGGTAACTTTAGCTGACTTGCCGGCATATTCAGTTCAACACTTCCTGGCAAGCTGGTTATTGCATAACTCTGGATCCTTTTGTCATAGGAGTTAAGTTTGCATTTCAAAGCTGAGAGAGTGAGATGATTTAGAAGCGATTTGCTTGCAAGTTGCGAGGAAAGGACTTACATTCTTTAATCTTGGTTTCCATGCAGAGTTAGCTTAATCTGAAGGTTTTTAGTCATGGCTTATTCATGAGTAAGAGTAGTTAAGTTTTAAGAACATAGTTGTGTATTTTCTTGAAAGGATGGTAAAATTTACTTTTAAAATCATATGAAAGTTGCTGGAAAATGAGCTTGGCTGCATAGCGGCACTTTAGGTGTTCAGCCACCATAGGACCTTGCTAAAGCAGAACTTAGAACAAAATGAGGGGTTTCAATGTAATAGTCTTCTCTTAACTTTGACTTGAATTCACTGTGCTCATCAACTGTGGCACTGTTTTGTGGCCACTGTGTGTAATTACCAGAAACTATAGGATCTGTGAAATCTGGAAGAAAAACCAGCATTTTAGCAACGAAAATGTACTGTTACATTTGCAATGTACTTTTTTTGATAATAGCCGGGTATATGCATATGTATTGAGTGTCCATTGTTATATAACTGAATATTTGCTTGGTTTTTAAATTTTAATTACACAAAGGCATTTAGGGTAAAATCTTAGTTCCTTGAAGTTGATAAAAGCGGATGGGATGGAAATGTGTTCCCCGTACCTTGCTCAAGATTGTTTCAAAGCCATGTTGAGAAATCTTTCTTATGATATATTATACTTCATATGGTTGCTTTTAATTAATGTTACCTAATTTTAGCACTTAGCACTATTTTTATTTCTTTTAAGTCACGTGAAATTGAAAACTGCATTAAAACAAATAACTGCAAAGTCTTTAGCTACCGATAGATGATTATTGTAATTTGCTGCTGCTGAAAGCAAAGCAAAAAGAGTTTTAGGTGACAGAAATCTTGCTTTAGTAGACATGATTGTAATTTTGTAACCTGTGAGAGAGGTTCAAGACATCTTTCTATTCTCTACTGTACAGCTGCTGTGAAAGTCTTTTTATCATTGCCTAGCAAGACGTGAAGCTTTTCCCACCCATTTTCGGACACTTAGGTTCCTTGAATATAAAAAATGCTTTCAACTTAGTGCTGCAATGCAGCAGTACTTGAAGTTTTAAAGTCAAGTCTTTGATTACAGTTAATGAATAGTCAGGGCACCAGGTGGCTCTCACCCGGGAAGCTGCATGGAGAGCTTTAAGATGTTCGTAAAGGATGCTGGTACCCAGCACCGCAGACCTGCGCACTGCCGTGCGATGGGAAGCATGAATCCTGTGACCTTAACACTGAGGCAAAGTGATCATTGCAAGCCTTTGTTTAAACGGTGCTAAAATGATCAAGGGAATGATGAAGAGCCTCAAAGAAACATTGGCCCTTGCCCATAATTTATATTTTCAGATGCTAAAACTAGTTGTTGAGCAAATGCAAGGTATCTATTTTAAGATACTGCATGTCAATATCTGACTACAGATGGCTCCATGAATCATAGTTGGAAGAAGGAAAATGTTAGACACTAAGATTTTGTTGCTAAGAGATTTTTGTACACAGTATGCTAACATGTGCTGGCAAATTTGGGAACAGTAGCAGCAACATGCTTTTGGAGAAAAAAAATTCAGTGGTGAAGAAACTGTCTTCAAAGGACTATTTAAAGGATAGTAACATTATTGTGCTTTGTTGTATCAAGAACTGATGAAGATGAAATTGTCTTTCAAGCAGATAATATACAGAAAACATCCAAAAGGTAAAGCTAATCCTGCTATCCAATGAAATAGAAAGCAGGGACTAGAAGAAAAAAGAAAAAAAAATATACTGTACTTCGGGTTTTAAATTAAGCAAATTTCAAGAAAATTAAAGATATTGCTGATATTTTGCCATCTACTGGACAACAGTTATATTAATATACAATGTTAATTCCTTTCTAAATCAAAAACTTGTTTTACATTCTGTAATCGTATCAGTTAAGAATTATATTCTGTCCAGGACAAAAGCATATATGAAAATGCTGAGTATAATTTTTTACTTGTATTCTGTAATAACACCATAGAGCAATTTTAGTAAAACTGCCAGTATTTTATTGACCTGGCAGAAACGTAGGATATTTCTGCACTTAATATAGTTTTTACTGACTGCTATATGAAGAGAAGAAAATTAAGTTTTACTTCTTTGCTTCTTCTGTATGTATATATTTTACACCTTTTTTCAGTGTTTTGCTGAAACTTGAAAACAAATTATATCTGAAAGAAAATTTCAAATTTCAGTATTCTTTTAGTACTCTTTCTCTCTTTGAATAAAACTTTTCACAATTCTTACGTGTTTTCAGAAAAAAAATTATCTTTATATATAAATATAAAATTCTCATGGTAAAGTATGCTTCTGACATATTTCTAATTATGTGTATTATATCTCAACTTCAAAGCTGTTTAGTTTTTATTAAAGGTTTTGGAGCGTAAATGTAAAGATGTATCTCCATAAGGTGAATATATATATCTTCTTGAGGTTGTGTTTCATGTCATCCATCTTAAGTGTAGTCAGGAGCGCTATTAGAAAAGAACATGGAATAGTGATATTAATAGCATATAGAACAAGTGTTTAGTTGTGTTGTACGATGAGGTGAACTAAAAAGCTTCGTTTAATTTTATTTTGTTTCATAGCCTCAAACTTAAGTGTCAACTGTAATCAATACAACTATAAAATATGGGATGGTGCTTTGCCCTTTGAGCTTGGAAGGTAAAATATTGAATTCATGATTATTCAGCATATCTATTTTAGATTATATAGTTATTGCAACTGCATAGAATTTTTCAGCTAGTGCAGAAAATAAGAGTTTTTGCTCTATTTATTGAATTCTTAATGTCTTCTCTACCTGAAAATTGCTAAAGCTGTTATATTTTGCAAAGATATTACAAAATAATATATTTCTAAAGGAAAATTATTTCTAGATATGTCTTTGTATTTATTGAATAAATTAACGTATCTTAATGTTAAAAGCTCTCTTAAACTGGGCAAGAAACCAATAATACTTGATAAGTACATTTTTCTCCCACACCTATGGGAAAGAAATTCAGAATGCAGATTGCTTCATGCTTTTCCAAGCCAAACTCCATCTGTACCACTGAGGATAGTTTTAAAATCTACGTGCTGCTCATGTATGCAACTAATGCATATCAATTTAAGATTTCTTTTCAAGACTACAGTGTGCTATGTGATTTTTGTGTCGCTATTTATCAGGAATATAACCTCACTGTGCTATGTGCAGCACGGGCATGCATGCTCATACATGAGAGCAAGGGTTTCCCACTTAAGAACCTGAATTTAAGATTCTAACATTGTTGTGGATGAATAATGAAATGGTGCACAGTGGCAGCCTTCAAAGTGGCTTTAAGCTCTGAGAAGCCTTTACCTCTTCATTTCATTAGGGATAGCTTTTCTGTCAGGAGGACGTGATAGAAATACGTCGAACTACATTTCCTTTTCAGTGCCCAACAGTAAGCAACATTTTAACTTCATATTGAATTATAGAGGTATCATATCTGTGTCCAAAGATTGTGATTATAATGCAGTGGTTTAGAGATCACTATGCTGTTGGATCTTTTTTTTTCTCCTTTTTTTTTTTTATTTTATATTTCAGGTACTTTCAGTGAGTTGTTGGCATGCTTTTTTGTCTAGAAATTTGTTCATTAAAAATGGTAACGTTTCGATTATATTTAATATGAAGAGATTAAGTCACAATTAAGAGACATGCAAGAGCTCCTCAAGCAGTCTCTTTGTTAAGAAGGTGATCCTAACAATTCCTTCCAAAGGTACTTGGGATAATTTCTCACCAGTCTCCGCTGTGAATCCTATTGCTTTGTCCTTAGTGGTATAATGAGTTATAATTTTATGTCTATTAAGTCTATGATTTGAGTAGAAGGCAATTTCTGGAGAACTTTATTGCTGGATTGTATCATCTTCTCCTTCCATTTCCACCTGGAGATAGGCAAATGCAGTGTACGTAGACCCCAGAGTAGCTTTTATGTTGCATTTATTTCTCTTCCTTGCCTGAGTAAAGACTGAGACTGAGCAAAGTCTCTTTTTGTTCTGGGATGGAGCTATCTCCTTTAATGTACAGTGCCATACCTGAGCTCATTGCTATTTCAAGCTTTCTTGAAAGACTATCATTTAGTGAGCACTGCTGGATAGCAGAGACAATGCAAGGGTGAAACATCAGCTCTGAAAGAAAGAATAATGAAATGTGCTTTCATCAGGGAAGTGAAATTGTCTGGAAAAGAAGGGGAGAAAAGCAGGTGGGGAGTGCTAGCTGTTTTATCATGAACTGCTTATGGTGAATTGCAGCTACAAATGTGCAGCACAAAAAGCTTCCTCCACTCTCCATTTAGGCAGAGCATTTTAAAGCTTTGTCTCACCTGGTCTAAGATTTAAGCATGTGGGGAAGGAAGTGCAGCAGCCTTGACTGAGAGTGAAACATAAATGAAATGTGAGATGCTCTCCCTATTTCCATGTAGAATCTCTGTCAAAGTTCACTGGCTGGACATTAATAGGGGACAACTTCAATTTCTTCTTTTTTTAAAATTCTTTTTCTTATTGTGGAGAGTAATTTGTTTCTAAGAGTAATAATGTAATACAGCTGTTGTGCTTGCCTTTCAGGGACTAACCTATAAAGCTCTAAAATTGTATTTGCTAACAGGCTACAAAGATCTTACTCTAATTTAATATAATCTCTACCTGTGATACATTTCAGGAGCAGGAAAAAACCAATTGTGAAAGGTTAGTGACAGGTAAAGTGTATATATAATTTCCAATTTCCCAAAAGGAACAAAGCACTGCATGAATTAAAATCCAAAAAATCTAAATGCTTGAGGGTAAGTAATTGATGTATTGACAGCTGCAGTTTCCATGCTGAAAAGAGAGCCTTTTGCGAGACAGTACTTGCTAGAGTCTGAAAGCCTTTATGAATCTCTTTCATGCTGAAACCTGTCTCTGGACATCTACCAGGCTCCAATATATATACAAAGTAGACTTATTTGCCTTCATTTAAACTAAATTTCTTTGGGGAACAAGATTCAGGAAAGCAGAACTAAACCAGATGCTTCAAATCTTTGATTTTTGGGCTGACTTCTGAAAGCCAACCTAAAAACTGCCTGTATCTGGAAGGATCTTTTATTGCTGTAAGTAACAGAAAACCAGAAGATGAAAATAATGCTGTGCCAGGAGAAAGAAGCACCCTGCCTCCCAGTTAGACTTTTATTCTCACAGCATATGTCTGGACCAGCAGTCATGGGGTGTCCTGTCCTCTGCCTGCTCCCCACCACACCCTAAAACATCACAGCCATTTCATTCAAACTTCTGCTTCACTGAGCTGCCACTTAATTACCACTGGATTGCTTGGCATGATAAAGAGTAAGCCACTGTTGTAAGGGTGTGTATTTATTCAAATTAACTCTGTATGTTCTCAAATGTAATTAGAAAATAATCGGGCGTCCATATCAACATCCTTACTGAAGTAAGTTAGACATGGGAGGGAGCTGATAAACAATTAACTTTGGTTACTACTGGTCATATAAGATCGCCTCTAATGGTGATATGAAAATCAAGAGAATTGCTATCTGTGTTGTGTAGGCTGTTGTGTGTGAGTGATCCCAACCAAATGTCCGTGCAGCAGATAAAACCTCCTATTTTGGGTGAGAAAGCACTGTACTTGAACTGCTTAGTTATGCTTTTCAGCTGGACATTCATTGTCACTGTGCTGGGATGCTGCAGGAGCAGTCTCTCTGATTCTGGAGCCAATGCATAGTAAATATGGCCTTTAAAAATAGAGTAAAAGATTTACAGATTTGAGTGGAAATCATAGATTAATGACTTTTTGAGAAGATAACCACACTTTATCAAGTTTTACAGAATAATTTCATAAAGGACATGAACCTGAAATATCATAAGACTGCTTTATATGCTGTTTTTTAAAGAGCTGCAATTTTTGAAGCTTCAGCATAATAGAATCTGTAGCTAGCCTCTAGCTATAAAGTGCTAGCTCCAGCCTTTCATGGCAATATTTCATGTCTGGAAACATGCATGTGATGCATTTTGATGACTGGAATCCAATTCCTACTGGAATTGGGAGAGACTTTCACTATACTTTTGCCGCTTGTGGTGTTTTTTTTATTACTGCCAAGAAGAGATGTATTGTAACCCAAAAAAGAAAGACAAAGAAAACTTTTTTTCATGCAGTGACCTGTCAAGTAGAAATCTGACTGTATAATATCCCTGCAAGAGAAGTATGGATATTTAGCAACATATAAAATAATTAAATCACTCTATTATGTTTTGTAAAATACATGAATATATACTTCTTTCTAAAATGAAATTTTAGAAAATTTCTAAATGAAATTTAGTACAGTTATAGAACTTCAGTGAATTTCCACTGAAGTTTTCATGTTACACAAAGGAAAAGTTGGACCGCTTCGTTTCGTATTAAATTTGTACCGGTCAAAGCCTGTTGTTCTGATCATATGAAGACCATTCACTTGCCCTAATTCATTCACACGAATAGTTTTGTCTGATCACACTGCTATTTTGGTTCAAGAAGAATTTTGGTGGAAAAGAGGCTACTGTGCTTCGTTTGCAACTGTAAAATCTGAATGAATATAATTTTATGTATTTCAGATTTCTCTCTGACTCCACTTTCTCCCACACTCTCTACCCATCAAATTCAAGTGAAGCACATTGACATTATGCCAAGAAATATTTGTACTTTTTTACTTGCTTTCTTTAGATCTTACCATACTTGCCTTCATTTCTGCTGTTGGAATTTTACATAATGTTTCTACTGATTTGAAACAAATTGAATTAAGAGTCAATACCTTGAGCTTGCTGAATCTAGTGCTTGATTCAGAAACAATTCTCTGTCAAGCTGTCTCTCAGCTATCTTTTTACAAGTAATAAAATGTATTTGTCATTTGAACAACATGTTTTACTTGAGTTTTAAAATCTTTTTTGTATCAAACATTCTTTCATTTGAGTAATATGGCGGCTGTCTAGCAAGCTGCCTGTCACTGCTGAATTCCCTGCTTGAATTTTACATGCCAATTAGTGGTAATGCTGACGAAAGGTATTATTGCTTTCATAACACTCCTGATGTATATACAAATGTTGTTTTTATGAGGCAGGCTGTGGAATATGAGGTTAAACAGGCAGGATTTGCATAGCTTCTCTGTTACTTTATAGTGCCATTGAGCAGGTTGAATGATAAGTTGCACTTTAAAACTAGCCACTGAGGGCCAGATTTGGATATATTATCAATGCTGAGAAGCAAGGTTTTTTTTCATGACTAGTTCCTGGAACACAGGTATTCTGACTAATGGTTAAAATATTAATAATGTTCAGATGAATAATTATCTCTATTGATGATGAGATGGCAGTGCTCCACCATATCCATCTAGCTCTGTTTGAACTCACTGATCTTTGCAGACAATAGAGCATGTAGATATCTTATATGTCTGAGTCAATTGCAGTCTAAATGAAGTGGGATTGATTAGAACCAGCATTATTGATTAATAATAATACATTCTGCTCGCAAGGATCAAGTATTAAATCTAAAACGACTGAAAAGTGCCCAGAGCAAAATATTTCCTTCTGTTTAATATTGTAATGAGAAATTACATGATTGTTACTGGTAAGTATGGTGCTAATCTATGTGCATCAATTACTTAAAAGACAAAAATTATTACACTGCACTTGTGATGCTCATAGCTGTCTACTGGAGATTATTTTAAAGCACAAGTAAATACCTCTTGAGTACAACTGCTAGGAGCTGTGTAAATGCGGAACAGAGCTTCTGCTATCACATAAAGACACTTGAAATGAGAAACAAACTTAATTACTGTATTTAACCCTTATGTTGGATAGAATTTTATAATGAAATAAGAAACAATTTGCCAAGGAAAATACATCTGAAAAGCAATAAAGAAAAAAAAAGGACGGGGGACTTGGATTTAGGATGTAAACATGATAAATGCTATGTTCTGTTGCTTGTTTGAAGCTTTTCTTGATAATCTGAAAAAGTCATTCTGATACTGTATTATACTTAAAACAGTGATTTCTTTGGAGCCTTAGTTATACTTTCCTAGCCTGTAAATTTTACAACCTGAACTAGATCAGCCTGTCTATCCTTAAACCAACTGCTGCTTGCTTAAGACTGTGAGATAAGTCTGAGATTACTTCAGTGTGTTTGAAGATGTTTTTTTTAGATCTGGATTATTCTGCAGGGATTTCCAGAAATGTTTCGCAGGTGATAACTTGAGGCATGAGGACTAATGCAACGAGAGTCTTAGGTGTAAATGCCTTAAAGTGAGCTCACCAGGAGGACTGTAGAGCAGAGAACATGATAATCTGTCAATTATTCCCATCTAGCTTTATTTGGGAGTCTTGTAATGAGTTCTCTGTTCTAAGACAGTTCACCCATTCCTACTGCAAATACTCATCACAGGACTGCACATTAATGGGACTTGTTCCAATGTTCTAGTAGGATATATAATAAGCCCAAGGCCTACAAAAGATTCACTAATGGCAGAAAGAGATATAGTGTATGAAACGAGGCACGCTGAATGAAAAGCGCAGAAATTTTATATAATTATTTTATTTTGAAATGAAGTAGATGTCTGAAATTTTGCTTAGGATTTAAGCCTGCTCTGAGTCTACCATTTAAAACAGATTTGGAAACTCTTACCTACATAACAGTCAAGATTTTCGAACTGTATCTTGTCATGAGTGTATAAAGTCTTCATTTTTGAGGGCTTCCATATTATTTTGTATCTGTTAATAGTAAATAGAACTTACTCTTTAAGGAAATTTTCTGCAGTAAGAGAAGTATAATCTTAGACTTGTTACATTAAAAAACGTTACTTGTATTAATGGTACCTCATACACCACCCTAAGAATATGTCATTCTTTTCATTAATCTTCATGTCTGGTATTAGTTGAATGGTTCAGACCAGCTGACAGTTTTTCTAGTTGTCAACTCATACTTTTCCCCTGATTTTAAATTATTCTTATGATTGACAGTAGCGCTGTATCCAAGGGAGTCCATAAATAAGATTTTTTTTTCCCTGCCTGCATTAAGATTGGATATTTGTACAAATTCTTTCTCAGGAAGAGTGGTAAGACACTGGAACAGGCTGCCTAGGGAAATGGTAGAGTCACCGTCCCTGGAAGAGTTCAAGAAATATGTAGATGTGGCACTTAGTTACATGGTTTAGTAGGTGTGGTGGTGATGGGTTGACAGCTGGACTAGATGATCTTAGTGGTCTTTTCCAACCTTATTGATTCTATGATTCACACTGTATATGTAAAAGCTCTTATGAGAAAAGTAAGCTCAGTGTATCACTTTTACCAGCATTAAGAATGACACAGGGACGCTGGGAGGAAAGAAAACTTTAAAATAAGTGAAGGAAAGGGAGTTGATGGAGATTCACAGTAAAACAGGAGAGGAAGAAGGGAGGAAATAGGAATAGCATAAGCAAATCTTTCTTCCTATCCTGTGGAGATATTTCTCTTATTAAGATCATTTAGGTGAGGACTTGGAATAATCTGTCACGCATCCATGTTTTACAATCAGGAAATAAATTAAAAAGATAATAATAATTTTTTCTACCAGAAGTGTAGTTTAATAAATACTTTAAATTATTTACATATGCATAAACTATTGAAGTTTCTCTTTTGTAGTCTTCTTTGCTGTCTTAGTGATACCTGACTTACTGTAGTTTTGGGTACTTCTTTCCTGCTTATCCCACGTACACTGCAGTGCAGCTTCTGATTCAGTGTTCAGGTAAGGAACAGAAGGATCAATAAAAGGAAAATAATGTCTTAGTATATCTCTCAGAACCTACGATTATACAATTCTCCAGTCATCAGTAGAGCCCTGAGAGTGCTGGGGATGCTGCTTTTGACTGCCACAATGCGAAAAGCTCCACAGGTCTTATAGCAGTCGCCTGAGAGACACCCATGATCACAGCAACCTTATTTAATGGGCAACTGGGAGACTTGCTCTGTTTTTTCACATAGGTTGTAATACCATTTCATAATGTTGCTTCCACAATGCATTGTGTGCAACAATTGAAGAATGGAAGTAGAGATGTCCATGAAATAAACAATTACTGAATTTTACAAAATGAAATGTGTGATGTTTATTAGTAATATAACTTGCATGTTTTCCTACTTAATGAATTATGACAAGATATTAATTTTAACTATTTTACAATCCTTCAGGTGGCTATAATAGCAGGAAATTTTGAGCTTGCTGAATATATCAAGAATCACAGGGAAGCTGATATTGGTAAGCAAAATATTTTAAAACACTGAAAATAAGATATTCATGTTTGAACCAAGATTTTACGAAATTGTTAAATATGATTTAATGTTAGATATGCCTATGAAGCTGGTGATGGTGTTTCTGGGAGAATTTAAGAGTAACTTTCCCTTAAAAAATGCAAGTAGGAAAAAAAAAAAGAAATGTTTTCAAAATATGCTCAGAAACAGAAAATTTGATAGGTAATGCAACAGTTGCAGATGTTTTGAGTATGAATTAGCCAGTTTCTAATGGATTGAATACACGTGCTCATTCCCAGCAGAGCTAAATTGTCTCTTGCTAGCTATTTTGAACTTTAGCATCAGGCTAACGCAGTTCTCATGTGGGAATAATTGGTCAGAGGAAAATAAAGATGCTTTCCTGGAACTGTATACATATGGCAAAAACTGTCTATCCATATCCATAAAAACTTTTCCTTTCACGGAGATTGGTGTGTGAGACTGCATGAAGTCTACAGCAGTTCCAGATGACAGGCACTAAGGGCCCTCAAGATAATAAACCTTCAGGATTTTTAAAGATCTTTTCACATAGTGAGTTCTGCCATTAAAATAAAGATAATTTAAATAAAGTGATTCCTTACACAGATTACTTAAAATCCTTTAACTGAAACCAATTAAAGCCCCACAGAAAAATTGTTGTACTAAGAAAGGCATTTGTTCTGAAATAGAAGGGTCTGCATAGTTGCCTGTGCTAATTTAACTCCATGATGTGTGTCTACGACTTGTTAGTATTATTCATGTGGAATACTGAGCCAACTCAAACACAGTTCAGGTCTGAGAAGTATTGCTCTAAATTAAGGTCTCTCTTCCCTTTCCCTTCCCAGTTGCACATGCTCTATAGGGATATATTTGCAAATTCATCATATGAAATTTAGTATCACTGTGATACTTTTAATTCTTTGTAGTATGCACTGAGGTAGCTCAGGAAATTTCGTAAAAGTTTTGCATAAGTGTCTTGTTTCTGCAGTTCATTGCAAGCTTGGAAGGCTTTTACCAGACAAGTAGAATAGCTCTGTTCCATATACCTTCTTCCTTCTATCTTTATAAATAGTTTGATGTAAAAAATTAACATAATAATGAACCAGCTATTTCTAATGCAGTGCACATCTTGTTTATATTTACATATGATTAATGGTTTTAGAACTTTGTGAAGATCTTGAAATGAACAGAAATGATTGGTTAGGTTCAAATGGTCCCATTTGTTTCTGCTGTGCTAGTTCTTGGTACTTTGACTTGCCTATACAGCCAGTGCAGAGCAAGTGCTGCAGATAATGCACAATATTATGTTTTATGTCTTCCTAAGTGTTTTTTTTTCTCTTAAAAATAGTTCAGTACAATGAAAGAAAAAAATCTACTGAAGGAATTACTTAAAAGTTTTGACTATGCTCCAGTTTCAGTATGAGAAACTGTAAAATTTAAGTAATGCTTACATTGCTCTTATGTACAGTAAACTTTAAGATGGTTTGCATGAAACCACATTGACCTTGATGTTGTTATTTTTCTGACTTCAGTTCTGTGCTATTTTTCCTTCCCTCTGATCAGTGCCATTTCTGAGTTACTATATAAGAGAGATTGTAATATAATTAAATATCAGATGGATGAAATTCAGTTCAGAAAAAAAAAAAAAGAGTCACATGGTTCATGTGTTAGCAGAGCTTAATGTTCATGACTGAACTTTCTTTGTGATTTCTATTAAAAAAAAAGCTTCTATGAGAAACTTCTCCTGATTTTTCCCATGCCTTCACTTTCCTAATGAAAAAAGGAAATATTGGTGATTTTGTCACTCACTTTTTTCAATTCGTTTATTGATTGTGTATAACTATTTAAATTAGTAGGTTTGTCCTAAAGAGCAAGCATTAGTTCATGCTGTTTCTCTCTACTGATTTGATTTAGCCAGATATTGTCCCTTAAGATTTATTAACTGAAAAAACCAAACAATAATAAATAAAATAAAAGAAACACCAGTAAACATCAAAACATCTAATGTTTTTTAATTGAAAAATAAATAAAGGAATCAAAGAACAATGTCCTGAGCAGAAAAACTGACAGCTATTGTGATGATGAATATGCAGAATCGTGTCAGCATTTAAACTTCAACAGCTTGACTTTTATCATCTTACTTGCCTGGTTATTCTTTATTTATTCCTGTAGTTGTGGATCTATTCTAACATAAATCCTTTCATTAATGCACCTTCTCTGAGCACAGAAGCAACAAAGTGGGAACTAATAGCAAAGAGCTAGAGAACTATCTTCAAGAAGAAAAGACAATGGATAATATGAAGTATCTTGAGAAACTTTTCACCTTTCATTCCTCAGAGTATTTTGGATTAGTTATTGAACTCTGATATTGAACCAGTTCATTAAACCTTGCTGTTATTATTTTAGGCCCATTTAACAGCCAACAAGTTTCAGCTTTGGGAAGTTCTTTGGAATATATGCAACTTTGGGTGGGTCTCCTTTGCCTGTGGAAGTTTTAGCTGGTAAATGATGAGGTGTTCAATCATTTAACAGTAAACTTGCCAGCGATGTTCATGATTATTCACAATAGTGCTCATTCACAGGAGGGGTTAGTGATGCATCAGGGAAGAAATTCTGCATTGCTCTTGGAAGATTTCTGATCTAATATTTGAACTTTTTGTGATCTTCATTCATTATCTTTCCATATAGTTACTTTATAAATGGAAGCCTAATATGTGCCTAAATAATTGAAATGGCAATAATATTTTTTTCAGAAAAATCTACCTACTCTCCTAGGTGTGTCATCTTAAGTGTGGGAAAATTTTTATTAATGAGCACGATTGGAGGCTGGACCTAACTTTGCAGTTTCAAGAGCAGTATTTTAGTCTGGCAATAGAAAAGAGTTTTTACATTTCTCAAGCTAATGCATCTAATATGAAAAATATTTTATTGAAATTTCTAATCCTAAACAGTGAAAAACTTCATTATCAGTGTCCATCTGTTTTGGTATGTGCTAATTAACTTTTTTCTTTGATAAATTTATTGTCCCAAACTATTGCAGTAGGAAGTCATTTGTACTTTCAATGCAGAAGGTATTGTGTGGGTGTCTTCCAGTTTCTCAGCAGTCACAAAGCTGTTTCGAGTTCTGTAGCCAAAACGGCAATTATAAGGATCTCAGCAGTAGTGTAATGCTTATGATTCATGGTCCTGTGCCGTGGGTTGCCATGAATGAGCTGCTTCAGTGGCAGAGAGCAGAGAGCATATCTCAATCTTTCCACGGGAGGACGTTACTGCCAGTGCAGTAATGGGAGGTGGCTGCAGTATGCCAGCAGCAACAGCACTACACCTCCTAGTGGTAGTCTGCAAGAACTCTACATAAATATATTTGCATGCTTAAGTGCTCAGTGTATTATTACTCATTAGCCATTCAACCTTTGCCTGCCAAATATATCTTCATTGGCTAATGAATGGTAAGTTACCATTTTATACCATACACAAAGTCTAGAATTATTCAGTTAAGAGGAGACTGATCTCATGTCTCAAAGGAAGCCTTTTTTTTTTCTCTTGCCTGGATTGATACCAAATTGTAGTGCTATGACTACCTTTATTGTTGAAGGTGATGGAGAAGATGCACAGGTGGAAAATGATCTAGGTATTCTCTAGCAGTAGAAAATAATTTACAGCAGAACTGGAAGTTCAAAAGTTTCTATGGATCAATTCCCACAGAGAATGCTCTTCCTTTTTATTTAATTATGAAGCACTTAGACAAATTTGTTGAAATAATGAAAAAATAGGCAAATATGAGATGAGTTTTTCTGCAGAAACTGCAATACTTGGCACTATGCTGTAAAAAGAAATTTTAATAATGCCTATTTTAGAGCCATAAAAGGCAAAAATGATGACCTATGTTACTAAAGTATGTGCTGTCTGACTCAAAGAGAAGGATGTCCTTCTAGGGCGTGTGCTGGCTGTTTGTGTCAATCAGATGTTGCCAGAGTAAGTATCTACCTAGTGCTGTGAAAACAAGACAGGAGATTTTGCCAGGAAATTCTCAGATGCATAAAATTGTCCTATAGAGGCTGTTCAGTTGAATAAGCAAAGTGTGTTTTGAGACATATAGGATCTTTTAGGATTTCATAACTGCCAGGACAGGTTAGAGCTCATGATTGAAGAGCACATGCCTGGGTTGCCCTCTTTGACTTCATGTAATTTCTTCAGTCTGGAGAAAGCCTGATACCCATCACAGCCTTGGTGAAGCTTGGTTGATTCAGTGGATGAAACTTGTGATGAATTGAGGGATTAAATCAGGGAAGGCTCAGAGACTCATGTTTATAACTCTGATTTACAGCACATTAAACATTCTGACAAAGTTGCACTTTAAGCTCTTATATTCCTTTTTGAATCTAAGCCCCCATGCCTCCCAGCAAACTTGAGTTTCAATGAACCTGCTTTGCTTAACCATTGCACCAGCATAAAATCTGTTAGCAGTGCTGTCTTACTGAAAACTAGATCTTTTCCACTGGATGCTCATGACTGTGTGGATTCTCACACATGCTCTCCCTTCTTGTATCAGCAATTTTTTTCTCATCACCTTGCTGCTCTTCCCACCATCATTGCCACTTAATCTTTCCATCATACATTAGCTATCTGGGTGACTGGTCTGTTGGAACTGAGACATGCAAACTATTCAGCACAGATAACAAGTTTTTTTTGCTTTGGTGCTGCCATTTTAAGGAGCAAAATGAGAAAAAGATTTGCAAATAATTCCTGGCACTTAGTACAGTAAAAGACACCATGCTGCCATTAACAGGAGAAGTTCACACCAGTTTTATCTGAAAGGAATGGTGCTTTTTTATAAGACCAAATCATATGTAAAAGATAGAGTATTCAGGGCAGAGAAAAAAAGTATACAGTAAGAGGTTAAAAAATGTATCCAGATTTCATTGTATTTATTTATTTAATGGTATACTAAGTATCAGGGAATCCCTTTTGCTTTCTTAACAGATGTTCAAAACGTAAATGGAAATTGCCCTATCATTTTTAAAGTAATCCTATTGGAAACAAAATAAAATGATATTTTTCATAAAGCAAGAAAAACCTAAAATCGAATGGTATTTAACTTGTTTTACAGGCAGTATGAAAGACTAGCATAGCCTCTCAGATAATTTCAATTCATCATGTCCCTAAATTAGTCATTTAAGAAATAGTAACAACATCAAAGCAGCTTATTCTAATTATCACTCATTATGAGAGTCTTTAGAACCCAGAACTATCTTGCAGCTTTTTGACTATTGTTCCATCCTCTTTTCTGTACTGAGGAAGATGTTACGCACACCCCTGATGGGTAGCCCAGCAGTCACACATCACTTTAAAATAACCACCCCTCCCTTGCAAACTTTAAAAAAAAAAAAAAAGTTTCTGTACATTTATAATTTATTTATCTTCACATATTTATTTATTGCAAACTAAGAGAAAGTAATGGATTAGAAGATGTGATGAATAGAAAAGTTAATCCCTGTTTGTTTTCATCCAGCCTGCAGCTGTCTGTGAGTAAATGAGCACAGCAGATTTAGGAAGATTTTGCTATACAGAATTTACTATGGCTTCTATAGGATGGAGGTACAAAACCCAATCACATATGTAAGAATATTGAAGCTTTCATTAGATACAGATATGCAGATCTTAAGTATGTTTCAAGTTGATAATCCTTTGACTTGGATAACCTATTTTTAAATCTGTCTTTTGCCTTGGTTCTTTGTGATGAGATGAATTTTCACATGGATTAAATGACATGGGTTGTTCTTCTTCAAGTGAACAAGGTTTGTTTTATATTGTGCATCTTGTCCTTCAGCAGCTCGGAAGCAATAGAGGATTCTTTCGCTTTATTTTTGTTCGCTTTTGCTTTTGAAAAATGAAACATATTGAGCTGATGTGTGAGTTTTTGGTAGTTGATTAGCAGACTAACTAATACTTGGATACTGTTGCTAGGCTTCAAGTCAGAGTTCCTGTATTCCTCTATAATTATGCAGAGATACGTGTATGTGATGGTTTGTCTGTGCTTTCACATGGATTTTCTTTTTAAATATTGAAAGTCTGCTAATATAGTAGGCTTATCCTTTAAAGTATACATATTCCACACAAGGCAATTGCTTTTATGTAAAACGTTTTTCAAACATAAGTATTTATTTTTATAGGAATTGTGACTGTAAATAGCGTAAGAAAAATGCATTTTATTGTAGAAGAAGCAAAACAGATCTTTTAAACGACAAAGATACAAGTAGATTTTTGGTAAAACTGCTTTTTTGGCCCATTTTCTTAGATCAGAGTAATTGAGGTCATCATTCTTGATTTTTTTTTTCTAGCTGAAAATGTTTTTCTTAAATGCTAGCCAGCAGGTTGAATATTCTGCTTTTTTATGTTTTTATTTTGATTTTGAGAGCCTTTTTAACACTTCTGATTTTCATAAATCAGATGTCTGCAGAATACTTCTCACATTAAGAGAAATCATACCAAGAAAGATAAAAGCAGAAACAAGAAAAGGCAGTAAATCAAAAGACTTAAAAATCTACAAACTGTCAGCAGCACACTATGACTAGTTCTAATTTTAGCTCGTGTTACTTAATAGAAGAAAAAGGGACACAAGCACGTATTACAGCCCTCTATATTTGTCATTTGAAGAGAAGTAACGTTAACCTGTTTCATATGCTATTGGGTATTTTAACACAGACAGGGGATTAATGTTAGTGTAATCAGGGTAGCAGTGGTACTGAGATCCTTACTGCCCACATTTTAAATTCTTATTTTGGGTGGACTGCCAATTTTCTCTAATGCTGTGTTTGTCCTTGTAGTTTATTTTAAATACTAGTATTAATTTTAATATCTATTAATTAAATTAATAATATTCCTCATGTCCATAGGAAGATTTTTTTTACCTTAATTACGTCTTAGATCAGTTCCAACCAAACAAACAGTAAGTGGTATGGAATAAATCTGTTGCTGTTATTTATCTGCTTTTTGGTTTGTTTTTTTTTTTTCAAGGAGTTACAAGAAATGGAATGTCATATGCTCAGTCTTGGTATGCAGGAGCAAACAAATTGGAAAACTGGGAATTGTTATCTCTTAATGTAATTACATACTGAAATGTAGGACAGAGCTTGAAAAACTTACAGTAATTTTCTTTTTCCCTTTGATCACAGGTAAATTGTTTTCTGCATATTTATTAGCACAAAATAGTGCAGTAGTTGTTTAGTTTTATTTCAAAGTTTAAACCTAATTTTCAGAAGTGAATTGTTCTTTTTGGCTTTTGAACTTCAGTGTAGTTCTGTGCATATTAGCATATTTGTTGCTTATATGGGCTTTGTAGATCAGAGCTTCTAAACATGTCTGATATGAAATTGCAGGCAAAGCAGAGTATTGTAGATTACTATTATTACTTGGTCATAGGCTGTGATTTCTGAGGCTTTCTCTTAAGTTCTGAGCAGGAAAGGAGAGCAATGATATGGAACAGTTAATGTAAGTACTGTAGGTTTCAGAATGCTGTGTTCTGGTTTTGTAAACCTCTCCATAGTCTGTCCTTCCTACATGTCTGTTAGGGAATAATTGCTACAGCTGCTCCTGTTAGAGTTATTTGAGATCAAGGAAGAAGAGCCTTGTCTTTGAGCAGAAAAACTATCAGAGGAATATCAAGCTATCTTGAATACTGGTGGTGTCAATAGTTTTCATGCAAGAGCTTTGTGGTTTGTACAGTGAATGATGGTCACACAGTTCTGGCTGACTTATCTGCATCTTCCCTTGTGGAGAAGTCAGGAAAGATGGTACAGGAAGGATGGATAGAAAGAGAAGGTTCAAATTTGGGTCTTGTCCCATTTGTTATGCTCGGACCCACGTAGTTGAAAGTATGGCTAGAAGCCTGGCTCCTAGCTAGCTTCCTGATCAGGAGAAATGCTGCTTGCCTTCTCTGCTCCCTCCAGGTTGGTATCAGCAGTTTGGAAATTGTGGCTTTTTATTTATTTATTTAGTGATTGATTGATTGATTGATTTATATTATTATTATTGTTTTTAACATACCTGCATGCTGCTTCATTATGGAGCAGAATCTTTTCTCCAATAGTGGTTTTTTGATTTTGCTTTTTAATACCCCTCACTGGTTTGAAGCTTCTGAAGTAGTGTAACCAGAAATAAAATCATAGTCTATATGGAGAACTAATGCAAACTGATGAATTAAAAATCAAGATAAATAGTATTGATAATATTATGTTAGAAGAAAAAAAAAAAAAGAAAAAAAAGCCGTAAAACATAATGAGAAGGAAAAATGTTTTGAGAGTATACCAGGTATAATTGTATAATTGTTCTTCTGGAGATAAAAGAGGAATGTATTTTTGGATATTGAGCATTACCAAATGGACAAGAGTAATTTCTTTTTTAAAAAAGAAAAGTACTCGAGTAATCAAGTAGTAGAACAATTCTTGTGAAATACATTAAAGAACAATTTCATTGAGGTAAAATGTCAGGTCAAGGATCATGTTAGAAGGAGACAGCAATGCAAATACCCCAGAGCTCTCAAAAGCTGAAATTTTCAACTAATGTTTCCAAACTTGAAGTTACAGTTCTGTTTTCACTAAAGTGCAGCACTAATTTGATGTGCTTGGCTGAACTGTTCCAGCTCGTGGCCAGATATTGTGCAAAACCCTTACAGCTCCTCTTGAAGGCACTAAAAGAGGGAAGTGGGCAACTTGTACCTTGGGAACACACCTTTCCCAGACACTCTTCCAGATAAAAATAGGCATCTTAACCTGCCCTGGGATGTCTTTGAGGGCAAGGCCAGAGTATGTCAAATTAAGCTTAGAGAATTTAAGAAGGAAGTGCTTTCGAGTTTATACGGGATGTGAAATTTGTTCAGTGATTTCTGACTGAATTTTATAGATCATAGATTCTAAAACTGAAAGAAGTTTAATGTGATCGCGCAGTCTGACCTTCTCTATAGTGCAAATTACAGAATTTGTTTTAGCTAATTCCTGCATTAACTGAATTATAACTAAAAAAAACCTATTTTGTCTTGTCTAAAACCTATAATACTGAATAGATATGGTTTGGAAAATTGGATCTGAATCTTACTATCTGATACTTTTGAATCCATTTGTGAATTGTTCTGGAATTGATAGCTCCTTCATTAAACAGATCTATCTTGTTTCTAATAACGGTTGTTCCAGCTGGACCTTTACTCTAGTTCAGCCTTCTTGGCTCTTCTTTATCCCGTGACCATATTTCTACGGTGGTTTTTTTTTGCTTTTTTTAATAGACTGCCCTAAAGCCACACTGTTTAGCAACAAGGAACTGAACTAAATTTGAATGAAAGTCTAAATAGAATGTAATAAATTATCCTTGAATTGGTGGGAGTTTTGCTGTTTGATCAGTCTTACCTTAATTTTAAGTGTCTTGCTGCTAATTTATCTCATGGTCCATTAAAATCTGTATCCCTAGACTTTCTGTAATTGTGTGGCTTTAGGAGAGTTTGTCCTTTGAATCAGTACATTTTAACCACTACATTTATATAAAGTATATTTACAATATATACTATATGTTTACTAATATATAGATATATATTTATATCTAAAACAGGAGTATTTGGATGGCAACACCAATTTCAGTATATCAGAAGGCCCAATGCTAATAAGATAAGGCAGTCTTCACTGCAGCTGTAAGATATGTTGCAGCCAAATAAGGAATAATAAGAAAACATACTGTTTGAAGTATTGTACAGGGAGTTCTAGTATTCCTGAAAAAGCTAACATATTTTCTTTAGACCACTTGCATGAGTTTCAAGAGCTCTCTAAGATTGTGTCAAACACTACACAGAACTTCAAACAATTAAGCTGTGAAGCCAGGTCAAAAATAGATGTAGGCCAAACTGAGAAAAATGGTGGCTGCTTTCAAAGTAATGCCTCCTATTTTATTCTCTTGGCCAACAGTGTCAGTAGAGGATGTTGGCGGTACAACAGTATAGATTGAAACCTCCCATCAGTACGGCATTACATTTTCTTGCTGTTTGACTGATGGCAGCAGAGGCACAGTCTGACAAAATGGCATCTGGCATAGAAGTGAGCATGAAGCAAAAGTGTGTCACTGAATTCCTCCACTGACATTCACTGACATTTGCTGAATGTTTATGGAGACCAAACAGTGGATGTGAGCACACTGATGTAGTGGGTGGTGCAATTCAGCAGAGGTGACAGTGGTGTGAAAGAAGCCACAATCTGGATGGCCATGCACAGCATCACAACACGAAATGACAAGTGTCTCAATCAATTAATCTGCATGAATTGGTGATTATGACCAGAAGACCATGTGCAAAGCTGAATATCGACTTCAGTGCATTGGAAACGATGGTGGTAATGCTGGAATATTGCAATGTTCGCACAAGGTGGATTCCATGAATGCTCACACAGGAACAGAAAGTACATCATATGCAAGTTTGTCAGGACATACTGAACCAATATGAGGCTGATGGTGACAGTTTGCATCATTATCAGTGATGAGATATGGTATCACCACTATGAACTGGAGCCAAAGCAGCAGCAGCCCATGAAGCAGCGATGTTTGAATTCCTAATCAAAGAGAAAGTTCACAACACAGCCCTCAGGGAGTAAAATGAAGTGCACTGTCTTGTGGGATAGGAAAGGGGTGATCCTTCTGGATTTCCAGGAATCCAGACAAACCATCAATTCTGACTGCTACACCACAATGTTGTCTAAGATGAAGGCTTGAATTTTTAGTGTTAGGCCACACGAGGAGACAACCTTGCTCTTGCAAGACGATAATGCTAGGCCTCATACTAGTGTGAAGACCACGGAGAACTTTGCCAATCTTGGCTGGACTGTTCTACCACATGTACCATATGGTGCAGATTTGGTGCCTTTTGACTTCTATATGTTCAGGCCAACGAAAGATGGACTGCATGAGTAGCATTTTTCAAGCAACATCATTATCACAGCAGCAGTGAAAAACAGTGGGTCACATAGCTGATGTGCATTTATACAAATGCATTATGTAAGCTATTGCTGATTGCTTGTGTAAATGCATAGTTAATGGACTGTTGAAGAATAGAATTTTGTAGCTGATAATTTGCTCTGTCAAATCCTGTTATTGTGCTCACTGTCTCTATTGTAGTTTCCATAAAAATATATAGGAGGCATTAATTTCAGAGCAGCCTATGCAAATGTGCAGAACCCTGTGGTTTTCTATTTCTCCTAAAGAATATTGCTGTGTTTCCCACAGTATATACAGAGTTGGACTGAAAGATAAAAGAGGGGAAAAAACAGAAACTGGATGTAATGTATATCCTTATGCTGAGGACTTCTTCACATGTCTTTTTATGCACCAATTATTTCCTTTACATAATGAGACTACCAGTAGAATACAAACTTAAGGCCATAGACAGGAATGTTTATCTGTAACTTTCAAAAATGTCACCTTTTTGTGTGCCAATGTATACGTGCATCATTGTGCTATTGAAAATAATCAGGTTCAGGATGACTCCTGCTTGGAAAGATAAATATATTGCATGGACTATTTGAATTTAGTTAAGGATAGCCTTCCAATTGCAGAAGCAACTTGGTTCAATTTCCAGTCACACAAAACAACTCGCTAAGCATTTGTATGAGCTTAGTGATTGGCAAGGATGTTATTTTTCTTTTCAAATGGTTCAAATAACTGTTTCAAGCTTGACTTTTCAGTAATTGAAAATATCTTCCATATTGAACAGATTCGGTACACTACAGTGACTTGCAGCTCCTCTTTCTATTATGCTAAATTTATGTAACTTCACCAACATTTCAGTTAAGCATACAGCTTTTTTTCCAAACAAGATTATTTATCAAAATTAAGTTCCTGTTATGTTTTCCATTCCATATACAACGGTTTGGAAATTTGGTTTAAGAACCTAGGCTTCACTGAAGAAATTTGTTTTAATATATTATGAATAATCTGATTTTAATATCATGTTATTAATGTCAGAATTTCAGGGAAAATTGATCTTGTAGTATACAATCTCTTTAAAAGGAAGAGAAGACCATTTGTTGTCAAATTACAGATGAGGCTTGATAAAGGGATAGGCTTTGAAGCATGCTGCTTCATAATGAGTGTAATATTTCACACTGTATTTCACACTGCTCACAATATTTCTCACTGTTGCTGTTACTCTGTTTATATCTCAATCTCATAGGCTGGTGTTCCTGTGTCTATGTTGACAGCCTTCTCTTTGGAGTTCTCAACAAGCTATATCTTTTTGCAGTCAAGTTTTTGTCATACTATGGAAAATACCTTCTGAATAAACGCTTCCTGAATATTTAAGCTAGATCTTTTTAGGGATCCCAAGACAGCTGAAACTACTTGAACTTTTTCTGATGTTCCGCCTCTATTTTAGTGAGATGAGGCTTGGGAATATTTTTCCTTTTTTTTTTTTTCATTGCCAGATATTCTCTTCTTTGACAAAAATAAATAAATAAAATGTTTTGCAGTCCTGAAGACTTCTAATTCAGTAGGATGCCTTATTTTGTCTGGTTTACTGTTTTCCTTGTTTCTCTTTAGTAACACATGGTAGTCCTAAGGAACATGTATATTATTTCTTGCCATAACTTTGTTATTAAGTTTGTAAGGGAAATTGTTTTTATGTTATCTGGCTTTTTGTGTTTGCAGGATTAGTTGAAAATATAAATAATTTCATAATATAATAATATACAACAGAATTTATGGATGGCCCTCATTGAAGGGTGTCAATTTTTAATTTCTCCAATTTAACCAACTAGATACAAGGTTTTATTTTCTAGGCTATTTCCCTCTGCATTTCACTGTGAATATATGTATAGATTTGAATAGAAATAAATAAGCCAGTTAGGGAATAAGTTTGTTGGTGTAATTTTGAGCAGCACTTCTTTTTGCTTATTCCCTGATACTTGACCAGACATCTTCCATTTGGATAGTCTCCTACAGTCTGCCTGGGGCAGTATAGTTTACACGCACTACATAGCCTGCGAATCATGCTGATGTGCAGCAAGATTGTTTCTCAGGGAATCTCTAAACTGTTAATTTTTTATTAACTTCTTATGTGTGTCCTGCCAATTACATGATCAGATTTTAAAGTTAAAAGACTATTTTCTGCACCATCTTCTACATAATGTTGCTGAAATAATTGTTCAGTCAATTATGAGACCATCTTAACTCAGAAAATCTTGCAAGAGAGTGAGAAAGCATCTGTAATTGGATGCAGTCTGTGTTGAATGAAAGCAAAACAAGATTTTGCTTAGATTGAAGAGGCAGGAAGAGATGACAACCTTACAATTGCATTATTTATATAATTGAACAGGTATGTCTATTTTGTTTTTATTTATGTATTTCTGATAACTTCAGTAGATTAGGACTTCAGTACATTAACCTACCTAGTGGGACTCCAGTACACCACCAGCTATCATTGTAGCTGTTTCTTTCTCAGAAACAAGAAAACTGTGAAAGCTGACTGGCCTTATTTCCTTCTCATGTGTCTTCTCTTATTAAAAAAATAATATTTGATAAGTTTTCTTTCTTTATATATAATCTTCTGTATTATAGCATTTCCTGTTTGGTAAACTGGCTCTTACATCTCTTTGGAATATCATAGAATCATAGAATTATCAGAGTTGGAAGGGACCTTTAAAGGTCATCTAGTCCAACTCCCCTGCAGTGAACAGGAACATCCATGGCTAGATCAGGTTGCTCAGAGCCTGGTCCAGCCTATCTGCAACAGTGAAATTAAACATGACCTCTGTGGTGTTTTCACTTTTAAATGTACCTTGTCAAACGTATAATTTAACACATCATTTATTTATCCTGAAAAAATTATTTGTTGCTGCTGAAAAACCCTTCCAAGTGCAGACTACCAGCTTGCTGATTTGTCCTTTGAATCTCTTATTTCCTTTTATTTTTTTCTAATCTAACATCCAGCCACCACTACTTCCAGCATTTCTGGGAGTACAGGCACTGTCTTGACCTCCGGGAGAGGTCAAGCAGACTGAAATCATTGTTTTTATGTGTGCTGTATGTCACGTTCTTATGGATGGGAGCCTCCACAGTCCTCATCCCACCAAAGCATGTTATGTGTCATGCATTACACTCTGACTCCAACTCACTGTCTTTCTCACTGCCTTTAAAAGAAGGCACTCCCTCCTATTTCTCCACGTAACAATTGTCCAGACTTCTGAGGTTATCTGATGCAAGAAATCAAGAGGCCACAAGTCCATAGTATTTTTTTGCGTCAGCTTGAATTTATCTTTTGAGGGTTTAGCTTTTTATTTCGGGTCAAAGCATGGCTTATCTTGCCAGATTCATTAACACTCTTGAGAGTGCCAGGTGCTAAAGAGCTCTATTTTTGCTATGCATATCAAGTGTGTCTAGTTTCTTGTGGCCTATTTTTACATATTTCTTCTTCTATGACTAGGAAAAGCCAGGACAGAGAACAAATGAATGACAATAGCCAGAGAAAATGGCTATGATATTATTAAGGAAAAATATAGGGGAGGATATATTTGTGAGTTTCTGTTGCTGAGAGGTCAGGGAATTAAAACTGAAGAAAACAGTGAGTATGAAAACAAAATAAAAAGCAATAAAAACAATAAAAAGAATATTACATTTTGATAGCTATATTTCAGGATTGACTATTTCAAAATAATTCTCTGAAAAATTTTTTTAGGTCTTTGAATAAAGATTCTATGACACTAGCAGCTAAAACATTTTCTCAGTTATTCATCAGTATTCCAGGGTTTATCATTCAGTGTTAAGCAGTTATCTGTACAAAGGGAGGAGATATTCTCCCAGGAGGAGGAGACATACATTGTAACAGAGAGGGGTGCCTAACTCAGCAGATCTGTACCTTAAAAATGAACCAATAGCTAGGTAGCAGGGAACTGGTAAGGAGGAAAGCTCTACTTCTTTATGAATAAGCCACCAGCTAGCACAGGAAATCTGGTATTGACCAGGCAAGGGCTGGAATTCTGCTATGCAATAGTTTATATGTAGTGTGATATTCATGGAATGAAAACCAGCTGAGAACTACTTATGCTGTATATATATATATATATACACTTGGTATATAGCAGCACAGCAACTGATGTTCCTTAACAGCTCTGAATAAATTCCTTGGACTAAGCTAATCAGACCATTTTAGTATTCTCTGGAGATCCCTTGGACTTCTGGACGCTCATCTTGTCTCCTCAGTTCTCTCTAGACGATACATACCTGTGTGGTAACTGTTGAGTCATGGCCTGAACCACTGATTGAGCACCTGGGGAAAGCACCCAGTCAGCCCTGGGAGCACAGGTGAAGGCAATTCAGCTGTGTGACCAGAAGGGGTGGAGCCTGGCTGCACCTCTTTTAGACCTCATTTAAGTCTGACTGCCACTGGGGAAGGATCTCTGCTCGGAGTTCCCTCCTTAGTGAAGCTTTCCCCTGCAAACTTGGGATCTTCTGATGCAGGTGAGCAATTTTCCTTAATAGTGCCTTTCTGTTGCGTTGGTCTTTCCATCATCACATCTTGTTGCAACACCTTTCTCACCGTGTTGCTCTTTCCAGTTGCTACAGTACCTAATGCTGTGGTTGAGTGCTGGGAGCTGAGCACCTAAGGCAGGGCTCCTTATGTACCTCGGTGTTGTATTTTTTTTTTTTTTTTTTCACTAACCCCTTCAACTTCAGGTATTTCTATGTCATTTGAATGTAAGTGGAGCTTTGATATTGCTTACCCTCAAAAGCAAAGAGCTTTGTGTTCAGCTGTGTTTAACAGCGGAGAACTTCCAAGCAAGTGTATTAGGCTAGCTTAGCTTGGTGCTGTATTATCATAATGATACGTTGGAGGTCTGTCTTGAAAAATGATTAGAATGAGTTCACCTGTTTGTTCCAGATTTGTCTGGGTCATCAGTTTGTTATCTACTATAACATACAGACTGTTTTCTTCAACGCTGCTGCCAAGTAATTCATATCTCATGTTGGGTTTGTTTAACTGCTAATTCCAGCTATAACATTTTTTAATTTTGTTAACTTAATGGCATCTTGTCCCATTGAGATCAATTATCTATTTAATCATGATTCTTTCCATCATTTCACCTTTCCTCATTGTACTTTTGTTTCTGTCAGGGCAGGCTTCTTTCCTGTTCTCTCAAGAATGGTTCCTTGGTGTGCTTTCAAGCTTTTCTTCCTTGGCTGTTTAACTTCTATTGCCATAAAAGATGCAACCTTTTCCTGTGTCTGAGGAGCTTGCTAAGATTTCTGCTGACTTGTTCTTCAGCTCACGAATTTTGTATGAAACTGTAAGCTTGTTAGAATCAGGAATATAACTTCTTTGCTACCCATTCCAAAAGAGAGTAAGGCAGAAGGCCCTGCATAGGGTAATCTTCTGCATGTTCTCAGAAGTTGGTTGATATAAAGTTAAAACTCTGCTTATTTTTTTTGGAGTGATAAATATCAGAAAATGACAGAAAATTCTCAAAGTGTTACATTGAAATACTTGAGCCTGAGTGTTGTGAGTGCTGTGGTATCTTAAATGTTGTGTTGCAGATACTGGCTGAGGTTACCCTGTGTTATAATAGCATTCTGTTAGCAATTAATTGATAGTTTGACCATCCTCCAAGAGAAGACTATGTTAGGAGAAATAAGGAATTACGATCACTTGTAGAATATGTTGTTCATCTTACATTAGATGCATGGACTTCTACGTGTTAGATATATGTTTTGGAGCTCAGGAATTAAAAATAGCTAAGGACATCCTAGGAGTCTGGTGATGTTCTTCCCTTTATAATCTATTCTTAGGACAGAGTGTTCTTTTCTTTTGACCTATTAGCTTAATAATGTGTATTCAGCCATCTTAGTAAGCAATGGATGCACTATCTTGCCTGGGAAGATAACCAAAAGAGACACTAAAATGTAAGAACTAATCTAACATGTTTATTTCAATTAAATAAAAGCAAACTTGCATCAGCTGAATTACTAATACAGAAAATACTTTGGACATTATGGCACAGAACTGTATTTTTCTCCTTGTCATAAGCAACGTGCTATGTGGTAATCGTTCTTTTTCAAGCCAACTGAAATGTGTTGAAAAGGACGGTGAAATATAAGGTTTTAAAATGCATATTTTGAGATTCAGTTATGTACCCATTTGTAAATGTTACAGAATCAGGATGATGTTATTCTGAAGATGTCCATCATTTATTCAGCAAAATAAAAAGAATGTAAGAAAAAGCTCTTTGCTTGAGAACCTCAAAACGGAAGACACTGAAAGAATCTGATGCTTTAAAATATCTGAGATTCATTCACATTGAGACAAACTCCAATAATTAAATGGATGCAATGTTTATTGAATCACTCTTTTTGACTTTTTGACACTCTTTTTAAGTGCAAAATTATTGAAATGAACTTTTTGTTTTACTAGCTTGATTGTGCACAATGATAGTATATGCATTTTTCTTATTCTTGTTGGATGGTGAAAGGCTTATCATCTTACTTACTGCCAAAAACTGAAGTTTGGGCTAGTTTACCTCCAAAGCTAGTGGAGGTTTCTCTACACATACCTGTGAGGAAGGTTTTTTATTTATGAAGTGGGAGAAGACCTAGTAGAGTCAAAATTCCAGTGGGTTAACTGTGCTTTTGATCTTTCTGTGGAGTACTGGTGTTATATTAGAAAGTATACTTCAAAAATGATTTCTTGGCAAACATGAATTCCTCAACTGAACATAATTTTTCATCTATCTGAACATTCACAGTGGAGTACTTAATAGAAATTTTTTTAATCATATCCTGACAATAAATATGTTCAGAGCTTAACATCATGTTTTGTTTTTCTCCTCATTAACTTTGTTTTCCTATTTAAAAAAAAAAAAGTTACAGGATTATTTAAAAAAAACAACAACAATATAAATCTAAGGATTCCCCCTCCTTTGAAGGCTGTTCTTTTCCACTGTATGGAACTGCAACCTGGAAGCATGGAGGAAGGCCTGTTATTGCAAAGGCTGGGGCTGGGCAGCAGTGCTGAGTGCAGGGGGCCTGTGCTGGGGATGTGAGGTTGCCATGACGGCAGCTCCCTGCTCCAAATGCTGAGACACTGCATCCCCAGAATGGCAGTGACCACCTGCCTGCAGCAGAGACCTGGGATTTTCTGTGTCCTGGGCGCTGTCCTTTTTGTGAAGCTGTTTGTGTTTCTGTTTTCCAGCCATGGCTGCTTCTAAATAATCCCCAGTAGGAGTTTATTCTGTGCCAGCTGATGAGGGAAATTTTCACGTCTAAACTCTGTTATGCAAGTAATGGATCGTGTTCTGCATTAAAGAAGTGTAAATCTTGATGAAATCCACATAATTTATTATGGATTTAGTCTAGTGCCTTATCTTAGGGTGTGTTCGAGTTTCTGCTTAGAGAAGAAAAAAGACAATCTACTAAGTCTGTTGCTGGCAGCAAGTGAACCACAGCCGATGCAATCTGGAGAATATCTATGTTCTTTGCAGATTAAAAAAAAAATCTGCTTCTCTTTGGGTTTACATCTTTCATCTAGGTGGAAAAAAAGATGGAGTAAGTTGGAAGTAAAGGGTTGTTCAAAACCAAAGAATTCCCATCTTGCTACATGTAGCATTTGGTAATGGCATGTTCTTGATAAATGAAATGTAACGTACTCTTGATATCCAAACAACCCAGATGTTTTTACTGATACAGTGCTATATGCAGGTTAAAATCTAAAGTTATTTGATTAATACTAGGTTCATGTATGGTAGTAGTTATGTTGGTTTCTGAAAAAGTTAAAATAACATAAGCTTTGAATATAGCTTTTATAGATTACACTAGCATATGGCTGAGACACTGTTACCATCCCTATCACAACAGGCTCTAATTTTAGAATGTCCTTTATTGGTTACAGCTAAGTCATTTTCTTTCTTCATTTTGAGAAAAGCAAAGGTGTTTTTTTTTTTGTTTGTGATGTTTTAATAGTCATGCTCAAGTCCATTGAGCTTTGTGATAGCGCAAAAGAAATAGAGAAACAGTGAGTCATTAAAGTAGATGCTCTAGAAGATTAGATTCTGTGATTCTGGTTGAATTGCTTCCAAGCACTAAGGAAAAGTCAACCCAGTATCATATTGTGTTATAGAAGTCTCAGAATTTTGGCAAGGTTTTACTGCTGGATTTTTTTCTTTCCTTCTTGGTAAATACTACTAAAATTTGACAATACCTAAGTGATTCATGCTACATGAGAGGTACCAAGAAAGGACTGCATAAGTTGGACATATTGATACTGGGAGGTGCTGTTGAAATATCATTGACCATCAGTGAACATAGTGTTAAAATAAGGTGTGTTTCTAAAGTACATCCTAATCACCCAGGATCTGGTTTCACCAAGTTATAGTGAGCACAGTGCTTGAAAGGGTGAAATGTTCAGGTCCAGAATTTTTTCTATGGGATGTCAGGCATAAGAATTTTTGCAAAAAAAAAAAAAAAAAAAAAAAAAACAACAAAAAAGCCCACAACCCAATGCTTTGTGACTTAACTACCTTATAAGGGTCTGTAGATGTAGGCTACAAAAAATGGATTTTAGTCATGATTCTTCACATATATCCATTGTCTGACCATTATTATTTTGTGATAGAGCCATCGCATCTATGTATCTCATAAGAGCTATGTGGCTTTTACAAGATACGTATAAAATTCTGCAGTCCTTTTTCAAACAGCTTTCATACTTTTGTGTAAAATATCATTTTATAGGTTGTTCACTTCTGATGTGGTAAGATGAGCAGATAATTAAAAGGAAAAAAAAAATCCAGATCAGTTAGTTAAACCTTTTATTTTTTTGCAAACCTGAACATACTTTGATTGCATAAAACTGAACATGCACGGATGAGAGTTACACATAAAATAAAGCCATTATGGTCCATTTTTTTCTTTTTTTTTCCCCCTAGAGGAAAATCAGTGCAAAAAGCACTGACCCAAAAGAAGCTTGAAATCAAAATCTGTTCTCTATGTTTCCAGATACTTAAGATTTTATCTCTTAAGGCATACAGATTTGGGATAAGGTCAATATAGTTTACACATGAAGAGAGGTGTCAGTTCTGAAGTATTTGGCAAAATATTTGGGTGTAATATTTCATCCCTCTTTTTTTTCTAGAATGCTACTGCTTTGTGTTCTGGAATAGGAAACAGAAACACCGGAGATCTAAATTATTCAATCTAAATGAATAGTCAAATAGGGATTTTGAGTATATGACTGAAGTGTGCTAATTTTGGTTGATTTCAAACTTATGGGTAGCTTTTAGAAAATAATTTATCTATACATTCTGTAGAAAATTTAATATACTTTACATTGAAAGTATTATGCTTAAAAGTATTCAAGATCCTGAGAGCTGGAGGTTAACGTTGTTTGAGGATGTGTTTGTGCATGGGCTTCTTAGGGAGAGATCTCTGTCCAGAAATCAAGAAGGCTCTGTGAGAGTAGAGTTTCAGTCTAGATTAATGTGACCCCTTAGAGTCTTTTGGTAATTTCCATAAAGTGACAGCCTTGCTCTTTTCTCTTTGACTTTGGTTCCTATTTGCCCTCACTAAATGATGTCTCTGTGAATGACTGCTCACTGAGTTGGTGCTTCTCAATACAGTGTAGATGTCACACTCCAACAGAGTGAAAGGAATTACGACTGAAGTACAGGAAAATGAGTTGCTAGTGTAACATTATAAGTCAGTAGTGTTTCTAACCATGTAAAAGATGATGTGACTTAAGATACTAGCCAATTTCTTACTGAAAAACTATTTCATCTGGATTTCCAGGTGGATGTTGTTATTAGTCTTATTTCCACTTTTTTCTCTCTGGCAAAAGAATACTTTTCTCATGTTACGTGGAATATCTACCAATTAGATTTTTTTTATCTTAGATTTTCTGACAGTCAAACACATAACTGAAAGGATTGCAAAGGTGAAATTTTTTGTCATCCAGAGTAAGGCATATTTAATTTTATTTGTTTTTTGACACTTCCAAATTTTGCACTTAGGACGAGAATGTTTTTGTCTATAATCTGGCTCTCTGAAATTTCACGTGGTCAAAGCTCAGGTTGCAAATAGAATTTTTGAGTTCAACTGATTGTTGATATGAGTATGTAGATGCTTAAAGATAGGATTTTTTTTAAACATGAAACTGTCTTGGCTGAAAAATAAACATCCATTTCCATTTAACTGAAAAATTTTTCACTATGTATCTCTGGGGAAGAACTGGAAAAAATACAAGCAGTACAATGATTGTCCTTTAAACCAGAGGCATTAAAACTATTAGATTCTGATAAAGAATATTAATGCATGGGGCTCACAACATCCTGAATATGCATCAGTGATAATAAATTCAGATTCATGGAAGTACTTTGCAATATAATGTTTATGTAAATTTCACTGAGAATTTGTCCGAAGTGATTTATATAAAGTTACAGAAATCATACATGCCTCTACTGTTCACATTAAATAAGTAATTAGAGCTTCTTAGCAGACCTCCTATTTCTCACCGTGATTTAAAAATGAGTTTGATTTCTGATCTCAGTATTTTATTGTGTGTTCTCCTAAACATAATGAAATCTCCTAAAATAATGAAATAATTGTTATGGATCATAATTTAAGATAAACTCCATTGAAGTTTCCTATTGAAAATAAAGATGGTGTCAGTAGTAACTTCTATAAAACACTTTTTTAGTGAAGGTAAAACATTTGTTTTTGTGCTTGACTACTATATTGCCAGTTGGATAAAGAATGAAAATAAAATATGAATTATAGTCAATGCTAAAGCAAACAAAGGCTTTTAATATAGAAGGCACATAGAGAAAAACTGACAAAGGATCCGCCTCCATGAACATGAAGGGAGAATCTGCTTGACCATAAAGGAGAAATGGTCATGGGTCTGTGCTTTTGCTGTCATTCCAGAAGTGGCTGATTGGCAGGTTAAGCTACACCAAGCACCCACAGCCAGGAGTGTGGCTGCAAGGATCTGGGCGGCTCCTGCAAGCTCCAGGCTTCCGCTGTGGAGGAGTTGGGAGTTCAGAGAAGGCTGTGAATGATCCACATTCTTAACTGCTTTCCCTTGATTTACATTTGATTCTGAACTGCTTAACCACTGGTGGATTATTTCATTTTTCCTGGTGAATAATGCATAAGGGTATATAAGTGGATGTTCCCTGGCTGAGTGGGCTGCAGATGAAAAGTGTCAGCTCCTTTGCAGCATTAATGTGTGATTTTTTTTTTTTCCCCCCTCAGGTTAAAGCTGTAGAGAACCTAGATACACTTTTTTTTTTTTTGACAACTCCTACAAATGCCAAAATATTGCCAATGTTTGCTTTTTTCTCTTCTTTCTCATTTGAATACCTGTTATTACAGTGAAAAAAGTCAGATGCCAGTTTTCCATTATGAATTTGTTTTCCTCAGGACTCCCCTTCAAAATTTCAGTCCTACATTGTTGTACCTGCTGCTTAAGATTTCTGAAAGCTGACAGGAACGAGAATGTCTTTGTTTTTCTGCCTTTAAGGTTAATTTGTTTTACTGGCTCGGACAAATTTCATCTGCTCCTTTCTTGCACCTCCTTATTCATCAGTATGTTCCCTCAAGGGATTACTGGGGTATCTATTCCACCAGCAACCCTGAGGCACAGATACAAGTGTTGTTTTTTTTTTTTTGCATAAATGTGGCATATTTGACACAGCTATATCTAAACACAACAAATTCTATAGTAATTGATGCAACACTTATTGTCACCCGTGGTGCACTTGTAGGAAAATGTCTACAGATTTTCCCTTACTGGTTGGATGTCTTAATGTACGCTTGCATCAGTCCCTGTAGTAGGCAGAAAAGATCAGAACTTGGGTAGTGTCTAACAGTTTTAGATTCTAGAATGTTAGAAGATTAAAGCACAGCTACTGTTCTTGTTTGCTTGTGGTTAGGCTTAAATTTACAGGATATTTATTTGTGATCATAATTTGATCTCTAAAATACCAAAACTCTGGAACTTACACTAAACCATTCTAAGCCAAGTGTTTAATCAGAATAGACAAGTATTTTGAAGGTTTCCAAGGAGGTGTGTGATGTATCAATTATCTTGGAAAACGATGTTTGATATGATTCCTTCGTGAGTGGGATTGAAAAAAACCTCCTAAAATGTGAGATCATGCTACTGAAACAAACAGGCCTATAAAATACAACTCTTCAAAACTTCCAAATATCATTTGAATTTAGGCATCCAGACATGACAAACACACTGTAAAGTGTAAAATTTTGAGCTAAACTTAGCCTGATTGAAAAGACTGAAAACTTGTTTAATCATAGAAATGATATAGTAAACATGACAGAATTGTGCAAATGTTTGAAGAACAGCTCTGGTTTAGTAATGACAGTAGAACTCTGTAAGTTTTCTGAAACTGTCCTAAGAGTATTTTGATAACTTGTTTAGGATTTGATGTGAAATGCTGAAATTGGTAGTGAAAGATCTAGCGAAAATGCATATTGCTTTTTTACTAGTGTCAGATCATGAGTTCTCAAAATGTAATCAAAGAATAAAAAAGTGTCAAAAGAGGAAAAAGTGTGAAAAGAGGAGATTTAAGTTTGAAATAATTACAAATCATGCTATAGGAGACATATATGATCTCTTTGTGATGGGAGAGTTACGATTCTGAGAGCATGAGGTCTGACATATGGTCTAGTAGTAGAGCCTTGTCCATAACTGTGAAAAGTGGTCCCTGCCTTTCACGTGTGGAACTCATACATTGCAGGTGAAGCAGGTTTTCTCATTGTTCCAGTTTTCTAAACCTCATATTGCCATCCTTCTGCTGTACTTAATTACTTTCAACACTCTTTATTACCTTCCATTACCTCATGTATCATTACGTCACTTTTATCATCTCATTTCATGTGCAAAGTGACAAGGACAGAGGAGTGGAAGAAATGCAAACTCAGTTCCACATCTCCTCTAACTGTTTATTTTGTCCATCTTTTGATTTTTTTCAAATCACGTCATAAGAACTTCACTTACATAATCTTTTGTTTTCTAATTTTTCCCCCTAAAATCTAATTCTGACGCCTAACTTTTTGATGTTGCCTTCATTCCTTCCCTTCGGAAAGGATCCTGCTTCTCATATCCAAGTAGAAGTCCCCGGAATCTGTTGCTATCAGGTAAGGGTCAAAACATAGCAATTTTTCTGTTTGGGGATGATGGTAGAAGGATCTGATTAAAATTTTTTTTTTTGCTTTTTATTCCAAGTGAAGGAAAGTTAACGAAACACAAATGTATTTTAGGAGCTTAGCTTCATTACAAGGAAATGCTTCACAAATCGCTACCCTGTTATCTTGAGCCTGTTTATGTTATCAGTAGATGGGTGGAATTGAGAGAGTATTTGTTAGCAATACTGATCATTTATATTTTCAAAAAAAAGTAATGCAAATTCTGCCTGATCTCACAGACTTGTTGAAATGGCCTTTCAGCCTGAAATCTATATATAGGGAGTATACTCTATTTAGTTCACTCTACCTTTATTCCTAGAAGAGTCAGTAAACATGCAGCAGAAAAAGGGCAGCACTTAGTTTGCAAATTTCTGCTTAAAATTTAAATGTTAGTTATTAATTGATAATTTGGTCCATACCATATAACATGTCAGAACTATATGTCTCTTGGAAGATATTCTACTGGACAGTAGATTGTTTTAAACTTCAGAATGTGGATTGAATTGTACAAGAAATAGGGCAGGCCTCCTTGCATAATTCTCAGTTTGTCTCCTATTCACTACGGAATGAATGAAATGTTTTGATGTGTTTTGCGTTGCTTTATTTTTGCATGAAAACCTTTAAAGAATATGTTTGATTTTGATATTGTTGATGGGTAATAGGATACTAATTATGTGTAAATATTTTCATAAATATAAATAGGTTTATAATGCCACTTTGTTTTTCTTACAGGTTTCTTTTAAGAAAATGTTTTTAACTTTATCTAAACTGGTATTTTACTTTGTTTTTAATGTATTGATTTTTTTAATGTGGTGTGCAATTCAGTTGTTAATAGGAGGACTCCAGATTTCATCTGACAGTGTTGGCTGGACCATTTTCAGTGTATTAAAGGAATAGCTGCTTAATTCAAAGCCACTGAAAATTGGGCACAAATGTCCTAATATCCTAATTCTGGAATCTGAGCCAGTGGTCTTGGTGTGACATGGAGGTCTGTGAGGTATCTGGATGATTGTTGCTGAGTTCCAGAAATTCTGTGAAGTAGAGAAATGCTTCTACCAGATGTGAACTCAAAATTGCCAAGTTTATTAATGTAACATTTTAATCAAAAGCAATTTGGTCAACCAAGGCTTACATAGTTTCCTTCTAGCTTGTCTACAGCGTATTTGTCTGTGGAGACACGCAACTGAGTATATGCATATTTTTTTTTTAAAGTGAAGTGAGTAACAGAAGCCATTTTAGTGTGAGAAAGTTCTCAACATTTTGAAATAAAATGCTTCAAATAATTTTAGCAAACAAAATATCTTAGGTTTCTCAGTGTCCTTTCTATTATCAGAAGTATAAGGTGATTATCATCTTAGGTAAATTTTGACTGTACTCTTGTGTCATTTGTGTCTTTGTGGATTTCAGTTCTGGCAATGGGTATGACTAATAGTTTGATGCTGGGTCAAAGGAATGGTATTCAGAATTTTAAAGGTGTTACAGCAACGAAAAAGCCATGGTCGCTGTTTCCAAAATCATGTATGTAGCCTTTTTACTGTAGTAGAATTTGTCATCTGTATTACAAGGAAAATTTGAAGATAAGTCCATCAAAGTCTTGGTGAGAGATTAAAATAAATTTAATTATGATCTTTTTTTCTCAAAGGAGAAAAAAAGTACTCAGTGAATTAGTTGCGCATTGCTATAAGAAGTAGCTGGTATCTAGATTAACATTTATGAAAACTGCCCCTCATTGGTAATATTGATGTAGTTGACAGCTTGGAGTTTTACTGAACAATTTTGACTAAATTAGAGCTGCTTAGAAATCTCATTTATTTTGGGTGAGAGTTCAGTATCAGGTAAACCAAAGCTTTTATGAAAATATTTGATGATCCTCTGTAGAATGTGTTGAGCTGGAAGGGGTCATCTAGTCCAGCTCCACCGGAAAGAACAGGGACATCTAGAGCTGGATCAGGTTACTCAGAGTCTCAAGGAGCCTGATCTTGAATGTCTTCAAGAACAGGGCATCCACCACATCTCTGGGCATTGTGTTCCATTACCTCTCTATCTTCCTTACATGGAACATCTTCCTTAAATCCAGTCTAAAACTCCTTTCCTTTAGATTGAAACTGTTTTCCCTTGTTCTATCACAACAGAACCTGCTCGAGAGTCTGTCTTCTTACAATCCCGCTTTAGGTTCTGAAAGGCCGCTCTCAGGTCTCCTGAGAGCCTTCTCTTCTCCAGGCTGACCAGCCTCAGCCTTCTCAACCTGACCTCTCAGGGAGGCATTCAATCCCTTGGATCGTTTAGATTCTTTTTGAGGCCCTCCTCTGCACTCCGCAATGCCTACTTCATTATTTGTCCAGTGTGATAAATTCTTAGTTGTCTCTGGAGACTTGATGGTTCATCTCCATTTTCTTATCATCATTTGCTCATTGTTTCCCCTTCAGACTCTGTTCTGCAGTCAGATATCCTTTCAAATGTATATTATGTTAGTTTCTCAAAGTGATGATGTGCTTTGCTGTAACATTAATGTGCTAAGACTCTTCTCCTGAGCCTTAGCTAAAATATAGGAAGCTTTCAATGCAGTTACACTAGGTTGTTATTCTTGATTTCAAGCTATAATGTAGGAACTTCAGAGGGTTTTTTCCAATTATTTTTTATTTTTATTTAAACTGTGGTATAACTTGGATTACAGGTTGTCAGAATCAAATTGTGCTACATTTCTTCCATGGTTACAGCCTTTGTAATGAAGTGCATAGATGTACCATGTACTGTTTTTATTAGAAGTTGGAAATTATCTTGAACTGCTTAGTTTTATGACTTTTTTTTTCTTGTCAGAATCTGCCATGACAATTGCTTAACAAAAAAATTCATACCTTTATAGGTTCTTTAATTCTGCTCTGTCTTTACCTGATAAAATGTTTGTAAATACTCAGTATGGCGTGATTGTCTTACATCTATAGAAGGGGCACTGAGAATTGATTTAATTCTGAAACCAATGAATATGCAACCAAGGAGAAACTTATAAAAAGTATCTTTTAGGAAGGATAGTTTTGAAAAGGAAATGCCCGACCGGGTTGCAAAACTCATGAGCAAAACTGCCAGTCCTCCTTTCTCTAATTCATGCCTCCTCAGTATTTTTGAGTTCAGACTCAACTGTCCAGCCATTCCCTAAGCCCGGCGACCTTCCAGAGCAGTGCCTCTTCCATCAGCACATTTTGGTCCAGGAGGCATAGTTAGAGCAAAAGTGTGCCTGACTTGTGCCCACCGTCCAGGCATCCCTGTGTGATGGTAGAAAAAGCCCATGAGGGAAATCCAGGTCAACAAGAGCTGCTGTAATGCAGCCTCAAAACCAAAAAGCTCAAAACTTGCCTAAAGTCGATTTTTGTATGGTTCTTTTCAGTGTAGCTCTCAGGACAAAATTCTTAATAAATTAAATAAGAAAGATGAGCCTTTCAGATGCAAAGGAAGGCATGGTTTCATAACTAATCAGTTGAGCAATTTGGAACACTAAATAATCACAAATCATATTCATTTATTGAAAGCAAATGACAACTTTCCAGTAACAGCTTCAAAGCTGTTTTCTGCCTTCTGTATTTTCAGAGGCTTCTCACCATGTAGAAGGAGGGTTACACCAGGACACATCTTTTGATATCATCTGACATTATGCAGTGCACCCATCACATTGCATCATCATTGAAATAAACACTGTTCTGATCATGTCTTTTCCTTCCATTAAAGCTTAATAACAAAAAATGAAATTGCACTTGAGACCAAATGAATTCCTACTAGTTTTTTTTTTACTATGTTTGGTTTCAAATACTAGATTAAGTTGAGTTGGAAGAAAATTATCTTTGCTGAAATCAGCAGTTCTAATGAACAGTTATGAAAGTTCAAAGCTTTACCCTTTATAACTTCTAGATGTTTAATTTTTCAAAATTTAACTGGAGAAATCGGATGTGCTGAAGATCTGGTATAGCACAGCAGCTAGATGAATGTTATTTTTCCAGCTTACTCTCCTCCTGCAGCATTTTGGGGGGAGTGTTTTCATCCTGTGTAGCTTTTTGTGCCTCAAGTATTTCCAGATTCTCCTGGGAGACTTTTTTCTTCACAATTCTAATGTCCATCATTGTCAAAATTTAAATCAGTAATATATTGATGCAATGAAAAGACATGATTGGGATTGCCAAATTAAAGAAGAAGAAAACAAATATCAGAATCCTTCTTTCTTGATTGTCCTTTTGTGCTCTAATAGAGGCAGAGTTCAGGTCAGCACCCAAGTCCTCACATGTTAACAGTCATATTGTTCAAGGTCTGTGCACCTTTTTCTGCCATAGTTTTGGTGGCATGCTTTTTTACTTTGCGTACTTCTCTCTCATTGCATTTGCTTTTGTGTAATATCTGTAGGGAACTTCAGCGCTGACTTACACAGTAAAATAGCACAAGTAAATTATTTAAAATAGGTATAGTCACTTTAGTGTGATTTAATTATTAAGAAACCCTTTTAAGAAAAAGGCAGCTCCACAGAGACCTCTGGTTAAGTACTGCAAACTCTCATTTGCGATCTAGTAGCTCTGACCAGCAGCCCCGAAGTTTCTGGATTATCATGCAGTTGTCAGCTGTGACAGCGACAGGGAGAGCTTCTCAACCTGCCTATAGTCCCTGGTGTTTATGTTAACCATTTCATGAATGTTGCATTTTGACTTGTAGGCTGAGGTATGGGAATCTCTAGTGTCAACAAACTTCAGAAGTCTGTCTCTTTTATAGCAGTAGTTTTTTTTTTTAAGTAAAATGAAGTCCCTTTTGAGGCAATTTTCTGGGAATGAGATGTGCAGAAATGAATAAAATATTCCAAGTGTGATCTTTTCATGATTTTAAGGGACTGTACTTCCCAGCCCTCTTATCGTGATGTTTGAGTGCATGAAGATGCAAACTGACTGTCCTTTTTTGCTTTCTAATTACTTTGCAAGTTCAGGACTAAATTATCATTACGAGTTCAGAGAGTTAAAACATTACCTGTCTTGCTTTTTCATTCTTCTCTTTTAAGGAATTGTTTGATGATGCAAATGCATACAACAACTTGAATCTGCCACTTTAAGTAAACAATATTTTATTAAGATTGCTCTATGTATGTGCACATGTATATACAGACAGCAAAGTGCTAGTGGTTTGACTTCCACATACATAACTATAAATACATGTGAAGCCCAGTGTAAATTGAAATGTTAGCATTACGTTTCATTTAGGAAATTATCCAGAGAAAGATATTGCCTAAAGATATAAAAAATATTTTATTTCCCTGAGAAAACAGAGTGGTTGCAATAGAACAGAAAAATTATCTAATGAAGGCTTTCCATAGATGCATAATTCTGGACAGAATGAGAATAGTCAAGCTACACTGCATAAAAGTGCTGAATTTTCTGGGATATGTTTTTGAAATAAATTTTCTTAGTGTAGATCTAAATTCTTTCAAAAAAAAAAAAAAAGCAGGTATTTTTCTGTAGGGTACAATTTAATTGATTTTTTTTCAATCCTCCCAGAATACTGTGTAAATGAAGCATATTTGTTAAGTCAAGAAAGCTTTTAAACACCTGTGAGGAAAATTGCAGTCCTTTTGAATGCTGACTATGATTTCTTTAAGTTATCAGTACAAGTAATGATTTTATGTGTAGCAATAGAATTATAAATCTAAGCAGTAAGTCCAAGTTATGTTATAAATTTAATCACCTTTTTTCATCTACTCACTTTGAAATGGGAAAAGCATTTAAATACTGATGTTTGAAATATAACTGTATCCAATTCTGAAAGTGCCCCTAGCATCACCCAGTAGCCTGCCAAACACAGTTATTGACTCATGAACCGCTGTGGTGTCTGCGAGTGTCTGCGAGTTTGACTGCATGAAATGCTTTGTGACCCATTGTAAGCCTTCTAATGAACTATCTCTCTCCATCTGCACATGGAAGAGCTGCAGGTCTGTTTTTCTCTTGCTCTTCCCCTTTCTCAATCTTCCCCTTGAGATTTTCTATGATACAGCAACTTTTAACAGCCCTGATCCTTGCCCTGTGGGTGCACTACACTACCATTCCAAGTATACCTACAGGATGTTGATAAACATAATAATTTTATTAACTATGGTTGAAAACTACAGGAATAGGGTCTGAAAAATGCTGAATCTTTATAGATACTGGATGCCTGATGGTGTAGAAAGGTATATTCTATGATGTTTTTTTAAACTAGTTGTATGCCTGTTTTCCACTGAGGCATATATTTTAGAATTCTGTGAAATGGACATAGAAAATGTGCTTTGTGGTAAATCCACCATCCATTACCATCAGTGCATTTGCGATTGCTTTCCACTATCTATGCACTGGCAAGCTGGCACACCCTGTAAATGAGTAGAGACTTCTCAAGTAGAGTATTGTGAGTAAAAGATGGCTTGTTAACTCTAGTGTAATGCTTGCCTTGCTGTATCCTCCTGACCCTTCAAAAATCCTGGATGAACCATTTTTCCTTTTGTTCTTTGCTCTGGGAGTGGTGCAGAAATAGTCAAGTCCGAAATACTTCTGCTCTGTGCTTCCCACATTTAGCAGGTAGTTATGCTGCTTAAATTAAATACATAATACCCATGTTCTTTAAAAAAAAAAAAAAGATTGTTTTAATGTCCTTTCTAGCTTATTATGAACATTAATTTTTAATGTCTGTAGTTTAGTAATTAGTAAGATCCTTACTAATTCTTAATGAAAGTTTGAATAGAAGCAAAAATTGTTTTCTATTCCTCATGCTTTTATTCTCCTTGCAACCTTGAGGATCTCAGGGTCTTAGTTCTCTAGATCATATTTGAAATCCCAGTAGTTGTGCATGGCATAAATGAATGTATGCAAAAACTGATGCTTTCAATCATCCTGCTCATGGAATGGAAAAACTAGGAATGTGATCTTGCCACATGATTAGTGTTCTTGTATTCTCCTAAATTCTGTGTCTTTCTAGCCTCTAATTTATTTCCATGGAAAATACAACAGATACAAAGAGCGCAATAACATAATTTAATAGAGCAATTTTTCCCCTACAAAGCACTATTTTTTCAGCATAGTCACCAGCATCATCTTTGTGTTTTCACCAGTGATGAACAAGAGCCTGAAGGGCATGTTCATAAAAGTCTAGTGGAAGGGACCTACTGTTTAAGAGCTGCTGTTATTGTGATGTTGCTAGAAAAATGCTACTCATGCAGTCTGTTCATCATCAGATCAAACAGGTAAAAGTCAAAAGATTCCAAATCTGGACTCTACGGTGCATGTGGTAGGACAGTCCAGCTAAGAAAGGAAATGTTATTCGCGATTTTCAGATTGGTATGGAGCTTGTTGTTGTGTTTCAAGAGCAAGGTTGCGTTGCTCTGAGAATTCAAGCCTTTAGCTTAGATGGTGTTGTGAGGTAGCAGTCAGAGTTCATAATCTGTCAGGGTTCCATGAAATCCAAGAGGATTGCTCCTTTCCTCTTACAAAAGAGACTGCACTTCATTTTACTCACTGAATGCTGTCTCTTGAACTTTTTCTTTGGTGGGGAATTAATGCATGACCTCTTCATGGACTGCTGTTACGATTCTGGTTCATAGTGGTCACATAGTCATCACTGGTAACGATGCAAACTGTCACCTTCAGCCTCATATTGGTTCAATAGGTCCTGACAAACTTGCATATGGTGTTCTTTCTACTCCTGTGTGAGCATTTGGAGGACCCTGGTGCAAACTTTGCAATATTCCAGCTGTGCCACCATTGTATTCAGCTCTGGATACAGTTTCCTCCTCATAATCTGTCCCTGCAGATGGGTTCATTGAGATGTTCCTCATTCTGTGGTATGACAGCTGTGTGTGGCCATCCAGAAGGAGGCTCATCTTTCATGTTGCTGATACTACTGCTGAAATACACCACCTGCTGTGCTCATAGTGGTTGTTCTCCACAAATGTTCAGCAAATGTCAATAATTGTCAGTGGGTGCCATTTTTTTCCTCATGAAGAAATCCAGTGACGCACCTTTGCTTCATTCCTACTTCCATGTCAGACTGTCCCTCTGCTGTTATTTGTCGCATGGTGACAAAATGTGAGACAACACTGATGAGAAGGTTCATCCTGCACTGCCATATCACCAGCATCTTCCTCTGATGTTGTGGGCCAACATAATAATATAGGAGGCATTACTTTCAGAGCTGCCCTCCTACTAAATAGCAAACTAGAAATGTCTTAATTTGCTATTTAATTTTTTAAATCACTGTTTTTTTTGAGAAGTGACTGAAGTCAAAGTACTTTGCAATTGTGAGAGACCACAAACTCATTGCATTTGTACTCCAGTTTACTCATAAATACCTATCTGTGACTATTACCATAAGTACCAAATTTCTGCTTTCTTCATTAGTCCTGTCACCTTCTTCATATCTTTTTTCATAGGGTTTGCAACTGTTCTCTGAATTTTCTCTCTTATTTATCCTTATATTTCTGTTTAATAATTTCAGCCATCTTTCACAGTCTCCTTACTGAAGTTCATTTATTGCTGGAGCTGTGATGCTGTTTTCTGCCAGCCATTTTTCTAAAGTGCTCATTCTGATGTTGTTTTTTTGTGTGTTAAGTGCTTATGAGATCAATTCATTACTGCTAATCTAATCTCTCTCTATCCTTTTTTTCCCCCCTCTTTTCTCTCCTCTATTTTATGCATGCTTTTTCTTTAGTGTTCCCTATAGTGAAGAACATTGCTTGTTGGTAGTTTCTTGTCTCTTTTGTCATTGATTCTAAGCATCACTTAGGAATGTTCTGAAACCTCAGGAAAGTTCTTAAAATGCAGAACATTGGTAGCTGTGAAGTAATAATGTCATAAAATCGAAAAAAATTACCACCAGCTACAGAACTTCAGTCAGGAGATAGCACAACTTTTCCCTTTTTTTCCTGTAAAGGAGAGTGACAGTATAGGTAAGAAATTTCAGTTACCTTCACAGCCAAAGTTTTTCATGGCAAGAGGATCCATAGCAACAATAGCACTGACAGACTTATAAGAAGTACAGATAACAGTTAAAGTTTGTTGGTAAGGCTTAACTAGTAAGACTCTTTAAAATAAGATTCTCACTAAGACAAATGAGAAGAAATAATTTGTTTCATTTATGATGTTATTTACCACTAGCAACAGATATTTTCAGATAATTTGTCAATTAATGACCAGGATTTCTCATTTAATGTGTTCTAAAAAATCCAAACAAACTGTAAATGCTGTGTATTCTTGATCATGTAATCTGAAAAAATAACTATGTAGAAGTCTGCCTATTGTTTTACATAATGGAGTGCAGCGTTAGTTAAAAATAAATTACTAGTTAATATTTTGAACCTCACCCACTGAAATATTGACGGCATTTGAATAATGAATAGAAGACTCATTGAGTTGTTCTGCTGCAGTTTTGCTCTGGAGAGTAAACTTCGCAGAGATTTCTGTCCGTGGTTGTGAAGCTTTTCACTTTTAGTCCACAGACTGTTCCACTTGCTTGATGGATCAAAGAAGCAAAATGTTTTTCTCTGTGTATTTTACTAGAATATATGACAACACTAGAGGTGAGGATAAACTGCTGTGCTCCTTAAAGCTTTCTGATCAAAATGTGACTTGTGAGCATAGCTGTGGAGAGCTATCTTGCAGCTTTTCTAGCTAGAAGGTGCCAGGGCCGCATCCTGTTTGCTCCTTCCAGTTGTGTGCTTAAAGAAATCTACAAACTGCGATTGTTCATTGGAATGGGAGAGAAGAAGTCAAGTTGTCTATGCCTTTTTTTTTCCTGTTACTTCTGAATACTTTTTGTGTTTTCCTACTGTTATATCCTTCTAGTTATTTTACTGTTTCTGTAGCCCTCAATTTCATATCAGCCAAACATTCCTTTATTTCTTGACTGATATTTTAGTTCCACTATAGTTCATACACCACTCTTATTGGAACTAGAATTTAATTGTTTCAGCAGTTTTATTTTCTGTTTATTTGTTAACTAACAAGCTGTGGTGTAAAACAAAATTTTTTTCTAATTTAAACCGGTATAAAAACTTGGTGACTGTGAATGGTTTAAGATCTTGCTCACAACATTCACTTATTGTATGTAACCTTTCCTACATAAATTCAAATCACTAATTAGTCACTCCTGCATCCTAATTTTTTACTATATTTCTCTTCCTTGCTATGTGGTTTGATATCTATGGTCTGGTAGTCAGAAACTGTTATTTCAGGTAAGGAGTTGCTTAGATTTGATTTATACCTGCATGTAATATACAGTCTCCAAATCTATGTTACTTGGTTATATGTTATACAGAATACCCTTTCAAGAGTTGTTGAACTTTTATTCTGAAGTATCTTAAAGCTTTAATCCATTTTGATTTTCTCCACTGAAAATCTCTTTCAAATTATGTCAGATTTGTGAGGAATCACTAGATTTTCTGTTTTCTTCCTATCTTCCAGTCCTTTCATTGCCATTCATACTTTTTTCCTGACCTTAAAATATCTATGCATCCTATTTATTTTTCCTTTATTTTTACTGTTAGTAATCCTTTTGATGCTGCTTGCAGCTTCCCAACATAAAGGAAAAGTGGTCAGGGGACCAAGGGGAACTTAGATGGTATCATTTCTAAACCTTGCCAAATTGTAGACAAGTAGAAGGACTTGATGGAAACTTTACTTTTGCAGTGATTCCATAAAATTTTCTCCAAATTCATAGATTACCATTTATTCTTGGTTTGTTCTCCTACCCTTTCACTGATAATCATTGTTCAGCTGAGGAAGTGGTCTTAGGTTTCTGGATTCCTTTTCTGACCATAGCTGGAAACATGGAATTGGGATGTGAATACTTCTTGGATGTGTTTCTCTTGATGGAGGCTCCCTACAGGCTGTGGTTCTCTGTAGGTTGCTTGGAAGCAGAGTAATCATGTAGGGGCTACTTGCAGAATTGATGCACCACAAGTTTCTGGTGGGAAAGCGTCCAGTGTCCACTGGTCAAGCTGTGAGTGCTGGTCTTTCTTTCATTTCAGATTTCTATTATAAACACTATTAAACAAAGAGATATTGCAACTCATTTGAATTCATTTTTTCAGCTGAAGCTTTCTAATGTAAAATGTGTTCTATATTATCATGCCTGTTCTTATTCTTTATTTTTACTTTGATTCATGTTTTTGTTTTTATTTTGCTTATAAAGACAGGCTTATTATTCATGATTTTTATACCTGAGATTCTGCCTCAAAGTATATGAGTACAATCATCATTAACTTGGTTTAGGTGATATTTCTGTACAGGAGCGCTGGCTGGATAGTGGGTGTTTATTGGCAGATTATGCTTCCTGTGATGAAAGTGTTTGTGGATACATATAGTAATTTCACGTATACACAGGTAACACTAGCATCAGAAATTATTTCTTTGCTAACCACACAGTCTGAAATTATTCTGAAACATCGAAAATCTACCTGAAATGCTGCTATGGCTTAGTAGAGGATAACATACGCAATTTGTTCATTTGTACAATTTCTCTCCTCTTTCAGATCCTGTTCTTTTTTAGGGATGTGCAATGCCTTTTCCTACTAGCTTTATTTATACCACTTCTTGTCCGGAAGAAAGCAGAGTTATTTTGGAACTTGAACATGGAATTCATATTTTATTGTAGTACTCATGATGTCCGGGGGTGTGACTGCCAAATAATATCCAGAACGCTTCTATTTTCATAGTAATATCTTGGATGTCAGCCATACATTTTCCACTGAATTAATGAATATCATGAGGCTACATCTACTACTGCTGTCAGAAATGTAAGAAATAGCAATATTTCTGAAACAGTATGCACACAAGATTACTTCTTGGTAATGGGCTTTAAGCTTGCACCGTATTCTTTTAATTAGTCTTACCTGTATAAACAACAGTACTTTTTCATATTCTTGTTACAGAAAATCTCCTAAACTCAGCTATTTGTGCACCACTGTAAAACTCAACCTGCAGTTCAAATGAAGAAACAGGATACAATAGAAAAAAAAATAAAAATAACCCACAAAAAACAAAAGCTTACCTCAACATTTTCAAATATTTTAAAATACAAGTGATATTGTCTTGAACAAGAAGTGGGCGTATTATTATTGGTAATATTACTTCAAATGTTAATCTACCTCAAAAGTGCTCCAGTGAGCAAGCCTTCCTTTCTCAATGGATTAACCACTGAGAATGTTATGAATGCTACAAACACCTACATATTTGTACAAAGGCAACCCCCTGCTATAGCGGATATATTCTTTTTTTTTTAATCCTTTCTTATTTAGACCGGCATGATTCATTAACAGTTATTTTTGGAACAGAGAAATGTAGGCTACTAATGTAATTTTAAGTGCTGTTATTTTAAGTCAGCTATGTTTTAGTTTCTTCTTAAGACAAAATGTCTAAATGGGACTAAGGATAGTGAGACAATTATCAGCTTAAATTATTGGGCTTTATTTTTTTCAAAGATCTTGCTTGATGGCATAACTTTAGAGCTTCTTTTCTTCTATTTAAAATATATATTTTGAGGGGTGAACGGTTGTGTGCCATAAGTACTGTCTAAGTATAGATAAGACAAAGACAAAAGAAAGTTTGCAGTAGGAGACCGTACACAGGTAACAAAAAATGTGTCCTTTCATTAGCTAAAAAAAATTTCCTCAGCATTTGTAGTGCTAGGTCTACTTTGAAACTGAGTTGATGATAAAAATGGGTAGTTCTTGCATATTCTTGAAAGGGACAGCTCTTAACAGAGTCTGTGATAGGATAAGGGAAAATGGTTTCAAACTAAAAGAGGGAGATTTTGGCTGGATACAAGATGCAGAGTATAAATTTGTCATTTGCTCTACAGTAACTTAGGAGTGACTGTATGTCTAAGAAACACTTGAATTGGAGACGGGGTATCAAGCTGGTCTTCAATACCATCCCTATGTACCTTGTGTTATCATCTAGACTTCTGCAAAAATACTGTAAAATGTTGTCAGAACAGAGTGGATGTTTCGTGTCTGATCTGGAGGAATAGTGCCAAAAGTTATGAAGCCTGGCGAATCAGACCCAACTGACTGATACAAACAATAGTACAAGTAGGTTTATCCAGCCCACCCTGCTCCAGGAAGTATCTTTTGTCTATACAAATTGTATTAGGGTAACACACATGACTGTGGAATGCTGTCTGACCACTTTGGCTGGTTAAATATTTTGCAATTTTTCTTAGGTGGAGAATTTTTTTTCCTCATTGATTGCAATAGACACTTTTCAGTTATGGAAATGATGTTATTCTAAATAAAACTGACAAGATCCACCAACACTTTTGGAAGCGCAGATGCTTTGTCCCACTATTTACTAAAGAGGTTCACACTTAGATTAAAGCAGTGAAATCAAATCACTGAATAAATCTTGGAACAACATAATGATTTAAGGAATTTGTTGAGAGCTTTTGGTAGGAGGAAAGTTACACAAAGGCAAAATTAGACTGTTTTCTGTACAACACCATAACACAAAAGCAGCATGCAATCCAGTATTGGTTCATTTGTTTTTCTCAGTGTATTGTGCAGTTTCATTTGTCTTGTCTTCTCTGCGACATGAGACAGCAGCCCACAAATTTGTGTACTGCATCCAAGGCCTATCTGCATCAGCTGTGAAAAGAAGCATCAGGCATCTTTCTTTTCAGGAGCCAGTAGCTATGAAATTCTCCTCTGTCTAAATGATACTGAATTTTTTTTTGCTGCTTGAACTATATGGATTGGGAAATGCACAGCCCCTGATGTTAAATTATAATTTTCTAACTCAGTGTATTCATAATGCAAAGAATGAACTTAGTTTCTCGTGTAATTGAATGTGTCTGAGTGGTGTTGCATTGGAACTAGATTTCTCGATGTTTTAGCAGAGAAAATTGCATCATCCTTTCCTCAGCTTGTTTAAAGAGTGTAAGAATATGTAGTGGTTAAATAAAACAAGTTTTTCTGTCCAGATGCCATAATGGTTATTGATGTCTTGTTTTGATGACACATTTAAGTAGCTGGTAACTGATAATCCACTTCTGAGTAAGAGTGAACAATTTTGGTGCGGTAGAATGAACCAATTCTAATTGGTACTGAAAACAGATTTTGAAATCAGGACAGTCCATATTTAAAGAAATGCCATTAAAAAGTAATCCAGACAGTTAAAACAAGTAGTTTCCTGATTTAAAAATCTAAATCATCCATGTGGTTTTTTTTTTTGAAAGCATTTATAAGAACTATTTACTTTTCACGTTTTTTTTTCCCGTGGTCATATTACAGTGGAAAGGTATTTCCAAACAGCCAAGGAAATTTGCTGTTTCTTATATGCATGCACAAATGTATTTAGAACAGAATTTGGTGTTCCTTCAAATCCAAGCATGGGATAGAAATAGAAGGCTGTGAGTATAAAACCTTTAGAAACCATTGGCAACTCTGAGCTGATCTCTGCATGCTTCATCTCTGGATCATATCCTGAAGAAACAGAACTTTGTAAAATACAGGCTCGTATTTAGATAAGTGCCTTTTCTTTAAAGGACAGTACCTGTTAAGAATGAAAGTGAGCCATACATTATTCAAATATGCTGCTTTCATTGACATCGCTGGTGGATTTCAATCATATTTTAAAATTCTGTTTCAGCTATTGTAGCATTCTCTCATTACCTTTGCTTTTCTCTCTCTTTAAGCTACTACTTACAAGACATTTCCTTCATTACTAGTCATTGTTTCCTCCCCACTTGCAGCCTTGCCCATGAAATAAGAGGGTTTCATTTTCCCGCATTTTAAGTCTCCATTATTCTGTGTCTGTCTGCATCCCAACCCAGATTTCCCACACAACTTCAAGCAACAGAGCAGCTTCCTATTCTTTGGGACAGAGGTTTTATTTTGCTTCTAAGGTAAATTCTGCTGTGTGCACCAGGAGTTGCCTTGAGCCTGGTAATTAGAAAATTAAAAAAAAAAAAAGTGAAACCCCATGATTTTCAAGTTCTTCTTGAGTATCACAGTTCTGAACCAAATATCTTCTAACGCAGCGAGGAGATTTCAGACATTTGCTCTGACACATACAAAGTTTTAAGTGATACTTTACAATTTTTACATGTAAGATTCTTGATGTGTAAGCATCTGAAAGTAAGCCTTGCAGTCAGCATTCCCGCCTTCTGCAGAAGCATGCAGCTCTTTAATGCTGCTCCCGCATAACTGCTGTAATCCCACCGAATCTTATGGAAGCCTTATTTTTAATCATGTGAGTATTGAAGAAAGAGGGGTTGATTTTAATTTCCCATGGTATTAAGCTCATATAAGTGTGGCAAATGTATACTCACTGCCCTTGGAAATCCTTTGAAATACACCCAAAAACATGTGCACCTCACATGCTGAATTATTAAAAATCTTTCAAGAGCATGAATTGAATAAAGGATTTTCTACGGAACTGGAGATCCAGCGGTGGCCAGTTCATTCTATTGCACAAGTTTTGCCTCTAGAAACAAACCTTGTGCACAGCTGTGGATTTTGCTGCTCATCTGAGAATTTCCTAACTACTTGTTGTGGCTGTTGTTTTTAAATACAGATCTGTGAATGTGCCACATTCCTCATGAGAGTAAAGTGAGGCTGGCCCTTGTCAAACAGTAAACTTTAGGGACAGCGATGTAAGATACATGCCAGGTGATGGAAGGGAAGTCTGGCACATGGCTATGCAACTTTCACTGCTATATTCTGTTTTTCTTTCTACTTCTAATTGATAACTCTCGCCATCTGTTCCCGATCCATCCCTCTGCTGTCCTTTCCTACACACTGTTTCCTGCCCTTGTTCTACCCTTCAGACTTGGGCTGCTTGCCTGAAGTCTGCTAACCGGTGCTGATGGATACAGATAGTGGCTGAGTGGGGAGAAGTCCCTCCCAGCGGTGACAGAGACACTAAGGTTAGGTAGAACTGGGCTCTTCAAGCATTTGCGTGGGCTCAGGTGCTCCTCTCTCAGGGCTGTTACAACTGCAGTCCTGAATGAACTCAGGTGTTTTACAAAAAATAAAACAACACTGTGTGATGAAAGAGGTTTAGTTGTTGCCCTGAGAAGAGTTCTTTCTGAAGCTACGCTGTGGCTTTGTAGGATAAGTAAGCAAGCTGGAAGTACTGACTTTCTTGTTTTGTACTCTACAGTCTGTATTTGAATCTTTTTGTACTTTACAGTCTATATTTGAATCTCTTTTCTTATCTAACTCTCCCCTTGGTGGCTTAGCATACGGGAAGCCTATTTTATAGTGGAGAGAAATTTATTTATATATGTGAAGAACTGTATTTTTAACAAAAGCCTAGATGGGTATATGAGTTGAAGGGATTTTTTTCTGTTAAGAACTCAAAAATGGGCAAATCCTAAAAAGAATGAAGATGACAATTATGAGTGTTCTGCCATTATCTGAGAAGCGCTTGCTCATGGTGGGAAGATGAAGCAAGGGCATAGATTTGGTCAAACATATCACTTTTTAGCTGTTCATGAAGTTCTTAAATGTAGACCTCAAAAAAATGTGTAAGTCACTATTTTGCATTGATTTCCAATGGAATCTAGAGACTGAGGTACAAAGAAAAATTTGGGAAACTGATGTTACCAACATACAAAAAAGGCCAATCAAAGTTAACTTTGGAGCCCGTGTTTTGATTTATGCTTGAGGGCCGGTTCTTTGCAGGAGTAGCCCCATGCAGAGCCCATGGATGTCTTACTGAGCACCTACAGAAGATGTAGAGGGGAAAAAAGACTGTTAGGGCTTACCTCTCTTGCACTTGTAATGCTCTTTGTGATTTTTTAGAGTGTAGCTGCTATAGTTTGTGGGTTATATTATTGTGTGCTGATGCAGACAAATTATAAGTTCTTTTATGCTGAGCTAACGGTACCGAGGCTATCATCATGAGGCAGCAAAAATCCTTTTGGAAAAGGTGGAAGCTGCTGGAATGTTTTCTTTATTACCTCCCCCACACTACAGATTTTAGGACTTTGGTTAAAACAAGCAAATTCTAATAAGCTATTAGTGACAATCAGTAAACATCAAAAACTGCAGCTGCAAATAGTTCGCTGACTTCCTTGATTGTCATATTTTCCAGTTGTACAATAACATTTATTGCAGTAGGCTCTGCCATGGAGGAAGAAATCATATTTCCTTCAATTTCCTTCAATGGGAGAAAGAGAGACAGTTAAATGGAATAAAATGATCATTCATCTGACGATGTATCTGATGGTGTAGATAGGAAAGAGTTCCTACAATTTCCATGAAACTCAATAATTTCAAGTGACTTTAATATTTTTTTTTATGTTTTTATAACACTGATTAGAAATCTCTAGGTGATGAAATGCTGGAGCTCCAGCGAGAATCTAATAAAAATACCCCCTGGGATTGATTTTGATTGACCACGGTTGCCTGCCTGTTTTTATTTTTCTGTATATGAACAGACAGGAACAAGCACAATAGAGTTAACACTTTCCTAGCCTAACTCTTGCAATTAGGTACTTAGGATAGCATTAAGCTGAAGCACTGGCACCCCCAGGGAGGCAAATGTAATCTGGGGATGAGGCTCCCATGATTCTATATTAGCAACACATTGTCAGCAAAGTGTCCAGGACTGAACGTATGGAGGCAGGGTTTTTGGTCTCTCCCTGGGTGCCTGTTGTGTAATTACCTCTTAAAATCTAAGGGGGGGAGGTGTCAATCTATGTTCCACATAGTCTATAAAGAGCATTCACCTATACTATGTAAAAGTGATTTCAGTGCACGTCCTTGGAAATCTCTACTCTGTGGGCATTGCAGCTGTGCTGAGTTCTTTCAGCCCCATCAATAACTGGAATCCAATATGTCAGTCTCCCCTGAACATTTCAGGAGCTGCCAACACAAAGCCCCCTTCTCTTCACCTCTTGCTGCTGGAACTCTACAACACCTTCAGGTTTTCTGCAGACCTCACTAGCCCTCACTCACTGTTGACTACGCTTAGTTAGAATGTACCATGGAAATGTGAAACATTACTAATAATTATAGCTCCTTTGTTGTTCACGGCTCCAAGTGGAATTGAGGGGATTGAATGGAGTTATGTGAAGTGGGAGTTGGCCTCCTCTCCCAGGTAAATGGTGATAGGATGAGAAGTAATGGCTTGAAGTTGCGCCAGGGGAGGTTCAGATTGGGTATCAGGAAAAACTTTTCTGGGAGAGTGGAACGGGCTGCCCAGGGAGGTGGCAGAGTCAGCGGCTGTGGAGGTGTTCAAGAACCGTGTAGATCTTATATTGAGTGATATGGCTCATGTAGGCATGATGAGGATGTGTTAGTGGTTTGAATAGGTGATCTTAGAGGTCTTTTCCAACCTGAATGATGTTATGATTCTATTATAAAGGGTAACACACAGAAGTTCATAATTCAAATTAGTGATGTAGCTCTCCTGGTGTAAATAGTTCTTGTTCTGGGAACAATGCTGATTGTTCTAAAGAGCTAACAATTACATGTTCTTATAAGATGGTGAAAAAGACTTCAGAGTTATTCTTTAGAAAGCTTTACATCTTTTTAAAGTTCAGAAGAATTTTTTTCGTCAAATATAGATGTTTAAATTTATATGCATATTTTGTATCCAGTATCTCTGGTAAACTTTCCACATTATGAGCACAGTGAAAAAGAAATTGAATCAAAGTGTGCAATTACATTAATTTAGAGAACTATTATTTTCATTAGAAATTAAGAGCTATGCAAACACTGAAATGTTAAATGAAGTTTAAATGAATTCATGTATGCTTACTAACTCTTTTCAGTTTTGCTTAATATGATGTCACCAAGCATATGGAGGTTGAATCCATTTAAGTGATTTATCTTCTGTCTTTCTTGAAGCTGTTTTCTCAGTTAGAAAAAGACCAACATCTTCAAAATAGATGTATTAGCAGTCAGCAGAGGTGTCTGAGGTGGAATACATGTTTATTAACTACTATGTACTTTATGCAGTTTGAGGATGTGTTTTTTTTTTTTTTTTTTTTTACTCTGGGTAACTCATGTTCAAAGCAGAAAACTTCCAGTTCTTCATAGCTGTTTCACTGTAGGTTCTGCTAGAGTTCTGAGGGGCTGCTTGCACTACTCCTGCTTCCTCCCTGTCAATGTGCCTGTACGTCGCAGGCTACAATGGTTTCCTGCAGAATGTTTGTCAGAATTATTGTATGATATCACAGGATGGCTTGGGTTGGAAAGGACCGTAAAGATTATTGAGCTCCAACTGCCCTGCCATGAGCAGGGCTGCCCCCCACCAGATCAGGTTGCCCAGGGCTCCATCCAACCTGGCTTTGAGCACCTCCAGGGGTGAAACAGCGCACTACAAACTGCACACACAACACGCTTATTTATTTTGTGGCATCTGCATGAAAATCAGAGAAATGGCACAGTCAAATTTTAGTATTTTTGCCCTGTGCAGAAAGAGATACTGCTTTATTTTATTGTAATCACCGCAGCAAAGGGGAGTGGAAAGTTGCTGGTGCTGATACCTATCTGTGTCAGGCTGGAATATAGGCCAACTCCAGCTACTCTGGGTAGTGGCAGTTTTGTGTAACGTCTCACTGTAGTCAGTGCAGGCATCTTGCTGCTTTGATTTGCTTTTCACTTTTCCTTCCAAGCACCGCACTCAGCAAGCAAGCAAACACCGAAACCAAAGGGTGCCTGTAAACCGCGCGGGTCAGCCAGGCAAGTTTGCGAGCTGAGCATGCTAGCGCTCATAAAGCAGCTCCCAGCTCTGCCAGGGCTCCCTGCCACTGACAGCACAGCCTGCAGCGTGGCCACGGAGCCCCGCTGCACATCTTCCATCCTCCCTGCCCCTCGCCTTGGGCCCAGGAGCAGGGCATCGCTGCGAGGCGGCAGCGGAGCCGCTCACATGACTGATGCTGGGAGAGAGAGCAGGGTGGTGGTTTTTTTCTCCTTTTTTTTTTTTTTTTTTTTGGTGTGTGTGTGTGTGTGTGAGCGGCTCCAGTCTATGCACAGTTGGCTCCCAGCTGACAGACAGGATGTGGGGTGGGCTTTGTCACCAGCGCGCCGGGCGCTGCGTGCCCGGCTATGCTGGCAATTACACAGTACCCAGAAACCTGCTGCTCATGTCAGGGTGCAGGCAGCCTGAACACATAGAATTTGGGTAGCTGTATTTTTTTTTTTTCTATTTTTTTTTTCCTTTTTCTTCCCAGCAAAGGTTATATAATGAGGGGATTGCTGCTAAAGTAAAAGGGAAAATGAAGTCTTTGTTAAATGCCTTCACAAAGAAAGAAGGTAAGCGATGCAAGCAGAACACTTTGATGTTTCAGACTGGTGTTTTCTTGTGTACATTTAATATGTTCGGCTTAGTGACTTTATAATTAATCAGTTCATGCAGTTTTGTTTCCAAAATTATTTTATGCTAGACAATCCATTTAGGCAACTGATTATGAAGGCTGGATATGACTTTATTAATTGTGTTTTTTTTCTCTGAAGTAGTTATAGAAATGTGTTGTTCCCTAAGAAATGCATTTGAAGATGCGTAAGGAATTTCCTGAGTGAATTTTTGTCAGTGACTGCTACTCCTTCAGATGTAAGAAATGCCAGGAGTAGAAGGATGCTGAGAGATAAGGAAGGATTAAATGATGCTTTCAGACATGCTTTTAGGGATGATAATTTTAAACTTCAGGGGCTTTAAATTAGTTCAGGCATTTTCATGTCATGTTATATCAACTGTTTTTCCCAAACGAGTTTTGGAATAGTTATTCTTACAGTTGTGAGCATAGTGAGATATTAGGGAGTGACAGTGTCCAACAGAGCTAAGAAAGTGAATGTTTGCATTCCATCATTTTGTGTTGTTGTGATTTTTTATTGTGCAAATAATATAAATAATGACTATAAGAGGAGCTAAAAAAATATCCGCCCACTTACAGTTTGCAGATTGCTGGGGAAAAGAAACAGTTGGGAGGAATATTAATCACTTTAGGCAAGAAAATGTTTATTTTTAACTATTTCTATAAAAGATTTGTTAGACACACATCAATTGATGTCATTAGTTGTCCGCTTTCCTGTTTATTCTCTGTAGTAAAGGCTGATTTTGCTTGCAGTTCTGTCCTTAAGGATAGAATGTTAATAGTGAATCAAAAGCTGACTCCTAAATGTAAAATCCCTTTCTGATATGTGAAGGAAAAAGAGTGAATTTAACGTGATACCTGTGAGCGTGCACATATACAACATGCACCGCTTTCCAGTGGGAGGTAGCGCGCAGCCCTATGCTTTCTCCGGCTGCTGGCACAAAGGTGCTCACAGCTCCCTGTTGTCCTGTCCCCATCCTGAGCTCATGCCCTCCTGCTGCCACTACCATGCACAACTGACAGCACAGGCTGAACCCATGAGCACCATTTGGTTTGATGGAGCTGTGGCTCTGCAGCCTGCCCTGTGTGTAAGCAATTTTAAGGGGCAGAAAACTCAAGTCTCAGGGTCAGACCCCATTTTTACTGAAGTCTGAGACAAACTTTAGTGATCCTAAGGGAACAAGGCTACTTCTTCAGGCAGAAATCCTATATCTGCCATACATCTTCTGATTTTGTCTGATTTCTCTGTAATTAAATTATTGCAGTAGCTGTTGGGTTTTATTTTGTACCTGGGAAAGATTTCTATCTTCAATGAAATCACATCCAGAGCCATATTCTGAATGCTGAAAGTACAACAGTAGTAATTCTGGATATAAGAGCTGTGGATTTTCTTCAAGTTAGTACTAACCCATGGGTTTCACTGGGACATTTGAGGCAATAAGGTGCTTTCAGTGATCACTTTGCTGCTTTGAAACTCTGAAAAGCTATGAAGCATGAAAGATTTGGAATATCCAGAAAATTATATAGAATTTCTGTCAGTTTCTAGCACAGATATTGAACTTTATGCCTTTGAGATCTTTTAAAGACTACTTCCCTTGTTTCAGCCTCTTTTCAAATTATGGAAATAAATTTAAAGCCTTTCTGTGCACACAGTTTTCTATGGTTGTTCTGTTGTTTTTGAGCTACTTACCAGATACCGTTTCAACTCATTAAAAATATTAAGGATGCTATTTTAAAATACTCAGAATCACTGTTAATCATAAAACAATTCGGGTGAAAACTGTATAAACCATTCTTTTCCTTACAATTACATCTTTATTTTACATTATAGATATGCTTTCAGTTTTGCTCGGGGCCTTAAGTTTTTCTGTGTTCTCCCAATTAAAAGCTATCTGTCAAGGCAGGACAGATTGATTCCTGTGTATATTCAAATTTATGTGAATTCATTTACTTACAGCGTATGACAGACACATTCTAATTCTGTTATTTTGTATGTTTTTAAAGGGCACTGAATGTGTAGACATTTGTGGCACTTTACAAATGGCACTTGCTGGCACTTTAGAGATGTAGGATGATAGTTTGTGGGGCTTCTTTCCCAACTGAAATATAATCTTTGAAAATTACAGCAGCTCAGTAAAGTCCTCAGAATGACACCTGTCGGCCTTTTATTAGTTATACTACTGTGACTTTGCAGGTGTAACTACGTGCATTTTTCAGATGTAAATACATGCAGGATCGATCCTACAACCCCATGAGTTCCACTGAAAGTAAAGAGAGTACTTGAGTGAATGTAGACTGAGCTAAGTATGAGTTTCCAGGGTCAGGTCCCTTACTGCCTTATAACTAGAAAATGCTGTCACTTCTAGTATGAGTTTAGTGCCTCTTATTAGGAAATTCTACTTTTAAATTGCACTTGCAAGTAACTGACCCACTAGAGTGCGAAATGAAGATCTGGAATATATAGTATCTGCTTGTCCAAATTCTTGTATGGCTGCAGCAGTGTACCAGTAACATGGATGAATGGATAGGCTCTCTGGTTTGCATTAGGTTTTTATTGCTCTTGCTTTTGTTTTCTGTAATGACTGTGTCATTAACTAGCATATTGCAGCCTTTGGATACAGTCATGTTCTCCCCAGGACATGGCATGTGACAAGGCGAGTGTATTACCCTGGGGTAATATGCTCTATATACAATAGTAATAGATGGAGTAGAAATGCCTAGATTAGAAAGAGATGAATACCAGGGGATTGTAGAGGTGTAATAGAGTTCTGCCAGAAGAAAAATCTATGTCCTTGATTTTTAACCTGGAAGATGGGGATAAGGTGACAACACAACAGATTTCAGGTTAGGCCTGAACTTGCAATGGAACACAATTTTCCCAGCTTCGATGCTGATAGAAGAGGGGAGATGGAAGATGATACACCAAAACCATTCAGTGTCTTTCTGATTGAGTATTAGGACACAGGATAAATCTGAACATTATGAGAGTCAAGCTCAGAGATAATTAGCTGTTTTCCTTTTCATAGACTGTAGCTCAGACTGCTCAGCAGACTCTGACCGCTGGCATTGCCTGACTATTTATTAAAACCAGTAAACACGTTAATGTTGGCCAGTTGTTTTCAGTTTTAATGATGTTTTGAAGATAATTAATTTGATTAAATATGCAGGCAAGGTAAAGTTTCTGTCTCTGCAGAAAAAAAAACAATGCCGTATGTTGCTAAATCTTTTTATGGGGTTGTAAGCACATATAGATGATAAATTCATCTGCGATTACCCTGGATATCTTTCTTTACACAGTGCCCTTTAGGGAGGCTCCTACCTACTCAAACAGGAGGCGGAGACCCCCGAACACCTTAGCAGCACCACGTATCTTGCTTCGTTCCAACAGCGACAACAACCTGAACATCAACAATATCCCTGAGTGGTCAGCCTCTTCTTCTGCGTCTTCCCACCGCAGCCTTTCACCTCATCTACTTCAACAGATGCAGAATAATCCTAATGGAACTGTAAAAACTGTGGGGAGCTACACACCATCCTCCCGGAGCCGGTCACCATCCCTAAACAGGTTGGGAGAGGATGGCAAACGGCAGCAGCACAGGCACATCAGGTGAATTTTGAACATTGACAAAGTATGAGATATTCCTAATGTCATTATGCTACACTGCTATGTTCTTTTATGGAATTTATCTGACTGTTTTGTAGACTATATACTGTATGGGTAACAAAATCCCAACACAGTGAGACATGTTCAAATGTGAAAGTTCTAATCCCTCGCACTCTGGTTGTCAATGCTAGCTGCCTCCCTACAGAGCTTGAACAGTAAGGCAGACTACAAAATCTAGCAATGTCCATTAGCTCCAAATCACAGTGGAAGTTTTCAAGATCTTCTAATAGTTAAAAAAAAATAATTGTATTCAGCAGCCATAAATGATATTTCTGTGATTCTTGGTCCCTGTGGAAAACTGTTGGTCATGCTTGAAACCTGTGCTGGAGCTGCTATGAGTGATGGAGCAGAGACTGTTTAAGTTTTCTCTTCTACAGATGAGTGCTGAACCAAACAGGAAACCAGAGGGAATAAGTGTGGGCAATAAGTGGAGCTGTACAGGAGGCTGACTGAGAGCAGAGGGAGGTTTCTTGAGATGTTGGTGATAGGTGTCAAGGGCTCCTGTTATGATTATCCTTGCTGCAGAGTTTCACATTCCCTCATACTTTGCTGCTTTCTCTCCTCTCGAATTATAAATGTGATTTAGCAGGCACTCTCTGCAAATAACCTGCAGCTATGTCCCACTGGAGAGCAAATCCTGACTAATTAGAGTGATGTAGATATTGCAAGTAACATAATAAAGCAGCTGGTTGTGTCTAGGTTTTGATCACAAACGAGGACTTTAGATTTATGAAACCACTGTCCAGTGAACAGGTGAATTAGTTACAGCTTCTCTTGCATAGGACATGGGAAATGTATCTGTCAAGTGTGCAAGTGATGGAGTTGCACCAGGATGATAAGCCAGAGGGGTTAAAAGCATGGGATTACAAAAATGAAGAAAGGTGGGATCGGGTACTGATGGAGATGTTCAGTGCTTAAATATTTTGACAAAATGCATTTAATTCAGTCATCATTTAAAATATCAGCCTTTGTCCATCCTGTTTCCTAATATCAAAAATAATCCATTCTTTGGTGCAGAAAAGGCAAGGGTGTTGTTAAGCAATGTAGGTGTTGGTTTCTCCTTGTTATTTGCAAGTATCTGAATCTTTATTCGAGTTTTCAAATCAGTAAAACGTGATGTAGTTGAAGTTACTGTGCACATTCTGCATGTTTGTATTCTCTCTTCAGCAGAAGGCACCAAAACTGATAATCATTATTTGTGCTGGCAGCAATATTGCTGGGATGTGGTGCATAAAAAAGTTATCTGAGAAGTAAGAATCCCTGAAAGAAATTCTTTAGGCAAGTAGTTTCATGCAGTAGAGCAAAGAGCAAACTATGTTACAAAAGTGGCAAAAGCTCATTTGGTTATAATTTGAATGACGCTTCTTCACATAGAATTGTAGCAACTTCAAACCATGTTGTCTGTAAGAAGACTTCACTCAGGTGAGGAGGCGGCTGAGAGATGGTTTTTGTAGAATGAGTGTGCTTGAGTTGCACTGAATGCTGCTGGTGTCACCAAAGTGGGAGGATTTACCTTGTGCTCTGTGACTACTTCAGCTGTAATGGATAAAAAGTGCCTTTTCTTCATTATTTCTGGGATAACATGCTTCCATATTCCTGGAGTGCAAACACTTCTTAGGGGGAGAGAACAAGTAAAAAAAATTGAATAAGCATTTGAGTGATGTTTGTTCGGTTTGGATTTATTCAGCCACTTTTCCCTTTCTGTGAACCAGTGATTTTGAAAACTAGCATAAATGACAGTGCAAACAAATTTCGTGCCTGAAATTGCAGGTTGTTCTGTTAATGCATCAGTATGATATCTGCATGCATAGCTGTCCAGATGCAGAGGATCTATCTGTGCTATGTACCAACAAGACATTTCCGGGAGAGATCCAGATCTCCTACAAGTGCCCAAAGAGAACTGAAGGCTCTATAAATGTGAAGGCAACCAAAACATTTTATAAGTAATCTCTCCCTGCAGGCAATGCCTTTTGTTGCCACAGGCCTACTTTGCTGCCTTGAATGGCACCTCACGTGTTTCACTGTGTGACCACCTACTTACTATCAGCTAAACTATCAGCTGAGAATTGTTGCTGTCTCTGCTAATTATTTGCAAACAGTACATCACTGTGAAGCTGCTCCTGCCTTTATATGACAAAGCCCTTATTGACATTGCCACAGATTGAATTTTGGAGCCACAGCAGCACAAGGGGCAGGATAATGGAAAAGGTCAGGGTAAGCATCACCAGGACGTTAATGAGGTTTCAGAGAGCAGTTTGCTGCTGGGAAGGAGAGGGCTGGAAAGCGATGCTGGAAGGGGTCCATGTGGTTATTGCAGCTTGTCACTCAGGTGTTTGTTTATTTTCTTACCTGGCTGCTGTTCTCCACGCCAATCAGGGGTGGCTGCCTACTCCTGGGCAAGGAGAAAACATACTAAACTCCCCATGTTCTCTTCTGACTTCGTCTTGGCATGGGACTTACTGGGGCAAGAGGAGAAAGGAGAAAGGGGAGCTATTTTTAAGAAGTCATGACTCCAGTGTTGCAGCCCTGATTTCCATTAAGTAAGCCTGTCTCATGTGAGAATATGTCTTCAGTGTAAAGCTTCAACATGCCATTATACCCTCCTCTTTCAGTAAGAAAGAAAATAAATGAGCCTTCTGTGATAGGTGAATAAAATGCTGCTATCTGACTGCTACCAGATTAGGCAGAAAATGCAGCTTTATACATTTGGGAATTGTATGTCGATGAACAGTTTATCGATCTGGATTGTTTACAGTTATGAGTATTTCTTCACTTATAAGGAAAAAGAAATGGAGCCAAACTGAAAATTGAACATCATCTTTTCCTGTTTTCCTTTAAACGGTGTGAGCCATTTCTGATGCAATGTCCTTCACAAACAACACAAACAACAGGAGTTTACTTTTAAAGACTTAAGGACAGTTCAGCACATCTTCGTGGTAATAGAAAAGCATGATGAAGTTAGAGGGAGACATTGTTCCAAGTGATGTAGAAGTTACTGAGTAGGATGGAAATGTTCATCATAAAAAAAAAAAAAAAAAAGGAGAAAATGAGGAAACAGTAAGGAACAATCCTCATATTTTGTTTGGTTTATAGCAGTGTGAGATCATTTAATTTTCCTTGCAAGAATATGGAGAGTTGAAATGCAAGATCACCAATTATTCATCTTTTCCACTCTTTTCCTAAAAATATTTTTCTTTCTTACAAATGATTTATGTTTCTGGACTTTGTTTAAGGCTTTCATACTTAGCATTTTAAAAAAAAATTGAATAGTAGGTTATTTGAAGTTTGTGATATTTCCTACAAGTTTTCTACCCTCTAATATTTGCCTCTTTCTCATGCTATCTTTTTGACAGTTACTTATTTTGGAGAGATTTGATAATGAGCTGTTCAGTAGTTCTGAGTACTTTCTCTCTGTGTATCATAACTAGATTGTGAGTTTTTTAATGATCTATGATTTGTTAGTACAGACCACTCTGAAGTCATTGTGAGAGCTATGATGATCTCTTCAAGAACATGCTAGCCATGCATAGTGCAGATTCAGATCCAATATTTAGCTTCAGGCCCTGGAGTGATGAAGTAGCTTAATTATTTAGTCCGTAGTAGTGATGAATTAACTTTTCTGTCTATTCACTTGATAATTCGTTTTTCTCAGTTGTTCAGTTAACGTTTCAATATTACAAATACATCTATTCCCAACAAACGTTATATAGGGAGTTATTAAAAAAAAAAGTTAAAAGTTAAAAATCTTTCTGAGAAATTGTGGTGGTTGTGATGGTTGTACAGAAAATTTAAAGTTAATCTGGAACTGTGATTGTGCAAGTTCCATTTGTAGAAAAACTAAAAACTTTAGTATTATTTGTTTTATTTTCTAGACCAACATGGTCAGATGCACATTGTATTTCAAACAGAAAGATTTCCAGAATGTAAAGAATACATTTAAAATGAAAATAGAAAGTGTGTGCATTTATTTTTTTTCTGCAGTGTTAGATGTCTTACTGGAAGATGATTATGCTACTCACTGCTTAATTTAATACTACAAATGTGATGGTAAATGATTAACTTTCTTCATTTTAAATAACCATTTAATGATTTTAATTTCAATTTCCAGTGCTGTTTACAATCCTAGTGCCAACAAGGATACTCTGTCTGCCTTGGATTATCAGGGTCCAAAACGCAAGCTTTACAGTGCTGTACCTGGAAGACTTTTTATTGTCGTAAAGCCATATCAACCTCAAGGAGAAGGTGAAATTCACCTACACAAAGGAGACAGAGTAAAAGGTGAGTAATTAATTTTGGCTAAGCATTGACATTTTATTTTAAAATTATTTTATATTTTAGGAAAAAATATGTCTCATATTTAATAGAAGTGCTTTTTCCTTGGTTTCTTTAGAAGGTATTTTGCTCCGAGTTCTATTTTTTGTAACCAATCCATATTCAGCTGCCATTTTAACTATGATTTTTAAGTATTACTAAAATTCAAAAACGTGTGCAGTAATAGCAGCATGTTGCACAGAATATGTAATTGGTTTCTGTAGTCACTACAGAAAGACATTAGCACTTTAAAAGTTTGTAAACTTGAAGTTCAGAAAGGAAACAGCAGTAGGGTCAAGTCGGTCTCTGTTCCTTTCCTCATTGTTCCTCATGGAACAATTTAGTGGTTGAATGGAAAGAGTCCCCTCCTGAAAGTTAGGATAAGTATGTAGATAGAGTCTGGTGTAAATAATCTAGGGAGCAAATATGGTGATACACATCTCATTTCTGGTGCACTTCCCAAGCAAGAATACAGTAAAATCAAAGTAGAAGTTCATGTTATTACTTTGAAGAGATTAAGTACTTCCAGATAAGACTGAGAGAGTGAGAAATGTGCTGTACAAGACAAAACTTCCTAAGAGAGTTAACTGCAGTTTAATTAAAATGTGGTTTTGCACGTCCAGCTAAAACTGGAACAAAAAGATCTTCTACTCAATACATGCAAACAAAATTCCAGTTATGGAAGGCAAATAAAAAGTAGTAAATTCAGAATGCTAAATAAAAATATTAAACAGATGAAAATTTCCCTGCTACTGAATTTCTTTACCCTCCAAAGGATAATATCCCCCTTTCTGATCCTATATGTAGTAGCTGAAAGTAATTAGGGAGATATTAAAAAGTATTTTTCTATTTTGGAAAGGGTTGGCTCTTGAAGCCATTTGTAAGTTTAATAATTTTTTTTAACTCAGTCCTCCAGAAGGTGTAGAGCAAATCTCAAGAATGCTGCACTTTAAAGATGAAACACATGTGAGATGTGTTTTAAATGCAAGGGGATGAAGGAGGAAGGTTAAATTTAGGTGAGCTGGTGATTGCTGTAGGGCTGAAAAAATGATTTGACAGTTCTGAGAGACTGTGCCCTGTCTGATAGGAAGCAGTGATTATGAGTGAAAGAAAATGGTGCACAAGGAAATTAGGGAGAGCCAATAGGATCACTTAAAACTCTGTAGAAGTTGATAAGTAATGGGATTAACTAAGCTAGAGTAAAATTAATAAAGGCACGCAAAGCACTGAGGTTATAGAATTCCTTGGGAATGCCAGATATCAAGTAAAATTCAAGTCACAAATGGCAGCGTTGACTTCAAATTCAAGCAAAACTGACAGAGATTTGCATCTTCTGGGAACCTGTTTTGTAAGCTTTTAATGTATGTGAATAAATGCAAGACAAGTAACGCATAATATCAGTTAACAAAAGCCTTGAAATGTCAAAAGGATGGGTACAACCTAGAGAAAGGTTAAGTTACATTATGAGTAACTGTCATGCAAAACAAAGCAAATTGAATATAAATGTAATTTTCATACTTTTACATAAGAATACTGAAAATGTGAAGGCCTGGGGTCTTGCATGGAATTTGTTCTCACTGAAAAGATGCAGAATAAGAGTAGAAAAAGCTACATGTTAGTGAATTGAAAGAAAATGATAACAAAAAAGTGAAACTTATGCACATTCCAAAAGTTTTTGCTTGAGCATAATCACAGAAGGTTTATCACCACCGGGGAGAATTGCTGGTTCCTACAAAAGGTGAAATTTGAGGAGCCATGACTGGTACTAAATAGCTTTCTGCACCAGATGTGTTCATGAGGATCCTAGTAGCTGCCAACAGATAAAGAATGAATATGGCTGAGCAATATTTATCCTTTGGGAAGCATTATATCCCTGCATGATTTTGTTCAACTGGGTTGCTGGATATAAAGAGTAATACTTTTCTTTATGTATAGGATTTAAGAACAACATAGACCATAGATTCTATACACCAGAATAAAACATCTGAGACTCCAGGTAGTTCTGGAGAAAGACAAAGCAGAAAATGTTTTTCCTGACAGAAGTGGAAAAAATATAACACATTCCTTGGGATGCTGAAATTTGTAGGATATTCATTACCAGGCCGCTTGTTTACAGTAGAATTTGGGCTGATTATATGCAAAAATATCCAACAAACAAGGGATTTAAATTTCAATGAAGAGTTTAATAGTTAAATAAATTAGTTTGAGAGCTCTTAGTTCTAAGTTACTGTGACAGTAACTGGAAAACAATGCAGGGGGAAATTAGTTTACTTTTCAGATCTTCTTATAATAGGATGCTCAGAACATAAGACAACGATTTTGTGGGGGCACTAACCAAAGCATGTAAAAGTACTGAAACAGAAATTGAGAATAATTTATGTTTATCGAAGCTGACTATAAATTATTTATTACCTTTAGCAAGGCTTATCTATCCAATATCAAATCATCAGTTTCAAATATATGATTTGTACATTGAAGTAAAAAGCTAGCAGAGATCTTGGATTTGCAGGCACACTTGTTTTACAGCATTTTATAGAACTTCAATGCAGTGAAGTCTAGCGATGTGTTTATACGTGTCAATCCTTTTTAGGAAAGCTTGGAAAAAGAAAAGAATGTACATAGGAAAAAGAAAACAACAATAGCTCTGCTACTTAAGACGAAGTCTTGCTGAGTGTAATTTAAGTATATTTCCACAGGAAAGCTAGAACCATGTCATAGATTTCAATTACTCATCAAAGAAAAAAGTTTCAGAGCATATCAAACCCTATTTCTTGTTATCATGTCAGTGCTTCCTCAAATGTCACAAAAAATATGTCAGAATGTACACAACAAGGTCGTGCAGAAGATGAAGAATCCAACTGAAATGATATTAATACTTTAAAAAGGTCTCACATAATGGTATGGAGGAAGAATTCAAACTTACCAAACTTTGACAAAAATATAGGTTCAATTAAACAATTCATGCCTCTATTCAAGTGAAAATGTAATTATTTGAATCAGAGCAAAAAAAAAAAAAAAAAAAGTTCCAGTAGGAAGGATTGATAGACTTCCTCTCCATCTTCTGAAAGCACAGACATTAAAACTCACATTTCTCAGTATTGTGTGCTGACTATCAAGTGCTCCTTCGTGAGTAGAAGATGCACTCAGTAACTGGTAGATCTTGTGTCCTTCTGTCCCTGAAACTTGCTTAGCAAGTCCACAATCCAGTCAGCACTGAAATTTTCCACAGGTTACCTAACAGCCTACTAATTCAATATCATTTTATTTTGTTTGGGGATACACATGCCTGTTATGAGGCTTGGAGACTCACTATATGTAAAAACACTCTTGCCTTGCATTTAAAAAATAAAAAGCTTTCTCTTGACCCACCTCATGTGCCAACTTGAGAGCTGCACTGTACCCTGATGCTTAGGTGGTTCTTGGGTTACAGACTAGTACAGAAATTCCTTGTGGGGTTCCAGGCTCTGTTCAGTTTGACTGTTCTCATCAGAGTATCCCATAAGATTAATCACTACAAAGATGTTACACAGCAGTAAACCAGAACAACATGTTAGATAGGGATAAATTGGGAAATGTTTTTATGTGTTTTCTTTTATAACTTGGTACAATAAAGACAGGACATGGAGGTGAGTGAATCCCTAAACTCTTGATAAGAAGTGCTTTTATCAGGTGAAGATGAGACGGAGTTCTTTTCTTTCTAAAACCTTTGAAAGTGCACAAGTGACGATAGATCATAGTATAAGGCACAAAGAAACTATTCAGAAAAAGATATGAATGAGCAAGGTCCAAAGAAAATGTAAACTAAACAAAATTATCTTGTATTAATAGAATATTACATAGCCTCTACAAAAATATCAGCTTTATTTTTAGTTGTTAGTCATACTCACTGACATCATTTGTGTGTCTGCCACTCATGAGAGAAGGGCCATGGCTAATATAAAAATAAACGTGGTATATTTATACAGGTTTCATTCAAACATAAATGAAGAGCTAGCTTCATTTCCCATTTTTATCATATTTTGTTTCTTTTGCATTTTGCTATGGGCCTGCAATTCCACTGCAATAAAACTAATTCAATCTAAACAGACACACACAAACACACAATGTAAAGTATATGCAAAATGCACTTCAATAATCTTTTGCATTGATATATTTAATTCTTAAACTGTAAGTCAAGTGGCATCTTTTATAACAAAACTCAGGTATGGATAAGGCAATGCTTCTAAGCAGTTTGTGTGTGAAGAATGAATACTTTTCTGATTCATGAAGACAAAGAAATACAGAAGGATGTATGCATCCCTAAGAAGGTTACCTGTGATTCAAGTCTGTAGTAGCATACCTTGTTGTGAAAGCAGTAGGTGCTATCTCTGGTCCCTTAGAAACAAAACAATAATGTTTTTTTTTCTTTTTTTCTTTTCTTTTTTTTTTTTTTTTTTTTTTCAGAAACAGTGTTATATTACAACATATCTGAAATGTACATGATTTACCACTTACTGACTGAAGAAAAAAATAAAGCATTGCCTAATTCAGATACTTTGAAAACCTCTGAAGCCTCATCTTGCTCACAGTTTTGCTCTTTCTTTCTATTATTATGTGCTTTTATTACAGTGTGTCCATTTGCCACATGATTTGTATCTTTCTAATTTTTGGGTCCCAGAGTACCATCTACTGTCTCCTTATGGGTGGCCTCCAACTCTAAATTTTTGCTTATCTCTTTTGTTTTTATTGCCTCTCAAGGTATCACCACCCCTTCTGTTTCACCTGGAAGGCAAATACATGGACCAGTTCTGAAAAATGCTTGGATTCTCTGTTTCTGTGATTAAATGTATTTCCCAGTTTTCATCATCTGGAAATATGTGAGGTTTTTCTGGTGTCTCAAATGTGTTCCATCATACGGTTTTTTGAGAATCTTGTCAGATGCCTCCAGTGCAGGTGCAGTCTGTACATCTGAGAGGAGTTTAGCACAATCAAGGTCTGCTCCCAGGTACATTCTCTTCTGTTAGAGAAGCAGAAGTCATACCGTAGTGGTGACTTGATCATCTGTTCTACCAGAAGGTCAGCAGTTCTCTGCATTAGAAATACTGACCCTTGCAACACTACTTTTACTTCAGTGTGCTCTCAGCCAGTAAGGCAATCCAAATATATCACTAACATTTTAATTCCTTGTGAAATCTACTTATAAGTCATTTTGAAAGATTATTAAACACCTGCTGTGCTTGAAAATATTGCCAGCAGACAGTGTTAGTGGGCAGAAGGAAAGTTGTTCTCTTGGGACTTTTGCAATTGTTAGATTAGTAAATAAAATCCTGGAAAGGGAAGAGCTACATAAATGTATTTTGTTTCTTCAATAGCATTTTGTAGGTTGAGTGAATGAGCCAGGCAACCAAATTTAACCTAAAAGGTTTGTATAAGGATTGTTATACTATAAAACATGAAGGATGAAGTTAATGTGAAATTAACCTTGCTCAGATTCATTGATTTCTTTAGTTTCCTTACTGTTTCCTGACTTGATCACTTTGATTTAAATTCCTAACATAAATAGTTGTGACTCATCATAGATAATAACCTAATTCATTTCTTCCAATCACTCATACCTGAAGGAGACAGAATTGTGCTTCTAACTGGTACATCAGAGTGATATGACAAAGACAAGGCTTTGCTCCTGCTCAAATAAGAGTGCTTACTTTGCTCAGGAGGCTGCGTGAAGGGAATTAGAATGTTCTTACATCTTCAAATTCCCATCATCTTCAGAAGTAACTGACCAAAAACGTTGAATAGACACAGAATACCAATGAGGTGAGAAATGGTTTGGATACGATCATACTACTGTCATCTGACACAGTAATACAGTCTCCTGATCTAATTTGATTTGGAGCCACTTTTCAAATTCTCTCTGCTCTGCACTCCCCACACCTATAGTTTGGGCATTTCTCTGGAGAAGAGCAAACCTGGCTCTATCCAAGCCTTCCTCAACAGAGATGGTGATAAAATGTACAGAGCTAGAGATTTTCCCAGTTCTTGATTCTAATTTGTTCAATATTCAAATCAGTACAGGAGGATTGTTTTGTGCACTATTTTCATTTCTACTTCCCTACCTCTAAGACACACACCTGAACAGCAGCAAAGAGATTAGCTTCGTAAAAGGTAGTTCACAAAGGTAAAGAGAAAAAGTGTACATTGTTAGATCTTGACTGGAATAGCACAGTTCATTCAGTTCCATTTCAGTTGAGCTCTCTTTCCTCAGATTTAGAGGATTAAGGGCAGATTATTGCATTTGTAGACTTTGACGTAGTGGGTGATTGCTCTGTTAACAATCCATCATTGTCAACCATCTCACAAACCAGGGCCTCTTCTTGAACGTTGCTTGTTTTCTTTCTTAACAAAATACAGGCGATAAAAGGAAAAAATGCTGCTTTGAGTCAGGATTTAGCCTGATATTGACTGTGGTCGTGGTGGCTGTGGCTGACATGTAGCCAAAACTTTAAGCCTTCCCATCCTTTAGTGGTGTAGGGGCGGTGGTGAGGGAATAAGACACAACCAGAGACATGAAGTTATCAAAGTTTAACAGTTATTCTGTTAAAAGAAATGAGACAATTTAATGGTTGATTACAGGCCAGTAAGATAGATTTTCAGATAAACAAGAAAGGCCATATAGATTACAGAAATTTGATTAGATTAATCCTAGAAGTCACAGACAATCACACATTGGTTTTAGAGGCAAAACTAGAAGTTAAATGTAAAATCTAAAAGTGAGAAATACCTTCTGTCCATGTTACTTCCTCAGTTTCAGTTCTCTGCGACATTCCACAGGCAGAGATGGGGAAGGACTGCTGAATTTGCTTCTCCACTAAAAGAAATGCCTGTGGAGCTACTGTTGAATCTGACTGCTCAGGTCAATCAGGCAAAATCATTAACTGCGGATACACAAGGCTTTCCTTCCAGATTGTACGTGGACTGCACAGGAACATTTTCTACATGGCAGCTGGGACTTGTTTGTATGCTGGAGGCCTTAACATGATTTTATCAGTGCTATAGACAATTAGTTCCTTTCTAGTAGTTTTGCACTCGTCTCAAGATATGTCAGTCTCTCTTGATCATGTATTTTAAAGCCAGAAATGATCTGCCCATAAGGCAGAACAGACAGATCCTGTTCATCATTAATGACAGGGAGGGCAGGCAGGATATGTCTCTGGAACAAATGAGGATACATAAAGAAATGGAGTAAAATTTAAACCAGATTTTCAGAAAAAGAGAAAGCAAGAGTAAGTTGTAACTTGTATTGACCTGCTGTTGTCTTGCTTGTAATGTATGAGTCAAGATGCACTTCAGATGCAGAGAACTGTCACTCTGCAAGGTAACTGTCACTTAATTTACTTTTCTCTTTACTTGCTTCTATGAAAACATAGTTTAAACCTTTAACTTTTTTATACTGAAACATATTTAGAAGAAAGAAGTTGCCCCTACAACACAAGGTTAAGAAAAAACATTTTTAAGTTGTAACTTATTAAAGGTATTTTTTAAGCAAAACTGTTTTTCCAGTGAAACACCTGCTCTTGGAGCAGTTATCTGTCATTTGGAAGCTGTCCTTCCAAAGAGCAAATAATTCTGCAAATTTGCATCAAACTGACACTTCTAAGAGAAAAAAGACTGTAGTAGATGTTTCTGAGAGAAATAATTTGATTTGGTGCCCTTCAGAAAATTAAAAAATATACAGCTTACTTCAAAAAAATCCAGGAGATAAATTGTTGTTTGTAGCTCAAATTTTCACCAAACCTTGCTATCTACGGTTCGGAGGAAAGCCTTTTGCATTTCATTAGGTAAATAGCACTCTTCAGCAATAACTGAGCAGTGATATAAAGGTAAATGACATGGTCAAACTGCATTTTGAATGGAAGGGGCACTGTCATTGTTCCTTTCAGATGAAGAAGGAAATTTTGAAATTTTCTGCTTTCTACTGTGAGTTCTACAGAGTGTTCTTAATTCCTTCTCTCACTAAAAGTATTGAGATCTTCAGCTGCTCATTATTAGCAAACATATAGGCTAGTTCTGTTGGTAGATTTTTCAGCTCATTTTCAACTTCACTTGACGCTCTATTGCCATTATGATCATTTCCTTTATTCTCTCACTTGTAGAAATATTCTTCTTTTTTTGTAGCAGATCTATCATTACCTCTACAGATAAGTATTTGTTTTCCCATGAAAGAGTGTATTTTATAATAGCACCAAAAATTGGTTGTAAGTATTAGAAAGCAGTTTCACATAAACCCTGCAACATCTATAGGCAGTCGCCTGTATTTGGCTGTAATTTCCATTACATTTTTTGCAAAAAGGATAACTAGAACAACTCTTCTGTTGAATCTTCAGCATTATTAAGTATTTCAGAAATTGTTTGCATTATCAGTGGATGGAAAAATGTTCTTACAACCTATTATATGGCAGTAGAATAATGAAGGGAGCTATAATGTGGAATAATACATTTTCTTGTATTTTGATTTATGGTCATATGGTGAATTTTTGGTCATATGTTGAGTAATTTAGTTTTAGATGAGCATGTTATATTGTTAATAAACTTAGAGAAGTTGTTAGAGTTTAAATATCTTACGACAGATTGGTACTGTATATAAATTCTTTACCATTTTTTGGACTTCACCAGGGCAAATCTGGCTGGTATTATATTAAAATATAAGATCCTGATAGGGTTATGCATATTTTCATGTTATTCAGCTGCTTGGTCTTTGTCCAATTTTGATTTGCACTTTTGTTCATGTAATTAAATATAATTTTTGTTTTAAACTGTAGTTTTGTTGTGAAAAGACATACCAGAATTCACAATGTTCCTAGAGCCTTAATTTTATTCTTATAACATCACATTCTTTTTTGTAATTCATATTGTGTGTAAAGAAACTCTGGCCTGCTCTTACCATAGCAACCACATCTTTTGTTTTTACAAAAAGCAAAAGGAAAAAAAAAAAACTTGAAATGGTGAAGCCTAATTATTAATTTTGGGAAAGTTATCCTTTGATTTACCATTGTTATGTCCTTCAGAAGGGAAAATGTTGACTAGAAAGTCTCTTGTGGTTCCAAATTATGTATTACAACATATCTCTTACACATTGTTGTGAGAAGAAAAAGACAGACATTAAGCCCTCATTCTAAAAGAGCATTACTGTTTTCAACAAATTATATATATATATAATTTATCCTTTAAGTTCCCTACTATCTGTGTTGGAATACATGAAGCATTGCCAGTCTTTATAAATACAAAAATTATTTTATTTTTGACTCCTGCTGCAGAATTTCATATTAATGACACCGCCTGAGATTTGTTGAAAAGATTATTTCAAGTTTGGTAGTGCAGGACCTATGTATCTATCTCAAATTCAAATACATTTTTAGTATTAGGCAATATGTGCTTCTTCTCCATCTCACCAGTACTTTGTCTTGTCTTGTCTTGTCTCAGTACATCTGCTGCATCCCTGGCTTCTCCACATTTGCCTCTTGTAGTTCCAATTGTTTTCTTCTTGATATCCATAATACTGTATTCCTTTATATAATCATTATTTTATTTGTAGATTTAATCTCTAGACAACCTTAGACAAGAATGGTGAAGTCTGGCTGCATTCTAGCAGTACCTCATTTTCTCTTCTACCTCTTTTCCATAGATGTTAGGTCTTCAGAGAGTTCTAAAGATATTTTCTTCTCTCTTGCTGTTAGTAATTGCTGATATTTAATAATCCATGCAATAATGGGAAAGCTTTTGCTTTCTGATAACTTCTTTTTGTCTTATATTCACAGATGGACTTACAAAACACATTCTTTTTCTCATCTTGACTTAGATATTTTATCAGCTGCTCCTATTGTAAACTCATGAAATTACGGGTGTGACAATCACAACTTCTGTCTTGCTGTGCTTTTTGGACATTTTTGGACATTGAAATATCAGGGTACCTTGGAGCATTTTTGACAGGTTAATGGCAGGTTCAGTTCTGAACTCTCCTCAACAGGAATCTGTTACTGCCACATTTTGCAGTTTCAGCTTGATTGGAAGCTTGGACTCGCATTTGTTATTTGAAGCTGTACAATAGGATGCTACAGTAGTTATAATAGCTATATGTATGTTATTAATTATGCTTTCCTACTTATTTCATATGTAAGAAATGCACTCTATTCTTATGTCAACAGAGTATACATTGTTAAAAATATAGTAAGTGTTGATAAATATCTAATATATATAGGATGAATGAACAGGCTTCTATTTTTTTTAAGACTGAGTTATCAGGTTGATTTTGTGTAGTAATATACACAAACTTTTCAAGAACAACTGGAATTTATAAACATATTTTTCATTAATTATACCCCAAATTTGTATTTGTTAATACTTCTATTTATGTATTATTTACAGCTTTCTTTCTTTTTCTTTTTTTTTGCATGTAAATATAGAGATGCAATATTTTCTTCTTATCTAAACAGTAGGAATAGGTCTTAGGTAACTAAAAGAAAAGCCATGCTAAATTTTTTTTATTTATCTTCTTTCTCACTGTGGAGTTGTTACTATGCTCCAGAATCAGTGCTCACCACGTTAGCCTCTAACTTTCTAGATAGGTGTAGGTTTCCCTACATACATGATGTCGGAGAAGTGCTTAGTAAACAGTATTTTTGAAACCCACCCAGGTGTAACATTTTGCTTTAATGGATGTTTTCTTGGGTTTAAAATGTACTTCCCATTGAAAGTGATTTGTAAATAAGCAGTTAGTGGAATCTGTGCAACTGAATATGCTATATTAAAAAAACTGAAAATTGACAATTTTAAAGATATTTTTCTCTCAAATATTTGTTAGTAGTTATCCACTCTTCGTAAGCAACACCTCAAATATCTTAGGATTGCATCAAAGACAAATGAGGTAAACATTTAATTTCAAATACTGTTTTTACAGATCCTGATTTGTCAGACCAGGGTTCTTACTGTTTCTTTAGTATTCTCAGGACACCTTTTTTTTTTTTTCTTTTTTTTTTTTTTCCCCTGGCATTGATTTGATTTTCATCTGAGTCTATAGTAGTGCAAATCAAGTTCAAATTCAAAGCCATTGAGTCACAGCAGTTCCACTGATACAGAATTCAATTGCAGTCAAGCTCTGGGACTACAATTTTAAAGCCTGATAAGGCATGTTTTAACAGAGCAGAGTGCTTATGCTGGAAATCATCAAAATGGCTCTGAGCAAGTTAATATCCCTACCATACTGCAATACTCTGCAGAGATCTTATTCTGGGTCCCGAAAACCACATGCATACGTTAGCAAATAGATGAGCTTGGGCTAATTAGCCTTGATTTTCAGCAGGGCCAGTTAGCTTGGCTGGCTTAGCAAACACACTACTAATGGAATTGTGCCACCTTGATTTCCATGGACTTATTTTTGGTTGGGGATCTCCACACTGAATACTGGGTTTTGTACAGATGTACTCTGAAGACCTGTGTTGTATGACTGACTTTGTTCCCAGTCAACCTATTTTGAAGAGCTACCCCTGTTTTTATTAGTCTATTATATCATATGTATTCTATTAAAATAATTGATAGTATATTTTTAATCGAACATTTATGTTTTTTCAGTGTAAATTATTAATACAGTGATTAGGAAGAATCTCACCTCCAATTGCTTTGAAGTAAAAGTATTATTTTTAATAAATAAGCATTATTATTTTGCAATTATTACAATCCTTGATAACTAGAACTACAGCTTTTTTTTTCCACTGGAAACTTATCCTGTCCCTATTTTTATTATCTTCTACTGAGAAAGGTCACTGAAATGTTTCAAAAAGCACGTACATTGTGTAGTGCACCTATGGGATGTTCAAGTATTTGCTGCTGCATACTCAAACTATTAAATCGCATTACTTGACCTATATTATACGTCTCTAGAGTTACCCACTAAATAAAATGGCATGTTTCCTTAGGAAGTACAAAACATATTAGATGTCTCTCTCTCTATGCATACATATATATGAAAACCCAGTTTCAACATGGATTCAATTTTACGGTGCATTCATCACTTCAGCTTAATCTGAACAGGCAAGACATTTTTGGTGTTAATATGACCATGCGTTTATCCTTGATTAAAATGGCAAAGCAAAAACTGAAAATAGAAGGGATTATGTAAGGGCTGAGAAAACTTCTGACAAAAAGAGTTTTGGGCAGGGGCTTCAAAGGCTGTTAGGGTTAAGTTACATTTAAAGTTTACTCTGTGCTTGCCTTTACAGCACTAGAATTTAAGTTATTGGACAGCGTTTGCTCTTAGGAGCATGATATTCAATTATTATTGGAAAGTTGTTCAACTACTCTTAGCTTTTACATCGCAAGAGAAAAAAGTCTAATGCTTCCTATGTCTCTATTTTTAGTTTTAAGCATTGGAGAAGGTGGATTCTGGGAAGGCAGCACCCGGGGACATATTGGATGGTTTCCTGCAGAATGTGTTGAAGAAGTTCAGTGTAAACCAAATGAAAGCAAACCAGGTAATCAGTTTAAGTTCTTGTTGAATTCTAACAATGACAAATGTGACGCGTGGGACAAGCAGAGACAACCTAGATGGTAATGTGTTATACAGCAGTGTGTTTGTGCAATATTAGAAACTGGAGAATTAAGTAAAGCTGAGCTGCTGAATTAAAAAAATAAAGATAGGTTTACTGATAAGATTTTACTGGATGCTATCTAAGCAAACAGTCTTTCTCATGAGGGATGATGCTGTGAAGTACTGTGAAAGCTCTTTCATGGAGCTGCATTCACAAATTTTGTAAAGTCGTGTGCTGTGCTTTATCTTCTTACAGTATGGGAGAATAATTAGACAAATAATGGAAGGGAAATTGATCAATCATTTCCCAGTCTAAGGCAGTCATATAATGTATTATGCTCTTGTTCATAGAGGTAATGTTTCCTCTGTTGACCTTTTACTACATTTTAGAGGAGACATCTGTTAGCGGGATGGCCCACGTACATCCTTGCTGATAAAAAATGAAATAGAATTCTCCATTATCCTACGCTTTAATTGCCATGAGTAAACCAATAATGACTTTAGGCAAGTAGTCTTTACATTTCAAGTAAAATAAAAGAAAGATATGAACACTGAAGCATGCTATTTTAAGAATTACCTAGCATCTCATAATTTCTGTCCTTTTAAGAATTACGATATGAGGACATACTCTCTAATTAAAAGCTCATTTTAAATGAGCTCTAAGAACATAATTAATGTTCTCTACAAATGTGGGCAGTTCTAAATTAGCTATCAATGTGTTTTGGTTCTCTGATGTATTGACTAAGAACTTCCTGGCATTGCACAGAAAATACCCTAAAATTTATGCATAGTATTATTCATTCATGAACATTATTATTTTACGTGTGCCACTGTGAACTGCACAGGCATACTTCTTTTACTTCTTGCATGTGCACTACAGTATATATATAAACTGGATGGAATGGAATAGAATTGAATATGCTGGATGGGATAATTCCAGAGTAGTGAGAATCTGGAGATGTTTGTAAGATTTTATAATTATTTTAATTTCTTTGCTTATAATGGAAGCAGAGGTAAAATGAAATAGATTTTAAGGGATGAGCAGAAAAGTGGATGAAAAGGTTGCTTTTATAATACAAAAGCTGTATGAATGAAAGAATGAGGCATTGGAGACAGTGTTCTAAAGATAAGCAAGCACTGCATGGAAAGGTTATACTTCCTCTTCCACTTCCCTTTTGAGGAATAATAAAAAAAAAAAAAAAAACACAGGCAAAACCAAATCTAATATTTGGAGAGAACAAATTCAGCCTGTAAAGTAATGAGAGAATAGTTGTGTAGCTCCTCAAAGGGCTTAAGAAGAAATAAGAATTTAAAGACATGGAGGTGTATTAAACAAGAGGAAGACTGAGGCTGGAAATGATGAATCTAGGAGCAGTGAAGTTTGTTCTCAAATATTGGATAAGACGAAGATAATAACAAAATTGGAATTCCACTATATAACATTTTTCAGAAACAATATGGAAGAGGAATAAATTCAGTCAATGTGAAAGATAATCTACTGAAGCGTCACACATGAAGAATTCTGAAGGCCCCTCAGTAACAATTTGATTGGAGGACTTAAGAAAGATAGAGTCTGTATAAGATGTCATAAACACCTTTCTTGGCTTTATCATGGCAACTCTGCATTACATTTGAGCTGTGTATTTATGTATCCAAATCGGAAGAAAGTTCTGGGGAGGGAGATTATGTGAAGTTCTAAAACATGAAAGCAGTTTTACATCTTCTTTAGGCATATGCAGTAGTTTTGTAAAAATAAAGTAATTAAATCTGATTGCCACAGATCCTTAAAGGTCTTGTCAAGAAACAGTGTAGAAAGTAAATTCAGTATATCACAAGATTGTTTTAATATATGACAAGGAATAGCGCTTTGATCAGTCAAAGAAAATGAAAATTAAGAAAAAAATTGTTTTGATAAGAATAAAAACATTACTAAATCTGGAAGTACTGAAAGAATATCAACAGAAACATCTTAACATTTTCTGACATGAAATTTTGAAATCTTATACCATGTGTCTGGTAGAACACCAGAGCATTTATTGTTATTTGTTCCTATTGTCTTTCTGATTGTTCTTCAATTTACTTATTGTAAATTTTTAACATTAGCTGAAATTCTTAACTTTAATATTTTTCTTTGCCAAAAAATAACATGATTAAATAAACACAAATGTGCACAATTTCTATACCTTTAAACTTGTGCACTCATATTTTCCTGAGCTGTCTGGAAAAATCTGGCTTTCTGCCCTGCACTCAAAAGTCACAGGTAAAGTACAGTACACGCCTCTCTGTGCTATGAGCATGAAATATGTCAAACCCAAAATATATGCCATATTGTTATTGAAATATGGTATGGACTGAAAGCAGCTGATCACTGAATTGCTCTATGCAGTTAGCTTCATTCCTTTTGCATAGGAAACAATGGGAATGAAAAGAGAAAGCTTGATAAGCAAAAATCAGCCAGTACTCCCTCTGAGTACAAATGCAAAATAATTTAGAAAAATGTGTTAAGCATGGTGAAAAGATTAGAAATTAAATTAGGTCTGCTGGGATTGCTGAAAGAACATCAGCTGAGAAACATCATAAACTTGTGGAAGTTGCAAGAATTTGCATCTTGGACTTTGCAAAGAAGCAGAAGTTCTTATGATAATGTTTTAGTAAGTAGATCATCATAATGCGTAGGAAATGAATCTCAAACTCAGCTCTTTTCACACCAGGACCAAAGCAATAGTTTTTTTGCTATAAATGAGATTTAGGAACATTTCTTCAAATGACTTCCCTTTGCTATTAAGTTTGAATAATTGTGTTTAATAGTAGCTTGCCATTTGCATGCCAAGAGTGAAAGAAAGAGAAATAGTTCTTGGAAAAAACAAACCACAATTAAACACTACATGCCCAGTAAAACTGGCGGACAGGTGTTTCATGTCATGCTGATGTATAATCTCACTTCAGAGACAAGTTCAATTTTCAGGGAATTTCATTGCCATCCGGACTCTTCTCTAGAAGTAGGCAGCACAGAATGGCACCTGGTTCCTGTGATTTCTTCAAAGATACCATGCCAGCTTGGCAAGTTCTGTTTTCCAAAAAAAAGTCATATTGACTGACATTAATTCTAAACAGCTTCTTTAATCTTTCATTAATTGAGACTTGTAGGAAATATTCCATTATTTTCCTAGGACTGATGCCGGGCTTATGTGATTTTAATTATCCAGGTCATCTCATTTACCCTTTAAAGCATTGGCACAAGATCTGTTTTCTTTCAGTTTTATAAACTTTCCTTAGTATTTCAAGAACAAATGAAAAATGAATTTTGACAAAGAAAATCATTATCAGTGGCCTGCTATATTCCTTTGCTTGTTTTTGAAAACTTAGAAATACAAAACCTTCATGCCATCTTGTTTTAAAAATGTAGTTTTAGTAGCCATACATTCTTCTGAATCTTTGTTAGAGTCAATAGTATTCCTTCAGGGGAGATTGGTACAACTTTTTTTTCTGCTAGCACAAACACAGAATGCAGCTGTTACATATTTCTTTCTGCATTGACAGCTTTCCTTTGTTATTCAGGAATGAACCAATTCCGATGTTAATTTTTTTTATTCCTAAATATGTGAATAGGATAGTGGAATAATGACTTCAAAATAAAAGAGGGGAAATTTAAGATAGTTGTTTGGAGAAAATTCTTCACTCAGAGGGCAGTGAGGCCCTGGTGCAGCTGCCCAGATGGAGCTGTGGGTGCCCCATCCCTGGAAGTGCTCAAGGGTCAGATGGAGACCTTGGCAGCCCCATCTGGTGAGGGGCAGCCCTGCCCATGTCAAGGGGCTTGAATTGGGTGGGCTGTAAGGTCCCCTCCAACCCAAGCCATAGTACGATTCTATAAAAATTGACTGTTTGCATGTGTGCCAAAGTGTTCTGGGTGGATTAGAATCACATTCTGCAGGTAAAGCTTGATATGCATGAAACCCAAGTTATCTGACATTTATGTAAATATGAGGCTCCAACTTGTGCTAATAGACATCTTAATAGGATTTATTAGCTAAATAATGCAACTCACAGCAACGCAAGTCATCTTGGGTCTCTGGCAGCAATAGTTTGCATCCACTGAGAAGACACAACGTGACATGGATAAAATGAAAAGCAAGGCTCTTCCTCTTAACAGTTTATGTTTCTCTTAAAATTCATTTTCATTCTTAATATTGGAAGAATTCCTATCTATTACTTGCCAATGGTAAATGAAGTATGAAATAATAAGTTGTCCTTAAAATCAGCTGTCTCACCAATAGGAGAATACTATAAGTATAGATATTTTCATTTGTTTTTCTCCCATCACTCTGTCTTGATAGATTTAATACTAAATGCTTTCTGTTGGATTTGCAATTTTGCACTCCATGTCCTTCAGCGTTCATATATAGATTACTTGATTGCTTGTAGCTGAGGTGAACTATCATTTAGATTTTTAGCAAGAAGTAATCTTTAATGTGTAGTGTTGTTTCCTGCTGTGTTCTCTCCCGACTGATTTGCCTGAAGAACTCTTAGATTTTACAGATGATACCAAAATGTAGGCAGACTCAGCGTGTCTTTTAGTTATTCTCACTTTAGAAATTCCCTTTCATTTCTTGACTTCCTCAGTGTACCTTTCCCTGAGTTCTTCGCTTATCTTTCATATCGTCTTTTGGGTTATTTTTCACTCAGCAGCAACCTCCACGCATTTTTCTATCCGGTGGCCTAAGGGTACACATTATAAGTAGTTGTAGCATGTCTAATTCAGAGAATGAGGGGAAGATTTGACATATAAAATCTCTGCACTTCATATAGTAGTTATTTCCTAGCAAGCTCACTTTATATCTCAAACTGTATTTTTCAAATTCATATTTTTAAATTTACACTTATATTCAATTTAATAGTAAAGCTTATCTTAATCCCCTTTTACGTTTCCCTCAGATTTTCTATGATCCTTTGTTTCAAACTTATACTCGTATTACTCAATTTTTCTACCCATTTCCTTCCCCTCCCCTCTTTTCTCCTTTCCCCCCTTCTTCTGCTTTACTAATGAGATCCAGCTTTTTGCTTTGTTTACAATAGTGTTATAGATACCGTTAGATCTTCATACACGTCTTTTTAACTGGTGATTTTGGACACTTGGTATAATACTCTGGAGTTGATGCTCTGAATCAGCCATCATCTGTGTTTTTGAATTCACAATATTTCTGCTTATTTGAATAGTTTTTAGTTTTGTGAAGTTGTATTTTACATTATTCTCTTTGCATGTGCCTACATATAATGGAATATAGAGTATGATTTCTCACCTGACAAAGAGGTGCTTTGCTGCTACTTCTGATATAGATAAAATCAGTGACTGTCTACATCAGCAAGTGGTCCAGCAGGAAGAAATCAAATCCGAAGAGTGAACCTCACATTCATAACACCAGCCCAGGTGCTTGTTTCAGACTAGACGTATTTTGGGCTTGTGATTCGGACAGCCACTAGTGGCATCTTTCATTTAGTTTCCTCCTAAAAGAATCTTCAAATGTGCAAACTCTGAGCCTGCTCAGTCTTGTGGGCTTTTAGCAGTGTGGGACACTTCAAAGCACATTTCTGGCCCAGGCTAAAATGCTAATGTAGATGCACTCATGCTGACCTCTAGTGTCACTGGTGCTCAGAGCAGATGCTATCTAGTGTCTAAGGTGGTCTTTCTCTCTCAAAATGTCTGTACCAGTAAGTTCAGTACAGCTTGTTCCTGTGTTCTTAGCAGTGTGAAAACACAATAGATTTTCCAGTAATAGAACATTTCCCACACCTGTTTTACCCATGTAATCATACACAGATTCTATAAGCAGAAACTGTAGTTTGCCTCATCCACCATTCCCTCTGGATTTCAGAAGCTGCCAAGCAGGTTAAAGTTGTATTAATAAAAGGAATACTTTACTACACAGACTGCTAATATTGAGATACAGAATTTACTTTATTACACATTCTCAGTATTTAACAGTATGTGCATTCAGTATAAAAAGATATATTCCCTATTTCTGCCACCCCTTTTTAAAGTAGTACAACACCTTCGCAGACAGTGTAGCCAGACAGGCTGCTAGAAAATTGATCTGCCTTCTTATAAAAAAAGATGTTTCCTTGCTGTGCACTGAGAAGCTACATCTGTACTGCTTGGGACAGTAATGGTTGTCATAAGGGGAACTTGTGCCAGGGACCCACTAACAAACATGTCGATGGTTACAAGTCTGTGGAAGTTGTAGCCTGGACTGTGTCCTGCATGGGCGAATTTAGGCTATTGAAGTTCTAAAACAAAAGAAAAGAAATATATTCTTTCATAGCTGATTTTTAATTTCAAATGTTTTCTGTTTAACTCTTTGTGAGGAGAATGGGTGCTAGAAAATTAAAGTTTCACATTCCTTTTTCTACTTTTTCTTCATCCTGGGATAGTGATACAGCATACTACAAAAGAATATCTTACTAGGTGTGCTCTGTAAGGCAAGTGAACACCAATGTTATCCAAGAAATTTGATCTCTTTACATGTGTGTGCATGCAGGCATGCATATGCACCTCACTGTATTCCAGTTTGGAACAGAAATGTAATCCAGTGAGCCTTATCCATGAATCATCAAGACCAGAGGACATGATGGAACACATATTCCATCCAAGCAGAGCTTGTTTATGCAACCGAGGACTTGGATTGAGGGCTTGCTGTGGAATAGTCCTGTGTTTGGCTGCCCGTAACAGGCTTGGAGCTTTTGGATATGGCCATCGCAGTTCTTCCTGTGGGCTGTGGGCACCTGAGTTCTTGGAAGGTTTTTGATAATAAGTTTAGATAAATGCTCCTTCCATATTATTTTACCTTGAATAGAAGGTACGTACATATCTGTGACAAAATGATTGTGCAACTCAAACTGTTTGACATAAACAGCAAAAATTAAAGACAAAGCATTGCTGCAGCTGGAGTGACTAAAGAAGGAGGTATAAAAATAAATTATATGGGTAAGAAGTGAAAGATGAATTTTTGTTGTGGAAGTTGACCACAAACCTTCTAATGACAGTTGTGTTAGCAGCTGAGAAGTCTGGTATCTTGGAAATGTGTTCTTACAATAGCAAGGGCATTGGCTGAGCTTAATATGGCACAGAGCATGTAAACCAAGTAAAAAATTTTAAGCACAAGATTGCCACACGTGTAAGTAAGTTTATCACTGTAAAAAACTGGTATGATGTGGATACAAATTCAGCCATTTGAAAATAGGTGAAAAGCTCAAGAGAATAATGCTATATCCTTGTAGTTCCAGACACCAGTCCTAAACATGGTTTGCAATTGAATAGATGTGTTTATGCAAGCTTACCCCTGCCTATTTGAGAAATGTCCAACTATCAAAACCTGGTACCCAGAGCTCAAAAGAACAGGTTAAACAGTATTCTTTTAAGTCCCACTGCTTTGAAGTATACTGCCCAAAGCTCTGACCTCTAAAATAATTTCTGCCCTACTTCTGTATTTTGTGCAACAAACCACATGTCTCTCATGGTTCTGAAAAGTTCCATTTTTTGATAAATGACTTTCTTCTGTAAAATATATTTCCCATCTACAAATTTATAATTAAAAAAAAAAGTGAATAGGTGACAAGACATAGCACAGCAATCATCCACAGAAATTGTGTTCTGTATGAAAAAGATAATTTTTCACACTGTGTTTTTGTACAAACTGCATATCCTCCCATCAAAGAGTGGGGAAAAAAAAAAAAGCTCTATCCTGGAATGAAAAAAGCCAGTGTGAAGAACTAGACATAAAGTGCTTTCCACAAACACCAGCTGACATGGGAACTTGGTGCAATAGTATTCAGCCAGTTCTGATAACTCTCTGTAGCTGAGGATGCAAATCAACTCTAGTTTTTGTCTTGAGTACTGGAAATTTAAAGAATGAACCTCAGCAAGTTTCTGTACTTTAGCTTTGCTGAGCAAAGTATTTGTGCTCTCAGTAATGATAAACAGCAGTTTAGGAAAAGACTTCTAAATGAATCATTACTCAACAATAATGCTAATTTGGAAGCGGGGGTAATGCAAGAGCTGTTTTGGTCCACAAACAAGCTATATAATGGAGTTTTGTGCTTCCCATTCAGCCTGGTGATGTGTATTCTCTCTGACCAAGGGTACGCTGACCTTCCAGTCAGTGCTCTTCTTACCAAAATATAATGGGAAATTCTTACTATAATACTATTATTATAAGAAGTATATCTGTCCTTTGGAAGACCGAGTCTACCAACTTATTTTGCTAGTTGGCTCATCTCTCTCAAATTATAGTGGCTTTCCTCTGCTAATAATATGAGTTTAGTTCCAAGAAAGAGTAAAATAAAGCATTCCATAATTTGTTCAATTTCTGAGAACAGCATAAAGCAAAAGCCTAGGTCTAGCCTGTCTTCATCTTTATCTCTGAGTAAGTAATTTTTAATACATAATATTTCACTGTTTCATCTCCTTAGCTGATGTGCACTTCATCATTTTTACTCTGATTTTCATCCTTATTAAGAGCCACTTAGGAATAACTCTAATCAGTTGAAAAGGAACAACACAATTCTCTAAAGCATTGAAATAGGCTGAAGTTAAATTGCACAGCAAAATTAAACTTAGATGCTAGGAAACTCAACATTCCAAATGCACCTAGAATTGCTTATGTGTGAAATTGGACACGCAAGTACAGACGTTTTCCTTTTTTGATTCCTTCTGCATTTTTCTGCTGTGTCCATCTAACTATAAAGGATTAAAAAGTGCCAATTCTGAAGAGCGTCTCAAAAAGAAAACGGTTACCATTATAGTATCTTCCTTTTATTTCCACAATTGCCTTCACATTTTCTGTTCAGTCCAGCTAACATGAAGAAGTAACTTTCAAAGCCTGTGAGCATATATAGATGCTAAAAATTTCTTATATTAAAAATTACTTAGGAAGTGTCAAAAAGATAAAGTTATAGAATGAATGATTTATAAAGTGAGCCAAACTTTTTGGGAATTTAAGCCCAGTTATTGGTTTAAGACAGAATACTACAGCCTGTGGCAGTATTTGAGAAGCACTGTTATGCAGTGTAGTTGCAATCCAGAAATAATAGCAAATTTTTGATTCTCCATTGTTATTGTGAAAACTACACACATTAATCAAAGCATCAGAGTCTCGGGTCAAGTTATTTGAGTTTTTATCAGTCATTTGTCCTATCTCCATTGCTTGTAGGCAAAACCCATTGCTTTGACTTTTTGGAACTTTGGAGCATTTCATATTTTATTAAGAATATATATTTTGATATTTTCTTCCCCATACTAATAGCTCTTTTCTTCTTGATTAGCTTTGTTATTATTTTTTTTGTTAATTTGTTAATATTTTGTGATTCTGTGATCAAATATATTTGGTCTTTGCTCTTTTTATAAATATCTTAAATTATAGTAGGAGTGGATCTTTAGCTTTTTTTTTTTCATTCTGTGTTTTTTTTTTCTTCTGAAATACATTTTAATAAGGATTCTCTGATGCACCTATTCAAACGTTATTTATCTGAGAATATAATTTCTGTTAAAGTCATTCTGTGCATGTATTGGAATGAAATAAAAGGTCATTTTTCATTTAACTCATTTTATTTGGTATAACCTAATGCTTTCTTTTTAAAACCATCTACTTGAAATGGCTGACATAAAGCAAGGTAGATCTTAGATCTCTGCATATTCTGAAAGTGTTGATAAATCGTCATTTTCTTCTGTTTTCTCTGGTACTAAATGACACATTTGGGTTTTTTCCCCCTCTTATTCTTAATGGTTCAGATTAAAGGCTTGACAACAGAGCCTGAAAACTCTTTGAAACACTCCTCAGTTATCTAAGATCAAATCCATATTAATTTAAGGAAGATGATAGAGCATCTACTTATAGTAATGGCAATGCTGGATGTGATCAAGAAAATGATCCCCAAATAGCAGCAGCTGGTAGATAATACATATTCTGATCTTAAATTATATCACTGCTATTTGCTTTCATACCTGCCTGCAGCAAAAAAGGGGCTTTTTCCAGCTTGTTAATAGATCTGTGAGTATCTAATGGGAAGAAAATGATTTGATAATGTACATCTTCTTGATGACAGTAACTGATCATAGTATATGTGGAATGAAAATAAGCATGTTATATTGATTCACTTGGGAAAAAAAAAGACCTAACAACAAGAAAAACACCATGAGTTTTTACATTACATACCACTTTCAACTTTTATTCTGTAGAGAAAGCTGTGTAAGTGCAAGCTTTCTCTTGCCAGAAAGCTAATTTTATTGCTGAATCAGTATCAAAAGAAATACTGATATCAATCAGAAAATCTGGGATTCCACCTTTCCTTGTGAGCTATTAACCAAACTGTTGGGATAAGGCTTTTTGTTTCTTCTACAGGAGATCATTTTCTCTGGAACTTCTTTCTTGAGCTGGTTCACCTCTAGACAGGAATCTGTTTAGTCTCTCAGGTAGTCCTGGATATGGCTGGACCTTGCAGAGAGGAACTGTTTTGCTAGGGTCCTCACACCATCTCCTTTTTATCCATTTCTGTTGTTTTCTGTATCTGTCTGACATCTCGCAAACAGGTTTTCATAGATATCAGCCACTGTCCATATTCTGCTTGGCAGAGCCTGAAGACACAGCACAGCTGCAGCGGATTTTCTGTGGCACTGATTTTAAGGGTTGGGCTTTGAAACATGTTGTGCTTACTCAGACAATCAATACCCTAGAGTGTGTTTATCTGGTTAAGTGAAAGACTATCACATTGATATTGATAGCCTTATTCTTCAAACCAGGGGCAGGCTATTTGCTTTGGTTTAAATAAACAAATCTGAATAAATGTTTCTAATTCTGTAGTCACAAAAAGTATTGAAGTTTTAATAGTAATTGAGCATGCTTGCATTTGGAATAGAGTTTGTTAATTTGGGTTGGATTACTGATTTGAAGTGGAAGACGCTCATGGACACTCTTAACCCTCAATTCAGGCCCTTTATCATCAGCTGTCTTGGTATGGGAAGAGTTGGGTTTAGACAAAGGACATTTGTTAGTTGCTGTTGTCTGATGAAGCTACTGTGATTGCCTCTTGAAGAATCAAATACTGCAGAACTGTTTAAAGACAACAATTTCTAAACAGCTTAAGGAATGAAGTACTTCGAAAAATACCAAAAATAGCTGTAAAGTCAAGATAATTTTGATTTTCAAACTGAAAGAACTTCAGTGTTCTATTTTGGGGCTTTTTTGTGGCTAAAAATTCAACTAATATAAAAAGTCACAGGAAGCTATTGTCTTTAATTCATGTTTATAGATGTTGTGTACATTCCAAGCACTAGTTTAATGATATCCAGAAAGACATTTACAATAGTTATGTATTTTGGCTGCTCTCCTGGCACTAATATAAGGAATTATATTTAATTATCTTTATGACAAATTTGTACTTTAAGGAAATTAGATCTAATGTATCTTTGTCTCATTTATCTAAAAATTCCTTACACTGAAAAAAAAAAATTAGTTTGTGGAGTAAAGGTTAATAAGAAACCTGTAGAAGTTATAATATTCAATTTCGGCTGAATAGTTAAAATGTTGGATCATATGAGCTGAGAGAAGTACTTGAACTCCGTTACATATATTTCTATGTAATGATACGCTGCAGGAGATGGAAAGCCTAAAGTTAGGCAACAGAAGTAGAATTATTTGCAACAGCTTTATAATGAAAGATTGAAAGTATCGGTGCTTGCGGGTGTGCTGTGAATGCACATAGATGTTAAGAAAGATAGGCATAGTCAAAAACAAAATGGACTCACAAAAACAATCCAGCAAGATACCAACCACATTGAGAAACAGAAAGAGCTTAGAGAGTCTTGGCAATGAAAAGATGTACTTAAAATGATTCCACGCAATGAGTCTTTCTTTGCCGAGGTGTGTGTGCTAGAAGTAAAGAAAAGGAGGGGTTTTCACGCTTCCAGCACATCTGCACTAAACAAGTTGTCAGTTGAAAAGTGCCTAGGAAAAAGAATCAGCCAAATTCTCAGTGAAGCTTTATTTAAAGTTAACATTCCTGCAGACACCATGATGTGTCTGCATGATACCATGCTTTTACGTGGCTGTGTGAAAGAGAGACTTACCACTTTCTTAGTTGCTAAGTAAGCTGTTATGGTTATAGTTATATATCTCTTACATGTACAGTGTTTTCTGTATAATCACATCCATTTTGGGTGCAAATATTGTGCAACAGCATTGTCTTTGTCTATGTCTATTACAATTATTTTCCATTCCCAGATTCCTTTCCACGTTTTTACCAGCACAATGGTTTATGTGGCCACACTGTGGATGGAACAGGCAAAACACAGTTCAGCCAAAATTTTAGCTACTATTTCCATTCTGAATGTTTTCTCTCTCATATAACTTAGAAAAGCAATTCCTTTTACATCTCATATTAACATCTGTAATTAATCTGTATTAATTCCTATAGGTTACGCTTTTACTTTATTTGCTAGCACAAAACCTGTGATTGCTATGGTCTCATTTAAGACTTGGAAGTGAATAGTAGGCTTCTGAGTGAGGGGAAACGCACACATGTGCAGGAGTTGTGCAAGGCACTGTTACAAAGTTCACAAATCTATTTTGCTAAGATTCTGTCATTCAAAGACAGGATACAGTTATGTGCAGTGAACAAAAACCATGCAAAAAATCAATGCCAGAACTTAATCATTTCTAAAAACCAGAGGATGTTTAAAAAGTAGTAGGAAGAATGGTGATTCTTTTTTTTTGCCCTAGAAAACAGAAGGGCAAATTTTAGATAAGTGCACTGCGGAAATAAAGGCTTAGATAAAAACCAGGGGAGAAGCACAAGACAAAATTAGTATAGAGTTGTAATCCTCTGAATTTTTCTCTTTGCTGTACTACTATGATCCTAGATGTAGGCTGTTAGCTGCTGATAAAGTAATACTTGCAGACAGAAAGAAAATTGGGCTAAAGAGTGAAACAGAAAGGGATTCTCTTGAGATAAGGAACTTCTTTGGCTGGAAAAGGGACTTGTAATGTTGCTGTAATTCTTTGGTGACGACATCTCAATATCCAATTTAATTTTAAACTCTTAAGACTCTGTGTCCCCAGATATTTTTGGTATAAAGCTGTCAAGTAAAGATTTTTTTTTTTAACGATAAAGACTTCCGTAGCTCTGGATCAGTTCTTGGCTTTACTACCTCCATTCCTGTAATCATGTCACAGTTCAGCTTTCTTCAGTTTCTTCTCCTAAGCTGTGCTCTTTGAGAATTCTTCTTAAGTCCCCTTGATTTCCCCAGCCTATAAACAGGCTTTTGAGTGGCACTGAAACTCTGAAATTTTTAAATTTCATAATCATTACCAGACATCATTATTACAGGTAAGAGATCTGAAAATAATCTATAATATATATATATATTTTTCTAGTATTTTTTTTTCCTTCTGGTATTATCTGCATATTTGAACAAGAAAATAAGGTGAAAAATATTTTAGAAATGTATCAGTATTTAAAACTAGATTACTGTGATAAGTTTTGATAGGGCACACTCCTTTGGAATTGTATCCTGCATTGTAATTGCAGGAAATACATACACAGAAATCTTGCTGGTTAGGAAAACAGATAAATCAAGTGAACTTTTTTGCTTCTCTTTCATTCTTACTTCCTTTAAAAAAAAAAAAAAAGTTTTAAGGATTTAGATTTTTTTTTCTTATGAAAATTTTGAATATTTCCATTATTCTCATTCGTTCATTTTAACTCTTTCATTGTAAGTGAATTTTGCATGAAGCATAATATTGACAAGGTGAGGTAGTACCTGTTATCTGGGCTGCAGGTGGACAGGTGAAAGGGGAAGATTTTTAATGTATTGAAAATATCTTGTTTAATGCAGAAAATGATTGAATTCATAGAAGAACAGGAAGTGATTCTCAGAAGTATCACACTTTCTTACTCCGCAATAAAAGTAACTAATTCCCAGTTTTTTTGTCTAATTTTTCTTATTTACCCCATAAGGTATTCTATCAGAGTGAGAAAATACTATTCCTACTGAACAGCTTAGCACTTGTTTCTCTCCGCGTCAAATTCCATTTTCTGAAGATGCTGTCTCCACTTCAGTAGAGAAGGAACTATTCTTAGGAATGGATACCCTCAGGTCCCCACTCCTCCAAAACATATTGCAATGCTGTTAAAAAGTACAGGCGCTCTTGGTAGTACATGTAGACGCAGTACTAGACTTTGACACAGGAGCTTATAACTCTTGTAGCTTGGGGTGGGAAGTGTTTATAAGACTGATGAGGAGGAAAAAACATACACCTGAGAAGCAAAATAGCTGACATGGATGCAAGTGCTGTTAGTTCTATGTATTTCGGTACACCACTACCTCCAGCTTTTCTTCTGTTTTGTGTGTCTATTTAAAGATGCACTTAGATATGCTGTGAAGCATACATATATAAAACTTGTTTTTCTTTTAGTTTGTGTGTAAAACTCTTTGTAACTTATAATGACTGATGTTTCTTAAGTTTAAGTAATACTGAAACCAAGTTTGTGCTCAGTCATGCTTCTATCCATAGGGAAAGACAGTGAATGTTAATGAATTTCTTACCCTCACTAAGCTGGAATTAAGTTTGTTAGCACATATTTTCTTACTTATCTAAGAAGTGCAGGTCATGCTGACTATCTAATTAGAAGTTTCATTTCTAACAAGAAGTTTTTAAGTGTTACTTTTGATAGATGTTGAAGGGTTCAGTTCTGAAAACGTAATCATTGAAAATAAATAAGCCTGAATGTGAACTGGAATGCTTTATATGAACTACAATGTAGTTCCTGAATTTGGGGATTAGGTGAGGTATTGCTGTATAGAGAGAGTTTAAACACTGAAATATGTTATAAATATTCTTCTTCAAAAGTATATCATTAGGATTTTGTGATATCCTAAACTCACTTTGTAGGACTTCACAACTGGCATGTGATATTTGAAAGTTAATTGGAATTGCTCAAGTTAATCGATTTTAAAGCATTAGAGAAGCACTGAAGATGGTTTTGCGAAGCTGTTTTTACCAAATAGGTAAGAAATAGATCATATATTTTTTAGACCACACTGAACTAGTCTTTCTGTCTGTAAAATGTATGCCTAGTGTAGGTATGTCTCATGCTTCACAATATGAAGATAACTGTTTCATACTCCAGTTTGCAATAGTCTTATAGCTACATTCTTAAACTGCAACAGTGCCCTGGTTTGTCATGGCTATGCCTATTTTATAATGAGTATTTTACTCTTGGGGTATTTCCTGAAAATTAATAGATGTGTTTAAAAAAATGTCTAAGCAAAATCACGTATTAATTAGTGACTCAGTATGAGAATCTATCTGCTGCTTTCATCTGTTTCATTACTGAATCTTTTAAAAGCAGGGATTCAGTAGATAGCCAATTATCCTGATTTCTAGACTGACCAGAATAGCAAATAACACAATGTATTAAAATTACTGTCCAACTCATTTAGAATGAAAAGAAGATATAAGAGTGATATAAGTTCTTTACTGTGAGAGTGGTGAGGTGCTGGAACAGGCTGCCCAGAGAGGTTGTGGATCCTCCATCCCTGGAGATATTCAAGGCCAGGTTGGATGGGGCCCTGGGCAACTTGATCTAGTATTCAGTGGGGAGGTTGGTGACCCTGCATGTGGCAAGGGGGTTGGAGATTCATGATCCTTGAGAACCCTTCCAACCCTGGCCATTCTGTGATTCTGTATAAAAAATTCTGTAAAAACAGTATATGTTTGTTCAGGTTGTAGTATATTAAAACAATTTCAAAGTAAGAGTTAGAGGGTCATTAAGCATAAATACTTTGAGAATACTCCCAGTGTTTGTGAACACAGCTATAAACATGGATACATTTCATGTTATCATGTTATTTCCAAGATGCAAACTGTGTTGAAGCCAAAAGCATCTGGTAGCTTTTCTGACAAATACTGTCTTATTTAAAGGTACAAGCATATTCCCTTGTAATTTTACTTTTTGGTACTTTTTAAATTCTGAAAACTGATTTGTGAATAGTGTCTGACATTTCTAGTTGTCACTGTTGAAATTCTGTGAGCACACAAATGCTGAAAATGGAAAAGCATGTAGTATCTCTTGATATGCTGCCACTTCTTACCTATTTTTATTTTTTTATTTTTTACAAAGGAAATAATCCCATATCTGGAATCTGTGTTGTGGAGATTTCTTTACTTTTGTGTTTTATGATCACCTGTTCGTTGTATTTTGGTTAAAAAACAATGAGGAAAAAGAGAGGAAAAAAATATCTTTGAAGTGAGGAAAGTGATGGAAAACAGCCAGGTGAAAATAGGGCCCCCATTCCTGATTTTGTCTGCTGCTGAACCAGTGTATGGAGCTAGGAGAGGGAAAGGGAAGCAAGAAGTGTGCAAGAGGAGGACCGTGATCCCCTCTTAGACCAAGGAATAGTTGTGCTGCAGCAGGCTGAAGGCTTGGCCTGGTTGCCGGCTGCACCCGTGGCTCCACATCAAGGCTGCGGCATCCAAAGGGCTTCACACAGGTTACTGAAGCAGTAAAGGGACCAGTTGAGAGCAGGGTGCTCTCAACCAAACAAGTAGTTTAGTAATAAAACACACATCCTGAAAGCACGTATGCTGTTTAAGTGAATGATGTGACTGCCAAATGATAGTCCTCATAGATGTTTCTCAAGCAAACAGAAACGCAGCTGGGAGCAGGCCACTATCTAGTGATGACATCATCCTCATTTGAGAACAGGATGTGAGGAAGAAACTGAGTTTCATGTTCTAGAAACTTCTCTCTGGAGGTCAATCTGCATTACTTTTGAATCCGCTCCTTGTGGGAAGCTTAATTGTTGCTGCTTTGGACAGAGCAATTCTGAGGCATGTGAAAATCATCTGCAAACTCACAGGTAGGATTGTATTTTGTGAATACATGGCAATTATTTCTTGGGACTAATACTAGGCTAAGCTAGGCTGAGTCCTTACCTTTCCTGCCAGTGGCTCCATGTCCGGGTCTTCCTTTCTGTGCTATAATCACCTGGCCTGGTTTTGGTGCAGGCAGCAGAGGAAGCTTGTATTCCTTGAAGTTTCAGTCAGTTCTACCTAAGTTGTGGTAAGAATATTCAAGCAGAGCAGGAGCAGCCTCACACAAAAAGCCAACTTCTGGCAAGGTAATCAGAGGCCTTCCTGATGTGCTACACAGTTCTCAGGGATAGTTCTCAAGACCTCTGCTGGCAGTACCCATTTGGTTCACACAACTACAACAACTTTACACAGTGTGCATATACAAGACATAATAAAAGCAATGCAAGATTAACCACTGGGTCAACTCCCTATGGTTTTACAGACAGTCACACTAACTGTACCAATAGGTAGTCTTTATGAAAATCTGTGTGCAGACTTTTTTGGCCCTTTTGTGCTATCACAGTTTGTTTTGAATTAATTCAGTGAAGTATATTTTCCTTACATATGACAAATTATTTGAGCTTCAGTTTAAAACTTACTGGGTTATTTCCTCAGGGTTTTGTGTGCATGGATGATAGGCTGCTACCAGCTATGTTTTGGCTGAGGTGATGGCAAAATAGAAGGAAATTTGTTAGTTGCCAGCAGTACCATAGTTACTCTTTTGCACACAGAAAATAATATAGACTTTCTAATGAAATTCACTGCTGACAAAGATTTTTCCTTAATCCTTGTTTTACTAAGTTCAAACAGATTACACAGATGCTGAAATCAGTAGACTTCATTTGTCATTTTTTTCTGCTGGAATCTCATTCTTAGAAGAGACCTCTATAAGACCATTGTAAGAGACCACTGATTTACTGGGATCATGTTTTCCATATTTTTCACTTTGCTCTAAGTATGCCCGATATTAAGTAGTAGGAGACTTAAGAAGCGGTATCATTTTTAATAAAAAATAGTTTTAAAGATTTAATTTTATAAATTGAATATTGCCAATGACTTAATTATTTAAAGGGGAGCTTTATCTTACATAAAGAAAAAGGAAAAAAAAAGCTTTTTCATTAATATACTTTTTCTATAGAAACGGGGCTTGAGTATTCTTGCCATCTCCATCCATTTGTTTCTCATCGCAGTAACTTTACAATATATTTTTGCTTTTTCTGAGATCAAACTTGATGTAACAGAGAAGTGTTGGTTAAATGAATTCCTCATACGTTAAAAATCTTATTGAGTGCTTGTAACTTCAGGTTAGCTCCTCCACACCAGGAGAAAAAGCAGCAAGCAGAAGGGTCTTGGCACATTGTCAGAGGATTGCTGACAGAGTGAAAAGGGCTGATGGCAGCACATGGCCAGGATGATGTGAAGAAGAGGAGGCAAGGGAGCAGGGTGGCAGAGGACCAGGGGCAGCAGGAGCTGTTGTTGCCCTCCTGCTGTCTCCTGCATAACCAGGTGTTTCATCTGTGGGTCCTGAGCAGTTCTGGCAAGACGTAGTACTGAGTGAGATAAGCAGTCCATGCTTCGCATGAATGAGTGCTGGATTTCTTTTTTTTCTTTATTATTTTCGTGGAAATTCTTGAATATTTTAACTTCACTTAAGCTTAATTACTTCATGCACATGGGCAAGTGATACTTCCTTTTCCAATTACAGATTTATACCTTCAGGTCAAAAAAGTAGCTATGTTAGCCAACTTTATTCCTTTTTTTTTTTTTTTAATATATATATAAAGGTGATTAAGAAGTCATGCAACACTTCAGAAAATCTTAATCTAAAATTTATTTTATAAGAATATGTAACAAATGATAATCCTGACACTTTAAACTATTCACAAATGCTGTTGCTAAAGCAAGATAACTGCAGGAGAGATGTTTTCACAGAGGTCACAACTGCAAAGGAAGTTCTATTTGCAGCTTGCAACATCCTTGCATGTGCAAGTCAGTCAACTGCAAGACAAGTTCATAGATCATAGATTCACAGAATCATAGAATTTGAACAAGTTTTTGTTTTATGTTGCTCACACAACTACCTAACAACTTAGTGTTAATCTTTCACAGTTTTCACCTCTATGATACATTTTAAATGCCTTTATAATAACCTCATGACATAACTTAGTGATTTCCCCTCCTACGAAACTTATGCATGCCATATGTTTTTAAACCACTTGGTTTTGATGTCTTAAGTCAGATTTTGCCAGTCACTTTGCAGTATTCATTTTGCTTATGTGGTCAAATATACTTTGATGTGCGTATGAATGTACCACTGATTTGTATCGATTTTTCTCTGCCTTGCTATTAAGCAAGACTGAATGCAGAGACATTTTTAAAGCTTTTTCCTTACTGTTCTTGGCAAGCTATTCTAGAGTACAAAAAAGAAAAAAATTATCTCCACAGCATCCTACAGCTGTACATAATGTACAATCTAGTGATCACTAACACAGCTCCTTCATATGATTTTCAACATCTGAGATACAATAACATATTTTGAATTGTTTCATTTGTTGAGCATTTAAGCCAAGGCTTCTTGAAGTCCAAATATTGTTTTACAAAAATCAGTTAGCTTCATTAATTTTTTAAGATCTCAAGAACCTGTTCAGAAACTTATTTCTCAATAAATTGTACTGTTCTGGTATCTTCATCCAGAATACCAATATTCTGAAGCCTTTCTACATTCTTAGCTTGCTGATTGCATTTTTTTTCCTTACAGAAAATCAATTACTCTTACTTACAGCAGCAGAATTTTAAAAAGATACAATCAAAGCTTGAATTTCATTCTGGTTTAAGTTCTGGCTGCTGTGGGTGTAGATACCTTTTGTGTCCTTAGTTTAAATTCCCTTTGAGTTTCAGATCAAATCATAGGTGTGCTACCTTATTCCAAAAAGTGAGAATGTGAAGGGACTTCTTTCTCTAAGACCTCTCATGTCATTCTGTATAACTGTTGTCCAGAGAGTTATAAGCAGTTGTTACCCAAAGAACTAAAGCAAATGTAGTTTGTCTTTAGTATGTTGTATTGATTATCTCACAAAGCAATAGAACTACACTATGATGAATTTCCACAGGTCAAGAGATATTAAAAAATAAAAGCAAATGCAGAAGTGTTCTGCATCTGTTGGAAGAAAGGTAAATCCCTGTGCAGGCACTCACATTTTGTGTGATGGAGTCACCTTAATCCAGTGCTGCGTGATGAGAAAGGATGGTAACAGTACTGATTCTGGAATCTATTTTTATTCTGTGCTTTTGTCTGTATATGTTCTACTGTATCTAACCTTAATACAGAATTTTTAATGGTAATTATTAATTATAAATTGGCATAGGTTACAGCTTTCAATCTGATGTTATGCAAAAGTGGTTTTTTTTAATATTTCCCAATAGGCAGTTTCATCAGGAATGAGAGGGCTTTTAAGGAGTGCATTTTTGCTACTAAATTATGTATCAAACATGACCTGACTCAAGTTTTCTGATGAGACTTCTGTAGTAGGTTAGTTTTTCCTGTGATCAGCTAAATGTGACTCAATTCTATGCTTACTGCTTACAAAGTTTGTGATTAGCATCATAGTAGTCCAGCCTGTATTCTGAGGGTAACAGCAGCAGAGGCTCATCTCTGTTTCTGTCGACTCCCAGTAAAAGATTAATTTTTCCAAATGAGGGCAATATTAATCTGGAAAAGAGTACTGGAAGAATTAGTTTAAATTAATCAAAAGCCAAGTCTGTTTTCCAATATCAGGGGAGAAAACAAAGGTAAAAAATAGGAATATTATATTGTGCGTGTTATTTTTATATATTATAAATTATATATGTTATATATTAATAGAAATAGTATACATCTGGTAATACTGTTGAGATGAAATCATTCTGCTTTTCAGAACTTTTTATATCACTGAAATACTGCAGTCCTCAGTAACACGTCACAAAATATGCTCTCTCCAGACAATGCATGATTAGGATGCTAATATGCTTCTTTCAGCTTAGTGTTTAAGACAAAGTCTTTTTATGGAAGCAAAGCATTTTATAAACTTTATTACACTGTATGAGGGCTTGTTGAAAAGTCTTGCCTTTAGGATTTCTGTGAAATATGGCTTGTGTTCAAATGCCTTTCTTGTACAGAAACATGCAATTCATTATACCATTTGTCTTTTATAATAAAAAGTGCTGTATAAGAGATATTGTCACAGCACAAGGGAGCTTAGATAAAGAAAATGCTGTGATTGTTGTTTGATTGATAGGAAAGTAGTCTTAGTATTTCTTATTAAGGAGGAGAAAAGAAAAAAAAAAGCAGGATAGAAAGAGAAATTGGTATTTATCCTATCTATAAAATGCTGGGAAATCATGAATGCCTCAGTTTTGAGCTGTTGATCCATACTGAAGCTGTGTTCTGCAAGATAGAAACCACCTTCTGGATGGAGTAGCTGGAGCACAGTAGAAGTGACAAATTGGCAAATGGAGGTCAGATGTCCTTCTCTGCAGTAAGGACTCTTGCATTAGAACAAAGATACTCTGGCTAAGATCTTATCCTTGCTGTTTCTCACTTAAAAAAAAAAACAACAAAAAACGAAGTGATCTTGCACCTCATATTTAATGTGAATATGTTATCTTAACAGTTAAAGTGAGATGTCTTATTGATACCAAATCTTGTATTCAGTAGATGGTCACTAGATGGCATTCTTTGGGTACAGAATTTAAGAGAAAACAGTACATAATGCTTAATTTGTATTCAGCCATATTTCTGTCAATTATTATGCTTCAGTATAAAACCCTTAGTAAGGACACACTAGGGCAGTGGGAGAGAAGGGGGAAAGAAGAATTTGGTGGTTTTATTTTAGAGGCTGCACTTTCTCAATATTTTGGTTTACTTTGAACGCTAAAAATGTTGTGCAAAAATCTTTGAATATTTTTCTATTTAATGTATGTGAAAATTGGTTTTCAGATTTATGCAGCTCTGTGAATCTTTAAGGTCTTTGCGCGCACTCCTTAGAGGCAATAATCATTCACTATCAAATGTTCTAGGTAAAATCTCATCTTCCAGGCCCTTAAAACTGAATCTTCCCGGCCCATAAAACTGAAAGCAACTAATCAACAACATCAGCTCTCTTTGTGGAGAAATGCAGGAAAGCTCAAAGGATGAGTACAGATAGTTACTGGCATTGTCTCTTCTAGAGTTGGGACAGGATGTGAGTGTAATGCTGTGATAATCTGCTTCTCTGAAGTCCATCAGAAATTCTGTTTAAACCTGAGAATTCTTTTTTGATAAAGCCTGATATAACTATCACAGCGCTGCAGAACACAAGGAGTAATTAAAAGGGTTTTGCCCTAATGAATCTGTAAATACTAACTGGCTTCACGGGAATTGCTTTACTTCTGTCAGTGCCATATTTTAGAATGAATAAAAGCAGTCATCATTGATTTCTGAGCTGTGTTTCAAATCTGACTCATCTATTTTGTTCTAATTCGAAATGGGAGAATGAAGTATCTCAAGTGGCTATAAATGCTGTGCTGTGAGTGCCATAGAGTAGCATCAGTTTACTGCAGACAGCACTTTCTGGACTTGTGTGCTGTTTGTTTTTATTATTCCTCAGTGGCATAGAGGAAAGGGCATGGTGAGGTAGTCTTCTTTACGTACCACCTGCACTACCTGAATCTTTCAGTGTAACTGAAGTGAGATTTTGAGTATCCAAAATCCAGCTTGCTTCAGATATTAATATATTATTAATTTGATGACTTTCTCTGCGCTGATCTCTAACGCACCCTCATCATAACCATAGAATTATAGAATTCTAAAATGGTTTGAGTTGGAACCCCAGTGTTTTGGTTGTTTTTTTTTAATTATTATTATTATTTTTTTTAAGTTTCAACCCTTCTGCTATAGGCAGGGACTAGTTTTTAACCAGTTACTAGCAAGACTTTCCAATTTCATATCAAGACAACTTCTACAGTGAAGAAAAATAGTGTTTGACAGTCTTAACCTTAAAATATCTGATTTTTGTATACAAACAAAAAAAGTAAAATCTGTTATCAAAATTGTTGTTATTTGAATGCAACGTTAATCTCTTTCCTAATGTCATACAAAGACAAAGCTAACTCAGTAGACAGCAGCCCTCTTAAAACAAAGAGGAAACAGTGTGAGCATAAGGGACTGGAATTCAAGAGAAAAAAACTCCTGTGTCATCTAGAATGAGCATAGATTGCATCTTTTATTTAGCTTTCTCCTGTCCTAGCTGTTGACAGTTTGTTTTTCTATCTTAAACTGCTCTGTAAAATTGTGATAATAACTCTATAAATGTGTTTTAGGAGTTGTACAAAATGAAAAAATCTACGTATGTGAGTGCCTGTATTTTTCTTCCTTGTTTGTAAAAAATTGAGATTAAATTCTGAGTGCATTTTCTGGGTAATTTTATTCACTTCTCTGATAACAATTTCCTATATTCAGAGATAGTTATAACAATTTTAATACATCAGCACTTGGTATTCTTCTTACAAAACCAATATATATTTCCTGTAGCTCATCCCCACTATGGTTTATTGGTCTGGCCCAAAGGCACTTAGGCCTTCCTGATTTCCAAAACCAACTGCCTTTCTGAGGTCCTGCTTCCTTCTTCCTTCTACTCTGTTCAGATTTTTGTGTTTCTCTTGCAGACTTTCAGACTTACTCTCCAGAAAACTCTTCCGTGTACCTGTGACTTAAGTTTCTTCTCTGCTTGCTTCACACGCACAAAGGTGATATTTCCACGTTACCCAGCATTTTTATCTGAATTTAATATAGGATAATCCTTAGAACAGGAATCCATCATCTCTTCTGAGTTAATGTCCCATTCTGCTGCTTATGGCCTGCCCCTGAACACTTTGTGCATTGCCTCAGGTCAGTAGCAGAAATGAATGCTTCTGCCTCTTCCACTTTCAGCCGGTCACAGGTTAGAATAAATGAGACTGCAGTACCTATTTCTTCAACATCTTGTTTTCTTGAGGTGAATTTTTGCCATCAACAGTGTGTGGAACCTCACTTTCATTACAAAGATGAGATAGTTTTGATTATCTTACCTACACGATAGATTTGTGATTCCAGCAAACTCTTTGAGAATGAATAACAGAAAAATGTATTCATTTCAAAAAATAAGCAAAAGCATGCCTTCATCCCACTGTGTGCTTGTTTCTCTCCCTGTTTTTTTCAAGTAGGCTAGAGTCACTCTTCCTCTGCATGGAAGGAATGCACTCATAAAATAGGTATCTTAAAATATAATCAAAGTAGTACTTATTTTCACGTAACACAGAAAATGTGGGTGTTAGAATCAAAAAGCTCTAATAACTTGCTTAGCAGCTCAAATAGTGTTGGTGGAGATATGGGAAGATCAGATATGATCCAGTGGAAGGAAGGCTTTGATGTTAGGCCAAATTGTCAGTGAACCACCTTGCCCTCTTAATTGTTTGGCCAAACCAAGGCATGGGAAAATGGTAGCAAAGACTTGGATTAAAGGGTCTCTGGGCGGTGTTTGAATGAGATCAGTAAGTGGTGAAGGGAGAGCATGATAGTATAAAAGCGAAAATCTACATAAACTTTGAGTTCTTGATCCATGGCTGCCTGAGTATTTCTCCATTTGTTTTCAGTAGGCTAAGGGTGGATGCAAGGCAGATGGTTGGCTCGTTTTTATCCAGGTATAAATCATACATCTTGATGTTCATTTTTAAAAATAATGGATGGGATAAACTGACAGGAAAAAAAAAGTGTCACGTGAAACACTAAGTAGGAGTAAGTGAATAAAGGAATTATTAAGTAAGATCCTTCCTGATCCTCCATAAATTGTTATGTAGTTTATTTGTGAGTATGTTGGTAAGTTCTATGGGGGTTTTTTTTGTATCATATATGGACCATATAGCATAATTGTGAGACTTTCTGTTGAGAGGAAGGAAGCAGGGGACAACGTAAACTAATCCAGAAGTGTTTTCTTGCTACGATTTGGATAGATTTGGATACATCTTGGACTGAGTGCATTATATCAGGCCATAACTCTTTTATTACTGGATCTGCATCAGTGGGATCTGAACTGCTATAGGCATCATATTCATGAATGATTTTTTTTCATTAATTTAAAATTCCAATTTCTCTATTTCCATTTTTGTGAGTAGAATCAACTGTTCGCTATTTTCCTTACCTACAAGCAGATATTTTGGAAATGTTTCTCATTTGAAAAATGCTGCAACTATTGTGACACTATAATTTAAAAATAATAAAGCATAGTGGAAGTAAGGAAAGTACATATAATTGGGGATTTTTTAGTTAAGCTTGCATTAAACATCTCTCTCTATTCATTTTACTTCAGAAAGTTCCCTTAAAACAATTATGTTACATAATAATCCCTCTTCAGAGTGGGTCTTTTGTGCCATTTAATCTATCACTTTTAGGCCAGAGGTTGTGTGTATGTAGCAAAAATACTGGCTATGTTGTATTTGTCTAGCATTCACAGTTACTGTTATTTTTGGTAATCTTGTCCACTAGTAATAAATATGCTTTTCATAAAGAATAGCATATTATCACTTTGCCTAATTTCCTGGAAATTCAGTTATTGAATCAGAAATAATTAAATGAAAAGAGAGTGGTTGATTATTCTTTAATCTTTTTATATGCAACATAAATGCCGAAGTAAAATATGCAGTACTAATGGCTATTTAACGTTCATGTAAGATATAATACAGTGGGGAAATAATTCTGCAAATGAAGAACTGGTACTGGAATCCTTTTTTAAAAATGCAAGATAGTCACATAAGCTTTTATTGTATGAAAATATGAAATTGGAGTTTGGTATAATCTTATCACTACTGTGCTCAGTTGAGCAGAAATAACACAAAGTCGCTTATTATTATCTTGATGAGTGTCTTTGAACCGTTAGGTGGTCAGAAGGATAATCTTGGTTTTTCCAGTGTCCATAGCCTTACTTTTGATAGGAGAGAAACTAAATTCTGGAGTTCTTCGTCTCTACCTGTAGCTGCACATTGCATAGCAGATTATATCTTTCCAAAAATTCTGTTGCCAAATAGTTGGATGCAGTTACATGAGTAAATGGAGATTTGAGTGTATATTTGAGTGTATATTGAGCAAAAATGCAAGAAAACTGCACACATTATCTTAACAGTCACATCTCAAAGGTAGGAAAAGTGTAACTAGCAAACATCTTTCACAAAAGGAGAGTAGATTCTCAGAAGGAAGTAAAAATGGTATTTTTTATCAATGACACTGAGGTATTGACAGCACGAGGAGGAATTTCAATTTCTTCCTGAATTTCCAGTCAGAAATTATTATTTCTGTGTAGATTCGCTGGAACTTATCTACAGCATAATAAAGTCCAGTCTCTGAAAACTATATACACTCTAAAAATGAAAAAAATCTTATCTAGTTATCATTGTTCTTGCTATACATTACTTGTAGCACTGAGCCTAGTGAAGATCTTTCAAAAGGTGTTTTATGTCTTATTAGTATGCTCAGGGCTAGCTCTTGCAAGAAACCTGTGAATCCTAAGAAGGAGCAATGGCCTCAGAGCACTCTGAAGTGTCCTAAAAGGCTCTGTCCTATCTGACTGCTCTTTGCTTTCCATTCTTTTTGTGAGAGAAAATGCTGCTTATTAGTTCTTAGAAGCCTTAACAAGCTTTTAAAACATCAGGAGGCTATTGGTCTGGGAAAATCCTGGACCTTGGCCTCCCTGTCAGCTGAAGAAGCAGCCCAGATGTAAAGAAAATCCTTGTCTCACACCATATAAACTATGGATACGGGAAGATTTATTTTGTCACCAGATGTTCAGATTTAATAGTATGCTTTCATGATTTTTTTTGCAGATAATTAGAATATGCCCTGATATCAATGTATTTTAATTGTAAATGGGCAAACTGACTAACAAAATGTCCCCTTAGTTTACCTTTTTTTTTTTTTTTTTTTTTTTAACATATCTTCCCACTCAACCAGTAACTGAAGTAATCTAGGGATATTAGAACTGCCCACAGTGCTCAATGTAGATATTCAGAGGTTATATGTGATGAAATGATATCCTTTATCTTGTTTTCTTTAGAGCATAGTTTTGCTAATCAGGATACAGTTGGCTTCCTGGGCTGTGAGGGCACGTTGCTGGCTCATGTCCAGCTTGCCATCCACCAGTATTCTCAAGTCCTTCTCAGCAGGTCTGTGCTCTATCCCGGTGTCCCTCTGCTTGTACCGATAGTAGGAGTTACCACAATCCAGGTGCAAGACCTTACACTTGGCTTTGTTGAACCTCATGAGGTTCACCTGGGCCCACTACTCAAGCCTAGATCTCTCTGAATGGCATCCCATTCCTCAGGCATGTTGACAGCACTGCACAGCTCGGTGTAACCTGCAAACTTGCTGAGGGTGTAAAATCCACAGGATCTTCTCCTCTCTGTAATTTGTACTTTCCACAAAGCTGATGAGACCTTCTCTCCATTTCTGCTATTCAGCTTTTTTGGTAAGAAGGCTATTTCATTAGATTTCTAAGTACGTGTTCAGGAAACAACTAATTCCTTTTTTTGGCTAATGACCATTCTGCTTCACTTTTTCTCAGAGCAAAATATATGATGACTTCTGTTATGTCAGGAATAAAACAGATGGCCTTCGACACAACATCTGGGGGAAGAGAGGCAGATCTCTGAAGCTTATTTAGTAAAGTAAACATTGCTAAAGTGAAATTAGATTAGTTGCTTTGCTAAGAATATCTCTGGATTGAAGCATACCTGAGTGTTTTGTACATACAGGCAGGATTAAAAATAGTTATGTATAACCAGCATTTCAGTTTATGACGTTTCTTTCACCAAAAGCTTTGAACAGAAAGTGTTATAATACTAGTTCTGGAAGGAACGCCCTGCTGATCAGTGCTAAAAACAGCTGTGTGGATTTGGCCTAGTGATGTCACTATTTGACATCTCTCAATTAATTTTGTGATTGCAAGTCAAGAAGAATAAGGACTTAATGTTTTTTAAAAAATCACTCTGAATCTGTGGTAGTTTATACAAGCATCCCAAAATGGTCTGATTATTTTTGGAAGTATATGGGATTTTATTAATAATCTGAGTTATCAATCTGATCCTTTTTTGATAACAAAATGTACTTAAAGCTGATGTAACTAAACTTAATTATAAACAACAAACTGTGAATAGCAAGTCTACTTTTAGCATCTTTATTCTTGTTACCCCTGTCCAGGTTAGCCTTTCTCAAACAATGTTTTCTTAAAATGTTGACATCATACTGAATTGAATTGACAAGTTGTCAACTTCATGTTACGTGGTAGGAAAAAAGCTTATTTAAAAGCAGTCATATGTCCTTTCTCTGCTAAAATGATTGTGCTGTTGTTATATGTATGTCAAAAACTTGTGGTTCTTTAGCAGTCCCGTAAGAGTAATTAATCAGTGACGTACTACAGCATTATCATTTAACCAGTTAGATCATTCTGAGTGTCAAAAGAACTCTTCAAACTATGCAAATTGTCATCACTCTTATGTGATTATTTTTTGCACTGTGTGCTGGATTATGGTAAATAGAATGAAACAGGACTTTTTGATTGTATATTTGGAGGATTAGATTTGCACAGTCTCTTTGAGGATTAAGTATGCTGAGATGCAATTTATATGTGAGTAAGAGATAAGGAGAGAGTAAGAATGGTAAGAAGAAGGAGGTATGATTATCAGGTAAAGAGAGATGGCTAATCCAGGTTGATTTAATATACTCAACTACATTTTTAGAATAGAATAAACATACTAAGTACATATCTCAATTAAGTGTATCCCATGCTTGAGAAATATTCAAAGAATGAAAATTCACTGAACCAAAGTCTCCTTTAGTACTCTTTTTTTTTTTCTTTTAACATCAAATTTTTGATGTCAGTAAGTTCACCATATGAAACTTATTAGGTCAAAGCTACACTTTTCAGCCTTAAAGTGGTTTTGGAAGATTCACTACATCTGCTTTTTTTTCTTTTTTTTTTTTTTTTTTCTGCTGGATGGGGGAAGAAAAGTACATTCCTTTTCCAGACAATCCAGTCAGTCACAGTAGGCTAATAAGCTGCAGAGTTACACTGCCATTATTTTCTTCCTCAACTTGTCAGCAAGAGACTCTTCTAGTCTTTAGTACTTTACAGAATTTGGCAGAGTAGCTAATTTTCTTGAACCCCAAGCTGACAGCCCAGTTTGCTGATTTGTCCCTTTGATTTTGGGTCCCAGTACTGATAGCTTTGCTTCTTCCCTTATGATCATAGATTAATTCTAATTACACCTTTGTCCTGCTTGGAGTGAGGATTTACAGAGCTGACCAGCATTCCCCTTTCTCTGTGACTCTGAACCAGACCACCAAACCTACAGTTGGTCATGGATTAGTTCACTTTTAAGTATCTGAAATTGTGAAGAAGTATGAGGTGTAGAAGCTGAAGCTTCACTGATGTTGATAGTCCTCTTCCAGTTAATCATTAAGCTCAGCAGGGATTACTGTTACTGATTGTATAAGATTGTGTGAAGAGATGCACTGTTGTTGGACAAGGTTAATGGTGCTCTCTAATAAATTATGATTAATGCATAGGTACAGAATTGTTGGTAACTGTTGGCTGTGTGAGGTATCTGAATTTCTGTTTTCTTCTTTCTCTACCTCTTCATTTCATTCAGCCTTCTGAATTTTTTTTTCCACTACTAATATACTCAGACTATTTGATTTCCTCAGTTAAAATATTTTACAAATCTCATAACTAAAAATCTCCTAAGTACAAAGATGCAATATAATTAGTTTTTTCTTATTAGTTTACAGTCATTAAGCATGGTACATAATGGAGTTTCGGGAACATATCAGTCTTAAGAGAATTCCTTTCCATATTGCTACTTGCTTCCAAGAATTAGTCATTTAGAGTTACAGAAAACATTTGGAAATGTCTTTTTCCTTCCTGCATTTCTGACCTTTGAATATCTTTGAATGTAAAGTTTTGACATTTCTGTAACAGTTAACAAATGTATATTTTTATTGTTAGATTTACAAACTTAAAGCTCACGTGCTTTTTCAGCAGAACTACTTTAAAAGATGTTAACTGTCTTCCCTTTGTCTTTCACTATAGCCTTTGGCATGCTGTTTACACTCCCTGTGCCTCAGTTACCTAATTCTCTAAATTGCAATGCTGTTCTGAGGAAAAATACCCTGAAGATTTAGATATTTGTAGTGACTTAATGAATGCTGAGCTGCAGTAATGAGATTGTCTTTTACTATTCATAGTGATCATTTCCACGATGATCTTCACTTAAATTTAGACAATATAATCTGAATAGTATTATTTAGGCTGAAAGACTTTTTTTTTTTTCTTCTTCAGTAATAGTTATATATTCCTACAATTCAGTGTTCAGCTGTGATTCCAAAATCTCTGTATCATAATATACTCTTTGCTTTAATCGTCACTTAAGTAAGACAGGATTTTGATCAACAGTTCTAATAGTTGGACAAGCTGCTATTCAGTTAATTCAGCATACAATTTAAAGCCATACAGTTTTCCAGTGATCTGCTCATGTCATTGTACTCCCTAAGGGTTTCAAAGTGTGTTATAAATAAAACTATTGAAGGGTATGCCTTCTGTCATAGTAGAGATGTAAAATCTTTACTTTGAAAAGCATGTTACTGCCACATTTAAGTAAGTTCCTAATCTAGATTGGACTAAATGTTAGAAAATGAAACTTGAAAGAGTCTAGCTTGAGATGTAGATAAAAGATTGTCAGATTTGAGAAGGAAGACCTACTTTCTTCTGCTTTTTAGAAGACTTCAGCAGATGAAGAAAATGCATTTATGTGCAAGTGTCAGAACTAACTAAAAGGTAACATAAAGAATTATATATATTCCAGCTGATCTGCAGCATGATTTTTTAGTGTTCTTAATTTATAAATATGCCCCCTCTTTTTTTTCCCCCAAATTTGAAATTGGGCAATGAAATTAAACATATAATATGTATGAGTTTCATAGCAACCTAAAGTCCAAGACAAGTACCCCCTTCATATACACTTTATCAATTTGTTAGCTCATAGGTAAGTGATGCGGTTTTTCTTGGACTCTATCTTTTAACTGGCGAAGTATGCACAAACTCAAGCTCCTATCTCCGGCAGATCATAGAATCACAGAGACACCAAGGTTGGAAAAGGCCTACAGTTTATTATTAACCACATTTTCTGATTTGCATGTTTATAGCCTAGTAATGGATGTGTTCATCCTTCTCTAGCTTTGTGATGGACTACAAATCTACTTTTTCTTAGTCAAATATGCATTAGTATCTATATTTATTACTTGTATTTTCAGATGGCACATCTTTTAAATATATAGCTTGGACTGCTACTGCCTATACTGTCAGGTTTGCATGTAAACCCCCTTCACAAATTTAGTATTTATATTACACGGGTAACAAAATGACATGGAAAGGCAGTATTCATATGTAAAGTGACATGAATTTGCTGTGTAGATGCATTAGACTTGACCGTTCTGCAATCATAAATTTTACCATAATTGCCAGAATGAGAAAGTAAAGCTGTAACAAAAAAAAACCAAAAAACACCAGAGTTGTAGTAAATCCAAATGCTTAAAGCATCGGTGTCCAACCTTTTGGTTTGCCTGAGTTGCATTGAGTGAAGAGGAATTGTTTTGGACTGCATATAAGATAAGCAATATAGCTAATGTATATAAGAAACACTTTTATTTTTATTATTATTGTTTTTAATTAAAACATAAAAAAAGGAGAGAGCAACAAAAGCATTAAACTATTGGGATACTTGACCTTGTTTTTGGGAAACTAATGCACTTGTCTGTTTTGATGGAAGTGGTCACAAATCATAATGAGTTCTCAAGATTTTTGTCAGAGATTTTTGGTGAAATTTCACTCTTCCTGTACTTCATCACTGAAAACAGTTGTTCACAGATGTATGTACTGCCAAAAAGAGATGATATGAATGAGGCTGATTGTGAAGTGAGAGATATTTTTCTCATGTAAGATAGGTCTTTTGAAAGCCCAGTAAAGAGGGATGAGCAAATATTTGAGTTGAATATCTGATTGCAGCTCCCTCCGTACATTCAATTTGAAATTCAATTTGATTTTTTTTCCGCATCCTTGAAACCTATTCTTCAATTCCTTTATCAAAATGTAAAGCAAGGATGTACATTTTTCACTCTTCAGAGGACCATGTTTAGGCCATGTATCGAAATTATTTGCCATACCTAGAGCTTGCCATCGTTTTCACCTTGATGATGCACACTTTCATATGACTGGTCAAATCCACCAAAAATGTGACCTGTGAGCAATTTTTCATCTTCAATTTCTGGCAAAAAATTTTCCTTTTGATTACATGAATGACTTGATTTCATTTTGCAAATCATAAAATCTTATTAGCATTCTACCCCAGCGTAGCCAACTTCAGAAAAGCAAATGATGTCCCATAATCAGTATCCATACTTTTAAGGAATTGCTGAAATTTGTGATGATTCAGGCCTTTGGATTTCATGAAATTCACAGTTTTGATGACAATTTGTGTGACACTATCCATTTTTAAAGCTTTTGTGCATAAATCTTGATGTACAATGCAGTAATATTTCATCAAATGTGATATGCTAGTGGCAACTGCATGACCTTCTGATAATTTTATAAGTTTCTCTTTTTTACCAACCAGCGCTAGAGCACCATCAGTAGCTATACTAGATGTGTTGACAAAGGTTAAAGACAGTCATTTTAATGTAAATTTTAATGCTTCATACAAATCAAGAGATTTAGTTGTGTCTTTTATTGGTACCAAAGAAGCCATTTCTTCAGTGCTTTTATATCTGTTATCAATACCTCTAATAAGAATGGCAAGTTCAGCCATATCTGAAGCATCAGTACTTGCATTTATTGTGAAAGTTTAATCTTTGAAATTAGCAGCTTTAGTCTCCAAATTTCTTCCAATAAATTTTCCTTTTCTCCAGTTCACCTGGCTATAGTCTGGTGAGACAAACTGATCTTAGAAAAATCTGTTGTATTTTTTTTTTAATTAGGACAATTTGTATCTGCCATGCTTTCCATACATTGCTTAATAAACCCACCATCAGTAAATGGTTTTGATTTTTAACAATCAGATTTGCTATTACATAACTAGCTTTTATAATAGAGTCTGTTTGAGCTGTAACTGTTTAAATAAATTTTGTTGTGATACAGACATTTTCAGTTCCACTATTTTGTCTTTCTGAAACATTCCTTGATATGCATCGAATTTGGCAGCATGTTTTTGCATATAATGTCTTTTCAAATTGTAATCTTTGAAAACTGACATGATTTCCTTGCAAATTATGCATAGTGCCATATTATTTGTCTCAACAAAAAAGTACGCATCCGTCCATTTTTCATTGAACGGTGTTCTTTCATCCGTAATTTTTGTTTCTTTGAGTTCTGTTTTCTTTCGAGGCAATGTTAGATAGATTGAAATATTTTATCAGTAATCACTGCATTGTATTTACAAAGCAGAAAAAGTACATTTAACTTGTAATAATGAATGTGTGTGGAAGGCATGAGAGGTGGTGTTAGCACTGACTGCACCCTCCCTTGTGCTGCTTTCAGCTGAGTCAGCGTTAACAGCACTCTAATAGTTTGACTGTTGCTGAGTGATGGGTACACACCCAGGGCTGGGTCTGGCTGCTTGGTGAAGAAGAGTTGTCACCATGATGGTGTGGAGCAGAGGGCATTATAACTGTCACAGGCTGCGTGTGGTCCATGGGCTGGGGGGGGAGGGGTTGGACACATCTAACAAGATATGGTCCGTAGTATCAGTTGGGATGTATTCTTTCCATGGTTTCAATAGCAGCATGTTAGAAACAGTATGATTTTAGCCTCTGTATAGGATCCGATCTACTGGACAGACTCTCATGCCTTGTTTGCTTCGCTAGCTTTTGCTCTTTCCCACAATATCGTTCTTCCCCTATGTAGTTTCTGTTGCTGCTGTTCCTGTCTTGTTTCACATAGCTTTCTCTGTAAGCACTAGTCTAAGCTACCTTCCATTTTCTCTATTCTGGCTTTCCCTTCAACTAATTAGACATTATTCCCACTGGTGGCTAAGTAACAGCGTGGAGAACCTTGAGCATGTAGAAAAAACTATATCTCTGCATACTGAATGCTTGCTTCTCTAGCTGTATACAGCACTTGAGAATAGAGGGGGTGTGCTTGCTTGTGAACTTGTGCAACATAGAGACGACTGCAATTAAAAATTTAAGAGGACTTTTCATCCAGAAATATATCTCCTCCTTCTGAGATCCTACTGCTTGTGGTCTAACTGCAATATTTCTTGGCTGAAATCACAGTGATTTCAGGTAGAAAAAAGGATCAGAAGTAGCACCTTACTGGCATACATACGGACAGTGTAGATGCTACATCTCAAACCTGTGCTCCAAAATTTCAAACGCTGCTATATATTCTTTGGCCTCACTCATATATACTTAAAACCATTTGTGAGACATTTTCTGTGAAGCCTAGTATAGACATTTAGAAGTTGGCAAAAAGAATCCAAAAGCTAAATCTTTTCAAGGTTGCCCAGTTTCCACTTAGAAGTGGTACTATGATAGTTCATTCTTCAAGAGTAAGGGGAAGGGTGAAATAACTAGGCTGTCATACCATTCAAATAGTCTGGAAAATATATGCCTTTATGGCATATCAACAATCTCTTCTCCACACCATTAGATGTTTTCCTGCGTGACAAGAGGTAGGAGTGCTTTGAGTGCAAAGCAGCAGGAGGACAAGACAGCTAGCAGACATGGATACCAAACCGCTCATTTGCCAATGACTTGAACCAAGTGAATCCACACACTGTGTGACAGAGGTGAAACTTCAATAGCAAGTCTCTGGCAATTGGTATATGAAGCGTAATAGACCTGTAAATACTTACACACACACAAAAGAGAATGTGTGCCATTACTACTTTGTATTACTTAAAGTTAATTTGGGTACTGAATTGCAATTATCTTTATAACCTATGACTGACATGTATGCTCTGGTGCGAATAGATGTTTAGCAAAACATCAGACTTTAAATTACAACATTATTTTAAGTATCATTAGGCCTATTGCTCATCAAAATAACTGAAGTGTCTTTCTTTGACCAGTAATGGAAAGATAAGTTTTCACATATAGTGGATTTTCATTGCAGAACAAATGCGTGTTATTAACTACATTTGTGTCTTGCAATTGATATGGTATTACTTTGTTGCATGCTTGTTATGTATGAAGTATTTTTAATGCTTTTTCTTTTTTTTTTTACTGCATCTTATAGGCAGTAAAAGAGTGGGTTTAAAAAAATAGAGAAGCAGTTTTGTTTTTAGAACACTACAACAATATATAGAAGTGATAGCTGTGCCACATTTCTAATAGCTGAGTTGAATCATATTCTTTTCCTCTAATGGCATGCGTAATTGCTCCAGGTTTTCAGGCGTCCTTCACCCGCACTTATTTAGATTAGTGACTGATGCATTTCCATGGAAACCTGCATCAAGGAAAAAAAAGTCTCTTGGTACAGTGTGGAACTGAAAGAATGTGGGCTTTGAGTCTCAGCCTATAACTTATGTGAAATAAGACTTCCTGTTTGTGGTCAAATTCATTTGGATTTTTTTTCCTGTTCTTTAAAAAGAAGAATTGTTTTTAGCAGCATTTTGTATTAAAATTTAGAACACTTGTCAAATCCTATATTTCTTGTAAAACTTCAACTTTTTTAATGTAGTTCAGGTAGCATATTTTGAGGTGATGTTCTGGGATGTTTTTCTATGTGTGGACGCAGAAGCATACAAAACTCAAGTAAGCTGATTAGAAACTATGGCTGAAAAGTCAAGATCCATGAAGAGAGTTCATCTTGGAGGTATTGTTTGTGGCTGTAACAATGAATGGCTATTTTTTGAAGTGGTGGTGGGGGAAATGGAAAGGATTTATAGAGTGTGATTAGTGACCTCAGACAGTAAATATTTGGAAAACGTGTTTTTTTTTAAAAACTTTATACGGTGTATTTTTTTTTCTCAATATCCATTATGCATACTTAATATGCACTAAAAACATATAATATCTCTTCAGTAATCTTATTTTTGATGCTTTCTTAGGAAAAGTTTGTTCTTGTCATTCTCAGCACTTGATTCTAATTTTCAGGAGTGGTTAAGGTTCCGGCAGATCATAGATTTGTGTTCTTTGAAAGTACTTACTATTATTTGTCTTCACAGTGCTGACAGGACAAGTACTTTCTGCAGATTTTGAAACAAAGAAATATCTTCAGATTTTTCTGTGTTTATACTCCAGTCGCCTTAATTATTTTGAATACCTATGTAGCTTCTCCAAATCAGTGATCAAATTACAGTTTCTCATGTGTTTTGAAAATTAATTAGCCGGTGGTATGACCTTGAAAACTGTGTTTAACTTAGATTGAACAGCCATCAACATGAAGTATCTATATCTGTATGTATACGTTTCCATACATTTATTTATTATGCATTCAGTATTACGTTACTATTATATCTGTACATAAATGTATCTATGTATCCTGGTGGAGCTTTACAGTTTGGTACATACTGTTCTGTTCTCTATCACCCTTAAAAGCAACTTGGTGCTCCTACGTAATTTGCTGCTGCAGTACCTTTGCATTTTGTACGTGTTCAGGAGCGAGGCGAGGAAGGAGTTCTTCCTCCAAATCAAGGAACTGTAAGTGCCTCTGCATCTCCTTGCTCCACCCAATTTTCCCCTCCACAGTCCTGTGTAAACTCCCGTACAACATTGCTTAGCAACATTCTGCTCTGCTAATCTGAGCTATTTGTTCACACTGACTTAAATCATAATGTTAAATTATAAGTTATTCTGAGGCACTTACAGTAAAAGTAGCTGAGTATTTCTTTGCATTTCTTTTGGGTCTTGGTAATGGCACACTTCCACCGCAGTGGAATTGAGGCTGGAAAGTACATGTGCACAGAGGAGAGGAAAAAAAAGGACACTGAATGAAGATAAAATTTTGGCTTTTCCGTGATTATTATTTAGTGTTATTTTGTTCCTGAAGTCATCTTCATTTTATAATCTTTTAAGTACTTGTCACACCATGCTTTTATGATGTTAGGGTGACCAGATTGGGTGAGAATTAGGAAAACTAAGAAAAGGAAGGACAAAGCGAAAATGTTATCTTGTGGGACATTTTTACTGAAGTCTAAAATATTGCAAGAGGTTTGAAGGAGAAGGGAATGGAAGAAAATAAAGCACTCCTTGGTAAAGGAAAGGTAAAGAGTATTCTTCTGAGATGATGAGTTCTTCGGAGGTTTAATCTAGCAGAAGTATAAAAAACTTGCTCCCAATATCCCCACTGACCTCTCAGAGCACTCTACAACCTGTTTGATGATAAGAAGATGAGGCCTGCTTCGAGCTGGGATTGCTAGCTGGCTACAAAGCTAGCATACTGATGGGTTTGAAACCACAACACTTCTGGGAGTGTTACTGTGAAAATGACTGGGAGGTGCTTTGAACTTCTCTCTCCCTTACACAGATGACTGCTTCTTATGTATTCAGAATGTTATCCATTATTCAAGTGTGAGAATTTGACAGATCGTTAATCCTGAATAGGTAACCAGTAAAGGCTTTAGGCTTCAAGGAGGCTTCTGTAAGGATGATAGTTGAGCGCAAATACTTGTATCACCACTGGTGAAAAAAAAGTCCACAATAACTCCTGTTGAAACTTGCTGTACTTGAAAATTAATAATGTTTAAAATTGAGTAGAAGAATGGCTTTTCAGGGCTGTGTTTTTCCTTACACAGCCCCAAATAGATCTCCATCTGTTCTTTCCACCTTAGGGTGCAGGACGACCTTCTTCAAAGCGGTTGGTTATCTTGTGTGACTGTAAATACATCTCAGGTAAAAATACTTCTTGTGCTGTAGACTAGAGCACAGTTTCTGCCATGCAACCAATACAGAGTTCTTTCACAAACTTCTAATGAAATCTTTCTAAATTTCAGACAAAGTCACTAGAAGTTGCCCACCACTCTGAAACAATATTAAAAACCACCATTTACAGTTCACATTCTTGTGGCAAATTTGTAACTGTGTGAAAATGATTGATAAAATGATATTCTTCCGATGTCGTTTCTTGGCTGAGAGTAAATAGCAAAGCTGGCTCTACAGTAGGTACAAGTAACCAAAACTAGAGGGCTGTTACGATGGTTTGGTTGTGATCATGACTGCTGTTGTTGTTCTATGACATCTGAAGATATGTTGAACAGGGGGAGTGTCAATTAATGTCACTTCTTGAATGTTTGTAGGAAATGTGCGACGGAGATGTGCCTGGCACCTTCCTAGCTGGTGACTGTTCTGATCCAGTTTCACATAGCTGTGCCTTGACTTAAAGCTGCAGAACGTCCTCTTGAGAAGAAAATAAAATCTGCTGTCTGTTTAGAGTGTAGTGGGAACTATGAGAAACAGAGCATTTAGTTAATGAATGAGACAGATACTGAGTTCTGAAATGTTACTTGTGTGTGTGTTTGTTTGTTTTTAAATTTTTATTTACTTTTTTTACTCTAAGTATTTTTAGTTTTCAGCTTTTTTGTTTTATTTTAGGTTGAGCATGGAGAAAAGAAGGCTTCTTCCTGGTATATGTGCAGGGTTGATTTTTGCTTGCCCTTATTTTTTTTTTTTCTTCCTTTTTATTTTAGGGCCGTAAGTAGAAATAGAGGTAGACTGAATAGTCTGAACAACATGTTAGTGTATTAGCACTGAATTCTGTGAAGTCTTTACTTTATTAACACCTACTTAAGAGGTATTAGCCTGCTTTCTCTATTTTCAGTAGCAGCCCCTGCTGCTCAAAGATACATATTCTTGACCTAAAATGTGTAAAATACCAAAAGTTAGTGTTTGCATAAGATAAAGGGTGTGCAGGAGCACTGGAAGATGGGGACTGCAAAATTGCCATCCACCAAGTGTGAAGAGTACAATCCCACTGTGGAGCAAACAACTAAATTTCAAGTGATTCCTGTCCTTTTGGATTATCCTGCTGCTATTTGTCACAACACTAACGTAACTCACAAGAATATTTTCAGAGGAGAAGGAAAATATGAAATAAGGTGTGATGATTTCAAGTTTCTGTACTACAGATTAGTTCCAAAGAACTGGGACGTTACACCTCACTTTTGTAGTTGAAGAAACCCTCCTGACCTTCAGGGCAAGTAACATTTGCAACAGATGATATTGCAGAAAGCAACAGATCAAGATTTCTATCTTCTGTCTAAATTGGAAAAACAAATTGCATTCTTACATGTTTGCGGGCACTTTGGAATTGACAATAATAACTGTTTTTTATAAAGTATATTCTACATATTTTGAATCTATAATAAAGGGATAAGCAAAATGCATTTAAGTTGCTTCATTTTGGATATGATTTTGTAAGAAATGGCATGTTCCAGCAATGATCTAAATATGTTCTAATTAATCAACTCCCTGGTTGGTTGCTAGAGTCTTTGAAGTCTCTCTGGCCCAGGTCAACATCCATCTCTTTACAAGCAATGAAGTCTGAAAAGCCTTTTAAATCTTGTGGAAAAAGAGAAAAAAAGAGTCCTCTCTCAATTTGTTCCCTCCGATGACATCACCCAGACCTACGTCTGTGTCTGTTCCAGACATCAAGTAATTTAACCCCCTGTTTCAACTGGGACCATGGACACTAAGCTACCTTCCAGCATCTGGAGACTGATTAGCTGTTCATCTGCAGATGGGTCATAAACTGGGGGCAAAGGTCCTGAAGGCCTGAAGAAAGCACCGGGAGAGCATATCTAGAGATCACTACCACATTTTGCAAATATGCTGCAAATGAAGGAAGAGCCATGGAAGAACATGTTCTGTCTGCTCTGCCTGTTCTGCAAAAAAAAAAAAAAAAGAAGAATTTGTTCTGAAATAAAATCTAGCTAACAATGTTCAGTCTACCTCTATTTCTACTTACGGCACTAAAAAAAATTGGGGGAAATTTAAAAAAAAAAAAAGGCAAAACAAAAATATAGCTCATAAATGTATGTTACAATTGAGGCAAATTTTAACTTTGCTTCTTCATATGATGCAGATACAAGCAAATGAAGCCATGTTCCCATTTAGATTTAAACTTCAGCAAGAGAATTTTGTACGTAACTGGTGACCTGGATGTTTTCCTCTGCAGCCTATTCGAGTGAACCTGCTTTAGCATGAGTTTTGGGCTAGGTGACTTCCATCAGTCCCTTCCAGCCCCTATAATTCTGTGATTTTGGGACATTACAAGAATCCTGATTCCTCGTAGCTAGCTCTGTAAGATCCATTCCAAAAGAGAATAAGCAAATGTTTCAGCAACTGCTCACTATTTTATTCACTATTAACTTTTTTCATAAATTATAGAGAAAATTAATGACCTGGGAAAATACTGATCCTAATGCTAATTCCCTCTCCAATGGATCCAACTTACATATTTCATTTATTAAAGTTTCTCTTCCAAGCCAACTTGCTGATTCATTACATTGATCAGACATTTCCACATCCTTTGTGAGCAAGCTAGTTTGCTACATTTCGGCTAATCTTTCTCGATGGATACAGAAGGCAATCAACATCAGTTTTCCTTTCTTTTTTAAAGGAGTTGGTAGGGGAAAAAAAAAAAAAAACAGGGAGCATCCAAGAATTTGCTATACCATTCAAATCTAAAAACTTCAAATACCAGATAAGATTTGCTGTTTCTTGGTTTCAACTGAAAGAAAAATTGGCTGAGAACATCACATGAACTGTGATGAACTTGAACAACACATGAACATGAACTTTTCTTTATTATCCAGTTATTTGCTAGACCAAAGTTCATAATGTGTCTTTTATCAAGAAAATCCCTTGTTACTTGAAAGCAAACTGCATGCTGACCTAGCAATGACTTAGATCTGTAAAAGTATGAAGTTGTGCTTACAAGACACAGAGTGGAAGGAATAAGGTAACTTCTGTGCAAAACTCTTTTGTCTTCCTAAATGTGATGTTTATTTCCTTAATACATGTTTTCATACATACTATATATTGCATTCTCACCTAAATCAAAAGTTTACAAAGCTTTAGTTATGCTGTAACTTACAGCAACACTGAGGGTGCCATTTATAATTGGTGGTCTTCTACTGAAGCACAGGAGTAGTTAAATTGTAGGATATGTCTTTGATTAATCTGTTCACGTAAAATGACATTATTTTGGCCAGTACATCATACAGTATTATTTCTCCCACAACAGCAAAGGGTTGCGATGTAATGACATGCAGAGTTTTCTTAAGAAATGGGAAAAAGCATAGGTTGAGACAAGGTTTTAGGACAATAATGTCCACTCTAAATTAGCATTTTTTGAGCTAAAAAACGTGCTACGCATTTTGTATTTGGCTTCCTCTAAAATAGAGGTAATTTGGCATCATTTAGCATTTTGTATTGCAAATATTTTGAATGCAATATACTTGGGACTGAAACATAAATGTTCTATATAGTGATATTTTCAAATCCATATACTTTTTCCTCTTCTTTTTTTTTTCTTTTTTTTTTTTTCCCCCCTGCAGGGTCAACATATTTTTATGATACTATTGGAACAGTTCTAGGAAAGACTCTTGTTGTAAACTGTCTATTAACCTTACATATTGTCTGTGTACCTGGCAGTAACAAAGACTTTTAGACCACTTTTCTCAGCTTTGGATAAATTTTGGTCTAACCCTCAACATAAATAGCTGCAAAAGCAGTTTTTTCCCCAGGAAGTATAAGAGGGTACAGTACAAGCCTTTGCCTCCTGCCTCTGCTGGGTATTGCATTCTATCAGACTCATGCAGAGTGCTGTATCTGACCTTGTTTCAGCAGAGAGCATCTTCAGCTATCTATGGCAGTAATGAAACATCTCTCAGAGTTGTTGCTGGGGAAAAAGGAAGATAGAGAAGCTTTCTTTTTTACGATGGTGCCAAGCTGTTGGATTTACTTTGGTCAGCAGAACAACAAAATCAAGGAGTTTGGCTCTCATTTTTGGACTTTTTTTATTACTCAGGTTGAAAACCATTTCTTAAATTCTGCTAGCGTAATAAATGTCTTAACTTGATTGGAATAGCAGTATGCCCTGCCTTTACCTTTTCTGATCCCTTTGTGATATTTGTCTCTCTGATACCACACCCAAAGGAAGCAGTTGCACTTTCATTTCTTCTGCCCAGCCTGTGCTCATGTGGATCACTCCAAACCCTTCCCACAGTGCTGGTAAGCAGTCTGATACAACCCCCCTGGCAGAGCAGCCCCACGCAGTTTCCTAGGAAACACAGTCTCTGAGATGCCCTGCGAAGAGCAGCAGTGAAATTACAAGAAATGAAGGCAGTTTCTTTGGGATTTTTACCTAGTTTACTACTCTACTGAACAATATCAAGTATGTAAGCAATCTACTGCAAATAATAGCACCGCTGTGGTGTTTGAGTTGCCTGTCATAATGTACTTACAGTAGTTATTTGCTAATCATTGAAGAAACAGAGCAAGAAAGGAGTTATCTGTCTGTGTGAATTATGTCTTCCCTTTTGTGGCAGTGATTTTCAGCTTTTCATTATGCAGTCTGTAGGCAATGCTGGAGCCCTATGGTCAGTTCCAAGACTTACACAGGGAAGTTGCAGGGAAGTCACATGCATATTTCTCAGCTGAGGAAAACCATTACTACTCCTGAAGTGGAAGAAGAGAAGGAGGATATATCTTATTGTTTCATCTTCACAGTGATCATCCTTGTTTGACCCTATAAATTATATTCAGAATGGCAAGATTTGAATTTCTCCGTTACTGAGATCTCCAGAACACTAAAGCATTGTTATAAAGAAAAGGCTAGGTGTTTATTCTTCATATGACCTCTAATACACAGTGCAAAGTGCTTATGTTTGCTGCAACTCCATTGGCTTCAGTGATAAATAGACCAAGAAAAAAGTGGCCACGTTACTTTTTTCCTTTCTATGGCTGTCTGTACTGGGGCTCATATTGCTCTTCGATTGCTTATTAATTGAGGCAAATAAAGTCTCTTAGGTGGTTTATTGACTTTTTTTGTTTTCTTGTGGCAGAAAGTAGGGAGATTTATGCTGATATGCGCCAACGGAAGATATTTTCTGTAGCTGTAGAGAAAGCCTTGCTTTTGCATAAAATGGTCTTTAGTCTGTGAACAACAGTGCATTATTTTGAGGACAGAGTTGTTAGCTGCAACCCTATTCCAGTGCTTAGGACTGTGCTAAGGCCTGTGCTATGAAAGTCTTCTAGCTGACTGAAGATAATAGAAAAAATCGTATTGGAGTTATTCTAGTAAAATGGAGTCTTCTCAAGAAGTATAGAAATCTTGAATGATGTATCAATGTTCCTTTTTTTTTTTTTCTGTCAAAGGAAACGAAATTAGAGCAATCTTGCAAACACTGGTGTTTTCTTCTGCCTTCTAGAATAACTTTTGGTCTGATCCAATTTCATGCAGTAACTTTTGGCTGTGGTGAGAGATGTTCAAATCAGTAATGATGCAGGATAATAAATATTACTAAATAATGTTTTTCTAGACCTTGTCTTTTATCTTGCTATTCTTTCTTATCTGCCTATAAGCAAGTTTAAGAAGAAATCCTTAAAGGTTTCCTTAAAGGATTCCAGCAATGGTGATAGATAGGGTTATTAGCCTTGGACGGGCCAAAATTGCTGCAAAGTACTCTGGTTAAAAGTTAAAAAACTGAAGGAATGTAAGAATGCATGAAAATCCACTGAAACCTGGAAGTAAGCATTTAGTGCTATAACACCTACTTTATTTATTTATTATTTAATTCTGGCTTGCAATAATTCAGAAATTTATTGCACACTTATGTATAGGTACCTTTTATTGCTTGGTCAAATTAGAGAAAGGACCCTCTAAGTACCTTTTTTTTTCATTATCCTGCTCATTATGATGATGAGTTCCCAATCTGTATTTATGCTGCGTAATAAGACAGACTGGAATCTGAGTCAGGGTTTAGGGAAGGAGGGTAATTAAAGAACTGTAGGGTTTACACAGCAGCTTGGGAAACATGCCACTTAGCCTTGAGTTCAGGATTTGTGAAGCTAATAGGTTCCCAAATAATCCCTGTGAATGCAATTACACACAAAGAAGTGGAGGAAGGTAATGGAGCAGGAGTGACAGAGAGCAGATACGAGCCTCAGCTGAAGAGTGCTGGCTTGGCAATACTGAGTAACTGAACAAAGCTATCTGCCTTACAGCGTCTTGCCTTTCCTCCCACTCCCACACAAAATTTGTATTTGCTAATAGCACTGAAATATCACACTGTAGAAAACAGTTGCTGCAGAAGAAACATCTGGTTCCACAACGCTCAAGCAGTGGCATGAAGTGCTTCAAAAAATTCTTCATCAAACCTTGTTCTTTTAACTACTTTTAGCCAATTTTTGAAAACAGGCCAGTGGTAAACAGTGAAAGGAATCCAAGTTTATGTTTTTCTATGTGGCTTCTGGTCATGTCTCCTGATAATAATCTGATTTTTTGGATTATGAGAGAAATAATATTACTTGGTGGGGAACAGACTTTATGCACGTCTTTTTTCTTCAAGTCACAGCAAGAATTTGACTTCTGAAACTAACCTTGTAAATTTAGCAACAAAGGTGTGACCCATAAAATTCATAGAACCCCTTACAGCATGTTGAGAGATACAATCCTACACTGGGCTACTTCAAAGACAAATCTCTTTGAGCAGCTGTCATGTAGCCTTGAGTACTGCTGCTGCTCACTACACTTCTAGCTCTTACCCTGTGAAAGACAGTGTGATGTTCTGCCACCCTTCAGCTGATGAGCTGCCTGGTGGAACTGTTCTTGTACCTAGACAGGCATAAGGTGGGTCCTTTTTGGCTGTTCCAGACAGGCAGGGAGTAAGGGCAGTAGGAGCTGGAGTCTGGGATAAAAGTAAGGCGTCTTTGGCAGACAGTGCTGCTTAGAAGTGAATGATGAAGGAGCTGAATGTGCATAAACAAGACTATCTGATAGGATTAATGCTGTAATTGGGATTTTCTCCCTCTTTGACCATCCAGTAGGAAGGATGCTGGCTGATCTACACAAAATTTGTGTGTAATTCTGATTTTTGTTGTTGTTATATTTGTAGTACAGCCCCTCTTCTATCCTGGAAATTATTGCACCAGTATGAAGAAGTAACTTGCTTACTCTGTCAGCCAGCTGCAAAAACTGCATGTGTATTTTCAGCCATAATTCCTCTGTATTGAGTATGTACTCGTATTTATGTCTCCAGCTGGGGGTATATTGAAGTCCCACAATCCAGTTAAGAGTCAGCTGTACTGATTAAAGTAAGGAAAGAGGCTTTTTTGTCAACTTTGTTTTCCCAAACTCTGTCCCCTAGTGCTTTCTTCTGCACTGTGCTCCTTGACTGTGTTTAAAGCCTGCCATCCTGCTTTGATGTATTTTTTTTTCCCTGCAGGCCAGCACTTGGCCATCTGACAGCACTACATCTCAGAGTAATGTTTAATATCCATGAAAGTTGTGACATAGATATGGTGTACCTCAAGGGCTTTGACTGGCTCAGAGAACTAAGAAAATTTGTTTGGATTGAGCCAGAAAGTCCTCCGGTCAAAAATTCCTGGGCCATACAGATGCGAATTTCATGGTTGCAAGTTAAACCAGGAAATTTTCAATGTGATTTTTGATGTCTGTTAGGCTAATAATTTGTTGGCATTTGAGAATGAACCTGTATTTATGTAAGACTTTTTCCTTCCTCAAAAAACATAGTTTCTTCATAACTATCTTCCCATAGATGATAAAGCAAAAGACAAAGGGAATATACTAAAGATATGTTTCTGAGGAAAAAATGAATGCCCTAAATATCTATAAGGCTGTTCTGTACAAATGCTGTGGATTTACTACATCTAGAATCGGTTGTTCTTAAATATCTTAAATATCTGCTAAATTTTCAAATTTACATTGATATTTAACATGGAGGAAATATTCCGCTCACGATTAAATAATATTTCTGAAATGTTTAAGTCTTCAAAGGAGATGAGGACACTTCCTTTCTGGTCAGATAAATGAGGAAGATATATATACGCTTTTTTAATTGTAGTGGAAAGAAGAGACATCTCAGCTGTTCAATAAAGTAACCGGTTATACATGTGCAGAAGAAGCAGTGTTCAGTAAGGAAACATCCAATTTTCAATGTCATGAAAACTTGTCACGATTTCCAGGCAAATTTGCTTTCAAGTGTTGGAACAGGCTGCCAAGGGAGATGGTGTAAGGAATAGGCAGATGTGGCACTGAGGGAAGTGGTCAGCGGGCATGGTGGGGATGGGTTGGCAGTTGGACTTGGTGATCTTGGGTCTTTTCCAACCGTAATGACTCTGTGATTACTGTTGCAGAGTAAGGTTTGGAAAATTGACACTTTGGGAATGATAATCATAAAGCTTCCAAAGCATATTCTTTGCTCTGTTTTTTAAAGTTTTATTCTGTATGAATGCTGCTATTGGTAGTAAATTTGTCATGTGTTTTCCTGTCATTCTGAAGAATATGACAAAAAATTACCTACTGCATGTACAATATTTTTGTCCTTCCCTGAAGGTGTAATTTATATATGCATTTTGTAATAGCCTTTCAGTGTAAACCTTTTAGGTTATGATATTTGCTGCAAAAGCAGAATAAATCAAATCCCGGAGGTAGCATCTGTGTCTTTGACATATGCTTGGTTGGTGCTTTTCAAGATACCCATTCAAAAAATAAGAGAACATCTTTTGAGAAAGATATATGTTTAGCTCTTTTATCTGCCATTCTATAAATACTGTTCTAAACCACACTGTTAGACCTATACTAAACCAGTATTGATATTGGCCAATCTGATGGTAGAAATACTTGTGAACATAAATTTCATGGTCATAGTAGATTGATTTAAAATTGCAGCCACTGGATATGGGAACAGTTTCAGTGGAATATGTGGTTTTGTTCTTTGTGGGGTTTTGTTTGTTTGTTTGTTTTGTCTTATTTTTCTTAAGAAAAGGATGGATATAAAGTTTTAAATGGCTTTTCTTGATGGATGTGTTGTTGTATCATATTCTTTTGATCATCCTGTTTTCAAAATATAGTTTCTTTCTATTTTTCTTAATCCTTTGTTCTGCAGTTTGTTGAATTGTTTGCTTTTGCTGTATAATACTAGTATAAGTCTTATATCACTGTGAGCACCTACTTTCCCCCGTCTTCTTCTCTATCTGGCTAATACAATGACTGAATATACTTTCATTTTGTGTGCTGCATGTGTATATTTAAACAAACAAACAAAAAAATAATTTTCATATATTTTTTTTTGCTTCTTTTTAAACCTTTCCAAACTGTATTGATTCTTTTTTTAGGTTGTTTTTTTTTTTTTTTTTTTTTTTTGCTTTTTAAAAAATTTTTGTTTGTTTGTTTCTTTCTTCTTTTATTTTACTTCTTAGTCCAAGAATGCTTTTACCCCTGAGAATGGTGATGGAACATTCAAACTTAGAAATAATATGTTACATTATATACACAGATTTATTAACTTGGTGCATATGACATGGTAAAGAAAATCTCAACTCAAATGTCAAAATTTCTTCAAAACTCCTAGAGACCATATTAATTCATTGTAAGTTTTCTTTCTTGACATATAGCAAAAAATCAACTTTGAAATTGCTAATGAAAGCAATGTTTGGTTAAAAAGTATAGGAGTACTATTAAATGTTCCCCTTTTTTATGCAGAAACACGAACAGATAGAACAAAGAAACTGTTTAGACACTACACAGTTGGATCCTATGACAGCTTTGATGCTTCAAGGTAAGGATTTTTCTTTTTGGTTGCAATCTGTTTACAAAACCTTTCTGAGTTTTATTTAATTGTTACTTATGATTTAGTCTTTAGAGAAGAAAAGGAAAGCAGATTACAAAACCAAACTTCTAAGATATCATTCTAGATCTTTTTAGTATAGCTTATTCTTTTCTTATGGGATGGGTTCACAAAAATCATGAATAAAAAAGTAATAACAAATTTATGTTCACTATTATGTTTTTATGAGCAGTGAAGAAGATCAGCATTTCACAGAAGCTCTATGTTCTAGCTGTTTCCACAGTCAAAGGCCACTTGGATATTTCACAAGATCAGACTTTCTCTATCTGTTTGCAGAATCATACTTGCTGACTAGAAAACCATAACAAAGTTTTATGAGTTATTTTTCTGAATGATATCTTAGATCCTAAGCAGAAATTAAGCTGCTGGAAATTAGAAATTTTAGAATTTAGATAAATTGTTTCTAGTTTCTGCTGAATATTCATGATTTTAAAGCAGGTTTTTCTCCTGCGTGTACATAGGATGCATAGCCAGCTTCTGGTAGGAAGTTAGCTATTGGTGTCTTGAGAAAATTGTGGTGGCATACTGGAATTTCTTACGCTTTTCTCCTGACTGCCTAATTACAGCTTTTCAAGAAAGACACCTTTTTTGTAGGAGAAGAGTTCTGAAATGTGTAAAGCAATGATGGCAGAGTTTCATGTGGCGTGTTATCTATTTCAAGAAAAAAAGAAGTGGTAACTGCTATCTCTATTATGTGATCTTAGTCCAAGTTCTGAGGGTTATGAATAATTTCTGTGCCAGTTGAACAATTTGGAAGAATTTGGAGGGTGGAATTCATGTTGGATGAAGTTGTTTGGATGCCCAAGGCATCCTTCCCTGTTCCTGCTGGTCAGTGTGCAAAGCCCTGAAAAGCAGTGAGCCCGCTGCTTGTCTGCTGCTTACAGCCTGTAAATATTTGGAAAATACTAATGCTTTAGTCCCATTGAATTGTAATTTGAAGGACTATTGTAATGCTGGATGAAGAGGGAAGGTTTGGTGGCACAGTGGGAGAACGCACAGACTTGTGGGTGAGATATGATTATCCCATCTTAGAGTATCTGATGTTCCTTTTACAGTACACAATGTGCTGTAGGGCATCAGCTCTGGCTACTGTGGAGCAGTGAAATCCCATTTCCACATCTTGCATATTGCCCTGCTGTGATCAGCCAAGTTAACAGAGCTTTGCACAGTGGGACAATGATGTGATTGACTACATAGTCTAATAATGATAAAGTTGTCAAGAAAAGCTATTATTCTGTGCTATGAAACACGTAAATGTTCTGCAGAGCAAGAGAACTGGTTAAAAGTTTCATTTTCAGAGAGCCATGATGGCTTTTTTCAAGACTGTCTGATCATGCTTTAAACATAACCTTGTCTCTGTATTTCAGTGTTAACAGAGTTGTTTCAGTAAAGCAAAAAGCTATGGCTATATCACATTGCCTCACATATATCAAAGAGTTCCACTTGGAAACCTATCCTTACCTTCTAACAAAAAAGGTTTTCATTTGAAAATGACAAATTGTTTTTTTTTTTTGTTTTTTTTTTTTCCCCTACTCTTAAAATATTGGGTTTTTGTGGTGCAACAAAGCTCTAACGCATTTACATTGCCTAATTCAGACTACAGCCAGGCAGGAAAGTTGATCAGATAAAATGAAAAGTTTTCATACACACCCTAGTCATTGAGTAATCAGATTTGAAATATTTTTAAAATTGTTCCTGATTTTGTCGTCAATATCTTGTAATTGTCTGAGAAGTACAAGAAAAAGCAACAGAGTTCTCTTGGCAGCTTCTGAATAAAGCAAAGTTTTGGAGAAAATTCATTTCCACTGAGAATCTGAATTTCAGGGGTTTCATTTTGAAGAATCATAATGATAGCCCAGCAGTACAAGCTGAAATTAAAATGTAAAGGTAGGAGAAAGTAGTATTCATGGGAAAATTCAGGAAATAGAACTGAAAGGTAGACCTGTCCAACACTTTTTTTTTTTTTTTAAGAGAAAAATGTTAATTTTAGATTTTTTATAATAATATAAGAAAATTAAAAAATTTAAAAATTGGTGACTGAGTTTCCAAAAAAGAAAATAAATACATTTTCCCTGAGACACATATAATAACTTGCTGTAATGAGGTGATTACTGAGAACATATCCACATTGCAAGGTAACCTTCCTTCCTCATCCTTTTCAAACATGCGACATAGAAGAGAAACACCATTCTGATACTTGCTTTATTAAAACGGCAATAGCAAATATGCAATAGCATGAAGTTGTGATTCAAATACTGGACTGAGGCTGTAAATCAGCTTTTTGTACATCTAAATCGTAATTTTATGTTGCTTAAGTATTGTGGCAAAGAAAAAGAATTAGTATTTAAGAATGACAGGAGATTGGTGTGTCTTTTTAGTATGTTGAGTACATTTAACTCCTAGCATGGGCTTCTTCAGAGAGAGATTGTTAAAAGTGGTAAACATGATGTCAAACTAACAACAGTTTGTGATATTTCCAAGTTAGTATGCTGCTTTGATCACTTTCTATGTAATGGTTTTCTATCAAATAAAGGAAGAATACAGGAAAAAAAATGATATAACTGCTCACGGATAAGCTTTAATAAACATTTGTTAGAAGGCGATTGTGTTTATGTGCTAAGAAGAGCTTTGAAACCAAAGTATTAGCAAATCTGACTCAATTCCTTTCCAGAGATGTGGGGGAGTGAGGGGAAGTCTCTGCTCCACTCACTTTCTCCTTCCTGCTCCCAAGAAGACAAGAACTGCTGAGTAGAAATATTCTGTTCAGAAATCTATATTAATAGGCTTATTCACATGCAGGAAAATATATTGTACGTGGCATTTTTCATCTTTAGGAAAATGTGTGACTTGAGTAATGAAAGTTCATTAAATCCTATTTCAGCTTTGCATAAGAAATGAATTATCCATAAATTAATATTCCATGAAAATGGATAGTATGCTTACTAACGTGCAGAAAGGCAGTGAGGATTCCTTGCCAGTACAAATAATCATTGAATATCATACAAATATAATGTTTGGAACTACTGAGACTAATGTATCAACTGACTTAAATGCTGATGGGATGTATTAATTCTGTTATGCAAAAATGATGTTGTCTCTTGAATCTGTCACGCGCTGCCACTGCTGCCATTCCTTTACAGCGATTTCTCTACTATTTTATTAAAAACTTTTAATAACTAATTTCTTTCAGTTTCCTTTAATCCTATGCAGATGAACACTGAAGGGAAGGATAGGCTTTGTTGCAATTGCGGACATTTGAGAGAGGATAAAACCTCTTATGCTAGGAGGATAAATGGGAATATATACACGTCTCTGGACATTCGTCTCAGGCTTCAGCTCTGGAGGCTGAGCTGAAAAATAGGATTGCCACTTCCCTTCTGCATCCCAGATGGAAAACACAGAGAGCCCCATGCCCACAGTGGCTGGAGTGTGGCATCAAATCCAAGGAAATAGAGAAGACCCTCTAGGGCATCAAACCCCAGGCTAGTCTCCACTTGATGACATACCTTGTAGCCTGAGACAGGAGCAGGAAACAAACACAGACAAAAAGCAGATACACCAATGCAATTGCAGGGAGATATATAAGACAGCTCTGACACATCCCTAGAGTTCTTTAGCTTTCCCTGCTTTGTGTTCAACAGTAGTTCCAACAACCATGAGATGCTGTTTCTGAGAGTTGGAGGTAAGGGGCAACCTACCAAGTCTTGTCTGGAAAAATATTTGTGTCTGTCTTGACTAGACTGAGTGGGCAATATTGTACAAAGAAGAAGCTTCCAGAAAACAATTTGTATGCCTTAAACCAGTTATTTCATGAAATCTTGTTGAATTTCAGTTTAATAAGAGAAATTAATACTAAGGCATAGAATGGATGTTGAATGTTTTTAAATTTAAATTAAAATCATTATAGATCTTTACAAATTATAATTTTTAATCTGCTTTTTAACATGCAGTGAGGGAATTGATTCCATCAAGATAGGTTAGGGAGTTATTCACTCAGGAAAATCAGAGGGGAGACAAAATTAAATCAGTTAAAATGTGTAAGATTAATTATTTGTGCACTTTCACATGTAAAATATTATCTACCTTTTGAAGGATGTGACTGTTGATAAAGTAACTTAGTTTTTTTACTCTACAGACATAAATAATATGAGAAATTTCAATAGTATGTAAGGATTGCAAACATGATTTGGTGGAAACACATGGTCCAGTTGCCCTCATGGATTTGGGAACTTTACAATACACATGTGGAAACTTGTACTACTGCATTAATTGCATCGTCTGCGTGCTACCTTCAGCAGTATAGTGAAATAGCAAAAGTCAATAGGATAATTGAATTGCCAGCTTCTATGCAATTACAAAGTATATCATATAAATATAAGGTTTAATGTCCTTTCCATTACTTCCCCTTTCTTCACAGTCCAATTGATTCTCACATCCTTTTTTTTTTTTTTCCTAACCACTTTAACTGGTACTAATCACTGCACAGAAGTTTTCTTGGTCTCTTTTCATGACCTGCTTTTACTACAGCACTATTAAGAAGCGCATGTGAAAGGATGTAATAAATTTTTTCAAAGGCTGATTGCCACTGAGTTAATGATGGAACTGAATTTATCTGCTTTCTGATGGTAGTTCTATTTTTTTGGATGGAGAAAAAGAGGAAAATTAGATTGTGTAGTCATACACAATGATATGTGTAAGAAAGCTTAATTAAAAGCTTAATTCATTAACCCTAATGGCCCTGTCTGGACTCCAATGGCAGCATCCACATTTCATGAGCGTAGAAGGTGATGGAAGCAACTCCTTAAAAACCAACTGACATACAAACACATAACAAAAAAAAAAAGAGAGATCCTTCTCAGCTTTATATCTCATTAATTCTCTATTGATGTTGTCATCTGCAGTGTTGGGTAGAGTCATATAAGCTTTAACAGACAGCTCAGAGAGCCTCCTTAGTGCAGATGAAGCTGTTTGCCCCAGGAACTTGTAGTGCTTTTTATATTTTTATTTTATAACCTGTAGAGTGTACTTGTTGAATACCTCAGTCCTTGTCCCAAAGTTGTGCTGTGATTGGGGCTGCCTTAAGACCTGTAGCATCAGATGTGATACACAAGAATTACATTATATTTTTTGTTTTAGTGAAAACTTTTGATTTGATGCAGAAATACTTTGATCTGATTGGGTATTTGGCTTCATGTGGAAATTCTCTTATTGTCCTATTCCTGGAAAATACAAATATTCATGACTTTATAGATAAATATACTTTTAAAATAAATAATTAAAAAAAAAAAAAACCTCTGTTTCTTGCAAGTCCTGAGATCCTAAGCACCAGAGAGGAAAAAGCTGAGCTTTTTCTGGTGGTATCAGCAGTGGTATCATTCCTGTGTTGCAGTGAGTTGAGCATATGTACTTGCTGAGGGCTGCTTACTTGTGTGCAGCTATCAACAGCAATCTGTTAAGTCTGGCAAAGGGTTCTTCATGGAAGTTGAAGAGATGTGTAAGATCTGTTGTTGTTTTTTACATTGTTTGCCACATTGCTTCTCCCTAGATCTGGAGAGTACGAGGGGAACATTGATAGTGGAGAAGTATTCTTATCAAGAAGAGAGGGTTCTGCATTGATATAACTGGCTGCTTCTGATCTTCTATTGGTTGGCACAGTTCTGTACTAATATTTTCTGTGAGATTTATACTGTTCAGTTCATCTCTTTCAGGAGCTGGAGTAAGGATAAGAAAATGAACACTTGTTGCTCTTAAAAACAGATTATTTTCCTTTACTTTATTCTTGGATTGATACTTGGATTGACAGTAAGTTGGAAGGAATTTTACAGTATTATTATGCAGTATATATGTGTGTTTATTGCAGGAATAGATTTTAAACAATATTCTTGGGGTTTTTTTCTCTGATGGAAAGAAACAAATACTATAATATTTTTATTTAAAACAATATATAGTTCAATCTTTGTCAGGGGGATGGTAGCAAAAATATCTGAAAATGCTCATACTTGTAGTGTATATTCACATGATGTAGTGGATGTGTTTACATTTGAATGCACGTGAAGATTTTAATGACATAAGAGTGATACTCTTGGTTCTAACAGACAGAGAGAACAAGCAGCACTGACCAAATTATGGAAACCAAAGTGTGGAAACTTTTTTTTTCCTGTGTGTATTGTTATTTTATTTCTAAAGATATTTGGATCGCTTCTCTGATGCCTACTCTTAATGAATATATGCTTGCTTTGAGTATAATAGTTTGATAGTGCTGAACTGCTCCATTAATGTGTGAGGTAGAAAGACAAGGGCAGCTCATTTTTAATGCTTTATGCTTCATCAATGCGAAGAATATAATTTAATACAATTAGGGAAATTAAGTATATGTTCAAGCAGTAATTACGGCATCATAGTTTTTTGTGGAATAGGAGGAGATATAAGATGTGAAGTCTTTCATTTACTATTATTTAACTTCTAATGAAAATGATCTCACTTGCTAATAAACAACTTTGCCTTCATTGGTACTGTATGCCGCTGTGACTGAGCTTTTTATGTTGGTGACTACAGATAATATTTAAAGTAATTGGTAAAATTAGTGGGAAAAAAAGGGTGTGTATGTGTGTATGTATCTGAACTGTAATAGCACTTTTTTCAAATCTGCGCTATAATTGCATGAAAATGCATGTTAAGATCTACTGCAGTTACATTTAGGTGCAATATTCCACAGTGAGTGGTGGGAGTTTCCATAAGGTGGTAAGCCCATTTATAAGTTCTTTGCTACCTTATTAGTAAAGTTTGTTTAAAGCATTTTAGTAAGATCCTGCTTTTAACAACAGATGATTTTGCTACAGTGACTTCAATTTATGAGACATTTTCTAGGCTAGATGGGCTAAATTTTTAGAGGTAAAGCAAGGAAAGACCAACAGTTCCCAAGAAGGAAGTTAAGAAAAATACATAGCTCTTCCCAATTTTAACATTAAAACTGTGTAACCATAGGTACAGATCTTGTTTGTCAAGGCTGTGATTTGGTAATGGGCCATTTCTCATAGAGTCTTTGATGCACTCAAAATCTCTGTCACTCCTCTGGCCAGCTGCTGGAGGGCAGGAGGGAATTTAATCAGACATTCTGAACGTGGGGAGGAATAAAGCTTGCTAAAGTAGAACAGAGAGAAGTAATATATGTGTGTGTGTGTGTGTGTATATATATATATATATATATATACAGGAAAAGGAGTGAAAATGACAGAAGGTGAGGACACAAGAAAAGACTGTGAGGATGTGACAACAGGTTAGTTAGAAGCAGGAGCATAATTGCATGCAAGGATAGAGCGGAAGAAAACAGGAGATTTAATGTTTGTTTTTCTGGGAAAAGGAGAACAATTAAGTTTCTAAGAAATACTGTTTTACGTTCTTGAGTCCCAGTCTCCACTGTGATGACTTAGCTTCCTCTGTGTGACCTTTAAGTCCCCGCTCCACTACACCTTTGGCCACCTTTCTCTCACCTAGTCACTAGATGAGCAAAAGCTAACATATGGTGCCTTCGATTGTAAGTGATGCATTTTTAAGTTTTGGCAGCCCAAAAGAACAAATAACTGTGATCTTTCCTTCACAGGGAACAATAATTTAAATAACTTTTTTCCTTCCTCCAGACAGAACTTAACAAATATTTGTTGCATTTGCAATTTGATCTACAAGGCAAATTTTAAGGGTGATTGGCAGATAATGTCTTTTTTCCTGTTAAAAAAGAAATTATCAAACTAGAAAGAGGTCACTGTAAAGCTCTCTCATCACACAAAACATTAAGGCTGATGAGAGAAGGACGTTTTGGTCTGTTCTAGGACAAAACTGAGGTTCTGGAGTTGCATTTCCTTGGAGGTTTTGCTCCTGTCCAATTTATACAGATGGACTTGCTAGAGAGCAAGTAATAGCTGGTGTCAGGGTGTACACCTGAACACGATTCCCGTGTATAGTAGATTGCTTTGACTTAAACCTGAACTTTGTATTGCTGATGACTGCCAAGAACCTGACAAATAGAACAATTATTTATCCAAGTCTTTTGAAACTTACTCTTTCACTGCCAAGAGGCGGATTAGCTCAGTCCTCAATAGCTGTGGCATGCAAGTGGGTATATGAGATGTGGATGACTGGCAGATCTACCAGGTGAATAGCTGCTGATCTTGCTGGGGGTGCCTGTGCACTCTGGCATAATGTTTCATCTTTCATCTTCTCTGGAGAAAGAGTCTTTAGCCAAAAGTAAAGCCTTTGTTAAAATATATTGAAAAAGAGATTATTTTTAAGAGAGAAGCATTTCACTAAAACTGGTTATGTGAAAAAACTCCCAACAGAATATTAATGAAGGTTCAGAAAGTTCACTGTTGAAAACTAGGGCCTATGTGGAGCAGCTTGTGTTATGCTCTAAACCAGCAGTTCCAAAGATAGATGGTGCAGCACGGTCAGATCCAGTTGCAGTTGCAGCTTTAACAGAGATGGTTTATATCTGTACCATGAACGCTTCAAGTTTAATAAATTTTGAAATACACTTAAAATTAAACTCAGTGCAACTTTAATTAGTCACCCAATTTAGTTGAAATGCTAAACCAAAATTCTTACTGTCTTCAGTACTTACAGTATAAAAACTGTTCACTGCCAAAAAGTAAGCTGTAATACAGCCAGCAAGCAAGAAAAGGGGCAATATGGAGAGATTCCAGTTCAACATTACCTTAATTAAGGAAAGTAATTGCTGGTTTAAATAAAGCAGAGTTCTTTCTCTTCATCAGCTGGTATATGCATGATTTTTCACTATTGCTACCAAAGCTGTGAACTAAACTGGCCATTCTTTGACAAAATTTCTGAAAACTATGATATTGTTAGACAGGAACACTGCTAAGATGAACATCTCTCAAGCTTATTCGCAGATAAGTAAACAGTTCAGAGTAGGCTTAATATAAACTGAGGGCTTTAGTGTAATTAGAGATGAAGTGAGGTGGGAATGTATTTCAGAAAAAAGGTAAGGATGCTGCCTCCTTTTTAACGTTAATGAGGTTGTAAAATAATATGGTAATTAGCCAGGGTTTTTAAACGATTTTGTGCGAATTAAACACTAATTGACACCTTCCCTTCCGTTCCTTATAGAAAAAGCCTAGAACGTATAACTTTCTTATTCTTTGCTATCTTAAGACTTTTGAGAAGAGAAAAAGCGGGAAAGTTCTTTTGGGAAAAATGTTACTCAATTCCTTTGATAATACTTTACTTTCTGTGTTTTGAGACAGAACTTGAAACGTACCTGTAACATATGCCTTATACTCAAGTGTCATAAAATTTTACAGGAATTTTAACACTGATAATTAAAGATAAAACTAAACATGAAGTAGTATTTTATCTGAAATATTCACGTCTGTAAAATTGAAAGGAACTGTCAAGTCACTCAGATTTCTTGTGGCCAGAGCTGCAGTTTCCAGGAAATCCAGGACAGCAGGAGTATAACTCCTAGAGAGTAGGGCATGATGGAAACCCTGAGGGATCCTTTAAAACTAATTTGAAGCTTAGAACTGAAATCAGGAATGTTGACAGGAGCGTATTTTAGAAACACTAGTCAAGAGATCCTGAGGAAGGCTGATATAACCCCTTGTATTACGATGAAATGTGCCAAAATATGATGACAGTACTGCACAAGAAGAAGGTACATTTGTTTCAGGGAGTTTATAAGGAGTAAGTAGTCCAGCTTGGTTGGAGTATTGTGGGGAAGCACCGCATGTGCTTGTCCTGCTCTTGCACCCTTCTCTGGTTTTGCCCTTTCAAAGAAGTAAAATGTTGGATCTAACCCAGTGTGGCTGTACGTATGTCATACTGGCATTTGCTAAAAAAATGGGAGGAAAGTCCTGTTTGATGCATGCCAACTCTGAGATAAGCATAGAGATTGATTATCAGGCTTTATGAACTAGTTAAAATGCTTCATCAGCTGGAGAAGTTCATTATTGTTATATATAGTTATGTTTTTCAACATTCACACCATTATCTTAAATCTGAATAAATCTGGATTGACGTCACTGGTTCTACCTTTTTTTTCACTTGACCTATTTGCTAACCTTGAAGTTATTTTTCCTTGTTACCGTGGTTGTCTGCAAGAATACTGACTACCTTTAGCAAAAGTATTTGAAAAATTATTGTTTAAATTAAAAGCTATGGAGAGAGGTAGCACGGTTACTAACAGTGAAAATTACTCATTTTGTGTGAATGCTTTATTAATATTCTTAGAGAGAAAATTCCTCTTCCTCTGTGCTTTGGTGGCAATAAATAGAAGAGGCTAGAACTGCAACTGATTTGGGTGGACTAACACAATCCTAACAAGGATAAGTATTCTAGTTACTTGCACATATTTGTTCAGTCTGTTTATTTGTTCAAGGCTCATAGTATGAGCAATGAATATTAATATTTTCATGCTGCAGGCATAGATTGCTCACAGGCTTGATAATTACAACTGAAAATTGCCATTAAGTATCAGGTATAAGTGGAGTGTGCTGCAATGCAAAAGGCTAATGTGATTGATGGAACAGCTGTATGAAGGGTAGGATTCTGCATTATAAAACCTTCATGTTGTGTACTACAATTACACCTACATAAATGTTTCATGTTTAGTTTTCATTTTGTCATGTGTTGTTATTATTTTTCTTTTAAATACAAATGAAGTTAATTAAAATAAGGGAATAAAGCTTTTCCTTTTTTTTAAATTTCATTTTGCCATCCTCTTCCCTCAGTGTGCTGTTTTCTCCCTACCAATACAAATGCAAGAGAATAGTAACATTTCTTTTAAAAATGATAATAAAAATAATAATAATGAAAAGCCTATATACATACATTATACTGTATTCAAGTGTAGGATTGTGCCCTTATGATTTGGGTTTTTTCCTTCTTACCCTATCCTGAGATTTCTCCATAAAATAAAATCAGATTTTACTGGATGATTTATATTTCCAGGAAGTTGGTTTTTACTTCCTTTTTTTTTCCATATCAGTATGTTACTTTGATGGTTGTGTCCCAGCAACTGAAGGTGTAAATAGGGAACTTGGGTATTACTTCAGATTGTCTAATCTCTCATATGCCCCCAAGAATATAATGTTATAATATCAAGTTGAATTAAAACTAACTAAAAGAATGTGGACTGAGACAAAGATATACAGAAAGTCTCTCTTTGCTTCTACACTGAGAAAAAATACATAATTTTTCTGTGTCATGAAATTTGATGTTTTTGGGTTTTTTTAAACCTGTAATTCTTTATTATGTCTTCCACTATAATAAACTCGTGGAGGTATATAGCATTGCTGTTCTTTTTAAAATAAATTTCTTCTTGTCCCTAATAGTTGTGGTTAATCTTTTGGGCAACTCTGTCAATCATAGGGCTGGAAAAAAACAGCACAATTTTTCCAACTTTCTAAGGCATATCTAATCACTTCATAACTGATTTTTTTTTTTTTGTTAACTTAGAGAACTTGTTTTTGGTAACTTAGAGAAGCACTGTTCATTTTTTACACAGGTTGTCAAGTATTCAAAATCCAGAAAAGACAGCTTGATTACTTGTTCAAAAGTGTGGAACATCTTTTTAAGTCAAGGAAGTTATATATGCTGTCAGGTTTTCTATCATCCATAATGATGTCATAATGCAATGGAGATCCATGAAATATAGGAATTAGGAAGTGCCTATATGTCTCTTCTGACATGTTACAGTTTAGCATTAATCAAAAGATGAATTTAAATGGATAATATGTAACACTGCATTTTGCATGATCAAATAGACTTTTACTGAACTCTGTAGAAACAGCACTGATGCATGAGATGAAACACAAATAAATGGATACAAAGATGTGAGATATGAAAAAAATACAGGTAATGGAGGTATGTAGTGTATCACTGAAGCATCTTCTTTTCCTTTCCCACTCTTCTTCTGGGCCTGAGCATAGCAAACTCAAGAAGATATGGGTATGCTGAGTTAGACGTTCAAACATGGAAGAAAGCTGGAATTCATATATAGTGTTGCAGTATATTATTCCATTATTTTCACAAATTCTCTTTCCAGATGTTCAGATTTAAAGTAAAATCTTATTTTCCTCTTTGAATTCTACATTTGCAGGATTGTATGCAGACCTGGTTTTATAATTTTTTTTTTGTGAAATAGCAAAATGACTTGGAGCTCCTGTCACTGTGAATGCCTATGAAATAATTATTATTCTCCAGTATATTTATTTTGAATGCATTAAACAGCATTTTGAGGACTTATTGGCTTTTTTTGGATGGACAAATATACATCAAAACATAGGGTTTAATTCCTCTAATTCAGTTTTATCAGTAAATGTTGTACTGGTGTGATAACTTTGCATCATGATAATGAGAATATCGCTTTGGGAATCAGTTGAACTACAGTCTAGGTCCACTTTAGGTATAGTAGCTCAATGGAAAAATAAAGTAGGTCTGTGCCCTGATACCCAGTGTAAAGAAATGTCTGTGAGTTCCTACAAATGGTGGGTTTTGGGAACAAAGAGAAAGAAGGGGAAGTCGAAGACAACAAAGAACAGGAGAAATCTTTTTACTTAGCTATTCTATTGTTGGAATCTCATGACCTCAAATATTGAAAAGCAGAAAAGGTGACTCTGCTTTCAGCTCTTCTATGTCATTCTATTCAACTCTTCTCCTTTATGTTTTAGTTACTATACCATTAGTAGTCCTTGGATTTCCACCTTCTTTTACCTAATAAGGAGTTTATCAATGTAAAGTTTAAAATTTACAGTATTCTGATATTTATGTTTTAATGACAGGTTGAGACTTCCTTGAGTATAAGACTGTTGAGGTAGTTACCAACTATCTATTTGAAAATATTTTCTTACAGCCTTTCTCCCAATTACATTTCGCTATAAACTTCCAGATAAGCAAATGTTCTGCATTATAAGGAAAATCATTTAGACTTTTCTTGTATCACCATAACGATATTAGCAGAATTGATCAGTTATACAAGGCAGGACAAAATATAAAGTATTTTTGCTGAATATCTTCTATATGAGTAAATCGTGCTTAAAAAAAAGCAGTTTTGTTAGAAGATGGAAATAAGTAGTCAAGGAAAACAAAGTTTAGAAAGCAGATGCATATTCTGGAAAACAATAAAACTGTTTTTTCACTAAAATAGACAGAAATTATTGGTTATTTAAAATGTCATTGTGAGAAACCAAGAAAAGATTCTATCAAAGATAATAGCAGTAGATTGTGAATTCTTCTGTAGCATAATAACCTGCTATTGTTCAAAGCTATATCTTATCAAATAAGAATATTTTTAATACAAATTGTATTGTAATGCAGCAAAAGATGTCATCGCATAAGGGAATCTCTGCATGTGATGGCAGAGTATTCAGAAAAAAACACAGCTTTCTATGAGTTTGAATATGTGGTTGACTACATTGTGCTGTTTCTGTTTGGGTTGTAGGTGGGTTAGGTGGGGAGGAACCATCCGTGTATTTTCCTATTCGCACTGCAAAAAACATGCTTCTTGTTGTAGCTAATACCTCTTGAACAAGTAATTCCTGTTCTGTGTGCTACATGAGCTGTGCAAGCTTTTCTGCAAGACCATCAGCTGGATGATCGATGTTTGAGAATAATGAGCAATCAGATACAGAGTCTTCATTAATCTTGAAGGCCTTAATTACTAGGATTAGCCAATTTTCCCAAAATTGTTACAGTAGATGACTATAAATAGTAAGGTTGACCCCTTCCAGCAATAACAGGAAAAGTTTTTCCACTGGAAGTTTCTTACATCTTTCAATAAGATTTGCTATTCATATTATTTAAATTTTACATGGTATTGAGACTGGTAACTTCTCCCCAAAAACAAGTATTCAGAAAAGAAATTCATTATGTACTTTTAAAAGGGAATGACCATCAAAACAGAAGAGCTCCTCTTGAATAGATTTCCAGAATACTGTTCTATAAGTCTGAACCTACCTACCATACATTGACTGTCTTGTCTTGAAAGAAATTAGTGCAATTGCTTTGAAGCATTGTATGTAGATTTACGATATGGTTTAGATATTTTTTATTGCATCTAGCAAAGTTTAAAAGAGACTTTGACTTTTGAAGGTGGAGAGGGCCCTGTTGTTTGATTCTTCCAACCTGCAGATATCTCTGTATTCAGTAGCTCTTCAAAAAAATAAAAATAATTTTTTAAAAAAATTGAAATTTCAAGAGTACTCAGGAGAGGACATGAAAAAGATGTGAAGAAAAAATTATTTCATTGGCCTACTGAAGGAAGTTGACTTGGTGAGAATAACTTCTCACTAATAGTTAGAGCAAGCCCTGAATGGAAGTTTGTAGGCTGAGAAGGCTACTCATTTGATTGCAGCTCTGGTTGTCAGAATCTCAGATGTGATCTGATAACTTTTCTACTTTGGAAAGCTTATTCCATTTTGTTAAAGCTAAATTATGTCTATAAGGGCTGCACGACTGGAGAGAATGAGGAAAATATTTCCCTTTTACATTCTTTTTCTCTAGCTTAGGAAAAGATTGACAGTATACCAAGTAACTATTTCTGTTTGCAGGTAATGATGATCATTTTCACTACAGTGTACGCTATGTGATTTTTTTTTTTTTTCAGATGGAAATCTGCAATGGTACATGCAATACAAACTTGCCTAAATACATTCTATAGTCCTGATGGTTTCAATCTCCGTATCTGAGTGTTCTGACTTTTGTTTTTGGAGTAATTTTGTGCTTTAAGATAGGGTGCAGATGTTCTAGTTGTGAAACACAAGCTAAGTTTCATGGGTTTTGCTTCCATCAGGAACTAGGACTTCAACCTTTATTTCCTTCTTAAAGGTCTTTGTGAAGGATTTAGCACTTCTACCTCAGGCACTGTCTGATTGGGCTGTTAGCAAAGCAGAACTTCTTGCCATCTTAAAAAGTCTACACGTATGATGGCTTTTATGTTGAATGAGTGCTGAATTCAAATCACAGGTATCTGTCTGACCAGTCTTTATATTTCCCTTTCTCTGTTGGTAAGGCTATAAAATTATGGAAACCCTGACATCTGTGCACAATTCTTCAGCCTTAAAATGTTAAGCTACACAAATGGATGAAAATGCATATTTTCTAGTATTTAGTTTTTGCTTAAAGCCTTAAGGTTTGTCACAGTACCTCATTAAGAAATATTCTGCATTTTATAGGATATATTTTGCATTTAACTTTATATACAATGAATCTTGGACTTACACAGTCCAAAGTTAATGTAATGTGTCCTCTTTGTAAATAATGTGCTATTGGCTTTAAAATTACTTGTTTTGTTACCAAAATAAAAAATCAGTATTATTCTGAATGCTTTACTATGGAATAGGAACTGTTTTGTTTCAATTTGAGATAGGATATAAATTGATCTTAAGGATTTTATGTACTGAAATTTAGCGTAGGGTGATATCACTGTGTTTAAAGCATCTGTGAAGAAACACTTTTCTGCTTAAGATCAGAACCTTAAACAGACTTGCAGCACAATGTCTCCTTTGTTTGTCACTGATAGCTAAACTCTATATGCATTCTGTTGCTGAATATTTGCAACACCTTCAAGATCAAAGAAATGCTGCCAACAAGAGCAGTTGAGAGAAAATTTGACCTACTTTTATATATGGCTCCCTTTGCTTGCCAGAACCAGGTAGATCTGTTCCACAGGTCTTCAATGCAGATGTCCAGTCTGACACTGAGATATGGGAGCACTGTTATTGCAAAGCAAATAAAAATCAGTATTGCAAGTAGTCAGGGGTTAAACACTTTTCTGGTCTCCCCCTTTCTCAGAGGCTCAAGGGAGCTTGCTGGCAGAAGGATTGTGGAGGTTGCAAATTTGGTTTGTGTGTATATGTTTGTTTTCCATCCTTTTTCTGCTGCTAGTTCTTTGCTCTGCAACACCAGAATAAGGGATCAGTTTGCTTTCTGTGCTTGGTTTATACGACTTTTAACAATTCACGACACAAAAATATTGCAGATTTCATTCTTCCACATAAATGAGAAGCAATTGGCTAAACATTTGATCTTTTCAAACCTACGTTTTTATTTTACAGGCTGTGATAAAGTTTTCCTTATGTAGTAGATCACTGAAACAGTCTAATAGTAAACTATCTATCAAATAGTAGAGATCAGTTTGTACCTTATGTTACCAAAAATTCGTGTTGTGCTTCTACTTTTCCCTTTGCCTTCTGCCGTACACGTAAAACTTTGTTACAAAGCTTTGTAACAGTTTAGTATTTCCACTTGCAGTGTGTAAACTGAGAAATAAAACTGGCTAGTTGTAAAAATAAGTGTGCTGTAGAGGAAGAGAAAATCATAGGTGCTTTTCATACTTTTCATATGAACAATCCTGCATATTATGATTAAGTGAGCATACCTTAAAAATGCCAGTGAAGGCTGACTGTGAAGAGAGCTTAGATTTTTCTTGGTGGTGTTGTTTTTTGTAGGTTTTTTTTTTTTTTTTTGGTTGGGTGGTTGGTTGTTTGTTTGGTTTTTTGTATGTTTGCTTGTTTTGTGTAGATGTGTAACACTGATCAGGTGAACCACACCAAGAAGTTTTCGAAGCACAGCTATTGAAACTTCAGCTTTTTAAGGAATGATGTTCTGAATTTGATTTTGTTGATAAAAATGAAAGAAGAGCAGTTTAATAAGGTACCTCGATAATAGGCTTCTGAATTCTTTATATTAATTATCTCAAATGAGAGATGGGTTTGGGTAGAGGAGAGCAGGGTTTTTCTTTGAATGATCTCTTCTATGCTTAAGTTCTCAAAAGTTGCTTTCCAATTTCTATTAAGCTTGTTTCCAAGAAAACTTGAAGTAAATAGGTCTTATTCATTTGGCCAGGTATCAAGAAAAATGCTGAAGATAGCTTTATTTTTGGATCTTCACTGAACAAGTAGAGTCCCATCTTGAAAATTTGATAGTGAATTGCAGACAGTATGCCAGTGTAAGTTTCTATAACATGAGGACATTGTTGGAAGGCTTCAAAAATATAGAATAGACTCTGAGGGTTGCAGATTCCATCTCATCCCAATATTCCCAAACTGGAGTGTTTTCAGTTTTCTTGAGAAATACACATTTCTTACTACATCATTATCATAGAAAGAGTATTCATTGTAAGAAGAGGTAACATCCAAATTACAAGAGCTGCTCTGAAAGTAAGACCTTCTATATTATTACGTCAGAGGTGCATGTTGGTGGTATGGCAGTAATGGTTGAACCTTTCCATCAATATTCTGTTACATTTTGTTGCCGTGTGATGGATGGCAGCAGAAGGGCAGTTTGACAAATTGGTGTCTGGCATGGAAGTCCAGATGAAGCAAAGGTATGTCTTTGAATTCCTCCTTGTGGAAAAATGGCACCCATTGACATTCATCAATGCTTGATGAACACTTATAGAGATAAAACAGTGGATGTCAGTGCAGTGAGGCAGTGGATGGTGCATTTCAGCAGTGGTGACAGTGATGTGAAAGACCAGCCACATTCTGAATGGCCATGCATAGCTGTCATGCCATGAAATGAAGAATGTCTTGATCAGCTCATCCATGTGAATCCATGGGTTACAACAAGGAAACTATAGTGATGTGCACTGTCTTTTGGGATAGGAAAGGAGTGTTCTTTTTGGATTTCCCAGTACCCAGACAAACCATCAACTCTGCCCACTACGTTATGATGCTGATTAAAGCTGAAGGCTCAAACTTTCAGAATCAAGCCAGAGAAAAAGACAACCTTGCTTTTACAGCACAATAGCACGAGGTCCCCTACCAGTTTAAAGACCATGGGGCACGTTTCCATTCTTGTCTGGACTGTCCTACAACATGCACAGTATAATCCAGATTTAGTGCCTTCTGACTTCCATCTGTTCAGGCCAATGAAATGTGGACTATGTGAGCAACATTTTCCTAGCAACAATGCTGTCATCGCAGCTGTGAAACAGTGAGTCCCTTCTGCTGATGCACATTTTTACAAGCGCAGTATGCAGACTCTTGATCACCATTGGTGTAAATGCATAGTTAATGATGGTGACTGTGTTGAAAAATAGTGTTTTGTAGCTCAGAATTTGCTATCTATTTGCTGGAAATAAATAGGAGGCAGTACTTTCAGAGTTACATGTATATAGTAAGGTGAGAGACCTTCAAAAGCTGTTTGTATTTATGGAAGTCATCTGTTGCTCAAGACGCTGAAGTGTCCATTGTGGTAGCTTTAACTCATGTGTTATTCTATTCAATAACATTTAAATACTGACTAGTTTGGAAGCCATAATTACATCACCACTTCAGCAATAACATGAAGTTGTATCACTCAGTTGGATTTGGAAAGTCACCAAAAGAGTGGTCTGTGATGCTTGAGAGATTTGGAGTTTGGAGGCTGGCCACTGGTGTCCCAATCTCATCATTCTTGCCTTTGTTCAGAGCTTTAAATAAAAAGGTCACACCATTTTTTCTTTCATTAGTTTCCTCCTCCCCTTCTGAATTACTAATGGCACTGAAGGAGTCTCTGTCTCTTATTGTGCACTGGATACTTCAGTGACTAAATTCTGCACAAGACCAGTGGAAACTTTAGTTGGTTAGTACAAATCAAGGAAAAGAAAACGAAACTTGCTTAATTCTTCTTCCTGTATTAAATACTTATGTAAGTTTTAAAGCCAGTTTACCAGTCTTTTGCAGTGCTTACAATTCATTACGATTCATGAACATTTAACCCCTGGCACTGTGCTACCTAATGGCTTTATACCTAAAAAAAGCATTTTAGATTTTTTTTTTTTTTACCTTGATCTTATTTTTAGTAGTCAAATGTTTAAAAACAGTAAACAGTTTAAAGCTTTTACAGATTGTTCTCTGTATATGAGATCTCATTTTAATGTAGATTTATGCATTTTCTTTCTCCTCTGTCTACTTTTTTCTTATCCAATGACAGAAAGATTCCTAAGGCTACTTTCTCTTTAAGGGCATGCTGCTTACATAAATAGTCCTTTAAACCATCGTCTTGTTTTATAATATTAATTGTTGATCAGGAGACGGGAATTATTCCTTAGAAACGTGTTTTCCTGATTGTGCATGCCTTGTTACTATTTCAATTATGCAGATTCTTGATGCTGTGGAAATTTGTGCTTGATGACGCCAAGGCAGCTGCACGTTGTTAGCATTGTAGGCTGTCAGATGATCATGTGGGATTCTTGCAGCATGCAACATTCAATAGGATTGAAAAAGGGCTTTTGATGCAAGGCATAGCTTTCAGAATATATTTGTGCCTTTTAGTTAGCTAATATAAAATCATAATATTTTATCTTTAAATTTAAAATGCTGCCTCATTTTTCTTCTGGTTGGTTTCATTTTGGCTTCACTAGAAGATGCATCTGGTACATCCACGATTGAGGAGTTTATTAATGATACTGTCGTTCAGTTCACTTACTTTTTTTCCTTTTAGAGTCCTAGCTAGCCCACAGATTACATGATCACATGCTCATTCAGTCATTCATATAGAACACAAACCACCATGCATGTTTTCTTCTTTCTTTTTCCTCTCTGCCTTTTTTCTTCTCTTTAAGTTGCATTGTCATGTTCTCTTTTATCATCAGGCTTAGCCTTTGTCTTCCCTCCGCTGCTATTTGTATATATTTTCCCATGCTTGGTTACTGCAATATTATTTGATTAACGGGCTGTGATGATGATGAACCTGCACACTGGAGGAGCAGCTACTACAGTGGTGATGAAGGGATGTAATAATGGTCGCTATCCTCGGAATTCTCTCTACAGTGACTGCATTATAGAAGAAAAGGCAGTGGTCCTGCAGAAAAAAGACAATGAAGGATTTGGATTTGTGCTCAGAGGGGCAAAAGGTATGTGCTTCTGTGTGTGAGTGTGTGTGTGTGTGATGTGCACTGGCATGAAGAAATTTATACATCTGAATATAAGCAGGAATTATTCTTGGTGCACTTGGTTGCTAGACAACAGGATTCTCTGCATGCTGTACTACTCAGACAGATTTTAGTGCTTTCTGTCTGAAGCAGTTTGCGTTTTTACATAGGAGAAGCACTGTATAGTCGTTTTGTGGGGAGAAAGTTTTGTCTGTATTTTTACTGTGATGGTATATGTAATATTTTGTCATTTATCTGTTTTGTTATGCAGTTTACCTAAGGGAAACCTGCTTTCCTTATAAAACCTGCTTCTTTATTTCAATGACACTCTGTTTAAATAGGTCTGTGAATAGAAATAGACAAGAGAGTGATGTTTTGTTTAAAATAGGTGTGGATCTTCTGCAAGGTGACATTGGTGCAGTTTTAGTATGAAAATATGATCTTTTTTTAATATCTTCAGAAGCTGCACGTATGTTGCATGGCCTGTAGTGTGCTCATTTTAAAAGCTGTTCGTATATTAAATTGCATGTTACTTTTCTCTAGACTAAAATCTAAAATAATGGCATTCTCAAGAGTTAAAAAAAGCATTCTATTTAATGCTTTCCTTTTTAACTTTCAGTCTAGTTTGTTCCTTTTGTATTTTAAAAAATATATATGATGGTATGTCCCATCTCTTGCTCCCCCCATTTTTCCATGGGTTCTCCCTTGCCTTGCTTGAGCATGAAAAATATTCCTTATTTTCATTCCTGGGACATCATTTTTGCTCCCCCTCTTCCTGCACCTTCAAACCAGCGACACCATAGATTTTCAGTGCTGTAAATGCTTTTCTAATTAAATAAATATTTTTGTAGCTCTACTAGGAAAGCCAGTAGTGCTACCTTTTAGTTAACCCATTGCCATGAGTTGACTGTGCATCAAGCAGAGGTTACTCCCACTGTGCAAGCCCAACTATTTTCCCCTAATTTTCTCTGTAACAGTGAGGGCGCCTCAGGTGAAAGACCCAAGGACTTTTCTGCTGGTCTGTGTACGTGACAGAGAGAGGAAAGGCTGGTTCAAGGGCTGATGTTCCCCTTTTCCATAAGGAGTGCTTTCTTCTGTTATACGTACACGTATACAAAGAATTTTTCTAGAGGAAAAACTGACTTCTGTCTTTTTGCTCCTGCTATCCACCCTCCTCCCTGCCTAGGTTGGCCAAATTCTCTCTTCTGTCTACAGTACATAATTCCTTTGTAGCTGGGTGTTTCCAGAGTTAGAAGCATTTTGCCAGACATACAAAAGGTTTACATGAAGTCATACCGAATATCCTGGAATACTCAGAATCCAGCTATTGCCCTGTACAGCTTGATTTAGCCGGTGTCAGTAAAGAAGCATGTATTTTTCTCTCTAAATTGAAGACCTGTGGATTGCTATTGCAGAGATTGCACTCTGTTCCCAGCATTTTGATATTCTTTGAGGCCAAGTCCCTTACTTTTAGCACTCGTCATTTTTTAACCATAAATTTGAATGGCCAGTAATAGGCTGTTAGTTAAGTGGTATTTGCAAGCATTTCCTAACTTTCTTTTTTAATGTGGTATTTATTTCTAAAGCTGACACACCAATTGAAGAATTCACCCCAACTCCAGCCTTTCCTGCTTTGCAGTACTTGGAATCTGTGGATGAAGGGGGAGTAGCATGGCAAGCTGGCCTGAGAACCGGGGACTTTTTGATCGAGGTAGGAGATCCTGACATCTAATTATTAGTGCTCTGCTGGGGAAAGGGCGGTTTTTCCTTTTATAGAATTTCCTTTGGAAAAAGTGTATGATGCTTCTGAAATAGCAAGTTCCATGGAGTAACACTAGTAACTATTTCACCCTATCTATTTTTAAAACTCATGCACCCTTTAGAAAAGCAGTAAAAAGAATAATATTCAGGTTACTTGGGAGGTTTCTATTTGTTCTCTTTGTCATCTGAGAATACAGTGGCAGAGAAACATGAGGATTTTGATACTACTTTGCATTACTGAATTCAAATTCAATTTAGTTTCTGTGTTTATTGCAAACTATCAATCCTCATCTCTAAATATTTTTACAGAGTCACCAAAATTAATGGCTTCTTGTGATACTATTTCTGCAATCAGAAATATTGGTTTGCTATTGGGAAACTGCGAAGATAAAGCAAATGGCTTGAAATTAGATATTTACAACTGTGTATTGTAAATACAGTCATACACACACACACAAAAGTGGACTGCAATATAAACTACTCTTTTAAGTGGCATATTTAAACAATGCCTTTATTCATACAGAAAATGTTTTTGTCTTTTATATTTTGGAAGATTTGTGGTTGGGATGTTAGGTTTTGTTGCAGTAGTTGGTTCTCCTTTCTAGTGTTACTGGACAGTTTGCAACAAGATCGTGATTTGGGATTTTCTTCCTCTTTCCATACAACTCCTTCATAACTAACAAAGTGATGCTGTGGTTCTTTGAAAATAGGTTTTTTAGGGTGGATCAACAGAAACTCGTTTGTAAGATCTGCTGCTTTCTTTTATCTTTTTAGGGTGTTTTTTTTTTCTCCTTTAGGAAAAAAAATGTCTGCTTTGTTAAATATTTACTGATACTGTAGCATTTATTTCTGCAGAGCTGGCTTTTCTATTCAGGGGAGAATAGAATGTATAGCTTTCATTTGTTGCCTGCCTGAACTTCCATGGTGACTGAATTTAAATAGGTGTACTGCTTCATACTGTAACAATGAAAGAACAGGCTTTGCAGATTTTTAAAGTAAATAGATGTGCATTTTGACCAGCGCCGTTTTTCTTACTGTTGTATAGACCTGTGTCCATAACAAACTTAGACAATACCTTACAAATTGTAAAGATACATACTCTGAGCAAGAAGGCTTTCGAAACTAAGATTTTTTACAATGGTTTTGAAAAAAAAAGAAAAGCTTTGGTTTTGATTTCTTGATAGACTTTTAATCTGTAGGAAGTATGAATAGTCTGTACTGACTGACTTCACAAATAGATTTAATGGTGAATAACATGTAACTTAATGGAGAGGATTACTGGATAACTGTGCGTATGAATTTTTTTTAAAGATTAATGAGAGAATCGAAGAAATCTGGGATACCTAATTCTGCTCGAAGGTTTACCAATTTTGTTGCTAATGAGAGAGCTAGAATTAATTGTCCAGACAATCTCCTAGCTTTAGCTTGGAAGAACAGTTAAGCATGCACATGTCTTGCTGAATCAGGGCATTAATCCATACTTTGCAAAGGCCAGCATATTTGTAATTAATTTTGAAAAAAGCCATTGTTACATACAAATCAAATCAATTTCTGTGTAATTTATGTACGTCAGGTTATTCTGTTCTGAGTTTTACTATTAAGAGAATCTTGAGAATTCAGAGAATTGTAGGTTTTGGAGACTTCTGTGCTGGAGAAACTGCAGGGTTGTTGGTTATCTTCTTGCACTGAAAGATAAGATCTTAATATACTCCACCTTGTAGTGCATGGTTACCATAACTGGTGGATTTAGTCTGTCTTGCTGCCGAATGATTTCTTCCATGACTCTAAAGTTTGTGCTGCTGTGTATAAATGCCACCTCAACCATTTGTAAGTAACATCATGCATTTATCACAAATGTCACATGAATAATAAAGGAGTCAATGGGCAACTAGAATCCTAATTAGTCTCATTTATAACATTTGCAGTAAGCGTCAAGCATTGGGAAAGTGAGAGTCCAGTTTGGCAGAGGGCAAAATGCAAGGAAGAGCAGATGTTTCACACTTGCTTAAGCATGTTCAGTGACTTGGGGTCGAAGAGGTCAGAGGAGCCTTTTCTCTGACTCTGCTGAATGACAGTTTTGACAGGAAGATAGATCCCTTCTTTGGAAGCATAGTGAGGGTAGGTGAATAGAAGGCATCTCTCCTTCATGTTTAATTATGGTCTCTGGGACTTATAAGGGGGTAAAAGAACCACAGCTGCTAAGCAAACTGAAGTAATTTGATGTAGAAGGTGATGCACGTTAAGCAGAACAGATAAAAGCTCTAGGTAGAAAAGGACGAAAAGATGTTATCTTGTTTCAGCAGGTACACAGAGTAGATACTGTCTGGAAGGGGGCTGGCACACTTTTATCTGATGGAGTTTTTATCAAGTTTGCAGTTTTTCTGAAAAGCTACAAGATACTAATTTGTCCAACCTGTACAATTAATTTTAATGTAAGACATAAGAAGCTAACGTTTCAAACTTGCCTGTGGAGATACAGTATTTACTGATTCTTCTCTGAAATTTTGGATGATGATAGGGTTTTTTATTTTCTCTTCAAATCTGATCAGATTTTTTGTGTTAAAACATGTAATGTGTTTAGTGGCTTTTCTGGATAGAGTTCAAATAAAATGTATTGAAAAAGTGCATGACTAGTTTCAGAGCTGAAACAGCTAGCGACAGCTGTCATTATATGCTTATTTTCATAAGTAACTCACAGTTGACAATTCATGTGATTTTTCTTAGCTTTGGTAAACAATTAGAAATGGAGTATGACTATGACTTCAATTTTATTAAGTGAGAGAGATGGTATGGTTTGCCTTAGTTGCTGCTTTTTGATATTTTAGTAGGTATTTTGTTGAATCTCAATATCTGCTCAATAAAAGAGAGAAAAACAGGTCACCATACCAGTGCAGGTGCTATGAAACCTGAAACATTGTGGAATCCATTAGAGGGATGTTTCAAAAACTTCAGCCATCATTAAGGTATACACCGATTATGAAGTATTGGAATTTGTTGTAAATTCATCATTGTGACTGAATGGCTGTAGTATACGTGCTCCAGTTTGTAAAGACTTCATCAGAAAATATCAAACTGAGCTGATTTGGTTTATTTAAATCTTTGCAAGAAGGAAAGGCATTAGATCTGATTCTAAATCTCTCATTTATTAAGAATACTTACGTGCCTAACTTGTTAACTTTATATAGTGTAGAAGTCAAACTGACCATAGAGGAACCACTGAATACCATTCAAGAAGAGCTGTTTTACAACTTGACTCAAAGAATCCTGGGGTTTAGGGGCTCTGTTATTTAGTTGATTTGTTTAGTTTTTGTGGGTTGTTGTTCTTTGGTTGTTTTTTGTTGTTGTTGTTGTTGTTGTTTTTAATATATATTTGCTTTGATGAAGTGTATAACTGTCTTTAATAAAGAGATCTGTTAATGTAGAAGTGGGCTTTTTGAGCGTGTCAGAATATTGTTGTTATTATCATTTGATATAGAAGACATGGACTATATTATTAAATTAAAACTCAGTGGATTGTTATGAACATAAGAAAAATCTTTTTTACTTTGGGAGTGACAGAGCATTGGAACAGGCAGCCTAGAGGGGTTGTGGAGTTGTCTTCTCTGGAGATATTCAAAACCCACCCAGATACTTTCATGTGCAGCCCACTCTTGGGAACCTGCTTTAGCAGGGGTTTGGACTCCATGATCTCAAGAGGTTCTTTACAACCTCTGTGATTAAAACTACTTGTTGTTGTATCTATGAATGTATAGATGTTTTGCAGGTGTTGCATGATGTGATAGATGGGGATTTTTCATCTATCACAGTACATACTTCCTATCAAACAATATCAGTATTTAATAATGAAAGTAATTCTGCAATCTTTGACTAGAATAATGCTTTTCTTCTCTGAATGAGGCATTGAATTGCATTTTTGTGCCATAAAATCACTTATTTTTCCAGATAAATTGAAGTGTTACTATTATCAGAGTAGGATTGCTACTTATTTACATTCAAATGAAAATGTAAACTAGCAAAACCAATGTATTATGTACTTATAAAAAGGAAGAAGGCAAAATCCAAGGTTTGATTCGAGAATCAAAACCAGAGGTGATACTAGAAGAAATCTCATCACTTTGCAGTACAGCTTAGCTGGTATACGTACTGAATCGTGCAAAATGGTCTGGAGTATTACTACCTCTATCTTACTTAAAGGCTTATAGAATTCAGAAACACAAACTTTTTTCTTAAACAATATTAAGTGGAATATAGACAAAATGTATCATTTACAGCATTATTTTATCACTTTGCAGACAAAGGTATATGACTATGTAAGAAGTAGTGATAAACATTCAAGAAGATATTTTGAATAACTGGAAAAATAATTTCAGGACAAAAGCTAAACACATATGCACATATGCACATGAATAACTTTAGGTTCATATTTACCAATAGCTCAGATATTTATTTTATTCCAGTAAATGCTTCACACAAATTTCAAAAATTATCTGAAAACTAAGCCTTTAACTGTGTTGTAACTATAGCCATTATGGCAAGCATAGCAATGTTATGCCTTATATTTGTATTCAGTGACTGAATGGATTAGCAATAATTTACAAAGCCACTTGTTACTGACTTAAGTTACTTGAGCAATCAATAAATGTTTCCAACCCTAGGTAAGCTTCAGTGACTACCCCAAGTTTTCTTTCATTTCTGTTGTGAATCCCAGCTTCTACCACCAGATGTAAATATATAAATATTTTTTGTGGAAGCTACATGGAGGCCATTCTTTTTCTTTCCCTGAAATAGTATGAGATTTTATTATTTTCTTCATAATAATATAGGTTATCACACTGCATTTTTTTGCAGTTGTTTTCTGAAACTTTGTTCATATCCTCCCAGAAGTCTGAACACCAGCTTGGTAAGAGTAGTTTAGTAACAACTTCCATAATTTTGTGTGTAAAAGGAGAAAAGAAAAAGACTCTTCCATTTTTTGGGTGGACCAAAGAGTAAAGTTCACCCTACATTGCTATCTTGTGCTTTTTTTTTTTTTTTTTTTTTTTTTACTGTCAACTTGGTTGTTCCTCCTGTGCATGCAGCAAGCCTCCTTTCTCACATGTTATGCAGGGGAATGGTAATACTTGTGATGGAGCTTCCTGAGCCCTTCTGTTCCTACACAAGATCATATTCAGGCTTGTGTTTAACTGTACAAACAATACTCTTGCAGATTTTTAAAGAGAGATTTACCAAAACTGTAACAGTACTGCAGCATTTTAGCACACACACAATATAGCACACACACACAATACATATAATGAATAGTTGTATGTACATACATACAAACAGGTTGTTGAAATGTAGCAGGGCTCTCCCTTACATGCAGCTCTGAGGTACAGCAGACCCTGCACATCTAGAATGGGTACCATTTTTCAAAAATCTGTATGTTTAATTGATACTCTGTTTTGTTCAACCAACTGTTCAAAGATAATTTCTGTTTAGTCATAATCCTCTTGGGGACTTTTCTAAATGATGGCTACAAAACAGAAGTATTTTTCTTGAAACCTTAAAAAATCCTGGGCTTTTCTTAAAATGAAAATTGTCAGAGTCCAAAGGAAACATACTTTCTGTATGTTGATTTTGAAACTGTTACTGCTTAAGTGTAACTATAGATGTACTAGAGAAGTTGGACAGTGGGGTCTTGGAAGAACAGCAGCCCTGATGTTAGTGGTTGAGAGTCCACTGTATCTGAGCAGAGTCTGCCCAAGCAGATCAATTTTTCACTTGACGGAAAATTATTTTGCTTTCTTTCCACTTAAACTCAGTGAGAGAGGGTTTGGGTTTGTATTGTTTTGTTTGTTTGCTTGCTTTTTTATTTTGTTGTTTTAATGGGTAATAGCAGCTGAATGAAAGAATTGTGCCTTCAAAGTGTTTTGGATTTGCACAAAAGCACAGTAGAAGAATGACAACTCTTTGGGATTTTTCTTTTTATCTTCTTAACTTCAGCCTCTAACCTGCAGGAAATGATGGTATTCCAAATGTGCTCAGTGTGATAATAAAAAAGATGAACCAATCTTGTTTTATTCTAAAAATACATTAATAAAACTGTTAGCTTTGTTGGCATAGAAGGAAAGGGGCAGACAAAAAAGAATTTGGTTCTTATAAGAGCTCAGTTATTCATGCCTAAGCAAATAATGCTTTAAAATAAGCCTGAAAAGCAGGAAAAAAAAAAAAAAAAAGAAATCATTTTGTTGTTGTCAGACATACAAAACCAGACCGCAATAAAAATTCAGAAGTGTTTTTCTTTAGCCTTGATTTTACATGAGGTAGATATTGTGCTTGTAATCCCAAGGTGCAAGATAAAATGGCAGTATTTATCTGGTTTACAAAAAAATCTAACAAGTATTTATTTGATACTGAGAACTGAATCAGCACTAGTTCTGTGTCCATCCAGTTCTTTGTGATGAGTCTTAAGGCATTTTAATCTAGACTACACTGTTTTCAAGAGAAGTTTGCTAGCATTGACATTCTGAGAGATTCATTCAAAGCTCATGGGACTTAGCTATCCACAGGGAGCTTTTTGATTTCTAGTGATTATGATAGCCACCATTTCCCTCACTTCCTACTAAAAGATCCTCTAAAAATAGCAAAGTTGTTTAAACATAAACTGCTTATAAGCATCCAGTTCCTGGCCACCTAGAAGTGATCCAGCCATCTTGGCCATCCAGTATTTCACAGAAAGCATAGCTATACATAGTTCTCGCTTTTGCAGGTGTCTGCATGGTCTGTGTTAAAATAATACAACAGTGATACAACTCAGCCATTTTCAGCTCATGAGTGTTGAGGTTAGATATCAAGACTCCATAAATATAAATGCAGTTTTTAAGGTATAGTTAAGAAATTTCCAGAAGACATTATATTAAAATTAATTTCTCTGAAGCCTCTTGGCTTTTTTTAGTCTTTGATACTATGGAAACCTGGTTGCTGGAATGGAGCTATAAGAAAAACAGTACTTGCGCCTGATATTTTAGGGGAGAAAATACAGTTTCTTCTCACTGGAGGACGTTTCTACAAATCTATGAAAGTACAGGTGAATGGAAATATATAAGTTGCTTCAAATGGTGGAATATTGGTTGATAAACTCCTATTGTTGAGTGGTGCAGCAGAACTATTCTAATACATGTTTTTATTTTTTCTTTTTCTTGTTTTCAGGAGCTCTAGGTGTTTCAGTTTAAGTCTCTCCTATGTATCAAGCAAGAAAATTACTATTATATAGCGTTGCGTGTGAGGGTACATGTTTTTGTGGTTGCTTTGATTGTTTTACTTACTATTTAGTTTTTGTTAATCTGAGACTGGCAATCTGCTATGTGAGACTGAGTTCACCTAGTGGTTGTGACAAAACAGAAGTCTGTCCAGACATTAAAAAGAGGTTGCTTGACGTCTGATTATCATATACTTTATAAGCAGTAACCCTACCCTCTCTTCCAACCCATTGCTCCTCCCTAATCAAACTTTCTATTTTTGTAGAAATAGCTTAATTTTCCAATATTTGCAGTCTCAAAGGTGATGAATGAACATCCCTGGAGGTGTTCAAGAAATATTTAGATGTTGTACTAAGGGACATGGTTTAGTGTAGGAAATGTTGCTGGTAGGTGGATGGTTGGACCAGTTGATCTTGAAGGTCTTTTCAAATGTTGGTGATTCTATGATTTACTGTCACCTCTGTATCTGAAAAAAGCAAACAAAAACTTGAGAATTAACAAGTATTCATTTGATTTTCTATGTATTCATTTGATTTTCTACTTTTTCAAAACCATAGCTTTTTAACTTAGGCTGTGGAACGAGGTTCCTAAACTGTTTGAGATGTTTCAGAGTGTCCATAAAAAGCATTTCATGCTGCTACACAGAGCAGACTCCCCACTGCATTTTTAGGAGCACTAATAACCGCAGAAACACTTGTAATTTGGAGAAATTCAGAATTTTTGAATCCAAACTTCTAGTAGAAGCTCTGTGTTCCTTTTGTTACGATTTGTTTTACATTCAAATTTTATCATATTTCCTCCGTAACAGAATGACCATGGGTTCCAGTCTAATCAACAAATTACTGAAAAAAACAGAAGGCTTTAATCCCTGCTTCTTTTCTCATCTGTGTGTGGTGATAAATCTAAGAAAAATCACTAACTTTAACCTCCCAGTCTAATTCAGTTCCTCACACATTTTAAGGGTATGTATTAAGAGAATAAGGATCTCTCTTCTCTCACAGATCGTAGAAGTGATAAACATGAGGCAAAGAGGGCAAAAGCATTGAGAAACAACCCAGTGATGAACTTCTTGCTGATTTTAATAGATGAAAAAGAATGAAGTTGTGGAGGTATGCTAAGCTGGATCTGAGTTAACTGGTGGCCATATCTCTGAGCTGCTGTATTCCTCTGTGGTTAGTTTACAGTTATGAAAGAAAGCAGTGAGTGGGAATTTAATGAAGAAGATGGCTTCTGAAGGCTCAAAGCCTTGTTGTGTTCTGTTGCATTCAAGTATTTCCTGCAGCTTGTAATTGTGGGACTCAGCATATTTATCTTGTAAGGAAATTGAAAAATACTTTAAATCCATCTGTAGCAGAAATGCTCAGTCATGGCCTGACGCAGTGATTGAGCACCTGGTGGGAAGGCAGGGCCAACCTAGGGGAGCTCAGGTGCATGCAATATACCTGAGTGACCAGAAGGGGTGATGCCAGGATCCACTCCTTTCCAGACCTCATTTAAGGGTTGGTGGTGGAGGTGAGGATATCTTGCTGGAGATCCCTGCCTACCTGAGGTCTTCTGAAGGTTAGCAGATTTTCTTCTTTTGTTTCTGCATCCATGGCTGCTGTAGTGGGTCTTGTTCTCATTTGCTGTAGCCTGGTATTGTGCTACCCTGCTATTATTGCTATACTTTCCATCACATTATAGTATTACACCATCAGATTAGAAATAACATCTTATATTCTACTGTAGCACTGATATGAATCTTTTCAGAGACTTGAATATAACAATAGGAAATTATAATCCTTTCTTTTTTCTGTTACTTCATTTTTGTTCCATGTGTTTTGGCAGCAATTTAGGGAGCAAAATTTCTAGTTCCCCTCACCTGGTGGTACAAAATTTTTGCTAATTACAAGGGCTCTATTTCTCTGTGGTGGTAGTTTTACCTTCTGTTTTCAAAATAGGAAGATGTGAGAGTCTCCTCCTCCTCCTCTCTGAAGGCTTTGCTGATAGGATCATTGAAAATACTCCTAGGAAAGAGATCAAAGTTTTAATGCAGTTTTTCAGTAATTAACTTCCAATAGGGTAGAATTGGGTAGCTAACTATTCAGTGATAGAAAATTTAGAAGCATGCAGATGAAATCATGGAAGAGTTTTTATAACCTCGAGCAAAAAGTGTTGGTTCTAGTCAACACTTGTCATTGCACAGAGTAAAGAAGGAAGTTAAGATGGAAATGTGAAAATCCTGGGTAGAATAGACTGCTGCGGAGAGAAATTTCACTGTAAAACATCATTATTTACTAATTTAATGGTTGCTAAAAAACTGGCATTAAAGATGGCAGAAAAGTCTTTTCATAAAGACTCAGCTTGGACTTGCACTCACGTGATGTGACAAAATGTTTTTGCTACCAACCCACATGCTAAATAGAGGTGAGGCTACATATGAAATTCATGCTTTGGGATCTCAAAAGCACATACATGTAGCAGGTAGCAAAGTCATGCGTTACCTACATTGCATTTTCTTTTAAAGAGATATAATCTCTGCAAAATCAAAGAATCTTTTTAAATCATGAGGTACTTTCATTGCAATTCTTCCTAACACTGGATAGATTTGTGCGAGGCATTGTTGACAGATGCATGTTCTAAATAGTACATTTGGTGCATTTATTTAGGCTGAGACTTATTATGATTCAATTTAACTGATACATTAAAGAGGTAACTGTTTTTGAATGACCAGCAAAATGCTTATTTTTTTTAATTTTCTAAAAGTTTTTTTTTTGTTAGTGTTTTTAATATCTTTGTTTGCTTTACTGACTATGCCAATTATGGAGCTGTTTTTTGCAAATAAGATGTTTCTTGTTTGTATTTGGTTCCTACAATTCCCTGTGCATTTTATAGAATTCATTTGAGATATTTTAATAGAAATCAGATGTGAAGAGCAACATATTTGCTAGGTGCAGAGCTGGAAATGATGTAGGAACTTACTGTTCAAAAATCAACAAATGGAGCTATTCATCCGAAAATCTCATTTTCTGTTTTTTCCATTTTTGTCTCCTTATCCCATGCAAACCTCTCTGGAAGTGCTTTTCAGTTCTTCCTTCCTTTTTCTTTCTTCTTATGATGTGCTGCAGTATTTTGTTGATTTTACACAACATATCAATCCAGGTAATTTTTTTCTAGAAAACCCATGAACTGCATCAGTTTTGTTGCGCAAAGTTCAGGAAACTGCTCTTGTCCTGCCTGTAGTACAGGGAGGTCCTCTGTTGCCATTTTAAGAGACAACAGATGTTATCTCTATAGAGTTGTTGGGATAACTTGCAGCATTTTAGACTTCTGTCAGGCAGAGTTCTAGCTTTTGGTGCTAACTATAATTGTCTTATCCATGTGTCTGTGTTTCATCTGCTTTACTGGAAGGGCAAACACAGAATTCAGAATGTTCCCACGATGGATAAATGCAATCAAGGCAATGCATGGTGGCTGGATCCCCTGTATTTTCTGCTCAGATAACCATAATCTAGCTATCTTGAGTCTTGTAGTTTAGACACTGACTTTTTTCACCCACTCTCTTTCAAGGGAGATAAAAACCAATTAGGACTAGATTCATTTCATGTGGACTTGCTTGAATTTGTGTTAGTGATGACTGTCACTGGAGTAGGAAGGCTATTCGGTTACATTTTTCATCTCTGATGGAATTACATACTCAAAAAAATCCTTGTTTAGCAGCAGAAAACAGAGTCTGGAAGTAAAAAAATATTACCTGGTACAACATGTTACACTGCTATAAAAATCATAAAGAATATCTTTTGTTAGCAGAATATTGTCAGCTTTTTAACATTAGATACAAATTATCAATAAGTGAAGTTCCTCTTTAATTTGCATACTAACCCATACATATAAGCCAGGTTAGTTTACACATCAGCTTTCTTTGCTGTTAGTTTAAAAAAAAATAAATGATATTGTGTAGTTAAATATACTTTGTTTTGCCACTTTTATTGCACAAATAGACGTCATTAATTCATTTAAAGTTTCTTATATATTTTTCTAATATTTTTTTTTAAACAATAGATTTTGGTGGTGGTAGTTCTAGGCTGCTAGTCACTTATCAGCCCAGGAACCTTTCAACATAATTACTCAATCACCAGATCAGTGACATGAGGGCAGTCTTTGATAGATGAATGAACCCTTTTTAAATAACAACTTTCAAATAACTTGCAGATACCCATTCTAGAAAGCTGCGTATTCACAGGAAAAAAAAAAAAAGTATAAAACTAGATGAAAGAAGGTACCAGAATTAAGGTGAACTCCCCATGTGCCTGTCTCAGCAAAGCAGAATCAGATGGAGATTTTTGTTCGCTTTAGTGGCATGTTACATGGTTGAACTAAAACCTCTGTAGCAGTCCGCCGGAGTTTAAACAGCTGGTGTGTAAGCAGATGATGGGAATTAGTGTTATCATTCAATCAATATTAACCATATTCACATAGTTCTCTGCTTTAGAGAACTGAGAATGGTGAGCAGTAGTGTAGTTTTATCTTAGCATTCACTTCTTACGTTTCTATATAGGCTTAGGGTAGCTGTACAACTACAGTTGAACTTCTTAGGCTGAGATTTAGATTTAAACAGGTGCTAGTACACAGTGTGTGTGCATGTTTGTGCTGGGGAAGATGTTTTTTTCTTTGTATTACTTTTTCATGAAAACACAAAGTAGGTGTGTGTTACAATTTGCTCTTTTGCTGAGATTACTGTTTAAGTACAGAGATTATGCAGGAGAAGCATAAAGTTTAATGCGTGGCCTATAGTTTAATGGAGAAGAATGTGATCAAAATAATCTTTCCAAAACAGTGAATGTAGTTTGGATATTTCATGCTTTTTGAATACTCTAGGTAGGTCTATCTTCCACATTTCCAGTAATTATTAGATCTTTAAACAGGCATGTTCAATTTCCCTGAATCATTTGCCAGTCATTTTCAGAGATTTTGATTCCATTATCATTAAAAAAAAAAAAAAAAAACTGATGCAAATATTAAAACGAAACTCCTGATTCTCATCTTCAATTATTGTTGTTATTAATCTGAAATGTCAGGAAAAAAATGTGTTAAGTCTCTGGCCTTCACTTTTTTCTTGAAATCTCTTGATTGCCTTTTCTTGTTAAAAGTTGTATTTATTTGTTGGGCTCTGGCAATATATATAGTACTTGTAATGGTAGACTGTTTATGTTTTCTGTTAGCACAGAGAAATGCCTCAATAGCATGTTCTCTTCTTATCAGGCATTTGTGTCTGTTAGTATTATTGGCTAGCTACTCATATTGGCTAGTTTGACAGCCATCTGGCATTTTTGTCTTCACAATCTTCTTTGTGGTTCGGATCTTTTGGCTGTTCTGGTGATTTCTTTTTTTTTCTTCTAATATTTAGAATTCATTATTTTCTGTATGTCAGGAACGCTTTTTTGTCCCCTCCCGAATTTGTTTTCCAGACCATAGAGTTCTGAACAGAGAAACGCTGCCTTCAATAAAATATGCTATGTTTGCACAGCAACTTCTTTTATTGTTCTGTAGTGTTCTCTTTTGGATGAAGTGTCTCTCTTGAATTATTATTTTAATTAGTTTTGATTTGCTTTGGTTATTGTTCTCTCTTGCACATACAACAAACTGTCTTGCAGCAAAGTTTACTCTGAAAACTGTCCCATTATGTTTACAGACACTAAAAAATTACAGATCAGGTCCTCCTGGTGCTATTCACTGTTTAGAGTAAGAGCTTTTTGAAGTTTATCTTGTCTAAAACAAGCTGTAACAAATTGGGTGGAGTACAAATATACATATCAACTTTTTTCAAGGAAGAAAAACACTGAAGAAAGACTGCTTGGGACTTCGCTTTAAGAAGCCTTCAGTAGGTGACAGTGTTAGAATCATCATGCCAAGAATTATCCAAGCCAAAATAAACAATGTGTTTCTTTCCAAAAGATCCAAACAACATAAGAACACCCTGGCCTATGCTTTTGGAGAAATTTCTATCTGAAGAACTTCAAACCACGTTTGTGCTTTAAGCAAGAGCTGAGTTGTCCCAGGTTAGGGACAAAGACGGTCACTTCCAGCAAGTATTTAAATTGTGCTGGATAAACGTGGTCTGTATGTCACTGTATATAAACTAGTTAGAAGCTGATGAAGTACCCACCTCATCTTCCATTCTCTGCCAGGAGTGGTGAGAGCAGTCTGCTGCTGCAGAGGGGGAGCAGCGTACATCTGCTGCACAGAGGTAAGAGGGAGACAGACAGTCCAGGTCCCTTTGCTCACAACACCGCTAATGCTGGTGGTTGCATTACCTGGATGTAGCTACTCTGTCTATCACATGTATCCATCTCTTCAGGTTGTTCATGTTATATGGCAGTTTTGGCAATCTGCCGAGATCTTTCTAAGTAATGCAAGTGATGGGGAATGATGATATTAACCCTTTTTATGTTAGCCAAACGCTGATCTTTTCTTATAAGTTAGAGAGAGCTTGGTAACTCCCCTGGCCCACCCTTTTTCCTCCCTCCTGCCCTGCAAAATGTTACAGAAGACTATGCATGAAGTAGCCTAAACAGAGGTTCCTGCTGTTATCTTCTGAAAACACTACAAAATGACTGGGTATGTGCTAAAATGGTTTTCTTGTCTTATCAGAGTTCACAAACTGTGCTGTTATTTGGTTGTTTAAGGTGATAACTTCCAAACGGGTAGGAGTCAGTAAATCTTATATAAAAGTAGAATTACAATCTTCCTTGTTAAATAACAGGGCTGGAAAAGGATAAACTTCCTAGGGAGATGGTAGCATTTAAAAAAAAAAAAAAAAAAAAAAAAAAAAGAGGGTAATGTGATTCTCTATATTTTCTGCAGCAATTTGAAAAGATAATGTATAATTCTGTTTTCCCCTGCTCTACTGAGCTGTCAAGGGCAAATCTGAATGTCGTCCACAGTGCTTAGTGCTGACAACCTTTCTCCATTTTTTGTCTCTCTTACGGAAGTGAAAGATTTGCATTTGCACTGTAATACAGCACTGGAATGTTTTCCTAAGGTGAACCAAAAGATGATCCTGATCTCACTGTGGTATGTTTTCCAGATCGTCAGGTGGCTCTATTATTATTGCAGAGAGCTGCTTACTGGGGATGGTCATGTTATGCTTACCGTTATTAAAATATTGACAGCTTGTCTCTGCCTTAAGAATAAGACAACTGTATTTTGAAAAAGGATGGACAGAGAAAGTGTGAGTAAGCTACCTTTTTCAAATACAGGAAAATGAACGTGCTAAAAAAAAATTGTATGGGCTTGAATTTCAAGGAAAATACAGAAGTCCATAAACATGTTTATTTTATGAACACTACTGATATGCTAATAAGTTCTATTTCATTATGGAAATCTTCATTAAAAAAATGATCTGAGATCTGCGCGGTGACTCAGTCAACTTTACAGATACCCTTTCCTGCTTTCTTTTGCTTAGGTTAGTGTTCCTTTACTACCCCCAACTGCTTTTTTTCTCCTTATGTTTTCCTTTCTCGCCTTTTTTACTGGAAGATGTAAATTTTGGTGCTTAACCACTGTGAGCTGTATTCCATGCGGGATAGCAAGGTACATATTGTTGACATACTGTGACCTCACATAGCATATTGTGTATCAGCCCAGCTGACCTACACATCCTCAGGCTTGCTTGTGAGCTTCCCTGGGCTTTCTGCCTAGGAGCAAACAATGCTTATTAACTCACTCTTGAGTTGCTAATAATTGAAGCAGCGTAATTATAAAATACTTGGACTCATTCCACATCTGAAATAAAACAGCTGTGTTATAATGTTATGATCAAATTCTTTCACTGTTATATGACCTAATAAATTAACGGTTGGGAATCGTGCATTTGTGACTCACAATCTGCCACTAAAATACACTAATTTCATCAATGGTCTTTTGGGTAAATTTCTGTGAATGGGCACTGGTTTTGGCTTTTAATAGTGCTTTGACTTTGTCTGAAAGGAAGTGTGGCTGCTTCATGCTAACTGTTCTATGAAAGCTGAGTTAGTAGTCTCTCATCTAAAAAACAGTAATGAAGAAACTAGAAAGAAATGAGATTTCTGTAAAGGACTGGCTTTACAAGGGACCAAATGACTCATCAATTTAGTTAGGGACATACACCAGCTTCTAAGAGTACTCAAAATTTCCCTGGGTTGCTGCTCAAGGACCTGTCTGCATGCAATCTACTTTATGTAGATTGATTGCTCTGGAGAAAGAGTAGTACAGCAGATTGCAGACTGTCGCTACAATGAGATTAAGGGTGAAGAATTAAACAATTTCATTCTTGCTAAGCAAAAGATTAATATCTTGTTTGCAAAATATAATCAGTTAAAACTACAAGCGATAAAACATCCTTCTGAATTCAACTAAACATGATTTCTCATCAGCTGCTCAAGTACCAACATTTGGGAACTGGAAATTTAGCAGGTTGATCTGCTATAGACACTTTTCAAAACAAAATAGATCTGCCCTGTTTTTATTTCTTTCCTTGTTGTTCTTTGGTTGTTGGTTTTAATCTATTAGGTATACAGCCACCAAAAGGGCAGCATAATTAAATGTCATTTGGTATTAAGAAGTCTTATTTCAAAACTGGAAATGCGAGTACAGAAAATAGGAGAGAAGTTAAAGCAGAGTTAAAGCAGTAGTACATCACAGAAATAGATTCTGGAGAAGAACCAACTAAAGTCATGAAATCTCATGATAGCAGAAGTAGGAAGATCTACCAGAGGTCACTTAAAGATGATGGACCTGTGAAAAACGAATACTTCTGAAAGAGAATGCCTTTAAAATGTTACTGAAATCCTAGCTTTAATGTTAACTATGATGAACTTCATATATGACTGTTTCCTCCTGACTCTGAAAATAAAGGCCAAAGGTGCAATCTCTCATTTTGCTTAGGTCAGTTGGAATCTGGGCTCTATGTCAGTCCTATGGTCTCCTTTATCATACTTGTGTTCTGAGATGCAGGCTCCCAACTTTCCCCTTGTGTTAGTGCTGCCATCAACATGTGGTAGTTTGTGGATCGAGATGAAATGTGAAAGAAGTAAAAACTGTAGGGTCAGTGACCTGCTTAACCAAGAATCGAGAATCTCCTAGAAAGCCTCATGACTGCAGGCGTTACCACTGAAATAGCAGTTTACTGTTAGATCAATTTAAGCCTAAGTCTACCCTGAGGAGCGATGTCTGGTTTCATAGACACCATAGGTTTCATAACTGACTGGCAAAATGAAGAGTAACAAATCATCAAGGCAAAGTAATATTCCAAGGTAGCTCAGATATGAAATTTCTGAACAGAAGTAGTTTCTCTTTCTTGTTTGTTGGTCTGCCTTTGTAACAGAGGAATGGGAAGTAACAGCTTTGGTCTTAAAGTTGTAGAAATGACTGTGAGGACTGAACTAAGGAACTTGTTTCAAGTACTGGGGAACTGATACTAACATTGCAAAGATCAGAATTACTTGAAATGTGGTTTAAAAAAGACACCAAAACCTTGAAGAGTCAAAATAGTGTATATATATATATATAAAGAAAAATCATATTTTATGAAGGAGTCAGTGAGTATGGGGGTAATTCCCTTGACTCTTTCATCTTCAATTTGGATTTTGAGAAACAAAAGATATGCTTAGATAATAGACACCTGCTTAATAAAAGGAAGTGACCTCTAACTTAAAGGATAAGAAATAGAGGTAGAAATGATCCACTTGTTTTCAAAACAGCATCGTTTCCGTAGGGCTGATCTTTAAAAGGGTTGTTCATTTGCTTTCAGGAAGATAGACTATTGCCTTTGTCACTAATGATACTATCCAGTTGTCTAGATGCAGATGGAAAGCAGCTTTGCAGAAAATGACCTGAAAATCCTCACGGGCACCAACCTGAACATAAACCACCAATGGGTGGCTTATTTCTTGGGGCAAAGAACGCTAAAGGTATCCCTGAATGCATTAGCAGTTCTGCTGCTAGTGGGTCAAGGTAGAGCATCTTTCCACTCAGGAATGGTGAGGCCACACCTGGAGTACTGTGTCCAGCTGCGGGCTTTCTGGTAAAAGGTAGACATGAACATAATGGAGGGAGTCCAGAAAAGGGCCACAAAGAAGATTGAAAAAGTGGTGTATCTCTCATGAGGAAAGGTTGAAAGACCTGAGACTGTTCAGAAGAAAAGATTCAGAAGGGATCTTGTCACTGTATAAAAATAATTGAGAGGGTGCAAAGTGGATGAAACTAGTCTCTTTGCAGTAAGGCCTGGTGCCAGGGCAAGAAACAGTGGGGGAGAAAAACTGGTTGCTGTCTGAACACTAGGAAACACATTTTTACTGTGAGGGTGACTGAGCACTGGCACAGGTTGCTCAGAAAGCTTGTGGAGTCTCCTTGGAGGTATTCCAAAGCCATCTGGACATGGTCCTGGGCAAGTGGTTCCAAGTGAACCTGCTTGAGCAAGGGGTTGGACCTGATAATTCCGGAGGTCCCTGCCAACCTCAGCCATTCTGTGATTCTGAGGCTACTGAAGTGTGAGCTGTGAGTGATGAAATGTGAATGGACAACCACCTCAGATCCAGCTGTTCTCAAACTTTTCGCACAAAAATGAGGACCAGGCATTTTTTATTTCTATTTTATGTTCTTTAAATATGTTTGTGACTCTATTTCATGGCTAGTTTAAAACATTGTATGTACAGATGCACATAAACTACAAAAGGCAGCAAGTACTGGGGGACAGAGAGAGTGGCAATAAACTAAATTCTTCATGTTTTACATCAGATAGCTTTAATTTGTTACAGTCTTGGGGGGGGGAAATCATATTGTATTTTTTTGTAGCAGAATTTTGTTTTTGCTTAATATCACAAGTTTACTGAGCAAGGAAATTTAAATATTTCTCTTGCCCAATATGATCACAAAATTCACTATTCTTTTCTGTAACCACTCTATTAGAAAAATGCTGTGGACAAAATTCAACACTGAATAAAACAAGCACACACAAATAATGAGTGCAGTTTCAAAAGATGTGTGAAAGTATTTTGGTTTCATGTTAAGTAAGGATCAGAAAAGTGTATCTATCCTTAAGTATGGAAACCTTTCTATGTTGCTTCCTCCTAAATACCTATATCGCTTAGTCTGCGCAAATGAGGAAATAAAGCCCCAAACGGTCAATAAGTGAAAGATCTCATCTCCATAAAGTGTCACAAATCTTCAGTGCTATTTTGCAGTGCTGGCTGGTTGTAACGCAGCAACTGTTTCCTGGCAACTGTGCAGCCTGCCAGGAAGCTCAGGCAGGCTCCAGTATCCTGGGTTGCAGGCGGCCTTTGGATCCCTGTAGGCTATGCTGAAGGCAGCAGGCCCTGAGGAGTCCAGTGCTTCTTTGGTGGGCCCATTCCTGCAGGGAGAAGCATGAGTTTGGTTGTCAGTTGCCCATGTCAGCCTTTTTTTGCTGAGATATCTCTAATGTATTAATTGGTTCTCTCTTGGCTGTACCGGCAGCTGTTGTCAAAACATTGTTTTTGTGGCAAAATGAATCTAAACAAGCTCTCAAAGCAAAAGCAGTATGTTTGCAGGCAGGCCCAACTCAAAATAACTATTTGGAGAGAGTTAATCTAAATAAGTAAATCATTATGCATCATAGAAATTCTCTGTTTAATAAAATTTCTCTCTACCTACTTTCTCACATGCTAAACTAGCATTACATGTATGAAACTTTTTAAAAAGCAAAATATATACATTTTCCGTTCTGAAAAAACTCATCATTTTGTCATTTGTGGTATTGTTATGTTTAGGACCCTCTCCAATCATTGCATAAACTGCAGGCATACAACAGTCCACTTCATCCAGAGATTGCTTCCAGCGTTACAATTTGAATTCCCTGTAGCAGAGAATTTCAAGCTATGAAGTAATTCGCTACAAAAGCTAGCAATTAAAGATTTTTTTTTCTTTTTCATTTTTAAAGCATAATTTGTGTACTCATTCATGTGATAGTTGATTTGGGGGCTTATAATCTTCCAAAACACTGTTCTGAGACAAAACACTAGTGGTAATTCAGAAGATGAAAAGCTTTCTCTTTTACCTAGGTGGATAAATAGAGGAAAAAAGGGAAGAGGAAATGGAAGAATGATTACCAGAATATGAATAAACAAGATTGTTCCAGTGCTACAATTTTGTTATCAGTGCTGATGTTACGAGCATTGCTAAGGCTCTCCCAGCAGTAGTACTTACAGTTTAGCTGCACCAGTATGTTCTGTGCTAGTCCTGAACCACTGGAAGTGATCAGAAATCTGTCGTCCACATTTGCTTACTACCAGTATATCTGTTACTGAATCACAGAAAATAATGTTCCAGTTTCTTCTGAGTTTTTCTGCACAATTGGTTAACAAAATGTCAGACTAGACCCACTTTTTAATTATTACTTTACAGGCTATTTTCTTTCCCCAAGCTTCAATTGGCAGATTTGGGGGTGATGCTGTATGGTTAGCTTTGCTTTTTTCAATTTATTCCCTTTTCTTTCTCTTCTTTCTAAATTCTAAAATGTCTACGGTGGGTGAGTTCTGTTAATGGTCACATATTAATAGCAGATAACTATATACTCATTTTACAGACAGCTTCTGTATTACTTTGACATTCACTAATGCTATTCAATCCAGAGGTACTATTTAACTCATTTTAATAGCTCAATCCAGAAAGAACCTGCTGAAACATCTGTATTTCATAAATTAAATGCCTTCTCCATGTGTAATGTTGAAAAGAAAGTAAAAGCTTCTAGGTGAGAGAATGTGGCATGTTATGCTGCAGAAGCCTATCAATGTGCTGATGGTCCGTCGTGAGTACTGACTTCTTTGATCAGTCTTTTTCATCCCATAATTACTATTATATTCAGTAAAATGCAAGCAGTGTCTGAATTTTCAGTTTGAATAATGGATTTACACCTGAAACAGGGATGGATTTTAGGGCTTTGGCCAGACACTGCAGAGCTCAGCAGCGAGAGGAGCATGGGATGAGGTGTGAGCTCTGCAGGACGGGTTGACTGGCAGAGATCGGAGCTGCGAGGCTGCATTTTATGTTCACAGTGTTCTGCCTCAGCTGGTGCAGGAGTCTCAGTGCTGAGTTAAGAAATGACTGCAGATAAGATTGGATGCTGTGAGGGTTATTTGAAGTTGCTAGGGCTAGGCTTTTTCCCAAACTCTTCTTGGTTTGTTATACCTATGAGTTCTATTGCTAAATGCTTAAACTTTTTTTTTTTCCTTCCCCTTTCTCCCCTTTATAAAGGGCAAAATAGGAAGTAGCCACAAAATAGGAGATTAGAGCCAGTTACAAGTCAATTATCTTTTGCAAGAAGTTCTTTGGTGGCAGTCCTTGGAGAGGCTTTATCTGAGTCGGATACTTTTACATAAACTTGATCATAAGACCAGCATGTTTCTGCCAATAGGACTTCATGGTTTTGCTACCAGGTTAATCTTTGAAGGATGGATTGATAACTTGTGCGTGCTCTCTCTCTCTATATATATGTTGCTTTCTGCTTGAGAAAAGAATTAGAGCTGCATCCCACCCTTTCCATGATTAGATCTCCATCCTGAAAACATGATATATATAATCTCTTTCTGTGAATATAGATTTAAGCTGCTCGTTTTCTTCTTTTCTTCATCTCTGTGTTTGGGAGGTTCATTCTCTCGTTAGCTCAAGTAGCAGCAGGAGATAAAGCTGTCTGCTCCAGAGGAAGCCTGAGGCCTGAGGTGCCCCAAACCTCTCCTTGGGGTTGCTAAGGAAACAGGAGATCTTTTTGGGGCATGCGAGGCTCGGACGGCTCGGCAGGCAGCAGCGATTCCATTCAAGCACATGGCTCCCCTGCCCTTCTGCTTCCCACAGAGAGAAATGCAAAATATGCTGGCAATCTGTAATGCACCAGCCCACTCCTTTCCTCCTTCTCCGCCTCCTGCTCCACCCCCACGTGGGGATTTTTTGATAAATCAGTCAACAAATAAATGAATGCCCTGGAAGGGAGGATGGCTAACCATTTTGGACCAGACTTCTGAAACTAGAGGGAAGAGAGCAGAACCAGCAGCTGCACATCACGTGGGGACCTGTGCAGAGATGCACAGAAGCTGACTGGCTGACTGCAGGAGGTTGTCTTCTCCATTTTGGGAGATCTGTAGGGAATAGGGAAAAAAAAAAAAAAAAAGCTGCAAAGCAACTCAACCCTTTCTGTTGATCCTGGGTTTTTCCTGCATTTGTTTTCCTCAGTTAAAACTATTTCCTATCATGAAAGTATTTATCATATTCCCTCAGTGAATTTGCAATTTTAGATTTTCAGTATTCAGTTGTAATTTCATAGAAAGCATTAATTTTTCTGTACAGTTACCTTATTTTAGTGATGGTTAAATTAGTCAAATTCAGATTATTTTACTGTTCCATTATCTGATTTCCTATTTGTTAACAAAAGCTCTTCAGGGATAGAATTGTTGCTTCGTATTTATTTTTCCAAATTGCATACACAAATTTCTTGAATATCTCCTTTTATTATTTATAAAAATAAATTTCATCCTTCAGATTAAATATATATATATATATAGTCTTAAGGCTTATTGAATACCATTAGGTAGAATATGATAAGGGTGATGAGGAACTGGAACAGATTTCACAAAGAGGTGGTGAATGTCCCATCTCTGGAGAAATCTAAGGTCAGACTGGACAGGCTCTGAGCACCAGATCTAGTGTATGTGCCCATGTTCATTGCAGGGGAGTTGTTCAGATCACCTTTAGGGGTTCCTTCCAACTCAAATGATTCTGATTCTGTGATTCTAGGCAATTATAATTATTTCCATATTTTTTTCATAAAACAAATCTAATATAACGCCAAGTCCAGTTTCCTGCTGTATTTTCTGATTTGTTCTATAAAGACATAGTAGCTAGGCATGTTTTGTTGGAAGAGTACCAGTTTTGTGGTTAGTTAAGAATGTGAAATGCTGAGAGAATGGTATTACTGAGATCATATTAACTATGAAGACATTACTTCTCATTGGTGACCTTTTAAGTAATGTTTCTGAGAAGTACTGCTTTATCCAGATAAAAAGGGTGTATATAAAAATGACTAAACATACTACATATGGAATATCCTAACTTATTAAAGATAATGACAAGATATCTCTTGATTTGAGTTCTGGAATTAGGTGATCTCTAAAATCCCTTTCAATCCAAGCCATTCTATGATTATTTGATTCTATGATTCGGTGACAAGAATACTTCATTAGAAGTATAAATAACTTTTAAACTGACATTTTATCCAGATTTTTAAAACACAGTAACATTTATTTTCTTGCATTCATGAAATCTTTCAATGTTAAATTTCATAATGAATAAATCTCAGAGCAGAACAGACTGAGTCCAATGGAGAAAAATATTTTAGGAAGTATCCCATATGCTTTATTTAGATCAATATTCTGACTATTTCAGGTCATCTTCTGTGGCATTCTTGTATGTGTAAGAAGACATTCGTGTAAGCATAATATTCAGTAATGACTGGAAGGCACTCACTGAAAATAATACAAAATCATGACCTAATACTTTTGTTTATAGGGGAGAGATTAGATAAATTAGCATTGATCATAAATCACTGTGGCATTCTACCTTCAGTTTCAAGTCCACAGGGAATAGATAAAAGAGTAATTATTACCAAAACAGATCGTGGAATCATAGAATCACCAACTTTGGGAAAGACTTCCAAGATCATCTAGTCCAACTGCAGCAGAAACATCCCATGGTTTTCTATTCCATGCATGTAATCAGTATGGATCACAATAAAACTGAAATAGCTGGTTTTGTTACTGTGTCACATGTTTCAGGAAGTTGGGACAACCTACTGCAAAGTCCTCCAAACGTGAATGCTTACAGATGTTTCCAAGACTAAAAATAAAGGCATGCATTTGCCTCTTGTTCTTTTTCTCTTCGGACTTTTTTGTTCTTTTTGGTCAGGTGTTTCGTTTGCTATTATCATAAAGGATTTATTTTCACATTTTAGTATAATTCATTGTAATATGAGCATAGTGTTTGTCTTGGTTTTGTTCTTCATAGGTATTAGTGACTAGAAATAATTTGGGAGTGTTTGTAATGTGACTTTTGGCTTTACTATTCTGATTATCATCCTTTTCCTGTTTTTCTACGGAAAACTTTTTTGGTTCTACTTCAACATTAGATATTTGAACAACAAAATTGTCCCATTTAATTAAATTGAGTTTGCTCTGTGTACAAAATTTAATAATGTTGGTTACCCATTTTGAAGTTTACTTGTGCTTTCTGAGTCTGCTTATGGCTTTTCAGAAAATAAAACAATAAAGAAAAAAATTGAAATTAAATGTTACAATGCTCTTCTTGTACTGACTTGCATGTAAAATAAATGGGGGAAAGAAAAAAGAGTTACTATTTGCTGAATATTTAGCTTGGTAAAGTTGCCAGTGTTATTATTATTACAAATCCCTGAGGTTGGTTTGTTTTGTTTGACCTGTGACAATATTAGGGTTTGGTATAAAAGGATATATATCTCTATTTGTGCTCGTGGTCATTAGCTGGACTTGGTAGCTGAATAATCATTTATTTAGGTGAACCATATGAACAAGCAGTACTAATGGCATACGTTGTGGTAATGTAGTTAGCTTGCTTTTCACCCTGTGTTGTACAACTTTGCTGCAGAAATCTCTGCATAGAACCTACATTTTTAGATATTCGCATCTGGGGATGCAAGTTTCAGTAAGTTTGTTTATGCATTTTGAAAAATTTACTTTATCAAAATATATCTAGATATTTTTAATCTCTCAGTGAACAGCAGTTGGGATGGAAACTGCTTGAATAAGGTCACTGGAACCCCATAGGCATCAAAGAGTTTGGAGGGGATTAGAGAGTACTGAGCATAGTATCTTTGACCAAAACGTAACTGTAGCCTGAATTGAAAGACAAGCTACTCCGAGGCATTTGAGAAATGCTGATAGCTAATGTAGCTAAAAAAAACAATTTGAAGTCCTTCATTTGGTTATGAGAGCTTTAAAATAAGTTTATATTAATGATCAACTGGGTTTTAATTATTATTTATTTCTGTGGTTTATTATCTGGCATCCACTATCTAAGCTTTAAGAAAATTTCCCTTTCACCTAACCCTGTGAATTTTGTGCCTTTCTCTATGTGTTTCAATTTGGCATCATGAATGTGACTGGAACAATGTCGTCTCTTCCTTTCCTCCTTCCTCTCAACACCACCCCAAAATACTGACTTCTTAGGGAGTGTATCCAAGATTTTGCCATATATTTATTTATTCATTTATTATTATTATTATTATTATTATTTCAAAAACTCTCATGAACACTGAGCTGGGTCATCTTGACTGCTAAGAGTTTGAAGATACCCTATCAATTATTTCATAATTTGAACTTCTAATAGTGCAAAGTAGTTGTTGTATAGGAGTGCATTTCAGGTGCTCTGTAAAAAAAAAAAAAATTTGTATGATCTATGTCTGGTATTCGATATTTGGTTACTCCATACTGATAAGCACTACTTATCTTTTTTGACAAAACCTCAGATCATGCGTGCTGTGGAAGTGGGCAGCTACGTGTCCTCAGTGATCTTGGTTGCAGTCCCACTGTGGGTCTGCCAGTGCACCCCCGCAGTTGATACCTTGAGCCACAGCCTTTGGTGTCATGGGATATGGCTAGAAATAACTTGGTTGCATGCATTTTACCCAATGTTTACATTAGCAACTCATGTTCACAGTTATGTACTTCAAACCCAATTCAGCTACAGCTAATCTGTGGATATTTGGGTTTCTCAGGGATCAGATTCCACCTCCAATCAGTCGTGTATTTCTGGGAATGAATATGGTTGCTCAACTTTACAGTCAGTGAAGTCAGGGACATTTCTTGCCCTTGTGTGAGTCAACAATCCAAAGTTTGACTGAGGTTGTCTCACAACTTGATTTTATCAGATAACTTAGAATGCAGAAATGCATTATTATATTTTCTTTCCAAAACAGACCATATTCTTATCTAGCAAGTTTTAGATTTGGATATAAGAATGCCTGTAATCCCACACCCTAGTCTGTTTTAATGACTTTTGTATTAAGAGTCACTGAGATGGAGCAGTGAGTAAAAGGGACTTTCTACAGAATGTGAATTCTTCAGCTGGATTGTATTGAAGTGAAAATCTTGCTCATCTTGAAGAATACTCTTTGTCTGGTTTCTGTGCCAAGACCTCCAAGCGTTCAACAATCCTGTAAATGGAGGGAAGGCAGAGTGTTAGATGCACTCTCCTCTTGAGCAATTCCTGCTATATAAAGTGGCTTGTCCATTAGTCTGCCAACACATGGATATCATTTTTACTTATCTCATTTTTCCTGGATGTGTATGCATAAAACGTGTGGTAGGTTTTCCTGAGAATGCTATGTGAAAGAAGCTAAAAATGTTTAGCGGTGGGTAACATTGCAGGGCCTTATCTGCTGATGAGCATTGTCTAGAAATTGAGAAATGTGGCAGGCCATTGGTTGTTTTCCATACAAGGAATTACTGCTATGGATTGTTGGAAAAAGAGTAAACCATGCGGTGATGTATTTGCCACATCCTTCTCATACTAGAGGCCCAACTGTCAGGAGAGGACTGGGGTTCTCCAAGGAATTTTGCCCTTGAAGATGTAGGAGGGATTGGAGCCTTAAAGCAAGAAGAGCTCAGAAATGGGTTCCATGGGTATCAGGATTCCTCCAGGAACTGATTTCCCAGCCCTGTCTCTCCCTAGCACCCATTTCTGAGCTCTTTTTGCCTTTCTCAGTGATGTTTCCAGTAGATTGTCCAGTATTTTCTGTTCTCTACAGATGTAGTTATTTTGGATGATACTTTTTTGTTTGTTTTGTCCATTTTTGTTGTAAATTTTCCTTCCTGTAGTGACAAACCAGATGCTCTGTCTGTTTCCCAGATTAGTTTACTGATAATTACTGAAATACAATGATTTGTATAAGGACAGATTCAATTTTTTAAAAAATTATCTCTAGTTCTCTCTGTCATCATTCAACAAGTCAGTTTTTTATAGTCATTAAATCTCTTGAAATGATGGTTATCTATTTATGTAAATCAGTTGCCAAAGTAATTAATACCGGAATGTAATTCTCCTGCCAAATCAAATCAGTTTTTTCCTGGAATTATTTTTGAAAGACAGTAATTGCTGTCAGTGTAGACCAAGGTCTTTAAGAGAACTAAGGAAGTTTTAGAGATGTGCCAGTTTTCTTTCTTTTCAGTTCCATGGAAGAAACGATTCAGTCTCTTCACTCAGTAAAGATGTCTCCAGGCAATTGTAGTAAAAGGCTGTGTAACAACAGAGGTATAATGTGAGATCACGGCTGCTCTTTGATAGAAACTTGAAGTCTTCCCACCCCACAGCTCAGCAGGGAAGTGATCCAGTGTTTTTTAAGAGAAAAAATAAATAAGCATGGAATAATAGAGATGGATAAGTATTGTCTATTCCCCACAAGGGTCAGAGCTCAGCTCTGAAGTCAAAACACATTGGGCTGGCACACTGCAGTCAGGAAACAAAGGGAAAAGATGGAGTGGTAGAAGATCAGTGGGGCCAAAATAACTTGAAGCACTTCTCATTGGGTCCAGTTCAGATTTTTCTCTGGTTGCACAGATTATAATAACATTTTGCAGAATGTGGCACAGTGGGAGATTTCTGAGTAGCGAAGCTACCTGCTGTTTGTTTCTACTGTGTTACCAGGAAATACAGCTTAACTCATTATTTTTGTAAATAAGCAAGAACTTAGCACGTAATTATACCAAGTAGCATAGCTGATGCATCTCTGATATCTTAACAGAAATATCTTTTGAAGGCCCTAACAGCAGACTGACTGCTTCAGCTGAAAGACAGTGCTTAGGCACTAATGGGAATATATGATGACAATTCAATGTTGATGGCCTCTGTAGACACAAGTACTTCTGTCCTCCTAATGTACAGGTATTATTTCACACCAGGCTCAGGAACGTAAAAAAATTTAATACTAGGGCTATGTTTCTTCATATTTGAAAACAAACAAAATACCCATTTGTTTCCCTAGAATACAAATGCAGAGTGCTACCAACTAATTGGAGGAATTGTCTTGTTCTAATTAGTGTTTTTTACACAAGTCAAATGATGTGTTACAATCCGCAGTAGTTCTGTCTGAAAACATTAAAAAAAAAAAAATTGCTCTTCTCTGTTTTGGTGTGCCTTTTTTCCTCTCAAAAGGTAATGTAAGACTCCTCCTCTGGCTATAAACAAGAACTATCTGGACAGTCTCCTGTGCAATCTATTACAGGGAACCTGCTTTTGCAGGGCGCTGGACTTCATGATTCCCAGAGGTCCTTTGCAACCCCTACAATTCTATCTTTCTGTGATTTTATTTATTTATTTATTTTTCACAGGAGCATAATGGCAATACAAAGTGACTTTTATAGTTATATAGATGGCATCACATAGTGAAATTACTTAAGGTGTAATATTTTTCATCACGTGTGCCTTTGGCAAAACATCAGTGTTGTATCATTGATCTCCAAAAGAGGTAAAAAAGGAAGTAATAGTATACAATTACTCAGTTGCCTTTTTACTGCTCTTTTTGGCTTTGCTTTGCTAAAGAATTTTTAGTCTCTCTGTACATAGCTTCAGACCACTTACAGAATAGGTAGCTGAAATATCAGCTCAGTGCCAGCATTTGCAGTTACTAGAAGTCTTGTGAATCTAACATTGGCCTTATTCACAGCAACTAAGGAATGCAGAATCAGGATACTTTGGTTCTTTTCTTCTGGTCGTACTTTGCCCAACATTCAAAAAGCCACTGACTGCATCGTGTTCAGGTAGCACAGGTTGGAGCTTTGTGTTTCCTCCACAGGTTTGAGGAAATGGGTGGCAGGACAGTGCATATAAGATATTGGCTCTGAAATCTGAAAGTTTGAGTCCTTATTGCTCTGTGTCAAGACTTAACGCTCTGGCTATGAATTTTTGCTGCTGGTGATAGTGTGGGATTTTTGTTGATGTTGTTGCTGAACATGCCACACAGTCATGTTGTGGAAGGCTTCAGATAACTGCACTGATAAGAATTACAAACAAGCTTGGGAGAGATGAAAGGGGAACAGGTCCACTGGTGAGTCTTAACTGCAGCTTCAGACTCAGGGCACTGGAGATGCACATAAGAAGATGACCTCTATACGTATGTTGCTTCATGGATTCTTTGATGTGAAATGTGTGAGTTACTAGATACTGTTTGAACGAGAAGGCTAGGCATGATAAGCTGTTGGTTTGACACCTAATGACAAAATGCTAACTCATTTGAGTTCAAATAGGTGGACCGTAGTCCACACGGAAGGATTGATTTACCTTTTTTAGTGCCTACATTTTCCTAGCCCAAAATTAGAGTATCATGTTATTTTTTTGTAGCTGCTTCTACTTATTCCATTAATTTATGTAACACAACAACAGGTTAGATCAGTTACTGTTAAGCTTTTTAGGTCAGTGCAGAGAGAGAGCATGCACTCTTCAGAATATTGAATCCATCAGTATGACATGCTATTTTATGTGACCCCACTTGCCATTTCACAAAAAGATGTACAAAGCTAACACGTTGTTCTTTCCTGCATTGTTCTTAGTCTACTAATATCACTACTTGACTGTAACATCTTTATCATTATGACTATATAGTGCATAAGCATATAAAACCAAGATTATTATATTCACAAGAATACAAAGACTGCCCTTAACTACATGCAAATACTAAGAACATAACTAAGTAGGTTGTTGTCTCGTTTGTAACGAGTTTCTATAAGTATTACAGTGATCTGCCTTGTACGCGTTGAACGAGATATTCTTCAAGACCTTGACTTCTTTCAAATTATTTATGCTCGCCTAAAAACACACTTTGTAACTTTGGGATTTAATGTGACTCTCTATTGACATCCAGTATATGATAGAAAGAGTAACTTCCCACCTTTAGTGTGAATCAAGACTTTGACCTTATGCTAATCTACTGGGAAACTCAAAGAAGCAGACGTGAGAGGTGTCACCCTTAGAAAATTACAAATGTAAAAACAGTTTTAACTTGTGATTTTCATAGCTGTTAGCCCCTGATCTTAACATTATTTCAACTTGTCTTTATTTAAGGAATAACAACCCTTCATAATATGTCACATTTAAAACCCCAGCGATAAAAGAGTTTCTATTTCCAGAACAAAAAAAAAAAAAAAAAAAAAAGGTTTTTTTCAGTTTCTCTGCACCAAAAAATAATCATATGTTAAATCTTATGCAGTGATTTGGGGGTAGCTCATTTGTTTTTTTGCTAGCTTTTTTGCAGAAGGGAAAATCTTCTGAATTCTATTTTAAACATTAGAATGGTATCGTAATGCTTGCATTTAATTCACTACCTGGTGGGAAGAGCCTTTAATTTTTTTCCCCCCTAATTGTAGTACACCAAGCTTTTAAATGCATTTATTCTGTGCTTTCATGCCCAGAGATATTTTTATGGAATGTAAATGGGTTTATAGGTAGAGTGATTAATTTTTATTTGTATATTTATATAAATATACATTTATCCATGAGTCTGTCAGAGAAAGCAACAAATTTTATAGGCAATGTAAGTTGCAGGGTTTATATGCTTCTAGCATAGCATTGTAGGAAAAAGTTTTTCTTTTTGCTTATGATATGACAGCATCTCTATCTTCAGGATGTCAAGTTATCAAGAGAGAATGTCTGTGGTTTTTGAGGCAGCTGGCAGAAGCTAATCATGTTTGAGGAATGGATATCTGAGTTGATTTAAATGTCTTCTCAGTTTATTTTCATCACCAGTTAGATCCTGTGAATGGTTTCAAGCATTCTGATACTGATGATAATTTGCCCTCAAATTACTATTTTACACCTCAAAAAGGTGATTATTATGTTTTTCTGCTTTCTGTTGAGAAATGTACTTTTTAGTGCATTTTTGAGATTATAGTATTTACAACTATGGCCTCAGTTTCTGTTCTAAAACTAACTATATGTAGATAGAAGATTTTCATGAGTTTAGCAAGTTTGACTTGATTCATAAGCAATTCCCATAATCAGTTTTGAGTTTTAAACACATTAAATGCTAGGAGATACAGTGACTAAAATCAGTAATAGTTACATAGCTAGGGATGAAAAGAGCTGTCTCTATGATAACCTGCATATTAAACTTTGCTGAAGATTTGAATGTGCAGCTCACCAAAGTCGGAAGACACTTGGATGATTAGCTGTTTGAATGAGTAGGAAGATGCCTACTGGAGGTGGTTATAGACTGCACATATTTTAGCTATAGCAACAGAGATTTTTCTTCCTTTACTCCTACATTAAGTATTTTTCAAATATTCTCTAAATAAATGTCCTTGCAGCAGTGGTGAACTTTTATTAAATAATTGAATATGAAGAAATTAATAGTAACTTAGTATGCACATACCTATCTTAAAAGTTATTTTAACAGCAAACAAGAAACAGAAGAAAAACAAACAAACACAAACAAGTGGTTTCTGTATCTTAAGTAAAAATAATTATATAAATATAAATATCATAGTGTATTTGTATATTACCATCATGTCCTATGCTTATTACTAACTAGGTATACTGGGAGGCTTCTCTACCTGAGAACTGAAGCCAGTTCAAACTCTTAGCAAACACAGATTTCATTTTAAAAGTCTGGTACACAGTAGTGACAATGATGTGAACGTGTGTAGGAGATGACTTTTATTTGCTACATAACTTTCTCACATTTGCTGAAAGGGAAAATCTTAAAAGCTAGTAGGCTTTATTATCACTGTGCCTGGATCAAATTACACAGGAACATCAGGGACTCGCTTTCAATCAGTCCTCAACTCTTGTGTTTGAAGAACTGATTTCTCATGGATTTTTATTCCTTTTCATCCGTGTCTTAAACTAGTAGGTAGATTCTGCAAAGTTGTGGTTTACTTCCGAGCCCTATCTAGTACAGACCAGCAGTAAACGAAGGGGACTTCTGATAGTAGAAAGTGGTGGCAAAATTGGAATAACCTACTATGTTTGAATACCGGTTTTAGTAGCGTTGTGCTTCATACTAAGAGCTACTTGAGAAAAATGAGTTTTTTAAATAAGGTAAACCTTTCCAGTGCGCAAAATGGATGTAACTTTACTTGTGATATGTCATTTACAGGGAAGGTGTTACACTCTGTTTATGCAAGGAGTATTTCAGATGTGAAGACATATCAAATATTTATTTGGTCATTCTTTCTAAAATTTGTTTCCAAATTTGAATGTGGAATGGTCTTAGTTTAGAATAGTAAATACAAAAGCCTTTATCTTGAATGCAAAATAATAACTCAAACAGGCTCCGCTCTTACCCATGCAGCATTGCTAGGTGATCATCTTGATACCTGTTTTTTATATTCCAATTTAACGGTATCTCAACAGACTATCTAGATTCATTTATGGTCTCAGACATACTATAGAGACTACCAGTTTGTGTTCAAAAAGATGTTACTCAATTAGCATATTTAAATGTCACATGTCATCTTACATAGAAGCCATGAGAATATCGCAGGATACTTGTCTCTACTTAGAATATAGTAGTGTTGTTCATTTATCCAGTGTATTCCAGGTGTGGAGGTTTGCTTTCTTGTAGTTTTTGAGTTACGTATTCTTCTGTAGTGGGGAAAAAAAAAGGGAAAATTTTGATTCAGAATCTGAATTTGACAGCCTTTGCTTTCAAGAGGCAGTCTTGAATTTTCTTCTTCGTTTTAAATGTTCCCTGAGACAGGTGTGTCTTGTGATCTTTTATTTTCTAATATTTTTGCCAAGAATTTGGAGAAAACATTTCACAGAATCAAATATCCCACTGCAAGAAGCAGACACAAGGAGGATGGAGGAAATTGAGGCAAGCAAGTTTAGTTTACCACTATGTGAAAGAAATCAGGCTTTGTTTTGGGGTTGAGGGTAGGTTTTGTAGTAGCTATGTTGGTAGAAAATAGGCATGGTACCTACGTAGGTACAAAGCATTTCTATAGTAGGTTCCTGAACTAGGAACGAGGAGGAAAATTTTCCCCTCCTGTAACAAGTTCTTGGAATTCCCAAAATTTGAATTTGACAATTAAACATGTCTCATGTATTTCTTGGAACCTGACCACTGACTGGTGCGTCAGTAGTTCTATTCAGCTATCTAACTTCATGTAACTTCTCAGTACTAATTTTGATGTTAGGAGTTATGTTTCTACCAAACTGGCTGACCATTTCACAGTAACAGATTTTTTTTTTCCTTAGGAACTGAATTCACAAGTCTAAATACCTTAGCACTGCAATTTACAAGTGGAAAAATAGAGTGTTTCCAGAATAATTTTTCATAGGAAAATACAACACTTACTTACTTCCTAAGGATAACATTGAATATCACTCTGTATTTTAACCTTTTCTTATTGTGGAATGTAATAGTATTTCACATTTCTTGCAATCATATTGGATGGGACACATCTATTAACAGATGATCCTAATGGAAGTGGCTGTATAGCTTTGAATTTCTCAGCTTTAGTACTGCAGTTATTGTAGTAGTCTTTTAAAAAGTCAGAATTTTTTTCTGTAAAATATAGTGTTTGCAAGTTGGTTGAGCTTTGGGTTGATCATGTGATGTCATTGGAAGCATATATTTGTGGTTCCATATACTCAAAATATTAAAAAAAAAAAAAAAAAAATTCACTGTTTCATAGACTGATGATAAAGTCTTGTTTGCTAGCAAGTGTAGATATGCTAACACTAATCCTTGGATGAAGTGGTATGCTCCTGATGCTAGCTGGGAGGTTATTATCATCATTATATTGTGGAAGGTATTCATCACAAAATAACTTGAGTAATTTTCTTATCTATGCTATAGCATTCTCATGATGTGGTCATTTCAGCTTGATGGGGAAAAATTATCCCCCTTGTTTGGCATTGACATGATCGTAAAGTTGCTGGTGTGATATCTTTGCTTCCTTGAATGAACTTCTGTTTGCTTAGCTAGTTCATGACGTGTCCTCAAAGAGATGGTGCTCTGATGCCAGCAGAAGAGCTTCTGCTGTCAGCATTTACTGTCTTTCTGTTAAAAGGACCGCTGACACAGCATTCATGCTATATATTCTGAAATAAAAATGCATGCAAAGCTAAATGGGAAATTTGAGAATAGCAGAAGTCCTAGTGAAAGTGCAGCTCACCAGGAAGTTGTAGATTTCAGTCTACTTTATGCTGCTGCTCCAGTAGGTTTTAAAATAATTTTAAGAGAAACTAATGTTTTTGCCTCTCCTGAAAAAGTAATAGAGCATAGACTAAAGCATAATGGCAGGAAAGACTTCTCTGATCTTGTAATGTTTTTGCGTGAAAAGGAGGGAAGGAAAAGCTCAAGTGTAAGAAACAACAATGAAAACTGAAGAATTCACATGATGCATTCCCTATTTTCTTACCATTGAGATGATAAATGAATAAAAGGATTGCTTCAAACCCTGCCCCACATGTGGACAGTATTCAGACACCTCCAACTAGAGATCCTCCCCTGCTGGAAGTCAGCCTTTAAATGAGGTCTAAGAGAGGTGCAGCCAGGCTTCACCCCTTCTGGTCACACAGCTGATTTGCATTCACCTGTGCTTCCAGGGCTGACCAGATCCTTTCCCCAGGTGCTCAATCAGTGGTTCAGGCTGTAACTCAACAGTTACCATACATTTGTATATGAATTACTGATTTCTAAAAATGTGTAAAGTTCTCCATTACTTTATCAACCATGGAATTTTGTCTGTTTTCAGAGGGGTAGTGGCAGTAGGCATTATTTCCTTCAAGATTTGAGATGGAAGAAAAACAGGGCTTTTGCTATGAAAACAAAGTGGCTAATCTCAATGGATAGCAAAAAAAAGGTTTATTCTGAATTTAGCTAAGCATGTATGCTGGCTCTTTTCTGCATATGTGGCATAATCAAGGGTATTTTGAATACATTTCAGAGGTAATTTATTTATTAAAGTACCTTTCAGACAATGCCACTTTTTACAATGCAGTTTGCTTGGTATGAAGCATTAATGCATCATTCTACTCCAAGGCTTGTTTGTAAGGTATAAATGTAAGATCTTGGTTCTTTGTCTTCCATTTTAGCTAGCAGTAGGCTTTGCTAATTTAGATATTTTAATGAATGAGTCATAACCTTTGTATAATAGTACGGGAACTATAATTGTTATTTTATTATATTCACTGATGTATTTTTTGTATCAGAAATGGAGTTCAAGTTGGGGAGAAACCGTTTACACGTTTATATACAGCAGGGAAAAAATAACCTGAACTCTTGTTACGTTTTGTGAAATAATTGGTATAGTCTTAAACAATTTCTCTGCAAGACTCGGAACTCAGCTATATAGATTTTTCTTATACCTTTTCATCAGATAATCTACAGCTCTTCTTTCAGTTACTAAATTCATGTATTTAGCATAGTTTCATGTAACAGCCAGTTTTAAACTAGAGGAAATCAGATCAGTAAGTATCTGTCAGATGCATTCTATCCTACTCCTGTATTTTCTTCTAATATATTTTTATTTATTTGTTGCTTGGACCTTTAGACTGGCAAATTGCTGAGTGGTGAAGTTAAAAATAATTCAATTGTAGATTCCAGACTGAGAGGCTTTTCATAAAGAGAACATTTTTCCCTCTACCACATGTAAGAGTCAAAGAAACCATTTTCTTACTTCCAAACCTAACAATCTTCTATTCTAATCTCCTAAGTCTTGTAGGTGCCAACAGAAAAATTGCTGTGCTTGTAAGTACAGCAAGGCCTTCACAAATAGCATATATTCAACTGAAAGGTGGAGTCTTTTTATAATTCTCTTTTGGTTAGGACTAATAATGTAGGAAGCAGTATTTGTCATAGTCATCTCACTACTGAACACCAGCAAAATGAATGCAGTACCTGGAAGTCAGCAAATATTCTAGAAAGTGACTTCTATTTTTAATGATAATACACCTTGAGCTGATGCACAAGAGCATCTCAAGGATTTATTCCAAAGAACAGTTTGTCTAATTTGGCTCGTAGAACTATGGAAAAAACCTCTGTAGTCTGGAAACACTAAAGTTGGAGGGGGTTTCTTGATTGGTTGATTTTTTGTTTCTTTTAGTTTGTTTGCTTGTTTTGGTTTGTTTCATTTGTGTGTGTGTGTGTGTGTGTGTGTGTGTGTGTGCTGTTTGTTTGTTTTCCCCCTCTCTTCTGCAGGGCTCTTGTTGCTTAATTGGTTTCCTCGTATTCTGATGGATAATTATTCTCTCATATCCCATAGGATTTGATGTTTCATTTATTTTTATTGTGAAGTACCAGAGACTTTGTATAAATAAAAATAACTATCCAAAGGCAATTTCTAAATACATCTTTGCCCTCAGACATAAGATCTAGGTGTGTTAGGATTTCCAGGCAAAATGTTAAGATGAGATATTTCTAACAACAAAGCAGACTGTTTTATTATATAATGACCATATGAATAAAAAATACTACGTTGTTGCAAGAAATACAACTAAATTTTTTTTTGTCTTGGCTAGACAGGTATAGCAATCATTGTTTAGCAAATCAAGCGTTATAATTCCTCTGTTGAGAAAGAAGTCTAGGTGGGACATGTAAGATTTGAAACAAAATGTGGATCATGCAAACAAAGATCAGAGGAGACAAAGAACAGTGATTAGAAAGCATAGAGAAATCTGAAATAGCTAGGTTTTCTTGGAAGAGAGAAGTGAAAACAAATTGGATTGCCATTTTCAAATGTCTAAAAGTATTTGTATTGTTCTCCATATGTATTGATGACAGAATAATTGTAATGAGCATAAATTGGAGAAAACCCCCTTGTTTTTTCTTTTTTTTTTTTTTTTCTTTCCATAAGTTGGAAGCTCTGGTCTGGTGGTGGCATTATCTAGTTCCCCCCTTTCAAATCCACATGCCACTCTGAAACCATGCATTTCCAGTTATACCAGAGCAGCAAGGCTGTCAGGGTTGACTTCATCAAGTCATGGAGTAGCTGGGCAGGAAATCAGACGTGAGAAGCATTTCTGCTTCATATACTTATATGAGTAAAATCAAGGGATGAGAAAGAAGCAGGAGTGAGGATTTTAAACTACATCCCATTTCCTTGGAGATGGAGGTTAGAATGAAAGGGAGGAAGAAGGGGGGAAAGTAAACCCTTAAGTTCATATTTTAAGTTATATCTTCTTGCCACTCCTACATGGGTTTCTATGGAAACAGAAGTAAAAACTGGGCCATCAGCAGCCAAGAATCCATTTACACTTTAAATTTACTGCTTGAGCAGCCATGCAGTTTTCTTGTCCAAATTAAATCATGATGGAGTAACACATGCTAAATAAATTGGGGATAAAATGAAAACACCAAATATTAAATATCCTTCCATTTCAGATATTTGCACAATCCAAAAATATGTGTATATAACCTTTTTTCTGAAAGACCTTAAAATGACAGGTTTGATCATATTTTAAAATAAGGTAGTTATTATGGCTTTACAAATACACATTTGAAGTCAATTAAATAATTCTATTATATTATTCAGGTAATTATGTTATCTACTTTAATTAGGAACGTAGCTTACTCTCCTGGGCAGTTTATTGGGTTTTGTGCTTTGGAAGCAGAAAAGACTGATGTTACAATATCCTTACTGCTCGTTGTCTAATACATCTAATGGTGAAATTCTCATGCAGTAGCACAGCTTGTGGATGTTCTATCAGTATCATTGCTGACATTTATGTGTGTTTTATTAGAAGATAAAATTGGTTATATTGCTTAGGATAAAATATTGACATCTTTGCCACTATTAGAAACTTTATTAAAGTTATTGAGCTTTTGCTGAAAAATTTTTTGAGTTGATGTTTTCTATTTTATTTGGTTGTACCCTTATTGATGATTGCATTTTATTTTTTAAATTTGGAGAGTTTTTACTAGAAAAATAGTAGTGCCCTTGTGCTTTTGAGTAAGACTTAAAAAAAAAAATAAAAATTGCCCCCATTATATTTATCTTTGTTGATTCTGCTGTCAGTTGCAACTGCATTTGTTTCTTTATCTGGCTTTTATAAATCCGGTGGAAGTCCCACTTTTTTTTCTTTTTTTTCTTTTTTTTTCCTCAAAGCTAATAAATTTGAGCTGTAGGTACACCTGGTTAAAAGATGGTGAGCGATGGATGGGAAAAATAGTCTTGATTGAACAATGAGTCTGTAAACAGCTGTGGAAGAGAGGAAGGGACTAGACAGGAGCAGTGATAGCATAGGAACTATATGGTGGGAAAAAGTTGGAAGGAGGAAGCAGGGTGGAGGGCAAAGAAGAATGGGTAAAGAGAAAATGGGAAGAATAGAAGAGACGAACTGTTCAAGTGACTGGAAAAAAAAGGAAGTAGGAATGAGCTTATAACACAAATGAGACTGGGGATAAATTGAGAAGACTGGACCTTGCAGGGAATGTAAGCTAAGCACATGTTAAGAAGTTGAAAAATCTTCATTTCTCAAACAACATGATGCTATGATAAGAAACTGTCCTGGGATGAAGACAGATACAAAGCTTCAAGACTCTGAAATGCTGAAGAAGTATTTTGTCTGTGTTTGAGAACTCTTCTAGTATATTGTCATATTTTCCCAAGTGAGAACTCACATCCAAGTACGACTGCTCAACCCTGGGGCAGATATTTGCACAGGAGATCTAAGGGGGACAACAACACTGTGGGCCTCAACATTGTGGCAAAAGAGGAGAATTTACTTTGTCTTTGTGAAGCTCATTTGTTTTCATAATTAAATTATTGTTTTCATGTGGTTGATGCCTCTGGGTATGGCTGAGATCAGCTGAATATGCCAGCCACAAACATAGTGAGTACTGGCATTCAGAGCGACTGTTTTCTCAGAGCATGACGTGCAAAAAAATGTGTTCCTCCATTTTCTCCTTCCTCGTGGTCAGGGATAAACACCTGTGCCAATACTGTAAAAATGAGCTGCTGCTGCATGTGTTTTGTAGTGGTACACAGAGAGGATTTTTTCCCAAACGATGACATCACTTAATGGCAATTGATTGTTTGTGTTGTCCTGTGGAATGTTTCAGTAATATTCCTTACAGATTTCTTATGACTGAAAATTAGGGTCTTGTCCCTGTACCTCATTAAGAAATAGGAATTTGAAATATTGGTGATAAGTGGACGGTTGGACTGGATGATTTTAAGTTCTTTTCCAACCTTGGTGATTCTATGATTCTGGAGCAGAGGAAAAGTGAGGAGGGAAGGGTGGAAAAGACGAGCCAATACAAACTGACTGCAACCCCCATTCCCCTACCCTCCTGTAACATTCAGAAGGGGTGGCAGAGAAGTCAGGAGTGAAGGACTGAAGCTGTATCTAGGAAGGGGAGATGGGGGAAAGTGCTTTTTTTCTTCTTTAGTTGGCAGTAAATTATGTAATTTTCCACAGGTCAAGTCTGTTTTGCCTGTGACTAATCTGCAAGTGATCTCTTATCTCAACCCACAAATTTTTCATCTTATTTTCCCCCATTTTCCTGTTAATGAAGAGTAGGAGAATGATTGGGTGGGCATCCCATCCAAGGGCAGCCCACTCCAATGGGGGACTTCAGGTGAGATTTTGATAGTGCAGTAGGGAGAAAGAAATAAATTGGATATATCTGAGAATTTGTATGCATCTGCAGTGCAAGAAGATGCCTGTAACAATACTAAAGACTCCAAATGTCAACACCTACTTGGAGAGGATAATTAATGTGGGAGGGAAAAAAAGCAATGACCAGTGAAAATAAGGTAAAGAAAGTGAAAAGAAGTAGATCTGTGTCACAGAAGTAGTTCTGCTGTTACTAAAAATGAGAGGGAACAGCCAGAAGGACTTGCTGTGTTGAAGGAAAGAAAGACAAATCCACAGAAATTTAAAAAATAAATAAATAATGAAATCAGTTCAGGAACAGAGTCACGAAAAGGTAAAAATGTTTTGAGGGTTGAAATGTGAGGATGCCTTGACAGAATATTATAAAAATACTACAGATGTTAGGTGTCTTTGTCAGTGGGGATCCATAAAAAGTATGGAATTGTTAAGATAAAATCAAGGCAACAATGTTGATGGCAAAGTAAAAGAATACAAACTTGTGTTCGAGGAGTGAAAAAGAATCAATTTATTGTTGCAATTGCTGGAACATTACAGACAGATTCTTGCTGAAAAAGGTATGCCAGGCTACAAAAAAATGTCCCAAGTAATTGCTACTCAGGTCAACTTTGAAATGATTTTAGAGAAGTAATGCAGAATCTTGATAGCTTCTGAAAACAGTCTTAAGGGAATGATGGGACTCCTGGAATATTTGATTCAACTGAGGTATTTGTAGATGGCAGCTTTCAGGGGAGAGGACTGAGCATCATCAGTACATAGCTGTGGAATTGTCTATCATGAAGACAAAGTTAGCAGTGAAGGTTTGAAGAAGCTTGGAAATGCATATGTACACTGAAATCAGGTTTGTAAAAATGCAGCAAAGAAAAACTTTTGTGAATGTCATGAAAAGGATGTAGAAGTAAATAAGTATTTCAGTAAACTTCTAAGGCAGTTAGAAGAAAGTGCAATATATTCTGTATAAAATAAAAACATTCTGTATTGTAATAAAGGAATTGGGAAACCTGATATTGGACACCAAACAGAATTAAGTGAACAGCAATTGAGGTGGGCTGGTCTTGGCTCGAAGTCCACCTAGTCATTCCCTGCTCCCCCTTCCTCAGCAAGACAGGAGAAGAAAATAAGGTGAAAAAGTTTGTGGGTCAAGGTAGAGACAGGCAGATCACTTTCTAATTGCATAACAGTCTCAACTTTAGGTAAAAAAAATATGAAGTACAATAGCATTGATGTGACTACTGTTCACCCCTGTACATGTTGAAGTACCTACGGGTGTTGGTAGGATTAGAGAGGAAGTAAAAATCCATGGAAATTGTGATTATAAGAGGCTTCCAAATGCCAAATTCATGGATTTTGAGTGCCGATTAAGGGTCTTGGGGAAAAGCTGGTCTGATAGAGTAATTTTGAATGTGAGTGAGCTTGTGGGCTGCACCAGTTTGTCACATTGCAAAATAGATAAAAAGCAAGATTTTATTTCAAAAGACTGCAGCTTCACTTGCATGATTAAGCTCTTTAAAGAGGATACAAGAGGAAGTAGAGAATATGCAATGATTTGAAAGGAAACTGAAAAGTAAGGAAAAATAAAAGGAATGCAAGAACAGTCCTGTATAATTTGCATTTTCTAAGGCCTATTTAAGCAAATAGCAGAAAAAAAATTATTCTTATTAACATTTGGGACACGTATAGCATGTTCACGCCTTCCTCAACATGGAGCGCTGCATCTTTTTTAGGCCTGGGAACAAAAAACAACGCTTTTCCTCAGCTCTCAATAACATTCATGTTGTGCATGTGGGTGATTAGGTACGTATTGAAAATGCATCTCAGTGAGCAACTGCAGAGCTGGAAAGCAGTATTTCTGTAGCTTGTATTTCTCAGGAGTCCAGGTATACTACAGGGTAACATCCATATTCAAAAAGACAAAACATGAGGTGACTATAGGCCAGCAGATTTCCCAACAGTCAATTCTTTATGAAGTTTTAAACTGTTTCTTTAATAAACAATAGGTAGGTAACAGAATGTAAAAGGAAAGTGGCATAAATGGCAATATGTTTTTTCAAGCTGGTTTCTAAAAATAATGGGAGGAGGAGATTAGCTGATTTCTTGAACAGGAATAATGCAGAAGAGTTGATCTGTATAGACTTAAAACATTTACTCTACCATTCCACAGGGAACTATTACTGAAGGTTGAAAAAGTGAGAAATAAGTTAGTTAGGAAGATGGCTAGCAGGTCAACTACACAAAGCTGTGAACAGTTTTTGGGATGAAAAGATTATTAAGGATCTGTACATTGATAATCATTTTGTACAGTCATTAGAAGATATTCTTAGATGTTTGCTCATCAATTTTGGCTAGTGCAAAACTGAGAGAGCCTGCTGAGACATGCAGAACATACAAAGAATTTGTGGACTAAATTAGTAGATTTGAAAAAGTAATAGAGCCACAGTCACAGTTGTGCAGAATGCTAACAACTGTAAGGTGGGGGCAGTAAGGAGACTCAAGAGCTGGGGATATCAGCCTGTCAAGGCCAGCTGCAGAAAGTGTGTAGCAAAAAAAGGTTAATGCAGTTCTAAGAAACGCTTCATGAGAAGCTCAGCTGAAGCTGGGAAGCAGCAGTTTTGTTTAATAACAGCTTGGCATCTGCCCTGCCTAATGTCTTCTTTTTCTCAGCCTGAATCCTGTGAAAAGGCATATGAGTTGCCTTGCTCTGTCCCACAAATGAAGTATTTTAACTTAATTTATACTTTCTATTTAAGCAACACTAATACTACAAGGTCTTAGCATTGCTGCATGTTCAAGAGGGCTTTTAGGTCCTGATGAAAGCCAGGACCTTCATGCAGTCTAGAACTCAGTAACTGACTAGTTAAATTTTTTTATCATCTGCTTACCTTTCAGCAGTAAAGGTGGGGAGTTTCAAGTGTGTTTTCTTCTAATTTAGGGAGAAATTAAACTGCTGTTTAGGGATGAAAAGAAGTGCTTGCATATTAAAGCACAAATCTTTTGTCAGTGCTAAATATCCTCTATTCCCATAGGTTCTCTGGTATTAGACTGACCACTTTCTCTCTCTTGCTAGGTTCATTTTGAACCTTCAGGAAGCTAATCTCTGACTGACAATGTTTTTCTGCTGTGGTGGTTTGCCTTTTTCCTACTCAGCTTGTGTTTCATTTCCATTGTGAGATGCTACACTTCCTTTCAAGTTTCTAAAAGACATGACTCATTCCTTTTCCTCTGTTTTTTAACTAGGTTCTACTTCATGAATTTACCTTGTGCTTTTATAATCTTTTGCACGGAACTTGTCCAAAGGGCTTTGGAAATCTCAGTAAACTGTCAGGGAATTTCAACTATCTACGTTTCATTCTCCTGGCACACTCCTGAATTAGAGTAGACACATGCTAGGGTTTGTCTTTGAATTTTCTTTTCCTAGTGTGCAGTGGTTTATTCTTAATTATTTTTAGATCTTTTGTCATAGATCAACTGAAGCGAACTGTAAGGTTGCACAAAGTTAGAGAAGACACTGGTTTCCTGCTTCTGGAATGGAGCTAGGTTGTAATATATGCATATCTTTATTAGTCATTCAAAAATATACATAAATTCTATCATAGCAGAGTTAACTAGTTGATCTCCTAGCTAGAAATGCTAAATGCAGTATATATTATATTGAGGAAATGCAGATTAAATAAATTTGTGCCTGGAGTTCAACACGAATGTTAATACTCATGTTTGCATCTCAACAGAAACATATTTTTGTTATCTGTTTTTAGATATATAGTCTTTTTTACATTTTTTTTGTAAGTGAAAATAAAAACAATGATATGAACATGAGACACGGGAACATTAATTTGATTCAATCTGCTAAACAGTTTCAATGGATTTAATTGCACCCTTGTTCTTCTAAACACATTAAGACATATGTTCACAAATTAATTGAATATAGCTTCTAGTCTTGGCAAAAATCCAATACGCTGTTAAGTCAACAACAGTATTCTTATTATTTCAGTTGTAGAGTGTTAAATGTCATCTTCATTGTTTTTAATTTTAAAAATCCTGTCACAAATTGAACTATAGGCTTGTAAAAAGCTAACTAAATTTTCGAAATGGAATGCCATTTGCCAGTAAGCTTTCTGATTGAAATGCAATTGTTTTGGCATTTGTGTATTTTGACTTCACAAATGCTCCTTTGGGATGTTTCTATTTGCTTGCTGTATGTTACTCCTGTAGCCTCAAATTGTTCCTTCAATTTCTAATTTTATACATTTAAGCCTCATAAAATTTCTTATTCACTTGGCCTAATTGCAAAAAGATGGATTTAATATACACTTATTCTAGTCTTCCGGAGAAGTAAGGGTGGAGTAATTTTTACCTAAAGAAGGCAAAGGAGATGCTTATTCATTTTCAATAACCTTGTCTAAAACACCTCCTGGGAAGTTAAAAGAAAAAAAGTTGAACATACTGTGAGGCTTAATAATGTTGTTCAAAGAAATAAATGTTTACTTCTATTTTTTTCTTATCTTTTCTCTTGTCACTTTGGGAGATGAGGATTAGAGCTTTGGAAAAGCTCTGCCTTCAAGGATGATTTCCTGTTTAAGTTCCTTTTTTCCCATCACATCTTATGCTTAAGGGAGTACAGGAATTTTGCGTATGTCTTACTATAGTATAACGCCATACTATACTACAGAGTCTTCTAGGACTGGTGCAGTCTGCTAAGACTGATGGCATTCTGAAGAGCCTGGAGTGAAAAAGAGATGATAAATACTTGTATGTAATGTAGAAATTTTAGAGATTCCTTGTATTTCCCAGCAGGCTAATTATGGGACCTTTTCTTCCTTTGCAGTTAGGAAGTAGGGATCAAGAGGAGTCACTGAGCAAAGACTAGTCTATATGCACACTAAAACTGTGTGGAGGAAAAAAAAAAAAAAGTAGTCTATCATATAACTCTATTATGTGTATTCTTGAAAGAGAGTAAATAGAATTAACTGTCTCCTGTTTTTTAGAGAAGATCAACATTTGAATGTGAAGGCACCTATTCTGGCTTGTGTGGCAAAGCTGCAGTGATTTTTATACAGTCAATGCAACAGCTTTTTCTAAGTTGTAGAAACTGTGTATTGAGTAGATCTTATCCTGATACTGTGCTAGTTTGAATAAACTTATGAATAAATGCTATTAAATATTGTTGATTTTTAAAGGCTCAAAGTTACTTACAAGTGTTTTCAAAGGTGCAAAAATGCAGTCATATTTTTGTAATATTTAAATAAAGTTATATATATCTACTTAAATAGTTATAGATTGGGTTCTATGAATGCAGACAAATTGCCTTAAGGATGGAATGCTCCGATAAGGCACACAAGAGCTCATCTCTCTATCTTTTTTTATTTGTGATTAATAGGCACACAATTAAACCTACTTCTGCCGCTAATTGATTTGATCACCTTAGTTGAAGAACAGAGCCAATTTATTGATCCAATTCAGTGATGACAGGTTCTAATCCAAAAGGTAGTAAAAAATGTTTTTTTTTTTTTGTGCTGTGTGTATGTTAAGGAGATATCCAGTCCTAATCTCTTGCCCAAAGGATGAAACTATACCTAATGGCATATGAAGTACTAAGCATGAAATTCAACTGACAGCCTCGAAGAAGGGTTTGAAGATCAGGCTCTAAAGTATGTTGATGTGTTACACTAGAAATAATATAGCAGAACTTCAAAGTAGCTGTTATGAGGAAGAAAGGAAGAATGTAATATACTAATAAGCCTACTTACTAGGAAGTTAAAAGGATCCTGAAGCAGAAATTGTACTGTTCATTGTTTCTATATGATCTCTTCTGCTTCTCAGTTTTTCCTTAATAACTAACCTTTCCTTTTCCTTTGAGAAGTTTATACATGATTTATATATTAAGTAAGTAGAAGCAGCAGTTTATGCTCTTTGGTACAGACAAAATATTGAATATGGTGTCCATTTTTTAACATAGCTTCAGATTGATGGGATTTTACACTCTTTTTTATTTTCCCTGAAGCCTGAGCAAGAGGAAGATAGAGAAGAAGAATACGTAAGCACTCTGTTTTCCTTAGCACTTTAGAATATGCCTTAGAGGTATCCTCTCTTTTCGCATCATTGTCCTTTCATGATCCATTGCCAAAGCCTGCATCTGTTTTGGTTATCAGTAAGCCAGGATTGCAGTAAGGAATGACTAGCAGAATATTTCTGCATTGTCCTAAGACCTCAGCTAATCTCAGAAGGCTTAAAGGTATAAATCTGAAGTATCCATGATAAGGTTGCAAAGGAGAAACAGGGATTGGAGCCTCTAATTTGTTGTTGCTTTGAATTTAAGCCTAGAAATTTTAGTAAAATATTGCTGCAGCTTTTGATTCTCTGCCTCATTTTCCAACAGATCATTCCATGGATGTATTTTAGAAATCCAAGAGATCCTTTTTGTAAACAGTTGTATCAATGGTACAACCAAGCATAGTATTAAAGGAATTGAGCCAATATGAGGGTTGTCTGTATGATGCAGTTCCTGAGTGCTCTGAGCCAGGATATTTTCCAAATGAAAAGAATATTCTAGAATTTTAGCTAAAACACACCTGCATGCTGTTTCTCCCATCATCATCAGCTGCAGTCTGTCTTTATGCTATGCTTGTCTGCATCTGTCCTGTCCTAGTACTGCTTTACACGATGATTCATTTAGCTACTTATAATAACAAAGAATAATGTACGTTTGGAGAGGAATATACGTGTTCTTCATTCTTGTCTGAAATATGACCTTTCTCTACCACACTGATATCAGCTATTTCTCTTGTCATGTTCTAGGCTGTCTACATTCTGATTTATAAATCTTTAAACTCATTTTTCAGAGATGAATATACTGTACAAGTTGTACTAATAGTTGCGTGGCAGTGTTAAAGCCAGAGATGGATCTCTGAATATTTTTTTTTTAGTATGGGATAAAGATCTGACTGACTCCAAAACATGGATGATAATGATCTCATCTGCTCACTCTGATATTTTCTCCAGTTGTGAATTTTAAAACTTTATCATCATTTCTCCATGCCAGCAAATTATTTCAAACAAAAAGAGCACTGATATTGCAATGATTCTCCCTTGAAAGTCATGACAACGCAAAATTAGAATGGAGGTTCTGATCTCATGCGTGCATGTCTGCTTTCAGAGAAATTCCTGCTACCAGATAATGCATGCAGCAAAGTTTTCTAGCTGTATTTATTTTGACTATTGTCTTGGGCTTGTTGATTTTTAAATTCTGGTTCTTTTACTAGTTTTTTAGAGTCATTATATATGTCTTTAATACACAAAAAAGTGTGATTTCTTTCATGATTGATTTAGGTACATGAGAATTAGGTAACTATAATTTGACAGGACTAATTAGAATTAGATAAATATAAAAACAAGCCATAGCTACTATATTACATACAGCCTGTGCGTTTTGCCTTACTTTTAAAGAGAATCGATATTTTAAATCTTGTCCAGATGCAGCATATCTATTAAGCATCTAAAGAATTCTGCATTGAACGCACTTTAATAAATCATAAGAATTAATAATTTACAGTAGAATATACATAAAACATGATTTGGCTTTTTCTCAGCTGTATGTCATTCAGTGCTTGCGTGTTGTGTAACATCCATCTTCAGTTTTAAAATTCAGCTTAGTTCATCAGCAAAAGCAAAACAGAAATAAAATAAATAAAAAGAGCTACATGCAGATTAGCTCCATCAGTCTTTACCCTTCAGATTTTCTAATGAATAACAAAGGATTAAGCAGGAAAGGTCACTGGGAAAAAAATATGAAATTTTCTTTATTTTTGTTAAAGATATGTATATACTAGAAAACAACTTTTTAGATAAATAATGCTGCCAGTATACAGAATGTGTAATTGCCTGGCTTTGTACCAGAAAGTTAATGGAATTAAATGCATAACTAGATTTTGAACTAAGCTAGGTTTAATTTATGTCCATTAATATTAGAAAATTTAACTATACTAAAATGGTGACCTGGAAATCTAGTACTTTGAAGTGTAAATTCAGTTTTGGAAAGACCATTTAATGGAAGGTCTACGTAGATAGGGCCAAGTGCATAGTATCATCTACAAATGTACTATTTTTGGCCATTATTCTCATGAGAAGTTTTTAATTTCTGGCTTCAAAGCAAAATTGAAACCCCCCCCCCTTTTTATAGCTCAGAATAGACCATATTATAATTTCATTTCTCTGTCATAGAGTAATCAGAAAGTCTCATGATGTATGCTTTGCTTTAGTCACTGAGCCAAGCTTTCCATTTATAAGAACTATGTCCTAAAGTTGGCAGAGAGCCAGGAGTTAAAATGCCTCCCAACACCACCTCTCCTTACTCCCAGGTATTTTCCATTTTCCAGCATAAGCCTCTCAGGAAAGGAAAGGTTAGGTTCAAAAATAATGGTAATAGTAATAAACACCTCAGCTACAAAACACCAAAACAACTTTCAAACTCATTTCAAATGTGTATTGGTAGGTTCCAAGTGTCTGTTTTTATCGGCCACATCACATCTTATGATATTGGTGAAATTCAGTTAAAGAATAATGCTTCTGGTTTAGGGCAGAGTATAATGAATTATAGAATCTTGTGTATTTCACAGAATCACAGAATAGCTTAGGTTGGAGGGGCCCTGAAGCCCACCCAGTTCCAACCCGCCTGCCATGGACAACACTGCCAGCCACCTTCCCTTGGCTACAGTGCCAGGGCCTCACGTCTCTCTGAGCAAAGAATTTCCACCTGATATCTAACCTAAATCTCCCCATATGTATCATGTTATTTTGTTAAAAACAAAGAAATGTGTCTTGGATTCAGAAAGGTCTAACCAAATCTTCATCTAGTTACTACTTCCAACAAGTAATGTTTTTACTGCCTTATTTCCTATGGGGAAAATGCTCATTAAAACTTCGTTTAATTTGGCATTAACAATATCTTTAGTTCCTCCATATGGTTCATGTGATTTCTTCTGCACATCTGCATTCTTTTTCCCAGTTTTCCTCCATTCACTTGCTTCCCTAATTTTTATGTCACTTAAGTCTCTCCTGTTATGTTAACAAATGCCAGGCAACAGTAGGTAGCGTGTTTTGTAGATTCAGAAGAAGCAGTAAAGTGTACGCATTGGAAACATTTTTCTTTGTGAATGTTTTATAACATTTCTCATGTGTGCCTGTGTCTTTAGAGGTCAAGGAAATGAACATTATGTTACAAGAGTATGTTTGGTTAATAAATCTGCTGTTAGCTAGGAGAAATTATTACACTCTAACTTTCAGATTTTTTGCAGAAAGTGTCTTTCTGCACCTTCCATCAAAACTTTGGTTGGTCTGAAATGTTTTGGAATCTGCATGCAAAAAGAGAATCTACTTTTTATTATATCTAGCTAACGATGCATATTTAGTTTGTTTTGTTTCTAATCTGTGCTCTTTCACTACCATGTTTTACTTTTATTTAAGCATCTTTGTTGAAATTGACTTAGATCAAATTGTAATCGAATTTTATTTCATAGAGACTGAGAGAAACTGAATGAATAAAATGCAATATGATGGTAAAATGTGTAATTGTTCTGCTTATGCTTATATAAGAAAATAGCCAGTTTGTTGGTAAATGAAAAATGGTTTTCATAATCTCACCATTAAATTGATGTTCTGGTTTTTGTTTTCATATACATTTAAAAAACAGCTCATTTGTTCTAGCTGTTTGTAAACATTGAAGAGATTTTACTAGCTAACTGTACTGCAAGATTTTGTGTTGAAGAAAAAAAGATGTTTACTGAGTTGTCTAATAAACACCTTTCCTGTTTCAGAATATCTCAATTTCCACATCTAGTACTGTAATATTGTAGCTAACATTACAAGGAAGATTTTTAGAAAGGTTGGTTGCTGCCTTTCTACATCAGTTATATACTGGGCTTCCTAAGTTTGATTTTCTTTGAAAACTGCTGTCAAGGCTTTGGCCACCGATATCAGGAAACTGGGAGTATTAATCTTGCACCAATCTGAGTACTTACACAGTCATTTCTTCCTTTCCCTTCCCATATCTGCATCCCAAGCATATTTTCCCACTAAGGAACCCCTCTTCCTCAAACCTGAGGTAAACCTGACATGAACATCACTTCCTTGTATACCTTTTCACATACCTGTTGAGATACAGGATAAGAATTTTGTAATGAAATGTTATGTTTAATGCAAAAAATACTCCAAAAATGCGTTTTCATTTTAGCATTTTCTTCAACTAGATGTAAATTTTCTATTTCTCTCTATGCCCTACTTAACTGGAGTAAAGATTTAGAATACACAGCATGATACTATCCCTGCAATAAAGGGAGAAAAGTTCAGTTGGGTTAATTCCTGATATGTAGCAATTTTAAATTGAACCTCATTTGCCAGTGGACTTTGATTGTGGACTTCACTCCTCCTTTGAAGAGATGCAGTTGTCAGAGAGATTTAAAATAAATTGCTTGATCACTTCGCTTTTTTTTTTTTTTATAACTGACTTCTTCAGGGGCAAGTTTTGCATTCTTCGTATCTGCCTGCTCAGCTATTTATCACTACCCGACCTTCTCCTCATTTTTTAAAGCTATGGTTAATACCTTGCAAATCTAACAGAGCCAAAAATCATTAGATCTAATAATTAATCGTAAGATCTAGTCATTAGTCTTAAAATCATTTTTCCTGTTTTTTTTTTTTTTTTTTAAAAAAAAGCTAGTGGTTGATTTTATGGTACAGATCCAAAGTAGTCCTTTCATTTGGATAGAGAGATAGGAAGAGCCTCATCTTGGCAGCGACCTCTTGGCATCCTTGTGCGCATACTTGTTGGGACTGACATGTAGTAAGTGCAAAGGACAGAGCAGTTACTCCTCCAGCCACTGAATATTTTGCCTCTTGTAGAGCAGTCTTGCTAAAGAAAATTTATCTTGTAGTGGAAGTATTCTTGTGATGAAAGTGCTTTAGTGAACAGAAACATGAAAACATAGAGATTCAGTTTGTTAAATGTATAAAGTACTAGTATTTGAACAGCCAAGATCCTTGTTATCTTCATCTTCTTCCTGGTAAGAAGAATATTCCAACTTCCCCTTTGATAGTCACCTTCAGTGTTTCATAATTATTGTTGCTGGTAGGTTCTTCAAAGAATACATAAGCCAAAGTAACTGAGAAGTGTTTAGAATGTTTCATCAGCAACAAGTGTATTTGACTAAAATTTTCTTTCCAAGTGAGTAATTTTAGTTGTGTTGTTTTGTTTTTTTATCTTCTCCTCTGGGACAGGGTGGAGGATGAAAGGGAAAGGGAGAGAAGATGATAAAGTGATTATTGTTATATCAAAAAAGCAAAGACAATATTGTCAATTAAAAAAAAAAAACACATATAAACACACGCACATGGTTCTACAGGAAAATATATTGATTTTTTTTAAGACGCAATTCGTTCAAGACCAGTGTATCCTTGCTTAGGCATCTTCTTTTCAGAAAGAAAAAAAAAAAAAGGGAGATGTAACTCCTCCCACTTTTTTCCAACATCCTCCCACCCCCAAATTCTAAATTATGAACCACAGGTTAATTAGAGAATCCTAGTCCTCAAAACTGAGAAAAATTTATGGAACTACTTCCACACAAAATCCTAGTTCTTATTTCTGTCAATTGCTGACCATTCATGAAACAGCAAAGTTGTTTTTTTTTTTTTTTTCATGATGTTTGACTGATAACATTTAGAATTCTTTGGCCTTCTTCAACCTTTGTGTTTATGAAAAAAATATCAACTGCACTGACTACAGTATGCTAAATAGATTTTATTTTTCCTGATAGAGTAGAACAAGGTGTTTCTAGACAGATCTAACAGTAAAGCTCAATGTCTGGATCATCTTTCTACCCATTCCCTTCCATCTTCAGTGGTAGGCATACTTATCTGACTGTTGATATTATAGGGTAATTTATGCAGCTTATTTTTATGTTTTTGTATTAGGATAACTTGTTAAGCCATGATTGCATAAATTTAGTTAGCTGAAGTGCAAACGTAGCAAAAGAGAAAGAAGTATTTGTGTTCATGATGAGTTGGAATTTTTCTGTCATGTGTTTAGGATATATGCAAGAATATTTTGGATCATTAAATATTTATTTGCCTTTTTAGCTTTATTAGTAGCATTTTTATAGGTAACTTAGAAACTCTTAGAATAAAGTTCAGAAAAAGATAATACAATTTTTTTTTGGCTGCATCCTTAAGTCTGTAGTAATTTCTTTTAATACATGCTTTACTTCAAAGGCTGTCTAGTAGTTACTCCCATATTCACCAAATGTGACTCTTGTAGACTACTTTTTTGTACAAATGATATTTTCCTTGCTCTCATAACCTCTCTTCTGATTTTCATAGCAAAATAGATAAGTTTTTGGGTTGGTTTTTCACTGTTTCTTAAGTATTGTGTGTTCATGTGTGTAAACACTACCCCTTTTTAGTTGTGCATCTTTTTTTAGAGTCACTGTTCTTGACACAGGAGAGATAATACGGTCAGTGATGCCTTTAAAAAAGTTGTCATTCATACCTCCATTTGGTTCTTCCTTCATTCCTTTTGTATCCTAGTTGCATGAAGTGGATTGCAGGCAGAAAGTAAATTTTGTTAAAAATCACTTATTTAAAATTTTGCATTCCTTTCAGTGAGTATTGCTGATACATGACAGAACAAACAATGTTCTTCCTTGTCAGGTGAACTTAGTTCATTACTTTTAATGGCTCTTTGCCAAACAAATCCGCGTGTCTTTGGTTAATACAAGTTTCAGAAAATATGCAGATAGGATCCTGTTATCACCAAACTCATTGTGTGATTGGCTTCACACGTTCATTAATTTTTCCTTTAATTTTATATGTTTTACTTGTTCTTAGGTGTTTGGTAATAATTAGATAATAAAATGAAGTAACTTAATACATTTTTTTATAATACATTGCCTCCTTCATTCTCTTTATCTATCTCAGAAACATAAAATTATCAGTAGAAAATCAAAACGTTACATTACAGTGACAGAACTGAAATTCCTGCATGCACAGCTTGGCCATGTCTTTCAGAGACTCCAAGGAAACTTTTTTGTTATTCATTTTTTGTAATCAGTACTGATGTGCTCCTCCACATTCTTGAAATAAATTGTGACGACAATATGCTCCAGTTATTTATATTGAAAGGAACAAAATGAAGATCTAATTTCTCTTTTATACTGCTTCAGCTTTTAGAAGTACTTTTGTATTTAAACAAACCCTGCACCTAGCTGGGACACCTGACTAGCTGGTGATGATATTCTTAGGAAAGAAAGAGGTACTCACTGACTCTTCATTGATGTCATTTATGTCAATTTTATGGAGTAATTGTGTGCTATTACTCTCTCATCAATAAGTATGCCTACCACAATTTTGTTTTGTTTTGTTTTGCTAATAACTCTTTTTTTATCCTGTGAGTAGCCTATGCATGACAGCCTATACAGAAAGGACATTCTTAATGCACTCAAAATAATACTGACTCTTGTAATGATTTAGTTTGTAATAAAGATAGACTTTGACTTATAAACTTTTGAACACTTTTGAGGGAACAAATACCACCATCAATAAGGGAACTAGGGAGAAATTAAGGACCAAATTCTGTTAATCAGTACTTTGTCCATGAACCCACAGGGATTTTCTCTGACATGCTTTGCAGCAGGCATGGCACAGGTTCTGCCATGTCCTTAAATTGCTGGAAGTGCAAGGGGAGGGTGAGTATTGCTGCTGCTCAACCCTACCTCACATTCACCCAAACCACTAACAGTTTCCTGCTTTGGAGGCATTTCTGTTTCAGCACTTCTTCTGGAATATGAACTGGGAAAGATTTGTTAGACTGCCAGCTGTGTTATCCTACAAAATAAATTTAACTGCTTTAATTAGCTGTTGATGTATATCATGTAGCAGCAACGTCAGATAACGCCCTGGCTCTAGCACAAAAATAAGTGCAAAATAGGGTTTCTTTAAAATGTGAATTGCCTTCTAGAAGACAATAATTGATTATCCAATACTAACGAAGTGTATAGGTCTGATGAAGTTAATGCTTTGAGACAACAGAAGTTATTCCTTTTTCAGTGTTGATGTCACGCATCTGTTAGCCAAAGAAAGCTCTATATGCTTAGCATAGAGTTAAGCATTGCCATTAAGATATGAGAAAGCATAATATTTGCATTTTCTGTGAGCTTGGAAAGCATAGTGGGATAGAAAACTGCAATTCTCTTATTTTGAATCTTTCAAAGACCTGTAGGGATTCATCATGGTTTATATCAGTTAATGCTGACAAATGATCTAATAGAATGTTTTGCCTTTTTCTAAAAATAACAAAAAAGACAACTCATACACTGATTCTTTCTGAGACAAATACAAATGTTTTGAAATTGCTGTGAATTTCAGTGGATTTCAGTAAATTTTCATATTAAGTAGTAATTTCATGAGAGGAATTTGAATTAATCAGACTGTACTGTTGATAGCACATATTTTCCATGCATGGCCACATAATCAAAGGTTGTTTGCTTATACTGAAATTTGGCTTAAAACTCTTTATTCCAAGGTAGGATCACATTATTTCTTATATGAACAGTGATAACATAGATGCTTTTTAAAAAATGTTTACTCTTGTTTGGAGATCTTGTCGTTTAGCTGCAGGGTGCTATTTTGTGAAGGTAGGCCGTTTGATACAGCACGTGATCCCAAGGTTACAAGAATTCCTTGTGTAAGGATGAAATTTGGACAGTATATTTAGTGACAGGTGACATTTTTGTATTTGAGAGAAGTCAGAACAACTTAAATGTTTTCATTGAGAGAGAAAAGGAATAAAAACAACAAGCTGACTTTATGCAAATGCTAGGTTTATTTTTCTGGTGGTTGAAGTTTTCCGTCTACTGCTTGAGATTTTTTCTAATAGGAAAAGAGAGATCTCACCACTGTTAAGAACAGTACAGACTGAACAACAACAGCAGTTGTTTTTATATGGATAGGTACATTTAATCATAAGGTGTGTAGTCAGCTTGGTTGTAGATTCAACAACAGATGCAAGTGCAGTAACTGAAATTGTAGCTGAATATAAAAGCAGCATACTGTGTGGAAGATTATGACATGATTCACTGCTAACTTACATTTTATAGGAATATCAAGGGCATTAAGACTGTTTCTTTGATCACATTACAAGATCCATACTTTAATAAGTACACGAATGGAGATCCCAACCTATTTGTCCAGGTGATTAAAGGGACAGTAGAAACTAGTATTGAGACTCTAGGGATGAAATTAATTATTCATATTCCCTTATCAAAAGCTCAAAGCAAGAATGATTGCCGTTTTCGTAAGTGGTTATGATTGAGACAACAGGGATAAATTGTTAACTGCCTGTGTGGGTTGCAGGATGATGTAGTTTGTATAATGACTGTCACAGAGATGTAAGGCTGAGGTGGAGAAATAGAAAGCAACAACGAGATGAAACAGAACAGAAAATATTTTCTTGCTCTTGATCAGCACTCAATTGTTCATCTTTGCCATAGCTGTAAATGAAGAGGATTATTATTGTAATCTGTTTCTGCGTCATATTTTACTGAACAAAATTTTAAAGCAGTCTTAAGTGAAGTCACAGTACTGTGCAAAATATCTTTGCATCATGAAACTGTCACATAAATAGTTTTTTTTTGCAAATGATTTCTTAGATTTGAGTGCATACATTTCTTATTCACAGACAGCTAATTGAGATCTACAATAGGAAAAAGAAACTAACAGTCAAAACAGTATTCTGTAGTGAGCATTCTTTTAAATACCTGCATTATTTGATTTTGGCTATTTCAGTACACACTCTATTAGCATATGCTCTCTTTACAGCTTTAAATGAAAGATTAACTTTAACTTAAATTTAACCATGGTTTGCAATGCTGACTTTATTTAAAAAAAAAAAAAAAAATGTTCAAACATATTTCAATGAAATCATCATCTCTACAATGTCTAAGCTACTATACCTTAACACTATTTTGGCAATAAAACATTGAGTAACTCACAAAAAAAAAAAAAAACAACAAAAAAAAACATATTCAATACTAGATTTTCTATGAGTCTTGATCTATTTGCAAAAATCTAAATCAGTGTCTTAGCATAGGTGCTAGCAGGTTTGAATTGATGTACCTGATACATATTTTCAGCTTGTAAACAGGAGATGCAGTCTAACGAGTTTAATCACAATCATTAGTTGTCTCTCCAAACTTAACTCTAATTGCAACTCTGAAAGTGGTTGATGTTTGACTGTGTTCTCTGACTGTTCACACAAAAGTCCTGCACCAGATGAGTAATCCCTAGATATGCCTATTCTGCAGTCAGAGCAGTAACTGAAATGAGATATAGCAATACCCGAATTGGTAAATTCAGCAACGCTGTGTGTCGGATGCAGTCTTGCCACTGCTTCCTGTGTAAATTTCTCTTCCTGGAGATCAATTCTGTTGCAGGTGTTATTCTCACTGCTGCATTTATACATATCCTGATTAAGAAATTAGCAATCAAGATTGTTTAGCAATCATAAAATAATATCAAATACACATCACGTCATCAAGATTTAGAAGTTTTGCCTTGGAGAGCATCGTACAGTATCACATAGTGACTAGTGTCCTTCTAGATGAATTATTTCAGGAGCCCTGAAACACTTCTCCACCCCATCAGATATAAACCACATGGGGAAGACTTCTGCTTACAGTCTGGCTTGCATGTTCATATTGGGCTAAATTAGTCCCCAAGAACCATCCATAAACAAGTGACCTCAGGATTTATGTAAGTAGATTGTACATTTTCATGAAGTTTGTAACATCTTTGTGTATAAATCAATAGCATACAACATTAATTTTAACCAATAAACAATGAATGTTAAGTTTCCCTCCAGGAAAGGAACTTGCTGCTACTCATAAGAATCAGACAGCTAAGTGTACTCCATTAAGAAAATCTCTCTGGCTGAGACATATAGCGAGGCTTTTTCCATTTCTGTGGATTTGTCAAGAGGAAGTGATTCCTATCACTTTCTTCAGTTTAGCTTAAAATGATCTTCAGGCAATTTAGTGATTCCAGGTAAAATAAAGATAATTATTTTTAACTATATCGTAATTACATTAGAAGATTTTAAGTGCTTGCTTATATTCCCATTTGCTGCTTGAGGCAATTTTATCTCTAACTTTTAGAAAGTCACTGTGATTTGCTCCTATTCACCACAAAATTTGGTATGAGAGCAAGTTACTGAGATAAGCAACTTTGAGAACAAGAGTGAAATGCTAAACCTGTTGGTGCTGTTGTAGTACAAGGATCTGTGCCATCTTTAAAGTTCATTGTTATGCAGGAAATAGGACAAGGATATTTTTCATTTGTTCCAAACTTTAGATGCTTTTTAAGCATTTGACACAGTCTGGCAGACAACTGAATCTCCAGTTATCAGACAAAGAAATCTTACATGAAACAAAATACTTCAGTTGTGCAGATCACAATACAAGCAACAGGAATATTAATTACTTTTTCTTCAGAGGTGATTTGGAAAGGAAAACAGGGCCCCAAGTGTATTATTGCACTACCTCTGACGTAGTGATTTCCAGCTCAGGTGGTCATTAGAAATCCTTAAGAATCAGTTCTCTAGTGTTTTCTTCAAAAGCATTGTAAGCAGAATTGAAATACATTGAAGTTTTTATTAGTATAACTAGCAACAGAAATTATTAGTACTGCATATTTAGATTAAAAAAAAAACTATGGAAAACTACCTACGGTTTTGTGCACTGGGCTTTTTATTAATGAATTGATCTGTCTTAAAGAATCTCAACTAACAGACTCTAGTGGTCAGATACAATAATGTGGTATGCACTAGCTTTGGGAATTAAGAGATAAAGTGATCTTCAGCGCTATGAATAGAGTTTTGCATTTATACAATTGAAAGTATGTATGTTTCCAAGAAAGAAGAAATACCTCCCAGTTCTGTTTACATACAAGCAAATCTGAAATATAAATTATCCTCTAACTATATTGATAAGATTATAAATAGCAGAATATCACTGAATTGGGAAGATAAATTTTTTAATGGAGTTATACCTTAAAATGGCTTTTCCGTCTGGTCTTGCCATTTTGGAGAGGAGGAAGGGAAATGATTTTTGTTTAAGCTAAGCTGAGGTAGTTGTGCTGATTGAAAAGATGTATGCAAGTGATGCAGAGCTTAGCAGTGTAAGCTGATATCAATAGCCCTGCTTCCAAAATTTATCTGCAGTGTTAGCAATAAAAATTTATGCCCACAGTGTTTTTTCTTTAGAAAGAAGACACATGGATAATTACAGGGTCTAACATTTTCAACAAAGGTTAATTCTGAACAAAAAATTCCAATTTACTTACTTTTTATAGTAATAGCACCTTCCTATTCTGTTCAACCCTAATCTTAAGCATTCTTGTCTACAAATGTATTCCAAACCATAACATTATATAGAATGAGTAAGCAGGTTAGTAAGAATCCAGAATTCCTCAACCTTAACTGTGTTTGAACTGGATATAACTTTAAAATTCTGCTGCTGCTATCAGTGAGTTAGTGCCTTCTGGAGGGAATTCTATAGCGTAGTGCTGAGTTCCTGGAAAAATATTATTAAATCATTGCTTTGCAGCTCAGCAGTATTTTAACTCAACCAATGTCTTGGCAAAAGCATAATATATTTCTTTTAATAATTGAACGCAGTTTGAAATGTATTCCTTTCACCAGACTTTGAGAAGCTAATATCATAGAAATCATATCATAGAATGGCTTAGTTTGGAAAGGGCCTTAAAGATCATCTAGTTCCAAACTCCCTGCCACGGGCAGTGTTGCCAGTCACTAGATCTCTGTGGTCCTCCTCTGGACTGCGCCAACAGCTCTGTGTCTTTCTTGTGCTGGGAGCCTCAGGCCTGGATGAAGTACTCCAGGGCAGAGTAGAGAGGGACGCTCACCTCCCTAATTCTGCTGGCCGCCTCTCTTTTGATGCAGCCCAGGATACTGTTAGTCTTCTGAGCTGTGAGAGTGCACTGCTAGCTCATGTCTAACTTTTTGTCCATCAGGACACCCTAAGTCTTCTGCACAAGACTGCTCACAAGGAGTTCTCCAAGTCTGTACGTGTATCTGGGATTGTCCTGACCCAGGTGCAACACCTTGCTCTTGGCCTTACTGAATCTCATTAGGTTCACATGCAGCCTCCTTTTCAAGCCTTTTAAAGATCACCTTGGTCACATAAAATGTATCCTCAAAGAGCTGTCAGGTATGTTCTCACTGTCCCTAAGGACAGTTCTCTGAAGTTTGTCATCCAGTAACTCCTTAAACAACCAGAAGTTCTCTCTCCTGAAATTCAGGGACCTAACTCTGCTCCTTGTTGGGACCACATTCCTCAAGATCACAAACTCAACCAGGGCAATATTACGCCTCCAATTATTTCACATGAATTTTTTTTAGCTTTTGTTGCTTGGATGGTAAAGTAAGATCAATTTCTGGTATTAAACAATGAATGAATTAATATTCAGGGAAAAAATCAGTAGAAACAAAAGAAGAGATTCTTGTTGCTTGAATCCCATCCATTTCAGTGTATGCTAGTGTTGTCATCTGGTATTTATGTTTTCCTTCATTACCATCTCTAAAAAAATTTACATTCCACAATTCAAGAATAGTATTTAGTTGTGTCTTTGTCTGTCAGATCAAATTCTTACTTGGGAAGATGAAAGAAACTACCTACTGAAAACCAATATATTTGCTGTCCAATTTCTTGAAGTAATTCTATGTGGCCTCAATATTTTTGCTGTGATAACTATTCGTTTACTTGTGATTTCCATCAAACCAACCCCTTCATCTTTGTCACCTCCAAATGTTCTGAAGTTGTTTTCCTGTTACTTCAACTATCAGAAGCCTCATAACTTTACTTTGCTTATTTTCTAGCCCTTAACAGGTAGACAAACTTAATAGTTTTTGTTTTACTTCTTTTTCAAAAGTCATCTATTTCTTTGCTACCATTTCACTAATAAATTTCTGTGTCCACAATTATTTTGACATTTTCTGTAGCAGTGCGGTGCTACTCTGCTATTCAAGGAATGCTTGGAGCAGAAATGCTGTGTCACTTGAACAGATCCATAGATCTGTCCATAATCTTTCTGCTTTATTTTCACTTTTTCTCAGTCCCTTTTGTACTTGTCTCTAGTGACCATCTGTGTTTCTGCATGCCAGCTCTTATGCTGACCTCTTGCCTGATATGAATAACCTCTGTTTTCTCTCTCAAATTTGCTGCTTGCAGTATTTCTTTTTAAAAATTGTGCTGCCAGCATAAATGTAGCAATGTCAAATGGCACTCCTCCTTGGGCCTATTTTCTTATAGTACCTCTTGTGTGATGGCCATTTTTTAAAGTATATCTGATCAAACCAGTGTATTTGCTCATGTGAGGAGTGATTTCAAAACATATGTGTAGCTGCACAGAGGTTTATATCATAAACTTCTCATGTATTTGAAAGGAAGCTGAGATATCTTTACCTTTGTGGGTGTGGATCGTAATTTCACAAACTTCTGGATATTTCTGCTTTGGCCTGTATGGCCTTAAAGGTCATTTTGGAAAATCATATAAGGGGAGGTGTTGCATTGTCATTCCTTACCCAAGTTCTGATCATTACAAAAGGAAACGTCAGCAGATGGTAAAAAAAAAAAGTGCACTTCTATTTTATTGCCTTTTTTGCTACTTGATATTTTTGCTCTAAGTTAGCATAAAAAAGGATACTGCAGAGGATTTATTTGCTGACAGCAGTAACAAGTAGTTGCTTAAGGCTTTTAAAATTAGTTTTAACTTTTTCTTGATCACAAACAGGATTAACAAAAGAATCATTAATAAATATTGGAGCCATCATATTGGAATGCTAATATGTATGTTATGCAAATATATTAATTACATTTATTTATATCAGTAAAGAATGGCAAGCTCTTTAAAAGACGTATGCTTATGGAAGAAACTGTGAGCAAGCAAAGCATATCATTTCAACATAAGGAAACGTGGAAGTACAATTTAAAAAGCAAATCAGTATACACCAACTTCACACTGATCAAGTGCAATCAGTCTACCAGATACCATGAAAGTGTTAAGTAATTTTATGAGTAATTTTTTACTTTGAGATTATTTTTAACTATTATTGACTCTTCATCACCTTCATTCATTAATTTAAAATTAATTTAAGAAATATCGCTTACAAACTTGAACTCACAAGGAATTGATCATCTAGAAATGATGGCCTAATTTCTCATTCACATAGTAGGCAAATCTGCATTTTTGGCATGGTAATTGGGAACCAAGTCATTAAATATCTTGCTTTGATTTTGAAGTCTGTAGTCACCTAATCGTTAAAACATACTAGAAAAAGTAAAGAAAAAAATTGTTTTTCAAATATTTTAATGTTACTTCCCTGTTGCCACATCTGTGCATTTTCAATTCCTACTATACCATGCAGGTTCCAGTCCAAAGAGCCAATATGATGATTGTGAAAGAAAGCATTCTTCCAGCCCTCTAAACAGAAACTGGTAAATGATTTCTGTTCTTTGAAATAAAACTGGCATATATACATACATTAATATGTATGTATAATAAAATCTGTATATATATATATATATATGTATATATAGTTATCTATATAAATGTGTATTTACACATATATATTGTATATATACCTATATATGAAATGTATAAGGTGTGTGTGTGTATATATATACACATAAGATGTTTTTGTTTTTTCATTATTTAATGGGAAATTATAATCTGAGTATGTAGTCCGCAAGCTTAAAATTCACATTCTGTCACATTCTGGTACTCATTTGGGAGAGCTCCTTTACCAGAAGCCCTGCTGTGATTTACTCTGCTGTAAATTTACTGAACATTCAATGGCATATCTCTCTATTCACTATGGAAGAAATCCATCAGTTATTGATTCCTTTCCCAGAGGAGTTTAAGAAGTTCAGCATTACTGTGTAACTTTTGGCCAAGTAAAACTAGCTAGACTAACTTATTTTGTTGTTTTTACTTTTAAGAATTTGTTATCTGGAAAAAAAAACCCTCTTAACTTTCATTTCTTTATAATTTCTATTATTTGTTACATTTATTTATTTTTCCATTGTTTTTTATTTAGTCATAAATTTAAAGCAATTACAAATTATTTCGTAGTATTCTGCAAGAAACTCGGTAATACATTTATTCTCTTTTCTTGATTTTTTTTTTCCTGAGCCTGCTTCATTCATTATAAGTGTGCCAGTTGTACTCCTTGCATTTTTTTATTGTTTGCACTCCTCAGACTCTGATTTAGCTTCTGAAACATTCCTGTCCAGCTATGCAAAATTTTACTGCCAGCGGCGTTCATTCAGCATAGAAGTCTCTCGCTTCTATTAATTTATGTTAGACAATCATTTTTCTGAAGAAAAGTAAATTAATACAGACTATTTGATTTTTAGATTTCAAATTGAGTGGATGTATTTTTTACGGATGTTGATCTCCTTGCTTTCCAGCTGTTGATTCCTAAACACTTGAAAAGGGCATTGAATACTTTCTCACTTTACAGATAAAGTAACAGAAAGATAAGGCTTTGTCATATAGCACTATCTTAAGGAGGCAGGCTCTGTACTCCTCCCTAATTATACTTCATGTACAAACTTGTTTGGCTTCCTATTGGTCAGTCTTATATCTCTGCTTCTCGCCATGCTTCACTACACAGAAGAATATTTCCTGTTAGTTGTCTTGACACATCAATACTTTGTAATTATTTTTAGCCTATAACACACAAAATAAGAGTCTTATGTTCATGTTCATTGAAAATATTACGTCTCAGAAGTTCTCAACTAGAAAGATGGAAAATGGTTGGGTATTAGGAAGCAATTCTTCTCTGAAAGAGTGGTTATGCATTGGAATGGGCTGCCCAGGGAGGTGATTGAGTCACTGTTTCTGGAGGTGATCAAGAAATGCTTAGATACTGAGGGGTATGGTTTAGTGGGGGAAATACTGCTGAAAGATGGATGGTTGGGCAGAATTATCTTGGAGCTCTCTTCTTATTTTGCTGATTCTATGATAATGATTCAAGTATAATTGGGCAGGCCACCTCATTACATCTTTAAGTAGTGATCGTTATACTTCTGTTCTAATTCCTTTTCAGAATTTAGAAATAACATTTTTATTTATCCAACAACGTATAAGAAGGCCTGATGATATATAAATTAAGGGCCTGGTTTTCAAAACCACCCAGATTTCTGAAATTCAAAATCTTGAATTGTTCTTGAACATCTTCAGGGACGGTGACTCCACCACCTCCCTGGGCAGCCTGTTCCATTGCCTGACTACTCTTTTGGCGAAGTATTTCCTGACATCCAACCTGAATATCACCTGGTGCAACTTGAGGCCATTCCCTTTAGTCCTATTGCTAGTTATGTGGGAGAAGAGGCTGACCCCCTACCTCACTACAGCTCCCTTCAGATAGTTATAGAGAGTGATAAGGTCACCCCTGAGCTGCCTCTTCTTCAGACTGAACAATTCCAGCTCCCTCAGCCGCTCATTGGTACTCTAAAGAATATCACAATCAACTTTGTTTGCATGTCAGATAGGTCAAGGGAGGTGTATTCATACCCTCACCATGTCTCTTGAATTAGCAGTTTTATCTGCTGCTGTTCATGTTATTGGCAGCTGTTATACATACGTAAATGCATTTGTATATGTATGTGTATGCATATAAACACACAAATGAGATACCATTGATACCATTGAGATTTATATTATAGAAGTGGGAGCAACAGAGCAATGAGGCTTAACATGTAAGTTTGTTGTCCAAGTGCTGGGACTGCACCTGGTCCACCCTGAACCCTGCATTAGCACAGTTTCTCTGAAGCTGCTTCCAGATTTAGAACCTAGGTGACAATAAACATCTGATAGTGTATTGAAAGCTGAGAACTGCTACTTCTGGAAAGTGTTCCCACCCAAGTTTTTTCATCTTTCAGAGCCATGCACTAAACAAATTCCAAATAGACACTTCAGTATTTTTTTTTTTTCATGGATGTTCTTTAGCTTCAAAAGCTATAAAGTAATTGTCTGGATGCTGCAGAGGTAGATGCTGAAATTGATTATGGATGATTTGTGCTTTCCTCAAAGGCCACTGTAAAATGTCAGAACATTTTATTATTGGGTCAGTTATAGGGAAAATAATTACAGAAATGTAGAAATGTAGTGATGGAGGATCATTAGTTTATCAGCTTATCAGAGACTGTGGAGGAAAACAGATGCATTTGATGAAACTTAAAATAAAAAAAAAAATATCATTGCTAAGAGAAAATGTATCTATTTCTACAGCTTCTTCGTTGTTACTGCTGCATAGTACTTTACTATTCTCTTCTATGTCATTCACTTCATTTCTGTCTGATCTTGCAGAGAAGAGTTGGAAAAGAGGTTAATTATCATCAATCTTAAAGGACAAGGGAAGGAGGCACAAGTCTGTATTACAAATTTTACTCTTTCTTTCTGCTATCTGACGACCCAATTTTTATTCATGCTCCAAAGAATTTGGGTTTTGGATGTTTTTGTTGCAGCACAACAGTGAATTTTTTACATGAAAGAAACTAGATTCTTCTCTACTCCAGGGTGTATATCAGTGTAAACTCTTAGCTTTATTAGAATTGCTTTCATGACAAGTAGAGGTAGAAAGATATTTACCTGTTGTTAGTAGGTGAAACTGTTAATGAATGACAGAGATTCACGGAGAATTTTACACAATTGCGAAAACATTTTTTCTCTGGCAATTTTTTTTCTTATAGCTTTTGCAATAGTTTTCTTTAGCTAATGGTTTTGCACTGAAGAAGTACTGGGAGATAATTTGAAGAAAAGTCCAAATTTTTAGTGGAATACTATGTGCCTTCAGTAGGCCTACTCCCTATTACAGATTTTCCTTTGTTCTATGCGAGTGTCCTTCATGAGGCACCTTTCACACCTCTTTATTCTCTTCTTTTTCTTGTCTCTGTTTCCACTGTCTCCTCTGCTCACAGTTTCTGGATCTTCCCCATGCTGGTCTCCATTTGAGGGAAGACTCTCAACTTCCTACACCAGAAATCCTGGTTATTCTTTCTAGATCTTCAGCATCTTACTGGATGACTTGCATCATGGTTTCTAGCACTTACTTCATTAAATTAGTTCATTGAATAAGTTCATTAATTTAGGAGAGTATTTCAATTTAGCATCCAATATGAGTCTCAGAACAGCTATCCTTGGTTGTTCATGAGATGACTAAATGATTCTGGAAGTTTATATCAGACACAATTTTTGGATCCATTAGTTGAGTGAGGAAATTCTCCTTTCGCTCTTACTGTAATCTACCAAAATGTTTTGCTTATGCTTTTTGAGGAGAAATATGCCAAGTCCTCTTCTCTCAGTTCTCTGAGTGGATGACTTTTGGAAGAAGTTTCTATGTTATTTTAAAACCAAGGATGGAAAGTTTTACAGCCATGCTTCATTTTAAGGTTTCAGTGAAATGAAAGATAGATGGAGAGAGAAAAATCAACCTTTGCAGCTACACGGGATGCACAATTCTTTACCTTCAAAAAGATGTGTATTCTCCCTTCCTTCAGTATGTGCTGAGATTTAACATTTTTATGGAAAAGCCTCACAGCAAACAAAAAATACACCTGATGCTTTCTAGGTTGTGTTTGTTGCTTGTGTGAAACAATTAGTGTGGGGGGAAAGTATTAATAGTTTTCATATATGTGTTTATTGATTGATTGATTTGAAGGATAGAAAGAAACTGCTCATGCTGCCAGGACAATTTGTTTTCTAGTCTCAATATGAGTCTGTGCCAGAAATGGTTCAGAAGTGCACAGGAAACAGAATTAAGTTGTTTTAGTATCTCTGACAAAACCAAACAACATTTGCTCATAGAATGATAGAGGCTATGAGTTCCTTGAAAGAATCTTCTGTTACTTTACTTTTCCAAGTTTGGCTTCGTAATTAAAAGATATTCACTGAGGAAATTGAATGCTAAATGGGGTATTCAAATCTTACACAAAACCATTGACAAATGCTACTTTTATGAGTCAGTCTTGGATGTCAGTTTTGAAGGACAAAATTCAGTGACCTGACAGCACCCTATTTGAGGTTTGTAAAGAAAGATCAGTGGTGTTGAACCTGTGGGGCATTTTCTTTCTTTTCTGCAAAATGATTTACCCCCTTGAGCAGCTATAAAATATGGATTAAAAAAATGTCATAATTCTGGCTATGTTTAAATAAAACTACTCTTAATTCAGAGATAGATTCTAACTGGGATATGGCTTCGCTGTCCAGAAGGCTGATCAATCCCAGAAAAAGCGATTCCTGATCAAATAATAGAAGGGCTCTCTTGAGGGTAAGCACTGAAATATCAGGTCAATTATTTAGCTATTGTGTTAACCCCTAAGATGATGGAACAGTAAGTGTATTTTTGTGATGGAGGGGTTGGAGAGATTGACAGCATTTGAAAACTATTTGAAAACTATGTTTAAATCCAGAGAAACATAAAATGCAATACAAGTGTCTAATGTGCATCCTAGCAGGAAAAGCTTGCCTGCTGGGGCAAACATGACTAGTTTTTAATGATCCAGTCATAACTCAGGGAGGTTTTCCTTTCACTTTATTTGTTTGGTTTTGTGGTGCTTTGAAAGGTTTTATCCTTAGGTAGCGTCACCTGTGTGGTATTTTGATCTCTACATACATTTAATATCTGAATTTGGCTTATGAAAAACATTTGGAGATGCCAAGTAAGACATGAAAGGCATAGAATGGTTTAAGTTTTCTCCAAGTGTCAGAGTATAATACGCATATTTGTTATGGGATTCATATGTTGCAAATCATACAATCTTAAAATGGTTGTGGTTGGAAGGGACCCCTGAATTTCATCTTTCCATAGATCAGGTTGCTCGAAGCACCATCCAGCCTCAGACAAGAGCTCACATATCCTCTTTGTGTAGAATGGTTCACAGATATTATCCATACTTTAAGGAGTAGGTACTGTTTCTGTTTTCTAGGTTATTATTGCAGTCAGAAATCTGACTTCCTTCTGGATTCTCTAACTGTCATGCAGGATTAATGGCTAGTGTAAGCATTTCTGCGATAGCACATTTTTAAAATTCCTGTGCCCCACTGTCTAGAGTGATTTATCAGTTTTGATATCAACATGAAAACAAATCACTAAGGTAAAATCAGCTGAGGTAAAATTCAGCTATGAATGTACTGTGGTCTGTACTACTGTATTAGTAATAGAATAGATTCAAGTGGGGAAGACTCTGTGAAGACGTAGAAGCTATTATTAGTACAACTGCCTATAAAACAGTGTTTATTTTAGTCTTGCATGACTCACCCTTGTACTTACATAAAAGACAAGACAAAGTGCAGTTCACTGACTTTGGCCACTATCAAAATGCTGACAAAACCTCAAAGTGCGTGCTTTTTCTGAGATAAGTAATTTTGTCTGTCTTTTTAATCTGTGTCTTGCTGCAAGACAAAGGAAAGGAAAACAAGTAACCACGGTTCATGGTTTATATAACTAAGCCATCATACCTAGGAAGCTTTTCACTGATAGTTCACTATGTTCACTCTGCAGTGAACATAGTTCTGAAACTGAGGGCTGTTCCAAAAGTAATGCTTCCTCTTTTATTATACTGGCCCACGATGTCAGAGGTATACGTTAGTGGTGTGGCAGCAGAGGTTCAACCTTTCAGCAATATTCCATTACATTTTGCTGCTGTGTGACAGATGGCAGCAGAAGGGCAGTCTGATAAAACAATGTCTGACATGGAAGTGAGTATGAAGCAAAGGTGTGTAATTGAATTCCTCCACGAAGAAAAAATGGCACCATTGACATTTATCAATGCTTATGGAGACTAAACAGTGAATGTGAGCACAGAGAGGCGGTGGGTGATGTTTCAACAGTGTCGACAGCAACATGAAAGACAAGCCATGTTCCAGACAGCCATGCACAGCTGTCACACCAGGAAATGAAGAGTGTTTCAATCAACTCATCCACACAATGCAGATAAGGGTAGTGACTACGTTGAAACATATTGTTTTGTAGTTGGGAATTTGTTTCATCAAATAGTATTGTGCTGATGTATCTGCTGTAATTTCCATGGAGATAAAAGGGAGGCATTACTTTTGGAGCAGCCTATATATAACATGCAGTGAGGTTTTTGTCGTTTGCTGCTTTTTACTAGCTGTCACTATACTGTATTAAATCATAGCTTTGGGCCATGTTAGATCTTATGCAAGCTTCCAGACGGGCTACAGTTATGTCAAACAAAATTCTTCATCTCTCCTTGATGAATTATGTGATAACCCTGGGGTGACACAAAAGAAAAATAAATAAATCCAGTTATATGTAGTTAAGTGAGGATGTTCTTTATTAACCTGAGGGCCAGCAGTGGGAATGCTAGGTAGTGAGGTAGCTCAGAGATGCTTTGATAGCAAGCAATTTAGTACTCTAAATGAGATGTTGCCCAGGTAGCTTAGTAAGCAGGTGATACTTGCTAAAAAAACCATGGAGATGAAAAAAGTAAAAGAAGCACACCGGGGACAATTGCTTCAAGCCAAAATTATTGTGAAAACAAAAAGCAAAGACAGTAGCATAGATGGTAATTGGTAAGTCGTCTTGTCCCAGTTGGTAATTGCGATTTCCTGGTGGAAAAGATTTAGTAGGACTTTGCTGATGTTTCACGTGAAGCTGTGGTGAGCACAGTATTCATGATGATGGTGATGATGATGATTATTTTAAAAGAATGCAACTGTACTTCCCGCTTAAAAGGAAAAGCAAGAACTAATTAAATATATGACTTTGCCTGTACTGGATTGTACTGTGAAGGATTGCTTCATCTTTTCCAGATGGAGGAAACTAGCCTTCATTTTTATCACAACCTGCAATCCATCCTTCATATTCTATTTTTGGCTTCTAAAAAATTTCCACTTCACCCCCTTGTTTAGGAATACATCTTTTTGGCTCAAGACAACAGACTGTCCTACTTACTCATCAGTTCCGCTATGTAGTTAGTGGCTTAAATGCTCAATGTTATGAGAAACTTTGTCCATGTTGAGAGGACAAACTTGATTCTTACTTCACCCTTGTATTTCTGATCAATAAATTCATGTTACTAAAGTGAATGGTGTAAAGATGATGGAAAATATTTTGTATTTGCAATATTCCTTCCTGGGATCTGTATATACCCCCATTGGAGTGCAGAGAACTGAGCTGAGATGCTAATAGATTCCAATGACATCAGCATAAGGCTTTAATGAAGTATTGTCACAGGTCAGAATTTCATCTCCTTCAGGTTTGTTGCTAGGCAAAACAGCACAGCAGAAATCACACTAGAAAACATTTTAAGTTTTCAGTCTCCTTCAGTTTCTGAAATAGAAGAGTTTCAGTCACTAATCCCAAGGTCCTCTCTATTTAGGAGATATTGCCAGCTTAGCCTTTGTGCCAATAAGTGATGATATGCTTCTAACTTTGGCTTGTACATGTATTTCTCTGCATGCTAAAGTAAATGATCTAGGTTAATGGGAAGAGTGTATAATAATTATTTATTTTGGATCAGTTGGGAACATTTTAGAAAGAAACAAATGCTTTGAGGAAATGGCGTCGTGTTTCTAGGTCTTTGATCTAGATCAACCAATGTAGTTGGATTCTACTTTTTAGAGTTCTTGAATCTACACAATTTTCTAGATAGGGTAAGTCAATCTTCTCTTTATTCCTTGGATAGGGCAACTGTCCAAACAATTTTCTTAAATTTCTGTGTAATACTCAGTGATACTCTCTCTCCTTTTCTTTTTGAAAATAAAGTTAGCTAGGAAAGTATTCTAGATCTTTTTGCAATGAATGCAGTGACTCAATTTGTTATAATATTGCAGCTCACTTTTACCTGCCATTGACCTCTGAAGTTTAAAGTCATCTTTAAAAATGATTGGAAGCCCTTCAGGGAGGATATCATTGTTGCTGTTGTTGCAGGAAATAATTATGCCAGAATCCAAGTGCTACTTCCTAAGAGTAATTTGCCAATTCCAGTATTGGAAACTGACTGTATGTGCTAAAGATCTGATACAGTCATCTTCTGTTATGTTTAAATTGTGTCGTGGCTTGCCAAGTAATTGCACTGAAAGAGTGAAACAGAACTAAGAGTACCACTTAACAAAAAAAAATCTATATCATGAGCAATGTAAGAAGCAAATACAATAAATCCAAGTTCTGAGAGTCTTTCACACAGAAAATTATCACTTAGCAAGGATGTATGTCTAAGACATTATAACAGTTCGAAAAACACTTATAAAACAGAAAAATACTAAGCTGAAGATGAAGTAGATACCAGGTAGGTACCTTACTGTAGGAGAAAGAATATTCAGCAGTTATATATCAGAAAACAACTAAAAACTGTGTTAGCTAAATGAAGGCCTGGTCTGAGATGTCTTTTTTCAGATGTACTATCTTAATTAAAGTGTCTTTTAACTTTAAAATCTGAATTGCATGGAGGAAGAGTGATTTTACTCGATTAACGACCAGGAGCTTCATGTCTAATTATATCTTTGACTTCTCAAAATATGAGTATACAGGGAGAGCAGAAAGCTGATTTTGGTAATTGTCACTCTTTCTGAGCTGAGCAGCTTCAGATGCAATTTGTAGTGAGGAGTCAGGATCAAGACTCTTTAGAGTAACTGTTCTTTAAATATTTTCTTTGGAAGTCTAGGAAAAATCTGGTCACAGCATGACAGGATTAATCATTCTTCCTCTCTCTGCAAGATCAGAATTCTGAGCAAGTAAGAGGTGAAATTTTTGCAACCGAGTAATCACATTTATCAGTGTCTTTCAACTACCAAGGGATAACTACTGAATGCCTAATTTAATTAATCCCTTATGTTATGTTATGAAAATATTCTAATCAATAATGTACAAAATCATATTGATTTTGGTTAAATTTTGAAAATTATAGTTAGCACCTTCAACAGCAATTTCCATATGTCAGCCCTGAGCATGGTCCCAGGACACTTAATGCAAACACCGTGGGAGTGTGTGTTAACATTGTGCATGGCCTGTGCAGAGAAGGCCTCGAGCTGGCATTGAATGGCCATAGCTCTGAAGCCAGAACTGACAAAATTCTGTCGTTGCAGTACTAATTAGCCTGCGGGCAGCCCCATGCTGGTAGGACTGCATTTCTTCCAGCATTCAGGCTCAAGTCTCTGCATGGAGTCACTCTGCTTCATTTAAGCATGCCAGATTGCTTGGCGATAGATCAGGTGCTTCTAATGCAGTACTGTCAGGTACCTTGGGAATTATTCTCTCTGTCCTAGATGTGTCCTCTAACTAAATTGTAAAGAGTTAAAAGGATGAAGGGGACACAGTGGCTTACAATCACAAGCAAAAGAATAGAGTCATTGGGGGAGATGGAGTTGTATATGGGAAGGATGAGCAGGAGCATTAGCACATTAAATGGGCATTGTAGGGATTCCCAAAGGTGGGGATATAAATCTGTAGAGGCAGCACAAGCATTAAAGAAAACCCTAAATTTTCAACCTAATCTTGACATGCAAGACCTGCAGTTTATAAATTATTTTTTCCAGATCTGGAGAGTCAGTTTCTGAATTAAATAATGAGATTTCATCTCCCCAGGAGCATAAAATTTCCAACTCTTTCTTTCTGAGTAAAAACACTGGGAAAGAAGTGCCAAGAAACGTGAGCAAAATTGCTTATAAACTTTCTGTTGTTATGATGTTAAAATCAGAGTCAGTATGTTGTTGACAAGACTGAATTATTTTCCCAGTTCGTTGCCCTTCAGTATTGTTTTTATGCAGCCCTTGTCTGTTGTACCAAGATCAGCCATTTGATGGAGTAAGTAAAGGCCATATCAAATTGTAGCTTCACTTCCTCACTTAGAAAACATTAAAAACTAATTAATGGCATATTTTGCCTGCTTTCTTTGTTTATTTTTAAATTGCTGCCTCTAAACACTGCAGCTTTTCTTGTTTGTACGCCTATTAGCTTAGTTATTTCTAGTACATCCATACACTGTCAAGTGCACACCTACATTTTTCTCTATTTCTCTCAAAAAAATTGAGCTTCTTCAGTAAGAAATGCACTCCTGTTGATAACTACATGTTATATATATATATATATTTAAATATATATATAAATCTGTGAGGGGAACTGTACGTTATTAACAATTGATCACTTAACTATTACAGATAGCAAGTATTTAGAACATCTGAAAATATCTTGAATTTCGTGAGCTCTCAGGAGTCTATAATTTCTTGCATCCTGAAGCGATAGGAAGATAGACAAGCATGCAATACTGAAACTAGTAGCAGAAGACATTCTGCTTCAGATGTGGGCAACTCCATCAGTGCTGCCCATGCAGGGTTTGGGGTACATATTAGTGAGTAATACACACTAAGATTATTTTTTACAGCAAGTTTCCTGGAACTGAAGCTTTCCTGACAACATGGTCAAACTTCAGGATTTAAATCAGATTTTTCATGCCTATCTTCCTTTCAGTTTAAACAAAAATACTGGAAATCAATAGAATATGTTTTAAGATACCCTAAAATTGTAACGTTACACTCGCCAAAATAACTAGCCAGTGTTGGTAACTGGGACAAACTGATTTAGGTCAAGGTATTTGGAGAAAAATCTGTTGTGATACAACTGTAATTGAGGCAATTAAGCAAAGAGCTGAGAGGCTGGTGAAAAGGTAGTGTTCAAAGAGAGCCAATTGATGCCTCAAAGTCACGCTTATGATTGTGCTTGTAACTCTTTCTCACAGCTGTTTCCATCTGATTGTAGCATGCTTCAAAGCCATGTGAACAACATATCATTAAAGAAATTGTTATTGCTAGCTGTGAAATGAAACTGGTAACTACTGGGTTTACTTGATGTTCTCTTTCCCAGATAGCACTCTAGCTAAAATTCATACTCACTAGAAAATTGAAGTATTAAAAGTTTTCTGGCATGGGTAGTCGCTGATGTGGAACAATGCACTGTTGTACAGCTAGGATTAGCCTCCAAATCAAGGCAGCTACATCCATAGTGACTTCTGGAAGTGGTCCCTGGCCCATGCTGATTTCCAGGCCCTTCAGTGGCTCTGGCTGGGAGTGCCCTTGCAGATGCCTGCCAAGCAGGATTTAGCAGCCCAACAGGTAGTTCAGCACTCAGGAATGTGTTCAAGTTGTGGTGCATAACCTGTATTGCTGCCATCTGTATTGCTGTCAGGAGGGAGTGTTTGCCTGACCCTTCTCTGATTATGATTTGGGATTAAGCTTTTGCACATCAAGTGTTCACAGGAATCATCCCAACATCTCGTGTAGTGTTTTATCCCCTTTTAAGTGGGGTACAAGTGCTAAGTACTTAAGGAATCTGAGCTCCAGTCACAATGAAGGTGTACATCTTACTTTCAAGAGTAGTATGCAAATTGCCTAGGCATCTAACAGCTTTTGACAGTTATGACTTTGTGGGAAATAAAATGCTTTTCATGGAATCATAGTACTATAGAATCGTTCAAGTTGGAAGAAACCCTTAAAGACCATCTAGTCCAACTCCCCTGCAATGAACAGGAACACCTACACTAGATCAGGGTGCTCAGAGCCCTGTCCAACCTGACCTCGAATGTCTCCAGGGAACTTCCTGGGAACCTGGAGGAACAGATTCCTTGAATGTCTCCAGGAAACAGGTGGCTTCCACCACCTCTTCAAGCAAAAACATATGTTTTTATCGGCTCTTTCCTCAGTTCCTTTAAGCTATTAAAGCCTTGCATAAGAATTTATTTGACAGGTTAAATTCTACAACTCTTGGTTACAAAGCAATTGAAATCTAAAGGGGCTTAGATAATGTTTGGTGTTTAACTGCAAGTTAAACTCTTCCTTATTTCTGGAAATACATAGCCTTTAGTGTATGGCAGCATTATCCTTGGATGTTCTTCCTTTGTTGTGCAGATTCCCTAGGCTCCTTTTCTGATTTGTCCTTCCTTGCTAGACTTAATTCACATTCCAAGAATGTTGAACCAAATTTATCTGGATTTTGCCTCCTGTGAATGGTTTGGGTTGTTTTAATTTTATGCACAGAAAATAAAATTGATAACAATTCTGTAAAATCACTTTTGCTGCAGGTGAGGCTGGAATTCTCTAATAGAAAAGGTGGTGTTTTCACTAGTGTTTCATTTGTCTCCCTCTCTTTCATGTCCATGTTCAGTTCTGTGGCATGCCTATTTCAATAATATGCTTCTGATGAATTGCTACATTTTTATATGGTCTTACAGCTACAGTGTGTTCCTAAAATGTCAGTGCGTAACAGCACTGATTCATCCAATGCATTGCACAGCCAACTTCTGTTTGTGAAGCAGGCAATTCTGTTGCTAACTTTAGGTGTTGAAAGAAAGAGGAGGGCAGTTTTGTGTTCCTTTTGGACGCCTAGGTAGAAAAAGAAAACAAAAACCTTTCCAATGAAATGTTTCCCACTTGTTTTGGTGCAGAATTTGACCACATTGCTGTGAAGTAAATGTTTCTAAAAGACAGGCTTCATCATCTTATTGCCACTTCAGGCATCCACAGACTTGGAGCAATGCATAAGGCAAAAACTGCTCTACTGGTTTTGCCTTTTACTTGCAAGGATGCTGCCTCAGGACTGGCATTCTGTGTAGGCTAGGTGGAGCTGCTTTAAAGGCCAGAAAATTTCCTCATGCTCCGTGAGTCATCAGATCAGTAAAAATAGATTTTTACTTCTAAGTATTTACAAATAAAATCAAAGTTAATGAAAGGTTTGTTGGTGATTCTTATCCACTATGACAGAATGCTCTATGGGGTCTGCTGTTTTACTTCCAAGATGGTTGTTCACAAATGGAAGTAAATCATTTCATCTTAATGTAGAAGGTTTTTGTGTTTACGCTTTTGTTGGAGATGATTAAAACAGTGGCATTGTGCATAGTAAGTAAATTCAGACTTCACTTCTTTGAGGTGGTAATAGAAAGACTCATCATCGATTGCTCCTATAAACAAGTTTGTTTTCTTTAAAGAGAACTGAAAAGTTGTCTTTTGATGATTCTGAGTTTTTGTTTCGTTAATGTTTGTAGCACAATATGTATTTGTTGTTGTATTATACTTACAGATAGACACTAATACCCTTTTAAAGTGAAGAATGAGTAGGATTTCTATTGTTGGCCTTGTGAATGTACCTAGTGAATTCTGACACTGCTCTGCAAAAGTAGATACCAATACAGGATCATCCAGTATTGTTTTTCATAACATGCTGTGCTTCCTAAACAAATCTGTTAGTTTTTCGCCTCTATCAGCTGAGCCTTGGTTATGTAAGTAGGTTAAGTACTTAGTTATAGGTATGTTACGGTGGATTAGTTGTTTTCCTCTTTTTAAGGCTCTTAAACTGAAGCATCGACCTAACGATCACAAAGTGAGTCTTAGGCAGAATTGGGACTGCACTGCAATTTTGATGCAGACCCTCATGTTTGTATTAAGTAATTTATCAAAGGTGTTCACTTGAAATAAATTTTTACTTAGATGGAAAGAAAAAAAAAAAAACTGAAGTGAAGAAAGGTACAGGTATTTTTTTGCTAATATTCAGATAAGGCAATGGATATAAAATACTGTTTCTGTACAAGTACTTATCAACCTAAATTATTTTTGTTACTAAAAGCTTTTAGGATAGGTTTCCTGTATATTTAATCAAGGGCAGATGGTTAGAAATATGATGGAACTTGATGTTGGTGCAGAGATTGCCTTGGCTGCTCTTTCCCAAACTACTTAGACCCTAAGGAGCATTTTCCATCCAGACCCGAACCCTGCAAATAGCTTGGTTAATTTGCATCAGTTACTAAAGTTTGAATAGCTCAGTCCATTAGCACTGAGGTTCACAGGCATAGACTGTATTATATTTAGTCAGTATGGCTATTGAAGTCAGTGAGTATTTGGATAAAGTTAATTAAAGCAGGGCTTTGCTGACTAAAAGGATGTCTTTCTGCAGTTTAGGTCAGCTGCATGATTTGACTGGGCAAACAACAGTCAAATGATGCAGTGGTCTTGTAACAATAAATGGTACAAAACTTAGTATTGCCCACAGGCTTGGTGGCTTGACAAATTAAGAAAACCTGTCCATATAGATAATAATGTATTACTAAGTATTAACATGCAAAAACATGTTCCTTTCCCAACATTAATTACTGTAGACAGACTTCAAATAAAATGTACTTTACTGTGAAGCACTGTGTGTCTTTACTATGAGGCACTGTCTGTGCTTCTAATCAAGCTGGAGCTTCTCTTGTTAAGGTTTCTGTTTCCACTATTTGTGGTCTTTCATAAAGGCAGTCAGTGTATTGCATATATGAACAAGGAATATTAGCTTTTTTATTATTATTATTTGAAGCTCTCTTCTGTAGCTCTTACTCTTTTGTCTGAATCTGTAAAGGACAAAATAATTGTCTACAAGTTTCACTTTGAGACAGAAATGCTTTACTATATTTTATTCTAAGTTTGTGAGTTTTAAGAACATGATGCATGTCCTGTAAAAAAAACTGACAAGCAATTCTGAAATTAAGGCATAATACAGTGAATTCTAATATGACTTTAAGAAATATTTACTTCTATATGTTGTAAGATTAGGCATTCGTACATAAAGAGAACTAAAGGAGCAGTAGTTTTTTTATTCTTACCAGTGCAGATGCATTTTCTGGAAAATGACTGTTTGTAGGAGGAGGACATACAGATTATCTATACTTGATGATAACACGTTCTGTCAATATATCTGTGTAATCTCTGTAAAGGCTTTAGCTGACAATCTTTGGAATGTATGAACAAATCAGTTTACATTACATGCATAATGCTTAACTTTAAATTGTGTTGCCAGAATAATGTGTGCTTACCAAAGGAAAAGGAATATTAGACTGCATTTTTAACACTTGTGAACAGATCTGTATTTTGATATGTAGTTTAGAATCCTAATGGCCTTTAAATGCAGAGTTTTAAAAATAGAAGGGCAGAGCCTGCTATCTTTTACCTATTGTAAATACTTATCAAGTGGTTCATTCAGAATTCAAATAAAGATCCATTGTCTTCTCAGTGCTTACATAATTCCACCATGCTCCTGATTTTGAAAAGGATATATTTTTAGGGTTGAATATAACATATTCATATTTTTATAAGGAGTTGAGAATTATTTAGCTGGGGTCTGAAACATATAGTCACTTCATAGACCAGAATGTGGCAGCTGAATGCTGCTCTCAGGATGTAGCTTCACCAGCAACAAACCATACCCTTGGGTGCCCCAGGACCAGCACTGCCAGCTAGTTGGGGGTAGGGATTGTCCTGCTCTACGCTGCACTGATGTGGCCTCACCTTGAGTGCTATGTATACTTCTGGGCACCGCAGTACAAGAACAACATTAAACTATTAGAGAGTGTCCAGGGGAGAGCTGCAAAGATGCAGAAGGGTTGAGAATGGAAGATGTGAAGTGTGGCTGAAGTCCTTGGTTGGTTCAGCCCAAACAGAGGAGTCTGAGGGGAAGTATTGTGGCCACCTACAGCTTCTTATGAGGGGAGCATAGAGCCAGGCACTGATCTCCTTTCTCAGGTGACAGTGAGAGAACCCAAGGGAATGCCATGGAGCTACAACATGGGAGGATCAGGCTGAATATCAGGAAAAAGTACTTCACCAGAGGGCAGTGGGCATGGAGCAGGCTCCCCAGGGAAATGGTCACATCCCTAAGCTGCCGGATTTCTAGGAGCATCTGGGCAGTGCTCTCAGACATATGGTCTGAATTTTGGGTGGTCCTGTGAGGAGCCCAGAGCAGGACTCAGTGATCCTTGAGGAACCTTCCAACTATGTGTTCTATTCTGCAGTTCTATTCATTACTGTCCCCACAAACCCTCTCTGCTGCACAAATGAAGCTCTTAACGAACAGCTCCAAGAGTAGGCCTGGCTTAGAATCACAGTCTATCCCAAATGGATTTTGTTCTTTGTGTGGCCCTGAAAAGAACCATCTCAGAGGAGCTGACAGGTGCAGAGGGGCAGATGCTCATGTAGCACCACCAACAGGATGCTTGCCCAAGGCTTGTCAGATGAACACAGGCGTGCTCCTCTCACTGGGCCTGGCAGGCAGGTCTCAAAGTGAACTTCTGAAGCATGCAACTATAACCAATCCTTGGAGTGATCTGGATTAAAACTAGACTCTTTCTTTTCCTCTGAAGTCAGCTTGCCAGCAGAGCCTCACAGAGCTGTAGTAGCTGCTGGAAGCAGCAAACTGGCACAGGATGGGTAGCCAGCAGGGGAAAGCAGAGGGGAGGAGGTTGTTAAACTTGCTTTTCTACTAGAGAACAGTAGCCTGAATATGCATCTAGGACTGTATTTATTCTCTTTACATGAAGAAGCAGTTTGCTCTTGACCTCAAAACCACCCGCAGCAGGCATGGATGACAACGGATATGTCAGAGAAATGAGGTGAAAGCAGCTGCCAGTTGCAGTGGTTAAGCAGTTTTGGATTTTCATGCATGCTTTCATCTGTGAAGGGCTGATAAGCTAGAGATGGTTCATTAGTATACGGGTGACCTCTGGTTTGCTATTTTTGGTACTCAGAGGTCAGCTGGCTGTGTATGGTACTGTATAGGTTACAGTAGCAGCTGGAATTAATATTAGAATACTCTGTTGCACTTCAAACTTCATTTAAATGTTGCTGAATTTTAAATTGGAACATATTTTTGAGAAGCATGGGAATTTGCAAAAAAAAAAAAAAAGTATTTAACAGCTTATCATCATAGAGTTTATTTTAAGACAAACAGAAGCAAATGTACCACAAGCTGGACAAACTGTCAGGTGCTAGTGGAACTGAGGGATACAAAGTAAGTGCATGCTGGAGAGATACAAAGAGTAACAAATAAATACAGTGATAATAGAACTAGGGCAAGAGGTTAGGTGCACCCAAATCCAACCTCTGTGGTTAAATTAGGCCACTCCTGTCCTAAAAACCACTGTGGGTTGGATGGAATGTTTGGCTCTGGTGTGGAGTTAATCAGGTCAGTGGGAAGGGAAGATGAGAAAGATTTGGTGGGGGAAAAAAAATGGTGGCATCTTAAGTTGTGCTCTGATTCTTTCTAGCTATGAATCTCTGAAGCTTGTTGCCAGATGTGATCCTCCTGTCTAATGTATAGTCTGATAAATGTTCTGGGTGTGAAGAATTGAGAAGTGGTCAGAGACCTGCTCAGACAACCACTGGACTTCTTTTGTTCATCTTTGACATTCCCAGGCCGTTAAGTACTCGTTCTTCTAAACAGGTTGAAATATCTAGTACAGGTGACAACCTTGTACTGCCTCATAACAGTATACACCCACTAGGCATTATACTTTCCTGAAGGTTCCTCAAAAATAGAAACATTTTCAGGTGTGTGTGTGTGTGAATGCAAAACAGATGTGCAGAATTAATTTGTTTTTATTCCTAGGAGAAGTTGTCACATGAAAAACTGCCACCTCTCACACCTGGAAGCCATTGGACAAAATCATCCTAAGTGTAATTTAATTGATTACATTACACTGCAGTTCAATCAACTGCAATAAAGTTAATTGAACCTCTCCTAAGGAATGTGACTTAAGCCAAATGATTCAAAGTAGTACCAAGGTACTGATTAATGGAGGCAATTATTTTTAGTAAGAATGGGTCCAAGTAATTGAGTGATGCTTAAATGTTCTGTATAATGTGGTCTCATGAGGACAGTAGTTGCTTACTTTCAGCAGATTTCAGTTCAAGTACAGGTATAAAACATTCAAAAATTTTAGATTAAAATGCTAGTTTTAAGTGACTACACCTTCCAAACTTTGTGATGGGTGAGAGACAAACAGCATTCCTCAAGTCTGCTGCTTTTCTTTTAGTGTGTTTGTTTAACTCTGTCTCCAAGCATAACCACTGGGTTCTGTGCAGAAATATTACTGCTGTTTTGTCTTTCTTGGCAATATTTTCAATGGGGCAAAATGAGATGTTATAGAATAACCATTTTGATGTTTTTCAGTCAATTAGTTTTTCTGTTGAGGCTGGATTGTTTTACAAATGCCCTTAATTAAAGTAGGAGAAGTTCCCTTAGAATATTCAGCTGTGTTTTCTTGCTATGCTTATCTATTTGCATGTATATGTGCATGGTCACTTGAGCAAAATTTACAACTCTTCTGAAAAAAAGACTGGTGCTTTTACAGTTTTTAACCAATGATAGGATCAAATGTTTTGTTGCTGAATTTAAAGTCATATTTTCCACCGACCATATGTTAATAGCTCCACAGGTGAAATGTAGATTAGGTGAAATGCAGGCGAAAAGTAGTCCATCTTTATGGACTTCATGGACATTCAAGTTAGCTTGAATGATAAGGTATATTTAGAACAAACAAGCAAACAAAATTAGACCCACCAATCAAAACTAGCTGGTTTTGAAGTGCTGGTTAGCAGTTGTGTTCCATCTAGGCCTTAGATTCTTTGTTATAGTAGATTATTAAAATTCTTATTCAGCCAAGAGAGGAAATTATACTCAGCTGGTCTGCTTGTAATGTGTGTGGTAAGTATAGAGTAAATAGACCTTTAGGTTATTGCCAGTTTGAGCAGGAAAAAAAAAAAAAAAAAGGTATAAACAAGTCATACGCAGACCTAGGATGAAAATTGGAAAAAGCAGGGTCACATTATCAGAGGTTCTGGGTCTAAGTAGAATAACAAGGAAAAGAACTCAAAGTAGTTCCAAGAGGGAGCTTGGTTTTATGTTAAGAAATACATTATGTGATGCAGTTGCCATGACGACAAGAGAGTCTGGAGTTTATGTTCTGAGGTGTCTCTTCGTTCCCATGCTTCTATCAGAAATAGATGTTCCTAAGTGCAGCTGAAGATTAGCAGTACTGGTGCTACGTGAGGGTATGATGAGATGCAGGCTAAAGCTCCCCTCAACAGAGAGGCTTAGCAATCTCCAGGCAGAGACCAGGTTCCTGCTGCAGCTCAGAAAACAACAGCTTTGCCACTGCTAAATCTCTTGCAGGAAAAGTCTGGTGCGTGGCTGGAGCATCCCTGGGGACCTTATGTTTCAGCCCATCCTGCTGCCTTCACTGAGTGTGGGCACCGTGCTGTGCACCTCTCGTGCCAGATGAAAGAGAAAAGGCACAATACTCCCTCAAAAAAACCTGCCTCCCTCTTCTTTATATCTTTCCATGCATTACAGCTACCAATCCAGGCAAATCTGTAAGCAAGAGGATTTGTGACATGTTCAAACAGTGTCACGTGCACAACTCTGTGGTTACTTGAAATGCAAAAGTGTCATTTGAGTCTACTTATATGCTACTTAAATGCTATTTGGCTGGTACCAATTGTAATTGGGTTAGTGTGTACTAAGGTTACAAAAATGGTGGATTTATTAAAATATTACACTGGCCGGGGCTTGTAACTACGTATTGTAGGGTTTGGTCTTATTTTTTGGTTGTTTTTTCAAGCAGTTCAATGGATGGGAAGAGACATCTGAGAAGTGTTCGAAACTCCAAGGTGGATTTATTCACCATTGCACCTCTGATTTGGTCACTGTGGGCAAAATGATCAAGTTCTGTCTCCTTAGTTACCATGAAAAATGACTGATTACATTTTTCACTGACAGAAAGGTTTGATAATGGAAGAATTAGGATGCTGCATGATGTATTGAAGAAATTAAGATATATATATATATATATTTAATAATAGAACAGAATCTGTAAAGGTCTCTTTGTCTGATAGTGTTTTTTCTTTTGCACCTTCCTACGGGAAGGCTGCTCTGATGAATATCTTCCAGCTCATACATCTGCTATCCTACAATGCACAGGTTATTTTATTTCATTTTAGTTTTTCAACCTATTGCATGGTTATACATTTTGGGGGGCAGGGGGAAGGACTTTCATGCAGCCTGTTCTATTATTCATAAAATCTACCTCAACATCTCCAGGAGGTAGATAAACAGTGCTCTTTTCCAAAATTCCACATTTTTAAATAATAGTATTTCTTCTTTGCTCTCCTAAATTTGTTCATATATGTAAGCTAGATACATGCATTTAAATGGTGAAGAGTCTGTTTTATAATCAAATATTGACAAAAGAACAAACTTATACAGTAGGATCTTCTGTGTGAGATGGGTACTGTAAAGAATAATCCACTGTTTCATTTTCTTTAAAATATGGATAGGCACATTTCTTGGAGGGAGGGAGGGTGTATTCATGAAAGTTTAATCTTCGTCTTTACTGCTAGAGTACATTTCGTGGTATCACCCATAAGTGACTTTTCTGTTTTCCATTCAGACTCACTGTAAAACAGTATCTAGCATATCCTTATCCTTTTCTAAACTTCCTTCATTTCTTAAGCTGTTGTCATTCTCAGTCCTGTGTACATATCCCACATGTTATCAGGATTATAATGTTGCCTGAAGAGAAGCATCTCTATCTTTGTAAAGTTCCAGAAAAGTTTATTGATGTCATGGGTGTTCATGTATCATTCTTTTTATGGAGGACTCGCTCTTGTAGAGATTATTTCTCACAGAAGAAAAAAAAAGAAAGAAGATTACCCAACTGGAGACCACATCATTCTGTAATCTTAAAATACCATGATTTTAATTGAGTTTGTGAGTTTTAGAGATTGCTGTATGTAAATGCTCAGTAAGATCAAGTTAGAATGGTCTTGAATATTAAAGATAGTGAGGATGGCCAGTGGTCTTTGTCTCCAGTGTACTCCACATTTTCTCATAATCTGTTGAGAGAACACTAATGTTTGAGGATAGAACTTCTCATTGGAGGTGTTCAAAGCTCACTGTGCATGACGAATGTCATCGTTGTTTGGAGTCTCTGTTTTGGAGCTTCAAGCATGTGTAAGCACCTTGAATGCCAGCCCCAAAGTCCTGAAATGTAGTGTGTTCTCCAAGAGGGTGCTGAAGGGATCAAGGACATGTTTGCTGTAGTCACAGTGACGGAAAGGGGAGAAGAGACACAGTGCACCTTTTTTTGTCTTGGGGAATTGAATAGCTCATGCTCAAGTATTTTGCATAACCACAGAAACATATTAAATGGCAAGGATGTGAATAACTGGTTTAGCGAGCCAATAGAAAGGGATGAATCCACATAACCATGTGGAGGTGATGATGAGTATTAATTGCTGTCTTCTCTGACAATTTAGTGTCTTAAATGTATCCCAAAGTATCTGGATTAGCCACCTATATGTATCTCCAGTTTCAACTGCAGACTGGTTCATCTGTATCTTCCCTAAATACTGATCACTAACATAAACATCACTTTGCTTGCATTTCTTTTGTATGAACTGCCGTTAGCTGTAAGATGACTAGCAGTGATGCATCATATGGGACAAAGGCTGAATAGCACCATCTGTCTCCTGCTGTCGCTGACTGTTCAGCATCAGGGTTAAGTCATGTATGGTACGTGAAAGTAATATTATAATTCATGAGGGTAATACTATTTCAAGATATTGAAATGCAATGTATTGCATACCTCTAGTAAATTATCTGGAAAATTTAGCTGTTGAACGAATTTTTCTGATTCTTGTCTCCAGCTTTCTCTGAAGTCATAGTTTTCCCTCCGTGTGGGAAAACTCTACTGATCTTAAAAACTGATGTGCGTTAATTATACAAAGTGGAAAAGGTGACATATAGGTGGAAACATAGGTGAAGGCAAGTAGGTGAAGGACTATTCATACATAAATTAAAAAATCCCCCAAAATACAAGTTCAGCTTGAGAGGTCAGATGTTTGATTTACGTTATTTTATGAAAATGTAAGTTCTGTGAGTTCATATTTTTTCATTATTAATTTCTTAAATCCTCTCAATTTGGGCCAGTAACTTCTGTCTCTCTGGTCAGTTGTAACCATATGATGACAGAGTAGGACTCAAAAATATTAAGTCCTATGGGTTTTCCCAAGATATGGAAGTGGATGTTTGGCTTGTTGGATGACCAGCTGACAATGATGCAGCATGGAACCAGCCACAAAACATAACTATTTCTATAATATAGTTGTATATTTTTACCTGTTTTTGAAGAGAAAGAAGTGTAAAAAGTTTTGCAGAAGAAGTGAAAGAAAAGAAGAACTTTACTTGTTGCTTGCTGAAAGATTAGGTTGAAGAAGAGGGAGAGATACAAATCTGTGTCCACAAACTGATTTTGCTAGGTGGTTTATGGAGCATCCTTCTAAACACTTTACCACTAAAACGAAAATATTTTCAGTTATGTTTCAAAGACTGTGATTTTACTTAACACCAAATGCAAATGCTCTGGATATCTAAGTGTGTTACGGACCATAAAAATTTACATTCTTCAGCTTGTTTACAAACCCAAATGAAATGCAGTAGTCATTTCTCCACTGCCAAAGCTTAAAATGGAAGCAAAGAAAGTATAGTCAAATTATTTATATCTGAAAATGTACTGAGACTATCAAACAAACCTGCTAGAACTCTGCTATGATACTAGATACTATCTAGTGTTCACTTCAACTGTCACTTAGCTTTTATATAGAGTATTCAAGGAGAGTCTGTGACTGAAACCCAGTTCTTGTTGACAATTTTGATTTTGTTGTTGCTTTTTAATGATGCTGGTTTTACCCACTGAGCTTTTAAACATAGTGATCTTCAGATCTCCTATCGATATTTTTATTGCTGTAAAAGGAATCTTTTTGATACTAGTTTTTGTAACTGTACCTTTTAAACAAAACTGCTGTAAGCAATCAGTTAGAGGTTCTGTTTCTGAGACAGCTTTAAAAAAGATGTCTTATGTATTTGCTCTTGCTTTAAATGTTAAATATCATTGCACATAATGATGTGAACAGATGGTGTGCTGCATAAGCTGTTTATCATTTTGCACATCACTTTTTATTAGTGAAGTGTACATGTTTGATTAATATTAACTTTTGATGTATTTGGAGTTGTCTATTCTTTGACAGCATTAGGAGATATATTCTAATCCATAAAGACTTAAATTTTTACTCCAGTAATAATAGAGTTGATGCAATCTCTAGTTTTGAATTACATAAACCTTTTAATTGTGGAAAAGAATTACCTGGTTTAGGTTTAAATATTGGAAAGAATTTCGGAAGTAGGAGGGTAACTATTCCTGCTAAAATGTTTTAGAGAAATTAAATATAGATGTCATTGGTCCAGCTAAATAAACAGCATATCTTGGAATTGAGCACCAGATGCTAAGGTGTAAAATAAAACAGCAACAGTTCGATTCAGATCAATATTCTTTTATATCTTCCACCTACAGAATGAGAGAAGTTTGTATTTGCCTGCTCAACGGGTCTGGATGTTCTGCATGTGTTACACCTATGTCAATTCAATTGAAATTGAAAAAGCATCTCAAGAGGCATCTCAGGCTTACAGACATAGCACACAAGTGATGCGTTGAGACCTTTGACTGCTGTATTGTTTTTCAAAATATGGTTTACCAAAACATTTTTTTGTAAATATTCTTGTCTCATCTAAAACCTAGAAAAAAGTGAAAATTTTTCATGGATGAGAAAATGATTTCTAGTTGTAAACCAGGGTTTGTAGATCTGCTAAATGGCAATAACATTTAATGAGAGATTTTGCTTTAAACTGTAAATTCTTTAGAGTGTGAGATGCTCAGCCTGTCAGAATAAATAGAGGAAGCTAAAAACGCTTACTTTGAAAATGACTGTTCATTTTGGAATGCTCTGGGTGATCTTGGTGAAATAGGACTGAGTCAGTTGTGCTTTGGATAAAGTTCAAATTCCCAGCATGTATTCTGGCAGCATCTCTTCTTCAATGATTCTATTCCTTAATATCTTTTATGTTCAAATAACACATGGCTGTGATTATATGCTGTGATTGTTCAGATTTCAAATAACTTTCAGCAATTCCTTTTAAATTGTATAAAGAAATTACTTTTATCCACGCTTATTTACAGATTTTTCTGCCTGTGTTTTCTTGTATGCCTAAGAATAACTGTTAGGGAGAGAATTTATGAATTTATTAAAGAAATTATGCTCTAGTACTAAGAATTACCTAGGGACTATATTTTTTAAACTTTAATGTTGAATGCAGTTTAAGTTTAATTGGCGCGACCATAATAGTTGGTCAGGGTTTCATGTTTTACCATTAAAATTATTCTGGAATGCTATAGTCCTGTTGCCTTTGCTTCCCAAACACCAGATCCTTCTAGAAACGTGCAGAAGGAAAATTCTGAAAAAGGAGGAAAGGAGTGCCTCAAATAAAAGAATCCCTCTTGAACCTGCACTTTCATTTCAGGAGTGGAAAATTTGGTTCCAGGATGATCTGAAAGGAAAGGATCTGAAAGGAAAAACTATAAATATCTCCTTTGTTATGTTAGAGAGAAAAATGCATGTAAATATTTGTGCCTAATGCCATTGTGAATAACGACTATCATTTAAGAAAATATTTTAGTGTATGAGATGCAGAATGGTAACACCAATTGTTGCAAATAAAATAAGTAAAGGGAAATATCTTGCTTAAACTCACTATGTGTTTCATTGTTTTAACTGATAATTATAAGTAAATTAATTGCATATTTCTTTTCCTGTTATCACGCCAACTATATGCAGTTTCTCATATATATGTTTTCATTAAAAGACAGCAATTAGACATTCTGAATCTTCCTGTTCTTTCTACCTTCTGGGTTTAAAAACTGAAGGAACAGACAGTTTTGACATTTTGATCTAAAAGAATATTTTCTGTCTTTGCAGGTTAATAATGAGAATGTCGTGAAAGTTGGCCACAGGCAGGTGGTGAATATGATCCGGCAAGGGGGCAATCACCTAGTTCTAAAGGTTGTCACAGTAACAAGGAATCTTGATCCAGATGACACAGCTAGAAAGAAAGGTACATTTTTTCTCTTTTCTCAATGGAATTTTTTTCAGTCTTACTCTACAGAAAACAGGCTATGGACACATATCTAATTTACAAACTTCCCTTTTTAAATTTGTAATGCTCTTTAGCTATTTTGCTATTTATTTTAGAGTAATTTAATTCTCTTTACTTATGTATTCACGTGTGACAAGAAGGGTCATTCCATTGTCATGCTTGTCATGAAATTTCGTCTTTGTGGATCTTTCACATTACATCAGTTGAAGGTATAATCAAACTTCTTGACATGAGTGTCTTGATGGAGAAAACCCACAAAGAACAGATTATCATTTATTAATTAATTCCAAACATACTTGAAGTTAATTTGGCTCCTCTTGAACTTACTGAGAATTTACAGTTTTTCAAATTTTTTTAAAGAAACTGTAAGATTAAGAAAAACAAGCAATATATGTTGATTGAATTTCTGATAAAAGAATCAGCAAATCATTCTAGGTGAATTCAAGTAGAGGGGTTGTTCCAACCAGGGAGGAATTCTCTCTTCCTCCTCTAAGTCAAAAACATACATGGGTTCTTTTTCTGCCACTTGGCTGCTAGTAAGAAAGCAGTGGCTCCAGAAGAGTTTAGTGTAGCATCATGTGCTGCAAGACTTTGGTAAACAGTTGTCTGGGTATAAATATGGGGAAGTTTTTTCTCAGTTTAAAAGCATGATTTTTTTTTTTTACATTGCCTTTAGTAGAGATTATGGGATAATGTATAAAGACTGAGTTAGTCTGTTCAGAATTGTAATGTTCTAACCACACCCCCCCCTGCCAAAAAAAAAAAAAAAGGGGGGGGGGGAAAAGAAATTTTAAAAAAGGGATTTTGCACTATTTCTTTCACCTTAGATGCTTCTTAGCCTGCTCAGGTACAAGTTACTCTGGGAAGTTATTAAGTTATTTGAATCAGAGAATCATAGAATGCCTTGAGTTGGAAAGGATCTTAAAGAGTATCCATTTCTAACTCCCCTGCTGTGTTCAGAGCTGCCCCCCACCAGCTTAGGCTGCCCAGGACTCCATCCAACCTGGCTTTGAACACCTCCAGGGATGGGCACTCACAACTTCTCTAGGCAGGTGTGTCAGTGCCTCACTGCCTCTGACTAAAGAATTTTCTCTTAGTATGTAATCTAAATCTCTCCTCTTATCCTATCGTTATCAGACGGTGTCAATAGTCAGCGTTGCTTCTTTTTATAATCTCCTTTAAGTACTGGAAGGCCCACTTCTCAAACTGTCCAGGTCCCTCTGGATGGCATCCTTTTCTTCGGTTGCATCAACTGTACCACTCAGCTTGATGTGGTCTGCAGAGTTGCTGATAGTGCAGCTTCCCTCAAAAATTTGTTGTCTCTTTTCTCATCAGGCAAGAACAGACTTCAAACTGGATTTAATATGTGTAGCATTTTTGTAGTAGGTACTGTATGTCTGGCACTGAACTCGAACTATGTTTTTGTGCTCTCATGACATACTTTTGTTCAAATCTCTGTGAGAGGATGATAGAGCTTAACAGGGGAAAGATGATGCTTATATAGTGTATATAGGTGATACGAGAAGACAGTTGTCTACTTTCCTCTCTCACGCTTTCTTCTCCTCAAACTGCTTTGCCACCTTTAGTCAGAATAGTGTAGCATGGTGTATGTTATTGATACTTCTGAACCCTTGATGTTTTTCCTGGTGTCCCTGTGCCATTTCTGTTTACTGGACAACTCCAACTTTCCTACCAACATTGCCATAATCTTTTCTGAAGTTACTCCCCTTTCTGACCTCTGGAATGGATTATATCAATATGTTGTCTGGTTTGGCTACATTTGAAGCTAGCAGAAAACATTTATCATCAGGATACTAAAACAGATGCTGTTTCTGAGCTAAATTATTGCCTTGATATTTTAAGCTTTACTTTGTGTTGTTTATCCCAAGGATCACCTGTTTTCTCTTGTCTCACTGTAACTATAAAGATAAATGTGAATCTTCTTGTATTTCTGAGATTTCTGAAATTAATCTGACAGAGGTTGGCTGGTCTCCAGGAGATTTTTAGCTGTGTACATTTCTTAGAAGGAGGGGCACAACTGCTGGGAGGCACTTTCTCTAGAAAGTTTTTTTCCTACTAAAAAATAGAAGGGCAGTTATTTAGCTTTAACTGTTTCTATGTATCCTGTTACATAAAAGCTTACGGATGTGTCAAACAACCTACACTAAAAGTAGAAACAGTACAGAAATCCAGTACATGAAAAGCATCTCAGGGTTTTTCCTCTGCGTGTATGTATTTAATATTACCTTATTTAATGTGACATATTATTTTAAATAAATCAGAAATTGTGTATGTTAATATAGTGGTTTAGAGAGGTTTATTTACTTATACTGTCTATCGTTCTGTTTAATGCAAAGCCCCACCACCTCCTAAGCGAGCTCCAACCACTGCACTGACCTTGCGGTCTAAGTCAATGACCTCAGAGCTTGAAGAGCTTGGTAAGAAAGTGTTTTTTGACAAGCATGCTGGGATAAAGAAATGTAAATATATATATATATATATGTATGTATGTATGTATGTTAAATTGATTTATAAGAATTGCAATGTGTACAGTATATAGAGCAGAAAGGGTTGTAAGAATGCTGCATCTTTGGAGAGTTCAAATATGCATGAATTGCATGAATAATTTTTTTTTAAACTTGTGCCTTTACTGCTATGCAAGAGAATGTTGATACATTTTTATGCATCATCGAAGTTTGGCACATTTACTAAAGAATAATGCCGTATCTTATTTTGTTAGCTTTGCTTTCTACATTTTCAGTTCATCTAATATTGTTTTATTTTAAATTTCTGTGGCCTCTCATTAGTGGATAAAGGTAAGCTGCCAGAAGCTGTTGTTAAAAAGCTGACAGTGTTAAAGCAGCTTCAACTTCAACTTGTTTTCATTAGACTCTAATCTGAAAAAGTGCATATTATTATATCACTTTGACTTCTCTGCATGAAATAAGCTTAATTCTTCTTGCTACCGGTAATAAAAAAGTGTTGAGCATTCAATCTTTTATTCACTAGTTTTAAGAAATGTGATGGGCAATTCCTTGAACATTCACATTCTAAATGTGCATAATTCTTTGGGAATTTTGATTTATTTTATAGAAGTGGAGAAAGTAATTGTTCTTTTCTTCCTGAATTTAAACTACTAGGTCATTAAAAAGAATTTTTGCAGGTAGACTAAAGAATATGGTATGAATGGACTGTATATAACAAGAGAAATGCCCAATGTATATTTATATTTTGTTATTTCACCAGAATAGCGTGTTTAGCAAGCGACACTGCGTACCTCACTGCAGAGTAATGCAGTCTATCACACAATAATGCTCATTTAATTACTTACATTTTGTAAAAAATTTATTTTTGTCATAGACTCGTAAGAAGGGAAACATGAAAGAAACAAGGCATTGAGGATAGATGGCCACACTTTTTTCCTATGAATCAATTTTTTCTGGGGCAGATGGACCCCACCCATTCATTAGCGAGTCAGAAGACACATGATTTCAGTGGGAGCTCTGACAAACAAAGGGCTGCAGAAGTTATTATGGTCTTCTCTGTGGCATAAGAAGCTAATGAAGACCAAAATTTAACATTCCGATAATTTATCCCTGACAGATATCAGAAAATTTGTTTTTTCTATGCTACAGACCTTAGGAACCTGAGTAAAGTTTTCAGCAGTTTGTGAATGCTCCTTAATTTTTCTTCCAGGATTAAAACATAGAATATTATTTTTGGAGCCAATTTTTTGTTTGAGGTATTTTGATTTGTTTTCCTTGCATGGAGTGCTATGTAACTTTGCTGACTTATCAGTAAGCTTTTCCGAGGAGACAGGAGTATTTAGGTATCGTTTTTCCCCTTTCCTTTTTTCCCTTCTCCAAATCACTCTCAGACTGAGAGTATTTTTGTATTTCTCTTACTTTTCAGTCTTACGTAGTAGGTACTGTTGCTAAAACAGAGAGAAGCAGCACTCTTTTCTAGAGGAAAATCACTTCTTAACAGTAACATCACTCTTGTAATGAAAAGCATTATACTTTAGCTTATTTGTCCCCTAATTCAGAGTATAGTAATTGACCTACTGTGTTCTCTTTGGCTTGTAGAAACCACTGCATCTCTTGTGATTAGCAGCCATGGGATATGAGTCTTTAAGTGAATTTCCCATTTATATCATCATCTAGATGACAAATATTACCATGGCAAGACTTTATTATTCTGAAGATTATTTCTGAAGCATGCTCCAGAAGTGTGTGTCTAATAAAGCTGTAGTAATACTGGAGCATAATAGAATATTTTCTTAGCAAACTTTGTCTATGACTTCTGTTATAAATAGCAACATCTGTGGTCTACCTGTTTTGATATTTGTCCTGTAAAAGGACTATTAGCAGAAGGAAAAAGAATTCTTGAATTGCACAAAAATCAAACGGATTTCCAAGAAGAAAACATTTTCACTCATTGATTAAAAATTGTCTTCTGATGTAAAACATAAATTGTATGTGCGTATATATATAATTTACATATCTTTATATGTATATGTGTATATATTGGACATCTGTATGAACTATGAGAACACCCACATTTTTATGACTATTAAACAATGTAATGAACATTTTTTTCATAATATACTTATATCCATAAACTAAATAGAAAATACATATAGATGAAGACTGTGGATGTTCTCATCAATATATGTGTAATCTTTTTTCTGAACTGAAGAAGCTCATGGTCTCAATAATGTCTTGTGGCAAAGAATTCCACAGGCTGATTATGTGCTGTGTACAAACGTTCTTTTTTATTGGTTTTGAATGTGATGCCTTTAATTTTATTGAATGTCCCTTGTTATGTAGTATAAGAAAAAGGAAAACAGAAATTCCCATTTTGTTTTCCCTTAGAGTATATACTTTTTTCTTCAGTTTTCCTAGCTAGGCTAAATGACGTGGGTTCTTTTATTTTTTTTAAATTTATTTACCTTGCAGTCTTCACAGTCATAACCTTGCCTGGCCTTGAACTTACAGTGTTGCTGACATGTTTTGAGCTACCCTGTTCCCCATAACACTTAGCAGACCATCTCAGTTGTTCTCTTTCACTTGAGTTAATCCAAATAATGGCAGAGAACATGTGATAGTGATTCCATTTCAATCTGAAAAGGCATTAAAATGCCCTATTATTATAATTTTAAAGCTTTGGTATCAATAATTTGCCCCAGTTACTACTTCTTAAAAAACAATTTAGAGAAAAGTTGTGGATATATCCCTACCATATGCTGGGGAGCAACTTCTTATAGCTCAAATCTAAACCCTGATAAACTGTGCTTTTGACAAGCTGTTTATCTCAGGTGGTTTCATAGATACATGCATAGTATAGGTTAGCAGAGAGAGACTGACTTAAATGGAAGAAAAATGTTTATGCTCAAAGTAACAGACAAGGATTTAGCATATAAAATTATCTTCAGAATTGATTCACAGTTCATTCCCTTTCTGTTTCCAAGCTTCAGTACGGAAGAAGAAGGGTAAGGGGAAGCATTTTGTCTCTTGTTTAACCTGTTTCTCACCTTTCCATAGTGGAGGATAATAACATAATGTAAATGTTGGCATATGGTCCAGTTTATTTTATGGTGTCAAACGTACATTAGTTATTGTATATGTTTTTTAGTTACTTAGTTAACAAATTGCAAACACACTAAGAACTCAAGCAGAAGACTACATTTGAAAATATTCCCCACATTCCTTCCTTTTGTCTCCTTTCCTTCATCTTGCCTTTTCCTTCTTTCTATCCAACTCTTTTCCAAACTGTTCCATTTCATCTCCTCACAGTTACTGTGCTAACTGGCAGCCACTGAGAGTATATGGCCAGTAACACATCCTCAGTGTAGTCCTACGTTAGTGATTTCACTTGTCTTTTTGATGGCCGAATGTTACTCACGTAACCACACTGTCTCTATCTCAGGAAGTAGGGATCTTGCACACAACACTTGAACTTTTGACCTGGAGAAATGCTGCTCTGCACAATTTTAAGTTTTTATATAACATCTTCCACACTGTCCCGTATGCATGGAGTGCCAACCCCAAACTGATTCATAAGGCCACTACCTTTTCCCTGAAATCTCTCCTTAAGACCCGCTTCCCCTATGATCCCTATTAAGCAATCATCTCAGTAATGATGGCTAGGCAGAGGAACAGGTAGATGACATAGTGATGATATTTTAATAGTTTTTATAAATGTAACTGCATATATATGTATACAACTTTGTTTGTGTTTAGTTGTATTTTTCCATACGCCTGTATGTCATTTTGCTTTCTTAGACTGTAAGCTCCTAGGAGCAGGGACTGTGCCATTCACACGTTTTCATGATGTCTAGCCCAAGGAAGAGCCTTAAACCTCTCTGGGCCCCTAGGTGGTAGCTGGTAAAACAGTCTGTGTGCTGCTCTTTGGCAAAGCTCGGTGTCCCTGAAAGGAAGGCAAGGCTGTAGGCAGTGCATCTCAGTAGTGAAGCTTTTGCTTTTTAATACTAAACAAAATCAGGTTATTTATTTTCTTCTACTTATTTTTCTCTTCCTTCCTGACCTCCTTTCAGGTCACTAACAGAAATTCAGCTAGTGGTATTTTCCATTCTTGATTCAGAAAATGTGCCAAATAAACCCCATTGCTACTGGTATGTTTTGGCAGTCTTTACATTGTTATAGTAGCTATCTGTAAAGCTAAATGCAGTTTTCTGGGTCATAGGTGAGGGAGACATTAAGATGGAACTAGTGGCTTTTGTGATTCTGTTTGACTGGTTTTTTTGTTATGTTTGGATGAGGGTTCTGGTTCAATGGGAGGCTGGGAGAACGGAAGAGCATAGATGGCATTTTTATGTTGAGTATCAACTATATGTCGTTTGTGACTAAAGAGAAAGATAATAAAATCTTAAGGTCGCAAAAAATTTAGAGCAATACATCATGGGTAATATTACCATTTTACTGCAGTTTCATAGCCCAAATTACTAAAAAGTAAGGAATGCTCAGTGTGTGCCACTGTCTTTCTGCTTACAGCAGCTACCTAACTCGGAGAAGTAACACCTGGTTTCAGATGGTGGTTTCGAAGGGGATGTGTTTTTAATAGTAAAATTATCTCTGGATTTTGCAAGATGTCAAAGAGGGAAAAGAGACATAATTTTTTTCTTATGTGACTCATAAGTTTTCAACGACAGATGAACAGTTGTAGCAGCAAGCTTCTTTGACGCAGTACTTAACAATATAATTCTAGATAATATGTGGTTAGCCCATTCATGCTGAAGAATATCCAAAATATTTGTGCAAATTAAAATTAAGATTTGAAAATATTCTAAAAATAGAATAGTAATAGAAATTTTATTAAACTCCCTATGCATTTGTTTTGATCGTAATTCTTATATCACTGCAAGAAATAGATTTCATTAGATTTTCAAAATATTTTAAGATAATAAAATTGGCTTCATAAAAGTTTTATGTGGCTTTTGAAAAGCCTGTTTTTGAAGGATTCTATCTTCAGTTTTTATTTTGATGTACTTGCTAATAACCACTTGTGAATTTTAAAATGATATGATTCTTAACAAGTACGTACTGTAAACATCTAGATGTATGATTCAAAAGTTTTGCTCCTAAGCTTTTTACTGCCAAGAAGTGGATTTCATTTAGTGAGTAATTTGGGATTTTCAGTGAAAGCTTAAGTAGACAGTTCTTAAATGAAAAGCTAATATGAAAATCCTTGGGAGACATTTCAAGAATTTAAGAGAAAGTAGAAAATTAACACACTGCAGGCTACATTTTCTTAGTGAAATACAATGACAAGATTAAAAAACTCTTCTGTATCAAAAAACCCTACTTCGACAGTGTCATGAGAGTGTCAGTTGTGAGCTGTGGGATTTGTTGGTTTTTTTTTTTTTTTTTAATATATTTGATACATAATCAAAGTAAAATAATTCCTCTGTATGCTGATAATGCTGATCTTTGGGTTTTGATGTGGACTAAAGGACCAAATAGTAGGATTTTCCTCCTTTGAGCAGTTCAGATGCTAGTTCTGCCTCTCAGATAAAAAATAACTGTGATATCATCAGCATAGACTATTGTTACCTGGCATCAAGTCTTGACTGCATTTGAATGGAAAAATATCAGTTGATGGCATTCAAAAGAAATATTATTAGCTCTGTCTGCAATAAGCATTCACACTTCATCTCATTCTTGTTGTCCATTGTTTCAAAGGTGGCACATTCTAATGGCATCTGAAACAATGAAATTGCAGAGCAAATATATATAAATGAATGCCAAACAGTGGATTAACTTAAACTGTTATGTTATGTTCGAAGAAACCCCTCACAAAAGACATCTGAGTTCAAAAGTCATTTTCTAATTTCAATATGCTGGAGTTGATGATGGAGATTTATCTGCAGGAAACAATGGAATAATCATCAAAACAACTCTTAAAGCCTTCACGTCAACTTCTTTGATAGTTTCCGGTATCTGCAGCACTTCTATGTAGGAAGAAAGTTTTCTGATCTTCACCAGACACTGTATGTTAGAAGATGAGATCAAAAGGCATCAGACTTCATGAAGAATTCCTGAACAGCGTCTTTGTAAGTAGTTGGTTTGCGTTACCTATTTGAAATTCTAATGAGCTAGTAATAATAAGATGAAGGTTGTCAGAAGGTTGTCATTTTCACAAGAATTAAGCAGTCATGCTGGGTGGAATTTGTGGTGTATGTGACATAATATGGACTCCATCTTTGTGTTGATAAAGGAAGGTTACAGGTTTTATGACTCGTAGTCTATCTCATGTGGAGTCCACAAAAGTGTAAGAGGATACAGGATTTGGATCATACCTACAGTATACCCGCTTTTAAAACACTTTGTAAGAGAAAAGTATTGAAAGATAGCACATTTTGAGGAGAAAAATGCTAGGTTTTCCACTGAGAAAAAAGTAATTGAAACCTAGCAGATGTGCTGTTTTTTAGCAGCATTTGACACTGAATATCAAATTAACAGTAACTAGCAGTTTCGAACACTTCTTCAAACAAGGGTACATATTGCTTGAGGTGGGAAGCTTTAAATGACATCTTGAAAAAACTGGGAATCCCTGAACAGGGAGGTCAGATGAGTTAGTGTGCAGGTGTTCTCATTTACACTAGTATTATTTTGAATTTATCAGATTGCTCTCTAGTGTGTAGTGCCTTTCCCTAATGCTCGGTTTTCTTTGCTACAGGACAGTAATTGAAAAGGTTTTCAAAACCTTTCTGCATCAACCAACAAGAAAATGGTATAAAAGAAGTTGGAAAAAAAATTGTAAGTGTTAAAGAAAATATGGGTTTTGTAGCATTTGGAGCCAGATGAATGAAATACATTGACATATGTGAGTGTCACTTGTTATACTCAGATATTATCAACTGAATATTTAACAACATACTCAAAATCATGAGTGTATGAGGAACAGTAAGAGTTGCATGTATTTCCCAACAAGGTACAGTTAGGACAATAGAAAACTTTTCAACACCTTTAATGTCTTCTCTCTCTTTTTCAGGAGCCATGGAGATGAAGGACTTACCTCCCTCATCTCAAAACTCCTTTTGCTGCAATTTTTCTTCAAATGTTCATATACCCATGTTAACTAATTCCTAATATAATCAAAAATAAATGTTTTTAGATAATTTGTCATAGTTTGCTTGTTTTTTCCCTTCGGTGTGGAAGTGTGAGAGTAAGTGTAAGAGTGGAGAAGGCTGCAAGTGTCTTGGTTCCTCCACCTTTCTTTTTGGTATCTTTTGGTTAATTATGTTTCTTTTCTGACTAGGCCAAATTTTCAAATGCTGTCTCTTAAACAGAATATCAAATTGCCACATAAATTCCACCTGGCTTGCAGGGTAGGAGTGGGTATTGACTATATTCTCTGCTTTGTTTTTGTTCTTAAACAGAAACCAGTGTTAGACAATGACCATTCCTCTTTCAAGGTAGGCTGAATTGTAAGGCTGAAGGATTGCAGGTGCATTTTAAATGCCTGTAAAATAATTTTATCAGTTGAACATACTGTTGAAGAGCTGGTACTTGAAAATTGTATCTAGAAAGAATTTGAACAGTTATCTGCCTTCCTAAAATTACTTTTGATTGTGTGACTATGATACATAAGTATGACTTATATGTAGTAATGTGAAATTATTTTCAGGCCTAGAAACACAAATAAGACTTTCTTTCAAGAAAATTTTGATAGTTCCTTAATGTGAATACATACAAATAATTTTTCTAAGTCATGTTATTATGTTTGTAGATACTCAGTGATTAATTTTACTAACAGTTTTTATGTTTTACTGATTTATTTTACATTATTTTCCCATTAGTTTTGAATTTTTTGTACATTGGAGAGTTTACCTCAGACAGCATAAATGTATTTTGACTCAGTTTTAGTAGAAGGGAAATGTTTCAAATGGCTTGTGTTTTTGACTGTATTGCAAAGCACTTCTGTTATTTCCTCATGCTAACTTATAAAGTAATATTCTTTTCCTGTTACTTGCAATATGAAAAACAAGTGATTTTGATGCTGTGACTTAAGTGCAGTGCTGTAAATTGTTTGTTTGGATCAGGTCTGGATCAACTTCATTCCAGATTGAAATGCGCTCATGGTGACAGGTTCATGAGTATTAGTCTGATGTTTTAACTGAAAACTCAGGGCATTTAATTTGTATGTTTTTTGTTTTTGTTTTTGTTTTTTTTAATAGCTATAACGCTTAGGTGGCATAGGCTCAACTTGTTTCTTTCCTCTAAATTTGATCATAAACAAGTTTGGTTTTAAATCTTGACCTTGAATACTCTTCCACTGAAACAATTTAGCTATGGTTGGCCTTTTAATTCTTGGTGATATGTTGAGGAACTTGTTATACCTTATCTACTTCTAGTGTTTGATTTTTTTTTCATTTCACATTCAAATAATTAGAAAAAAAAAAAAAACATTAGTTTTCAGTGGGCATAGCTAATATAACAGTGATTCCTTTTTAACCATTTCCAAATACGTAATCCATTTTTCTGCAGAGACACTACAGATTTATTCATCAAATACAGTTGCTTCTATGACAAGCAACATGATCATATGAGCTTTTATAGTCCAATCAAGCTTGCTTTTGAAATTAGTAGATTCTTGTCTTGATGGTGCACCCCCATTAGTGTTGGACAGCTATTCCAGAATTTTGTTCATCTGCTTCTTTGAAAGCATTGTCTAGATTCCTGTATGTTTGCCAAATTGTCCTTTACACAGTTCCTCCCAACACAGAGGCATTCATCCTGAAGTATTTATTGAGTAAATATCATTCTTTAACAAACTAATAAGGGCAAAGTCATTTGTCTCTGTATGGGAAGTTACAAAAATCTGAAAGGAATGCAATGGATATGAGAGCACCTACTTGTTTTAGACGTTCTTTCTGTGCGTGCAAATTTGTATTAGCTTCTGGTCTTTATGCGAAAAACAAATTACTGGTAGTTAAACCTAAAAGAAAGAGATAGTTATTATAAAAAATGATAAAAACGGCACCACAGGGGCATATCTTTACATGATTTAAATGCATCTCTATGCATTTTTAATATTCACACGAGACTATTCCTTTAGTTTTAGTGTCTGATTTTCACAGATAATTGACAAAGAAACACAAATTGTACTGGTTAATGAAAGAAATTAAACTAAACTTGCACACTCACATTAAGGGAAGGCAATGGAAACAAAGTATGGGCATATGCAGTACCTGACATTACAGCCTAAGTTTCTAGATCGGTTGACAGCAAGGAAGAATGAATGTCCTGTGTTTCCGTCACTTTTCAAAAGGAAAAATTCATGTGCCAAATATTTGACTGTGGTTGACTGCAGATGCTAGAAAAGGTGGGTGATACTACGTCATATAGGTGCAACTGGCATTGTATTAAGTTTTGCGTAACAGATTGTGCCTGGTACAGTTTCTGTCTGTATCTATCTTAGGTATTTACAAGGCATCTGTCACCTTGGTACCTAAGCAGTTTGAAAAATGCACCCACCCCAGGAGGCATGATGCAGATACAGGCAGAGGCCCAGGTCCAGAGCAGCAGAGGCAGGTCCCAGGAAGCTCCCCAACTGTGGTACCGCTGTTGTTGAGCTCCTGGCCCACTTGTGGCCAAGGAACATCTCCACCTACCTGTCAGCAGGAAGACGGTACCCCACCCCTCACGTCCAGCTCTACTGGTGGGGAATCTGAAAAGGAAATGTAAATGGAAAAGGCAACGGTCCAGTAGCAGAGGTGAAACAGAAATGGTGGGATTTCAAAAGGAGGGATTCTTAAAGAACAGCACATCTCAGGGGAGGGATCAACTGCCAGTCCAAGTGGCAGGTAAGGCACAACACAGGCATAAGTCGCAAATGTTCTTCAATGAACAAAAGTTAAAGAAATATCTCTGATGTCTCTAAAGCTTGTCTATATCCAAAGCCCTGCTCTGTTCTTGGCCTCTGTCTTGGTCTTCTATCCCTACAGTTGAATCAATTGTTCAATTCTCTATGTATCTCAACCAGATAACCTCTACAATTCTATATATGTCTAATAACTTGAAAGACTGTCATTAGGAAAGCATGGTACTGAATCCTGTGGCTCAAGGAGACAACATGGTATAGCAATGCTTCAAAATGATGGATGTATTCATGCACCCAGAGGCTCCATAATCCTAACCACCATGTTCACAGCAGTTCTCCTGTGGCCACCAGCAGCAATTGCATCACTGTTAAGCCACATCAGACCAAGCTCTGTATCTGCCCAGTGCAAACACCCTTACAGGCAGCCAGCTGTGCTGCAGAAACAGAAGACTTGTCGGACAGCAGGAAAGAAAGGAAGATAGTTAGGACTTTGATGTTGGTTCCCTGGTAGCTCTTACAGGAACCACTTCAAAAACAGATTAAATACAACAAAATCAGTGAGGTAAAGGAGAAAACAGCTTTCAGAAACATTAAATTCCCATGTTACTTTTGGAAATATCTGCATCGTACAGTGATCAAGCAATGAAGCTAAAGTGTGATAGGTCACTGACTTCCAGACCTTTGCATTTCTTTTACTTCATATGCATGCTCCTTTCTGATTCCCTTACTTGATCATTTAAGGACCCAACTGGGAATCGTGCCCTAACAGAGCAAGGAACATTAAATTAGAAACACAAAACAGGTCACAACTGTAAGGACTGTTAGTTTTTTGACTAATTACTAAGCATAAATATAAAAAGACAAAGCTCGTGTATTTTGAAAGTTTTATGTGTCGCTGTGAGCAAGATGCTGTAGGTAGGAATGGAATGTAATGGAAGTTGCTTCACACTTGAAGAAGCTAGTTGTGCTTCTTTGTACCCACTGTTTTTTAAGTTTGATTTTAAAAGAGAGATAATTTTTAAAGCCAATTAACAGCCAAGTAAGATGAACCATGTTGATGCGTAGGTCAATACACAGTCAATTTTGACTTGGCTGTCTTAATGCTCTCTCCTTATTTATTTACTTTTTAAGACCCACTTTGCTAAGGAAGTGAGGTAAAGGCAATTGGTTGAGGTAATGGTTTCAGCCAGCTTCAATCCTGCTGTTTAAAACAGAGAGCTTCTTCATTGGATAAGGACCGTTTACAGAAAAAAAAGTTTTCCAGTGCCCTACTGTCTGTAACTGGCACAACTTTTCCACAGCACTGACCTAGCAACTGGTGCCATCACCTTAACAGGAATGTAAGGTGACTTTTGATCATCAAGAAATGGATTTATTGGGCAGAGACTGACACATTCATCACTGTGGTGTCAGCCATTGATCTTGAGGCAGATTTCCATTGTTGCTCGGCAGGGAACATAGTTTGTGTCAGACCATGCCTGTAACACGCCCTTGGTTTCTCCTGTGCCCCATGACAATGCTTCACAAAGCTTCCAGAAAACAAAGTGACTAGAATTGTTGAATACTTTGTGATGTATAATAACAGTTAATGAATATTTCTTGCTAGTCAAGTTAACAAACCTATGCTAAAACCTGTGAATGTATTCATTATTCATAAGTATTCGCCAATAGTTTCCACAGTTAACTTTCTCGCATGGGTTCTCACAGACTGTTTGCTTGGACTCTTTGTCATTTGTGTTATTGGTCACTGATGCCAGATGCTTTTTCTTCAGCCCTGAAGGCTGAGAGTATTGATTAGGAGGATGGCAAATGGTACTCTTTCATAGAGAACTAGGGATTTTGCAAAAGTGTATTATACTTTTTTCAGATAAACTTTTCTTCACAAGCCTCTGGCAAACGTGTAAACATGCACAAATAACAAAAGTGTTACTGTCCCCCTAAATCTGAACAATCTTTCCTCAGTGAAACTATTTACAGAAATACTCATAAATTAATGTGGATTTTGGAGTTTTTTCTTTTGTTTTGTTTCAATTTTTGACTTTTAGTTTAGTTTAGTTCTAATACTTACCAATTGCTAGGTGGGCTCTGTTTAGATCATGTCAGGAAAATGGAGTTTTCAAATATGGGGAATTTTCTGATGATATATCTAAAAAAAATTCAAGGACATTTTGTATGACCACTGTATCTACCAGAATGAATATATATAACTCATTTTCTTTCTCCAATTCCATAGAATTTAACTGAAATGTGTGTTTGCTATGTGTGGTAAAAATAGATCCCCTGGTTTGATTTTTTTTTTTCTTTTCTTTCTTTATTACATGTGTGCTCAAATAAGAAAATGCTGAGAAATAATTTTATAGTCCTACAGTATAGTTGTTAAGAGAGAGTTGTTAATGAGGAATTGCAGCTATGGCTGTATTAGTAAGGCAAAGGGGGAAAAGAACTGTGAAGGAAGAAGCAGGTATTGCAGATACGTTGATATAGTCCCTTTCAAATCTCTTTGGAGTAGAAGAGCCAATGATTGCATGACAGTTTGTCCCTAAAATCCATTTTCATAAGGAAATCATGCCTTTTTATAAATACAATCTCATCCTCACTCTCCATAAAACATGCAACTGGACAGTCAACTAGATAGAGACATAGTGTGAATACTTTGAATGTGAATACTTTGAAGTAATGAATAAGTTAAATGCATAAATAACATCCATGACTTTAGCATTAAAAGATCATAGTTACATTGTGCGGCACAGAATCCCTTTGAGAGCAGTATAATATTGAAGGTACTTGAGCACAGAAATTAAGATTGCCACATTAAAGTTAGAGTAGGCAGGGACTGATATAGAGGAGAAGGGATCCTTGGGTCTATCAGAAGGAGCTTTCATTTTAAAACTATATAAAACAACAACAACAAAAAACCCATAAGAGCAAGAACAAAAGCACAACAAAACAAACAAAAATATATTCTGACTCATAAACAGAACCAGAAGTATTATTTTAACTTGACCTCAGCAGTACCTTCCAGATGTAAGCTCACAGCTTCATACTGAGGTCCAAAGAGCAGCATATAAAGTATTTCAAAGAGCAGAAATTAATCTTTACAGAATGACATTTTTCAAGACTGGGATGATAAGAGAGTAGGCATAACACTGCCACGGGGAATCACTTGCACCCTGATTTCCACCATATGCCCTCAGGCAAGGGGAGAAGTAGACAGGGAAGGGCAGAGCTTACTTATTTTCAGAAGACAATAAGATCCTGGAGAGCAATGCCCTCAGATACCATTACTTACTCTTTGGAGAAAAGAACAAGAAAATCCAGCAGATGTGGGGGAGGGCATTGCTCACAGGATGAATGCTGTGGACAGCCACCATCGCTCGCAGCACTGACTTGAGAGAGAGTGCACTTAGGGGTGGGGGTGACGTGAGACGTCGGACAAAAGTGAAGATAGCCAGCAGTGCTTCAGAACAACAAAGGGCTGCCCTCAACCAGTGGTGGAGCACGTCTGACACCACAGGAAGCTCACTTGGACACTTGGCCCTGAGCTCATCCCAGGGATGTCTGACTGACACCACTGCAGTGCATAGGTGAGCTTTTTGATAGGTTCACTGACATTTCCTGTCACAGTTACAATGAGGTGAATTGGTAGCTCCTGCCTTGGGATGCAGCATGGCTGTGTGTGTTGTGGGTACAGGACAGTGTGCATTTATATGAAGAGCAGTTAATAATGTCAACTGCCGCGTGCCCAATGCAGTCATTAAACTTTAGCCCGCCCTTCCGTTTGCCCAAACACATACACTCTGGCTTCCCAACTGGCTTCTTTCTATGTGTTGTCCAATGCATGTAGATACTCCATCTGCCTGGCCTCAGATACAGTGGTTGTTGCTCCTCTATTTGATTGCCAGATGTCACTGGGGAACAAGATGGGGAGGTTCCTGGATCCTCGGGGCAAGCTGGCCGTCTCCGAGGGAGCTCGCCGTCCACGCCGGCTGAAGAACAGGAATCCTCGGTGCCTGCCTCTGACGAAGACTCACCGGCCAGAACCACAGAGAGCTGGCAGTGGCCATTGTCCTCATCTGAAACGCACAGCAACGTTGGGGAAGATTTTGAGGGATTTCAAACGCCAGCGCGGACTCCGGAGTGTACCATGGACATACAGTCTCCTGGGGATCAGTCACTCAGTAGGACTCCTCAGTTTGAAAGTGACTCTCCTGAGGAGGAGGGCAATGATGAGATGAATGAAGAGCACCGCGGTGTTGAGCCTGTCCCTAGGGATCGGGGTTGGAGAGGGCAGCCCCAGCTAACAGAGGGAGAGAAGCTGTTGATGGAAACCAACAGTAGGATTGTGCAGCTGCTGGAAAATATCAAGAGGGAGCATGCACAGTCCATGGGTCTCATGTCACAGTCCATGGGCCGCATGGAGCTGCAGCTGGGCATTGTGGCTACCTCCACAAGAGCCATCCATAACTACCTGTCAGAGATTTTAGCTTTTCTCAAGCAGCCACGGACGCAGGTCCTTGAAACACGCATCTCCCAAAGAGCCACCCCCCATGTCGAGTTAACCTGTGCCTCGACATGGACTGGTGAGGATGCAGTGGCAGCCTCCACTGTGTGCTTACCAGGGGCCGAAGGGACGAGCGACTCTCGAGAACCGCCGCAGGCCACGCTGCCTTGTCGCAGTGGCCGGCTGCAGAGAGCCATAACCGAGAGGGCCTCGTTGCCCATGCCTACACGCCAGGCAAAAGGGGGAGGGAAGAAAAAATAACCACACCGTAGGATTTTTAGGGTTTTTTTTAATGTGCCTGTCCTTTTAATTCTTAGCCATAAGGCCATCAGTGGCAGATTTCAACCATTTCCTACATTGGCTAACATTGTATTCTGGCTGACTAGATTAGTCTAACATTTTGTAGTTTATATTTGCACTGTTAACAATGTGTGCTGCTGGTATTTGAAGAACATTTGCCTCTGTTCTTTCACTTTAACTTCATACAAGCATTTTTTTACTCTGTGCCAGGCATTCATTGCTTTTCTTACAAATACAAGTCATTTCTTGAGGCAGCTGTTTTTTGAGTTTTCTTTCTCCATTATCCCATCCCCTCTGAGCAAGCATTCTGGAGTTGGTGGTAAGTATACAGGTCTTGGCAATACTCGCCTCCAAAACTGTGTTCGATCAGTCTTTGCCTGGTGTTTCTGGCATGCCAGCCTGAGGTGTTGGGGTTAGCCTGTACTGGATCATGATCATTCTTATCCTCTGTGGGTCTGACAAGCTCACTTTCTAAGACCCTCGGTGGAGCTAATCCACGTGTCTTGGCTATGTTGTATTAGAAGTAATGTTGCCAGGATCATACCTCATATTTATCTTTTGGGGCTTGTATAGTAATGTGCCACCAGATCTATCTAGGTACCTGACTCTCATTTTCAAAGTTCCTTTTATGATGGATCTGGTGGTTGGATGGGCAGCATTATTTTTCCTCTGAGAGAGTCTGGGGATTTGAAACAGGAGTCACTAAGCAATGTGTTCTTGGGGATAAGAGCTATCTCCTGCACCAAATCTACTAGGAGGAGACTGTCCCCTGTAATTATCACAGATTAATTATTTAAGAAAATGAAAAGAAAAAAGAAAAAAAAACTTGCCTAGCAGCCAGACCTCTTGAGAATGTAAATGTCATGACATGCTGTTGGGTATTGTGCTACTATGTCTGTGATTAAGAGTTTTTCATCAGAAATGATCTACATGCTGATAAAATACAACTACTTTCTGTGCCTTTAGGCCATCTAATTTCCTGAGGGCTGGCACCCTGAGTAGAACACGGGTGCAATTGGTAACCCACAGGGCAGATGGAAATGCACTTTGCAATAAATTATTTTATATCTGTTGGTGCTGCCTCTCTCGGGGGAATTTAATATAGTGGCACTCAAATTGCTATATGCATGCAGAGGCATCAGACTGGCTTATCCATGTGGTATCCCTGACAGTTCTCTGGAAGGATGCTGTTACCAGGAGTCCCTTGAGCGTGGTAACTAATGATCACAGGTGTAGCATGGCTCCTGTGTTTGACTCTCCACATATCTTTGTAACATTCTGTAAAGATTCAGAAGAGTTTATATGGCAAAGCAGTGATGAATTCCTCCTTTGGCAAATACTAGAAAATAATTGTAGGCCTAAAAATCCTCTTCTGTGAATACAGCTGAACGGTGCTCTCTCTGTCCAGTGAGCCATAGCCTCTTCTTTCTTGTCTTTCTCTGAGACTGAAGTTAATCAAAATAAAGCACATACAACATTTTGTTATTCTACCAGTCAGCCACAGATTGCTCCCTTATAAGTGTGTGTGCGTGCGTGCTTGTGGCTGTACATTGCAAAATGAATGGTTTAATGATGAAATGCAGCTGGCATGGCCAACCTCCAGTGTAGGCTCTTTGCAGAAGAGAATATTTCTTCCCTTCCACCTACATCCAGCTGCGTTCCCTCTAAGACTACCATTGGAGGCGTTCTTCTTCAGTCACACCGTTGACACACTTTACAGCAGGTGCAAATTTTTGCACCTCTTCCATGGCTTTTTTATATCTCTTTTTGTTAAAACTGTTTGTAAATGTATCCTCAGAGAATTTCCAATACAAGTTTGTAAGATTCCCCTCTCATTGATACAAGAAGCACATGCTGCCGAATATTTAAGATCACAAGAAGGTTGGGAGAGAAGCCCATTAGTGAGCTTTGACAAATTAGTCCAGTACGTGCGGCCTTCTGAACACGTGTTTCTGGTGCATACATGGTTTGCACACTGTGAATATGAACAGCTAAGCTGAAGGCAAAGACAAGTGGAAGTTTGTCCCAATATGCTTACATCTTATTTCTTTGGGATAAGTTTGAACAAAGCTGAATACAAATCAGCCAATTAATTTTCTTGGCCTAATCAACGTGTGTCTGATAATACAGTGAGAATGTTTTTATTTTACATAGTATTTTCACTTCAAGTGTGGTGCAGTAGTGTGGTCAGATGCTAACTAAGATTTTGACGTACTCTGCAGGACCCGCCATGTAGCTGCTGCCATTTAGAATAAATCGCATTCCACTGTAGTTTTAAAAACACACCCTCTGCTCTACCTTTGCGTTCGGATCAAAGACAGTAGAGAAAAAGAAGAAGCTGCGCAGATGCAGCAGTGCTGCTGTTGGAAAAACTGCGTGAGGAACACCTAAAGAGTTCCTTGCAAAGCAGCTTAAGCTGTCACCTGATCTCTCCCATTTTTCGCTGCTTTAGCTAGATGTGGTAAGACACAAAGCCACTTGAATGGGAGCAGTTATAGGGTGAGAATGACTGAGAAACTGTCCACAGGCAAGAAACCTGCAATAAACTCATGCAGAATAAAGTTACTCCAGCTGGAAGTAGTAGGTGGTATTAATAATTGGTACCAACTGATATTTTGGTCAGATCTTAAATTAAGATCTGATTTCTAGTATTGTCTAGCAAAATCAGTGCAGTTGGAGAGTATGTATGTTTCATCCCCAAACAAATATTTTCATGCTTTTCAAGTGTCTGTCATAGCCTCATCACTCTTTCCCTGTAGCTTTTTGTTGTCTGAATGGGTATATGGTTACATGTGTCTGTTAAAATAAAAGGGGATCCTTGTTCTTACATGGTATATTTATATTTCTTATTTACAGATTTTGAGTACCTAATGCCTCATTTTCACAAACTTCCTTCTCTCTCTATCCCAAAGACCAGTTTTTAGGCCTTCTGGGATGATAAAATAGGGTGGGAAAGACTTAACATGAAATTTCTCCACCCTTGAAGCTCTTGGTGATAGATCCCCTTAGTACAGTTTTATGGTCTAGCCATATTTTTGTTGTATAGGTCAAATGTTAATGGTGACACTATTGCTTTATGATGCCTTTTGCTGAGCAGAAGTGCAGATATTTTTCCTTCAGAAGGTCAAAGTTTGTATTACAAAATCTTATAAAATGTGACTTGAAGTTTATTTTATTTTTGATACATGTGATGGTTTTAAGATTTTTTTTCTCCCTGTCACCAAATGGTTTATAACACACAGAAATAAAGCAGACCAATGAAAAAAAGTCAAACGATAACTTCAATTGAATAGAAACAGCAACACCACTTCTGTGAAAAAGTTTTCAACAGTGTTCTGATTCTCCTCAATCTTTCCTGCCTGCTCCCTGGCCCTCTGTGACACTAAAATAACCACTCCTAGGACAACCTTCTTTCTAACCAGAGGGCTAAAAGTTCTTCCCTCTCTTCTTCTCCTGTTTAAAATGTCATTTTTCCACCTGCCAGATATACTGTTTAGGGGGAGGGACCAAAAACTTTTTTCCTCCTGCCTTATTCCCATCCATATCCAGAGCGCTGAATATGCTGCTCTCCAGTGAGAGGTAAAGCTTAAATCCCTTAATCTGATGCTTTGCAGACTAGCATCATCTGTAGACTGCCAAAAGTCTGCTTTTTTTCTTTTTTTTTTCCGTCTGTAATAACCTAATGGAATAGGTATCCTTTTCTGCTGAAATAAAAATCTAACACTTGGGAGGTGGATCTAATTGCTGAAAATTAACAGTGCTCCTGCTCACGTTGTGAAAGCCTAGTAGCCAGGCTAAGATATTCCATTTATATAAGTATCACTGTCAATATAACTGATTTCTACTCTGCTGAAACTTCAAAGGAAAAGACACTAAATTAACATGATTATTAAGTACAGAATAATGAATATGGTGCAGTCCGTTTTGTTTTTTTTTTTTTTTTTAGGGAAGCAAACCTGTTCAAAGGGGTAGAAAGGAAAGTTATTGATATGGTCTAAGTTTGGATTCTAGTACAGGTTCAAAAATCAAACTGTTCTGCTGGCTTGGGCTACTCATTTAATTTCTCCATGCCTTAGTTTTGTAGTAGTAGAAGTAGCAATAAAGGAGCTGTAAGGCTATAATTGGTTGGTGCTTTCAGGTCCTTAGTCTAAGGAATGTATTAAACACTGATGAAACTTGTTTGTGACCACAGTTGGAACTGGGGCTAAAGCAAACGCTCTTAAGTTCAGAAGATCTCGATTGAAGTTTTTTCCCTGTATTTTATCGTCATGCCATGTAAATCAGTAAATCAGGATCCCGAATCCAAATGTTGAAGTTCTCATTCTGATTTGGACTTTGACTCTTTGGTCTGTTTCTGACCACAGCTAAATACATTCCCAAAGTTAATAAAATAATAATAATTAAAAAAAAAAAAACAAAAAAAAATCCAAAAAAACCCAAAACATATACAAATTTCATTTAAAGAATGATGCAGTTGCTTACAATGCTAATCTTATAATCCAAAATCATGTAGGTTAGACATGATTAATTGAGGAAAATAGGCATAAAAGAGCACTTCTGGAGTACTTGTTATTGTCCAAAATATCACTGAAATTCTGATGACTAAGTACAGTCTGCTTATCTCTATTTGAAACAGTTCTTTACAGATTCATTATTTCTAAAGGTCTTCTTTCCATTTCTATATAGATATTGTCCCTTCACATTTTGAAGGTTTGAAGAAGAGGATTGTTTTTCGAGTCACACTAAGTAAACATTAAATGCATGCAGGCTTAAAACTAAAGCATGCATGTTATGTAGCAGCAATAAAAAGTGCTCGGCTTGCACGACTTATGATGCTCAAGCATTGCCTTGTTAAAATGCCAAAAAAAAAAAACTTTTTCTTTGCATTTTTTTTGAAAAGTAAATCTCTTCCTTTGACCTTGCAATACTTAATTTTTCAGGTGTTGGACAAATGATATTTATTTTACTGAATACTTTTATATTACAGATAAGGTGGATGAAATAGTACCAGTTTCCAAGCCATCAAGAATTGCAGACAATGCAACTGTGGATTCAAGAGTGGCAACTATTAAACAGCGGCCTTCTAGTAGATGTTTTCCCTCAGCTACAGATATGAATGTGAGTGGTAGCTATGAAGTACTGCTTTCACTTCTGAAACTGTTTGGAGAGGGTACTTGCTAGTGTACAAAGTTCAAACTGCAATAGAAATGAATATAAAATAATGCATTATATTCTCATGCTGATTTTATTACCTTGTAGCCTTGATTTGTATTTCTGATAATAATTCATTTAACAGAAGAGCCTCTGGGCTCCTAAAAACTTTCATTATATTCTTATATCTACTCTGAGATTGTCATTTCAACAACATTGCTATCTCGGTGTTACTGAAACAGAAGTAAGTGACCTTACTCTGTCTGTAATGTCAGCCAGTGAGATAACAGGGAGATCTAACTTGAAAGTGTCAGTACAAAACTAAGGCCAAACAAAAAAAAAGTCACTGAAAGTTGAAGTACATTAATGCAGTTTCAGTGCCAGAATTAGTGCAGGCACACAATTTCCACTAATGTGAAGGTTTCTACAAGTTCATACTTTTTATTGTTCCTAATGGCCTATATAATATCTTGATGAAATAATATATGATGATTTGTAAGGGAAGAATTGACATTAATACTATGGTAGATAGTAAAAATTTAATTTCCAGAACTCTGAAATTGGATTCCTCCGTTGTAGAATTTGCTTTTACAGAACTTACGTGTGAAAAAAATAATTGTTTTTATTGCATTTTAGATGTACTTTTCCATTGCCCACCTCTCTGAAACAGCCCCAGCTCTGATATGAGCACTTTGGTATTCTCAGTAACTTAGGAAGAAAGGAAATAGAGACTGTTTCATGACAGAAAACAAATAGTTGTGTGAAAACCTATGTTGAAGGGCAGTTGAATGCGTTGGGATTCAGGGGACATTCTGCAGTTCCTAGGTGAGAATCTGTCTTCCTGTGTAACCTTGTGCGAGGCACCATCTGTGCAAGACCCAGGGATTAGGTCTGTCACTCAGTAGTGAAGAGAGCGTATGGCTTAGTGCAAAGTGAACATTAATACCTATGCAGAGTGTGGCAATGTTTTGGAAGTGAGTGAAATGAAATGCAATTGCTCAGGCTTCCTTTCTCGCAGCACACCGAATGTGCTGTAAACTTAACATATTGCCTTGTAAATAATTTCAACTAAATCTACTTACAACTGTTGCCATTTTATTAACATACAAGTAAATCTCAGCCTTCCCCTTCTCTTCACATCCTTCTTCAAAGAATAGCAAATTTGCTGTCCTCCATAAGAATTCCAAGAGGGTTAGGTAGTGGATTAGTCGATGTGAGCGGACAGTTATTTACATGTGGGAGAAAGTTCTGCATTCGTTAATGCTTGTGGGTTCTTCTGTTTGCTTTCTTATAGTCTATGTATGAGAGACAGGGTATTGCTGTGATGACGCCCACTGTACCAGGGAGTCCACAAGGTCCTTTTCTGGGTATACCTCGGGGTACAATGAGAAGACAAAAATCTATAGGTAAAATGTTCCTCATGCATAGTTCATTTGTGCATTATTCACCTCTTTCAGTAATTCACCTCTTTTTGTACTTTCTTTCTTAAAGCATATTTCTCTAACACCTTTACTTCAATGAATGATTTTATTTTTTTCTTTATACAAAAATTCCTGGAAAAAGAAATTTTTGTTTAATTTCTACATATAGCTTTAATGGCAGTAAGCAAGTGTTCTGGAATTCTAATTTAATTCATTTCTTTAAAATATTTCCTTTATCCAGAAACAATAGTGAGAAAGAAAAGAAAAAAAGAAACAATTCTATTGCAGAGTATTACCTAGGGCAAAATGTTATTCATTTTTATTTTACTGTTGAAACAAAAGTGTCGTAATGCTGTGTAGTCATTTACAAAGTAATCCCTATTGATCAAAGGGAATAAACATCACCTCCATTTCATTCCAAAGAATTGTGTCAATTAATGATTAAACAAAATAGGAAAAAAAAAAAAGAGCAAATCAAATCTGAACTTGTTTTGTTCTGGGTAATCTTAGTAGTGATATTTCTCAATTTAAAAACACATTACACTGATGTAAAATTGCCCTTCTAAATTCTCTCATTATTGAGTTTATTTATGTTAAAAGCCATATTTGTAATAATGTAATGTCATCTTTTGAAATAAACCCGTATGATTTTTTCCCAGTAGAATCTTTCCAGTCCCTTTTAAGTTTCAGTGCATCTTAAAAATTCATTAGGTTTCTAAGTTGCATTATTTTATGCATTTGGAAATTGCTAGAGCTAGGCATAAGCTATTCTTTTGCTCAGAACGTCTTCCCTGCTCAATAATTGTAGAAGAAAATGTGCTTCTCTACAGCTATCCTGATGATACATAAAACAAAACATTTGCCTACACATCAATGATCAGTTTAATTAAAATTCTGTAGCATCCTTTTTAATTCTGGCATCTGGTCTCTGGAAATTCAACAAGAAAAATACTTATTGTTTGAATGAGGCAAAAGACCGTTTTTGTAATTTCATACAGGCCTCACACCATGTGAATTACACCCTTGCGTTTTAGGCTGGATACAGAGATGGCACAATATGAGGGATTCCAGTGGAAGGCAGTGTTTTAATACGCTTTCTGATTTTTAGGAATAACAGAGGAAGAACGGCAGTTTTTGGCTCCTCCTATGCTGAAGTTTACCAGAAGTCTTTCAATGCCTGACACCTCTGAAGATATCCCTCCACCACCGCAGTCCTTACCCCCTTCACCACCACCACCTTCTCCCTCTCTGTACAACGCTCCCAAATCCCCAACGTCAAGGAGCTATGGAACTATCAAACCTCCATTTAATCAGAATTCAGGTGCAAAAATTTCTTTGGTTAGGCCTGAAAATGTGGGAACAATGATAAGGGACAAAGGGATCTATTACAGACGAGAACTGGACCGCTACTCTCTGGACTCTGAGGACCTGTACAGTCGGAGTGCCACAGCTCAGGCAAATTTCAGGAACAAGCGAGGTCAGATGCCTGAAAACCCGTATTCTGAAGTTGGGAAGATTGCAAGCAAAGCAGTTTATGTACCAGCCAAACCAGCAAGGCGGAAGGGGATGCTAGTTAAACAATCCAATGTTGAAGATAGTCCAGAAAAAACCTGCTCTATTCCAATCCCCACAATTATTGTGAAAGAGCCGTCCACCAGCAGCAGCGGGAAGAGCAGCCAAGGGAGCAGCATGGAAATTGACCCTCAGTCTTCAGAACAACCTGGGCAACTCCGACCTGATGACAGTTTAGGTGTCAGCAGTCCGTTTGCAGCAGCCATTGCTGGAGCAGTGAGGGACAGGGAAAAGCGGCTGGAAGCAAGGCGTAATTCTCCAGCATTCCTCTCCACAGACCTAGGAGATGAAGATGTTGGACTAACACCACCAACACCACGTATGAGGCAATCTAAATTTACTGATGAAGCAATGTTTAGTAGTGAAGATGGCTTTAGGCAGCTTATGTCACCATCTCCGATTCCCGCACCTAGAGAGCCTGAAAATCTTTTTAATAGCAGTGATCCCAGCAATCAAAGCGATGCAAGGACATTAAATACTTCGTCCAAAACGAAAGGTACTGAAAACAGTACAGCGGCAGCTAAGTCCACGAATGCATCCACCTCCGATAATTACGTTCACCCGGTCACAGGAAAGCTGCTAGATCCAAACTCACCGCTAGCCCTCGCTCTCTCGGCCAGGGACAGAGCCATGAAAGAACAAACACAGCAGATTCCAGGCAAAGTGGACACTGTTAAGGCTGACCTTAATAAACCACTTTACATCGACACAAAGCTGAGACCCAATATTGAAACGACATTTCCTGTTACTGCTACTGTCACTAGGCAAAATACTCGTGGCCCACTACGAAGGCAGGAGACTGAGAACAAGTATGAAACAGATGCAGGGAAAGAAAAAAAGGCTGAAGAGAAGAAAAACATGTTGATAAACATTGTGGATACTTCGCAACAGAAGTCAGCTGGCTTATTAATGGTTCATACTGTGGACACGGCAAAGTCAGATGATACGCCTGAGGATGAAGAGGAAAAGGGAGCTGAAATGGAACCGAGCCCCGAAAACTCCCTGCCAGAGAGGCCAGAGGGGAGCGAGGAAGCTGAAAGTGAGCTGAACGTGCCTGCTGTGCCTGAGCCACCGGCATCTCCCTGCAAAACCATCGTGGCTGCGAGCTCTGTCGACGACCCAGTCATCTTACCCTTCCGCATTCCCCCGCCACCCTTAGCATCAGTTGATATTGATGAAGAATTTATTTTTACTGAGCCACTACCACCCCCCTTAGAATTTGCCAACAGCTTTGACATCCCTGACGACCGCTCGGTGCCCGCTTCAGCTCTCACGGACTTGATTAAGCAAAGGAAAAACGGCACACCTTCACCTGCGCCATTCGTCACCAGCCAGCCAACCAATTCTTTAGACAGTAAAAAGCAAGTGGGTCTTTCAAACTGTTTGCCTGCCTCCTTTCTGCCACCCCCTGACAGCTTTGACAACGTCACTGACTCTGGGATTGAGGAGGTAGACAGTCGGAGTAGTAGTGACCATCACTTAGAGACAACCAGCACTATCTCAACGGTGTCCAGCATCTCTACCTTATCCTCAGAAGGGTGCGAGAACGTGGATACTTGTACAGTCTATGCAGATGGGCAAACATTTCTGGTGGACAAACCCCCAGTACCTCCTAAGCCAAAAATGAAGCCCATAATCAACAAAAGCAATGCACTTTACAAGGATGCGCTAATTGAAGAAACTGTAGACAGCTTTGTTATTCCTCCTCCCGCTCCACCCCCACCTCCCATCAGTGCGCAGCCCAATATGGCAAAGGTTGTTCCCCAGAGGACATCTAAGCTATGGGGGGATGTGGCGGAGGTGAAAAGCCCAATTCTCTCAGGCCCAAAGGCTAATGTTATTAGTGAATTGAACTCAATACTCCAACAAATGAATAGAGAGAAATCCTCAAAGCCAGGGGAAGGATTGGAGTCACCTACTGGAACAAAAACTGCAAGTCTCAGTACAAGGTAAATGTAAATAACCAAATAATTTACCAAAAAGTCTTGATTTTTTTCATCTCTCCCTAGCTTTTACTATTACAAAAAGTAAAGAATGTGCCTTTTATTGTATATACTTATTACACGCATAGTCTCTGATAAACAATGTTACAGAGGGGAAGATTTTCCTATATCACCAATGTTTCTGTCATCAACATCCTAGGATAGGGGCTCTCTCAGTATTCTCCAGTTTCCAAGGTGGTTTGCACAAGCCTGTCTGTTGTTTTGACATGAGTTACTTAGATTTATGTTTCAGTAGTGCTTTTCTCTTTATTTTTTTCCTTTCAAAATGCGATGATAATTTAATTTTTGTTCAGTCTCATAACTTATTTTGGCTTCAAACAGGTAAAAAAATGTTTTTGTCTAGGCTTTCTTCACATTCACTGCACGATATTTGATTTTTACTTGAATCTCTAATAATTCACCATATGATGAAGTATGAGGTCTGCTCCAAAATTAATGCCATCTTTTTTATTATATTGGCCCATGATGTCAGAGGTGGATGTTGGTGGTATGGCAGAAGAGGCCGAGCCTCCCTACCGTTATTCCATTGCATTTTATTGCTGTGCAACAGATGGCAGCGGAGGGGCAGTCTGACCAAGTGTTGTCTGGCATGGAAATATGTATGCAGCAAAAGTGTGGAGTTGAATTCCTCCATGCAGAAAAAGATGCCACACACTGACATTCATTCATGCATGCTGAACATTTATAGAGAATACATAGGGGATGTGAGCACGGTGAGGCAATGCATGGTGCATTTCAACAGTGGTGACAGTGACAGCGAGTCATGTCCGCTAATGCGGATTTTTATGAGTGTGACATGCAGGTCCTTGTTCACCACTGGTGAAAATGCATAGTTAATAGTGGTGACTATGTTGAAAAACAGTGTTTTGTAGCTAGGAATTTGCTCCATCAAATAGTGTTGTTCTGTTCTTGGTATTTGTTATAAAATGGAAATAAATAGGAGACGTTACTTTTGGAGTGACCTAAGTATGAAGCCATCTTAGAAAACTTCTCTCTGGCATCACTTTGCATTGTTCATAGTTTTGCTAAATGGTTAATTTATTGTCTCTTATCACTCAGCTTTACTGGGTTTAAGTTCTTACTTTCTATTGTCAGCGCTTGCTAGTGAGTAGTAGTGATGTCTACAGGTTCAAAAGTGTGGCTCATTTCACTGAACAGCACAGTCCTTGTAGTGCAGTGTAACGCATTTCCACAGAAGTGATATCAAAAGGTACTTAGAGTTGTCAGACACCATTAGATAAATGCATAGGTAATTATGTAATCACTTTTCTCTGGAATATGGTGTAATACCATGAAATTTGCAGCAGTTAAATGGACCTTTTACTGAAGTATTCAGTATTGTTTGTCCTGGCCTGCAACAAAGAAATTGTTTTTTTTGTATTTATTTTCTTTTTTTAATTTTTTTTGCAGAGATGTAGTGCTGATTTTGCTTATTAAAAAAGGCAACCCTTAAGTAAATTTTATTATAATTATTCTGCTGGATAATAAATAACCTGGCCTTTGAAAAAGTACCGTTCTTTGCATGCATTAAGATGATTTTCTTTTAGGGAAAGGATGGCTCTATTAAATGCAAATGATTACTTATTCAGAAAGCAGTGTGATCACAAGCCTCAGAGTCAGGCCATTACATTATTTCTTTCAAGCTGTAAGTTATTAAATGGTCATAGGACGGTATGGAGGTTATACGTCTTTTAGGATGAAAAGATGGAAGAGAAATGCCGGAATTCTGGAATTCCTATCAGTATTGTTTGACTAATTGGTGTAGAAATTGAGTTGCCTGTATTGGAAAAGCTTTTAGTGCAATGAGAACTGTACAATGAAAAGATATATAGTGGCTACTTGACGAAGACAGTCTTAACCAAAGTTAGCACAACAACTGAACCCTGCCCATATATGTTTGAAAATATCTTGGGTAAGCATAAAATCAAAACTTGTGCACTAAGTTTGAATCTACATAAGTCTTGTCTTACAGATGACTCTGAGAATTTTAATTTGTTTTATTCTGCCTATGTCTTCAATTTTTTGCTTGGGCTTCGTCCTTTTAAGTCATATGAACATGTTGCCTCTGACTTTGTATAATATGCTTATTATCTTGCATATTTTATACTGATAATTATTTCCAGGTTGCAGTGTAGGTCTTTATTGGTATTTTATTAGTTAATAACTGAGGCAATGTACAGTAAATATGTACTGCATTTTTGAGAGAAAAAAATGAGAAGTAGAAGCAAATAGTTACCTCTTTTCTGTGGAAAGAAATTTATGCAGTAGAAAGGCCACAAAAAATAATTTGCAGAACTAATTCATTTTACTTGAGAAATGAAAATAATCATGTAAGAAAGGACTATACTATACGTATGTCATTTTAGAAAAAAATCTTGGACAGCAATTGGAAATTATTTTGCTTTTCTGTCCTTTAGTCTTTTTAATTCTTATAACTCAGTTTTGGCAAACAGTTTTCATTGTATAGAGTCTATAGAGACAAGTATTGACCTCAAACTTGTTCCATGGTAACATGCGATAAGGATGGTGGAGCACTGGAACAGGCTGCACAGAGATGTTGTGGAGCATCTTTCTATGGCAATATTCAAGACCCATCTGGACCTACAGTAGGGAACCCGCTTTACTTGGGGGGTTGGACTCAGTGATCTCTTGAGATCTCTTCCAATCCTTGCAATTCCATGATTCTGTGATTCCATTTGGAAGCAAAAACTCACAAGGAATCATTTAAATCTGGCTGAAATCCTACTTCTTTCCTGAAAAGTCTGCCTAAATGTGTGTATTTGCAAACTAGAGAGAGGGATCTTGAGCTATAAAAAATAATGAAGTCAAACTTTGTCCAGTTCTGAGACTAGGGAGGGTGAGGGAGGATCGATTTCTGAGCTGGAGGAGGAGTGGGAAGGAGGGAGCAAAAGGCTAACAGCAACGTTATCACAGTGGAGAAGTGCTCCAATTTCTGTTTTTTGTTGTGTTATATACGCCCTGGACTGCCTATGTTTAATGTCAGTTCTGCTCTTGAAAGTGCCTACATAAAGGCCATGGATGCATAGTAAATGCTTCCCAGACAAAGCCTTATTTTTACGGCTTTTTCTTCTACTTTACCTTTAAAATGTTAAATTAATTACAGCCTTTCTAGCCTGATCGCATGATTGACACATTTTTTTACAAAGTCATAATGTATTATGCTCAGGGAATACCATCTTGCCAAAGTATGAAAGTTAATATTTCAATTGTAAAGCTAAAATTCTTCACTTTTTTCTCATATTATAAAACGTACATCAACCAACTGTAGAACTTACAGCCCTTTTCTTTGAGGCAGTAAGAGAAAAGGACAAGGAATTTTAGCTTTCAGAAAGCAAGGATTCTGCTGAATTAAAGAAAAGTGATGAAAAATGTGTAGGTCTGTTCATATACCCTTCAGCCAAGGAGAAGTGGGAAGTATTATAAATAGTAACGTTGTTCTCAGGCTCACTTGAGTTCTGCTCATAGCACTAGCAGCCTGATGAAATTAAAATATATATTTCTTCATTGTGAAACATGAAGTTATAGCCTAGGAGACTGCTCTAAATACCTCTAGGAGTTATCTCTGTACAGCCAGTGGATATACAAATGTCGCTCAGTCACAGCAATTGCACCGTTAGGGCAGCATGAAGGTAAATTAAAATGTAAATTGTTTGGGAATAGCTTGTTACAGAAACCTGCAAAATTGATCTTCTTTATATGTTTTTGACAAATGAGGATCATGAAGAGATTGTTCTACAATACTTAGCAGCATTTCTCTCTCAATTATTACATTATACCCTCATCTTCCTTTTTCTAGCATACATAGGTTTAGCAGTAATTCTACACCGTGTATTTATAGTTTTCTGTGGTTCTTATGGAGATACTGAGTTTGAAGATTTTTAAATAGAGCATGGAAATGGCTGGAAACCATCTGCTGCTCAGAGGCAGTGACCAGCTGCAGTCCAGAAAGAGGAGCCTGGGAAAGGACAGAAAAAGAGGAAAAAGCAAAAGGATGTGCTTGTTTCATTGCGCGAAGGGTTTGATCAGCAGGCTCTGGACCAGAGCTTTTGAATTCACGTGGGCTCTTCCCACTCTTCACATTGGCCATCATTCACTTTGAGAAATTTTGGACCTGATTCTTGAAGGTAAAGTTTTCATCTGGTCCATCCATGTAGTCAAGATCTCAAATCAGAGGCCACAATACCCAGCCATCACTTCTGCTTCTGCCCAAAATTACTTACAGCATCAGCTTGAGGCATTTGAGTACAGGGCCCTATCTGAGCCAAATACTCGAGATTGGTATGTGCTGGCCTGGGTCACATTGCCCATCCCAGGGCTTGGACACACTCTGTGCTGGACATGAGAGTGCTTCCCACAGCTGGGCAAAAAGGAGGGGAGCAGCAGCATCTCCAACTCCTGCACTATAAATATGGCAAGGCTACTGATTCGCTTGAGAGGCTACTGACTGTTGTATGAAGCTGCTAAAAGGAAGGAAGGAGAAGGCTAATGCAGGGTTTTTATCAGGTTAAAAGAAATGCTTGCTCTGTGAACCCAGCAGTTGCTTAGCGACATAGTGATCAAGAGCAAGTTGCAAGCTGGCTGCATAACGCCAGCAGGATTAACGCAGGACAGCCTGTAACTGCAAGGGGGAGGCACAGCCCCCAGTGTGAGCATCATGCTTCCACTTCTGCTCTCGTGTGCTAATAAGGAATAATGAACAGCCACCACTGCGCCCTGCCATCACCGCCCCAAAATGGTTGATAGCTTGGAGCAGGGAGGAGCTAGTTCTATTCTGAAGGGCTCTCCTGTTTCCCTGACTGTACTCACAGAGCATCCGTGTGTGGCCTCCTGGTAGGCTGAATGTCAGCCCGGCAGTGGGAGTGCTCATTGCAGATGTGGGAGTTGTACAGAATGCTTAACCATGCAGGATCAAGTCCTTCAGGAAAAATTACCTGTACTGTCTTGGCAGAACAAGTTATAAAGGGGGAACTGTCTGTGGTCAGGCTTTTGTGCATTTCTAAGGGCTTTTCATTTGGATAAGTCCCTATATTTTAACGAACAGGTAAGGCAGAATTGAACTTAGCAATGAGTCATGCGTGGGTCTTGACCCTACGTTTGGTTTATTCTGCTTATGAAACACTCTTGTGGAGTAATTATCAAGCCTTGATTTTTCAGTTTACTGTCATTCCATTAGCTTCATTTCATATCATTAACCATTTGTCAGCCATTTTCACAGGATTGCTTGCTTTGTCAGTAATTTTTGCAGCATCTCAGTCATTCCATTTTGTCATTTTTATTTGCTCTCATGGCTGCTGCTCTCAGAAGTGGGTCATACTGAAGTGCCATGAAGTAAGTGTCAACTATAAAGCATAGAGTACTCTGTGTTGTACATTCTGTTTTGTTTTAATGCTCACTTGATGCTATTGCATTTTAGTGATTTTGATGTTGATATTGTAACAAAATGCAGTGTGGTTTAGCTCTCCCTTATCCAGAAATGATAGGCATTCTCAAACCATAGATGGGATGTCATTTCCAACTGAAATGAAAGCCACTGTCATCAGACAGGTATTCAGCAAAGATTTTTATAGTGTGAGCACCAAAGAGTGGATTCCTGAACTTATGCCCAGGCACCTAAATATGGAGACATAATTTTTCAAGTGCACCAAAACTCCGCTTTTAGGATGTGTTTTTGAGAGAAGGGGGAATGATAAGCACACTTTTACGTGCTTATGTAAGCCCTTAAGTAAAGACAAACTAGCCTTGAAATAATCAAGCTGTGCTGCAGTGGTACCTGCTGAGTCTTTCTCCACTGGAAACAGTGAGACTTTCCCTTCTCTTTCCAGCTTGTCTTCACCTTTTCCCTTCCAGTTCTCCAGAGGTAGGGCTGAGACAGCCTTCTGGCCCTCAGCCCCCAGCAGCACCTTGCCGCTGTTTCTGTACAGCTGTGTTATTCACATGGAAACTGTCTTTCTTGAGAAGCTCCCACAGAGCTTTGGTGATTACTCCTCACTCAGCTGAACAGCATTACCTGCAACAGACACTCACCATTCCTCATTTCTCCTCAGTAAAATAATGCTATTATAAGAAGCTCTGTATCCTGCCAATCGTCATACCAATGCTTGTTCTTCACCTTCTCCCAAAACAAACAATTATTTTCTTACTTTCTTACCATGCAATTTTCCTTCGACAATCCAAAAATACAGTACAAATATTGCAAGAGGTGAAGGCAAAGTTTTGGGTTTGCAAGTACACAGAGAGCTCTAAAAAGTTAATTTCCCACAGTACCTCCATATAGGGCATCTTTTCTCCCACTCTTTTTTCTCCAACATGGTGGTGGAAGAGCTTTGTCAGAGACAGCGGATCTTCTGGCAAGTCAGAGAATAAAACAGCTCTTATAAGACGGACTATAACCATTTTGGGGGTTTAGTTTTTTGTTTTGTTTTTGTTTTTAATGGGAGGCTCTTAGGACATATTACAGCCTGCCATCTTTCACTGATTTGCTGTTAATATTAAGTTAGCAGTGAATTTGAATCCTGCAAATCTGATTTAAAATTTAAAATAATTTCTTGCCTACAATCTGTGGTGATGACTTATTACTTGGAGACATGGGAATTATATACTGTGGTTTTAATATGAGACAACATAATGGGCATTACCATCAGTGCAGCCTTATAGCAACAAATGTTTACAAATTAGTTCCATATGCTGATTCTAACAGGGCAAATTTTATTTAAAATAATTATCAGACTTTTCACTTTCCTAAAATGAAATTTGGGTTTAAGTACGTTTAATACGTATTTAGTATGCTTAATGTAACAGATGATTGAATAAGGCCTAAGAAATTGCTCTTATTAAAAAATCTGGAAAACCCACGACGCAATGAAAACACGCCTGCTCTCCAGCTGGAACGTGCTTGCTCCTGTATTGACCAGGATACCATCATCTGTGAAATATAAGACAGCTGAGAGTTTCAAGGCTATCTGCACCAGATGGTGCTGTAGATGACATAAACTGTAAGTGGGGATGGATGGGAGTTGCACAAAGGTGCATACTTTTTTCCATCTGTAACACACTGGAATTGATACAACGAGTGAAAGTAGAGGGGGAAAAACAGAAAAAGAATCTTGGAATAGAAGGCTCAGGACAGGAAATTTGGAAGTGCAGTCATGGGCCCCAGCAGGCTCACGTGGCTGTTATGAGGCTGAGCCTGTGCCACGAAGGCTGCAGAGCCAGCTGCAGAACAGCAGTCAGAAATAAAACACAAACTTTGTTTTGCAGGTTACTGAGTGATTTTGTAGACAGCAATGACTTCAAGTCACCGTGGTTACATTCCCCCTCATCTTTAGGTGGTTACTGCAAAACTGATCCTGCACAGGGGTGCTGTGACAGTGTGTAGTGACTCACAGACTGTGTTCTCAGTATGGAGAACAACTGGGGTGTGTTGCTGGAGGATTAAGTCTGTTAATGAAGTGCTCTGAGCTTTCTGATAAAAGGGTTAATGTTTCTATTGGCCTTTGTGCTGAACTGGCTATAAACTGAGCTTTAGTGTAGAAACATCATTCATCAGCTAAAATAAGTTATGATCATTCTAGTGTCATATTTTAACAGTCAATAGTCCTGAACCCATGGCTTGAGAAAAGCCAGATGCCCACAGATTTTTTAATACTGCTTGTAGCCATGAGAAGCCATTACTTTGATTCAGGCTGATGGGAAGAGCAAAAAGTCCAGTGTTGCCTCTGTTGCTTTGCTCACCCAGTACTTCTGCCTGTGCATGAGAAGGGGAAGTAACACAGGTCTACAGAACACTTAAAGAGTGCACTGTTTACTCTGGGGGGATTTTGTTTTAGTGTCTTGATGTAGTTTATTTAAAGGAGCAGTGACAAGGATCTGCTGAACAAGGATGTACAGGGAGTGCGTGAAAGGAGCGATAGAGAAGCAGCAGCAGAAGCAAGTTACAGAAGCAAGCAGGAGCTGTTGGCCAAGTAATAGAAGTTACCCTTTGCTGGCGTCTGCCATATCAGAAGATAAATTTGCATCATCCATTTGATATTGCCACAGAGGATGGCAGCTCATTTCTCATATTAGCAATACAGGAAACGTGAGTAAAAGGGTCAGTACAAATAAAGGGCTGGGGAGAGATTTCTTCATCTCTGCAAAACTCACCTTCCCTTTCTTTCATTCAGTAGTACAAAATTATCCCAACCTATTTCAAATAAGAGTTTTTTGGATTTAAAATTAGATCGTGTGTTATTAAAGTCCATGAGACTCCTAGTGCTATGTGGGTAGAAATATTTTTTCCCCTTGATTAGTAGAATTGAATTGTTTCTTGCCATTGACTTTTATGTGTTAGAATGCTTAGCTCTAGTCTTGGAAGACAATGTGAGCCATTAAGCTCCAAACAAATCAGAGGAAACACTCCAAACCTTGCCAAGCATTTCTTTTGTTTGTTAAATTACAAAGAGCAAAGTGCTCTAAGTCTTGTTCCCACTGTGTTTTAAGTGAAGTGCTGATCTTTCAGCTCTCAAGGAGATCCCCTGTTCCCTTTGAAATATATGGAACAACCTGTGGGAAATCATTGGGATTGCTCATGTGAATAACATGTACATTCTCCAAACAGTTATTCTTAGTGCTTTTCTAATAACATGGTATTGGATCCTTATTTGAAAGAGGCTTGCTGTGCTGTGAGTGTGCTGTGTGTGTCGGTGTAGAAGTGCTGTAGGCTACCTGACATTTAAGTTTGTTAATTATGGGCTGAATTATGTGGGGATTAGATAGGAAGAGGGCTCACATCAGCCAGGAGCAAACCAAGGAACCCCTGAAGAGAGTCTCCAGACCAAGGCTACCAGGAGTAACTATGGCTGCTTGTATGAAAGAAAGGGATTAATAGCCCATTACCATTGCCTCAGGTGAGCTGCCTGTATTTCTTCTTTTTGAGTAGTTCACAGGGACAGCAGATTAGGATAGATTTTGAGAAGTACTGGGACCATCACCTTTTAAATCAAAATTTTAACTGCTCTTTTAATAAGAATGTGGGGAACCAAAGTCAAGTCACGCCCCTTCCATGGGCATTCATTGCACTGGGAAACAGATCTGATGTAGCAGCCTAACCCCACATGCCTTGTCCTCCTTCTCAGCCATCTCAGTGTTCTGCAGGTGTGAGCCAAGCCTTAGTGATTCTCCAGGCCAGAAGAGCACAGGGGGGACTCTTGTTTATAAAGCAGATCTTGTGGGCATGACACAGAGAGAGCTGACCTGGTTTTGCATGGATCATTTCTGGTACTTCATTTACTGGTAGTTAATACAAGATCTTCAAGCAGTCATTCAGATAGAGACCTGAGCTGGTTCCACAGCAGGACTTTAAAATGAGGGCTCCAGAACCCACACTTTGTCTCTTTTATGCACAGTAGTGAATCTGCATTATTAGTTAAAAGCATTAGTATCTGCTGTTGTGCCCCAAAGTCCTTGCCTGTTCTGCCCCAAGCATGATGGGTCAGGCATGGGGACAGTCTGGCACTGAGATAAAGAGGATTCAGCCTGTCTGAATGAGAAATCCAGCTACAGCATCTTTCAGATCATCCCCTCGAGTCTATGGCATCACTTCAAAGATAAATAAATCCTTAGGTCTGAAAGTGCATGAAATTACTTGGCTGACGGTGTCTCTAACTGGTAGGGTATTTTAAAAGTGAAAAACTCTGGAGCTTCAGGCATCCAAAGTTCAGTGAAAGTATTGCGCATACTGACCGGCACAGCTGTCTCATGAAATGTAAGGGTTGTGTAGTTAAGCATTTTGTGAACAGGCCTGAACCCGAACCATCTGCTTCTAAATTTGTTTTATAGCCACCAGACAAAAGTAGGCTTGTCTGCTCCTTCACCCACCCCACCAGCTTTGGCAGGAGAGCCCCTCAGCAAGCTTCATGCTTGCTTCATTTGTAATCTCAGATTTCCTTTAGGTAGGAGATAGGTGCCAGTGACTTGATTACAACTACATCACCTCTGGGTGTGCAGAGTGACAAGAATTTTGTCTCCGCAAGTTTCATAGTGAAACTGACAAAGTATAATTTCTGTTTAGGAAAAATATGAAAGATCCAGAACCTGAGTCCATGATGTGCTTCCAATACTTTCCATAGCTACTGTTACTAGCTATGTTACCTTACAGTGTAGGACCTATAAGCTAAAACTGAAATGAAGGACCCACCTTGCTCTGTGTAGTGCAGGGTAGATCAACTCCTGACTGCTGTGTGTGGGTAACACTAAGTGCCCATGTGCTTATTGCACACGGCGTTTCTCATTTAGCCGTGAGAATATTTGTTATAACCTTAAAAAAGAACAATGTGCTCTGAAAAGTGTTTCTCTGAACTGTTGATAAGCGAAGGTTTTGTTTTTAACTACAGCTTAAGATTGTTTTGTGGGAAAGATTGAATGATGCTATCTTGACGTTCCAAAGCCACATTTCCTGTGTGTTGATATGGGTACCACTGGCAGCTGATGTGTCTAACTTTCCATGTCTGTTTACTATTTCAGGAGCACAGAAGTCATGAGTACTGTCTCAGGTACACGAAGTACAACAATCACTTTCACTGTCCGACCTGGAACCAGCCAGCCGATCACACTGCAGAGCAGGTCCCCAGATTATGACAGTAGGACCTCAGGAGCACGGCATGCTCCAAGCCCTGTGGTTTCACCAACAGAGATTAATAAAGACATCATGCCTGCTCCTCTGACTGCTTCTGCTTCAGCTTCATCTCCTTCTCCAACTCTGTCTGATGTATTTAGCCTACCCAGCCAGCCCCCCTCTGGGGACTTATTTGGCTTGACCACAGGGCGCAGCAGGTCTCCTTCTCCCTCAATATTACAACAGCCAATCTCAAATAAGCCTTTTACAACTAAGCCTGTCCACCTGTGGACTAAACCAGATGTGGCAGATTGGTTGGAAAGTCTAAACTTAGGTGAACATAAAGAAACATTTATGGACAATGAAATAGATGGCACTCATTTACCAAATCTACAAAAGGAAGATCTGATAGACCTTGGAGTGACTAGAGTTGGGCACAGAATGAACATAGAAAGAGCTTTGAAACAGCTGCTGGACAGATAAGAATAGCTATTTTGCCTCACAAACTTCTGTTGATAACTAGAGATGGGCTGGTACTGAAATACCCCAAATGCCTTGTCTGTCTGCGAGTGCCAGCAAAATTAGGGGGGAAAAATAAAACAGTTTAATTCCTGGTACTCAGGTAATGCAGACTGTATGTTACACACCCAAATATAAATGTAATTGTGTTGCACGAGTGGGGCCATTTTATTTCAAAGTTGTGGGGAGATACGAGAGAGAGAGAGAGAAAATTGTTAACTTCAAAAATATTACCATCTATTGATACTGCCCTTCTGCTGGAACCATTACAGACCAGTTTTTTTTTAACTTCAAATTGCAAGCTTTTTTTTTTTTTTCTTGTATTGAAAAGCACTGTATTCTCTTCTTGACATTCATTCAGACTCCCAGCAGGCTTCCTTTTTCAAATCTTAGTTTATTTAAAGAGGACAGATTGCTTCATTACCATTCAAATCCATTTTTGTTAGCAGAGGCACAATATTGAGACAGGTACAGGAGTTCATATAACTGGTTTTTACTAAGTTTAGCTCTCCGATTTGTTGGCAGAGAAGCTGGTTGTTCTGCTGGAATTAGCTCAAAGGTAACCTTGCTCTGTTTTACCTGGTATTTCTTTATTTCTGCAGTTATACTTAGCACTCTTCCAAGGTGGCAGAACAAGTTCAATACATGCTCCATTGATGTGACCTGTAAGACGATGCAGACATTTCATAAAAACTGAGAAGGAATGCTCACTTAGAGGTACAACAAAATGAAGCTAGTTTGAACCTGAGACCCCCAGTTTTCAACCAGCTAAACTACTGCTAAGTCGCAATGTGAACTCTGCAAACCAGCAAAAAAATTGGGTTTATGTACAGCCGCATCTTCAGAACTTCACAGTCAGATATCAAATACGCTGAACCCTGAGTGATATTGCCTAATCCGGTGAGTGATAAGTACTTAGCTATTTTGAACATCAGGCCAAGAAAGATTAAGTAGATGAATGTTCCCATTGAAGTCAATGAGAAGGTTGCCAGTATTTTAAGTAAGAGGAATCTCAAGCTGTTAGCAGAAATAGAAATAGTTTATCTTGTTAAAAAAAAAAAAAAAAAAAATGAACAAGGGGGAAAAGAGAAAAAAAAGAAAAGAGAAAGCTAGTGCCAAGATGGACTGAGTTATGTAGTGTCCCAGAGCATATGTGCTTAAGGGGCAAGGGAAGAAGTAGCTACCCGGTTTCTTGTTTTTATTGCTATTAACAAGTATGGGCTCCTGGACAAGAGGAGCAGAGTGAGCATCTCCTGGGGGGCTGAATGCTTCCCATGGCCACCCGTGATTGCTGTGCAGGTGGCAGTGAGCACGCCCTGCTCTGGGCCAGAGCTTCCAGGAGACCTCGGCAGCAGGGGGAACACACATTTGGTCAGTCTGACTATTTCATTATTTTTTTTTTTTAAGTTAACAAGTCTCTCTCTGCATGTTTGACCTCCCCTTGTAATTAACACCTCTAAATATCTGTGAGTTTTGTAGGTCTTTATTAACATAATACTCAAGATGTTCAAGGTGGATAAATTGTGTGTGGATGGCTAGACTGCCTACCTACCATACTTTCAGGTTCTCTTACATTTTGCAGGATACCTGAACTTTCTTTCCTTGATATGTTCCTTGATATGGTCCAGCCTATCTCTAATTTTTTTATTGTGATTATTTTTGCTCACAAACAAGTGTCTAATTAGGTCTGCAACAGCCCTAGTATGAGTACATAAAGTTTAGCATTTTAAATATCTTTCTTTACTGCAAGTTTAAATAGTTGTACAGATAGTTTATAAGCACAATATTTTAAGAAAATAAGTGGCTGGTCTACTGGGCAGCCTTTGTGCCACTTCAGTGCTAGAAAGTGAAAAACAACAAAAAAAAAACTTTTGTGGTTTAATACTATTTCTGTGGAATAATTATAAAGTCTTGACCTTTTTAAAATCAACCTCATTTGGATGCATCTGAACCAGCAGAGCTGTGTTATATTTTCTATCTTTGCTAGAACTTCTACAAAGGAGGATGAATATTTCTTCAAAAGTGGTTATAGTTACCAACGCATTGGATACTCATAAAAAGCAACTTATTTAGCCTCCTGCCCCCTTTACGGAACAACAAGTCTTTTGACTTAACATCTGTTACTACGCTATATTTGTATTTGAAAGTTCCAAGTAACCTTGTAATAAAAACCAAGTACTAAGGTGTTTTACTTCCAAAAGTACTGCATTTTTCCATAGGTGGTGTAGAAGATGACAGTCTCATTCAGATAGTCAACACAGGCAACTTGAGGCCATCAGATACTTTCAGAAGTGTACAAATGGTAATTTAGCCATCATTGTCTTCCATTTGGTGATACAACAGAATTCAGTAAATAAACCACTAATGCCATGCTCTTTTTTTTTGTTTCTTTGGGTACAGTCGATATTACCTCTATAATATGTGCCAGAAAATACGTTAGAAATTATGGTAGTAAAAACAATGTAGAAGTTGACTTTGAAGCTGCTTTTTACTCACAACCTTATTGTTGAATTTCAGTTTAACAAGTGCTGACATACACGGTCAATTACAGTTGGTGTAATCCCTTTCTAACACAGGTGTGTTTCTTGCTCGTCTACCTTTTCGGGTACTGAAAGAATAGGTACAAAATCATTAGCAGAAAAGAGGTTGGAAACATTAAAGAGCTAATGAAATAGTTTATTTTTGCATCGTGTCTTACAAAGTAAACGTAACGAGACCTGAGAGGACCTCCTTTCACCAATAAAATGCACCTCTGCCAAGATGAATTGGTCTCTAGCTCTGTTTGATGATTTTGCTACAGAAAGCAATAGTAACAGATACGACGTTGCCTCCGAGTATTTTCGTCAGTCTGGAAACGTTGGGGGGAGGAGAGAAGACCCATTTATTTCATGCTTCTATGATAGTGAAAAACAAGTTGTTAGAGATCTATGAAATACATTATGATATTCTGGGTTTTAGGATCAACTTTTGTTTATATACTGTAATTTAAATAAATTGCATTTACATGCCTAGTTTCTGTAATATTTGTGTATACAATACCAAAATCTTACAAGATGTAAATTGTGTATAACTGCACAGACTCCTTTCCCTAGGTGTCTGAGAACATTTTCAGTTGAATTCATATATTATAAAATGACTAGATGTGACTGTTGATTTACAGAATTTACATATCACAAAAGTTAATTATTTGTGGTACTTAAGTTAATAAAATAGTGATTTTTTTCTCCGTTCTTAAAAAGCATTACCCAGTTGATCTGGCGATGATTATGTGTATGAGCCACAAATATTGATAATTTTTCCATTACATTTTTTCTTTTCTTTTCTAGATATTACTATGTTTCTCGCTATAGTTTGTGTAAGAACTTGTGTTCACGTTATCTATGTTGCTGTAATTTTTGTGCTTTAATTCCTCTTATTTCAACTGATTAAAAGATCAAGCTCCTGTAACTTGCACTTTTCCCCAATCCTTAATACTCTTGTATGGCAACCAAAATTACTGTAAGAAATAAATATAATATTGCACTAAGGTTGTGGTTCTGATTGCAAACAGAAAGCACTGTCTGAATTTTTATTAAGCAAGCAAACAAGCAAAAAGTTGCCAAACTTGCAATCTGATGTTGTGTATTGAAAGAGCACAGAATGCTTTAACAAAATGTAGATAGAATTAAGGCAAAATGTTTGATTTTGTTTTGGACAGGAAAAACGTTTCCTTTCCCTTTCTTCTTTCTGGTTAAAGCATTCTCCACACTGAGCATCAGTTGATTTACCAAGTTCGAGATCCGTGTTTGAAATGTGACGAGTGAAAATATTTCAGTGAGAGGTAGAAAATACGTCTTTATTTGCCTTAAGGTGGATTTTTAATAACAATTGAATTCTTTTTCCTGGCTGAGCGTGTGTGTGGGAATGCATGCTCTCAACGTGGTGCTGCTGGTTGCATGGGGCTCTCACGCGGGGATCTGTTCTGCAGTCTCTCAAGGCACTGGAACGGCACTGGAGAGTTGGGGGTTGGACCATTTGTAGGAAAGAGTGGCTTTACAGAGGAGAAAGGGGAATGGTGCTCCTTACCAGAATTTGTGCATCTTGTGACAAAAAAGTTGTACCAGCAGGGTATATCTGTAATGTGAATAAATGAAGCTTCAGATGGACGAAAGAGAAAGAAAGAAAGAAAGAAAAAGTCTCCTTTTCTTTTGGCTTAATCTCAACATTGTTTTGTATTTTTAAATGGTGATGCTGTGAAGATATTTTTAATTTTTATTTTCTCAGATATCGGAATAAATGCCTCGAAATGTTGCCATTTGATTTCATTTGTTCCTTAACCATTATTCTATTCCACAGATGTCATTCTGGTTCATCTTTTTTTTATAGCTACCCATGATTTCTCTTGTAATTTTTCCAACAGCAATTACTTGGCAGCTTTGTTTTGTTAAGAACGACATAAAAGCACCAACAACCCAATCACCACCCTTTGTATTTCAGGTACTGTGACAAACCAGTGATCAGCACTGCGTATCTAAGACAATTGTCACTGCTTTGTCGGTCAAAGAAATGAGAAGATTTGGCCATTGCTGTCATGGTGGACATTGTATCACTGTGTTGTATTTTGCTTTGTTCGTGTTTTTCTGTATTTTTTCTGCATTTTGTGGTCTTTCATTCCTTCTGTCCAAAAAGCATGACAAAAAAAAAAAAAAAAGAAAGAAAAAAACCCAACCACGTCCCAGTAGCTATGATGAGACATCCAGAACAATTTTTACAAGAGATGATTGTAAAAATACTTCAGAACATGGGATTTATTTTTTTTTTAAGTACGTGCCTTGTAATTTTCAACGTGGATCAACTACACTGCATTTGACACAAAGCTTTTTCTTCCAGATACTGTAATACCTGACAAAAAGAGCTTACTGTACTGTCTTTTAAAGCGAGAAGACCATATCTCTGCATTAAGAAAAGTAGTTAGAACAACTGAAATGATTTACATCTTATTTAGAAAGTTTTTTTGGCATCATGAGTCTGATTTGAAGGCCTTTATTCGGCTCCATTAAATGAGGGGGGCATAGAGGGGGGATATAATGAGACTGTTATTTTGGGTTAAACATATTACAGTGAATATGTGATTCGTTATTAACGGGGTTGACATGTACTATATTCCAAAGATGACAAAAATAAATGGAGTGGACTTATGCTTTTAAGTCTGCGCAAGCTGGTTCTGTCATGCTGACATCTAGTGGAATGTGATGGCCATGGGCTCAAGCAATATCTTAAAACATGTATTCCTTTACAATAAGTGATTTTAGTGTCTTGTTATTATTGTGAGTTGGCCTGAACATCTAAGCCAGAAAAAAGGCTGACTGTGTAATTATATGAATTATTCAATGAATGATAAATCTTTAAAGAACTGTAACATTTTCTAGTTTCAATGTGAGTATGTTCAATCAATTTTATGTTTTAAATGTTAGCAACTCCATATGATCCTTCATCTGCACTGAGTATGCTTTCTAAAGAATGTAGTTTTTGTCTCCAGTGCTGCAAATCCTGGACTGCTTTGAACAATTTCGGCTAAACATTGCAATCTGGTGAACAACAAATATTTCAGCAGCAGACTGCAGCTGAATGCAAGGTATTCAGGTTAGGAACTCGTCCATAGTAGCTACTGAATCTCCCAAATGTACTTGCAGAACTGACATTTGGTTTCCGAAGTGAAATTTAAGTTTTCCTCAGGACTAATGCTAGAAGGAATACGTGCATGTGTGTGTGAGTTCTTGTATGCTTTTAATGTAAAGGTTCTTGGACTGCATTAGAAATCCATGTACAAACAGGTCACCAGTGTTGCATGCGCTTCAAAATGTATTGGAATAAATGTTGCAGTGAAGAGAATACAATACAGAGAAATCTCAAAATGTAATTCATGTTTTAATGGGTTATTTTTCCACTTTTTTTTTCTTTTTGCGTTATTCTGTTGTCTCCAATCTCCTAGTTTCCTTTTATACTTAAATGTAATTTAAAGCAATTTCTTATAACTTCTGAAAGTCTTGAGAAAACTAAAATGAAGGTTTGGGGGTAGATGCGAGATAATCTCTCTGCTGTGCGCCCTTCTGAAGCCTTTGATTCATTCTCTTAAAGATTCTGTTCTTCAAAACAAAGCCTTAAGGAAACAGAGCATCATTAGAAGGATGTAAAGAATTCACAACACCCTAACTGGGCTATCATTTGTCCATAATGGATTTTGAGAACTGCCAAGTATTGGCCCCCCTTACCAAACCTCTACAAAACACCCAGTGAGGAACTACTGCGACCACATCATTCATTTTTTGTTTTGTTTGGGCCTTGTTGGTGCATTTAGTATCAAACCTTTCAAGCTATACAGGGACAAGGTCAAGGTGAGAGCTCGAAATCTGATATTGGTGGAGAACAGATAGAAGGGGACCAAAACAGAGATTGAAATGTTGTTTACTTACTGGTCCACATGTGGTGTCAAAAAACAAAAATAACTCATTTGTTAACTGAACATAGTCACATTTGAACTCTGTGTCCAATTGTGCATAAAATAATACTGTGATTAGAATTTCTTTTTCACTTTGGGCAATGCTATGTCCCCTTTTCTCCATTTGCTCCAGCACCTCAGCTGTTTTCTTTCTTTACAAAAGCAAGGGATGTGGCCTTTAACACATGCACCATTCTCCAGCTCTCTTTAAGGCAGCTGTAAGACATTACAGTAACTGAAGAGCAGTGTACAAGTTCTACATTTCACCTGAGGATATCTGCAATCTCTAATAATTTCCCTTCTTTCTTTCTTTCTTTCTTTCTTTCTTTCTTTCTTTTTTTTTTTTTTTTTTTTTTTTCTGCAGTAAAGAGAACAGCCAGAATCACCAAAGGGCGGGTGATTTACAGAAGATACTTTGCAATTTTTAGAAATTTTCTTGCAGAGAAGAATTCTGCACAGGCAGTGTGTATTCAGAACGGATCCTTCATACACTTCTAGTTCATATTTTCTGGACTTTCCCCCACTTAAATGTGTTTTCATAATGCCATGATACTGTCAGGCAGTCTTCAACCCTCTGAAGAAAAGTCACTGAGCTAATGCTATGTATTAACTCTTTGTGCTGGTGACAAGGCTGGTTTATTGGCAGGGAAGATCATTATAGCAAATAACATATTGTACACTTGAAAGATCAGTGCAATAACAGGGAAAATGTGCTTGAACAAAATGCAGCATGCACAATCCTTGCCTTGAATCTGTGGGATGCCTCTGTTGGAGGCAGCAGGAAGGAAAACTTTGCCATGATAATGATGTACATAATTAACAAAGCAGGGGAAGCTTTTAAAGGAAGATTGAGAACCTCTTCTTGGTGAGAGCTGAGGGTGCTCATAAGAGCTTGCTGGGGCAGGTGTGGGACAGCTGCTGGTGAGAGCCCAGCGGTGGGTGCTTACAGCAGGCTGTGAAATGACTCGGTCTATTTAACAGAGCAAATAGAAGGCTAAAATGAGATGTCTGCTTTTCCCACTCACATGAGTGGGTGAACAGCCAGGAGAGGGATTATAACTAAAAGAAACATCGGTGCTAGGAGAAGACAGTACTGATTGGCAATGAATAAATTCAAGTTGGAAACTGGGAAGCACTGCAACGATGAGACTTGTGGGACTACCTCCTACAAGGGAGAACGTGGACATTCCCTGAAGTTTGTGAAGCCAAGAAATGCCACGTGTTTATTCCTTGAAGCATGAAGTTTGCCGTGCCCAATGCCCTGCCCAACTGGGGCTGGGATGGCCAAGGGGTGCTGGAAGCATGGCCTGCACAAGGCCATTCCTAAGCCAAGGCCCTGGGGCTTGGGTGTTGGTTTTGTGCAACAAAGGCTGTTACCTTCCACAAAAAGCTTTTGGTTTACAGGTTTACAAATGGTTTGGACCAGCCTGGTGGGGCTGTGGACATGAGTCTCAGGCTTCAAGAGAAGGGTGGGTCACAAGGGATTTGAAGCTGACCCAGATCACAGTTCTGGCCCTCGCTACAGGAAAATGGTACATATTAAGAAAAAAAAAAACTGGATTAGTACTGAAGTACTGGATGAAACACTGAAGGAGAGAAACAAAACCCAGGATCCACATCTGAAAGATGCAAAGCCTAACACAAGGCTGCAGTATTCATAAATTTAGGGAAGGTGGTCACGTGCTGGCAATATTTCTGCTCAGGAAAGACAGCTAAAAAATAATAGACTAAAAAAAAAAAAAGAACTAGGATGTAACCTAGTTATTTGACTTCATTACTAACTGTATGCTTTAGCCGTGGGGCTCATCTGGACTCCCTAGAGAGGAGGACCTCGATGTAGGTTTCTCCCATACATTCCTGTAGGTGAGCTGGGCTCAGAGCTCTGACCCTGGAAACAACTTTTCCTTTCCTTGCACCATTTAAGAGGCTTTTTTACTTACAGCCTGTCTGTCTTCAACAATTTCTTCATATTTTCCCCCCCAAATTGTCTGATGCTAGATTCCCCTTCACCTTAAATAATCCTTATTAGGGCTGTATGGGAACTGCTGAGTCACAGCCCACATCACTGATTGAGCACCTGGGTTAAGGACCCGGTCAGCCCTGGGAGCACAGGTGAAAGCAATTCAGCTGTGTGACCAGAAGGGGTGGAGCCTGGCTGCACCCCTCTTAGACCTCATTTAAGGGCTGACTGCCACTGGGGAAGGATCTCTGGTTGAAGATCCCTTCCTTGTGAAGTGTCCCTTACGAGCCTAGCCCCTTGAAGATGATAGGTGAGTACTTTTCATTTGTAACATATTTCTATCACGCTAGTCCCTTTGTCATTATACCTCTTAATATTTCATCGTGTTGATTTTTCTGATTGTTACAAGGGCAAACACTAGGGTTGGGATTCTACTTCAGCTTGTATGTAAGGAGAGCAGGCAATTTTTAGAAAATTCTTTAAAGCCTGAAGCCCTAATCTTATTATTTTATACCATTAAAAAACAGATGAAGGAAACTTTCTAAGCAAAGAATGCTTCATCAGATGGGGAAAAAAATCCATCGATTTAACTACAGTAAGATGCTATGAAGAATGTTTTTTGAAGACTTGTTAAGCAAAGACAGTACTAACAAACAGAAACCAAGATATGCTTGTGGATGATTCACTCCCCCAACACTTATCAGTGTAGCTATCCAGCTGGATAATGACCATATTTCATGGTATTTACTCATGTAGGCAAAGCTTGTGCTTTCAATACTTTAATTATTTGAGACTCTTGAGTTTCTTTGGATGTTAAGTAAGTTTTATCCCTGGACTGTAAATGGAGGCTCAAAGAAAGCCTCCCACCAAACAAAACAAGCTCCTTCTGGTTTGTCTGTGAGTCCAATGGGTTATGCAGTCTTGAATTATGATTTGACTTTCCTACTTACTACTCTGTCTAGACAGTACTGCTACTGCCTATGATTCTCCACTTTCAGTCGGGTAAAGGTGGAAATTTCTCATCATATACGCCTATTAAAAACAGAAGGAAATGTTAGAACAGCAGTGTTTATGCAGTAGGGCTAATTAAGGGCAGGACTTGATCAACCATTTCTAATATGCTTAGACCCCTTCAAAATAAAGAGCATTTTTCTTTATAATATGGATGCCTACAGCTCCACCATAGGAATGTTTTAATTTGGATCTGTGCATGTTTCAGCTAGAAAGGCCAAAGGACAAAACCAGCCAACTTTCTTACAGAAGGAAAAGGTTATTCAAGTGCAAATTATTAGCAATAACACAACTTTAAAAGCAATAAGCTCGTGTAGAACAAGTTCACTGGAGAATTTGTTTCCAGATTGCGATGGAAATAACAACCGATATTTAGTAGAGAAATATGTTGTTATAAACTTGAACTATTACCAGTGTGTATTTGAGTTTGTATATTACTACGTTAAGGAAGATTTTGGTTGCCTTTATCAGGGGTTGTTGACCATGTTACTGTTTCCAGTACTGCTGTGCAAACACAGGGGAACCGGAGCCCTACAAGGAGTTTTCAATTAGCATTTTTACTTGCTGGTGTAGATAGATGAAATGAGGGTAGGATGGTATATGCAGTCGTTTACGTTTTACTAGAAGTGGTAATAGCACTCTGTGTTCCTGGGAATAGTATGCAATGTGTGTAGGCCACTGTCCTGGGCTGTCAGGCACTGAGGAACACAACAGCTTGACAAATAGCAACATTAATAACAACGCTAGGGCAAAAGTAGTACACATGGGAATGAGCAGACATCTATACTGCACCACGTGGGTTAAATGAACATACATAATTCAAGAAAAGAGTAAGTGAGCTCGGTGGTGGAACAGCACTCTTGAGGTGAAGATGGCCAACAGACAAGTGTGCCAAATAAAAATAAATCCCCAAAACTTCAAAAATATTTTTGCACTTCTACAGACCTACCTGCACTTCAGTTTACTGCTTTCAAAGAAGTCCATTAATTACTGGTATTAGGTAAGTGCCCTGTAGGCTTTATTCCAGAAAGCTCAGGCCTTTTAGAGAGAATGTGAAAGTCTGGCACTTCCTTGCAAGATGCTATCACAGCACTTTCACTTACAGCAACTACTTATCATAGAGCACTGTAGAAAAATACGAGTTTACAGAGCTATTAACTACAAGGTTGGCATACGATGCTTAGAAATGTTGTATTTGAAAATTAGAGCTGATTATCCTGACTTTTCCCTCACAATAGTGCTACTCAGCAATGGTTTGGCCATGCTAAAAATCCAGATCACACAGGGGAAATAGGGAGGACAAGTAGAAAAAGATGTGCAGCTAAAACTGTCACCCAAACAACGAGAACAGTACCTCCATCTACCAGAAGCACTTTCATCTCAAAAATGCCACGCACACAAGCAGATGTGGGAGGATCTGGAGGAGCAACAAGACCAACCTTTGAAGAAGGAAACAGGACAAGCAAGTTGCTAAATGACGCTATTTGAGATCAAGGCTGCACCAGGAGCTACGAAAGCAATGCCCTGATGGTGAGAGATGGTCCTGTGTGATGGCTGCCACACTGCGATTTGTGCCTTAGGAGTGGCCCTGTCCCTGGAAGCTGACTCTGGCGAAGGCATTCCTGTGCCACCACACAGCCCTCCGAGACTCCTTGGCTGGCCAGTGCTCCTTTCTTCCAGAGCTTTCCAAGTCTGGGGTAATATATCAAGGAAAGTTATTTTAATCAATTCTGCTTCCCTTGTTGGCAAACATCCAGGTCGTCACACACTTCGCATTATGCAGTTAGGATCGATTTCTGTTCATCTACCCATGGACTTGTGCATTAATTTCCCTTTCACTAACTCACTTCACAGCCATGCCTGTAAATGACAGCACAAGCAGAGTTGACAGCACAAGCTTGATGGGAAAAGAAGAAGTTGGAGAAGTATCTTCAAATCTAGGAGACATGGAGCAGCATGCCTTCAAACAGGCAGCTCTATGAGCCCTGCGCAGAACAGAAGGCCTGCAGTGAGAGGAGCACTAACTGAACACAATGGTGGCTATTCTTGGCCCTCACATCCCAATCAGATGATGTACTGGGAGAGAATGATCAAGGAAGGGTGCATTACTGGAAATCCTCCTTTGGAAGTGAGCTTCCATCCTTCACTGCATGTGTGTGCAGGTGGCCATGTGACTCCTGTCCCCTTACGCTACTGCAGTTTCAGGCTGAGACTGCTCAGAAATCACAGGTGGCTTTGAGGCTGCATCTGAAAAGCACTTCTTCAGAAGCAGCTGCTTCAGCTGAATAGCCTTGGCAACAAGCACTGGCACTACTCGATAGGAAGGGGACTTGAAAATGAAAGTCTCTGTGCTAAGACTGCTGTGATCATCAGCCTTCCAGGTTCAAGAAAGGCTGCAGAGGACACACACTCCACACACAATATGAAATGCTGTTGGGAAGCAGTCACAATTTGGCTATGCATTCATCTAAGCCAAAGCCCCTCTCTTTTGAGCAACACTTCTGCTTCCCGCTCCCCTTCCTGGGATAGAAGTCAAAAACTGGCTTCCCTTGACAAACTAGTCAGAATTGATGTGTTGTAAATTGCCCATTGCACATAAAAATCCAGCAAAGCACTCCACAGCTCCAAGGCTTTACATAAAATAAATGGGATGCAGGAGCATTCTTCAACATCCTCTTAAGCTTGCCATCTGTACAGACTAAAAATAAAGTGGCAGCTTAAGGAGAGGGTTGATAAAATGCATCCAAGAAACACACAGAAAAGAGCTGAGCTAACCTGGGGTTTACAGCCAGCATAGGAAGAGGAGTACTCCTGAGGGGTGGAGGATGCACAGCACACAGGGAACACTGAGCAATAAATGTATCTCACTTCTGTAAGAATTTCCCCACCTCTCAAGTAACCACCTTTCAAATTATGGCCTTCTCTCCTTGCTCTCATTAGCAATTACTGCAGAAATAGAAAAAGAAAACAAATATATAAAAAACTAGAAAATATTTACATATAGAAACACTTATTTGACTGCTCTTACTACATGCTTATATTACAATTAACTTGGAAGAATGACATTCAGAAGTGTAAAATCATTGAATAGGCAATTAATAAAGTCAGCGCTGCTGCCTTCCATTACCCAAAACCCGAGCAGGATGAGAAGCAGCAACTGCATCACATTAAGGTGTGAATGGGCTCAAGATTCACCCATCCCATTAGCAGAAATAAACAGGGCTTGCTTTCTCCTCACACTAATTACACACATGGAGGGCTATGCAGATACTCTGATGATAAATTCAGGCAGTCTGAGGTATGTTTCACGAGGAGAATTGTTTCAGCTAGGTTGGGCAATTATTACCGATGAGTAAGAGTGATCTTAAAACTTCAAAGCCTTGAATGCATCTCATCTCATAGTTGTAACAGTACAGTCATAACGCTGCTACCTACATATACTTGACAAGGTAGCAAATCAAGCTAGCAGAGAACATCTTACCAGACTGAGCAAGATCAGTAGTTTAAATTAAAGAAAGATAAAAGCTTGTCTATTAGGCAAGGCGACACATGAGTACACTCCCAAGACTTAATCCCCATGCCACTGCTGATGGTGTTATCTAATGCATTCTTCCAGCAGCTCAGGTCCCCACTCTTTGATACTTGACAGGGAGAATGCTGGAAATGTGTACTGCTTGTCCACGGTGCCATTTATGAAGATGACACATGCCATGCTCATGAGTCCAAGTGCAGTACAAGTCCTTTGTTCCCATTGAGGTATTCCCCTCCATTATCAAAGCTCCTCTCCTGCTGCTCAACAGTTACTGCGATTGTTCAGATGCCTTTAAGGAAATAATAGGATAAAGTTTGCTGAAGATGGAAGCAGGGTGGAAGAGCCAAGCACACAAACTCTCATCTCCCTACTGACTGCAAGGCTACAAAAGTCATCCTGAAGCCTGGAAAGTCTTGTGCTTGTGATTCACAATAAAAGGTACCAGAAGGGCTCCATGATGCAGCCATTTTCAGCACAGCATCTTCCCATCTGCTCAAAGAAGTTCAGCATTAGAAACTGCAAAACACTGTCTTGCTTAGCAAGGTGGGACTGCAAGTTCTCCAAGCAAAGCTTTTAGAAGCAGCTGGCTTAAGGATCTCTGTCATCATAAGTTGGTCTTTTTGGGCATGTGCACATCATAACTGCTTTGGATGATACAGGACTTGAAAGAAAGAGGAGGCAAGAGAAAAGAGATGCCTTTAAGCTCATTGTCAAAAAGTGAGAAGTTTAAGAAATTGGTCAAATGCACTTGAAAATTCCAGAGTATTTTCATGTATTAATTCATGATTTCATTCTATGACAAGGTGACCCATTTAGTGGATGAAGGTAAGGCTGTCGATGTGGTCTACCTGGACTTCAATAAGGCCTATGACACTGTCCCCCATGACATTCTCATGGAAAAGTTGGCTGCCCACAGTTTGGATGGGCACACCCTCTGCTGGGTGAAACACCGGCTGGACAGCTGGGCCCAAAGAGTTGTGGTCAGTGGAGTTAAATCCATTTGGCAGCCAGTCACAAGCGGTGTCCCCCAGGGCTCGGTACTGGGGCTGCTTCTATTTAACATCTTTTAACGATCTTGATTAGGAGAATGAGTGCACCCTCAGTAAGTTTGCAGACAACACCAAGTTGGGAGGGACTGTTAATCTGCCTGAGGGGAGAAATGCACTACAGAGGGACCTGGATAGACTGGATCGATGGCCAAGGTAAACTGTATGAGTTTCAATAGGGCCAAGTGGTTGATGGATCTACAGGCTTGGGGAAGAGGGGCTAGAAAACTGCCTGATAGAAAGGGACCTTGGTGTACTGATGGACAGTCAGATGAATATGAGCCAGCAGTGTGCCCAGGTGGCCAAGGCCAATGGCATCCTGGCTTGTATCAGGAATGGTGTGGTGAGCAGGACTAGGGAAGTAACCCTGCCCCTGTACTCAGTCTTGATGAGGCCTCACCTCAGTGCACTGAGGTGCTGGAACAGGTTCAAAGAAGGGCAACAAGGCTTGTGAAGGGCTTGGAGAATATGCCCTCCAAGGAGCGACTGAAGGAACTGGGGCTGCTCAGCCTGGGGAAAAGGAGGCTGAGGAATTTGGGGGAAAAAAACAACAAAAAAAACAGCACTTCCATTAATATTTTGTTCAGGCAGACACAAGACTATGAAAACGAGGTTTTATGCAGACCGTCTTCCTAGGATCCAGCTTACACTGCAGTCATGCACAAGAGCAGAAAAAACTTAAAGGTATTGTAAAATTTTATGTGATTGTAACTGATAGCCCTGTTTTCAAATGCACTCCTTGCCTTGCAGCCATCAGTACTCCCAAATGAGAGTACTTTCCATATGGGAATAGGAATAAATGATAAAGCTATTTTGTTTCTGAGGAAAGGAATTATCTGGAAGGCAGCGGCAACCTAGAAGAGCATAGCTGCCCTTCACTACAGTACCAGCACCATGCAGCAGCTCTCCATACGAAGCATCCTTTGTTGTACTCAAGTTGGTCCCAGATGCAGCTTGAGATGGGATGAACTACCTGTAACAAACTAACAAAAGAACTTAAAAATACAAAAATATTACATGCAAATGGTTCAAAAAGTTTATTGAATATTTAATTTACAAAAATCATATCTCCCCTATGAGGTGTTCTATGCAAAATTGGATAAAATAAACTGCATATAAAACCCAACCCTAGTAATGCAAATGCAACAGAGAAATGAGACCATGGAAAGGAAAAAATATATATAATCATGACGTACACATGACATTCATTAAGGATTGTCCCAACCATCCAAGAATTGGGTCAACACAATGCCTTCCAAGATACATTATATATTTTACCATTTTATACAGGTCTCCTATATTCCATTGGTCCAAATTTACAGTTTAAAAAAATTCTTTGCATTCTTTCTAACTACCATATCAGTTCTGCTTTTCTCATTTGATCAGAAGGTGGAAACAGACAGTACATACATTTAACACGTGCACTATTAGATGCAACTTACTATCTTTGGTAGGGACCCTAAACCTGCAGAGAAATCAGCTTTCTAGAATGACAAAAAGTTCAGTTTTAGTTTTGGCAAAGAACAGGTTTAAACCCATTGTTTAGTAGAACGCTACTGGCAGTTTCTGCTGAACATACAAAAAGTACAGATGTCTCTTGTATGGTTTAAAAATTGAGATTATTTATAAGGGTTTTAAATCAAATTATTTGTATTAATATTCTTCAACTCAAACATGCTTATGTAAAATGTTATTACTGCACAGCAGGCCTGCCTGTTTCACCGTATGAACAAGGGATGCATTGTACACAAAAGACTGCAATTCCGTCTTGCCTTTTCTCCTCCCCTTTAACGAAATGAGACTATTCCTGTAGGTAGTCACACAGATTTGGATGCCAGTTTCCCTTTGAGCAAGTAGGAATTTTACTGAGTAACTCAACAATTGTATAGTAATTTTTTCAAGTTTTCCTGTGAAAGAGGGGAGAGAAATTGGAACAAAAAGCAAAGAAATTCAGGACAATCAGTGCTAGAGTGTTTCGCTGTCCTCCTCTGGGAAAACATGAAGAGAAGGAGCAAGATGAGGGAAAAAAGTAAAAAGAAATCAATGCAATATCCTAAAAACTTCACTTTAAAAGAGAAGGAAAAAGTAACCAGACTGTTTCCTTCATAACATTAATATTCAGTAAATATTGGAGAGTACTTGATTAACTGCCATTAGCTGTAAATTTCAAGCATTCTCTTTGCTTTTTCACATACTATCAAGAAAACAAAAGGAAAACATTATGCCCCTTCCCAGTCCTGCCCACCCCAATTGCCTAGTGGAAATGCAAATAACCTGCACAGCCATGATTTTCTGAGCTGAAAACATTTAGTGGAAGACTAACTAGACTTAAACACTAGGTAAATCTGCTCACTTATGAGTAAAACATGCAATATTATGACAGACAGCTAATTGTCCTTGGAAAGGCTTTTTATGACAATCACTAATTTGGCAGAGAATGTTTCCAAATGCATGAAAATCATTTTAAGAGCCTTAGTGAAGAACAGAGTAGTTACAATATATTAGCAACTTCTGTGGCATAAACATTTTAAAAAGCATCGGCAAAGTATTAAATATAAAAGCAATATGTATATACCCCTCCATTCTCAGAAAAGCATCATGATTTGTAGTGTATTAAGTCAGATTTATTGACTGGGGAATTAAGGCATAACCAGCAGACAATAGTCTCTATTGTCTCAGCTCCACATAATTCGCTGGGAACAACCCGTATCGGCCTTTGCAGACACCCCTCCACCAGCCATCATCTATCATCTCTATGTTTGTGATGATGTCATCTGGATCAAAGGAGATCTCGTCATCACCCGCTGGAGAGAAAGCAGAAGCAGCTCAGTGTTTGCACAGGACCGGTCCCACTGTACTCTCATTTATAGCCCACTAAAGATGCCATGAACACCCATCACCTTCCTGCCTCCCATCAGGGCTGTGAAACAGGGCACTGGACAAAGACAAGCAGCACAGACAGCTGTTTTCTGATCCTCAGCACTGACCCCATAGTTGGCTCCCACCCACTGTATTTTGGGTGCATTTCTAACTCAGAGCAACAATCAACATAACACCCTGAAAAGCACTCTTTCTTGAGCTCTCACCAGATTTAACCAGAGGAAAGCTTAACTACTCACATCAAGGGTATAATATAAGTGTTAACACTTAGTTAAAAAGATTTTTATAAACCTCTGTATTTTCTAGAAGCAGTGGATGGCAGCTTTCAGAAATGCCTCAATGTAACTGTTAAATCAGTAACTATCCTCTTATTAAACATTTTTAACGCTTCATATTTTCACACATTGGTACAAGAGATACAAGATGGCAGGAAAAGAAAAAAATCTAGACTCAGCTTTCAAAAATAAGAGTTTTAACAAGATGAACAAGAGCTTTACTTACCAGCCTGATAATCATAAAGAGCTATGGCTGTAATTCCAAGTTCATTTTCATATTCATCATAAGTATTTTCTTCTGAGGGAGAGAAAAAGAGAAGAAAAATTAAAAGCATAAACCATACTACCTATTGTTCTGAGTTTTTTTCTGTGGTATTCCTCCTTTCATTCTAATTCTAACGCCTCACAGAAAGAAGGGAAAAAACCATGCAGGATTTAAACAGTGCTGATATACCTTCTGAAATGGATTATTTTTTCCTAAACCACATACAATTAAATCCTGACAGGAAGCATTCTCACCTAGGCATTTAATATAGTGTAAAAATAAAAATTATTAGCTTTATAGCACTTAAGAATGTGACAGACCAACAACTGAGCACAAGATCAGCATGTAGAGTATTTAATACAAATTGTTACGTGTGCATGTTTGGAGGCGTGTGTTAAGTGATGATTTCAGAATTTCCAGAGCAAATATAATTTTAGGAACTGAAAGAGGTGAGAAAAACAGGAATTCAAAAGAACTGTATTCTTCTAGTGTTATTAGCTTATTAGTTTTATCTTCATTCCCTAACTGCTGTTTGTGCGTGGGGAATCTTCAAAGCCTCAACAATGACTTCAGAAAACGAGGGCTGTGTGATACTGGCACAACTATTCATCGGGTCACTCGAAGGAACTGAGTCTTCATCACCAAAGGTTTCACATTACCTGCTTGGTAATGGTCTCCTGCCCCTGCCACTTCATAGACTGTCTCTGGTTCATACTCTGCTTCTCTCTGACTCACTGCTTCTTGGTAGTCTGATTCCTTAGTTTTGTAGCCAGATTCCGGCTCATGTGCTGCTGAGTATGTTGTGCTAGAGTTCTTGTAGGCAGACTCTGCATCATAGGAAACTGCATCCTGCAAAAACAATTGGTGAGGTTGATCACGATTTTGTTAAGAGGTTCCTACACTTTAGATCAAAAACTAGAAGGGATGGTAACAAACCTGGTAGACTGGGCTTGAGGGTGTCTTCGGTTCAGCTGGCTGCGTGGTAGGAGATGGTGGTGGAGTTTGTTTTTTGGCTTTAGCTTGCTCCTTAAACGAAGAGAAAGAAAAGCTTCAGTGTAGCTCAGTCACCGTTTGATAAAAGAACAAGAAGCAATCCTCGAATAACGGATAAATGGCATATTCTGAAATAAACTGGAGCAGGGAGCAGAACAGACCTGGACTGACTGCATCATTAAACCTGCATGGGGTTTAAAATGGCTATTAAAAAAAAAGTCAAAGCAATACTGCAAAGCAGAGGAGGAAAAAAAATGTAGAATCAAAAACTGCACAGAATGTATGGATACATGAATTTAAAAACAGAGCACACAATGTTCTCTGGCACGTTTCCACAGGAGCTGCAGGGTTTCTGTGCTCAATACATTCATACTGTTCATTAGCTGATTGGGTCTCATGTACCATTTTAGCGTAAGCCTAGAGAACTTGAAGCCCCCATGTTCTAATTATACTACTGATTTATTGTCCTTGATGAGAAATGATCCTTTAAACTCTTGCAGGTATGCCAAAAGACTGCCAAAGGTAAAGATTGAATAGCTCATGCAAAATTAAATTCTATATATTGACAACGAGGGGTTTCAAACGGTCAGAAGAGCTCCATGTATTAGAAATGAGGTGGAGAATGTGACCGCTGAGAATAAGGAAAAGGTTGAGGTTCTTACTCTCATCTTTAATAGTCAGACTAGTTATCTTCAAGGTATTCAGCCTCCTGTCCTGGAAGTCTAGAGTGAGGTGCAGAATAAGCCTCCCACTATTCAGGTGGAAACAGTTAGAGACCTACTGCAGCACCTGGACTGTTACTAGTCCTTGGGGCCAGATGGGATCCACCTGAGGATGCTGAGAGAGCTGGTAGACAGGACTGCCAAGCTGTGTTCCACCATCTATCAGCAGTCCTTGTCAATCAGAGAGGTCCCAGATAACTGGAGTCTTGCCAATGTGACACCCATGTATAAGAAGGGTTATAAGGAGGATCTGGGGAACTACACGCTTGTCAGCAGACCTTGGGTGACAAGGAAGATTCTGAGTCAGACCATCTCCAGTGCAATTGCACAGCACACATGAGACAACCAGAGGATTAGACCCAGCCAGCATGGGTTCATGAAAAGCAGGTTCTGCTTGACTAAGCTTATCTTCTTATGACCAGGTGATCCACCTGGTGGACAAGAGCTGTTGACATAGCCTACCTAGACTTCAGCAAAGCCTTTGACACAGTCTGATAAGGAGTGGCTGAGAGAACTGGGATTGTTCCCCAAGTCTAGAGAAGAGGAGGCTCAGGGGAGACTTTATCACTCTCTACAATGACCTGGAGAGGTGGTGGTTGGCTTCTTCTCCCAGGTAACTAGCAATAGGACAAAAGGGAATGGCCTCAAATTGTGCAAGGGAACATTCAGGTTAGATATTAGGAAGAATTTGTTCTCAGAGAGAGTGGTGAGGCACTGTAACAAGCTGTGCAAGGAAGTAGCGAAGTCACTGTCCCTGGAGGTGCTTAGGGAAAGAGCAGATGTAGCACTTAGGGACATGGTTTAGTGGGCAATACTAGAGGTAGGTGGATGGTTAGACTGGATGATCATGAGGTCTTTTCCAATTGTAATGATTCTATGATTCCAAATAAAAACAGTATCATTGTACTCTACAAAACAAAGAGCAGGAATCTGAAGCAAGCATTCTGGCACTCCAGAATTTCATACCGTGCCACCTGTGAATCAGAGGGCAGAACGACAATTATCATTGGAAGCCATTCATTAGGAAACCTGAATACCATATCCCAAGAAATGCAACAAAATCATAAAATAGTTGAGGTTGGAAGGGACGTCTGGAGATTAGCTGGTCCAACCTCTCTGCTCAAACAAGGTCCCCTTAGAGCACATTATTCAGGACTGTGTTTGCTTGCATGACTTAAAAAAAGTAATGTTTATACTTCAAGGCTACTTATTCAGCTACTTATTTCATTTTGCTTCTCTTTGTCACAAAGGAAAAGAAATCTGCGTATTTAGGGACAAACTTTCTTCTTTCCTTTTTTTTTTTTTTGGTAGAAAAGGACAGAGAATACAAATTATGGGACACTGTGCTCCAGTTTAGGTCCATCAAGTCACAACTTCCCAAAGGATTCTCAGGAGAAATCACAGACCAGAGATGAAGCGAGAGGACTTCACTGCAAAAAAATCTTCCTTTTCTTTGTTTGTCACAGCTCAGAAAAAAAATACATCAAACAAAGAAAGGAAAATGTGTCCTGAGAACAGAGCAAGCTTTGAAGTTCAATTCAAAGCTTATGCTGAGCTTTCTGAAAAGAATCTATCCTAATGCCCTTCTCTTTAACTTCTGTGCTACAGATGAAAAAGTACAAGCAAAGTGTTTATTAGACCACAAATCTAAGTTTGGGGAGAAAATAACAAGTATCAATTATCAGTATCATTAACGATATTGAAAATTGAATAATGAATAATTATTGAATCATTTCTCCTATGAAATGGGTCTCTGCAATCCAAATTACTGCCTAAGATTGCCACAGCATAATTGCTATAATGCATTTAAATTGCATGGTCCCCTCAGGCTACCTTTGAGCAATTTCTTCCACAAGGAAATGCCATATGTGAAACAGTATCTACCATGGTTCTCTAAGGTAGCAGAGGCTAAACCATGAGGCATTTGACTCATTACAGTAGTTAAAGAACAGCTCCCTGAACACCACTTGCCTATGTGACATATGTGAAAAGCAAAGAAGAAAAAGGATTACCAGTAAACCGGATTCTTGAAGGAATGCAGTCCATATGTACATTCCCATTGTGGGAGGGTGTATGCCCACATACTTTCTTAAAGTGAGAGAACTTTCTGTATGAATAAGGAGGTTTTCCTTAAGAAATAGCTTGCTTAAGTCAAAGGACCTCTGTCCCTTCACAGCACCTGTAGATGGTGCACTTGCATTCCTCCCCTTTCCATGTTCAGCTTGGGAGTGAGGGGCAGCACAGCCAAGGCCATTTCAGCTTCCCCTTAACCTCATCTTTCCTTCCTCAGAGCCTATAGAATCACACAATTAACCAGGGAGATGCTCTAGAAGAGCATTAATCATCTGGTTATGGTAAAATTTAAATACCACCAGCTTTGGAAAAAATTTCAAATGTGTCCAGGCAACAGAATATGTCCTGTAGCACAAGAAAAATCAAGCATTATGGCTGGAATTTGACCCATACTTACAGCAAAAATAACAGTAAAGACAGAAAGCCATTTTGAGAAAGGGAAAGAAAAAAAAAAAGACAATAGCCCACTGACTCATGAGAACCGACAGGTGTTACTGCATCAACTCTTCTGCAGAACTGTTCATTGAAGAAAACCTCAATGAAAAAGCTGAAATGGGAGACAAAAGCCCAACAAGAGAGCTAATGGAAAGGCTGAACTTCTCACACACTTTCCAGACTATAAACAGATACAGTGAAAGGGGAGATAGCCCAGTGAGAATAGTAAGCAGAAAGCTTGGCCTTCTGGCATATGAACAACCAGTCATCTCTTCCGTACTGGTTGGAAAAAATGGCTCCAACTAGGTTGGAACAGGAGGACTCTAATGGTGTGTTATTTGGCATTGATAGCTTGAAGAGGATTATTTCAAGATTGAGATGAGTGAGACAGAAATTGTTACACAGGTCAGGCTGAGAGAATTGAAGAAGTCCTGAAAGACAAAGGCAGCTCAGTACCAAAACATACAGGTGGCATAAAGACAATGAAAGCCAACAGAATGTTGTCCTACCTTACTCTAACCAAAACACTTGCAACAGAACTGTCTCCATTTGGGCAGTTTCAGCACTGTCCTTGAGAGTAAGCTTTAACACAAAAGCTTATCTCAAAAAGAAACATCAATACTTTCTATGCCGGCTGCACCACCTTTCAAAAACACACACGGTCGCTAGAATGCGTTTCTTGCTTCTTGATGAGGGCTGCAACAAAGTTTATCAGAGTTCAAGGACTGGCACGGGAACTTCAGAGTCTCCCCACAGCTACCATTTAGCGCAACTTCCACCTCAAAGGAACAGAGAATCTCTCCTAAACCATATTATGTCATCACCTCTTAAGAAAAGAAGTAAAGTTCTGATCTCCAGAGCACTAGTATGTAGCTGCTCTCCTCCTCATAGAAGCGCAGTCATGGTGCAATGGAATTACACAGCATTTCCTAAACCTAGACCTAGAATATACCGATTTCCCTACTTATCAAGCCAGAGGGAACTGGAAGGGTATTCCACTACAGATGTGGTTGCCACCATATATGAAGGACCTCCTTGCACCTTAAGGAACGATAACCTGCTTGTAGCAAAGGTGCAGAGCAAAACTGCACATAAAGCACAAAAAAGGTTCAGTATGAAGTAACAGCAGAATTCTCATGTGCCCTAAGACAGCGTCACATTCTTGAGGCTATTGCATAAGAGGTGAAGCGTTGTGTTAAGAATAAAGTCTCCTGGAATCCTGATAAGAGAGCTCCTTCCATTTCAGAGTAGGCAATTGCTCTGAGACAATGAGTGAAGTTTTTGACTTGATACCCAGATGTTCAAAGATGGGCTGCACTACCTACAAGGACTTAAATATAGAATCCCCTAGAAACAATGAAATGAAAGTAAGGAAATAACAGTCCTCAGTTATGAGTTTTGTCTTACAACTATCTTTGGTATCTTGGAGATGAACCTACAAAGCTTCAAACAGGCTAACTGAAAAGACCTAAAGGTACCAGTCACCTTTGTCTGAGAATAAAGCAAAAGTAGTGATGATGGAATGCAGTTATTGCCAGGTGATAATATATACCTTAGAGAGAGAAATGAAGAAGTAGGATAAATACTAAGAAAGTTCATTTTCCTAGGAACTGATATTTCTTAATAGTTCTCAGCTGTAACTGGGAGCAAGGGTTCTCCACAGTGATTCCCTGGATACAGAACAGCCTTATTAACAGTGAAACACTTGCACCATCCATCATCCTGCTTCATGGTTCTTCCTTATCAGAAGAACTGTAAAATATCTACTACATTAAATGCTGCAAGGAAAACAATGTCGCTGCAAGTCGCAAACCGTAATGTTGCCCAGATCCAATGTGCTAGTGGAAGGTGGTAAGTGAAAAGAAAAGCAAGATCTCTTGAAGAAGAAAGAAGCTGCTCTTTCAAGAACAACTTACACCCCTCAAGGCTGCCCCCAGGCTGTTTCCAAGAAAAGCTGACACCAGAGTTGACAGACTAAAGCCCTCTGACTGCAACTGTTGTGCTGACGGCATGGACAAAGACTCAGGAGGATGAGGAGTGAAAAATCACATAGCTGGGGGAAAAAAAAACAGATGCTAGATCTAGGCACTGGTGATGCATAAGCTTAAATACACTGGAGCATACTGGGAACATTTGACAGTAGTTCAAAAGCAGTGACAGCCTGGCAATGGCTAGAGGAACTGTGGTGCTACCAGCTCAACAGCTACACCAGAAGACGGTGGTGATGTACTGATAGCACTTTGCAATCATTTCAGTAGAGGCATTCAACTTTTCTCATCTGAAGAGCTCCCGTAACAACTGCTCTGACTGACACATCTCAGCTTCACTGCTCCGAGGGGAACGGAGAGACTCTCCCCAAGGAAAACGTTCAACCTCTCTTTTGCATGGCTGAGTGCTGGAGACTGGTGCCAATGCTGAGAATGACACTGAGCAGTCCGAGCTGCCTAATGCTCAAAGAGGTGCCCCAGAGCAGGCTTGATGATCTTATCAAAAGAAAGGACTGACTTCTCAACTTCAGATCTTTCTTTCATCTTCTCTCAGCTTTAAGAAATTGGCAGATGCTGTGTTGATGGTGTCACATGTTTTTCCCAAGGACAGTAAAGAAACCAAAACAGTGCTGTGGGAAAGTATTTAAATTTCACAGCACCCAGAGATGAAGGGCAGCATTACAAGAAACCACTGATACAGAAAGACCAATTCCCACTCATTTTCTGATAAACATATACAGTGAATATATGCTTGTACTGTGCTTCCTGAAGCCATAAAGCAAAAGATGTCATACGCTGAAAGAAAAAAAAGCAGCATTTGCTTTGATTGGAGAAACCTGACCCATCCTATAAAGCTAGAATTCACCCAATTTCAAACAGAAGTCAAAAGGGAGTTAACAGCTTTTCAAAGTCAAGCAATACACAAAATACACAAGTCATACTGTCTCAGCACAGGAAAACTACAAAGCTATTTCAGAAGCAGTAGTGGTCTGCACACTTGTGAACAGCAGAGCTGAGAACCCAATCATCAAATCAGGCAAGGTTAACTAGATGTTTTATTTGGTACTATTAATTTTCTGCTTTTGTGTAGTCGTGTAACTGCTTTGCTGGCATAGGGGATAAAGTGGCTCAGTAGTGCTGATAAACAGATAAACTATGCTGCTTTAGGCTAGTATAATTGATGTGAAGAACACAAAGGTTTCACTGCAGTTGCGTTCTTCTTAGTCTAGGAATACCTAAGCTACATTGTGCATACAGTTTTTCACACATATAAAACAAATTATTTACACCAAGGTTAAAGTGGTGATCAATCAGACCATGCTGGTGCACTGGGATAAACATCACACAGTGGCATCCTGGAACAGCTTCCTGCTCAGGGAAGTAGCTACCATGTGTAAAAAAAACAGTCAGTGAGCAGTATCACACTTGTTATTAAACACAGGACTGAACAGTTTTGAGAAAACAGCTGACAGTCAGTCCTGGATTTCATGTGTCACACTAAGGATGTTGAGATAATTTCACATGCAAGAGAATTTATTACTGAAGTCTGTAGTGGATGGCATCCATTGACTCTTAACAAAAGTTACTTTTAAGGAAAAATTTAAAAACAAAAGAGGGGAGGGAGAACATGAGAACTGGGAGGAGTGGGGGGGGGAACTCTCCAATAATCAGCTGAGAAGAGCAGCAATGAGGATCTCAAAGAACTATTCACTCTGCAGTGTCTCCTCAACATAAAAAGTGGCAACACTGAAGATGATGAGGATGAGGATTTTGCTGTGCACCTCCCTGAGTTGAACATGCTTTTCATCAAAATCCATTCAATCTCCCTGCTAGTTATTCCTGCTTGTGACACTACTAGTTCTAGCTGGAGCATGCTAGTTGAGTGTCAGTGTTGCCTACAAGTTGCCTGTTACATCTCAGTGCAGGGGAATGGCTAGATAGCATTCAACCAGTGTTTAAAAGACCACTATTTTTTTTTGTGCACTGTGCTTAGTCTTCTATTTCTATGAAGCAAGAAGTGAAAGAGAAAAGAGGGACTATTCTAATGCTACTAACAACTGCTTTCCAGTCCATGGCATGACGGAAAGTATGTATACTTTAAAGTATGAGGTCATGAAATCAGAATAACAGCATGTATCCACAGGGCAAACTGCCACAGTGGCTCTGGACAAACACTGCTAGCGCAGCTTGCATGAAAGGTTAGAGCTGCAAACAGCCATCCCTCAGTATTACTGACACTAAAGCACTTCAGGCATGACAAAACACAGCAAATGAACTAGACACAAAAGACTAGTCCTTCCACCTAGCAGCAGAATTTCACTGAACATGCAAATTCTATAAAGCAGATAAAACGTACCTTCTGACTAAACATCCCCTGGAATTATTTTGCTTATGATTTACATGCAAACCACTAACCCTTTAAAGCATGTTGATGCCAAAAGTCATCTTCTGAATTTCCAAACCAAGATTTATTCAACCTCTGGAACATTATCTCCCCTCATCTCATGAGTGTGGAACACCAATGGGTGATAATCACCTTCATCTTCAACAATACTGATTCCAAAGAAACAGCATCACTGTCATCATACTTTCAACATTTAGGTGACCATGTGTCTCTCCCTTACAAACTCTTTCACGCCCAATGGAATTGGTATTACTGAAAGGCAGAAGTATGGCAAGGCTAGGCTATAGAGATTAGCATCCAAGACTAGCACACTTCTTTTGGAATGGGCTAGATACAAAAATGATACACTATCAGGTATTACTCCATCACCATATATGATGTCTGATATGCATACAGTGCATGTTAATAGATGGCTGGTTTTGCAAACAGATAAAGCACAGGAAGAAATACACACAAACCTTTAAAGCCTAGCAGTTACAAGGGAGAATATATTTACTTAAAAGATTTTTTTCTCCCAACTTTATATTGAAACACACAAGACATGCTACTCAAATAGGATTTGAGTCCTACTGACCTCCAGTTTCCTTCGAGCCTCTTCCTGTTCTTGTTTCTCCCTTGCCATTCTTTGTGCTCTCTCAGCTTCTGCCTTCCTTCGGTCTTCCTGTTCTTTCTCCTTGGCGAGGTTTTCAAAGTTAGCTCTAATGCTACTTGTTTTATTAGCAACTGTAACATTAAAAATAAAATATGCTGTTGCTTAAAGTTCTCTGTAACAGCAGCATAGAATGAATTTACAGTAAAATTTCTGCAAGGATTAACCATGTTTCTGCAGTTTCTTCTCTTTGAGCACATGGCTGATTTAGGAAAGTCATTCTATCTCTCTCCTCCTCTCCTTCCCTTCCAACCCCAAATCTCTTGTGCAACACATCTATTTAAAAATCTCTGCAACACTTTTCCTTCCTTTCCTTTATGGTACAGTCGCTACCACCCTGCTGCCCTGCTCAGACTTCTCTCCACTCTGATGCTCAGTATTTTCTCTTCTTCAACTATATCAACCCTCGAAGATAAAACATTAACTTCTGACAGAAGAAGATAGACACTAGCTGAAGTTGCCAGAGATCCATAGATACAGCAGTTCCCTCCTTATTCATCACAATTTCACCAACAGTAACTGCCCAGATTTCTGAAGATTATCACCTTCAGAGAAACGATATGGGTACTATGTCTTACCAGCTTCTACTGGCTTAGTTTTCTGATATGTTGGGGTTGGTTTCTCAATATCTTCAAAAGTTGCCGCATTCTATCATTAATGAAGAAAAGAGAAAGTTTAAAAAGGTACAAATTCACGAAGATATTTCAGACAGCTTCAACCTCTTCTTATTCTTTCATTAAGATTTTGCTATTCTTTCATTTTCATGCTTCATGCTTTCCATACTTCATATATCTACAAATATTTATGTACACATACACTACATATATGTACACACATACATATATGCATAAACCAGCATCAAGCTCACTTGCTTTTTAAGGAATTAGAAAAGCACAGATGAACTCCAGTGACAGACTAAAAAGGCATCTAGAAACAAAGAGCTGAAACGATACAGATTTAAGCATGCTGTTTTTTATCCCTATAGGCTATTTAAGTCATAGCTATTTTAAGATACTTACCTTATCCATCCGATCTTTCTGTACACCATACTTCCCACCAAATCCTTTTGAATAATCTAAAAAGCAGGACAAACAGGTCAGTGTGGGGAATTTTCCCATCCATCTTTCTGCCAAATGCAAATAGCCATTTCAAATGCAAATAGCCATTTCAGCTGCATGCAAAGACAAGGTGACAGCCGCCAAAGAAAATGCAACTTGTTTTTTGATGCAGAAAGGATACATAACCACAAGAGCCTTCAGGTACACCAGCAGAGGAAAGACTGCGGGCCACATGCATTCTCTGAGTAAACATTAAGCTGAGGACTGATCAGGTATCAAGCAAGGAGTAAGGGATGAGCCCTTCTAATGCATCACTTCTGTAACACAGCCTTTCACAGCACCAACTTTTAGCCCTCTGCAGTGATCATATGACCTAAGTCACTTCTGCTTTGCTCAAAGAGTGACATCCAGTCTTTGCTGACCAGAGAGGTGGTTTTTTTTTTCTTCCTTTTTAAAATTCTACATATGGCAGGAAAATTTAACAAATCTCATGTTTGGAAGTTTTGGTTATGATATCCAACTGATGAATATTAATGTCATTGGTAAAAACTCCTGCTATCCCTATGGAGAGGGGCAGTTCCACGAGACAGCACGACTGTGACAACTCACCACTAAAAAACGGGGTGGCCCTGCTGATCTTTATCACCTGCAAGCTACACACTCTTGCTCTCACCCAATGCTGACTCCAGCACTTGTTACACTCCAGAAGTGGCTAATTCACTGGTGGTATAAAAAGAAAGAAGTACTAATAAGAGTAGCTGTGCACTATTTCTAGAGAATTGTTCTCAGAGAAACATCCAACAAGCACCAGAGCCAGTGCAGCAGAAGCAGCAAGAGTGTGTGGCTGAGAAAACACCACTTTCTGGTGGCAATGAGCTGTCGAACTGTCTGTAGGAACAAGCACCAAACTCTGCAGATGGACAGGCATTCCTATACATCCCTAAAATAAAATTACAACTACTACTCTTCCTGTCAGCCCCAGAATTGCTGGGGACTCCTAAGCCAGCTATTTTAGCGTAGTACTTGGGGTCTGCTAACAGCACATTGGACACTCAAAAGTTCTAATTTGTGTCACTATAGCACAGGAAAATACTGATTATCAGAATGAACAACCTAATTCTCTTCAGCTTTGTATGTATTTTCAGCCAGAATAAATATACTACACTTACATTTTCCTGATCCAGACTTCTCACTTTAAGATAACGGAAAACCAGGAATTCATGGTTTGTACCCCAACTATTTCACAATGAATAAAGAGAGCATTATAACAGTATTTGCTCACCCAAGAACCACAAACATCCCCTACTTCTTGTTCTAAAGACTACAATTACACAATTTTGCTAAAATCCATTGCTTGTTAAGGGTTACATGCACGGTCCTTATCTGAATATTTTTCCACCAATTTATCCAGACAAAATTTTACACTTAGGCTTTAGAATTGGTAAGCATATCATTAACACCATACTCATTATTACGTTGTTACTATCACATTGTATGTATAGTCATTAACTAAATGCATAATGTTTTAGAGCTGTGAACTAAACATTGGATATCCTTTCCTGAACACAGGCCTGTTTCGTGTAACATTTTAAGACTAAAATGGAAGAACATTGCTAGATCATGTAGGAACAGAAGCGCAAGAAAGTGCCTGCACATTACTAGCATCAATCTACAGAGAGAACTATTTAAGACTGTGTGAGAAGTGGCTGCACTATTAAGAAAGTAACAAGTGAAAACGGTGCCTTGTTGAGATTCATGCTTGGCTAGTTTCTCCTTGTAATCAAACCCCACAGCAGATGGGTCCTGCCTTTCTGTCTGTACACCAAATTTCCCTCCGAAACCACTCTTATAGTCTGAAAAAGCCACATGTAATACATTAAAATGAAAGGAGGAAAACAACAAAGTTTAGTCACAGACACTCAAAGATCATTTTTTGCAATATTTCTCAATCATCAATAATTTCAAATGGTTAAAAAATGGTTAAAAAATTCTCAATGTGCTCTTGTACAAGTAAATTCAGAAGTTTCCACTTGAGACTAGAAAGAGATCAATGCAATTTATCACACACTGGAACAACATTCTGCAGTCACAGAAAAACAGCAATTCTAAACATTTTTCATACATACTGCATAATGCGCTTGCATTTGATCAACATTCTGAACACAGACACACACAGTGTATTTACCAAAACAAAACAAGATACAAGAGGATTAGCAGTTAAGGATGAAATGAGCTTCCTTCATTACCACGGTTAACACCTGAACGCTACACATCTGACTGTTTAAAGACGTGTTCAAATAGTGTCCACAGACACTAGCCATCAGATATCCCTGATATCACAGCATTGTTTAAAGGCAGAAGCAATATTCCAGCTGTTACAGCAGCTGGAGGAAATTCTCACCCAAGAGCTATGATCATTTTCTACTGCTGCCTTAAAACAGCCCTTTTAATGAATGATATAAAATGAGGGCACAAAGCCAGGGATTCAGGTAATAATCCTTTAGTAACAAATGTAGAGCACCCAACAGAATAATATTTTGAACATCGCTTTTAATTTAAGAAATTTTAGCTTAATTAATGTAATTTCTTTAAGTTAAAGACTAGTGACAGGCAGGGAAGCAATGGTTGTTCTGGAACTTTTCGTCTGGATACCAACCTTTCATGGGAATAGACATCTCACAGACAATGAGATAGGACAGTATTAGATATTAGATTTCCACTGCATGGAAATTGGGGTATACAGAACCCAAACCAAAAAGGCAGATTATTTGTGAAGGCCCTCATGGAAAGTACAGAGAAATTGTTAATTTGTGGCTTGTACAAATCAACTAATAAAGTAAAAAAAATAATCCAGGCTACCTGCAGACTTGTAAGGCTTCTCCAGTGAGAACTTAGCTAAGTCCGAATTTTCAGGGACTCAGAAGCAGATGTGTTTAACCTGCTTTGCAGACACCAGTACAACCAATACACAGCAACAGTTCAAACACAGAAAAAGGAGATTTGTGTTAGCACTGTAAGACTGCAGCTAAAGATACCAGGGGAGGAGGGTTCACACAGGGAAGAGAAAAGTGGGTATCAGGGAAGATGAAAAGAACGGCTAAGAATCTTGAACTGATATACCTTTCTGGGATTCATGCAGCTGCACTTTCTCCTGGTGATCCCAGCCAAGTGCACATTTGTCTTGTCTGTCTGTCTGCACACCAAACTTGCCTCCAAACCCCTTCACATAATCTGTATGCATGAAGTTTCAGAAAACATTAATACAGCTCATGATTGTAAGCAGTACTTAGAAAAAAATGGCAGATATGTTACTGGGTAAGTTGCCCTATTGATGATGATTTGATTTAATGATGATAATGCTTTCATTATTTTCCCCCTGATAAAGAGATCAACACCCATTTGGTAACAGTGCACGGAGGCACCAAAATCCAGTGCAGATTACAGCATATAGACTCAATAATATTCAGAAACTTAGAGAATTTGATGTACTTTCTATCTAAAGCCATAAAATACACACATATATATGCATAAAGCAGATATATATATAAAAAAAGGTTTTGACACTGCCTCTGAATACCACAGATCTGTACAGTCACACACTTATTTCAATAATATCCATATGGATATAAGATCCTTTGGAAATCAGATTGTGAAACTCAGAGACAGTTTCCAATGCCTTCTACATCTAAAGGAAATAGAAATCTACATACACAAAAGGCAAACACACATTTACTACCAACAACAAAAATTATGTCTTCCTAGATTGGAAAGGCTGATTGTTTTGAACCAGTATTTTTAAATAAGATAATAAAAACCTTTCTGTGATTCATGTTTTTCCGTTTTGCCTTGATATTCAAAGCCAACAGCACTTTTGTCCACTTTGTCCTTGTCAACACCATATTTACCACCAAAGCCCTTGGAATAATCTAGAGATAAGAGTGAAGAGTTTTGTTTGTAAGTGTTCAACAACAAAATGTTACCTTGAAAAATTGTGACAATCAGATGAGCTAACATTAAATTACATATTAAGAGAAGTACTGACACCCCTGTTAATTTTGATTCAGGATACTGAAGTCATAAATTCTTCAGAAGACACTCTCTCAGATGGAAAATAAAGTGTCACCATACGTATTTCAACTACAAAGTGATAGCAGCAGTTCTGTTACTGGACTCCTTGACAAAATTCTTAAGACACTTATAGGGAAGTGAACTTCAAGAACCACATCAGCAACAGCCTGTCTGCTTTTAAACAAACACCGCCGCTGCCTTCTCAGTATTTCTAGAGTGCAAATATTTCTTTGAGATAAACAAAAAACGGGTGGCAAAAATGTCAATTTTTCAATAAAATACTTGATTTTTGGATCAGGTATGCCTAGAAATGTGATTAGCAACCCAGTATTAATTCCAAACACTGCTGACTTTGATAAATGTTTCATTACACCAATAGCTGATACTTTTAGAAACACCCTGCTGTGGTTAAACTGCTCACAGTCTCAGTATTTTAACCATAGCTTTTCAAGTTGCAAAAAACTGTTGACAGACCTATGTGCCCTGCCTTCAATGTAACGTCAGAAAGATCATCACTTAAGACAAGTTAGAAACTAAGTTTTAGGCTTCTTTATTAGAGGCCAAAGTTTTCAGCAACATAAATTGTATAAAGTGTTAATTTTCAGTGGGCTATGAGTAGAACAGATGGAGAAAAAAAATTTACAACACTGCCTGTCATTAATGCCTACCATGTCAGAATATGAATCCATGCTCACCTTTTTGTGACTCATGCTTCTCAGTTTTACCCTGGTAATCAAACCCCACTGCACTCTTGTCCACCCTGTCAGCTTGCACTCCATATTTTCCACCAAAACCACTTGAGTAGTCTGCAATGAGAGGAAAGAACAAGAAAAATAAATGAAGAAGCTTCCACTACAAGCTGTTATTTCAGCACTGAAATATTACTCTAGGAAAATTAAGTTTAAAATTAAGCACAGAAAATAAGGAAAGCAGCAGTCCTGTAGTTTACAAGACTTCCTCTTAAATCAGGGTTCAATAAAGTGAAGAATAATTCTTACTTTAAAATGTCCCTTACTTCTACAAGAAAAGTAAGACTTGCAATGACACACTATTTTCTTTAATTAAAAACTCACAAACTCATGAAACTGCCTTAAAACTACTTCCTTCATCTTCTCTTCTTCTTCATCTCTCAATATTTGATTAATTGACAAATGATATATTGAGGCCTCACTAAACAAGGTCCCTCACCAACAATAAAAGAATGAACACCTATTCAAATAATTTTAAAAACACGTATTACAGAGGCAATCACCTCACCACTTTACCTTTTTGGGAGGCATGTTTCTCAGTTTTCCCCTGGTATTCAAACCCAACAGCTGACTAGGAGAGAAATAAAAACGCACGACAAAATGTTAGACATTTGTAGAAAAAATAATTGCACTTCAGTGGATAAACAGTATGGAAAGTTCCTGTGTCTTTCCATACTGTTCTGACTTTTTGGATTGGGTACATAAACACCCACTTAAAATATACAGGCCATATTCATTTACATCACAATCAATACACGCTTTTGTTTTTGTCATACATTGCCAAAATAAAATTTTCCTAGGCAAATACTGTTGTCTTGCCAGGTTCAGCAATTTAGTACAGCAGAAATTCCATACAATAGAAATGCAGCATTTCTACACAAGGGCTGTTATGCATTCTTGGCAGGACATACCAGGGATCTTGCACAGTAGTTCACATTGCAATGCAAGACAAAGCTTCCCCAAGGCCTTCCATCTCTAGCAGTCACACCGATTTTACCCTCACCAAAAGAGTACATACCAGCTAAAAGTCAGTTATATGTTAACATCTCTTTTCAACTCTACTCCTATGCTATTTCCCATGCTTCTGTTTTGCTTTAAACAGAAATTTATCTCCCTAACAGTCCATGATAGCTTACTGCTAAGCTTCAAACACAACAGGGAGAACAGACATGGCAGTTTTTCAGCTGTATATACGGACTGATAAATTCAGCTACTGTGAGCAGCTGTAGTACCAGAAGAAATTGCTTACCTGGTCAACTCTGTCAGTTTGTACTCCAAACTTCCCTCCAAATCCTTTCACAGAATCCACTTGAGAGCAATGCTTAGAAAGCTTTGACTGGTACTCATGTCCAACAGCTGACTAAAAGAAATTGGAAAGTTCAGAAACAGGCAGCAGTTGTGTACAGTTCTGTACAGTATGCAGGAGAAAATGTGGCACCAGGTGATCTGAGGTAACAAACATGCACCTCTTTCTGCTGAAATCACCATCCTTGTAAATCACTGGGTCACTGAGGAGCCTTTAGGAGACTGTCACCATGCTACCTATACAGCACAATCAAGGGAAGTTCCAAGAGTTTGACAGCAATGACTGTATTTTATGGATGCTGTTTTACACTCCGCATTTTTACCTCAAACTACAGGCATGAAAAAAAAAGAAAGATACAGGCAAAATCTTGATGGTGTCATCCAAAATTTAAATTAAGGATTAGTTGCAGATAAAATACCAACGTTTCAGCCCTACAGCCTCCATCTTTGACTAGAAAACAAGCTGAACACAGCAACTGCAGGAGCAGTCATGTTATGCTGCCACTGGCTTCAGGTAGGGCAGAAGGATATGTAATTACACACCTGAAAGTGCATCCTCCCCTACTAACAGATAACACTTTCTAGTGTTACCTTAACCTAGAGCTTGGGTGCTCTCCTAGCTCCTGGAATCAGTGCTGGAGCCACGCACCTTCAGGGTGCTACAACCCACAGCAGAGTGCTCTCTTCCATGTCCACAGCCAAAGCTGAGCACCAGCCAGAGCAACCTGCACTTTTCCACTTAAATCTGACACCTGAGGCTGCTGCTCACATGTGTACAACCACCATGTCTAAAGGGGGGAGGGAGAGAGAAAGAGGATTTTACACTGTTTGACAAATTGAGGTAGGTAAGATTAAAAATGTTTTCTTTACATGACACCAGAAAAGAGAGTTCATTATGACATTTCATTAAATACACAGCATCATAACATATATCTTTATTAAAAAAAAAGTATAGAAAAAAAAATTTTCTTCAAAGTTTATATTTCAGAGTAAATTGCACTCTTAATTCCCCAGTATAAAACTCTTCTATCTTTTAAATCAGTGATGGAGGCCTGGCACATGGAGTTATACAGCTTTTCATTTTAGGACTGTGTCATGGTTTTGTACACCAGCAGAAAGCCTTCCCTCGATGGGAACATCTCAGTGATGAAGTTTTATAACTACAGCTGCAAGAAAGAAAGCATTCATTAGAAACTAATTACAAATGCCTCCCACCAATACCATTTATATGGACACAACCATCAGGTTTTTCCTGATGGTTAATTTTGGCCTATGGGAAACAGTACTTGCTTTAGTTTCCTTTTTTTTTTTCTTTTCTTTTTCTCCCATCAACATGGGAGGATAAATTGCTAACACCAGATTGCTATGCAGATGCAGAATAGGCCTCAAGATGGAACCTGGTGATCAGTTCCTTTCCCAGATTCACTGGTTAGATTAGCCTATTTCAAAGGCAAAGGCCACTGAGAATTATACAGCAATTTACTCTGAAATATGGTCAGAATTTAAGGCTGTCTAATTACTAGAAACACAAAAAGCAAATTAAGTAGGAAAATAAAATCATTCACATTCAGGAAACAGTTTGGTTCTTATTTTAACTAAGTGTGCGAAAGAAACTAAAAGGATTCGGTATGAGTGTCTAACTATCACACAGCTAATAGAATTACCTTAAAAATTACCATAACTTTTGTTAATAGAGTGCAGCTTAGCCATCATATCCTTATGTAACACACTGCCATCTGACTGAAGTACAATGATTCTTTAAATACTTGTATTATTTGTCAGTGTTCACACATTATCACTGTTTAAGAGAGCTACCCTCTAATTTAAAAGAAGCAACACACCCTTTTCTTCACTCTCTGGCAACCTCAACGTGCACAGAGGAGCAGGCACACCACTGAAATTAAAATAATGCTAGATTTATTCATGCATGAAGTACTTTCTTAATTTAGAAATACACATTTAGAAACTTGAACCTTGACTCCAAAGAAATCCACCCAGGATGTAAGAATGCAGACTTGCTCTAATGGCAGGATAAGCATCACTCACACGTGTGGATCTACCACACATCCTAGAACTTCCTCCTCATCATTCACAGATTCCTAATTTGCTACCAAGAACAGGTGTTCCTGGTACTTCGTATGCTTCAGTTCACCTTTTTCTGTAGTAGAATCTTGACTAAAGTAGAAAAGACCACGATGTTCTGCCAGACTTGGGTGATAGTGGTCACATGTGGCTTTGTTACAGCTCTACAAAGGTGATGCCCTCAAAATGAGCCACTGCTGTTTATACCTTATACCATGATCTGAGCTTCTATATCAACAATTCTGGCAAAGCAGGAACAACAGCCTTCGCCTTCAACCAGCTTAACTCATGTACGTGGCTGTGCTGACCACTGGCAAGGTGAGGCCAGGCTTATATCATCATCCCAGGAGCCCAGACAGACTTACTTTATCCATGCGATCTTGTTCAACGCCGAATTTCCCTCCATAGCCATGGGAAGCTTTTGGTCCCGTTTCAAGCTCCTTCTCTTTGATGGTCTGGTGTTCTTGGAATACATTCTCTCTCAGTTGATGAATACTTTAGAGACAGACAATTAAGCAGCAAGATTTATGAAGAAAGGCTCAGAAGATAATTTCAAAAAGATGCAAAATAAATAATAAGTAGGTAGCTTAGAAGTCAGACAATTTACATTTTTGAAGCTCTTAGCATTTTTCAATTCACAGAGCACTTCATATTCTGAGAATCAGAACTTATTTCAGTGTAGAACACTGTTTGAAAAGAAGTGTTGGTTTTAAGACTGTGATAGAAGAGTATTTTGCCATTTGAAAAAATCTTTCAATCCATTGCCATGAATTCATAAGTGCCTCAAATACATCTTCTTCTTATATCCTAATTTAAATTCTTCCTAACACTTTTTACTTACATGGCAACTTTTCAGAATAGGGAACATCTCATAAACAGTCCCTATGGTAACAGGACTCTGATTCCAAACAAGCATTTTGGACACAACTGTAACACCAAATAAGGATGCAAGGAGACATTCACCTCTTCTTCCTCAGGTGTTCTCTTGCAATGCAGGAACTGAAACTGTGGTAGCACAGACTATGTACAAGAAGGACAAACCCAGATGGCAATCTGAACCTTAAAGCACTTTCCACCTGAGACTCAAGTGTCCCCAGCACAACTCAGCCAGCAGGTGTCAGCGCTGCTCTGCACAGAAGGCAGAGCACAGCTGATCCCAAAAGCAAGACACACTAATCACATTCATTCTCAGCTTTAAAACACGGGGCTGGATACCCAAGAAACAGAAAAGCAAAACAGAATCTAGGACTGCAATCATGTATTTCCTAAATCACAGATATCCTAAAATTGTTCTTAAGTTAAGTCTTAGGCACTTTTCATAATGAGTACGAGATTCAGAAGAGGGACTGTTTGTTTCATGTTGCTTTCGTGATGCATTCATTTTTTGAGTCTGTCACATGAGTCCATCTGTTAATTTGCCACAATTTTTTCAAATTGATTGCAGTTTTCTAAACAAAGCTAAGAGACTAAATCTACTCTTATGTGTCAAATGCAGCTGCTCTGATCAGCCAATACAAATCCCTGGCAGTACTGGCTCTCTCACCCAAAAATAACAAAGAAACTTCCCAGACACAAAGAAGCAGGCAAAACATCACTGCCAGTTAAAAAGCAAGACTTAAGAGTTCTTACATCATAGCTCTGATCTTAATTTCAGATTTGAAGTTGCTGACGTAGATGAAAAATTAGCAATGTCTACAGACAGTCTTGTTTTAATTATGAGGAGAATATGAAATGATTAAGAGTTGCCTGGGATTGTGGCTATTAATAGATTTGAAAAAGAGCTGCTTTACTTGATGTGCTCTTGATGGCCGGATCCTTTCACAGTTTTAGCCCCCCAGCGCTGCTCTTTCTCACTCACGTCATTCTGTGAAGGACACACAAAAAGCATTAAAAACCCAAAGATGTTACCAGTTATTCACAGCAAAACCTGCCAGAAGTCGGCAAGATCCAAGAGTCAGAAAATCAACTACTTCTGCTTTCACTTCTGCAAGCCCTGTGCATTTCCCATTGCAGAAAGCACTTTCTACCCCAAAAAGCTGCTGCTTCAAATCACTCTCATGCACAAGTGATTGATTTAAATCACTTCCATGCAGACTTCCCTGCAGCATCCAAGCAAAACAAGATAGCTTTGTTCATCCCACACAGAAAATCCTAATTCTCTCCTCTTCCAGGAAGATGCTCCTACCAGTTTGTCTTGCTTAGATATACCCAGCCCCCCCGCTGCAGAATTTCAGCATGTTACACCACACAGTTGCAGTGAATAGATGAGATCTGAAAGCCGTACCACAAAGTCGGGATCTGTCTCCCAGTCATCTGCTCCATCATCCTGGCTGACGGCAATGGCGTGGCCTGCGGTAGCCTTCCACATCTGCAACACCACCAGAAGCAGCACCGTCATGCTCCCGTTACACAGAAACTCACTTTACCTTCTGTGTATGCTGACAGAAGCACAACCCAAAATTCCAAGCAAAGGACACAAACATCAGCTATCTCTGCAGTCGTTGGCTCTCAGACTGTTTGGACCACCACATCCTTAGTTTTTCTACTGGCACTGCAGAAAGATCAGCAGCAATCAAAGATAAAATTTCAAAGAGACCAAAGAAGCCTCTCCTTGCCCAAATTAACACAGTGGTTTTCCTTCACTCAGTGGTAGCACCTTTTGTACTTCTGCACTAAGGTCTTCTGTTCAGGCAGCTTTCCTGCTCCATGTCTCCTCCTGAGGAGCGCTGCTAATTCCGGACCCTGTGCACATGCTTAGGGCATGGCAATAGCTGTTTTCCACCAGCCACTCATGACATAACGAGTGTGATATTGTGCTCCATGTACTCCCTCAGATGTGTGATGAGTTACGAGAAATCCAAACAACTACAAGAATTTGCATACAATCTAGACACTGGTCCACTTGCCTGCAACAACAGGGTATGCAAGTTGCTGCATTTCTCAGATAATCCCCTGCGAAACGTGCAACACTCAGCGCCCCAGCTGACTTGTGGGAGGAATAGAGGGCGAGTGCTGGTGTGATGATAACAGGAAGCAAAAGGCAAGCAATAACATCCCAAAACAACAGCCAGAGCACTTTGGGTATCTCCCTTTCTGGAAATACTATACCCAGAAGAGTATCAGGTTGGGCACTTTAATTAACACTTCTGAACATGACCAGGGAGCACATGGCTCACCAGTATCACCTGCCTGGTGCTAGTAGCTGTATTTTACAAAGTTTATTCAAAAAAAATTATATCTTTCTGAAGAGCCAAACAAAGACAACAACAAAAAGCTCTCTGTTCTCCCAGCTTTTTCATGTTCATGAGTCAGAGGAAGGATTTTTCTTCATACCCGTGCCACTACAGTACAGTTCTTGAACATTCCATCATCCTGTCTGCTTACCTTCACTTTTTAAATTAGGAATAGTTTATGAAGATTATTAACGTGGACTATTTCTTTTGCACAAACATAACTCAGACGGCAGAATGGAAATTGCATTTTAAATACATGATTAATAATTTGCAGTGAAGTTTATACTGCAACAACAAAAACCCTCCTTGCTCTGCAGTCTAACAGAATGAACCAGCGGGCCAGTTTTACGGAGCACGTCAGAAATGCCAGGATTTGGAATAAGAGCAAGAGCAACTGAGAAATAATCAGACCAACGACAGCAAACCACAGACTGCTCCTGGAGGGGCGTGAGAAGAGAGCAGAGCACACCCTGACAAAGCAGCAGTGTGTTTCCTATTCCTTTTGTTCAGGTCTCCCACCTCCAAATTCCTACGGTAACTGAGAAGCACCGTTTGATGAACTACTTGATATCTAAAAACCTTGTAAGACCAAGTAGTTATAACAAAAACGTCCGGGACAGCTTCCTTCCCCAGGTGCACAGCTCAAGTGCTTGCTTGACTTTTCACCTTTTGTATTTCAGTTGCGTTTGGCAGCAGGAGGGCTAGATCTTCGGGTCAGGATTTCTCTACCTCCTCCTCAGGTTCGCACAGACAATAGCCGAGGAAGAGAGGACTTCACACACACACACACCCTCACCGAGCCCAGCAGCACCAGGTTTTGCCCTAAGCCCGCACAGAGGCACAAACGCGTGCCCCGGCCCAGCCCTGCAGGTCGCACAGCCAGCTGCGAGCCGGCGGGATCAGGCCCGGTTTGCACAGCAGCCCACTGCTCCAGCATCTCTCCCAAGGCAGGATGTGGACGAACGCGATCTGCCTGTGAGTCAGCGACTCACGTGGGCAAGTTACTGAAGGAAAACCAGAATATTACGTTTCCGGTGTACCGAGATTAGAAATAAGTTCGGAACCCATCGGGCCAGCTCCGTCCGTACCCTGCCGTGACCAACGGAAGCAGCCGGACCCCCCAGCAACGTCCGAGCAGCGGCCATCGGCAGGGCAGGGCCGCGCCGGCACCGGGAGAGCAAGGAGAGCAGGGCGGGCAGAGCCCAGCGCCGCGCCCGTCCGCGGGCACCCAGGGCCCGCACAGCCCCGCGGGGCCTTTCAGGGGACGCCCGGCCCGGCAGCCCCATCCCGCCCCGTCGGCAGCCCAACCCCCGCCCCGCCGGGCCCGCACCCGGCGCTCCCCGTGCAGCCGAGAGCCCCGGGCTTCCCCGCCGCACGGCCCGGCGCCCCGCCCCGCCCTTACCCTGCTGGCCGCCGGCTGCCGCGGCCGTGGCTCCCGCAGTGCTTCCCGAGCGGACGGCGGCGGCGATTTCCGCTTCTCCCGAGCTCCCACTTCCTCTTCCCGCACGGCGGGGCGGCTCCAGGTGGGAGATGGCCGCGCGCACCGCCCCGCCCCGCCGGCGCTTCCTTAGCTTAGGATCCCGGCAGAGCCGTGCAAACCAAACGAGCGCGGGCCGCGGCTTCGAAAAGTCCCCGTCGGGAATTTTAAGATCACGTTCAAAATGCATTTAGTTATAACAGTGCCTCCCCTTCTCCCTTCTCAGGGGGCGAGAGGCCCGCCCGTGGTTGTTCACAGGGTGTCTGCATCGAATAGGTGCTGAAAACAAAACCCCCGACCCTTAGATCTGAAAGCAAGACACTGCCTTCCCGACGGTTAAATATTTGCCCATGATTTATTATCTTTTGGGGATGGAGAAACAGGAGGAATGACGTATCTAGTGGGGGAAAAATATATAAGAGACACAATGTGAGATTTTGAAATAATCCAGGCAGAGTTTGCAAAGTATTGGAGGCAGGAGCGTGACTTACCAGCTCCTCCAGCCACGTGAAGGCAGAGTCTGCTCAGCGTCAACAGGCTCAATTCTTCCTCTGTGAAACAGAACTTACTCTATATTCAGTTATAAACTGGACTAAACTTACTATAAGATACACATAGGAATATCAACCCAGCACTTTTATCCATTCCTATAAGAATGCCCTATAAGACTAGGTGCTGCTACCTAAGTTAGGCTCTTTGCAAACAACCACCATTAGTAAAATTTAGGATGTCCTTACTTGAGGCTAGCCAGTATACCAAAACTATGACCTTGAAATACATTATCCATTTGAAGGCAGTTACTATGTTCAACAAAAGCATCATCCCTCAGCTAATTCTTCAAATTTAACACTGTACCTGAAAATTACCTCTGCTTCCTTCCAGACTACTTAGTTCCAGCAGATCCCATAGCATCCCCTGCTGTTTTGAAGGCAAGATCCTTTTTAAAGGCAAGCCAAATTCATCAGGACTTCAAGCAGGTGTAGGCCAAGCAAAAACTCAGCTTTGAATCATCTCACTTCTGTCATGATAAATTACTGCTGTCCATCAGACATTGCAAAAACAACCTCGTCTTCCAATTCTATAGTGCTTAGAAAAGATAGAGATGAAGTTATACTATCTGTTCTTATATTTACCTGCCTTCTAAATGTGAAAATAAAAAGTTTAAAGTCCTCAGATAATTCAATCATCTTTATTGCAAATAAAAAAGGGTTCTCACATTTTCAAACATGTTTTCATAGCACTTCACAACTGAAGCCTTTAAAGACATTTGGCATTTACAGAAAAAAAAAAATCACTGAATCAAGATGTAAAGATTATTCCATGTGCCTTTTACACATGCAGTTGCAATATCTTTCTTGGTGGGGTGTTACTAAAACAAAGTAGTGTTTTTCTCAACTTCCCTGGGATAGGGATAGCTTTGCCATGGAATTCAAAGGAAACCAACACACAGTTTTGCAATTTTGTGAAAGCTTTTTCTATTTCACTTTTATTCTAGCTCTCATGTTGATTCCATTGTTCCGTAACAGTCAGGGTTCACAGCCTTAAAGTAATAACCATATTTTCCCATTTTACCAGCCTATTTTGCATTTTCACTTTTGAGAAGCAACAGTACATGACTTTGAACACGCCTACCATCACATCAGTGACCAGAGACACACACTATTTTTTCTACCTGTTTAGCTAAACAGTGAGACAAGATTTCCTTCCGCAGTTTCATCTTATTTTTTTTTTTTCTAGAAAGATAGCTTTTCAGAAAATATGAAAGTCTGCCACTTATCAGGTAGCAACACAAACAGACAGTCATTACTAAACAACGTTTAAAGCATTGATCACAGTATTTCCTTTCCAGGCATTCCACATCCTGCTCTGGATCTAGAGGACATGACGAAATATGCTTCAATTACTCAGCAAGTTTATTTGTCTCTTCTCTTTTACACAAGAAATGGTTTACAACATATCTTAATTGAAATAAGCAGCCCTATTACGACCCAGGTTTTCATTGGTTCCCTGGACTCCTATGTTTCTCCCCAGATATCATTACTGTCAATTTCATTTTATTAACAAAGCAACAATTGCTGCTATATGTAACAGCACTTCAATTTTCATCACACTGACCAAAATACAGTGAAGTTATATTAGAGTTTCATTGGAGGGGAGGAGGGCATTGTGGGGTGAAAAAGAAGTAAATCATAACTTTAAGTACTGTCAAAGTACTGAAGTACTGCCCAAAAAACTCTATACACAAACTTGAACAATTCCCGAGAGAAAGTCACTTCTAATGTAATTTTTTTCTACTGGAGAAGAATGTTCATGTGAAACAAGATGTACAGGGCAGCAAAGAATCATTAAGATGCTTTATTGACAAATATCCACTCACCACAAAAAGTATCTGCCTGCATACAATTAGATTTTAGCTTTTCAATAGTGTTTTATTGGCAGTGGAAAATGCATCAGTACTTTATTGAAAGAAAGCAATAAATAATACTGTGATAAAAATAGTTCAAAAGTAGACTGTACATATTGTTACATAATCTGAAAATACACAAAAGATTAATAGAAAAACAGAACAGTAACAATGAATTTGTTTTACAAGCAAGTTAAAAGTGGAAAACAAAATAAGAAAAAAGACATGCTATATATATATTGTTGCATAATAAATAATGCACCATCTGAACAGAATCTTGCTGGCTTTTTAATATGCCATTTACAAGTGTTGGATACATTTTTCTACTCATACAGTCCAAAATGGCTACAACCATTCAAACTAAAGTCCAGACAACTCTTTAGAACAAGTTTACAAAACACAAAATATGATTTACGTAAGAAAAGTAAGGCCTTGATTAGGAGTTCCACTGCTTTAGTTCTCAGCACACTGTACCTTCATTTTCACTAGTCATTTGACATGAGACTGCAGTGTTTCATGACTGGTCCATTAAAATTAGTTTTACCAGCATCTTTCCACAAGTGTTTTCAGTCAAAAAAGATCAGCACAAAAGCACTCTCTGTGGCCTGTGGATTACAACCAGGAATTATTATGAAGTCTATCTTCCTCAGTTACGAAAAACAGTTCTTGGTTTATGGCTTGTTCTCAGTCACTGTGAAGATATGCTATACAAATACAGCAGAGACAGAGTTATGACCAAGTCAACCACTTCTAAAATGTGTTCCATAGTGTTCTAGTTCTTCCCAGCTTTTCAAACGAGTTCTATTTTAAATAAAGACAAATTCCCACTACTTGACAATTCCTTTGTGGAAAGGTACACTTCGTAAAAGAAGAACATTTATGTACCATACCTTCAACAACAACATACGCTTGTCTGAAAAAAATGCTGGACTTGTTTTCAGATCTAGCTAACATTTCCAAAAGACAAAATATATACTGCTTGGTGTCATGATACTTTTACAAAGGTATTAAAACTCTTTTCACCTTCAGTTTCATTATTAAAAAACAATGATAATTACAGTAACTGCATAATTTACAAAAACCTTACATTATTTATAGGGACATATACATACAAGCATTACAGTACATTCAGTTGGAAAGACTAAAATTAGATTAAAAATCAGCAATGATTCATTGTAGACTGAATAGAAACAGAAAAAAGTAAGTAACTATATAAATGAGAAGTCACATAAATATAAGAAACATTTAGATTCTAAAATATTTTCTCTATAGTACTCATGAATTTATTTGCTAATTAAAAACTCTGTAATAAAATATCTCAAAGTGTCCATTTAAGAAGTATTAACAGGTTACGCTTTCCAAATGTTCAAAATGCTGCATATCACCGGTAGAAATAGTGTGGGTAAACTGCAAAAGAAAGAAATAATTGGATTAGAATGAAATGTTAAAAAAAAAAACATTTGCTAAGTTCCTCACAAACAACTCAGTAGTGTAGCAGTCATGCACCAAATTATTGCCATGCCACAACATATACCATATCATTGCAAATTATTAATTTCAGTTGCAAAGTAAAGCACATGAGGTCAAGTACTTCCTAGATTTTTCATTCTAGGTCATTTGCATTATAATCTCCACACTGAGAATTTTCTAGTGTGTATATGGGTGAAGACTCTAAACTTTGATGTCTTAAAAATAAGAACATTAAGATAACCCTTGAGATTATATATACACTGACAGATCCATATAGTCTTAGTTGCTGAGAACTCTTTAGAGCTGAACTTCTTTGTGTGAAAAGGTTCAGGATTTGAAGAAAAGGCAGCCACTATACAGGAGTTGGTATGGATTTTGCTGGTGGAAAGAAAGAGGCTGTACACAGAAGAGATAGAGATAGGCAATTTATTGCCCATAGGTATCTGCTAGTGACAGTAACAATATTTTTTCATTGGATTTCTTCTGTACCCAACAGTCAAAAATGTTAGGTTCCAAACTTGTTTGTAAAACAAGATTGTTTGATGAGAAAATACAGCAGAGGCTGCTGAAGAAAAATCAACCCAAATCCTTAAGTAAGACAGAACTGAATATCTATTCACTAGTTGGAAGACATCCCATTTTTTGTTTGAATATCCTGTGTTATCAAAATGCTTCACTGTCACCAGTGTTACACAATTACCCAAATCTTGGACTGCAGGTAACTAAATCCAATCAGACAAACTAAACAATCACAATGGTATTGAGTGTCTGAGAACTGGAAATCAACGTAGTTATCCCTTAAAAATTCAATATGGAAGTATATTGTAGTATATTTGACCAAGCAAAGACTGAAAGAATCTGAACCACAATATCACAAACTGAGTTCCCTTTCCACTATATCCCTAATTTAGTTCCCTTCCTTCCCACTTTCACTAGCTATTTCATGTCACCTGACTTCAACGCTTTCTACATTGTTACTTGCATGCATAATCCTTCCTGAGGCGGTTTAAAAAAAATAAATAATGGAGGAATATAACAATGTACAAAAGTAAATACTGAAACTCAGTTGTCTTTGTAAGAAATAAGCTTTATATTTTGAACAATCTACTCTGCAAATTGAAAAAAGCCTTTTAAATTCATTCTATTAAAACACCTGACACTTTACTCACAAATAGCTGCTTTACCATTACACCTATCAACTTTACTCACCAGGAGAAGGCTTTAACAGGAGTAGGTCCTTACTGTAGCAGAATCCAATCTTTGTGTTCCTGATACACTGCCTATTTCAAGAAGCATGGGAAAACATGCAGAACACAGCATGCATGTTAGTTTTCAAAAACCATCACAGCAGTGTGATTATAGCTACTACACTCACTCAACTCAAAGGTTTCAAGTTAGAAAACCTAAATTTACTATACAGTTTATACATTTATCACTTCTAGTTTCTGTGGCTATCGAAAAGAATCCTAAAAAAAACCTGCATGCCAACTGGCACACAAATTGCCAGTGATGTGTATATACATACTTTAATACAGTAAGAAGAGAGGTGTTTTAATGCTAAGAAAGTTTTATTTATACATAGTTTTTCACATGAATTCTGGAAGATATTTTGTGCTAATGAAAATCTTTAATGTAAACCAATTCACATTTTAAGTAGTAAAGGTAGTAACATCAGGTGTAAAGGTTGCTTCTTTGACCTTTACTCCAATATATTCCTCAGAACTTGAGACAACTCTGACAGACTACGAGGGAACTCAAATCCTATCTATTCCAATTAAATGGATTTTCAATCTATTTTTTACTTGTTTTATAAGAAAAGTGAGAATTTTATTCTCATGGTATTATTAGAGAGACTGCTTTTAAACTGGCAATAATTAGTACAACAGGTGTTCGATTCTCACTTCCAAGTGCTATTTCTTTTTCTTTTTTCTTTTTTTTTTTTTGCTCCCTCTTTTTCTTTTCTCTTTACATACGGGGAGGGGACTCATCCATACATATAAATCATTCTAATAAATAATTCTCAAATAGTGGTTACAAATACGCTCAATAGTTAAATGATTACTAAGGGGGGGAAAATGCACCTTTTTCTCAAGTTGTAATATTCTCAAAATTGTCTGAGAGAGTTTATTCATAACATTTCCTGAATGCATTTTACTGCATTTCAGATGTGGGACTAATTAAATTAATCTAATTGCTACTAATTCAAAACCATGCGTCACATTACAAGACTTCTAACTAAATGCCCTTTTATTTTCCCAGTTTAATAAAACTTCCTAAATATAATTATCACTATTTTTCCAATGAAGTAAAAAGAACCTTATCTAGTACAGTTCCTGAAATTATAAAGCACTCTGTGGTTAAACAGTGTTACAAATACAATCATGCACAAGGCAGATGCTTTTATGGAGCAAAAAAAGCTAATTTGAACTTCATTTCCCTATAATCTCAAGCAAGAAAGTGCATCATGCTTAAAGTAATCCAAAGTAAATACCATCAATCTGCATCTTCTTTGGCTGCATAGAGGGTGAAGACATTGAGGTTGTAACTCTGAAATTTGCAGGAAGAGTCTCTGCTGATCCAGCAGCTAAACCTCTTATGTCCTTTGGTCTAAACTTCTTTCTCCATGAAGGTGCTCGCCTAAAGCTCTTATCATCATCCTGTTAAATTGATAAACATTAGCACTTCAAAAATTTAGGATTGTTACCAACATTAAAAGGATTACTGACAATTTAGGTAAATACACCATCACTGAACGACCTAATTTTCAACAGCTCAGATGCAATGGGTCACTGTTTTCAACAATATGTGCTCATTTTGCTGGAGTGTAGGCTCTTCATCTAAGTAATTATGCAAATTCGTGTGTTTGGCACATCTAGGAAACCCCTGTAGTTCAAAAGTTTTTACTTCCTGATTTGTAGTAATTTGTGTCGTATCATCTGAGTGATACGAAATGGAACTTAAGAACACTTCAGCTTAAGCTGAACAGCTGTTTATAACTTTATATTTTGTTTTACAGGAGTGATGATACAACTATAGCATGTTCTCATGCTACAAATTGCAGGTAATCAGAGTGAGGAGAAAAAAATTAAACATAGTAAATACTGCTGTTCAGAGCCTTAGTTAATTGCCTCAGTAATTGCAAGTTAAAGATTCCCAAAGGATTTTTTCTGCATTCATATATCTGCATCTTAAAGAAATATCACACTATAATTAAATGCAACAGTTTAAATTGCCCTGCCAAAAATGCCTTTAGCAATGAATGTCAATGCACAATGTCCACTGTGAATCTACACTTGTCAATTTCACCTTTAGAAACAATTCTATCTTTTGATTGCTGTTTTATATAATGTACTACATCTTATAATTAAAATTAGGAGACACGTGCCTGCATTATTTGGAAAGATCTTCATAATATAATACTTTTGCTGCTCATTGTAACCAGAACAGAGTAGAACACTCCTCCCTCAAAGCCCCATCTCCTGCAGTGAGAAATCACTACTGAAAAATAACTCAGAAAACTATCAAGCTGTTTTCTGTTTGTATTATTAAAAGCTTAGCATAGATACATACTAGGCTATCAGGATGTGCTGTACAAGGGCTACAAGTCTAGTTCTGTATCTTTGTTTTCTGGCACCCAAAATTGCAAACGATGCTTGAGGTGAGGCTGCACCAACACAGTTTCTCATATATAGCTTGTCAGAGCTTTATACTTCTAACATGAGAATAATGCATGTACACTGTAAATCACAGACTGTCTAATAAGAATTACTTTGATGAGCAAACATTTCCGGCCATTGTTCCATACAAGTATTAACAGACAGTAACTCAAGGATAACTTGAGTAACTTAGGATAAAGGTTTGAACCATACTATACAGACTTTCTCACTTATCCTTGATCCACCTGCAACACTGATAGCTGTATTTCCCACATTTTAGATGGAAAAGAATGATTCAATCACAAGTGTGCTGCTAGTAGACTTAACTATGCAAGCTACAGATAAACTTGCAAATCACCTCATGCTTTCCCAAAGTTATCTTAAACAAAAACTGCCATATCCAGAAATTCACAACAAATTTCCAAGTCCTTTTTTTGTCACAATTCTGTCAATAGATTGACAAGGGTCAAGCTACATTCTTTGACTTTGCAGTTCTGATATAATTCCTACAGACCTATAGAATAGTTCAAAAGCTCAAGAAACTTACTTCATCAAGTCTTCTGTCAGTGCCCATAACGAGAAGGTTATTAAATTCCCTCTCCAGAACAGCACGAGCCTAAAATGTAGAGTATGAAATAAAAAAATGATTGCTATAATTTCAGGAGCCTGTATTTCTTTCAAAGCAAATTGTTTAAGATCTTCTAATCAGAGTATTAAACATTCTTAACACTTGAAAAATAACAGCAGTTTAACTTTCTAAGTTGTAACATGAAAGTTGTAACATGAAAGTTCATGATGCTCAAACCTACTTATTTCAGAATAAGATCAAGCAAACAAGAAATGATACGTTTTACACTAATGCTAAAATGGAATATGAGCAGAAGTTACAAACAGCATTCTTCGTTCGAGCAGATTTAACAACTAGCACTGCAACTAAGAAAATAATTAAAGCATAGCTCTGTTTTCTCTCTTTACAAGAAAAATGATTAGGAACACCTTTCCATTTCCAATAGGCAGGAACAGAAAGACATGCACTTCCCTAAAAAAAATAGTAGTTTCCATTTTTATCCTTTCTAGAGGGGAAAAAAGTACCCCACCAACCATAATGTAAATCTTGCTTACCTGTGTGTTCTGTGTCGGTATTTGTAATAAAAGAGCTAATGCATTGTAATCAAATGTTTCATCTAAGGCCACAAGTGCACCGTGAACTCCACTCTCTACAAGGTTATTCGCATATTCTTTGAGACCAATGGACGAAACCCAACGGATCATTCTGTCATTGCTCCACACAAGGACATCTATGGACAAAAGAATTTGATTTATATAGTGCAACTTCTCTGAACAAAAAAATACAGTCCTTTCTTGTTCTGCATGTTGGTGTAGGGATTGATATTCATGTATGCAGAACTCACTGTGACTGATGCTAAGCAGTAGCCCTAAAGGAATTCTGTTATTTAATATTTAGGGTGCAAATTAATCTGCCCCTGCTTTTTTTGAATGCTTGAGATGGTCTGAATTGACAACAACACTTCATGTTTGGACTGCAATGGATTGTTTCCAGTCAGCAGTTTTTGCTACATCCATCACCACTGGATCTTGCACAATATCCTCTTTCTGCCTACAGAGGAGATTAGTCACATTATTTATGAGAAAAGTACAGCTGGGCAATAGTGTTCACGCAGGTAGGAATCAATATGGATCTTGTATTTTAAACTACCATTTTCAAGTGGCATAACCTTACCCGCAACAGACTAAATATTTTTTTTTGTACTCAGAAGTCCAAAAGCAGTTTAATGTACTTCCTATAGAAACTGAACAGAAAAGCTTTATCATAGTGTTTTATAATCTTATTTACCTTTAAGTTCTGACAGCATTCGATTTAGTAGCATACACTTTTGTATACACGCTACTATAATTTTCTGCAATTCTAAGTGGAAAGGAAATGTATTTCAATTTTGCTGAAGGACATTCACACTGTAACAGTTCAAAGATCAACACACTGTCAATATACTACCACCTCTTTTGAAGAAAAACTCCATAAATAAGCACTTGTACAGCACTAATATCAACACAATTATGTTCTTATTAATAGGTTTTTGGTGGTTTGTGGGTTTTGTGTTGTTGCTATTTGTTTTTACACTACACAGGAGTGTTTATACCAATCAAACCAAAACATTTTTGACGCAGAACAGTGCAAACAGGATGGATTCAGACTGAGGACCAAACTTCAGTCATTAACCTTTAATTTAAATATTGGTCACCAACCTTTAATTTCAGATTGGCTTTCTTCTCTTTTTCTTTCAAGTTCTTTTCGATCATAGTTCAGTCTTCTTAGGCACATAATTCCACACTGAAAACTGTTTCTGTTTTAGAAAGAAAAAAAGTTAGAGATAAACAAAATACTTGCTGTAAATATTTGGTCTCCAACTTAACCCTTTACCTGTGAAAACTGTCCACCATTTTAAGTTGTCCACGTAGATCTTTTTTAGTTAAGTGATCCAGCATTCGAGCATCAACAAGACATTCCATGAAATAGCTGCGATACTGAGGGAGCCCCAGACTAGGGAGCCATTCATTGCCAATCCACTCGTGGTTCATATCACCATATGCTAATGTCTGTTTTCAAGAAGAAAGACATAAGCTTATTAAAACGAGAAATGAAGAGAAAAGCTTTTTTAGACAACATATTTTAAAGAAAATGATAAAACAATGCTTACAGCGCTAAAATTCCATAAGAATCAACATGTCAAAAACATTAAACAGCACATGTAGGTTTTTGAAGAAGCTATCTTCATGAAGAAAAGCAAGCCCAGACAGTCAGATCAGTAAGTAAAACTGCCCTGATATATTTCATCTTAAAGAGTATGAAAAAAAAATATGCAACAACTAATAATAGTTAAAAACTACTAAGGTTTACTAAGGTTTTAACTGTTTTAGCAGCAAGAATCCCAGAACTTCATTTTGTTAAGCTGAAAATGCAGTGTTTCTTGAAAAGTGAAGGTGCTGAAAATATTGCCTCCCTTGAAAATTTAGCAGAAAAAGAAATTTTTTTTAAAAAAGAGAACAAAAATACATGATGGTTGAAAAATAACTGTAATTGTTTGGCTGTTTTTTAATATGCCTAACAGTTTTCAGAAGCAGGTCCCAATTATATAAGCAGAAGTTAAAAAGTTCTACTTAAGAACCAGTGATTCTAATTGCTAGCCCTCATTATAAGGCTAGACTCCATTTAGACTCCAGCTTCTTTAGACCTGCAAATCACCATTTTTTTGTAGAATGCTTCAGAAAATAAATTAATTTGAAACTAGGTATCTAAACATTCTTCAAGCAACAAAAAACAGCAGCTCTCTTTTTTCAGAAGAGGAGGCAAATAACTTATTTTTACTGCAGAAGTTAAAAGTATCTTCTAGAAAGAAGTAAGGTGACACAAATGTATTTCTTCAAGCCATCACTGGGTAACAAAATTGGAAAAGGACATTACTTTTGTAATAGGGACACAAGCCATGGTTGCTAACACAATCTGCAAACAAGCACCTGAGAAATAGTTAATGGGACTTGAACAGTTTTAAACTGGAAGGGGGCCGAGTAAGAAGAGACTGTACCATCCAAAGATATAAGTCACGGGCAAATCCTGAGTTTTGTTTATATCCCTTATAAAAAAAGCTGAACTTTCTCAATGCCTGAAAATACAATTAGGATTTGTCAAGCTTGAAGGGAAAACAATTAATCAAGGAGGATTACATAATTAGCGCACAGAAATCTTCTTAGTTGTCTAAGCTTAGTATGCAGTATACCTGTGATGTTGGCCAGGTTGAGCAAGAACTTTCTGTATGCAACAGATACTGAACTGGCACCCTGAAGAGCCATTTCCCAACCAAAAAACACAAGGCTTTACATCACTGAATTTTAATTTGATCTAGTTTGTTAAATACACAGAATACTACAATGCTCAATAAGAGTAAGTAACTTCATTTTGGATATTCAAAAGCTTGAGGACAAATGTTATTGAAAGCTAATGATAACAAAGCCTTTGGAATATTCTTTTCCTACTATTCCTATTAAAAAATGCCACATACATAATTTCTTGTGATACATTATATAATAAAAATATTTTACAAATTTTGCCATGATGAACCACCAAATCTTGTAAGCTGTATAAAACATTAACACTTTTAAATAGCCTAAACAAGTGTATCTTGTAACTCTGTACTATGTAAACATGTAGTTTCCCTCTTTCCCAGTCCCCATTCTACACCAAGAATCACTACATGAAATGGCAATCAGATTCTTTCGTGCTAATTATGACAACACATTACATGTAGTCTATAATATTACATAAAGTTTCCAACCTGAGCCCAGCTTCCCTCCTCATCTTCCTGTTACGTGGTTAGAAAAGCAAAAGAACACATATATTAGTATTTAAGTTTAGTAATGAGACAAAAGTTAAAGATGCACTGCAAACTCTAAGTCTACTGCGTACAATGAAAATCTACATAGTGCATGCATCATGCATTGTGAGAAATACACAAGATACTCATTGTCCCATAAGAATTTGGAAAACCATCTACTGATTAACTTTTCTGGAAGAGAAATTTCTGCACAAATAAATCAATTTATCTCTTAGTTAAATCAAATCAGAGCTTTTTTTTTTTTTTTTTTTTTACAGATTATAGAAAGTTTGTTGTTTGTGTGGTTTTTGATTATCTTTTTTTTTAAACTGTCTTATCAATGTCGATTTTTTTCCCATCTGGAAAAAAAACACATCAATAATCAAATTGCAAGGTTAATGATTAGAAGAAGCCACAATGCAGAATTGTAATGCATTAATTTTTTAAAAAGATAGAAAGAAGACCAAGGGCCCTTGGTTCAGTAGTTCAAAAAGTGGGAAAAGCACTCTAACGAACAGAAGTGGCAACACCATAAACTAACCGTTTGTTGTGTGGCTGTAAGATTTTCCATTTCTTCATGTGTTACCCAGACATTTCCCGTGGTCTAACATGACCCCACAGTGAACCAATCACATCCAATGAAAGGAAAGCAGTAACAAAGAGGAAAGGTTGCAGAACATATAAGCAATCGGTACATATAAGGAGCAGGCATGGGCAAAAGCAATGGTTTCTAAAAGTTTTAAGTATAGGTCAAACTATCTAACATGACAGCATAGAATAAAAGGCCATTAACACAGATCACTTTTCTTCAAAGATATTACACAACTGAATGCAATAAATAACTTTCATTGATGTAATTAGTGGACAAACGTTTGACTGCGCTCTAATCCAAAACGTGTATTTGTAGTCCCGTACATAACCCCAGAAATCCCCAAAATAACTTCAGATTGTAGAGTACAGACTTGACAGATGGAATTCAAACCAACTTTCAGTGTTTAAATTTAACACAGCACGTAAGAGACAAGTGGACCCCTAATTTCACATAGTCTGAATTACCATTCTGAATGAAAGGCTCTGTATACATGGATTTAAAAGCCTCTTGTTTACTATTAACTGTTACAAATTTCTCTACATATGCGTGAACATCATCTGTATTATGTTTTGTTCTGAGGCTAAAAGCAGAGACAAATAACAAGTATTCTAAGTATTTTTAATTGTATAATTACACTGATACAAATTAGTCTTAAGAAAAGCACCATTCTTAATTTCCAGAAAAGGAGGAAATACTGTTCTTCCTACAACTTGATGTTTCCAGAAATTCTTACTTGAAGCTCCAAATCCTTTCAGTTACATAATTAAGAAAGAAGATTTAGAAATTCTAATGGTTCTGAAAGACATCTAGTGTTGGACCACTTTCCTTACCGTCCTTGAGGTGGGAGGGGCAGACGGACTTGTTAGTGACATGATCTCCTGAATGGCCAGTCTCAGCTTCAGTCTGTGCAGGGGATTACTAATTCCAATTTCACGCTGTATTTCCGTATCAGACAAAGCTGACATAATAGCACCACTTTTCACATTTGCTCGGCATGCAGCCACATACCAGGCTGGCATCCCTACCCACAGCTGAAACACAAAAGAAAAGTAGTAACCAAATCTGGAAAGCATTCCTGGCCCCAAAATCTTAAATTCCTTAAAAATAAGTATATTCCTTATTAACCTGTTTTGGAGGGACTGCTTACCTCCAACCATACGACTACTGTAGGTCCATCCCATTGTGCAAAAGGTAAACCTTGTCTTCTGGCTTCCTCAAGCAACTCATGCCTATGATAATAAAAACAGTTATTAATAACAAAAACTAGTGTAAACAGGGTAACTTTAACACTATAATCAAATTACTATCTCTTTGCAAACAGTCATTTTTCTTCACTTCCCAGCCTAATAGATACAATGATGTAACCACTAAGGCAGTCTCAAGAAATAGACAAGGACTACATAGAGAAATAAGCACAGGGAATCTCTGTGTAGCAGAGATGCTGGGTCTTGCCTTCAAGAAAACTACAGAAAAACCTTTCTCAAACCACTACTGACGCTCAGTCCAAAGCTGCCACCACAAGGTGGAGACATCTGACTTATCTCTGACAGTTAGATTCTTGATTGCTGCAGTTTTCTAGAACCTCCCAGTAATTCATCCCAGCTAAACACACTACTCAGGAATGAAATAAATAGGAGGAGGAACCATCACACAGCTGGTTACAAGCAGCCATTCTAGCGTATCTATTTTAAAATTCAATAGTGCTGAAACAGTGTTCAGCAATTAGCAGCTCAATAGTTAGATTTCACTTACAAAACAGAGAAGACTTTGAAAGCTAATACTGGTTTGTACACTTCAAAAATATACAAGTTTCTAAAGTAAAAACAGAAGATCATGGTTTCCTCCTAGCACAGAACATACACTAAGCTGATCCCACAAATCATCAGCCCTAAACATATTGAATTGCTTTGCTTTACTTGGTATTTTTCTGCTTTTAATTTTTAAATAACAAAGATTCTATAAAACATTGCTTGGTGAGAAGATATTAAAATGCTTAATGCTGTATTTGCCAGAAAGGAATACAATGTTTTTCCAAAGCAGTTAAATTCTGAAACTGGTGGTTTTGTTGTCCTTTTGGGTACAGTACAATAACACGCTCACACAGTGAGGGAGGTGCACTAGTGACAAAGGAGCACAGATACGCTCAGAGAATCCCAAAAGATGACCTCAGGCAGCCATGTGAGCACTGCCTCCCCTCCTCCTACTGGCTCAGAAAGCTTTCTGGGGCATGCAGTTCAGAGAATTGCTGCAGTAATTTCTTGTCGTTTCAATAGCCTTCCTGCATGCTTTAGGTTAACTGTGAAACAGTAACTGATTTAGAGGTGAGCAGTATAGGGAAAGCACTGAAAGAGTAAGGTGAGGTTACAATACAGTCATATTACTGCATGCAGAAAACAGCTGTGTTACTGGAAAGTAATGTGATGGAGGTAAATGTGGAAAAATAAGCAAAACAATGTTTATGGGAAGTTTACTTGAATTATTCAATGGATCCAAAAAGTAACACTTCCATGAAGCAGAATGTTAGCTGCAGAGTTTGTTCATATACAGTAAGAGATAGAAACTCACTTAGATGGAAAATTATTAAATTGAAATTTCAAGACATCTCTTGGAAAGAATTAAGAAGTAGATGCTGTTGGCACTTATAAGAGATGCATCAACATTTTGCCTACAGCAGGGAACTTCACTTTTCCAAAAATTATCTTCCAGCTTCACCAGAAACTCACTGTGCTCCAGCAGTGAATGATCAAGCTATATAAATAACACAACTGACATATCAATTTAGTTGCACGTCATCCAATTAGACTTTTTTTTTTTTTAAATGGGTGCAAAATCCATCCTCATATTATCTTTGTCTACTGCAGTGACATTTTCAGTGTTAACAGATGGTAGACATATAGTCACTGCCTTGAAACATAAGAAATCTCAAAGGGGCAGCTAACTACTGGAATTTAAGTAACAAAACCAAGGGATGGGCATCTAAAATTGATTGAGCATTACTTAAAATGGGAGACAAGTTGAGAAAAGCTAGTTGTTAGGTATATTCAAAATGAGACCAACATCAGCCATAGAGAAATTGTGGTCATACAGGAAGAAAACAATGTTAAAAATGCAGGTGCTAGGTGTAATAGTGAACAAACTGGCCCTTCAAAGACCATCTGAAATAACTGTATTTATAATGGCTCCCAGCAGGCAAGCATACTCTGACCCACAAGGAAATGAAGCAGTTCCATGCAACAGCACTGTCAATGGATGGGAACATAAATCTTGAACTTGTAGCCAGACGGCATTGCTGTATTCCAAGTTTCTTGGTCCAAATCAAAGTTAACAGATTTGGAAGAAGTCGAGAATAGAGAAAACACTAAGGAAAACACTAAGGAAAAATGTAAAGGTGCTGAAGAGAGCAATAATGGTAGAAATGACAGAGTTCTATGGTGCAAAAACTGAAAGGCAACAGTAGAAAAATGAAATGAAAATACACTAACTTCAGGCAGATCAATAGTGTAATTTTCTTATGTACCATAAATAGGTATGTAAACTTTGTGCATAACTTTTTTTCTTTTAAGGAAAGATACCTTAAACTGACAGTAGACTTCCTTTTTAGTTAATACAGCTTTAAGCTTGTAATGATGTACAGGAAGCACTAAGACAGCGGTGGCAAACAGCATCAGCAGTACAGCTCACAAAGATGAACAGCACAAACAAAACATTAGAAACAACTCACATTAAGGAAGCAAAGAGCACACTTTAAATAAATACATCTACCCTCAAACTGAATCACCATGACTATCAACTACTCCCCAAGCAACTATCAAAACCCAAATTATAAACTTTCGAAGACTTAATATTTCCATTGGAAAAGAAAAAACCACACCATGCAAATTAAGACAAGACATACAACTAGCATTAAGACAACACTGGATATATTTCAGCAACACACTTTCACAACAACTTCTTCTGCATCTAATCTCTCTTCTCACAATTAGACTTCTTTCAAAAAAGTTAGCATTTTTCAGACTAAAAAATCCAAGCAAGATTTCACAATAATCCTAATAAATCAAACTTACCCTGATTTTGCACTACCACAAATGGTAAACAAAAGGAAAATGAAACAATAAAGAAAAATATAAAACCAAGATTAAACTGAAAACAAAGGTATACAAAAATAGACAAATAATGCATACAACTTAATCCTGTCACTACAGGGTTTTGTTAGAAAAGACACTGAATACTGCTCTCACCCCTTTTGTGTACATGCTCCTCTCAGCACTATGTACCATTTGTCATAAGGTTCTTCATCAACACAAATGAAGGTACTACACTGTGAATATGTATGTTTCCATGTATAGCTAGCAAGTTAATTTCCAACTCTTACATATAGAAGCTTTCACATTAAGCAACCAACAACATGGCAGCTACTAGGTATACTTTTGTATCGGTTATTAACATATTCTGCTCTTCAAAAATTTACTAAGACACATTACTTATTGTAATATTAAATTAAGACAGCATAGACTGCTCTACTCTAGAATTCCATTTGTCACTACTATTGATAAAAATCTATACTGTTCCAAGAATAGGCCTACCACTATTTGTACGTGACCAGATTAAAACAATTTATTCAAGCAAGATGTGGTACAACTTTAAAGCTTTGTAGAAAAAGCAAAATATCACACTACAGTAATGTGCAATTGCCTTCACTGTAGAAGTTTGAAGAAAAACAGCTGAGCCTACTGTTATGCAAACAAAACCACATTCCATTCTGACTTTTGAAACCAGCATGCTGCTGGTTTTCATTAGTAAAGTGACCAGGCATGATTTTTATTTGCTAATAGAACTTAAACAATGCAAGAAATCTCTCTTGTAAAGAGAAATTCATCACATTGTCATTCTAACATATGTTACTTAATCTTCAGAAGGCAAGTCAAAAAGTCAAAACATTTCTGATCTTAGACAGCTTTTTTAGCTGTGAGTAATGGCAGCTGGACAGAATAAAAGCACCAGAACTATAAAGTATATGGCTAAGCTTTGGGAAAAAAAAGTAAAGAACGCCTGATCCTACTTACACAATTCAGGTGTTTCCTGTATTACCATATAAACATCAAATCAAAACTCCTAACAACAGTATCTCTTCTCACCTACACTTTGCTACATCTCTTCTAAGTCAAGGAATAACAAAACATGCAGTAGGTACTCAATGGTGAATTTCAAAGGTTTGCTTGGACACTTTTGGAAAAAATTCTCATCATTAGGAAAAAATAATCACATATCTAAAAGGTGCCTTAAAGGAAGTAGAGTCAGAGTTTATTAAACAGAGGAAATCAGGAGTATATGGTGAAAACAGATTTGAATTGCTGTAATATGAAGTGAAAAATATCAAGATAATCATAAATAGAAGTGGGGGGAAAAAAACAACCAAAACAATTAGCAACTACAACACAAAAGGAAACTGGTTCTGAGCCACTTGTTACAAAAGACAAGCCAATACATACAAGAATGCCCTGTAGTGAACTTTTTGTGCTTTCATACTGCACTCTATCAACAAGCAATTGTCAAAGCACTTTAGAAAGTCTTCCAAATGAATTGAATTCAAAGCAGGAATTAAACAAAATACTTTGGGACAGTAGGACAGTTTGATAAGAGCCTGCTTTTAAGCAACAAGTATTAATCCTTTCCAAACTTACCAAGACTAATAATCTGGAAAAACGAGGAAAAAAGAAATTAACAGAGGCTTAAGAGTCACAGCACCACACTGGGGAAAAATACCCCAAAACACAAAACTGAAAACAAAGCATTTCTGAACAAGGCAATATCATAATAGTAAATTAAAAATATTTAATAACTTACTTTTTCTGCATTTTTCTGTTTTTTTCTGCCTGACCTCCAAGTTTGCTAAGGCCTAATGCATCCTGAGAGGAACTATCTGCCTCTGCCATGCCAACTGCAAAGATAGAAAAGGAAAAAAAAAAAACAGTCTCATTATTTTCTCAGTTTGGGTCACATGGTTATAGATAAAAATCACTACTGATTCCCCATGCAAAAATATTTAATTCTTTGAAATATTACTGACACTGCTTTTAACCAGGAAATTTCTTTCCACTTAAGTGGCAGATAAAAATATTTTCCCCTGTCAGGCCCATAAAAGACAAACCAGATAAAATCTTTTGTACAATTATCTTACAGATGTGCTTGGGCTTAGAGTTTCTTTAAGTATTTATCATAATCATACTTTACAGTCTTATACTACCTTTGGTTGTCAACAATCCTTTGGTGACACAACATATTCAGGCCTACAACAAACCCCAAAAATGTATAAAGGAATACTGTAACTAGAAGAGCAGGTACAGAAATAGCAGCAACTGTGGTGAATGGTGGAGTGAGGACAGGAAGAAGAAAACCATGCAAATGCTCTTCTAAATATTTTTTCTGTATAAGTCTTAATGGCAAAACAGCTACAGAAAAGAGCTTTACCGGTCACAGGACATCTCACCCATAGATGACATCTAAGCATTTGAACCAGGAAGTGATATGAATGCTTTGTTGGAAATTCCAAGAAGTGACTGTACAAAACCAACTGGAATATTTGTAAAGTAAATAATGACATGTTTACCAGCTCTGGTAAGTATTTCACATTGATTAAAAAGACTTAATTGACCTTTAGCAGTCTACAATACAGCTGGTGATCTGTATAATGGAGCTATCAATTTTAGCTGCACAGCTTCATTTAACTTCATTTGGTTTTACTATATTGCTGGTAGAACACCTATAGAAAGTTACAAAATGTAAAGGAAGGGTTAACACTTAAGGGTACAGAATAGTGTATTTCAAAGCATCTCCTTCATTGGAGAATTATGTCAAGACCATCATGGGAAATATAAAAGATCTGTAATCTCCTTCTGAGGGTGGCTACAGCTACTGCATCGTTGCTCTGGTTTTCACTGCTCTCCCTGCAAATCATCTGTCCCAGCTTCATCAACAGCTATTTTCCACTGACTAGATGGCACTGCTGAAGCCTGCAATCAGTTTTTCATCACACGTGCCTACAGCTGTAGCTTTATACACAGTATCACCCCAACAGATAATTTCTCTTCATATCCTCTTTGGTGAAATCACATCAAATAATTGCAATAAACCATGTCAAAACAGTCCCTTTTACAAAAAGGAGCTTTTATGAAACAAATACTGAAGAGATGACTTGCCATATAATATTTTGTCTGGGTGGATCACTTATATATGCTAATGGCCAGAATCTTTACCATGTTAAACAGAAACTTTTTTGGATTTCTTATACTTCACAATAAGAGTTGTGTTGCTAGCATTGTATATAGCTTTCATAATAACAAAGGTCAGTCACACTCAAATGTGCAGAAAGCAATGCATTTTATACAAGAATCACAGGAATAAATATGCTTTCCTAAAAGAAAAAGGCACGCTAAAAGACAGCAATACCTGACTCACTGAGCTTGCACATAAAAAGACCTGCCAAAAAATTCAGTGTCTAATTTGATAAAACATGTACACCAGCAACTAAACACTCTGTCAAATACACACATACTGACACATACATCCTAGAATTTAGCCGCTCACTGAAGAAAAAAAAGAAGGCAAACCAACCTTGTCCTAATGCTTCCTTGCTTGTTTGTCCAGGTCGTCCCTTTTCTTTCTTGCCAAACAAGCGGCCAATAGAGGATTTAATCCCCTTCTTTTTGGGAGCTTTATGAAGGGAATCTTGGCTACTATTGCTGCTACTAGGATTACTTGCTTGACCATCTTGTGAGCCGGTTGAACTTTCACAAAAACAAAACAAAGGAAATAAAGGAGTCAAACAAACTGGTTTATGTACACACTCACTGTCATTACACAGTGAAAGACAACTTCTGGTTTCCATGAAAGTTCACGTAAGATCAGTAGCTTACAAGTAACATTTAATTTCAGATTTGATGAATATCACAAGAAGAAACTGACATACCAAAATAAACAGAAAAACATTAAACATTAACCATTAAACACAGAAAAACAAGGGAAAGAATAGAAGGGGTAGAATATTTACATATTATAGAAAGGAACTTATTTATTGAAGAATTAAGGTGTTTAAAGTGCGATTCAGGGAAGCCAAAGCTGACAATGCAAGTTCCTTACAAATTAAGCAGACAACAGAAGTTTGAAATGCTTGAAAATACTGAGATGTTTAAAAAACAAAAACCACACACCAACTGAAATTGAGTTACTTTTTCAACTTTCTTATTTATAAACAACCTGTGAAAGAGGATGTGAAGCAAACACCTAATGCAGACCTGATGCCAAAAGGATCTTTCAAAAAAGACATTTCCAATCATTAAAATCTGTACTGTTTATTCAACACTCACTAATTTATGTGGTCTTACTCCTTTCTTTTTAGAGACATTTCAATATCTAGTTTAAAATCTAAAATTGCAAAGATACTCAGCCTATAAGAATTTTACTCTGATGATGTGAAATAGCAACTAACATTACTAGTAGACCTGATTTATTCATAGCTACTTACTTTCTTATGTCCCTGATATCTTCGTGGCTCACCGTATGCAAAGCTCCTTTTTGGACTCTGTCCAAACGCAAAGATCGAGGTGAAGAAGGTGGGGATGTCTCACATTTTATTGTCGCTTTATCATCACGTACCTCTTCTCTAGAAGCTGGAGACTAATGGAAAAAAAAATAAAACTTGAGGGTTTTGTTGGAATACACTAAAACTTGAAAGCAATATTAACACAACAAAAAAACATTAGAAGGAAATTCAGTAATTTCCAAGTTAAAGAGTTACTCTTGCCCTTACTATTCCGCAGTTGCCTGGTTCTCGTTTGAACTTCTGAATTATTATTATTATTATTATTATTTTTTTTTTTAACTTTCACTGACAAACTGCTACATTTCAATCTTAGCTAGTGAAATGAGCAAAGAGCCATCTTTTGTTCACTCAAAGATCTAAAGTAATGTCATCAGCTCCATGAAACCAACATAGCTGGCTTCAGTTTGCGCAAACTGCAAATGCTAACAAAAAGTTCTGGGAAAAAATGATCTCGTTGTCGTGTTTAGACAAGCATTAGCAAAACTACCAATTCTATAAAGTCAGTTTCTATGTACCTATAGCCTTGGTTAATCTGTTTGAAGAACAGAAATTACAATTTGTGTATGCATTAATAGGTCCCTGAAATATTGTTTCATCAACATTGCAAAATAGCAATTACAAACAACACAGCTGTACCACGTAGCAGCAAGAAAAAATCCTCAAAAACAAATGACCAAACCCATACTTTTGCTAAGAAGAAAAGCCATTTTACATTTAATATCAAAAAACTTATAATCTCTATCATACAGTTAACCAGCAAATTCTCTCGTAAGCTTCTGGTATCCATTAACAAGTTGAGAGAAGAGTAAGCAAATGAAGGGGCACAGCAGTAAATAAACTAAAGATTTTACCTTTCTACGGTGTTTCCTTAAATCACTAGGCTGAAAGATGCGTGCAAAAAAAAAATTTGGAAAAGCCATATTTATTGTAATCTGTAGCACAAACTGAAATATCTACCACAGACAAAATATACCAGGGAGAATTTAAAACTACTACAACAACAGCACAGAGAACCATAAGAGAATGAAGCACTCTTCAAATCACAGCAGTATTTAAAAATGTATGCCTGAAGACAAAAAAGGAAGGAAAATAATCAAGATTTATACTTGATTGCCTACAGAAGTACTCTAGATATTTCATTATAGTGGTACTGTATGTGAAACTAGTACATAAGATGTGCACTTCATCTTTAGCAAGAGAAATACTAGAGCATTTGAGGGCATGAGGTTTTTGTTTTTTTTTTTTAAACAGAGAGGATTTCCAGTCTTATGTCAAGGACTCTTCTCCTCTTGAAGAACATAACCTACACATAGCAACAGTAGGCACAGAGCTTAACAACTCACCAGTATTATTTCATTCCCAACACCTTAGCCAATTGTGTAGTTATATATATATATCATATATATATATAGCATGAAAAGCAGTCATACTTTAATAACTATGAAAGAGCACCAATAGCTCATTTTGACACAATAACAATGCTCTTTTTACAAAGTTTAATGTGATGATATGCTTGATTCAGATTCTACTGTCAGTTTTACCTAATCATTCATCTGCTCCAGAACCCATTGTATTTCACTTCTTATGTACTTCTCACTTCTGCTACCACGCAGACCAAGATAGCAACCTTGAGTTATGTGAACAACTTATCAGGTTATTCAGGCTAATATTGACAAAAATTAAACTTAGATTATTTGTCATCACTGTGTTTGCCAACTTATTATTTCAAAAGTCTGTAAACCAAAAATAGTCAATAAAATAGTCAGCAGCCTTCGTATATTTTGCTGTTTTGTTGGTGGTGGTGATTTTAAAATCAATACCAACTTCTAAACATCTTCTAACTAGAATGGATGCAAACTACACAAAATTAAGAAGTTTTGTTGTTGTACTTTGACTGTAGAGTTGTGTATAAAACAACTTCTGAGAGAAATAACATCAGATTCATATCCAATTTTCTGGCTTTTTCCTCTATTAAATTTGATAGAACAAAAATCTGAAAATGCCTGCAATATGGAATGAAAAATATTCATGCAAATTGTTGAAGAGAGCTATATAAGCTTCAGAATTGATTAAGTTGATAGCTTTTAAACTAGATGAGGGATTTTCAGCTAACTGTACTGCCCAACACTACTTTAGTTATCTAATTAAGCTAATGCTGCCATCATACTCAAACTAATGCAGCTGTCAAAAATCATAAGAACTCATTCTGTCTCATAATTCCCAACAGCTTTTCTAAAAGTTTCCAGAAATCTTTTGTTCAATAATTCTAGAAACACAGCTCATTATTGTGAGAGTAAGGATATAAAGCAATCCACCTCTTGAAATATGTTAATTTATGCAAAATAAAGATGTGTTTGACACTGGATATATGATCTGAGCCATTAAAATGATTTTCTTCTTTTAAATACCAAAATGGCAAATGATTTTTTTTTTTTTTTTTACGGAAAAAACCTTGCATTACATACAAAATTATTACACATTCATTATAAAAAGCTGGAAAAATAGGTGGCAGAAATGCTCATTTTTAAACTCCTATCAGAGACCTAGATTAGATATGACAATCTGTTGCAGCCTGCCTGCTGTTGCAGTGTTGGATAGCATTCCTTTTTCACTGAATCTTACAGTCATGATACAAGTGCAATAATCCAAGACAAAGTGTAGTAGCCATGACATTGCACATACAATTATTAAGCACAGCTTCCAAACCTGGAGACAAAGTAACATATATAGATAGAAGTATTCTTTTAATTCTGACATACTTCTCAGTGAAACATGTTCCATCTACGAAGGACACAGATTTGTCTAAAATTTAAATAAACAAAAAGATGGAAAACTGGTCTTTTTTTACAGGTAGACTTACTATGTAAAACACCTCCTAGAAGGATTAATTCTCCTAAGCAGTTGTAGAAAGGTCAAAAGAATGGATCCATCCTTCTCTACTCACTGAACTGTAAAGACCAAGCTGCCACTATGCCAGCTACTAAGTCTAACATATTTATCTACATGTTTAATAGGCTAAGAAAAGACACTAGTACTCAATATTACCACAGTTGTGACATCTTACAAACTTCAAGATTAATATAAGATGTGCAAATTATGCTTTAGTTGAATATTTAGCTTAAAAAAAAAAAAGACCACTAACACTAAAGCTCAAAACAGACAGTAACTTGTTGCTGGAGTGAAGGTTAAAAAGAAAACTTTTATTTCTTCCAGGAAGAGTAATGAAGAAAAATCATAGCAAAAGGAATACTTCAGTATGAGATGCTGTAGACCAGTAGAACCGAGTTCTGAATGTTTTGTTGGTTTCTTTGGTAATCATTATGATTTTACCTTACTCTTTTTACAGAAGTTGAAAGGAAGCAGTAGAAAAAAACTAGAGAAAGGACAAATAGAGTAAAATAAGAAGCAGAGGAAGGGGAGAATCAAATGCATTTCCTACAGAAAAGGAACAGTCTCCTGGAAAAATAAAGTTAGTGGATACTTACCAGCGTCATGATACCTAGTCTGTCCACTTCCCTAGCTGGACTATGCGGAATCCGCCTTGGGGTGGAGCGGCCACTGCCAGGTGGGGAAGAACCAGCAAGGGAACCACTTCCATAGGGAGGAGGAATGGAGCTCATGGACCGGAACCGGCCATGGGCATCCAAACTCCCACTACCCACTCTGCTTTCAATTTCCTCTGCACGCTGTTCTGTGTTTTCCTTTTCTTCCTGTATAAGCCTAAAAGAAAAAAGGGTTCCAAAGGAACACGGCATTCAAAAAAGCACCGTATAAACAGACTGGCCCACTCAAGCATTCTGAAAAGCAGCAGCACTTGACAGACAAAACAACTGCACTCAAAATTCGGTAATCCAATCTGAAAAGAGGTTGTAAACACTACAACTATCACCACCATGCAGAGGTTTCTGTCCAACTAGCAATACAATCCCTTCCTCAAAGGAGACTGAAGACCTGAGAGGAATTCTTAAGGCACAAGCAATCCAGTTTTTTTTGTTTGTTCATCAATTCCCAACTCTCTCAGTCTCCCAAAGGAAAGTGAATGAGCAAACAATTCTGTGAGTAACCATATAAAAAAGACTTCTTGTGTTACATATTATTTTTCAGTAAAAATGTAACAGCAGATATGCCATACCTAATCTCTTTGTTAATTGCATCCAGCTGTTCCTGAAGCATCATGGCCAAAGTCTGAGCATCAGCCTGACCACTTGGTGACAGCAGATCAACTGAACTGAATATAGTCTCCCTGTCATCCTCACCATCAGACACATCGACATCGCTTTCAAATGCTTGTGCTACGTTTGCCAATACACTTGCTTGCTGGGCTCGCTCCCAGTCCTGCTCATTCAGAGTTTGAACCTGTTATAAGAGAATTTTAAAAAGACTCAGATGTGAAACGTGACAATTTTACTATTTTTCAAGATGTTTAAATAATTTTTCTTTTTAAAGTTCACTTACATGCTGAATGTATCCATCATGTTTAGACATATGTAAAACAAAAAGCTATGATGTTGAAAACTCTGCCTCTTAAACGTAAGAACAGTTTAAAATAGCCAGACCCAATAGATAAAACACCATTATCTTGGCTATATATGTTCTCAACAGATTTTTGCTAACAAACACAATGAAAACGTTCAAATCATCTTTATGTAAAAAGAGAACTTGCAAGACTGGGTTGCAGGACAAGAAATGTTAGATTAGTGAACGAAAGTTGAAATCCAAAGTGTAGAGACACAAAGGAAGGACTCTTTCATATTACATTGCACAGATTTTTCATACTTAAAGCAAATTGGACTTTACAGCCCCAAAATTGCAGAGTGAAATGCAATTATACAGCCTAGTAGCTGTGTATTAGTGAAGCAGAACATCTAAATGCAAGCGCATCTTAAAATATATTTTCATATACAAGATCCAGTCCCTTTATTGCTGTGTAATCCTATTCCACCAACTCCTTGCAACATGCTAACTTCATCTAATCTACTTTGTTGCCAAATATTTTGTTGCTGTCACTTTATTTCAGAGTTCTATTACCTTTGAAGGCTCATCTCTGAGAGCTGCCAAACGCCCTTTCTGAGGACGCCTCAGCACAGAAGAGGTGCCGTAAGAGTCTGCATGACTGTCAGCCACAGATGAAGATGTCATAGGGTATCTGAAATCTGGTCGGCTAAGACAGGAAGAAACACTATCGTTAGCAAGATGGGGAGAGGAGTGAAACAAGCTAAGAAACCCACCCAAATGATTTCTGTTGTACCCTCAGTGCCTTTTTTTTTTTTTTTGAAGTGGTGTAATAGCTGCTTTATCTGCTCTATAAAGCATGTTTTATAGCTACAACTGAAGTGTTTTCAGTGTTTTCATTTACAATAAGTTTTTTTTTTTTTTTTTTCAGGAAAACAGAAAAAATAATTGAACTACAATTAAGTGCTTGTACCTATGATGAAGTGATGTGGCTCTGAGTCTCACTTGGTCATTTTCAGCCCTTAATGCTTCAATACTTAATACAAGTTTATCCTGTAAAAATAGACACAACATGTAACAATGTGCATTAAAAAAATTCAGCATCAGATCCTAATCTATAAGCAAATATTTAGCCCATTGAGCTAATTTCTATGAAACTCAAATGTAAGCAGTTTTAAAACATAGCCTTGAACAACATAAAACCAAAATGATTTTTGCTACAAAGCACAGCACCATCACAAAAGGGCATCCAAGGATAATTCTTGGCTCTCTACACTGTGATTTTGTATATATACTTTAAAAGCAGCTACTGCACAAAATTCACACATTACTAACCTTAGGAAAATTAAATGGCAATATTAAATAAGAACCAAGATTTCTCAAGTTGTGAAAAACAAGTCCTAAAAGCATCCACTTTATCTCTAGCATTCATAAATGCTGTAAAAGCTTGAATTTAACAAAGCAATTCAATGAATGAGAAAACAATGAAAGCCTGTGGAAAGTGGCTGATGATTAACATCTGTGCCTTGTGTGAAAAAACTAATGGCCAACATAAAAATTTGAAGCACATCCTACACACATTCAGAATATTCTGAATATGTTTTTCATTTAGTTAGAAAATCACAGCCTCTAATAGTTTGGCCTAGCTACTTACTAGAACGATTTGGGGAGATGAAGTACACCTGTGATTTAATAAGCAATAGCATGTATTATTTCAGAACAGTGTGATCATAAAATGAATCATCACTGCTTAAAGAAGCAAAAAAAAAATGAAAGGCCCCACCACTGTTATTCAAGAAGTGAATTTGCCAGTTACAGAGCCAGTCACTATTACAAAGGAACAACCAAGTCTAAGAATTCTGAAAGAGAGAGATTTATAGGACAATTTTATCAAACAAGCATCTCATGACATCCACTGCTTTAAGTATACGCCTAAGGGAAAATACCCACTGTTAAAGTATTTCTCTTTTCTTTCTACTTTTCATAGTTTCATGTATAAAACAGTAAAAATAATACTATGTAAATTTTAAACTTCAGCAAATTGTCAGTATATCCATCCACTTTGCATATTCTGAACTGTGTGCTATGTCTGTTACGTAAAAAACTTAAATATCTATAAAGACATAACAAAATTGAAGCAAACAGTATACTATAAAATAAAAAAATCAGCCTACAAAATTGGTATTTTTGGACTAAATAGCATTAATAACGTTGAGATTTATGGGGCAAGCCAAATCTGCTTCTGCTATGTGGCAACACAGCACATATTTCCCAATATAACATTTCAGAAATGCATATTATACCTTCTCATGTTGAAGTTCCTCTATTTGTTTTTTTGCATTTTCAATTTCTCGAAGAAGTGAATTCTAAAACAAAATGTATCACAAGTTATAAAAGCTTACCACTCCTAAACCATAACTAATAAGAGTTACTAGCAAACTTTGGTAATACTGTACAGATGCACCTTAATTTAGCAGATAGTTTACTTCTTACAATGCTTCATTTTGATCACTTCTCAAAAAATCTTTTACATATACAGCCCTCTAAATGATGGATTTACTAACAGCAGAAACATATATTTAATACAAATACCTTACTTGATCAAAAAACAAATAGTAATTACGTAGCTCAAGAACTTTAAATCTGTTCACTCTTTAGGTAGTAATGCATTACTGGCTTTTATCACTGAATTTTCATTTTGCTTTCACTTGTCTGATCAACAAAATTACTGTAATGCAAGAGCTGTTTTCTTCACAATTATGTTGCAACTTTCAAGCAGCTCCAATAAAGGTACTTACAACTACTACAATCAAAAAGATTTAACTAACATGATCACAATAAATGATTTTAAATAAAAGTCAAAAGATTCTCCCTTCTAATAGTAAATCTATAACCACCTCATGTATTCTTTGCTTTCCAAAGTTGCCAAAAAGTTCTGCTAAGCACATTTCCTTGAGATGAGTAATAGAATTATTTGCATTTTAAACCTGTAATAAGATTTCGTAAGTGAACAAACAAATCATTCTGGGAAAAGAGCTTCAATGATCAGAAGGAAAGTACTGGAATTTTATATGCACCTTTCCTTCCAATTTATTAGAAGAATGAGCTGGAAGCCATTGGGAGAATTTTTTCTAGAAGCTGTTACTGACAGTGAGGGACAACTAAATTTTTCTTGTTATTCATGAATAAGTTTGAGGGGGTAAATAAGTGCTTTGGGTTAACTCTAACGCATCCCTCCCAATGTTGACCATAAAAAAAAAAATGCCATCAGCTGTTTCTCAGAAATTGAATTTATGAAAACTGTCAGAGAAACCTTAACAGTAAGGCCCATAACAAGAGAGTCAGAAGTACTGGGAGCAGCTGGTGATCTTGAAAATAGCAATCTTAAAACCTAGAAGGCAAAAGTCTACAGCCTTAGAGATCATATAACTGACCTCCCAGTCCATGGCAGGCGAGTTGGAAATAGATGATCTTTAAGGTCCAACTCAAATCATTCTATGATCATACAGGAAGCATCTTCACTGTTAACCCAAAGGACCAGAACCAGTAGGACCTGCATTTGTACTACAGTACTTGTTTTTTCTTACCCCCCAGAATGCAAAAGTGGGAAAAAGAAAAAACTAAATCTCTAATGATCTGAGGTGCAGGCAGTTCTACAACTCTCGAAAGACCAAAGGCTTAGGGATAAGAACTGACTTAACATGAATCCATGAGAAAGTAAACACCCACTGAAGTCTGAATACATCATTATAAGCCACACAGCTTTTACTGAGACATTTCCCCAGATGGTCACCTCAGCCTCCAGTACAAGAAACTAATTGCTTACTAATCCAAGACAAAGCAATTCCAATTCAAAGTACTACTGGTAAAAGGCACTGATTTTTTTTTTTTTTTGTCACAGAATAAGAGATTTCTTAAAGACAGGCATGAAAGAAAAATCCTTGAGTACCTAGCTCCAAAAGCAGAAAGGAATCAAAAGTAAATATGTAGTAAAAGAGGAATTAAATACAGAAGAAGGCTCTGACACGTGGACCAACAACACAAGGAACAGTTCCGTTATATTTGTATAACCTGTACATCTGGGGAAGAAGACAAGATTGTCTCAACCTGCAAGAATCCCACAACGATTTAGAGCAACCAACACAGACAAAAGCTGTGGGAAATAAAAGTAATCTGAACTGCAGAGGTCACAGTTCAAGTCCTAATTCTTCAAATTTCCTGTATTACGCTGGACAAGCCTACTTATGCAGTCCACACCACTCAACTAAAAAAGAATAAAGCATCCTAGAAGATGTGATCTCAATGCATGTTTAATGCCTACCCTCCACCCCCCCCCCCCAAAAAAAAAAGAAATTTTAAGAATATACTTCACATCACAAAATACAAAAATCACTACAGAATGTTCAACATCTAATTAATAAACACGCTGGAATGTGACTTAAGGTTACCTTATCTTCCAAGGCAGCCATCCTTTCCTTGAGATGAAGCTGAAGTCTTTCATTAGATTCAGAGAGTAGCTTATCCACAGTTTCTGACAAGCGTTTATTATGCTCCTCGTTCATCTTCTCTCTCTGTCTAGCCTAAGATAAATAACAAAAATTAAAATTCTTATGACAAAGTTACTGAAATAACTTGAACCTACAATGTCTATAATATTTCTGGTCGTAAAGCAGTATGTTTTCTTAATCTACGTTTTTCTTTAATAGAAATGATTTTTCTAAAGGGATAAGAAATACTGCGTGCACCTCCAAGACTCTGTAAGGGAGTATAAGGGACACAAGATTTTAATGACCATTTGAGATCAGAAGTTTGAAAGTCTGAGCTTACGCTTTAAAACAAACCAGATTTCAAAAGCAATTAATTATTTACAATCTATAAATCATTTTTTGCATGCTCAGGTACTTCAGCGAGATTTCTGATCTCTTCATCAGAAAGCATACTCAGAAAGTATAACTAACAATGAGGTAATTCCAAACTTATTTCAAATTAATCAAAGACTTTCAGCTTTTCCTTGAGACTGAAAGTTAGCCATAGAAAGTGGCCCAGATCACCCAGCTACGAGCCAACCTACACTCTGCTTTATTTTAGAGATGAAACAAAATCAGCTTTGTTGAATGGTAGAAAACCATGAAGAGAATCAGATTTTCAGCTTTGTTTCAGTGTCAAAAATATGTATTGTACCCTTTGCAGTTCTTGATTCTTTTCTTCTAACTGTGCTTCCATCTGTCTCAGTCGCTCTTCTATATTGCCATGCCTCTCTTCAGCCTGTCAATTTAAAAAACAAAATCAAATTTTTTTTATTAAAAAAACTTTCAAAGGCATAAAAACATTGAAGCATGACAGTATGTCTAACATGCTTTGTGTAACTGCCACTTATGATAATATACAATGCAGAATTGATGCTTTTCTATCACTTAGAGTATCTAGTGTGAGAGTTTGCATGTTACATAACAAGACAAAGCCTCTCACCACTAGATCCTGTGAATCAACTCTTATTTGCAAATGATTTTGTAACAGCAGATTTTCAAACTTCCCAAAAGGCAAAAAAAATCAAAACTAAATGCATTCTCAACTTCTCACTAGCCTAGATGCTATGATTTTTTGTTGTTGATCATGACAAAGCAGAAAGCAGCAAGCAGAAATGAAGACTAATACACAAATTCTACCTTCCTAAGTTTGGTGGTAAGTTCCAACACTTTAGCATCTTTAGCAGCAGAGTTCCCAGGAGACAAAAGGTCAGACTACAGAGCCAGTAAGGGATGGAAGAGATAACAGGGAAAGAAAAGAAACTAAGACTTTAAAGAGACACATATACAAAAAGGTTCATTTATACTCAACACATAAATTACTTCAGATTCCACTATTCCATTTGCAATCCTCTAAAAATCTTTGTACTGCTGACTACCCATTACTTCTCTCATCCTACATGTATCACTCGCTTAACAGTAGAAGAAAACCCTTCAGAAATTGCTACTTATTTTAATACTTTAATGCCTATTATTGAAAGAATTGTAATAAATCCCAAAGTAGCAGTTCAAAAAGATCCTTCCTTTTTGAAACAACAACAGAGCAATAAGAAAAACTAATCAAATTCAGGGAGAAATTAAAGAAACGGGACAAATCAGAGTGTGTTTCAAGAGATGAACAGAAATAATCTCTGAACAGGTTGGGGAAAAACCAAAACAAATTAACAAAAACAACAGTAAGAACAGATTTGTTTTGTATTAGGACACTAAAAGAGAAAAAGATCTCGAGGACATTGTCCAGTTATCTCACCTTTGAAAGTGCTGCAACTCTCTGTGCCAGCTCAGCTTCCACCTCCGGTAAAGTTTCAGCTTTTCTCAAAGTCTGCTGCAGCTTCTGCTCAGCTAGCTCCAGCCGTTCTTGCAATTGCCTGTTCTTATCTTCACTCTATACAGGATTATGATCAGCAATTTTTAGTGTTAAAATGGGAATCAATTTTGATCAAAGACAAAGGTAAAGAGACAGTTTACTGATTTTACTAGAACTAAGGACAACAAGCTATTCAAAACTGGTCTTATAAACAAAGATGTGGCATCTTCCCTTTCAACATATGGAAAGCCTTTTTCTTTTTCTTTATTGCAAATATTTTTGTGGATTCCAAAAGCAACTCTATCACTGAACAAATATAGTAATGGTATGGGAATTATATAGAAAATGTTGCAAACTTTCAACGTCAAGGCTCTGCTAAAAGTGCACTATACCAAGGATAAATTCCTCTGTCTTTTAAACAACACTATACATGTTACCAGAAAATTTATTTTAAAATATAAGTGTGTCCAAAACTTATTAAAAAAATTACAAACAGTAACTAATTAAGTGTTGCCTGGCTTACTCCAGTTAGAAAGTGATTAGCTAAATAAAGGACAAAACCCCTCCTCTGGCTCAATCAAGTCACTGAAATGCCTAAAAAACACTTCTCCAGTATACGCTCATCTTCGTTTTCGGATAAAACTCTGTATAATACACTTCCTACCAAAAAATAATTATCAACAACAGTGCACTACAAATATTTCTTTTCCTAAAAGCAAAGTGAAGTGCTTTGGAGTACAAATATTATTTCCATTAGTACTATGCTGAGCAAAATGTATGGAGCAATTTACAACCTGTCGATGCATGGAGTCTTTAGTGGCTATTTCATTTTCAAGTTTATCATTGAGGTCATGCACAGATGTAGCTTCACGTTGTGCAGCGAGGTAGCGTTTTTCAAGAGTTGTAATTCTCTCTTCCATGTCCTCCTTTTGGGCCATGGTCTATCCAAAATGCAAGACAGAATGTAGTCTTTATTATTGGGGATAATTATTTATTGATCAAACAACAGAGCACACAACTGTGAGCATAATTTGTATCTTTGGCTAATAAGTTCAGTAATTCTTTTGTTTTTAGTAGTTTATTTAAGACCGCTAATCTTTACTTAATGGATGGTCAGAGTGTTCTGAGAACTAACTAAAGGTCCCTTTCACTTTAATAAGGATACATCTCTTCCAGAATACACAGTAAGTCATATTAATTCAAAGGTTAGTGATGGATGGGTAACAGGAACTGTCCACCACATCACTAAGTGATTCTATAACCACATACAACTTTAACAACAACAAAAAATGAACCTCATGAATACAGTCAGCATCTATGACAAAATAAGCATCTTTCATGCTTCAAGTCCACAAAGCCAAATTTCTAGTTTAACAAATTTATGTGAAGTGTCTACTTAATAATAGGCTAGTTCACAAGACAAATTTTCTTAAGGAACTGGATTTTTTTTTTTTTTTTAAAGTACCATCATGCTGTAAAACAGTTATGCCTTATCTTTACACCAAAGAACACCAAGGATTAACTGAGCACCGGCGACAAATTTTATAAAGCAATTACACTTGTGACTACCCAAATTTTGACAGTTTATTCCTCACCTCTCGTACATCTCTCTGCAATTTTGTGTTCATCTCTTCAGACTTTATTAAGTCTTTTCTAGCTGTGTCAAGATCTTCTTCTAGCTCTGTTACTCTACTAGACAAAGCAGTAAGGCGTTCTTTCATTTGTGTCTGTTCCTTGTTTTGCTTATCTATGATGTCTTGGAGTTCAATCACTTTAGCAAGATTTTCATCATGGCACAAAGAACCATCAGAAGATCGCTATTAAAGAGAAAGTAGTATTTACATATTATATAGAAATTTGAAAAATGAACTAGTAGTTAGCAGTAAACATCCCACCCCTGAAATAATTCTGTTATGAAATAGATTGCAAAAAGCAAAACAGGCTTTTTGATCACATCTTCATTCAAAATCTTTTATTATGGTTTACAATTAAAATATTCTGGTTAATCTTAAAAAAAATCAGGCAGCTTAAAGCAAATAGCTCTACCTTCCCATTTGTAGTTGGTGTATTTTCTTGTTCATGATTTATATCCAGCATCCCATCTGGAAGCGTTTTTTTCTGATTATTTTGCTCTTTCAGAATCATTAACTAAAAGAAAAGAAAAACTTATATAAGTTTCAAGTTTAATTTCCATCCCAATAGTAATATAAGGAACAGCTGCAAAAGCAAAGGAGCAAAACAAACTTACTACAAGGTATGTATTAAGTAAATATGTCACAAGCACTCAAAAAATATGCCAATGCACCCCAACAGCAGTCCTTCTAAAACCACAGAAACTATTTTGTTTGGTTTTTTTCCTCTCTCCTCTTCTGGTCTTTCACACTTACAGAATTAAAAAATACAGTCATCTCCACTTAGGAAAGATTAAAAGCACAAAATTGAAAGAAAGTCTTTAGTAACTGAAAAAATGACAAGTATTGATTAAACACAGTACACACCTGAGGAATACTTTAAAGAGAAACCTACCTCTTTATGCGTAGTACCTAGTTCTTCTTCCAATAAACTACATCTTTCAAGTGCTACTCGTAACCTCTCTCTTACCTGAAAGAGTCATTTCAGTGTTATCAAATTATTTGAAATTAAGAAATCAACTTCACACACTGCCATGCTACCACACTCTTTCAGGTTATAAACAATACTTTATTTTCACTATGTTCAGAGATCAGCTTAATCTCAAGTCAGTAGTAATTACAACAGATAACACAAAAAAAAACCTAGATAAACAATGAATGTCTCAAAATCTAGCTTTTTCTGTCATTAGCAAGTTACATCTTAGCATGACCTACATATAGGCAAGAATTAAACATATCCAGAATTTACCCACCCTTTTGTAAGGTACAAAGCATGCATGCTTCTGCTTATTCGCTAAAGGAAGAAGGGATATACATCTCCTGAAAATAACCTGCAAGACTTATACAAGTTCATAAAAGCTGTTCAGTAAACTGTGAGTTGGCAGCAAAATTCACAGTAAGTTTCACCATTTGCATTGCCTGCTTCTAACATCAGGTACAGCTGAAGGATGGAGCTCCTTTAAATCAGCTTTATTTAATAACACAGCGTAAGCAGATTTCTTTCCTCTTGTTCTCTCTAGTCCACTTGTTGTATTACACAATTAAAAGGCTAAGCCCTGATATTATACAGGTAAGTAAACATATGTATTCCTCCAACAAATACATAAACCAAGCATGGTTCGGATGCAACATTAGCACAGAATGACAGAATGCTGGAATAAACTACAGCACCTTGCTGCAGTACACCACCTTTTCTTGGGAGTGCGGTTACTAACGCAGTTTTAGCACAGCCACCATTTTAATATAACAACTTAAGTATATACAACTGTATGGTTCACACTAAGAGATAGGATTTTTAAAACATTAACTAGCATAGTTATTACCTTTTCATCAAGGGCTTTGTGGTGTTCGAATAAAGATTTTAGTGCTTTGAGAACTTCTACTTCACTAGAAACTCCTGCTGGAGATTGAGCTTGTCTCTTCACGACAGTCATTCTGAGAGATCGCTCATGCCTGGAGACGAGACACTCCAAATGTTCCAGTAATAGCTAAAACAAAAAGCAACAATGTTTATTCCCGTCCAGCAGAGTTACAGAGAACTGTGCCTCCTAAAACACCAAATTCTGACTTTTAAATTTCAAACAAATATTATATCAAGTCTAAGGACACATTTTTATCAACATTTCATTCTAGAAGAAGTGATATCAGAGCTAATGAATTCCCTATACTCTACGTAGTTTTTAAATCAGCTATCTACTTAACTGAGCCTTTCCAGTTCTTCCACCAATCTGAAGACCAGCATGCTCATCAGAAGGATATACAAACAAAATACTCTTAACTGTTCTGCTGGCAGCTGTGTAATCTGCTGGCAAAGACCACTACAGCTTGCCCACTCTACTCTTATCTAGAGTGCTGTACATTTTCAAAACTATAACCAGAAGAGAGCTGAACGACAGATAGTACTGTGATTTTAAATGCCTTTTCCTGATTCTGCATGGCAATATCTGGAGCCATATGTAAATTTCCAGCCATTCTTAACATACATCCACATCTGCAGGATGACTTATGTGCAAATAGCAAGGTAAAAAAGCATTTAGCTTTTCAAATTCAATATTCAGTGTTTTTCCTCCATGTAGTTGGATGCTTCAAAAACAGTGATCTTGGACAGAAGAGAAGGAACTAACCCTTGTATTATTTCTTTCCGCTTTCAGTTCAGCGATTTCTTCTTCTCTTTCAAGCAGCTGTTCCCTGCATACATTTAGCTCTTTTGTAAGTGCTGCAAATTCCTGAAACAAACCACACAAATGTAAATACATTAAATACTGAGATGTAGCAAGAGTGGATTCATACGAACACTTGATGTAATTTCTTAAAGAATTCATTTCAGATGTCTAAAGCCAATACAATTGTACAGTCACGATGAGCAGGCATAAGTTTCAATGCTTAAAACACTTATAAAGTAACAATGAAAGACACTGGAACAGTAGTTCGAAAACTTGCTTCTGTATTTCCAATTATCTGAGTTACGGTAACCCTGTCAAGCAAAGAGAAAAACCTGTCTCTATTGCACTTATACATTGTTTCTAAGGTTGGCATTTCTGATACAAAGATATTCTACTGAGCAACTGAAATAGCTACTACATCCTAAACTATTTTCATTCTCTAGCAACAATGTCACAAGAAATATAAAAGGCATTGGATCAACTCAAAGAACACACTCTGGATACAATGTAAGATACAACTACACAAGATTGTCATTAACCAAATGCCGAGAATTATCTTCCCTTCCAACTCAGTTCGGTCAAATTTCAGGTGTAATCTGAATCATAGAATCACAGAATCATAGACTCACAAGGCTGGAAACGACCTATAAGATCATATAGTCCAACCATCTTCACACTACCACTGCTACCACAAGCACTAAACCATATCTCGCAGCTCCTTGTCCAGACACCTCCTGAACACTGTCATGGACGGCAACTCTATCACCTCCCTTGGCAGGCCATTCCAGTGCCTGGCCACTCTCTGAGAGAAGAAGTTTTTCCTTATGTCTAACCTAAACCTCCTCTGGTACAACTTGCTGCCATTTCCCCAGGTCCTGTTCGTTGCCTGGGAGAAGAGGCCAAACCCCTCTTCACCACAACCTCCCTTCAGGAAGCTGTAGAGTGCAATGAGGTCTCCCCCGAGCCTCCTCTTCTCCAGACTAAACAATCCCAGCTCCCTCAGCCGCTCCTCATAAGACTTGTGCTCCAGACCCCTCACCAGTTTTGTTGCCCTTCTCTGAATCACATTGAAAACAATTATTAGTAGTAAGTCTAAACATGAACAAGGTCATACTTTAGAGGACAGTGTTGTAGGAAACAGGGTTGAAAGATCATTTTTGTTATCAGTGCCACTTAGCGACTAATGAGAAAATAAATGCACATCAGTCACCTCAATGACTGGTGAACATTACTGAACTGCTCTGAAGTACCCGTACAGGAAAAGATAGAAATGCTAATAAGCTAATTAGTCTTCACTAATTCTCTACTTTCTATGAAAGATAAAGATCAATCATGTCTGTTAGCACGTAAGTACAGCTGCACTGCTAAGACAATGGAGGTAAGGCTAAGAATATACCGTGTAAATACACTGTGCATAAAAGCTGCTTCTCCAATTTTTCCAAACTCTGAAAGATACACTGCTCAATTGACAGCAGCTGCATATCAAGTAGAGTCTTAAGATGGAGCTGTTTTGTAGTATAGTTCAAAGTGACAAAAAGCCATGCTTAAAACAAAAGGACACATAACTAATTATACTAGTACATCCATAAAATCTAACTTGAAGCTAAAACAAGCAGTCTAAAAATGTATTAATTTAATTAATCAAAAAACTTACAAAGCTTTAATCTAAACACACACAACAAAAGACAAGAAATTCTGTTGCATGATACATTGCCTAGAGTGAACTCCTTCAGAATTACTAGCACAGTAGGCATTAAGAAGTTGCTGTGAACAAAAGACAGCACCACCACAGATGCAGAATCTCTCATCATAACAACTCCTCCTAAATAAAAATTTATCATGCATGTTCCAGTCAAAATTATGCATGATTATTTCACCTTTATACCTCTAAAGTAATTTCCATCCACCCTTAAAAAAAACTGACTTATGATTTTCAAGAAAAGAAATGCTGAAAATACACATACTAGGGTATCCTGGTCAGTAAATTCATAGCTAAAGACAACTTCAAACATGCAAAACAAAATATAAAAGATTCTCGAGCGCAAAGTAAACCAAGGAAGGGAAACTCCTCCCCAAGCTTTACAGGAGCTGGAGGAAAAAATCACTCTGCTTTAAGCTCTGCCTACAGAATTCTCCTTCCCATTGGAATTTGTACTGCACCCCCAGTAACCCCGTGGGACTTTCCACGACTCCCAGGCAAATGACAGCATGCATTTCTTTTGCTCCAGATACAAGCACAAGTAAACCCAGCTGAGGTTCTAAAGGTGTAGCTCTTCACAGGTCCATCTCGCTTATCTTTGTACATTATGCAGTTGACTGTTTTCAAGTAGTACTGAAACTACTAAAAGTACTAAGACTCAAAGTATTTCCAAAAGAGCTTGATACAAACTTATTTTATGGGTTGTTCTTTTTCCCCTCTTTCAAAACAAATGAAAAAGTCTCCCTCCAAGTGCCAACATCAAAATCCAGAAGCATGGACACTAAGTAAGGACATCAGGCTGATGTGGTGAGCTCCATATTCCTCCAGTCTATCTCAAGACTAGAGGACAGAACAAAGAAAGCAGTAAGGACTATCAGACACTGTTTTCCATCTGTCCTCAACTTAGTATCACTGTATGGCATTAACAAAAATGTTACTGAAGACAACTATGAGCTCTGTCTACAGAAAAACTGTATATTTCAAAGGAAGTTGATTCACCCTTCAAATAATTACAGACAGTTCTGTTCCACTGTATTCTCCTGTGCAAATATAAATTGTAGCACAAATATATCATAATTCTGACAGGAACCATCACACTGTCAGGTGACCCAAGAATAATAATGCACATGGGAATTTATACTGCTGCTCCATAAACAGACTGACACGTATTTCTAACATTGCATAATACATTCATTGCTGTTTGTTTTTGAAAAATGTATTTGCTTTGAGTCCCATAAGTAGCTTCAGAAAGAACATTCAAGTGTCCTCAGTTTCAGCTGATGCTGCCAAAAGACATGTCCTTTCTAGTTTAAAATCACTCTCTTCAACGGCAGAGTTTGTGATTTCCTCAAGCAGTTCAAAAGGAAACCATTCGCAATTTCATTACCTAAGAACATTCTGAGTTGTCTCACCTTTTTCTCCAGCATTAAATCGATGTACAGAAACAAATACAGGAAACAAGAAAATTCATAAGAAGCTTTTTTACTTGTCCAAATAGTATATTACTTGGTACGTAAAGAGAAGCTTGAAAGCTTCAGAACTGAAGTTCTGCTCTGCTTCCAGTTGCAATCAAAATAATAGTCTGCTCTGAAAACTGACAGGAGTGGGGACTCAGAATAAGCACAACAGAGCACTTACTATAAGAAACAGTGTGCCAAATATACCAGATAAATATCCTCTGTTGTTCAGAACGCACTGGCAACCTATGTAGTAAACTGAAATGCTCACTCAAGAAAGTAACTTTCTGAACACAATATGACATTCTGTCAGAAAACTCAACAGAAAAAATAAACTCAGTGGAAGTAACTTCGTTGTTCAGTAATTCATTCTCTGGGTTTTGTCCACATACTCCACAGGTTTTTAAAACAATGGCATTTCTTCATGAAGAAGAGTCTGTATTCTGGGCACAAGGTGAAAAGGAAAAGCTGCCAGCGAGACAGATGTGTGGAACGAGATCTGGAACTTTTTTTCTTTTATGACTCCTGCTGTGTTTGCAAGTAAGAGCAATGGAGAACCTCATGTCTCTCAGGCCCAGCCTGGTGGGAGCACATCTGAGCCACAGCACAGAAAATGCACCAGCAAACAGCATCTGGGCAGGCATGATCCATGCCTAAACAACATAAGGACAAACACCACAGTGCCCGAGTGACCATCCTTCCAAAGGCACAGCTTTGGGAGTGAAGCAAAGGGTTCTTTTTTCTTTTTGTGTGTTTCTGTTCGAAGGTTTTCATTCCAGTAATTCATTCTCTGGTGACAGCAGCATCCCCGTGTGTGATGCTGTCCAACTTCCAGCACACTTAGCTGAGAGGCAGCAAAACCCCTGCTGCGTCATATTCTTCTGCATTTCCCTCATCTCTCAGGATGAGGGGAAATGGCCTTAAGTTGCGCCAGGGTAAGTTTAGTTGGATATCAGGAAAAACTGCTTTACAGAAAGGGTTGTTAAGCACTGGAATAGGCTGCCCAGGGAGGCGGTTGAGTCACCATCCCTGGATGTGTATAAAAACCATTTGGATGTGGTGCTCAGGGACATGATTTAGCAGGGGGTTAGGGCAGTTTGGTTAGGTTGTGGTTGGACTCGACGACCTTGAAGGTCTTTTCCAACCTGAGCAACTCTATTCTAAATGAACTGAAATAGCACCAGCTGATCCAGCTGTCAAGCCTGTAGACTTGTGATGTCTGATGTGATACTTGACTACTTAAAAGACGATGGTGGTCCAGGAACATTACAGCTTTCAGGTAACAGATTTTCTTCACATTTATTACAAGGACACTTTACAGGTTCCATGGATAGTACACTGCAAACCATTAAATACTACATAATAGGAAAGATGACATTTCAGTTGGGGAAAAATTTAAAGAAACAGGTAATCCCTGTGAATCTGACAACAGGAGCTGAATAACAGGGATGCTCTTTCTACAGTAACTGCAGAGAACAGTAGGGTTGCTTGGGATTTGCTTAAACAAAAAACATTTTTGCACAAAATACAAATGCTACTCTTCAGCAAATAAGAATTCCAGATTAAAGGTAACAAGATGACTAGAAAACTTATTTTAAGGATAAGAAGATACAAAAAACTTCTAGCTTATCAATATTATGTATTAAAAGCTATCTCCTGGCAGTACAAGGATGAAGATGCAAGTATTGCACCTTTAGGAACATCTCTGCCCCAACTACATGAGCAACATTTACCTGTTTAATCCTTAAGTAACATTCTGTTTTACTGTTAACATTCTGTTCTGTAATCTGCACATCAAGCAACCCACACAAGTATCCAATATGCTGAGAACATAATAAGAACAGGGGAAAAAAAACACAGGCCATCAGGGATGAGAAACTAAGGTAAATATGAGACAAGTTTCCATGGTGTTGTTCATATTACATGTAATCCATGCTTATTCCAAATAGTGTGTGCGCACAGAAATGAGAAGTATCATAAATAAAACAATCAAAGCAAACCTAAATATCTACACTTAACAGGATATTTAATAGTCAGCTCATTTTAAACCTAAGGGCTGTAGGTAGCAGCAGTAGCCAATATCCAACATACCAGGTTTTAAAATACACATTCAATAAAACTTCACTGTTTAACAGAATTTGGAGGGGTCAAGTAACAGTAAGCAAGTTTTGCAGCTATTGATTCACACCAGTTTAGTTTTTTCAGCTGTTAGGATTATTAAATAATTCAAGAGCAGAGCTACAACTCAAAAGCACTTGCATGTTTTGATCATTAAATCCCGCCTTCCAAGAAAATGCAGAAATCCAGAATAAACAATAACTAACGTAAGCAGTGCTTTGCCTGTCCAGTCCAATAAACCAGATTACTTTCCACCTTTCCAATATCTATGGCATGCCAGAATGTGTAAGTCAAAAATCAGTCTAGAGTGTAAAAAAAAAAAAAAGAATTTGCTTTTCACCTAATGAAATTACTTTTCAGTAAGCATCAAACATAGATATAGTTATGTCAGACTCGAGTCTGAATTAAAATGTTATTCACACTCAAACTGGCTGAGAACCTGCCAGTGAGAACAGTGCAGTAAACGTAGCCCTTAAAAATATCAACCGTCCTCTCCTATTCCTCATTTTGTGTAAGAGGTTTTAGTGGCTCAAAAAACCATAGGTGCAAGTTTCTTTAATTGTAACAACTTTCTCACATTCCAACCACTGACACTGAGACAGTTTAAAATGTTTAGTATAACTTTGATCAATCTTTGATTTTCCTTGAATCAAAAGCCATTTTTCCTCTCTCTACCGAAAACTGTACCGCTGCTTGGAAACACTAAAACAAGCACTGCATCCAGTTAATGACTAGTTACTAATAAACTTAACATATATTGAAGTTAAGCATCTTTTATCATTCCCGTTCTCTCTTTCAGTAGAATATTGTTGAACTTCACTTCTTGGATTGACCTTTCTGGGCTTTCTCATTAATATTGCTCCACTCTAAACACACAATGAAGTTTTAAAATATTTACAGTTGTATAATTTTACTGCTCTGGAACAAAACACATTGCTTCCAGTCCACTTTGGAGCTGGAAGCTCTGGTGTTTGACAGAAAGCGATGTGTAAAAGAACTCTAACTCACAGCCAGTAGGCACTGAACAGATGCTCAAGAGCAAAACAGATAAGTTCAGTGCAAAACCGAATCTCTACGGCAATAAACAGGTTTCCAGTTACTGTCTTGACTGACTTGCTCTCATTTACATGTAGCGTTCACTGACTCTTAACTACAAAGCACTAAATCTGGATTTAATTGCTAAGAACTTTCAGGAAGTGCTGCATGTTGAAGTACAAGGAAACATAAATGAAGATGAACAATATTTGGCAGTTTTGCAACAGGAATGCAGAATTAACAGAAAAAAAGGGGAAGGAAGCACATCAGTTCCATGTTCTCTTCTAAAGCTCCTCTTTCCCTCAATAACATTTCTGACAGACATTTCCTATTGGGGCATGGAAGCGTAGAAGTACTGAAATCCAAACATGGCAGAATCTTTGACCTCTTGAAACATCGGAGGTTCTCCTTTCACCACACTAATTAATATCCAAAGTTCACACGCACTCTTTGGAAAGAGAGCCTGTAAGCTCAAGCACACAAACTGAACTGTATGTTGAAGGCAGGCAAATAGGAACCACCTACACTCGACTCATTAAATGCAGCCAACAGAAGCCATTTAAACTAGCAAAGTTATTACCATCTATGCTATCAAGTTTAATTTTCTCTAAATTATGCAAACCATCACTGTTATGCATACAAGGTAAAAGCAAAGCCCAGTTCAAAAACATATCTTGGTGCATCACTGGAAAGCCAACAATCACTGATTTTACATATCATTTCACAGTGCAAAGTAGAACTAAGCCCTGGCAGCATTCTATTTTCTTCAGTGCTAAATGCACTTCTTTAAGTCTGCAAAATTCAGCAAGAGGAACGTAAGAGTATTTAAACAGGCCAGAAAGTATCATCCAGTAACTCCTAGGTTAGGTCCAATTTTGCAGTTTGCTAAGATCCTTCCTATAAGACAACCAGCCTTGATATCACTGACAGATTAAGAATCTACATTTTTTTCAAATCACTCTTTCATTTCTTCATCAACTTTAACAAATCACTGGCAGCACCTGTGGCCTGTTAAAAGTATGGAGGATCACAGAGTCTACTTTCAGTTAACTCAGAGGGAACACCTACTTTCAGCTCAACCTTTTTAACAGAGACTTTTAAACTACTTTTACAACTACAGATGTGTATCAAAAATTCCATACTGAATCAGCAAACAACTATATCAAAACAATTCCACCCCATCCCCAAAGGCTTTTTCCAAATACTCTATACTTGTGGGGGGAATTTTGTCACTTAGGACTCAGCAGCATTCACTAAGAATTAACAAGAAAAAAAACTGAAGGCTAATTACAAACTCAAGTTGTAAGTTCTTTTTTTGTCTTGCAAAGTAGTTGCAAAACGCTGCTACTGAAACTACATTGTAAATCGTCAGAGTAAAGAAGGTTCAGAAGTACAACAGCCAACATGCAGCAAGCATAGAGTATACAGAAGCTGTCCTCAAAAACTTAGTATCTATTCATACAAAAAGGTAGTGTATGGCCCATCCAGTTCTAATCCCCTGCCATGGGCAGGAGTGCCACCCACCAGATGGGGCTGCCCAGGGCCCTATCCAACCTGGCCATGAGGACCTTCAGAGATGGGGCATCCAAAGCTGCTCTGGGCATCTGAGCCAGGGCCTCACTGCCCTCAGAGTAAGTGTACAAGATCAGCTGAATATTCATCAGGAAAGCTTCAGTCATCATGAAGGAGCAGGCTTTTAAGCTCAGGGTGTGTTTGGCTAGTTTGTACAGGCTAGTCAGTGCTACAGTAGTCCTTTCCAATACTGTGCGAGCATCAATACTCATATTCCAAAATTATAATAGTTTACCTTAATACAAAAACACTTCGAAAAAAAAGGGAGATATCTGGAACAAACATGCCTCTCAGTTACAGTCTGAACTGGTGAATTTGTAGGGCTTCAGAGTTTGAATGATCACATTCCTGCACCTCTGGTTTAGTCTATTTTCATTAGTAACTAATACAGTGAGTAGTAGGACAACTTCTTAGTTGTAGCTTTAGGCATCTCCATTTTTGGAGTCCATGTCAGTAAAAAACTTACCCACACCCATATCCACCATGGCAAATGGAGAATACAAGTTGTACTTAATTAAGAGGAAGAATCTTGCTTTACCAGTTCGACAAGATACGGGGCAAAACCAGTCTTCATATTTAATATGACATATAGAGATTTCATTTAAGCTTTTCCTCTCCACAAAGAAGTTGGTCAAGATCTCCTGGGATGCTGCAGATGATTTCACAATGCATAACACTCCTCAAAACTGTACAATAACCGTAAGGTATCTGAGAAAATTTAATAGAAGTTCAACACTCTTAGTGGGACCCTCCATTATGGAGACTGACTCCTGCTAAAGCTGTAACAAGTTTGTTGTAAACAACGCTGAGCTGTCAGTTTCCTTAGGCAAGAAAAAGATACCGACTCCAAGCATGCTGCACTCACAAGGAACAGCACAATTCTTGCTCAGCTGACATTTAATACTAAATTCCTTTGAGTTAAGAATTAAACATCATTTAATCCTTAATCCTGAATTTCAGCATCTTAATCCTCACAGAAATAATAATTCACTTTTTTTCAGAAACAAGCCCAGAATAAGATTCTTCATGCATGATTATTTCAGAGATGGGATCTCTCTGCTAGCAAAAACTGTAAGCAGCAGCTGAGGCTCTGCCCTGCCTTATTCCAGCCATTAATCTTGGCTCTAGTTGCCAGGTTTAGCTCTGGCCAGTAGTTCTAGTGTGTTTTTCACACCGTGTTAAAAGGGAGTGCTTGGGAATATCTGAATAAGGCTGGCCGAGCCACTCTCATTAAACAAGCATCAACATGAATTTCCCTTCAGTGCTCCGATATATATTTATACACACACACACAAACGAACTTTTCTTCTGCCAACCGATGAAAGTTCAGTTTTATAGTTTCAAACTTGTTTAAGCAAGTAATATTCAATGAAGACAGACAGATGCCTTCAGCACATAATTCAACTTGCAGGCCCTTTACATTTTGTTTTTCTACTTCTTTGTATTCAATCACTCAGTTTACAAGCTAAGTGAATTTACTAGCTGAAGCTAAATACTCAAATCTGCAACATTGGGAATGAAAGCAATTAGGTCATTCTATTAAAAAGTTTCCTTTTACAAACAAAAACTACTCTAAAACCTGTTCAAAGAGTATAATCTCACGTCTCAAAACAGACATGTCCAATATTTAAAAACAAAAGCTTAACCCAGTAACAGATTGTCAACATTTGTTTTATGCTTATATTAATGTTTTGTTGCTCGCTTGTTTTGACTGCAAAGACGACATTCAAAACAAACAGTCCCATCAAATGTCATAACAACCACCCGAACCCAAAAAACATGTTACCTCACAGAACGCATCCAAGAATATTGAACAACACTCAACAGCAAGGAACAAAAAGCAAGAAAAAAGAGAAGTTTTAACATGCTCTGATCAGCAACAGATGCTGCAGCAAAACAGATTGATGAGGAGCCTGGCCTGCAAAGAGAAATAAGCTCCTGTTCCACAATGGGTTACAAATGAGGGAAAGATGATGCAGCCAGGAAACCATGTGGTCTTGCACTCGTTTGAGAGAAAATACAAGCTTGGCCCATTTCTCCTCTACTACCTCCCAGGACAATTCTTTATAACCATTACACAGAATACAGAAAGTGTTACGCAGTCTCTGGAGACTACAGTTACAAGGAATCAGTTGCACCAATTTAATTTATCAACATAAATCTACAACAAGAGGAAAGGGCAGTTTCTTTGCTGCATGACACTGAAAGCTAAAACCCTAAAAAGCTTTTTAATTCCCATTTTACAAGACCTAATCCCCTATTTCTTGAAACAAAGGCCCAGATTTAAGACGACAGTATTGTTGAACCACACCCTCTGAAGACATTCTGAAAACTCTAGCTGCATGTTCTAAAAGAGAAAGAACTAGATGCACCTGCCCCATGTTCTTCAACACAAAGCTAACAAAGAATGCTATTGATCTTCAGAGCCTTATCCCCAACAACTGTACCACAGCACGCAAAACATATTTTACTCTACAAAAACACTCAGCAGTATCCCAAGGCATCCTTGAAATTATCTAAGCCAAACTTTAGTCATTCACCCAAAACTAATACAGCCCTGGAGAGAGATACTAAAATTAAACGTTCCCCTAAAACATGCAGACACACATGAAGACCCCCAACCACATTTACCCACATATATGAGGTCTCAAAGACCTTCCATGCACGCTCTGGTCTTCCAACCATGGTCTCTAAGGTGAAGATTCATTCTCTATATCCACAGAGTTTAGATTATCTGAAAAATTCCTAATGCCAGAGGTAACTATTCATACAACAGAATCCCAATTAAGTCTTTAAATGACCTTTGAATTACATCAAGATTCTAATAACATGTTTCCAACTTATGATGCAAGAGGTAGCCCATGTCTTAAACCCCAGTAGAAGCAAGAGACTGAAATGTGACGTCTCAGTCAGGACTTCAAATATGACACAACAGAGCCTTAAAGGATAATAAATTACCGAGAATGCAGGTTCCCCGTGGGAACAGTAAATCCACAAATCCTACTCATTCACAAACTACAGTGAAAAGCACAGCTATAACAGAACTTAGATGCAAAAAATACCACACTTCAGGTATCAGATATCCCATTTATGGGTAGAAGGGCAGAGAAAATGAGCTTAAACTATGATGCTGTTGGCAATAGCAGATATGGCTACATGACTTTTCTGATGGGCATTTCAGAATCCACAAGTCAAACCCACAAACCCACAATTTAACCCTCACCATTGATCGAGTCAGATGTTCTTCCAAATGCACACTGAAGAATTCTTTTTTTGCTCAATTTTGTTTCTGAAAACAGCTTAACATTTACAGTTGGACTTTTTTTTTTTTTAATCAAGCAGTTTGTGTTCAGCACTCAATAAAACAAACAAGCAACTCCACTTTCAGATCTCTCTCCCCCTTCCCGGTGGCTTATTATAGGATCACACTTGAAATCTGTATGTAGGCTTTAAAAGCCTGACAAATCGAATTGGTTACTGTTTACTGAGATAACCAGTACCATTAAAATAACAAGAATTTACAATCCTCTCTACTGAATGAACCCTCTCCACATTAAAGAAAGTTTTACTGTTTACACAGAGGATTTGGGTAGCCAAAATTCCTTTTCAAGTCAGTCAAAATAAATACTATTTCTCATTACAGGAAGTTGTCAGCATTGAAAAGACAATGATTAAACTTCACTCGTGCAAGGGCTCAGCTACATTTGTAGTTACATCTTTCAGCCACAAAGCCAGCTAAAGTCTGTACAGACTGACACAAAAATTCTTTGTTTCAACTGCACCTCCTGAAAAATTGTCTTGTTTTTAAACTGTGAAAATGAATCAGCAACCTAAGCTCGTATAATTAGATCCTTATACTGTGTGCTGTTCAGTAAATCTGGGGTACAGAACAGGCTGCCCAGAGAGGCTGTGGATGCCCCATCCCTGGAGGTGTTCAAGGCCAGATTAGGTGGGGCCCTGGGCAGCCTGGTCTAGAATTAAATGGGAAGGTTGGTGGCCTGCCTGTGGCAGGGGTGTTGGAGATTCATGATCCTTGAGGTCCCTTCCAACCCACGCCATTCTTTGTGATTATTTGTGAGGTAAGAAAAAAGAAACCTTTCTAGAATAAAAAGTTGGTTAGCCTGTCATGCACATCTTTTACTCATTTCATCAGATATTCTATCCTGTAGTTCTTTTTAAGAAATAAGTTGTTTTCAAATGCAATATTTCTCTGCAAGATATTTAAATTGCACAAAACTGAATTTGGTATCGATTTATATAAGGGAAACAAGATCATTAAAAAACAAGCAGAAATTTCTAGTTGATTAGATGACAAATGGAATTGGGTAACAAACTATACCACGTGCTAGTGACAGAGGATAAGGTATGGCACAGCACGAGCACACCCATACAGTTGCTCTGCTACAGAAAAGAATGAAAGGCCGCCCATGTTACTGCTGCAGAAAATAGAAAACACTTAGGGCTTTTTTCCAAGAGGATTTTTTTCCCCCATTTACTCCTAACAAAACTAGACAGACAGACATTCTATTGAAATTTTCAAGCTTTTTGCCACATGGCATTTGTTTAAAATCTGTCCTGAAGATATGCGACAATGCCTAATAGTGGGAGCACAAGGACCTTTTCATCACGGCACCTTGAAGCACTTTGTAGACGTTCTAAAGCCAAATACTATTTCTAAACACCCATAAAACAGAACAGAAACAGGAAAAGATATCTTGACTGTTCTTACTCGTTTGCTCCCAAGAAAGTCACAGTGTATTTCAAACACAACCAAAATTATATTCCAGTTAAAATTTTCACTACCACCCTCAAAAACCATTTCCTGAGCAGACACGAGCATAAACACATGAGCACAGTTCAAGGCTAGGCACTGTAAAATAGCAGAAGAGAAGATTAAGTAATAAAGCTTCTCTTCTTGAAAACATTACAGCTTTAGCCACTGTAAGAACAGGCCCCAGAGCCTTGGTACAACAGCCAGTCAAGAAGGAGCAAACTTGCAGCAGAGCTTACAATGAAACCCAAGGTAAAGTCCAAAATAGACAGAGGTCATGGGCAAAAGACTGGTCACATTAGTTTATGGAGGATCTAAAGGAAAATAACATCAAAATCAACCAGAGGAAAACTTTTAGGGAGTATTGTAACCACAGTCCCCCTCCTTCAATTCTGAATACACGAACAGAAGAACAAGCTCCTCGAATGACTTACAGATACATACTCATCTCACTATTAAAATTATCTGGAACTTACAAAATGTAGAAACAGTGTTTGCATGCGTTTCTGTGAAAAAATGTCCAGTAAGGGAAAAACTCCACTCAACAGCAAAAAAATAATTCTTTTCTCAGCCTGGAGAATGCAAAAACATTTTTCCTGGCAAGCACGTCAACACATTTCCTCACTTGCATCTGGAGACTACATAGACAAACTGAGGGGAAAAAAAAAGCACTTAGAAAGCTATGAAGACTCAGATTACCCAAAACGCTCAATCTAAATATTTCCCTTCTAACTAATTGTGGATTGAGATTCATACATACAAGAAATTATTAGAAACATTTTCTAATACGTGTCAACTCCTAGTATCATATAGACTCACACATCTGAAGATGCAAACCATCTTAACTGCTAAAACAGCCTACGTCAAGACACCTGACATACACCTTTAAAAGAGGAAAACACAAGTGCAAAATTAAGAGAGATGTGTATTAACTCAGTTCTTGGACGAATGGCTAAGCTGAGAATTACAAAATTACTGATGGACAGCTAATAAGTTCTCTCCAAATATTTAAGTTCCCTGAAAACACTTAACTGTATGTGGTCTACATACTGACCTCAGTTTCTATGCTATGTTATGGAAGGTATTTTCTGATTTTTAATCTGTCGTTATCACATCATGCACAGTGAACACGTATCAAGCATAATTCAGTAAAAATCAGATGGGGAGTGTTTATTATCTGCAGTCTTTTGATGATTACTCTGTAAGCACCTGACGGTCAAGTTTCCACAAGGCCATTAACTTAAAATGCAAGCATACAAACAAACCTCTAGTCTTAACTTCAAATCCTATAGCATCAATAAACATAACATTCACATCTCCCAGACATGTACCAGAATGGAGAAACTTAACATAGATTGCTCTGTGGTTTTAATCACTAAGAACTCCTAAGAGTAAAAAAAAAAAAAAAAAGTGTTGATTTGTTATTAATCTTAAAAGAAAGCCAAGAGCTTCTTCTTCTTTTTTAAAACCTCTAGAGAGAAACTGGAAATAAGTAGTCACACTGAGACCCCAAAAGCCTTGGAGCAATCATCTTATAAGAAGTTTTGAGGTATACACTTAAAAAGCAGAGAAAAAGCAGGAAGGCTGGCAAATGAAAAATTCTGTATTTTCAGAATACCAAAGCAAACACTACTTGTTGTACAGGTGGCTACAGGCAAATTAGCATAAGTGAATATATATGCAAAGTTTACCTTCTCCTAAATATACTACATGTTTTATGAACTGCTTGCTTTGGTTACAGCTCTTCTCACTCAAGCTTATACACAGTCTGTTGGTCAGCCTGCAAGTTTGATGACAGCACATCACAAGTTACTAAACTCATTACCAGATATTTGCACACTGACTGAAGAGTGAGAAAAATAATCACCATCTCATCTTTCAGAGCTACATCCATAAATCACCAATAAAAAACAAGAAGCATTTTTACCTAGTCACCAGTACGTCCTTCTGCTGACCAACCAAAGAAAAGAAAAACAGTACCTTTAGACTACTAATTTTATTAAAGGGATTGATAGAACATCATAAGAGCAGTAAAGTTTCAATGAACTTGGACAATACATTTAAATGAAAAACTGAGAAGCCAGAACAAACACTAGGGGTCTGGTCTTGAACATATGCCTTTTGGACACAAGCTGTCTCTTTCTGTGCCTTGTAATGAAAAAACATTAGGGAAGCTGAGATTTATTGTTATAGTCAGTGAAGAATTCTAAACATTAACCCATACCTCCATCTGACTTAAGCTACATGGATAAAGACGATCCAGTAGTTTACTAATAGTAACTGCCAAGCAAAACTCAGCAGCTGAACATAAACAGAAATAAAATTATACTTGTCTGAAAAAGCAACTGAAAGACTCACGTTCATCTTTGCTGTCACAACTCTGGGTGAGAAATGGAGGCTATGTCTGTGTGACACACAACTGCACAACTGAAACCTTTTTAGATCTCTATCAATCCTGGGTAGACTGCTGAGACTAATGGCTTTTACTAAGAAGCCAGAATTGCATCCTGCTGAAGTAAGAAGAACAGGCTACGTCACCTCCAGGCTGAGTAGTTGTGAATACCGTAAATGAAGCTGCACTTAAAACGCTCAGGAAATTTCAGCTACTGCAAAGTTTGGCAAACTCTTCAATTAATGTACTTTCCGCAGCCATGTTCTTCATATCTATGCACAATTCAAGACCTCAGTTCTCCGTCTATGACATCCTGTATTACTTAAAACTTGCCTGGAGGAAATCCAAATAACACCATTAATAAAATGACAACTAAATCCATAAATTCACCATTACTAAACAATACCAGGGCAGACTTCAAACTAAAAGTTTAGCGAGACAAGCTACTTCTCAGACTAAGAAAAATCATTATATAGAAACAGATCTGAACTTAATTGAGCATAAATATAAACAGATATACTATTTTTTTAATAGGAGCATGTAGCAGTGATAAAATATTTTGTATTAAATAGAATGCAACTAAAGATGACCTAGCGGGGATTCGCTTTAAATTAAGATAAGGCAGACATCCTAGCAAAGCTGAAGCCAAACCAAAATTACAGGCAGCTTTTTTCCATATTTAATTCCATATTACAGTAAGCATTCTTACTTTTATACACACACGCATGCACAGAGCCTCCAACAGAAAATTCTCATCTGTCCCTAATCTATGCCCCCTTACATACAGAATTTCTGAACGCAGAACAGAACCACATGACAAACACAAGAAGAACTACATTTGATTTACAAGCTGCTTTGCACAGCTCATGGTACGATACATTTCAGACTAAAAGGTAACAACTGTAAGATGAAGGTGGATCTTAGTAAGAGTACTGCTTTATCACAAGAGCACAGCATTTGTTCATTAGCGCTCAAAGTTCTGTAACATATAATTATCCTGATAAGAACTGCTGTGAATTCATCCATTGTACATTTACCTGTGCTAGGTACGAGTCCATAAATTAAATGGCAGTCTTTTCTATCCAAAACAAGCCCGATGCTGGCATTCACAGACACATCCACTGGAATTCTACCAACAAACTGAAGCCCAGTCTGTCACATCTCAACACCAAACTGGCAGTCACCTGGAACTCATCAACCTTACGATCAAAACATTAGTTTGAAATGCACCAGAGTCCTATGCACTTCACGGATTAATTTAAAAATTCTAAGCATGCTTATCTTAAAATATGTAGGAAACACACTGGAAGTACATAAAGGGCATGGAAATAACAGAGTCAGCTATTCATCTGACCATAATTATATTGTAACTGAATGCATTTACACTGAAAAGACAAGTTATTTAACTTCTCAAAGTAAAAAGTGCATTTTCATTATTTCTGTGAAGAATACAAGGAAGAATAAAAGTGGTTTTGAATTCTTGCCTGGCAATTTGATTTCATCCAATTCATACTCCAAGGTCAAAGTAAATTTTAACCAAGGTAAGAGATAATGCCCAGGAAACAAAAAACATTGCTAAATTAAACAGAAACCAGTTACTTTATCAAGGCAATGCTAACAAGTTTTGCTTTGAACTGTTCATACAAGAAAAGCTTGTCAATTTTATAAATGAATGTAACAAAGCACACCTATAACAGAATGCTCTTCTCTTTGTGAACTAGAGAACCACAACAAAAGTCTTCTTGCTCTAAACAGCTGTTCTAATTTTATGAGAATTGCAACAGATGCCTTTACATTACTAGTTGCCCATCATACAACAAGCACATTAGAAGAGTCTCTTTCTCCAACGTTTTAGAGAGGGGAAAATCACTGCAGCAGAATAAACTGTAATTATTTTTATAACTTACAAAGATGTGCAAGTATACAAATACAATATGCCATTTTGTAGCTACATACACAGAGATACAGCCTCCTTTATTATACTACAGAAGCCCAATGAACACACGGAATTCAGAGCATCAACGTCAATAGAGATAGAGTGTCTTCATACCAAAACCAGAAAAGTTTTGGTGTAGAAGCAATCTGCCATCCCACTCCTTACACACAAGAAGTTTCCACCAATCATCAGCATGGTCTAACTGGTTGATTCAGCTAAAAACATAAACGACAGAAAGTGCGCCTACAAACAAGTCAATTCAATACTCCTGAGGATAAAGTGCCCCAGAATCAACTACAAAGACTAGCTGCACGTACACACTAGGCCAGGGGAGAAATAATACATTTGTTAGATATTGACTCGGTGATTCACACCATTATACTGGTGTTTGCACAACCACTCAAACTGATCTTCACATCTTTCTACTAAACTGAAAACATCTACTCTGATTAAAAATACTTAAAAGAAAAAAATAGCACTGCCAAGTAGCCTTTTTTTTTTCCCCTGAAAAAAACTGTAATGCAGTTGTCAGTAAAGTTATCCTGCTTCTACCCCTACTTGAAATCCACAGTTGAACAATGGGTCGTTTGAGACAGCAGTTCAAAAGAATGTTCAGCTTGAAATAATTAACAAAAAAGTTTGACTAGTTCCAAATACCGTAGCCAGCAGAGTTTTTCTACTGGACACTTAACAGAATTTAAATTAGAATTTTGTCAGAAATTTACTAATCTGAAGTAACCAATTAATTGCCATACTAACAACAAGGGTTTGTCAAACACAGAAGACACTTCTGATCCACAGCAAGAATGAATTATTTTGTGAATGTAACTTTTGAAAGCACCGTCAATTCTCACTTTCCACTATCATCTGAGCTTAAGCATGACCCGAGACAGAAGTGGTACAGTTTCACACCATGACAACATTATTTTCCAACAGCAATCTACAAAAATCCATTCTTGCAGTGTATTTATATAATGTTGCAACTGAACCACAAGACTTGCTTCCCCACTGATCTCATGTGAAAACATACAAGTGTGACATACATGAAACCAGGAATTGTTGAGTTGCCTGAATCTTTCATAAAAGTTTAGAAGAAAATCTTTATACACTGGTAGCTCACAAGATTTAAGAAGGAAAACTGAGAATGAAAAAGGTTAGACATAATACAGCTTAGAGAGCTGTGGTGATTCTGCTCAGCCACAAATTCAAGAGTAACAGTTTACAGATCATACAATTGGTTAATGGCACCCATTAATGCAGCAGACCTGGAAGAGCAGCTAAAGAGAAGCCACAATTATTACAATAAAAAGCAACAGAAAAACAAAGAATGATTTTTGCCTGCAGCACATGATTTAACACAGGGAGCAGCAAAGGTTGGAAAATTCTCCTTTCTGATTTCCATCACTGTAATCCAACTACATTCACATTTATTACTTCTTAGTTTCTGTCCCCGAGTAATTTCCACTATTATTTAACATATCAATAGTCACATAGTGGAAATAGGAGAGTTTAAAACCACTGCTTTTAACAGTATGAACAGTAACTACAGTATTTAGGAACACAAAAATACTTGTAATAATTTACATGTTTTTCTGTAATAAGACATGCAAGTCCAAAATCATCATGACAAACTCAGAACAACCACCAAGCAGGCTAGAAAAGTGAAAGGCTGTCAATAGTTAACTGACAACTGAAAGTGGTCTCTGCTTTGCCTACAATCAAAAGCTTTCCAGCATGTTCAAAGTTCAGTTGGTTTTGATTTTATTTATTAAGACTGGAATAGAATAACTAAGAACAAAGAAGATCTGTAGACATCTATGAACTCTCTTAACTGCACGCTACTGCCCTATACAATATATTAAGTACTACAGGCTATATGTAGGCAGATTGCATCCTCCAGAAGTCAATTTTAACTCAAGTCTGTAACAGTATCAGAACAGCCTGCTTCATTCCCCCAAATGGTCTTTACCTATTTCTTAAGCACACAAATTAATTAGGCAGTAAGAAACACTAATACAATGGTGACAGAAAGATGTCCAACAGGTAAACAAAGCAATGCAGAAACCACCTCATATTCCTGAGCCAAAGAAATGCCAGAAACAGGGAAAGCACACTGGAGGGAAGGGGCTGATGTTCTCTACTTGTCTTGCTTTTCTATCTTTCTCAAAGTGAGCAAGCACCAACGAATACTTCAGGAAAGTACTAGGTTGGATTAATCTTTCCCTACCATGACTTGTTTAGTAAATTGAATATACAAGACAACAATAAAAACAACAAAGACAAGTTATCAGAAAATAGCTTCCTTTCAAAATGTCCATACCTGTGGAAGTGCAGTATTGAGCTGTCTCTGCAAGGAATCTCTTTCATGACCAACTTCATGCAGCTTGCCCTGGGTCAATGCTAGCGTCTCCTGAGTTTCTCTTAGCGTTTCCAGAAGGCGATCCCTTTCTTCCAACATGGATACCATTAACTGCTCAAAATGGGAATCAGCATCTGACTGTAATGGGGAACCTGAACCATGGCCTCCATTTCCCCCAGAGGGAATCTCTGCCTCACTGATGGTTGGCATCACCTCACACATCATCTTGAAACAAAACAAGACAAAACAAAGACCGTACATTTAAGTCAAACAAATCTAAACAGGATAAGCAAAGGGACTTTGGATACTATCCATAATATCAGCTTAGGTCTCTCAATGATAGCATCAGCAACAGTTGCCAACACCTTAGTGTTTGCCACTATTTCATTAAGATTGTGGGTGAAAAGGTAGACAATCAATTTAATCAAGGCATCACTTCATAATGAGAATCCTGTGACATCTTGCAAAACCAGATTTTTACAGCTGCTTTTTAAACTATGATCTCATTTTAATGGACTTATATTTTTGTTAAGAGCAAACTGCCACTGAGATCTTTAAAAAACAAAGATAAGGCATGCAACAAGCCACCAAAAATTATATACTTCAACCAGTTACTGATTACACTGCATATTTTGAGGATCATTGTATGCTTCTTCCAACTCTTCAAACATATAAAGATAATATCTAAAACAGTACTCTGAGCTTATGCTGCTGTCTTGCAGAAACCCGCTGCTAAATGTGATGCATATAAATTAGAGGTAAATCCACATTGTCCAAATCCAGGAGATAAAAATGTAAAGAAAGATAAAAAGAAAAAAATCATTACAAAATAGTAGCAGCTGTCATTGTGAGTAACAACATAAAGGTAAAGGTAACTGAAAATAATTCAAGGCAGAGAACGAATACGATTAATTAGGCAAACATAAGTACTTTACTACAGTCAAACTGGAAGGACTTTTAGGAGACCCTTGCAGATCATAAATGGCTATGATAGCAAGTGTTTAAAAAACGTGGGAAAACATACAAATATTTACAAACGATTAATTGCACTCTTTCACTGAACCACTTAAGACTTTTGAAGTTCTTTAGACAGTCTCTTTCAACATCAGAAATCTGTAATGCTTACAAAATGGTTCGTTCAGTTATCAGTTGTTCTCAGCATTAAACTCTACACTCATTTTAAAGAAAAACTAAACTTATTCAGAGCCTTTTAACCAGGTTATACCTCTAAATCTGCTGAAAGGTTCCGAACACCCTTAAGTGCTCTGCAACATCTTCGTGTATGATTACCACAAGCCCTATACTTTCAACACCACTACATTATTTACCTTGCTCAATAAAATAAAAAGGCTTGGAAAACGGGCTCCAGGTTTCCAGCAGTACCGGTTCTTCTGTTTTTAGTAGTTTTTTGTTATCCTCCAAAGTCTTGTGGATTGCAAAGCACCCATTCAGCTACAGTCCAACATCTGTTTAACTGAAACACCCCGTGTACGTGAAAACAAATAAAACTGCCCAATAAAGAGCAGCTCCAATAAAAAGCAGCAGCAACTCCAGCTAACTAGCCAAGTCCCCAGCACAGAAGAATGTGAGAATTAACCTCCCGTCTATTGTTGGCCCATAGGTCCTGCAACAGCTGGGATGGGGGAATCATGTGCAGACAGAAAAACGTAGTCCGATGCTCTGGTGCAAAAGCTTCAACAGTTCATGGCTCGGAAATCCCGCTCAGGTCACAATCGCATTATTAAACAGAATACGGACAGCATGGGAAAACGGCTCGAGTTTTACCACGAGGGATTTGGAAAAGCCTCCTTCCTTTTCTCTTCTGCGAATTCCAGCAGGAGGCTCTCCTTTCAGTTTCCTGGGTCTCCGTCCAAACATTTATAATCCCAGCAGCGAGGAGCCGATATCGGGTCGGAAGACGCGGGGAAGGGCGACCCGTCACTGTAAAGCCTTCTTCAGCCTTCAGCCTTCCACCCGACGCGGAGCCGAACGCGGAGGCAGCTCCCGGCCGGCTCAGGCCCCGCGGAGGAACGGGCGAACGCGACTGTGCGGGCCTCGCCGCTCCGCTCCCCAGCAGCGGCCCGCCGAACAAAGATGCCGGGCGAACAGACGGAGCCGTCTGCCCCGCGCCGGGCCGCGCCTCTCTCCCCGCTGAAGGCCCTCACCCGCGAGCCCGCCCGCGGAGGCTCCGGCGCCGCGAGATCCGAACGAGCCCCCCTCTCCGGGCCCTACCGAGCGGTCCCTCCGAGCCGGGCCCGGCTCCGCCCGCCGCCGTCCTCCACGTCCGTGGCGGCCGATAAGCGGCCGGCCGAGGCCGGGCAGGGCGCCTCCGCGTCCCGCGGCGCGGCCCGGAGGAGCGGTGAAGGCCCCGCGCTCTCGGAGAGCCCGGGTCGCCGCCGGCCGGCCCGCAGCTCCGCGCCGCGCCAGCCCCGAGCAGCCGCCGCCTCCGCGCCGCCGCCACCCGCGTCTCCCGGCGCCCTCTGCGGCTCGCGCATAAATCAGTGCGGGGCCCACAATGCACCGCGCGAGCCGGCGCGCGGCTCGCCCTCCTCTCCGCCCCCGGCTCTGGCCTCGCTGCTGCGGGTCGGCTCCGGCTCGGCTTCCAGCCCTTCTCACACGTGTCCCCGAGTTCGAGTCCCGTTTCCCCGCGCGCCCTCCCTGCCCCTGCAAGCCACGCTCCCGCCGCCCACGGGTACCCGAAAGGAGGGCTGCCCCGTCTTGGCGGCAGCGCCCTGGTATCCTGGTATGGGAGGCGTTCTCGCGGAGCAACGGGGCAGGACCGGAGTCGCTGCCAACGCCGAGAGCGGCCCCGTCACGGCGCGCAGCGACGACCGGAGCGGCGTTCCCTCAGGGGCCCGGCGTGTCGCGGCACGGCCCTGCCGGGCGGGTCTGCCCGCTGCTTGCAGCAGGCTGCCGGCGTGGCCCCAGCGTCGGCGCCTCGGCCTGCTCCCTGCCCTCAGCCCGCCCCTCGCCTCGGCCTGCTGTCCGCGACCTGCACGCTTCCAGCGAGCCTTAAATATCTGGGAGGTGGAGCGGCGTGTTTAGGTCTTAACCTCTTAGAGCTGCGAGGCAGTGATTTTCTCCGGTGAAACAGTGTAACTCGACAGCTCTGACAGAAGTAAAGCGGACGGGACAGCCAGCTGCTCCCTGCTCCTCTTGCCCGCGCAGGACGGGAGGTTTAATGGTGATGAAAACAGCGTGCTGAGCTTCCCTTCAACAGCGATCGCCGTGCTGTACCCACAGCCCGACCCAGGCCCCACCAGCCAGAGGTGGTCTCGCTGGACGGCCCATTCCCCGCAGGAAGCAGGCTGTGGGTGTACTGACATCATAATGTCTTTTTTTTTTTTTTTTCCCCATGTGACCTGTTTCCAAAACAGCATAGATGTGTTTTCCACATAGTTTGCACTCTGTTCCTGGATGATTGTGCTGCTAGAGCTTTTTTTTTCCATGCACCTGAATAAAGATGGAAAGTGTAGGCAAAGCTTTGAGAAATCTTTTCTCCATTCTTCTCGAGCTCTGTGAGAGAGCTGCGTTACTACTATGAATAAAGCATTTGCATTTTGGTTCCTGTTCTTGCTTTTATAGTGCAAAGCTCTGAAAGGGCTGGTTACACAGACCGAGGTACGACATGCCAAGAAGTAACAGTCCCCATGCTGAAGCTTGTGTGGTTTTGTGCCTAGATTATATGACACCTCATTTGTGAATGGAACATATTGACACCTAGCGCTGAATAGAAAGGACCATTAATTAGCCACTCTTCCTTCCCCCGAGTACAGAAATCTTTACAATTACCAATTTACTACACTGTGCTCTTTTTCTTTCCTTTGGTATTTGAGTCTTTAGGGTGAATTCGGGTCACGTTTTTAAGCTTTCCTCCCTCCACAGCAAGGAGGTCTTGATTTTTTTTTTTTTCCCTTCAGGGTTGTGTTGTTATCACATGACTCTGGGAGCTGGAACTTTAAGGAAGAAGCCAAATATTACGAAGCACATTCAAATCACGAGTTCTGCCAAATGCTGAATAGCACAGTTAACACTGAGTTAGGGCACAATTTAAATATAATTAAAAAAAAAAAAATCTGAGATTTCAGTATAGAAATGTTAGGGAAAAAAGGGTAAAATCAATTGTGCTGTTTTAGAGAAAACTGCCTAATGCTATGAATTAACCTGTGTTGTCCAACAGACTCAGTATGACCATTATTTATAAGCATTGATATATTCATACTGAAATATCTAGAAGCTTGTAAGCTTGGATTTTAACAGTGTGTTTAAAATGATCACACGAGGGAAGGAAGGAAGGGACATTCTTTATTTGGCCTTTTCCTTTTACCTGTTACTGAGGATTTCAACCCACACTTAGAGGTCCTGTCAAATAATTCACATTAATGTAAAAACTAATCATGGAGTCTGGGCTATGGTTATGAAGTACAGCAACACATTTCTGGAAGAAAACAAGGGTAGTTCCTTAACGCTGCAAAGTAGGTCCTGAATATTACCTTGAACTTAATCAATTCTTTATTTCTAAGCACACTTGTACAGAGGAATGCTTCTATTCCTTTGCCACAAACTGCATTTTGCCAGCGTTAACAAAGCTCTCCCATAAGATGCATGCAGTTCATTCATGATTATATTATGTGCTTGTACACCACAGGTGGTGACTTTTATTCTATAGAGAAAACAAAAATATTCTGCCAGCTTGACCTGCTTTTTGAAAAGTTAAGCAAAGCTCTAGCAAAGATACATAAACTCTTCAGATTCAAGTGAAAATCTGACCCAGTTTTCTAGGCACAGTCACAAACACATAGAATGAAAATGTACAGGGGGAAGAAGAAAGATGGAATTTCCTTATTTCTCAGACTAGGATTTCAGGTAATTCTTTCCTTCCTCTATAATGCAGTATTCACAAAGGAAATAAAAAATGTAAATAAGTCTAATTGATACTGGTCTAATAAAGTGAGATTTTGAAAACTGAAAAGCATTTAAAAACTAAAGCAAACTTTTGAAAGGAGTGAAGGGTTGGTTTTTTTCTGTCATGATTTTGTTGTCGCTTGTACTATAAGTTTGATATCAGTGGTACTCTGTTTATTTTTTTTTTATCAGAAAGCCTTCCATATTAGTATTTACCAATTATGTGTCAAAATTTGGACACCAACTTCTTCAAATAATTCTCTGCAAGGAAAATAGTATTTTCACCTGTACTAGCAGAACAGCCATTTCATTACATCCACTGATCTATTCTAGATCCAATTTATGCAGTTTCTAGATTTCATGCTTACACCTGCATGAAAAAATATCTTGAAGCAAAGAAGAGTATTTCAGGTTAATTCTGAAAAGAGGAAAAACATATTTTACACACGAAGTAGAAAAGATACATGAAAAAAATTCTACTTTTTCTATCATTCTCCAAACTACTACGTATGGACCTCTGCAGCTGAACTGTTGTGCCTAAACTACCATCACATGACAGACAGTGGAATTTTTCAACAAAATGTGCAGGCATAACAATTACAGGATGCTAAATTAAGCTGCCATCAACTGATTGTGATCAAATATTTCTTAGATTTCTTTATTACTCGTAAAGCTTTTTTTTTTTTCCACTGACAACAAAGAGTGTAGAACTCCAGCCAAAGCTTTCTCACTGCAGTTGTTTCAATGAATCCAGAAACATAGCTATTCAGAAGGGAATAATTTGTAGGATAGGGACCATAATAACTTTTGGAAAAGTAATCAAAAAAGTGCAACTACAAATTTCAAAAGATTTTCAAGTATTTAATGGAATTATCTCATTGGCAAGAAATAAACTGTTGCAGCATGGAAGTAGAGATCCAAATATGAGAGCCAGCATAGACAATTGGTGCTTAGTGTTGAGATCTTTTCTGCTTCACAGACTCAAAAATTGTGTCTTGCCTCTTATGCTAATCTGAGATCTGAATTTTTGTACCCTGTGAATATGTTCCTCAGCTGTGTCAGCTGTGGTGGCAAGGGCAACAGTCACGGGATACCTTTGCTGATAGGACAGTGCTCATTGTTTTGCCCTCATCCTTTGGGAGTCAGAGTTCAAAGGCACTGAAGGTGTTTGTCCTGACTCTGCCTCATCAGTGTTGCAAGTTGAGGAAGTCCTTCTAGGTGAGAATGCAGGTGGGACAGTACATGTTAGCAAAGGTGAAATCCTTACCTGTTATCTTGATTACTTCTGCTCTACCAGTTCTGTGGACACAGCACTTCCATCTAAGGAGCTGCCAAGCAGCCTCTTCAGAATAATGTTTTCAAGGGAAAGCAAAACTGGCTGGGAAAAAAAGAAGTAGAATTTACAGCTGTATGAACAAACAGTATTTTAGTTCAACTTGTCACACATAAAGAAAAATGAAAACTAATACATTTCCCTAGAAGGAATACAGCCTGGTTTGATTTTTGTTTAATATATGAGTCAAATGGAAGGTTTGTGAATGTAAGGGCAATGAATTAATCCTCACTTCAACTAGTCGGTTGACAAGGCACAAGCACTCTCATTCAGCTTTCCCAATCATCTCACCTGTGGCCAGACTTCCCTTCTAGGAAGCAAAAGATGCCTAAAGGAGTTGCCACCACAGTCCTTGCCATCTCCAAATCTTATATTACTCTATACACAACTTTTAGAGGAGAGATGGAAATGCTAGTGGTTTAGGCACTTTCTTGATAAATGGGTTTTAGTCTCCAGAGCCTCAGGTAGAAACAGAGTTCACATGGCATTTTAATGTCTCATATAAAAGAGAGACACTGTCTCCTCATATATAAAGAACCAGGCATTTATTCATGCCCAAAAGGATAGCTTAGTCCATAAGAAAACTCGAATTCAGACAATCTCATTCAAGAATGTGCCTCCCACGCACCCTACTGCAAATGTCTTTGTCAGGCACTCTGCTTTCTGAGTGTTATACTCAAAGACTAAACCTTACATACAGCAGAAATTTCTAGGGCACCCCAAAAAGATCAGGATTTTAAAGCCACATTGTGTAGCTCCCTGTGTGGAGTTCAGCATAGGCCAGGGCAGATGAGCGTAGGTAGGATCAGTGCTTCAAAGTGCCACTGAATCATCAGATCTTTGTGCAACACTCTGTCTTGCACATAGTACACATGAAATACCCAGGATAGAGTCAGGAAAATTCCTAGGTATTTCCTGTAAAGCACCAAAATACTTTTTGGCATTTCTTTCTCTTTATTTGCAGTACCAGAAAAATGGTTTCCTTCTTCCTTCTGCCTGGGCACACACCCCAAGACACACTGTACAGCTCCAAGTGTTAGCAGCTCGGATATTTTCACTGAATGAGCACGATGACTTTTTTATTAGTTTAGTGAGAGGGCTGGCTGCTCGCCCATGGCATTTGGTGAGGCACTACACTTGGAGATACGATTAGTAAGATCCATGCACTAAAGAAGCTGGCAGCAAAGTCATTGCTTTGGAGACCGGGGTTTGATACCCAGTCACTCCCCGCACCTCATAACCACACAATGATTTTCAACAAAAGATGGGAAAAACAGAGAGCAGAGAAAAAAAAAAAAAACAAGAAAAAGAAAAAAAGCCCAGCTTTCCTGTCACATGATAGACATGGCCCCAGTGTTTATCCCATCTGAGCAGCAGCAGCCCCTTCCTGCCCTCCCCAGCTGGCTGAGGGAAGCCACCTGCTGCTGGCCTGCCTGCACCGCATCACATCACCTGGGGGAGATCAGGGCCCTCAGGCTTCTCCCTTCTGAGCTAAGTTTGTGGCACTGTGCTTACTCCTCATCTTTCCCAGCTGCCTTAACTAGGAAAATGCATTTTGAACGTCTCTCTCATTTCTTACTGAAAGGAGAGGATTTTTGCCAACAGCACCAATTACTCTTCCATCAGTAGATGCATGGCCATTCTTCTACCATAATGAATGCATCCAGAGGTTGCTGAGCAGAAGAGTCTCTTTGCCTGGAGGGAGAAGCAACAAGAGGGGACAAAACCATATGGTGGTCTATAGAAATGAGGACAGAGCAATTAATTGCTATGCCAGAGCGTAGGGGTAAGTGCACTAGAAATTGTGTCAACCCTTTGGCAACAGAAGACGCGACTGCTAGAAACAGTGGTTTGCCATAGTTCTCTACATCAACATATTATCTGTACCATATAGATTTAGATGGATTTGTGTTTGATTTATGCAAGTAATCAGATCATAGTTAACTGCTCTGAAATCTCAGAGGGTTTTCAGTTGGATTGCTTCATCTGATAGAAAGAACAGCCTCCACAAAACAGACAGCTCTGAAGATGTGCAGAAAACTTTTAAGAGAGCAGATGAACGTAAAGTATGTATTTTAATGGGAATCATACAGTATTTATTTTATTGGGTATGTCAGTACTATAAATATTTTCTAAATTCAGCTGCTGTTCCTACAACCAAAAATGCATATGCCCACTCAAGTACAAACCCACTGAACTCGAAAAGGTTTGCAGATTACTTTCAGCTCCAGTTGTGCAGTTTACAGCACGGAATTGTTGCAGCTGTTGTCTTTTCTGTATTGATCTATAGTGACAGAAATCCCCCTGAGCTACAAAGATTTTCTAAAGAAAAGTATCAATTAGTTCAATCTTGAGTGAAATATATCCCTAATATCTAATGCATGAGTGGTTTACAGTAAGTGAATGTACTGATTTCAGCACATCTTTAATAGACCGTTTGAATTTAACAAATGACATCTTCTATCTCCAATCCCTCTCAGTTGCAATAGGGCTGAATGTTATTTAGTAGCACTAAAAAAAAAAATAAAAATCAGGAAATTCATGTGGCATAGCTGAAGCAGAAAGGTCTGGAGTCAAGGATTCAGAAACAGCTGTGATACTGCACCTCCTGACTCACTGGAGCAGGTCTGGATACATTCCACCTGGCTGATCACCTACATTCTGAACCCATTTACCCTTGCCTGCCTCTGTAATCAGCGGAGTGAGAGAGCCGCTCCGTGGGAGCGATTCAGACGTTTGTGTGGTCCATGAATCACCCTCTTGGGATGCTTGTTTTCTCACTGGCTGCAGCGGGAGCCTAGGGCAGCTGCACTCTGGCCGTGGGAGACACTGTTAGGTCCCTGAAGCAGCCAGAGACAAATCTGGGGCTGGGATGCCAAATACATGTGAGAAATGGCACAGCTCGTTTGTAGGAAAGCAAGTAAAATGAAGAGGAATGTCTGTGGAAATAAAAAGTACTGCAGTCAGCTTCTCTGCTTTGTATTTTGCAGCTCGAGGCTTGCCTGCCTTACTCATTAATTCTAACAGGTCTGGAATTAAACAATTATATTTGCACAACTGGGACCTACAAATACAGAGCCATGGCAATCTCTGAGGATATATAAAAATTCAATTACCAAGAAAAAGGAATTATATTTTTTATTTTTTTATTGCAAAACACCTTGTGTACTCATGTGCTGATCCTAGAGTGAGCTCTATAGACAATCAGTCTTTCAAGCTTCTGAATACAAAGGGGGATTGGAGTTGATTTCTATGCAGATCATTTCAAAACTGAGGTTTCGTCTTTTTAGAATGGTTTAGGAAAAAAAGAAGATTATTTTAATAACACACACAGGGAGTTTCATAGATAGTCTAACTAGATTAAAAAGGATTTGCACAAAAAGTAACACTTCTGCTCCTGCAAGTTAGAGTTTGAAGGAGGTATAGTTTGTCTGCTATGCAAAGGCTCCTACTGCTTCAAGTGGCTTTGGAGTGGGCAGTAAGCAAACTGGACCATGATTTCTATGTATTCAGCATTCTTTATTATTAGCCCTTCATGCTGTTGTAGGAAAGTAAATAAAGGCATTTAAAATATAAATAGAGAGATCTCATATAGTACTTAATCTTATTTTTAATCCTTAATCAACTAGTTTTCAAGATGTTAACATACTGTTAAGATAGCTTCCATTACACACATAGCCTGCATGAAATTGCATGCAGAAATCACTACTCATCAGTATTCAGATGCATGCTGAATTGGAACTTGTGTATGTGAAGGTAATAATGTTGGTAAGGTATTATTTCCAAATCGTATGTGTGTAAAACTGACAACATTTTGCTGTGCAACCAGTTTTAGCTTATAGGCAAATGAAAATGTAAACACTGTTCTCAGTGAATCACTGGCTTACGTATACTGGAGTTAAATCACAAAATCATAGGGGTTGGAAGGGACCTTTGGGGATCAAATCCAACCTCTCAGTGTTTGTTTGCACCATTTTATAATTCCCCACAGTCTTGAAAAATATTTGCTAAAAATATTAATTTGTAAAATGAATCTGCCGAGTTAGTGAGCAAAAACACAGCCTCAGAATCAATTCACACAGAAAATTGTAACAGATTAAAATATTAGCAATTATGGATACCTGCAATGGCACCAGTACATACTGCCAAAAAATATCTCCAGTTTCAAGGTTATCCCAAGGATCAAATGAAATTATCTGCCAATTGATATGGTGTATTAAACTGCTGCCAAAGAAAGGTCATCACCCAAAATCATTTTTCTGTTCTGATTAACAGCAATTCTGCCTAGGCAACCAAGCCATTTAAAACTAAACATCACCCTTGGCATTTGGAGGAGAAGAGGGTTACTAGGTCAGAGTCTGACACAGAAAATAAGTATAAGCCATGTAATAGTAAACATTCAGCTCAGAATACCTAGTAGTAGCCCTAAGCAGCAGACTGACTTTTAAAAGGAATCAGTCAGAGAAGAACCCGGAGGGAAAGCAGACAGTATTTTAGAAAAAGGAGATCTACTTATGCCAGATGAACAAAAAAAAAGACCATTGGGAACAGTGCTCAAGTCAACTTGAAACAAACACTAAGAAAAATAAGGGGAACACAGCAAGCGGTGCTTCTCCTCTGCTGCAAAATTTACATAATGTTTTTTTAAGTAAATTCCTTCTCTGTTTGTTTCTACATTGGTCTGTCCCTACTATCTGATGGTATTCCAATACAATAAACTCTTTAATAAGTAAATACATGAAAGTTGGCACATCCCTTTCAATATATAAGTCAAGAGAGTTGCTCCCATCCCTCTTTTGAAGAAATGCCATGATTTTGAGCAAAATGCCTTGCAAATCCATAAATCAAGAGTGTACACAACATGACCTGGATGAGACATGCAGGGGGGAGCAGACTCTGCAGAGAGAAGGCAGAAAACCAGCAGAGCCCTTTGCACCTCACCAGCTGTAATGGTCATCCCTACCACTGCATTCACATTTACTTTAAAAAGACAGGCAGTTTCAGGCTTCCTGTCAGAAATCACCATTTTAGTGCTGCTGGGTTTTCCTTGTGTTGAGATGTATGCATCAAGGATTCCCAGATTGCTGAATCATCTTTTTTAACAATAAGATAACATAATGAGGCTTCGTGTCCCTTCTTGGCTTGCCACTGGCTGTGTGCGTGTTACTAGCCTGACCAAACGTAACTTCTTCAACACATCATCTCCTCTATAAAACTTGCAGTCATGCAGCACATGAAGGTGATTCAGATTTGATATCAGGAAAAGGTTCTTCACTAAGAGTGTGGCTGGGCATCAGAACAGCTTCCCAGGGGAAGTGGCCATGGCACCAAGTCTGCCAGAGTTCAGGAAGTAGCTGGACAATGCTCTCAGACACATAGTGTGATTTTTGTGTGCTCCTGTGTAAAGCCAGAAGTTGAACTTGATGATTTTTACAGGTCCTTTCCAACTTGGGATATTCTATGACTGTGATTTAAAAACTGAGAAATGCCTTCTGCATCAAGGTCTAAAACAGCAGTCTTTTAACTCACTTCGGCTACCAACAAAAGATTTGCTCCTGTGTTTTGCCAAATAATACTCTTAGTCATTCCAGTTCTCATTTTGCCTTTTTGTTTGCCTGAATGTCTCCTTCCTTTGTTTGGATATATTTACATAACTTTTATCAAATATCAGTTTACCAACGTAGGCAGATACTAGGTAAAAAGACACAATCTAGCTGCTGAAAATAAAATTACATGGTGTGTAGCTTGCAAAAGAAATGAGGAAATGCAGCCCTCTCTTAGCTCTTTCTTCAATTATCATTATTTCTAGGAAGATGTACAAAAGCTGAAAAAGCCTTGTCATTGTCTTGTCCCTAAGCCACATCAATCAGCTGATCTTCAAACAAATTGAGAATAGTAATACAAAAACAAACCATTTAAGAAAGAGCTGAAAGCCATCCTGTGTAAGACATAAAGAGGAATAACTCATAATATAAAAATCAGCAGTCCTGACTTTGCTCATCAATACTTTAACAAGCAGGGCAAATAATTTATTTCAGAGCTTGTTCTCCTGAATATGGTTCATATTAAAGACACTATGATCATGTCATCTATCTATATTGTAATTCACGTTTAAACGAGTCAACTTAAATAGTTACTCATGAACAGGCTCTAGCTGTGGTTTGTAAGTGAAGCTGCCATAGGACACTTACACTCATGCACATAGGCAAAGAGTGCTGGGATCCTTCTTTGTGTGCTGCAGTCAGTCAGCTGGTACTCCCCATACAGGTCAGACCCTCCTCCAAATCCACATAAACTTAACTTCCCTTTGTCCCTTAAACAACTGTGGATGATAATACCTGCAACTTCCGGGAATCATTTATTCATACACAAATACAGAATACTTAGTCTAGCCAAGGTGAGGTTAATTTAGTAGTTTCAGTTAGGTGAACCATTACTCTTGCCACAAAAGGAACTTGGAGCTAAGTTGTTCTTTGTACTCTCTGTCAGTGAGTCCTAAGACTGAAGCAGATGAAACTCACCTATCTTCTTCCTTAATCATTTATAGACAGGCTGGGAGTCAGGTTGCTCCATTGACAGCTTGGGGGAGAGCAGCATCTGCACCACAGACAACTTAAAGTGTGCACAATGAGAAGGAAGGATCCTCCCATTCATTTTGGTCACACACACTGTTTCTAAAATGTGGATGCTTATTAAAGAATTGACGTTGACTCTCACTCTTGCAGGCAGCAGCTGTAACAAGGTAAAGAACAGAGGGTTAATGTCAGCATCACTGATTTGTATTGGCCTCAAGTATTACACTGAAGGAAAATGCTGATCGTAATAGAAACCCATGACTGCTCTAATGTATACTAGGAAATAAGCCAACTCTTGCATTTAAATTTGTGAGACTGAAACACTGCTTTAAAATCACTTTTTCTCTGCCTGATCTTGAAGATGCAGCAGCTGGCCCTGCATTTGTACTTGGTATTTAGTGTTGGCCCTGAAATACAACATAACTGTTTCAGGCAAAACTGGGGCTGATCTTGGAGATTGTCAGAGGGATGTATTTCTTTACAGCTTACAGCGATAGATGCAACTCTGAGAAACAGTATTGAGAAATAGCACTGTCAGGAAAATCTTGTTTTCCAGATGATATCAAATAGCTTTATTTAAGGGTGTGTGCATGTATGCATATGTATACATATATACACAGAGATATGCGTATGTACACATACACAAGCGTATGTGAATTGGGGAGACACGTCATTCTCACATCTAACACTTTCTTTGTCTCCCATAATAAACTGCACAGTTTTTTTTCACCAAAATAACACAGCCCAAGTTTGGATCCACTGTATCATTAAGTCATATACCAACAGGTTTGTGGGAGTAGATGGAAGTTACACAAAAAATTGTGCTTACTACTGCACATCCACAAGCATCCAGCTAGTAAGGAGATTTTTCAGTGACACTTATGCAACAAAAATAAATCTTACAGTACTATATTCTTTCAGCAAAAAGATTAATCAAACTTCACGTCAGTCCAAATCCACAATCCTGAATTTAAAGTGTTAGGTACCAAATCTAGCAATGCTTTGTTGGATTGGGCCATTTTATCACACTCTTTGCAGAAAGGTGAGGATGCACAGCAGTCACAATGGGGAAAGGACTCACAGCTTTCAGTGTTCATACAGAGCATCTCATACCGTTATCAGTTTGTGACCAAAATGCTGCAGAAAAGTCCATGTTTATGGTCTTCAGTAAGTTCTTAGCAGTTCAGTAAGTTCTTTATGAGCACACAAAGAAAGGCTTTTTCAGGTCCTGTGGCTCAGTTCAATTGCATGGTTAGAAGCTGTTTTGTCTGCCTTCAATAACACCACCTCTGCGATACCAAAATACGTGACTGAAAGAAGCCAGCAGCATTCTTCAGCCAGCAGCTGCCCACTGCCTCTCTTTGCATGAGAAAACAGGAAGCTGCCACTGCTGCTATAACATCTGACATGATAACACTTCAAAAAAACAGGATACAGGTACTGAGACAATTCTACCAGTGCCCACTTTCCTACAGTTGAGGCTGCTATATCCTATTTGAAACCATTAAAACCCACTGGAACAGGCTGCCTGAACAGCTTGGGATGATTCTAGCAATGTTGAAGTCCTCTTCAAACCATCAAGAAAACTAGTATTTGTCTTCTCTCTGGCTTCTGTATGATAATCATTCAACAGTTATGATGTGCAGGGGAATGAGTTTGTAGGAGGGAGGTAATGGATGGAAGTAATCATTAAAGGAGAAAAAGAGACAAGCCTATGAGGCACCATAGGTGCTATTTAAGTAAAAGGAACTGACCTAATTTCTCCATAATTCCTTCTCGAATTCCTCTAAATTAACCTGTGGGAACTTCTCAGACCTCACAGAACAAAATGAGCTCCCCATAGCTTAACCCCGAGCAGTAGTCATCTCTCTTTGCTGGCAGGTCCTGCAGCAGGAGGAGATTCTGCAGTGCTGAAGGGCTGCTTTGGATCTCGGACACCTCCCTGCTCCGCACCTGCTTGGTGCACTGAAGCCAGGATGGAAATAAAGGCCACATCCACGGTGTTGCTCTTAGAGTGAAGCCCACTGTTTTTGAGTACCTCCTGTTCAGTCAGGTTGTTATGGTAGTGGCATGTATTGTGTTAGCATAACACAAAACCACAGGTTTGAATTGTCACTCACCCCAGTGATCTCATTTGGTTCTGGGAGAAAGGCTCAAAGTGAGCCAGGGCTGGAGTGCTGGTAATGGTGAAGGTCCAGGAAATGAAAGAAAAAAAATGCTGCATGGAACAAAGAGACTGGTACCTGCAGTTATCTATTATACACCATATCTCTTCACATTCCTTACAACTCACAGCCTAAACTTGACATTCAGAAGCAATGTATTGTAAGAGACAACATTGTTTTATATATGAAGTGCTAATTTTTGTAAAAAGTAGAATGTTTTGAAGGAAAGAACTGTATAATGAAGTCCACTTATTTAAGGGGCATATGACAGAGCTACAAGTAGCTGTTAGCTAGAAGTGTACATGCCTTTTTTTTTTTTTTAGTTCACATTAGCTTTAATTCATCTGCATATATATGACTTACTTCATGCACAAACACGCAGTTAGACACACAAGTTTGAGTTTTACAGCCCAGGTTAGATGCAGAAATGGAAGCACCATGTGCTCAGCTGATGTTTAGGAAATGTCAAAGGCAAATGCTTTAATTTCTAGGACTGCACTCTCTCGTTTTCCCCATCTCAATGGGGCAGTGAAGGGAGAAAATCAAGTCAGGAATTCTGCTCAACGTTCCTACACTTGGAGTTAGGCTTTCTGACACGGTCAGCTACCAGAGACGGCAGCAAGTCTCCCAATTAGTAACAGCTTCCCAGCATTATTCAGCTAGCTGGATAGCCAGGAGGGAGCTTGCTGCAGCCACATGCCCTGTGCACTCTCACGCAAAGCAGTTGCCATGGGAATAATGGCTTTGAGGGTAATTCCGGCTAACCAGGGTTTCCCACACTAGGGACTTCACAGCCAGGAAGTTGTGACTAAATTCTGCCCCCATTTAACACGGCATAAAGAATACAGGATTTAGAACTCAGAAACCATGGGCCCAGACCTGCCAGGTGCTGCACCCTTTTCATTCCCGTTTTCTCTGCAATTTTTTTTTTTTTCCAAAATTTGGCACTATGCCTAGAAGCTACAGGAACCAACTCTCAGGGAGACTATTGGTTGAGGGGAAAAAAAGAAAAGCATTAAGCTCTAATGGTCAGACCTTTCATTCCCTTTCTTTACTTAACAGATGGATCTAGATGCAGGAACCTCTTTTTTATTAAAAAAAAAAAACACAAATCGTTCAAAAAACAAATATTAAACATTCTGCAAAAGAGTGGGAAAAAAATGAGGTAATTTTGTCTAGAACTACAAGCGTATAAATGCTTAAAATTCAAGAGGTTGTAGCAAGAATAATTTTGAGGCTCAATTTTGCCCAAGGAAGTTGTAAACGCCCCATCCCTGGAGGCATTCAAAGCCAGGCTGGATGTGGCTCTGGGCAGCTTGGTCTAGTGGACCCTGCATGCAGCACTGGGGTTGAAACTAGATGATCTTTGTGGTCCTTTTCACCCCAGGCCCATTCTATGACTCTATGATTTTTATATAAAACTTTCCTCGTAGCTTATATGCTCACTGTACATAAATCTGGTGCCAGATTTGCACACACAATCACTTCCCAACCAGTGTACAGAAATACTGTCATACAGCACCTTAGGCAAATCTTCACTACAAGCAGTGGCAAAGCTGTTAAGTTGGGCCACAATAAGAAGCACTCTTACTAATGTGGCCCAATGTGCAAATTATTTTCTAGAGCTAATAATCCAGCTGTGATCAACAGGAATAATGGAATTATGAAGTAGAAGTGAATAAAGATTGTGAGCATTTTTAATTGCAGTGTTATTGCTTTATGTAGAAGTCCTTACCAGCAGACTCACCTGTAAATCTGTCATCGACATAAAAGCCCCATTGAATCTCTATACATCTCCTTGACAAGGATCCAAATTTCATCTTCTATAATTTCACACAGCACAACAGTCTGATCCAAAGGCCAGAAAACTATGAAGTAAAAACGCCAGTTTCAGAACTCTGTGAACACAAAGTTAATGTTAAGCTACTCTTCTTAGCAAAGGTACTTATTACACTGTACTAGAGATGTAAACCTCGAGAATAGCTTTATAATGTATTATACAATATATATTAGATAAAATATCAACCCCTTCAGAGTCTTAAAGAACACAGCTTCAAAAACCTTAACTTATCTACAACAGCGGGTTATTATATAGATTGAAAGCTGTCTTAAGTACTGAGCTGTCAGAGACGTGAAATTAACCTTTGAATTGACAAAACTGAACTCGAGGCTGAAAGAAGGGAAAGCTACATCACCACTAACATGCAGGACTGTGAGCACAGACTGTTTGGGAAACAATGAAAAAACACCTCCATCTCCACTACTTATCCAAGTACAGGAATTAGTGAATTTAAACTTGACTAGCATCAGCAATGCAACACATTTTTTAATATGTTTAATAATGTTTTGTTTTTAAATGGTCTGTTTTAAGAAGTGAATGAGTAATGCTCTCGAGGGGAAACTGGAAGAAATAGATCTGAAGAAACTTATGCCCATGTAGTCATTAAGAATGCATGTGAGTCTATTGCATAGAAGCCCATCTGTTCTTTCCTTATTAATCCAACTTTACAGGCAGCTGTGTACATTTGTGCTTCCTCCTGAGCCTACAGATCCCAGAACCCACTGCAAAATACCCTCTCAATACGGAGAAAGTCTCCACTATGAAAACTGTTATGAAAACAGATTCTTCCAGAGTTCTTGTACTACTCACAGGCATCAAAGCCCCATACCTCTCATCTGACCCCCATAATTCTTGCTCTTATGGAATGCAGTTGAAGCAGCGAACTGGTTTCCGCAGTTCTACTGGTGCATCCTTTAAACTCGCAATAAAAACACTGGTGGAGGAAAGAAGTAATAAGTCATAAAGGGAAAACAACATGGAACAATATTTTCCATGCTACATTTTAATATTTTCCATGCTATATTTTAAGGAGATAGGTGATCTATGTAGAGAATGGGAAGAAAAACACAAACCACCTTCTGGTAATCATGGGAGAAACAAAGACAGTGACTAGAAATCAAACTGAAATTGAAAAATAATCAACAAAAGAATCTGTATTAAGGACATGCTGAGTGCCAGCGAGAACTCTGAGGTACAGCATGTGTTACTAAGCTGTCTGCATTAGACAATTAAATGAAGCAATTAGATTTCATAAAGTAGCCCATTATTTTAGGAGTGAAACAAAGGCTGGAGGAAATGCAGCTGCCTGTGTTTGAGGAATGGAGAAAAATGGAATACAAAACATTGCATTTGAAGTAGTCATGAAAACCAACTTCTGCAGGGGGAATTTATAAGTCTAGAGAACTTCTCTTAAACTGTCACGAAAAAAAATGCAACTCCTTAAAAAAAAATCAACGTGCAATATACAATTATGAACATCTTCAAGTATCAAAGGAAATGGCAGGCATATAGTGAAAGAGACTATGAAGGGACAGAATGAAAACAATCTGCCAATATCAGATTCTCCTGAAATACTGCTTTTTACACTCAGTGTGTTTTGACATGTTGTCTTTTCAAAGCTGCAAAATATTCTCAAGAGACAAGAACAAAAACAAACACTTTAGTGATTCTCACAGATATTCCTGCAGATTATCACAGAGAGAATTGGATAAAATGAGTAATTAAGTTATTTGCCTTATGCATTCAAAGTGTTAAGTCCTCACTAATACTCTATTATCAGAAGAGACTTCAGAGAATAACACTTCTGAATGCATTCTCTAGGAGCCTGCAGGTTTAGTACAAGGCGTAAACTACAATTTTAAGTAATTATAAAACAACTATAATATCCTTACCACAGCATGACTAGTATAGAAAAAGTAAGAAAATCAATTTTAATACGGTCACTCATAAAAGTTCTACGTCATATGCATACACTGCATTCAATTTTAGGCTCCTAAGGGCTGGCAGAATTTTTTTTCTTGTATATCTCTCGAGGCAAAAGCACTCAAATCTACTGCTACTTCCCCCTGGCCCTCCCGTCCTTTCTAATGTTCCAAGGACATGGTAAGACCAGCCCTGTTTACCACAACTCCTTGCATTAAGTGTCCCCACCATTTTTTTTCTCCTCACTAGAGATCTCCTCATAAACAGCAATCCTATAAGACAAATCCAGTTCCATTTCATTTGCTTTTAAAGAAATATATTTAATGAAACATGTACAAGATTACGTGGTATAAAACTACACACAAATCCTAAAGTTTTACATTTTCTAAGGCAGGAGATTCCTTGCAGATGAACATTTGGCTACAACTGCTATTCCTAATGATTCTAAAAATACCCTGATTATATACAGTAGGCAATATACTTCTTTTTAATATTCCAGATAGATGTATCTTTGGTAAAACCAGAAGATTTATGACAAGTAGATAAGTAAAACATGTTAGTGGACAGACTAAACTTGGAACTGCTGCAGACTGCTTCACCACAAACATAACTCATTTTGCTAACTTCACTTCTCTTCCACTCTGCTCACAAATATCATTAAAATACAGGAAGTAAAAAAAAAAAAAAAAACTTCAAATACTGCAGAATGGGGATCAACACTATTAAAAACATCTCTAAAACTTCTGAGCTGAAGTGCAGCATTTCATCTCCCACCAGAACTTTGGAACTGAGAATTGATGCTGACCAAGCATTGGAGCAAGCACTTAAAGAACTGCACCTGTCAAAAACCAGAGGAAACTTTCATATTATCTGTTGTTCTTTGCTCACATATAGTCAACTAATGTGATTTAAATGATCCTCACAAGCATTTTTTCAAGGGAAAGCCCAAGTAAGAAGTTCACATTACAGCAGTTTCCATCAACTACAATCAAGTATTCAAGGGTAATCTTCTGAACTAGAAGCACCAACTTCAACAAAAACTTGAAAATTATGACTGTAACAACATTTATACAGAGTAGTGATGTAATACTACATGCTGATACTTGGTCTTCACAGTAGTAGCACCATGCAACAATAACTTGGACAAAGCCAAGTCACATGGGTACAGTAGCCAAAAAAAAAAAAAAAAAAAAAAAAAGAAGCCTTCCTCTTTAGGAATCATCTTAGTTAGATGAATGTTTGCTGTAACAATACAACTCATCTGAACAATAATAATATCAGAGAACTTTCCCTTCTGGCATAACAAATAACTCCAAGGCTTCCATTGCCCTACGTGTCTTGAAGCACATACAGCTTTTTCCAGTGTTACATTAGGCATAAAATCTGTACTTTTTTAGGTCTGGTCTCATTTTACAAATGATCCTTCAACTGTGAGTTGCTTACAGCCATTTCTGGAAGCGTAAAGGAATGGCAACAAAGTAAAGAATTGCAGAGAACTTGGAAGTACTACCAGTTCTGGTAGCAGTCGAACCAAGAATGACAGAAGATATCTGATCTTCACAGAATATCACTGGAGAGAAAGTTAGTACTCTTCCCCCAAGCTTTCATGCTCCTTGACTAAAAGGAAGTCATTTTTGCTAAGATTCTGTTACTGCATATGTTTATTTTTTATTTTTTTTCAACCAAGACCACAGATAACTGTAGCTGACTGACGAGGTGAGCTGCAGCATCCAGCAGACATAACCAGACTCCCTGATATGGATTATGAGATGACTAGCTTTAGAAAATCTTAAAACATTCAAGGCAATGAAAAAAAAAAACAAAAAAACAGTCTGCTGTAAACATCCATAAGGTACAATTTCTTTGACAGTTCCAGGAAAACATCACTCTCAGGATGATGTTTCCCACCTAAGAATCTGGAATCACTTCTGTACTTTGCAGGTGACAGAGCACTGGCACAGGATGCCCAAAGAAGTCATCGTATCTTTCCTCTGGAATGTTGCCTGGGCATGGTATTGTGCAGCCTGCCCTATGTACTTGTGCTTCAGCAGGGCAGTTGGACCACATAACCTCCAGAGGCACCCTCCAACCTAAACCATTCTGTGAGTCTGTGTGTAAAGGCACTTGATAATTAATTTCAGCAAGATTGTTTTTCAACTCAGGCACATTTTTTGCCAGAAAACCCACTACAGTAGTTATGAGTCCTATTGCACTGATGTCTTACAGACTGAGGCTACAGTCTTCTTTGTGTTCTTTTACTGATAGCAAAGGTGTTCAAAAATTATGGAAGATATTACCTTATGCTACTCAAAACAAAGAGAAGACTCACTACATAGCTAAGAGCTCAGCCTCCTTCCCCCTTTCACACTAGTTACAAACAGATCACTTAAAAAGTATATATAAATATTCCAACCTCCTAATGAAATTTTCAGTTCTCTCAGAAGTGTCCCATGGATGTAATTACAGACAAGGCGTTTGTAAGGAATCTGCAATAAAGTACATCTTATTTTCAGGTGGGAGGCAAAACTAAAGTCTCAGAATTTTTGCAAAGTGGAGTATTTGTATTCTAAAAGTTAAAATCTCTTAAAGGAAGCACCAACTGCAAAGCACTGCCTGAAAGGAAGGATTTGTTTTCACATTAGTTATAACCTGATCTGAAATTAACCTATTAATTTCAAGGCACATAAATTAATGGCAGAATTAACAGAGCCAATGACAGTGATTTGGGTTCAGATGATCAAAAGGCACTTTTACTTCTTTCTTCATTTGCATCTGTGATGTGAAAGTGTTTTTCTCTTCATTTCACATGTTCTCTGTGTTCAGACACGAGAGCTTCTGTTCAGCTATGTCTGCCACTAAATTCATATTACAGCCTCGAAGAGCCTTTATTAGGTCAGTCACCTTTGCATCTTTCCCCTTCAATTTCTGCCACGTTCGAAGTGACCAAAACAACCGCTCCCGCAAATTATGTGGCTTGGCATCTTCTATTTCCTCCAATCTCGCTTCAGAAAGGTTAAGTTTTCGCATCAGCACTTTCCAGTCTCTCCCAATGTTTTCGCATATAACTTCGATAACCACCTTCTGCAAACCTGAAACAGCAGAAATACGTATGTGAGAATATACAAAGAAATATAATTTTATTAAGCAAAACACTATTATTCTTGATGTATCACTCATAATGAAAAGCTACTGCGTGTTCTGGAAGCTCCTAGTACAGAGCAGGACTTCCAATTGACCAGCAGGCTGAGAGCTGAGAGACCTGGACTCCTCAGTCTGGAGAGGAGAGAGTGAGAGAGAACTAATAACTCTTTGCAAGTATCTGAAGTGCAGGAGTCACGCTGATAGGAGTGGATTCTTTTCGGTGACGTGCAATAGAGCCAGAGGCAACATACAGAAAGTGAAACACAGGAAGTTCCATAAAAATACAAGGAAGAACTTATTTACTGTCAGAGTGACAGAGCAAAGGAACAGGCTGCCCAGAGAGTGGTGGAATCTCCTTCTCTGGGGATATTCAAGACCCACCTAACTGCCTACCTGTGCAACCTGCTTTAACGAACCTATTTTAGCAAGACTTTAGGGGGTTGGACTCTCTAGACTTCCCTTCCAAACCCTAGGATTCTGTAACTCTGTGACCAGGGCTAAAGGAGCAGCTGTTTGCAGCATATGCTGCCCTCATGGTACGCTTCCAGGGTATGACACTGTCCCGGCAGCAGCAGTTAAGCACAGCAGCAGCACCGTTAGCAGCAGCCACAGCTGGGAACTGAGGGCTGAGCACTCTCACGTCTCAACCACACGTTTACTGGGATCACTTGGAAAAAAAAATAATGAAAAAAAAATAAAAAGCTGCACCTACGTCTTTCCTCCAAGTCAGGCTGCTCATCAGGAGCGTTGGCTTCTCCATCCTCTATGAACTGCTCCAGCTGTAAGATCAAATCTTCTCTTTTAATGCTCTTAAACATGGTTTTAAGCAAATCTACATCGTATCTTGAAATCAGCTGCTGCTCCATGAGGCAGACGAAGAGCTCCCTGGCGCTCTGGACAGACTCCAGCTTCCTTTTCCCAATTTTGTCCTGGCACAGAAACTTCAGTGCGCTCACTTCGCTGGCAGACAGACAGGCGGACAAAGAATTCAGCAGAGCCAGAAAGGGATCCATAGGGCTGAGGCCTACAGCGCAGCCGACACCAAGAGAGGCACGGGCTTCCAGAACAGACCGGCGGAACTCCACCCTGGCAGCGAATTTCACTCGCGCTTCCGCAATGCTATCGCGGGAACGCGAAGCCCGCCCCGGCCCGGCCCCGCTACGGCGCGGTGCTGACCCGCGCCAGCCGGGGCGGAAGTGACGTCACGGCGGCGGGCTCTCCCGCAGCCGTCAGAAAATGGCGGCCGGTGCTTCTCGGAGGTGTGGTAGTGCCTCGTAGCTGTGCCACGCAGTTTGTGTCTGAGAGCAAAGGGACTCACGTGCCTCAAATTTATTACGAGGAAGCGGGCCCCCTTCGCATGAGGCTGCTCAGATGCTTAGGAACCACACAGTGCTCAAAATACCCTGGAGATGAACTAATTTCTCTCGTGGTACTGAATTAAAAATGTGTTCTTGGAGCCAAATGTGAGATTGCCCATCTCCTGCTGCTCAAGCAGAAGTGCCAGTTCCCTACACCTGGCTTTGATTGGGCTGTCATTATAGTAATGCATCTATGCCTCAGTTGGGAGGCCTGTAGGTTCCCCATTAAGTGCACAATTACAGGCTTCCTTGCTCTTTATCACTTAATGTTTTAACTACCAGCTAAATGGATGAGGATTATTTGGGGTTATACACTGATGAAAGGACCCAACAGAAAGTAAGAAGTGCAGTATCAGAGCCCCCTTTCTCAGAGAGATAATGCTATGTGCATTATGTCCCTGGAAGCTGCTCAAGAAAGGAGCCTCTGCCCTCGTTGTGCTGTCTCTGCTGCTCCCAGAGGCCTGAGCCATTCACTAGCAATACAGGACTTGTCTTGGCGGCCTTATTACTTGCAAAGATTAATTGTGACATGAAATAACTCCTGACCTTTAGAACAGAAGAAGCAGGGCAAATCTTTAGTGTCCAATTCTTACACAAGGTGAAGGGTTGTGAACTTATGTTGAATGGGAAAGTTCAAGTTCATGCCATTGTTTTGTATGTCTCTAAAGTTCAGAGCAACCATACTGGTTTGTCTCACAGCACAGATAGGTAATTCAGGACTTTCCTTGTTCCTTTGGTTGATTCCCCAGGCTACCCCATTACTAGATTGTTTCTAGTACATCCTTCAATTTATTGTTGTTGCAGTACACAAATAGAACTATGATTCTTGGCATAGATTGCAGTTGCAGATACACAAACTTGGAAGTTATCATTTTTTCACATCTCCTTCCCCAGTCTCACATTCCAAGCTGAGGAACAACTCCTACTACTCCCAAAACGTTTCTAAAACTCCCACAGGCACAAGCTCTCCTTAAATAAAATTGCTAGATTTTCAGCATCCTGTTTCAGTCTCTTATGCAGATCCAGTCTTGCATATCATCAAGAAAGCCAATATACAGAACTAGCTACAGACATGAAGTCCATCTGTGAACTAAACCAGTTTAAAGCAAATTTTTTTGGAGTTCCCTAATTGCTACAAATTGGATATTGCAAGGTCACATGGGACGAATGAGCTGTGCCTGTTCTCAGGGGTGTATTTTCTCTCTGCGGTCCTGAATATTCTTCAGTGTGTGGAGGAATGAACATGAATAAAATGTGTAGTGTGATACCAAGGAGGAATATGTGTAGATTAATTTAGAAAGCAGACAGAAGTCCCAACTGAAATATAAGAGATAAAAAACAACAACAACAAACAAACAAAAAAAACCCTAATTAATTAAAATCTCACTTTAATATTGCCAAAACAATGACTCTATAAAGCAAAAGCATGTAAGGAGGGACCAAATCACATGGCACGTAGCTTGTGCTCAATTCAGAAACAAGCCTACATGAAGGAAGCCTACATAAATCAGTGTAATTTATACCTTTATTCTCAGTCCCTTGACGTGCAGTTGAAATCAACATCAGTTGAGATTTTCATAGGTTTGTATGAACACAGTGGCCACATTCTGCACTGATGTATGAGGAGGTGTGAAAGCAATCCCATACATCTGTGTAATTCTCAGGGAATCTAAATTAGTAACAAACACAGAACTATACAATATAAATCATCATTTTAGACATAACTAATTGCTTAAATGCTTTTGAACTCCCTTTTAATGTCTGACATAGTAATTTAGTAACACCTTCTGTTATGTCTGAATCTGAGCTGTTAACTGCACATTCACAAATGAAAATCCTGGAGTAAACATGCTTTTCTCCGGTTGTTTCCTTTGAAAGTGGTTTGGGGTGGGGTTTGCAAGGAAAATATTTGCCAAGGTCAGCAGGTCATAACGGCGTCTCATTAGAATAAAATTTAGTGGAAACGATTTGCTAGACCAGCTCAGATTTCAGCAGACATTTCCCAGAAATTAAACGATCCGGTTCCCTACCACATAGGTTCCTTGAGGCATGACTATTCCTTCCCAAATGCTGCAGAGGGAGCTCGAGGCTTTGGAGTGCACCGTGCTGAGCTTTTTTGATTTCAACTCCGCTGAAGGAGGAGGGCAAGGAGGGCAAAATGATTCATTACTGCCGAGAATTAGAAAGGTGTCGGTCACTAGGACATATAGGAACAAACACATTTAAAGAGTGGGGAAGTGAAGCAGCAACAAACAGGGCTGTCATTCTCAGGTGTTGTGCAGTCATGGCATGTGAACACCTGTGGGCTGGGTTTATGACTTACTAAAGAACTGCTTTAAAAAGCAGCAGATTAATTTACGTGCCCATAAGAGTAAGAACGTTCTAATGAAATGTACACCGCTGTCCTGACTGTAGGTGATTGACTCAGCTTTCACGGAATTTTTGGAAGATGCTTTGTGCTGATAGTGGCCTTTCAATATCTAGAGAGGGGCTAAAAGAAAGAAGGGGACAGACTCTTTAGCAGGCCTATTGTGATAGAACATGGGGAAGTGGTTTCAAACTAAAAGAGGGGGGGATTTGGACTGGATATAAGAGAAATTTTTTACAGTAAGAGAGCTGAGGCACTGGTGCAGGTTGCCCAGAGAGGTGGTGGATGCCCCGTCCTTGGAGACATTCAAGATCAGGCTGGTTGGGGCTGTGAGCATCTGATCTAGTGTAGGTGTCCATGTTCCATGCAGGAGCATTGGACCAGATGGCCTTTAAAGGTCCTTTCCAATTCAAACAATTCTATGATTCTTTCCAGCCAAGGCAACTTGAATTTCTTACTGCCTTCCTTCTTTACTCTGGAATCATAGTCTAATCTGCTACACAGCTGATGAAAGTGTGTGACATTTTCTCTGGGAGCTCTAATCCAATCTGATGTAATCTAATTTGCTATTAGTGCTCATTAGCAAGCATATGAGTGGTTAAGTCCAGCTTTGATGACTGTTTTCTTGAATACTGTCAAGCAACTTATTCCTCATATGACAGATAGCTTTCTATGCATACTAACAGCCTGCCATCTCTTTTTAGCCAGTTTCTTTTATCTAACAAGGGATGTGCTTGAGTGTGCAATTGACACAGCAGAACTAATTTTAAACAAGCTAATTCAGATGCTGGTAGCAATACAGCACGCTCAAATTTGAGATAATATTGAAGATATTCAAAGAAATGCCTCTCCTGAGATCTATAGCAAAGGCTACAAACACATAGAGTTTAAAATGTTAATCTATGTATTTTTTTCTTTGCTTTTTTTTTTTGAGCCATATACCTGCTGCTTTGTATGTACATACTTTGCTTACCTTTGATACATTCGAAGTTTAAATCATTGCTATTGTGTCAGTCCTGTCCCATCAGAGAAAAGCTTAGCTCCTGGGTTTGCATGGCACAAAGAATGTACTTCTGTATGAATTCCTGTCTGGTTTTACAGAGCAGAAGGAGGTGAAAGTCTGAAAGGATCATGACTGTATCTTTACAGTCTTGTTAAGGCATCTTACTGATGTTGTAGTTGCTTTAAATAATATGCAGGATGACAAGATGGTCAACAGATATCTTCAGAGGTGCAAACTGAAATCAAACTAATGAGACCTTGATGTTCTACTGCTGTTTCTTTACATGCTGCGTGTTGGTATTCATGAGGTTGTCTGGGCTGACTGTAGAATTGGCAAAAGGGTATTTTTATTTGTATTTATTTTTTTAATAAGTGGAAGCAAAAAGGAGAATGTCCATATGGCAAAGATGGCATTAAAATTCAAAGCGTTCCATCATTATAAGGTAAATCTATGTGCTGCTGCCCACCTTCCAGATAGACTGTATTTGTGTTTTCAGAAGTCCTGCATCTAGAGTGGGGAGCAGACTCACCATTTTGAACAGGCAATGAGAAATGTCCTTAGAAACCAGGGTATTTAGGTGAGGCACTTTTTATGAATGAAATAGCTTTGATACATTTTCTAACTTATCAGACAATTCAGTAATGAATAACTCAGGAAGATTATAAAATTCTCCTTCCTGTCATTTCTGAAAAACAGGTTAGACAAACTTCTTGGCAGAGACATTTTTAATCCCATGGTGAATAAACTGAGCTCCATAAAGTTTCTTAACCAACCTATTCCATGTCTCACATTCATTGTTTGCAGAATCATAAAACATTTTCATCAAATGTAGTTTCTGTAGTTCTGTTGTTGTGAGGTTTCTTTCCTTTTCTTTTTTTTCTCTGGTGAATAAATCAAACTGTTCATATTTCCCATATTTCCTTATCACAGATCACCTCTGTTATTGTACTATCTCGTGTAGAAAGAAATACTCTCTAGTACAGAAACCACTTGTGAAGGGACCTGGGATGCTAAGAGAACACTGTCCATGATAAAAAGGACTACAAGAAATGTCAAGTTACTGTGGGCTGTAGGAGATAAAATTAGAAGCAGACTGTGGGAAAAGCAAATAAGTACTGAAAAGTAAGTTAATTCCAGCATTGTTGTATATGGATAAAAGATCTGGCCACGTAACAACAACAACAAGCAATAAGTTGTTAACAGATGCTTGAACTTAATATTGAAACAGAAGAAGTGTTGATATAATTCTGTTGATATAGTTCTGTTGTGTTGTTGTTGGCAGAAGACGTTAGTTAAACTTTAGGGAAAGGGTAAATTGTAGACTTCTGTTTATTTTCTCAAGCAAAAAACTTCTGATTTGGCTCTTTACCTATTTTTGTATGGACTTTTCATCATACTGTGTGAGTATGAAATCATTCAGACAAACATTTCACATGTCAGTAAAGCTATGTGTATGTTTTACCGTAGCACATTTCATTTCACTAAACCATATCTATTACTTAAGCTATGTAACATTAATTTTTCAGTTGGAATAACAGAAAAAAAACACAAGAGAGAATTGTCTACAGAGTAATGTCATTGTGAAGTAAGTTGGGAGGAAATAAGACTCTGAATAGTACCGAATTATCGTTAGATCTTCTTTGGGACACTTTCTTTTCCCATTCTATTCATTCCTATCTGGACTGGCCGACCTTTCTGACACTGGAAATGCCCACACTCCGAGGGCTACCTCAGCAGCATAGAATAGCCATGTAAGGTAGATATTCTGAGCAACTTCCTCACGAAGACGAAGCGACAGCACAATGTGATACAGAGATGCCAAAGCTCATGTTAATCGATGCTGAAGCATGTCCACATGCTTGTCTTCTGTAGCGCCGTGCAGAAGCTGTGTGAGACTGAAAGAAAAACATCTCCATTAGAGTGGTGCAGAGCCACTATATTTTCATGGTGCACGTTTACCACTCAGCCCCGGTGACTCTCATACTTCTCTACTGGAGAGCACTCCATCATGCAGTGGTGTACTGCTTGACTGGTTGAGAAAGAAGCAAATGAAGGTAAGGTATGATGTGGAGGTTGCCAATAATCCAGAGAATATCTATCGTCCAGCGGTTCTGATTGCCAGAGAATATTAGCTCCTAAGCTAAATGTTAATTAATTTCTGATGACCATGTACATTTATTTTTTATTTTCCTGGGCTATTGTGCTGCCAGTTCCCAAGACCAATAAAGACATGAAAAGTTAAATATGTGCTACACTAAGAAATATTTTTTTGGAAAGAAAGTAGATGGAAGAATTTGTCTTCAGATTCTTTTGCAGTGATAAAAAAGATTAGGCTAGTTTAAAAGGGTAAAACAGATCAACTTTGCACTAGTTTGTATTACTTGGAATTATTTCCTATAAGCATGCAAATTGCCTTAGGACTTCATCCTCCCCCCTAAAGAAATGCGGTTCTTTTTCTTTCCATACCAAGTACAGCACTGCTCAGTTTTTGTTTGTGCATATTCCAGCTCTAATCTCTTCTGAATTAATGGGCTCTATTTTGGAAGTGGTTGTTGTTATCCTGCAATTTGACTGCAGAAGGTGTCATGAAGAATGAAGCCTTTTTTCGAAACAGGTGTCTGCATCCATCCTGCAGAGTGACCTCTTCACAGACCAGAAAATATTTTGGCTTCCATCTCCCAGAGTGACTAAAATTTTGCCTTTACGTAAGTAAAAGAATCAGCCTAGCCCCACTTGAATTATTTTTGTGTTTAACTCAGTTTTGAGCTCACTGACCACTACAAACCAAGAGGGGAATGAATTTCTTAACAAGTATTGACTCAAATACCTGTGGTTGGCAGTAAAACTATCCGTTAGAGGAAAGGCTGGTGGATTTCTGTTCTTCCCTTCAAGAACATGCCAATAGAGTGTTTTCCATCTGAGTCATGATCTCACCGTCACTGAAGTTGGAAGGTGCAAGCTTTTTTCAAATCTGATTAAAGAGGGAGTGCCTTGTCTGCTCCAACAGTGTGGCTATTATCTGGAGCAATCACTTCCTTTTAAAACCTGAATAGTTTTATGCAACCATTAAGTGACACAGGATATGACTAGGTTAGTTACTCACAGGAATTTAGAAATAATAAATAAGAAAATAAATCTGGTTTCATTGTGCTCCTCCCTTGATTCTTAGGTGTAGGGACATAGAAAGCATTATTTTCTGCTCTCTGAATAAAAGCTTCAATTTGAGCTAGTCCTGTGTATTGTAGTCAGAACCAGATACAGTTAAACTTAATCCACAGTTCATTGGAACTGTGAAAAATGTAATTTATTCCCAGAAATGAGAAGTCAATGAAGGAGCACGACCTTCTGAGAAAAGGAGTGGTTAACATTATACAACATATAACATTTATATACTTTGCCTGCACTCTGTATACCTTTGAAGAGAATAAGGAGAAGTTGCACAACCCTCAGCTTTATCTGCCTACCCTCAAAAATTTATGTACTACATTTTCTTACTTTCCTGAGTAGTTCTTATTCAGAGACACAACCATAATAAAGCAATTTGCAATGTGAGATCAGATTTGTGTTCACATCCTCTCTCAAACACACAAATACTTCTGCCATTTTTCACTAATTTTGAGTGTTATTTTCAAGCTATAATAAAGGTAGCCTTTATTACATCTATACCAAGTACCTGATCCTGGAATTAACTGGCATCTCTTACTCACAAGAAGCCCCAGGTGTCTAGCAGCTTAGCTCTACAGCTCATTTGCTCAGATCTAAAGGACACACATTTTAAAGATGTGGAAAAATTTGTTTTCAAAACTAAAATTCATAGAGATAAAAATGGAGAAATTCAGTGGGAATTTGAAGCTGACTCAGTTTTACTTCGCTCGTTCTCTGAAGCAAGGAAGAAGATGCAGCTGAAATTCACATCAATCTACTCTCAGGACTGTAATTGTTCCTTTCCCTGCTGCCAGCTCTGTCCCTCTCCCAACAATGCCTGTTTAGAGTACCAAAGTACTTGGCCCAACTTCCGCCAGGTCGTAGAGCCATCTCTTCACATCCTGAGGATTTTGTGCTTGCTTTGTGGCACGGGGAAAGAGCAGAGGAAGGAGAGCAGCAGTTTAGGGTCGGTTTGTAATTTGCCCCAGGCATTAGAAAAAGTAACTCAAGGGAAACTTGAATGCTTTCAAGGTAAAAGTAGTCTAGACCTCAGGGCTCCAACTCCCTGGTACATGATCTAAGCTATAAAACATATTTGTCCCCATTTTATACAGAATGAGATTTGTTCTTCAGGAATCGCCCACTTCGAGTGAAACTTTGGCCTCTAACCAACCTCCTCACCCTGTTAACTTTCAGGCAGGGCTGGAAACTCAGTTTCTTCACTGGGCTAATCCTTCCCTATCAGTAAACTTGGAGCAGGCTAGTCTGCTGAGATTTATTGCTTTCCCACTTGATGGCTAATTACCTGTGAGTAATTATATTTCTTTACCTACAGATGTTTTTGGAAGATTAATATGTTAAGAAATGTAAGCAGCTTTGTTAATTATGTGTTCTTACTAGGATAGATGGCAATTCCATACCTGTGAGTACAGCAAAGCAGTGATGCAAAGCTGTGGTTAGCCATTCACCTGCACGTTGTCTGCAAGGCTTCAGAAACTTAGCAGCTGTGAGTAGGGTTTGACTTCAATGTTGGGAATGGCTTGAGAGCTCATAAATTGGTCTGATGCATCAGAGTTATAAATCATGCTGATGTTAAAAATAACCGTGTTCCTGGAGGAACATGTGAGAAGCAAAACGATTGCACTGGTCTAATGCTAAGGCCTCTAAATTGTTGAGCCGGAATTTAAGGTTAACCTGAAAAAAATATATAAAAAAATAAATAAGAAAAATGATTGCTGTTTGGATGATTATGTCGCCTTCCTGGTCCCTGAAAAGAGATGCTTTTCAGGGGGAAAAAATGGCTGGCATGCTCCCAGTGAAAACCCTCGGTTTTACTGGGCCTTTTTATTTTTGACTGCAGAGGCTCATGGTATTCTTTGCCATACAATACATTCAGTGGAGAACAAGTCAGCAAGTCTTCACTGAAGCCCGTTCTTAATGTGTGTTCATTCCATTTCTTACCACCTTCTAGCCTTCACCTGCACTTAAGATGAATAGCATTGCACTGCTTGGCAGGGTGATATTGCATGTTGCTCAGAAAAGATTGGCAAAGGATATCTGATAACCTGCCTATGGGATGGTCTCACCTTAGGAAGCAATTCAAATTCCATAAAAACAACTTCTGCAGCTGATCTGCCAACTTACTTGGACCTGAGCACATCACTCAAAAGCATTTTCTTCATCCCTTCCCTACCTGCCATTTTACCTTAGCCTGTATCTCCTATACTTCAGCGAGAAAACATGGCCACTCTTCTTAATTTAGAGTATGGAGTAACTTTTTGTACTTGTATAGCGAAGTTTGCTTCACTATACACGTCTAACTCTTGCTTGGAAAAATGAATTTCATTAAGCTTTTAAGTTTCTCAGCACAATACTTTGTGTCACATGTTGATTCTTTTTCTCACAAACATCTTGATGGATCCATTAGCCGTTTTTTTTTGCATGAATTTTCTCATACATGTGGAACTAAGCAAAATGAAAGTTTCAAATTTGTGCAGCTAGCTAAGTTTACATGAGCGTGTGATGTCTTTGATTTTTGGAACCATTTTCCTCATGGAGGCTAATACAACAGCGTATGGAACTCTTTGCTGCTTGCATAACTTATCTGCATCAGTGTATTTTGGCTTTAGCTGACCCACAAGGTTATGAAAGTTGCATAGGGTGAGTACTAAAAATTCTTGTTACAAGTGAAACCAATCATTCAATAAGCAATGCTTAGTCTTATGTAAAATATACCAAAGTCAGAGGGAGTTAAAGAAAACATTTTCCTTGGCTGCAAGTAGCTTTGAATCAGGATACATGCAGGGTACTGAAAACCAAGGAGGAGCTGAAAATTAAGAAGCCATTTTACTGGTTTCTTCTTCTGAAAGGCCTGTTTGGTTAAAAAAGGAGGAGGAAAAAACTCTCTTTTTTTCTCTGCTGTACTAAAAATGGCATATTGTGTTTGGCCATGGAATAAATAGTACTCAAATGTGAAAAGAATTGAATCAGAGCTTGAATGAGATCCATGTAAATTTTAGGACATAGTTTCTTCAGTGGCAAAAGGAAAAATGTTTACTTTGAAAACGTCATAGGAAAATATAAATGTGCTCCAGTGATTAAAAAACTTGAGGAGAGTTCAGACTGCTGAGGTAACAAGACAAAACGTAAATTGTTTTATTATCACTTATTGGAAATGGCAACAGCCAAAAAGATCATTAACAGCTCAGCACCAGAGAGCACTGAGGGTTTAAAATAGAAACATATCTGTGCCTTGACTTGAGACTTATTCACCCTTAAGCTATTTAAGACTGCAAAATATTTGTAATACGGTATCTTAGAAACACAGTGACATCGAAATCCAGAAGATTCAGACTTGTACTGTCAACACAGCAGAGTGCGTGTGATTTCCTCCTCAGATGTACCAACTGAAATTCTGCTTTTTCCACAAACTTTGGTCAGCAAAATGCAAACACTCTATTTTAGCAATAGTTCTACATAGCCACTTCCAGCTATAATCTTTCCTACTATTCTCTTTATCTGCAGCTTCTTGTCAAGACCTCTGCTCTTTGATAGTGATTTTCCTGTTTGATACACTGCATTGTTTTGTTTTAATACAAAGACATTTGTACTTAGAACTTTTTGGCAGAAGTATGTCAAGCACAGGTTTGCATGCAGATCATAGGAAGTCATTCACAGTATGAATAGCTATCCCCTATGGCAGCTGCAAGTCACATCCAGCTGCTTTCAGTTATTCCTTGGTCACTTCCAGTTCTCTGCTTCTCTGTATTATCTTTCTCCCTCCCCCCCCCCACCTCTTCCATTAAATCCTTATTAGCATAATTCTTCTCCAAATTTGTCATCAGTACAACCAGCATTTGTTACTACTTGCATCACAAATAGAAAAAAAAAAAACAAAAAAAACCCACCAACCAACCTTTCAGGAATAGGAACAGAACTGCGGTGCAAATCTTTATGGAAGATCATCTATTCTGTATCTTCTATTTCATGAACTCAGCTCAACGGTTATGTTTTTAAGAACCAGCAAAACCAAACCAGTTACCAAGCAGGCAGTGATATACCTGCTCCTACAAAAGTTACTTAGAATGACGAGAAGTATTATTTGACACAGATTGTTGCTTAATTCAAAGATGCATCTTTTGAAGAAAAATAAGGTCTCACCTTTGTTTGGACAACAAACAAATCCAAGCACAACACAAACCAACTGCAGTGCTTGACAATGTGGTACGTAGGACCTAAAACCTTACAGCTTTTAGGAATTGGTTTTCACGGCCATAATCTTAGTTCTTAGCTACCAAATAAATTCAGTTACAGTTAGAAGTATTAATATTTTCTGATAAATAGGAAGAACTGGTATGAAGAATCATTCTTTTCCTTCTCACAGCAAAGTTAGAAAGGAAAAGACTGGAAAAGGCAAGTGAGGTTCTGTACCCAACTCTATTGCACAAATCCCACTGTCCAATAAGAGTGGCCTACAGTGCAACTTCAGGTCTGCACTCAGGTCATGGCCCAAGGAATCACTGGGTTTCATTCCTTCAGTTTACCATTTATATTTTCTTCTAATAATTAATACATTTTTCAATTTAAATGAACAAACCAAGTAGTACTCTTGTTGTGAGCTCATTTCAAAAGTCTTGGTGAAAACTCTTACAGGTTACATTCTGCTAAATGCCTAAGACTGACAGCAAAAGAAAATTAAAGCTCCCAGGTTAAGATTTGTCACTGTGTATGCACCATCCACGTCTATGCTAGAAGCCAAACCTCTCTTTGTGCTTATGGAGACAGAAACACCTAAGGCAGGATGCATTAGATTTCCAAGTGGGGTTTGATGGCACTCTGACCCAACCAGAGCACACAGACTTGCACACAGTGACCAGAACACAAGACTTGCAATCTCAGCTGTCAAGAAGATGTCTATAAACAGAGAAGTCAATATCTGCAGAAAAACCACCTGGTTCTGGTCTCTGCAGTCTGAGTACGTAAGGAGCACTGCAAAGTGTCAACAATCCATTTTTTATGCAAACAAACACAAGTTACTATATTTCTCCAACCTAGCAGTACTTGTAGTTGCACTCAGAGCACAAGGAGGACTGGGAAGTGAGCCCACCCCACAAAGCAGCTCTGGCACGTTTAAGTTTATTTCAAATAAATGCTCAAAGAAAAGAAAAAAAAAAGAAAAAAAGAAAAAAAAAAAGAACTAAAACAGATTTAGTATATATTTACTTTTCTTAAAAAAAGGATTCCATGAAAGTTTTAAAGTTATCTAAGTAGTAATACAGTTTTTATATACAAAATTCCATTTCAAACAATTTACTGTACAAAAGAAAATATAAGCCACTGTTACTATTTCATGATTTCAGCAAATAATGAAAATTTTTGATAAGTATGTGTTCAGGATATAGTTCTACCATTTACAGGAATGTCAGTATTAAGCTGGGAACATTGTCAGATCAGTATTTACAGATGAAATTCCCTTAAAGGAAGTTCCATAAAGTGTCTCTTTAGAATAGGTAGTTCACGTTTAGCTTTCTTCTAGATCTTTTGGGCTACCACGGAATGAGAGAAAGAACGCTTGGATAGGATTTACAGACAAAATTCTGCTTAATTTATTTGCACTTATTGCAGTCCACAGGCCTGACCTTGTAAATACTTACTGCCAGGCTTAATGCTTATCGTGTGAATAAATCAGGCAGGATTTGGCCCTATTGGATTAAGCTATCATAAATTACAAATTTAAAAAATAGTGACATTCCTGCAAGTCAAAATACAACAGAAACAAGAGTTAACAAAATATAAGCCCTTTATTAATAAAAATCTTTGGTTGGATCAATATTTTAAATAAGCTTCAAGAATATTTGGTTAATACCATTTTCTTTCTTCCACATAATATTTTTTCTGGTGCCTTTTTTGGACAGACTACAGAAAAATATCAAGTTTATCACATACTTTAAAACAAATAAATATATCAAAAGCTAGATATGGCTTTTTTTTTTTTTCTTTTTTTTTCTTTTTTAGTTCTGGCATTAATCTTTAAATTAGTTTGGCAAAGAAAGAAGGAAAAGAATAAAGAAACAACTACTGAAAACAGTCTTGACGTTTGGTTTTGTAACAAACCATACAGTAGTTAGACTTTAAAGAAATCTTTACTTTTTATTTTATTCTTCAGTTTTATATTCATAATGCAAGCGCCATGGACAAGACAAAGCGATAAAAGAAATGAGGTTAATTGCACCAATATTATTTGGAAGTGCAGTTCATCATTTGACAAAGCAAAACTAAAATGTACTATACTTAAAAAGAGTCGAACCGATGAGATTTAGATACGCTTCATAAGGAAGGATTTTAGATTTCTATTTAAGGAAGCTCCATGTATAAAAGATAGGGTATTTTAAGACAAAAGAGAAGTTATGTAACTAACTGAAGGTCTGGTCCTGTAGCCCCAGTGCAGGCTAAACTTCCCTTGAAGACACTGAGCGGTGCATGTTTTGGATTTACTCTTCCAGCATAGCCTCTGGGAAATGCCATTCAGCAGTACAAAGTCTGCAAGGGCAACCGGCTCCCTTCTTCTGCAGAGGACAGAGGGCTACAGAGAAAAACCTGACTAAGAAGGGGATGTGCTAAAACAAAGGGAAAAAGGGACTCCCCTCAGCAAGAATGGTGTCTGCATATCAGGCAGGGCAGTTGACTCATAGTAGCTCTACATGTGCTCATTAATTCAGGGCATTTACCAAAATGCTCCATAGTAATCGACCTGCTGGGAAGATCTCCAAAATTGTGCTGCTGCTGCCTTCCTATGGGTGAGGAGCCTCTGGGGACCACTCCAACACAGTGATGCAGCCTGGGGCACCGAGGTAGCTTCCACCACATCAGTCGTGCATTGGTAAGGAGGTCTTTTCCAGATCCATTTTCCTGATGCTTGTGAAGAAAGCAATGCCCAGTGGAAGTCTCAGGCATGCAGCAGACAACCACATGTGCCCTAAAACTCAATGGGAGCTTTGTTTCAGACCTGCAGGTTCAAACACAGATGTCTGCCAGCAGAGCTTAACCGTATCTTTGACAGCAAGTAAGTCTGATAAACTTTACATGGTTCCTCTCCTGCCAAAAGGTATACCAGGGCACACTCCAATGCTGATTTTGCATATGCTTTACAAAGTTTCCTGACAGAGCTGCAAGCCTCCAAAATATTTTAAAGGGCTCCAAAAATATTTTAAATTAGTAGTATTATCATTATTTAAAATTTAGCTTTAATGATTTAGTTATTAGCCTAAGGTCAAATTCTCAGAGAATATCTCTATCAAGACATACTAAGTACATCTTTATTAATGCACACCAATGTAAATAGTGTTATCTAATGATGAAATATAAAAATTCCCTGCATTACTGCTTGTGCAAAAGAAAAAAATAAAACACATTATCAGAAATAGAATATGGTCCTCCACATTTGCAAGAAGAGCATTTCTCACAAAGATAGGAGCAAAATGGCAGCACATCCTTCAACATGCAGCAGGTTGTCCATTATTCAAGTCCTGCCCTTTATGTGATGGCTTATGTACCAGTGGAATGCCCCGACACACTCAACTCCATCCTCTTCTATACGTCAACAGGATACGAGTGACAGGAGGACAAACTCCCACTGTGGCTCAGGGAGAGTCTGGGGCTGTGATTGTTACAGTTTTCACCTTTTTTCTTGTCCTTGTCTTTCCACGTTTCCATTTGCAGCTTCCCTTGCTCTTCTCTCATAAAGACCTCCACCATGAGAACCTTCTCTTTATGAATCTGCTGACTAATGTCCTTGGGAATGTCTGGGATAATCCAGTCAACAAAGTCACTCATAAACATGACCAAATTCTGAAAATGAAATTGTGAGAAAATGTCAGCCTGGGCAAATGAAAGGATGACTGTAGGGGAAGGGGTCATTTCACTGTAGCTGAGAAGGAAGAACAAAGAAAAGACAATATTTGAATTGGGCTCAACTGCATGCTACAAATGTGATACCGAGCCAAATTTACCTCAATTTCCTGTTCATATTAGAAATAGTGAAAAATACCAGGTGCAGATCTTTATGATTTATCTACAAATATTGTTAGAGCCATTTAGAAATCAAAAGGAAATACTGAATCTGATGGAATTTTACATCAGCAAGGCAGAAGCAAATAAGAGGTAAAAATGAAGAAAACTGGCAAAAAAAAAATCATGAAAAATTCATATTTAAAATCTTGATTCCATGAAAGGGAAACCTTTCCCAAATGTTTCCTAAAAAAATAATAATAATTGAAACAAGATTAGATAAGGTGGGATTAAAACACTTGTATCACAATAACCAGTTTGATTGTTGTGACTGAAAAATGTAATTCAATGAAAAATTACCAGGTTTTGCCATGTTGTTCAGACATGAAATAAAATACAACTGGGAAATCTTGGAAATTTCATTTCTTGGCTTGATCTAGAAATTATTTTGAAGGAAATTTATGTTTCTTCACTATAAATGTCCTACTGGAAGGATCTAATTAGCATCAGTCTTGTGTTCTCCCGTTCAGTAAGGTCATTAAGTTGCTTCTGCATTAAACCAACTACGAGAATCACTGAGAATGAAGTAACCCACTGCTGGGGGACATCTGGGACTGTATGGGAGGCAGATAGGTGAACAAAAATGGGCAAATTCCTTTGATTTTGCAAGAAACAGCTCTAAAGGAAGATACTTCCTTTGGCCTAATAACTATTTCCAAAGGTGGCTTGCTGTATTTAGCTAAAGAAATACGACGACTCTTTTTCTTTCTCATAGTAGAAGTGCCTGCAGTCATAACATACCTGGAAAACTATCACAAATGCTAATCTTGCTGCTAGGACAGCCCAGAAATCCTTTGAAATGTCATACTTATTCTCAGACCAGGGGGGTTCTCGATAATCTTTGTACCTGCAAAACAAGACTCAGTAAATCAGTGATGTCATTCAGTGTTAACACTGAATATGTCAACAAGGAGTTAACACTGAATGGCTGAACAGTAGATCTAATAGTCTAAAAGAATGTTCACTTTTACAGTACAGCTTTGTATTAACCTCTCACAAACAAGACACAGCTGAACCTCCCACAGCCTTTAAGTTTTATTCAAAATTAAAAGTCTTCACTCTTAATATCCTCTGATTATAAATAATATAAACTCTAATTACAAATAAAATAAACTGCATAAAGACAGCAAACAACACAACTCAGTCCGGTTTCTTTTTTGTTGTTTGTTTTGTTGTTTGAAATAAGCTTTAAATTAAACTAAATTTGCAAACTTCTTTTTCAGCCAAACTTTAAAGATGAAAATACTGATGTCAAGTCCACAATGTGTGCTGTGCTATGTGGTGTTCTACTGCTGCGTGATTGGCAAAAGACCACTGCCAAAATATAGACAGAACATGAGAATTTACCCTTAGCTATAGCTTCAAAAAAAAAATCTATGAGCTAATCAACAATAACCTCTTAGGAACTGGACCAAGAAAAATACATTTAATTTAAAATATAGCCTTAGGAAGAATTAGGAACCGCTGTTTTCAAAATTTAAATTTTGAATTTAAAATTCCTTGGAATATGGGAGAAATGGAAGAAAGAGGGTGGGATTAGAAAGTAGAAAACTGCCATTTTTACATTGGACTGTGACACTAATACACCCTAACACTTCTCTTCTGTACATTCCGTGCTAAAAACGTGTTTGCCTGCCTAACTTGGCCTCTGTACAAAGATCACCGGGAGGAAATCAGGAAAAATTAAAAATAAGCTAAGCTAATACATATGTAATTTTGGTTGGTTCTCTCATCTCAAGGTGAATTTTCTGTTTAGCATTCATTCAGCATTCCGTTTAGCATTTAGCATTCAGTGCAAGTTAGTTTGCTACGTCAATTCATAACGAATACAAATTTTAAAAAAATAAAACTATAAATAGTTTTTTTCCTGGTCAGTTTGTGTAATTTTTCAGTGTATGTATACTAGAATCATTTTTCTTTTTTTTTTTTCTTCCCTCCCCTAGTTTGTCTTCCTCCTTGCCACCATTTATCCCTACTATTTAGTCTTTCAGCTTTGCTGTTCCAAGTGCTTCCATTTGGCTTTCGTCCCCAATTTATAAGGTTGAAAACATTTGTTTTGAAGATGATGCATATCTAAGGAAGTGTAGGCAAAGTATGCATTTCAGCATTTCAGAGCCAGACTGCTTGATAAGCTGAAATATGCAAACAATAATTTGGCTTTAGCAATGAAAATAATATGTAGAAATTGTTACAGGCATGGATATTTCCTGCATAATCACACTTTCAGTGGGTCTTAAATTCCACTGCAGATCACTGCTATTACTGTCATCAGCAATTGCTACAGAAGTTGGAGAGTGTGAAGTCACAGTCCTCCAATTAGAAGGCTGTGATATAATACCATGATTGACATCGTTTTATTCCCTTAAAGTATCATTATGCTGTTTATCATTATTTATCTCCTTTCCTGAAAATACATTGTAATAAAAATCTTTGTAGAGACAAACACTGAATTTGTTAATGCTACCCTCTGTTTCCCAAAATACGCAGTACTTCATATTCAGGTCTTGTGGTTAATCTGTAAGGCAACACTTTCAAGGTAATGGCTCTATTCAATATAAAAGTCTACCAAGGTGCTCTAAAGGTGTTGAAAATACAAGGGACCAAAGTCTACCCCAGGAATATTAGAGTTTGTCACGTTCTTAGCTGGTAAAACTTAAAATTAGTTGTCACTCAAGAGAATACCTGCATATCTGAACCTCGTAGCCAAGTTCCATGGGGTCATTTGGAGCTGTTCCTGCTTGAAAATCGCTGACATTAAAAGAGGATAGTGTATGGTTCACGAAGCCATGCATGGTGCCATTCTCACTGTACATATACAGGTACACGAGGCGTGGAATGAAGTCGGATGTGAATGAGATCACAAATGCCTAAGCCATAAGAGTAAAGAATGAGCGCAATATTCAGGCATTGTTTTAAGTTAACAACACACTCAACTATGTCTTGCTCACACAGCTCATACAAATAAGGGGCTGTCATATAGGGTTTGCTGCAGAAACAAGGTGGAGACTGCAGCAGGCAGGCCCCTAAATGGAATATTAACTGCTGTAACAAGGTAGTATTTACTGCTGACACTTTTGAGTTGCAGGGCATGATATAGAGCAGTTCCACGTTGACTAAGATTTGTATGTGGTAACAACCTGAATTCCCCAGAGCATGGAGCTGTTGCATCCCAGCGTCAGGGAAAAGCAAAACACACCCCTGTTTCCTTCTGCCCCTATGACAACTTGACCCCTATGCATTTCATGAGGTCCAGTTGATTTAGTTACACGATTTCCTTTTCTGTTCTGCAAACAACTTACAGTGAGTTGACTCTCTGAACTCTCACTGCACTGCGAAAGCCCATTAATTTTACATATTCTTTAGCTCCACTGGGGTAAAAGGATAAGCAGACTGAGCCAGTTTTATTTTTATGGTCACAGAAGTTCCACATTGTTTGGTTATTTTAAAAGGTTTTGTAAAAACGTCATACACAAAGTGCAGGACAGCCAAGTGAACGGACATCTTCATAACTCTCGCTGTTCTTATTTATCATTGTTGCAAAACATTTTCACTGGCATAAGTCTCGTGTACACGTGGAACAAACACAGTACAAAATGTTTTACTTGTTCTGTGATAAAAAGGGACAGTGCATAGGTCAAAGAAGGAAAATAACACTGGATAATGATGAAGAGAGACTACAGGGGAGGAAAGAGAAAAATAGAGAAATTATTTCCAAAGGAAAAGATGAGAAATGGTAAAGACAAACTAAGGCAGCATCCCAGATACCCACCAGAATGGTTTGGCCTTAAAAGAACAGACACCTGTTGGCAAAGCTAAGGGATTTCTACTCTGAATAATGGGGAGAAAAGAGGAGAGCCCATGGATGTGTGGCTGTAAGCCCTGCACAGCTGCTATTGTGCTACATTAGAAACATGTTTTCAGCTTGTCATTCAACTGTTCTTTTCATCTGTTGCCAGATGAAGGTGACAAAAGTGGACTTATATTTATTTAGGATATTAGAAATGAATATAATGGAAAGAAAGTGAGAGGGAACACAACTTTTCTGAAGAATCAAGATGATGTGAAATATGCCAACATAAAGGTAAGCTAAAATTTTTCCACTGGAGAGGATATTCAGCTGAAGTAACTAAAAATATCTTCATCGATTATCAGTGCTATCTGAGTGAGAGCATTGCATTTTGAGGCCAGGTTGTACTCAGATTTTCAGTTCTCCCTATTGTTCTGAATACTGAAGTTTGGCCATTTTCCGTCCCCAGTGCACCACTGTGCAGAACTGCCTCAACTTTAAAGTAACCACTGGATCCGACTCTGTCATATTTTAGCAGAATTCTGAATCGTTTACTTTCACTGAATTTGAGAGATTTAAACTGAGATAAAACTAATGGAGCAGAATGGAGAAGCCAGCCTATTGAAGTAAGATTTTATTCATGCAGAATTACTTACATTTATTATGACAGCAAGCTTTCCTATCCCCCGGAGGATATTGTACCAGATTCCTAAGGAAAGAGACAAACATCTGAATGCTGTGCCAGTCATTAAAATTAGATAAATTACATTTTTCAGATAACAGAGTTAGGACTGTGCCAAACTAGAGTAATACTGAAATTAAAAAGAATAATTTGTAAGAGACTAATTTAAGGACCCATAAAGCAAAGTGATTCCAACTTTGTCTTCCAAAATTATGCTTAGGTACCTATTTCTTTAGAGGTCTGGAGGGAAGGGGAGGATTGGTCTGCTGCTGCTGTACGACTACAGAACTGGGTTCCAGCCAGATTCATTGCAGCTTTCCAGCTTCAGGAATGAGTTGGGATAAAAGCCCTTCCAGGAGGGATGAAGGGACATGCTTACCCACAGGCATTCAAGTCTTTTCTCATTCCCAAGTCTATTTCTCCAGTCCAGTCCAGTCCAGAGTTACTAAACACAGAAATTTTTGCTTCTGCAAGAAAACTGCATTGCCAGGAAAAACTGCTGGTGTGCAGAGGCACGTGAGATATTTTGCCACTGTATTGATCACTTTGCTTTGAAAAATGACACTGTTTACCTAATAAAATATTCATCTGGATTTAAAGCACTGGTCTTTCTATTTTGAAAGCAAAGCCTTGGTAAGTTATGACAGTTCACAGTTAAGCCACAGTATAATGTTTTGAATTGTCCTATAAATGTCTTCCTGTTAATGAGACCAACTCAGCACAATAGCATCCTGCCATCAGTCCAGGAATAAACAAGCGGAGAGTGACAGCAGCAATGAGCACTTACCTATGTCCTTTGCTCTGACTGCTACTGGTCTCCTCAGCTCTGTAACAAATTTTTTTGCATCTAAACGGATTTCAATGATGTTGTTCAACAAAGCAAACAGAGGCGCCAATGGGAAGGATGCGACAAACAAAGTTACAAATCCAAACTGAATAACTAAGAAGAAAAAAAGAATGTCAGTGGATTGATTTGTATTTATCAAATGCATACACAGTCATAGAATATCCCAAGTTGGAAGGAACCCATAAGGATCATCGAGTCCAACTACTGATTCTACACAGGACCACACAAAAATCTGATCATATTTTTAGAGAGTTGTCCAGATGCTCCAACATATTCATGCTGTTTTCCCAGATTCTAATAAGACAACACCTGCTGGGAGAATAAATTGCATTTTCTTCATCAGGCAGATGTCCAGCAAGGCCAAATGATCATGGAAACAGGGGAGTCCCTAGCACAACTTCACCGCAGCAATGCTGGCCCTGCTGTTCACTGCCTCTGTGTCCCTCCAGCAAGGCAATGGCAAGGGGATGCTGTGCTGCAGAAGGATGGAGTCCTGCTCCATGCAGGCCTCAACTGTGGGAGCTATCTGGAATGAGGAATGTGGGATGACAGCAGCTCTTCTGCCACCTGCTGCCTCCTGCAGCAGCATGAGCTCCCACATAGGATTGTCATGCTCCACGTGGCAAGGCTTCAGCTCTCACTAAGCCCATTGGAAACTCTTCTGAAGTTTATAAACCTTCTGCATGCCAGCCCACTCTCTCCGTGATTATATGTGCCTGTTCTTTTGCTAGCTTTTGTGCTAGCTTTGTTCTTCAAATTGCATTCATCACCCATCCTAATGCCTGCCCTCTCTGTGTATTTATGGAGAGAGATTTACATCTCCCTTGAACTGTTGTTCCCCACCTCAAAGAAGCCAAGATCTTTTTCATGCTCTCCTAACCAACTCCCCCTTCCTCCAGCCGCCCTCACAGCCTATCTGCCCCAGGTGAAGTTCTCCCTTCAGAGCAGGCGACAACAGCCCATATGGTGGCCTGGTGCTGTGCCCCTTACCTGAGCCTCAGGAGCGAGACCAATTCCTGTCTGTCCTGGACACAACTACTCTAAGTTATTCTAATTCACAGTAAATTTGCTAGGGAGGGTAATTTTTGGCATTGGCACATTTCATAATTCTTTTCCATTATTTTTGCCTGTCGTTCCTGAAAACACTACATAAAGTTGCTTGTCTAAGTCTGATACTTCAGGAACCTCTGACACTGTCAATAACAGCATTAAAAGGAATAGATTTCTCAGCTTCTCCAGGATTTTAAGGAGACAAGGAAATGCAGCTTCTGAGCCTCAGTAATGCAGAGCGTGATGTCCAGTGCTTAAATTCCATATCAATCACTCAAAATAATGCATTACTTGCAAAACAATATATGTGATCTGTCAAGTTCAACCTGGCCGATGGTCAGATTCCAAAAAATGGAACAAACCTGGTGTGAGAATAGACAATGGAATCTCAAGTCTGAATTAAACTGATTTTTTTTTTTTCCATGTAAGGTGCAACACATGATACAATCTGTCTCCCAATCTCAGGTTTAATTTTTTTAACAGTAACATGTCACATAGCTTAAAAGAAAATATCTAAAATGTAGTGCTAAAGAAGGGATCATGGTCACCGGATAGCATAATTCATCCCTGAAGCAGCCCATGACTGGCCAAAATGTGCTACTGTCCTAGACCATACAGACCATATGTTTAAGTTCTGCACCATATACACTGTCCTCCAAACCTACAGTTCAAAAACCTCAGTTCCCATCCCATTTAGTTAGCATAATTCGTTTAAGACACCTTCTTTTCAGATCACTCACTCATTTCCATATATTCAGGAGTAAGTCCAGAAAAAGGCTCAAGGTTATAGTCTACTTCATAACGCTGCTTTTTTTTCATGTGCTCTTCATGGTCCAAGGAGCGCCGACGCTTTAGTTTCATGTATCTTATGAATTTCTTCATTTTTCTGGGGAAAATGGAAGTGATCCAGTTAGCATGCCACTCTATGCACAATGCCCACTTTTCAGGCGGATGAGGAACAGTAAGTTTTTTTACATTAACAGACACAATGAGCTCCGTATCTACTTTGATATAAACTATGCAAGAGCACAATATGCTAAAAAGAAGTACCAATACTCAGTGATACTGCATGTATTGAAATATGGTTATGGTTGAATCATGTTTAGAACTGCATCAACTGCTAGCCGGTAAGAAGACAATAGATTTCCTAACTCTTCAGACATGCTCTGTTGGATGTAATGACAGTGATACTGGTGTAGCTGCAGAGCAGCAAGGACACAGCATTTGCTGTGGCATGCAGATAGAGGCTTGGCATGTAGCGTGGCAGATAGAGGCTCACTGCAAAGGTCTTACAGGTAGTCTGCAAACCACATTCATATCAACGGGCTGTGAACACACAGCTTATTGGATACATTGCAAAAGATGCGTTTGAGAGAGAAAAAAAATGTTGCTACTTACGGGATGCCGATCTCAAATAAATTGTTTTGAATCAGCTGCTTGCCCAACATGATGATGCTGAGCTGGATACACAGCTCCATCAGGCAGCCACCTGGTGCACACTGCAGCAGACAGAGGAAAGGGAAATCACAACACCTGTTGCACTTTTGTGACAGGGGAAGAGGATGCTCACACATTGTGCGAGCACAGGTGGGGTGAAATACAATTACCTCTTCCATTCGGAAAGAATGGAAAATGTAGACGTAGTCTCCTGGACGTCCAACAAACCTAGAGTGCAGAAGTTAGAATTAAGAACTTCATACTGATTTCATACTTCTAGTATTTGATTCCTAAAGTAATTTGTGTAAATGCTATGTCACTTAGCAGGGCCACCTAATGACTAGTTCTAGAAAAGAAAAGGAAATCAATCATCTTGGAAGTTTCTTGGTTTTTGTTTCAAAAAATAAGTCCCATGGACCGATCGAGCAGCTCAGTAAAAATGCAAGCCACATGCCCTACAATAGTATAGGTACATCTTGGCAGAAATCTTCTAAGGTATATTAAAAAGAGGAAAAAACAAACATAAAACAAAATGAGAGGGAAAGGGAAGAAACATTTGAGAGTAAATTAGTGAGGTAAGGTTAGAAGAGGGTGCAGGCTGAGCACCAGCTGTCCACCTCAGCCTTGTTCCCCAGCATCCCACAACAGCTCAGCACTGCCTCTCACTAAGAAATCATAGAGAGCCAGAACCTGACTACACATAGGCACCTAACCTCATTGTTGTTGTGTTAATCAGAACATGTCCCATGGTATCTTTACTGTCACCCACCCCAAGAAATCTTCCTTGTCACCCAAGTCTTAACCCTACTTCTGCTGTCTCAAGCAATGAATCAAAACTCTGAACAGACTTTTTTGTTACTCACCGGCCTTTGAAGAAAGCAACATAGAAGATGGGTGTGTAGGCATTGACGAATTTCAGAAGAAAAGCCTTAAAGATCAGACGCTCTTCGAAATTCTTGTCAGTTTTTGGCACCTCTGGAACCAATGAGACACGTGTAAGAAACATTAAGAAATTGCCCTACCTGGAACATTACATGACCTAATAAATGTGGACTTTGGAAACCATTTTCAGCCAGCTTTTAAACAAAGAAAGGTAAAGTAAGACGACCCTCAGGAGGTCAGTGGTAAGCCCTCTGGAATCCCACTGTTCAGCTGCATTGCAACAACTCCAGCATCTGGAGTTGCATCTGTTACATCTGGCTGACCTCCATGACAATCATTTGCAGGATGGACAAGATCTTAACTGAAAAGAATTCTGGACCTTTCATTAGTCATGCTTTTTGGAATTATCTTATTTTTCTGCCTTGTTTTCCTTTGCATTCACAGTTTTCCATTACTTGACACCTCTCGTGCCGAATAAGCAAGAAAAAAGAAAGCAGTAACTATGTGATAGAGAAGAGTCAAGGTCAAAAGTAGGTATGGGAATTTAGCTATATCTCTGTCACACATAACTGGATTAGCAATTAGACTTTAAAGCTGAATCCATCTAAGCTTTGATATTTGTAAGTGACTGGTGAGAACTCTGGTCACCCACTCAAATTCCCTGGGTTTGCTCACTAGTTTGAAGTTAATCACGCAATGCAGTCCATCCAATACTCTCATTTATAACTGCTCCAATAAAGACCACCTGAGGACTTGCACCTACCGATCTGAGTTAGCCACCTTGCTATGCAGCCATACACTTCATCCAAGAAGATGATGACAACCAAATTGATGATGACAGCGGTGGCAGTGACAGTGACCCTGACGCTGGACCGGCCCGATGGGGTTGCGCTGATTGCCAGTGCTGCTGCAGTGGAGATTCTGTATATTATGACTCCAAACACTATAGCGAATGTCAGCCCCACCTGCAAGTAAGAGCAACGCAGCCCCTTACAAAAGATTTAACTGTAAACACTTGGCGCAAGACCTAGCCATGGCCTTACAGATGAGGTCTATGGGTCATATCCCAGCCCCAGAAATTGTGTTAAGGCTCCTAATCATTGTAAGAACAGATCCACTTTTACTTGTCATTTGATCATCAAAATCTCCAGAAACATATCAAGTCAGCCTGGTGTATTATACCTTCGGAAAGGACTTAAATCTTTTTATCCAACTGCCACTCTGTCTTGAATTATTATTTCCTTCAAAGTTTGTTTTAAATGATGATGGCTTATTACCAAATGGGGAAAAAAAAAAAAAGAAAAGAAAAAGAAGAAATATGCCATTCTTTCCTTCCTGAGCACTTCCCAGGAGCACTCTCTGTGTGTTTTAAGCTTTGTCCCATCAATTATGATGGTAATCCCCACCTCCGTGCCTTCATTTTTCCCTTACCATGTTCAGATATGCTTATTTCTTTAGTGGAAAGAGTAGTACTTCCACTTCCAAGAGTAGTGCTAAAGTAGTACTTCAAGCACTTCAATTTCTGTAGTTTTTATGTTATGAAAAACTAAAATGTTTGAATGTCTTTGCTGGGAAAAAGTTGTTGAGAACCACATTAATCTGATAAATGGTTTCCTAGCATTCTTATCTCTTCTGTTCTTTCTGATCACTCAGTAACATAAATTTCAGGCTTTGCTGAGTGATGCTTACCATGAAGATAATTCCAACAAAATTGGTCAAGTAGGCTGGAAAACGATCCTTCCATGTCAGCTTCTCTTTATCCGTCTAAAATTTGGGGAGGGAAAAGGGTACATTTACTAAAGATAGATCATGTAATTTTGTGCATGTGACAAAAACACAGAGGGAAACAAAGGCTAACAAATACACACCCAGTTAGCAGATGCAAAGACAGAGTGTTTACAGTTACAATTCCACACAGGCAAATTGTTTACTATCTAGGTTCAAACTGGTCAAGCGCCTGCATTGCGGGTATAAATAAAACAGATTTTTCTGTGTACTTTTTGGAGGAAACATGCAAATAGCCTGTCATAAACCATGATGTAAGATCTCTCCCACTGTTAAATATTTTATTTTCCTTTCCCTGGAAAAATCCTTCCTCTTTTTCCCTTCTCCATCCCCAGTCCGTATTTGCAGCTTTGCATTTACCCAACTGGTGCCACTGAAATACAGACTCTACCAAAAAGCTTCAGGATGAGCACACAATTGACAGGGAAGTTCTTGCTCTGTGATGTGACCAACCTCAAATTGCTTCAATAGGAGCAAGTTTTAACTACGTGACCATCCATGTGGTATCTGACGGACCAAGCTACTGGGAGTTAAGATGCACGTGCGTAGTAGCGATGGTCTGCAGACTATCCTAAATCCCATCAACCATCTAGTGACTCTGCCACGGTGAATTTGGGGATGAAGATTTCATTTAGAGAAGTATTGCTCATCAAGTCTTTCATGAACTTTCATGTCAGGAATTGTTTTTAAACACCAGAAAATAAACAACGAAGTAGCATTACAGAAGATGACGCACACATTTTAATGGACATAAAAATATTACTCAAAATTCTATTTTTATTCCATGCACGTTGCCTTAAGGAAGTGCAAGCAACTCTCTCGACACACAGCCCATGCTCCACTGCAAAACATAACCTCAATCCAGCACAGTACCCCTAAGATTAGCCATGCAGTGCCATTCCGGATGCATAGAAACGGCAGCTAAAAGAGTGCTGAAGAAACCAGGGGAGGAAGGGAAAGAAACCCAAAACTGAATGTGAATATTAAACAAGAGTTCAACAGCCAAAAATAATTGATTTGTGTCTTCCATAATTACACATAATTTGAGCTTCCTCATAAGTTTGAATAAAAAGAACCAATTTCACCCCAGCCATGACTGTCTTAACTCTTTGTCTCCATTTGTTTTCTGCCTCTTCTGGAAAATACCGATGCTTCTGATGGCAATTAAAGGAAACAAAAAAGGATCGGGCAATACAGCATTACATCTTTATAATTCATCTAAATTCATCTTTATAGTCTCTACTAACACTGTATACACTGCAGTTTAGCCACAAATGAGCACTCTGTTAGTTTGCTCAATGCTTTGTGTTGCAGCCTAAGGTTAATAAAAAAAATAACAGCAAAACATAAACTTTTGCCCTAAATTTTGGGATAGGTCAAACTGTTCTGCAAAGAATTTCCCGTTTTTAATTTAGGATTATGCCATTCTTGTTCCTTTGCGATGTGTAAAGGATGTCCAAAGTGTTTGTCCTTTCAGAAGGATGTATGTAATTTTTTAATCAGACTTCTTTTGAAAAAATGTGAGCAAGTTCTGGGCTGACATTAGATAGTTTTCCTTTAACAAAATTTATGAGTTGACATTCAACTGTTGAATTTGAACCCGAACACTCCAGATCCCAATGAAAGATAATTACCAAGTCTTTCAGAAAAAAAACTTCTTTTCTCACGTTTCCCAAATTAGCAACATCCATATTGAATGCAGCCCAAGAAGTTATAAATAGTCTGGTTAAAAAAAACCTCTCTCTTTATTGCTCAGCTTTCCTACTCTGATATTTCGAGGTTACGATTAATTGTCTGATTATCCTAATCTTCCACATTCATGATCTGAATTCCTAATATACCAAAGGGAACAGTGAGTTTTGGCATATTTCTGGTAGAATTCAACAAAGTCTATATTCAAATGTTTTCCTAGGAAGGCAGCAATCTGAATTCTTTTTCTTCTGCTAGGGATTTAAATCAGGTATTCCACGTTGCACCAGACAGCTTTCATGCTGCACCCCCTCCATTAACCAGAATGTATTGACATCAGCATCCTGAAAAAGGGCTCCAGCAGTACTTGAGCTGTTCAGAGGAACTGTACTACAGGTGAGATGCGCTCCAGGATGGCTGGCAACACCTTATTCACATCAGTGTCAAGAGCAAGGTAAAAGCAAAAGCGAGCAATACCTTATCCGGTGAAATATAATGGAAGTTATGCTTTTAAAAGGCAGAAAGTTAATATCAAAGCTGGAATTGGGCAAGAAAACTAGTGTTAGTGATCCCAATTAATGCTCTAGAAATATTTTTATTTACAAAACAGTCCCAAGACCTAAAGCACAGTCAGATCCCAGCTCAGGAGCAGGACATTCATCTTCTAAGAGCAGTGTTAAAGCAGTGCCTTGCCTGACCTACACTATCAGCAAAAAGGCAAAAGCAGATGTTAGCATTTCCAGGGGCTTCCCTAAGGCAGCCACAACAATGCCAGAGACTTCCCCACATAGCCAAAACGTCTGTATGAGAAGCACCAGATTTCAGCCCCACAGGTTGACCTGCTGGTGAGAGGATGGATGCTTACAAGACAGTGAACCTCTCCTGAAGCACTTGTAATAGGACGGAGTAAGATGTTTCATTCTATTTTTCTCAAGTTTTATTGGTTAGCCGAACAGGACAGCCCCTTCAATCAGACAAGATTTCTTAAACCACACTTCCACATCTGACCATACCACTGAAGCCATTTCTAGGCTTATCTGGGTCTTAAGTATGTGAGTACACATGTATGTCAGGCCTGAAAACATCTGGAATTTAGATGCTATCTACAGTGTCTCTGTTTTGCTTTTTTTTCCTTCGTTTTATTATTATTATTATTATTATTATTATTATTGTAACCTATTTCTATTCTGTTTCTCCTGGCTGTGAATCAGTGCCTGCTATAAATGGCCTTTATCAAAGTTTTTTCTTATAGATGAAAAAATTAATATTTTTACCATACCTCTTTATGTTTGTGTTCTTTCCTCAGTGATTTTTCTAAAACTTTTGCTTCGTATTCTGCTCTGGGATGAGCCTGTGAAATAAGTCATATTGAATAAAAAGCCAAGTCACCTGTTTTCGGCATCAGCTAAGTATGAACTATTTGCAGGTCAATTTCCCAATAACCTCCGTTTTATAATTGAATTCTAATTCGCTCAATACATTATCTCACTTGATAGTTCATTATACATTTAACAAGATGTTAAATACTATATGATTTGCAGTTCCACAGCAGCAGATTGATTTGCAGTCATGATTTGCCTGTAGTCCTGTGTACATTATATTTAATTCTTAAGAGAACACAGGACGTCCTAAAGACAGGTTCAAACTGCATGACATTATATTTGGATTTCAATGACCCGTCCTTGTGATGACAATTAGATTTTGCATGCTAATTTTGCATTCAGTGACTCTCAGTTCTTGAAGGAAACCCTTAATTGTTGTAAATATGCAAAACCCATTGTTTTGGGATCCCAGAAAATTGTCATCTGGGGTCTTCCCGTAATCCTGTCTTGACAAAATCCACACATTGCAGGAGAGGGTGTAGGAAACACTCAGAAGTAAGAGACAGCCAAAAGATTCAGAAAGATTCACGGCTTCAGAATTGACAACAATTACGCATTCACAAAAGATGCAGAATTCACAGGTATGCATTGGATGGAAAACAGAACGGATCTGAAAAACGTCTGAGCAAGTGGAGAGGGGGAGGGTGTAAAGGAAAAGCAATCAGTGGGAGCTGGAAGGGAAATCTGATGCTCAAAAAAAGAAGAGGTGGAGATCAAAAGATGACATTCATCAGTGGACATGTAATAAAAAAGGTAGGAGCAATTTTAAAAAAAATGTTTTCCAAACCTTGACTGCCTCCTTCAGGAAACCAGAAAAATAAAAATAAAAAAAAAACAACACAAAAAAAAAAAAAAGAAGAACAAGGGGGAAAAAATATTGATTACTGAACTGTTGCAGATTTATATTTTCACAATTACATGAAACAAACACAAAAAGGCGCAATGGATGGTAGATGCTAACAGAAGATCAGTCCACTCATGTTCCACACTATCTATTGACATTACTGTACGTACTGTATGACATCGGTGTCCGTAAAAAACACTGGAAGATGAGACACTGTTTTTTAGTATCCACTTTAGGCCCCAGCTCTTAGCGTGATACCAGCTTAAGTTTCATCAAAATCAGAAATAAGGAGGTCAGCAATTCCTTGCTAACCTCACAACTGTATTATCTAGAATTGCCTATACAAAACAAAGGATAGATTGTATTTTATTAACAGCTGCTGCCTTTGGCCACACAAGGTTTTAGCCTGATAGAGCTCTAAACTTGGACGTGAAGGAGATGGCCATCGGAAAGATACAGTTAATCCTTTCTACTTTCATGTGTGCTATCAGCAAGCTGCCAAAAATAAAAGGGCAGTATAGCATGCAGCAAATAAAGCCCCATATTCTCTCCCAGTCAAATAGGTATAATCTAGCAAAGCGCATGGTAGAGCGGCTGCTTGCATAGTGAGCCTAAATATATTAAGGAGGAGCTAAATATATTAAGAGGAGATAATTTAGCAGAAATGTCTGGGGGCGAGGGAAGCAATAACTGCCCAAGGCTCACCCAGCTGCACAGCACCCTGTCAAATCTGTGAGGCTTTTGTTTCAGGGGAACAATATTTGTTGTGTATCTACTTAGGACAGCTTGTGATATGACAAGTGCAGCCGTGCTCCTTTTAGTAACAACAACAGCAATAAATCTGGACAGGCAGGAAGCAGGGCAGTGGCCCCATGCCAGCTGTATGCCCTGGCTGGGATGCTGCAGTGCACGGGGTGACACAGGAGACCTGTACCCCCAGATTGTGCCCAAGGCCATGGCAAGATTGGCACTGCTGTCACTGTGCTACAGTCAGGGCAAGCAGATACTGTTTATGAAGTGACAGATTTAAAAACAAAAAGGTGTAAGGCAGGTCCTAAGCTGAGCATTTTATCTCCTTTTCTTCAAGAAATTCATTGATTTTTTATACCCTTTCTTAAAAACACAGACCCCTCTTTTTCTCCTTTCACACTACTTAGCACGTTCATCATAAACCTGACTAGGGATTTTTTTTTTTGGCATACAAAATAAATACCCCTCAACATTTGCATCTCTTCCAATGCCCCCAGTGCCACAAGTACTTGTCTGACAGTACCTTCTTAACTATTTGTCAAGTCATTACTTGATCTTGCATCATTCAAGTGGAATTTTCAGTGCCTTTTTTTTTTTTTTTTTTAAATACAATGCTGTAACTTTATCAGGTTTGATACATCCATTTCTGATTTACAGTGCAAGCTGAACAAAGTTCTGTGGTTGTTAGTACCCTGACAACAGCCAGGGAGTAATGCATGAGCCATATATTCCATGCATATGCTGCTAGGTGTGACCTGGCTGCACATTTACAAAAAAAAAAAAACCCAAAACAACAACAAAAAAAACAAAATCAACAATAAAAAAAACCACCAACCAACTGTGATTTTGTGGCTATACAAATATGTTTCTATGGCAACAATACATACTAGTTACAGCCTTGCTATAAAAAACATCGTGTGGTTCACGTATGGGATTTTCCTGTCTTTTAAGCACCCCACAGGCCAAGGTCTGGTGGCTCAGGGCATGGAAGGACTTGGAGCACCGCGGAGCAAGACAAAGAATCAGGAAGGGACAAACCTCCTCCTCTTCAAACCCAGTCAGGTCCCACCTGTAGTTGAGCCGCATCTGCTTTCTCTTCCAGTGTTCCATAAAGGTAGCAGCTGAAACAACAGATTGACAGTTATTTTGGTGTTTTACAATGGTTCAGGAGTCACATCAGCCCTAGGTATGTGCCTGCAATCTGTGCTAGCAGCCAACTTTTCTGTCTGTGTAAGCTAAAATAAAGGACATTTACTATGCCCACATGACTTCATGCGGAATGATGCATACAGCTTTTAAGAGGTCTAAGAAAGTCAAACACCCAAAGTTATTTAAATATTTGCATGTGACTAAAAATACTGTTGGTCTTCATCTGTACGTAATTCCATTTGTAAGTCCAAACAAATCTGTTCTTCATCTACACAAAATATGACTGATTTAACTAGTGTTGTACTGTTGATATAATTGTTCACTCAAAGATATCAAAATAAAGCATTTGCGTATTCTAATTCCATCTATCTAGTCATCATAATAGTTACATTGGTTCTAATAATCATGCTCAAACCCAAATACTTATAATATTGTTAAAGCTGCAGAGGAGCAGAGTGCTAAAGAAGCCTGTGATAGTTTGGGGTTTTTTAATCATTAAAAAGACTGAAATTTTGTTTTTGATGAGGACAACTTCCGGAAAAGAAACATCACTAAAGCATTTCTTGAGTCACTGTAAAAAATCCCAGTCTATATCAGTCTCTCTGCCTCTGAGACTGAGCAAGTTCTCAGAGGATGTATTTAGATGCTGGGAATACACCAGCACTGTATGATAAATAAGCGATTATGAAAGAGGCAAGACTACCCAGAAGTGGTGTTCCCAAGGGAGCTTCCCGCAGTGAGCATTAACAGATGTGCTCACAAACATTTGCCCTCTTGTTCAGGAAAAACAGAGGCAGGGAGAGGGCAAGAGAGCTGAACACATAGAGGAGGACATCCTCATGTCCAGAACCTGGCTCTGCTCGTGGCACTTGTATTCCAAGAGTATCTTCAACCTGCCAACCTTTTGGCTGAGCTTCATCACCGTACCCATACCACGTAACTGTCTCTTAAAAGGGCATGTCAGGGTCCCAGAGATCCCATCTCTTGCTGCTGGGGCTCCTGTCCTGTGGGCCTGTAGTCTCCACCCAAGTGAGGAATATGGACAATGAATGACACGTTGTTTAATACTGCTACTAGGAGCCGTTTTGTGGCACTGCCTTACAAAGATGCAAAATGAAAATACTGCAACTGAAATGCAGCCAGTTCATTTCAGAGCAGTGGGCGAATGTGCCAGGTATGCTGCAGTAGTTGAGCACAGCCACTCCACCACACATACCTCTGCATTTTCGTACCTCATCTGGGCCCATCAGTGTACACAGAGCTCAACACTTCCCAGAGGTTATTATCCAAATGATCTTATCTAGATCCTCTGAGGTTTTCATGTCATTTAAGACCACAGCTTCACGCCTTTGGAAGTAAGCCAGTAGCACTCAGCACCAGGTAAGCTTCCGGGCTGGCCAAGGAGTGCCTGCTTTTTCGGAGAACAAACAGCACTAGAGCAAGGCTCACATGTAATGTTGAACCTGTGACAAGCATGGGTCGGTCCTGCAGCTGCTCTAACTCTCACGGAAGCAGAATTCTCCAGAACTCTGTAACACTGGCCCAGCAAACTGGTGGAGTCACTATCCCTGGAGGTGTTCAGGAAACATGGAGATGTGGCACATGGGACATAGTGGGAATGAGTTGACAGTTGGACCAGGTGATCTTGTGGTCTTTCTAAATTTATCAATTCTATGAACAACATCAGAGAAAGACAGCCTGGCCAAGATTGCGGTTGTAGGAATTCCCTCAAACTTTGAGTAATTTCCTTGCCATGTTAAGGACATTTTGCTGCCTGAGCAGCTTAAATTCCATCTGCCTCAGTTCTTCAACTGTACAGAAGCCTAATAAGACTCCTTTCAGGCAGAGGTGCTCGTAAGTGGCACTGCAGAATATACACGTCCTTACACATAGAGGGAATCAATTTCTCTTAATACTATTTCCTTAAAAAATAAATTCCTAGTGTCTTCTAGAAAAAATTCTTTTGAGAAATCTTTAAAAGTAAAATTTGAAATAATGCAAATTCACAACCTTGTGGAAAACCTTCTGATTTCAAATTCAAAATGACATTATTGAAACATTTTTTATATGATGTTCCACCAAAATCAAGTTTTACACTGCCCTAAGAAGAACCTGAGGAATTTCACATCCCACTCCAAAACTAACTCAGAGATTAAGCCTTATTTTGCACAGAGCACACTGGCTTCTTCCAATATGTCTGCCTTTGCCCCAGAAGGTAAAAAGTGCACGAAGGGATCCAGAGTTTCTTGCTAAGGAAAAAAAGGCAAACAGCCCTCCTCTTTGGACAACAGAGCATTATGTGCCAATACCTGTGTGGGGATCACAATAACAGTAAGTGAAAGAGACCAAAACTGATACCTGACTCTCCACATGAGAACATCAGTCTATTTAAAGCCTCTGACACGGCACCCAGCTTTGGGGTGTATCACGTTTCTCCCTGTGCATTATATGGCCAGATGATCTTGAAGATCACAGGCACTCCTCCCTGCGGCGAGTTCAACCTCCCCAGGTCTCCAGCTTTTCCTTTGGACCTGCAGCGCTCCTGACTCCCCACTGCCCTTAAATCCCTCTGCAGGACAGTCCTTTTCCTTGGCAGTGAGCTCTCAGCATCAGCCCTTAGCTTATTGCAACTCAAATGAAGACACTGGTGAAGAAGACATTGCTCTAAGTGGATTTACACTGGCTTCTACAAAAATCAGTCCAGGGCAAACTTTTTGCACTTCTCTCACCAACACTGGGAGCCACGAGGCTGTCAAACTACACAGCTGAAGGTAGTGAAGCACATCCCTGTTCTTTGTAGCCTCTCTGTACCCTGTACCATTCCAGTTACAAGCATGGGCTTTGGACCCATCTTTCCCATTTATCTTTCTAGACAGGCCCCCATTGCCTGGCAGAGGCATGACCATGGCTCATGTAGCCCTCTGTAACTACTCCCACAAAAAGTTTCACAATGCTTTTAACTAAATTCTGCAGATGAGAAAAGAAAGGTTAAGTGACTTGCTGAAATACAGGGCCAGTCGGCATCAGAAAAAGTACCTATTATGACACAATTCCCGGCTCATGGTCTGCATGCTTGATGTCTTCTTGCTGATAAACTTAATTGCATCTCGGAACACGCTCAGGAATCAATCTTGGTTTGTCCAGAGACGTTAAAGGCCATTACACTTCCCCACGGAGCCCTCTCCTCAACCCCAAAGTACATCAATACATTTCTTCCGTAATGCTCTAAAGTGGAAGCTGGCTTTGCAAATAGATTTTTTTGGCAAGCTATGCAATCTTGTTAATGAAATTTTGACATACCATGCTGCAGTTTTATGACAGATGCTTAACAATTTCATTTGATATCCATCTTGAGCAACTTCTTGAATTTTAGCTTTCAGTCCAGAATATAAATTTGGGAGTGGCAGTTTCATGGCAGGGGCGGAGGGGGAAGAAACAGAAGTCCTTTATATAATTAACTGAGTATAAATATACTGCTTTATCTCCTCTGCTTCTTCCTGTTATATCTTAAATAATTAAAAACTTAACATCAAGGCATATATCTTCTCACCCCAGAGAGCCATGAAGACTGAGAAGAAGACAGTTGCAGGGTTATCAAACAGATGACTTGCACGAGCAGTCGCACAAGCAGAGCTCATCTTCCAGTAACTGCACGTTCTGTCACACAAGGGACACATGGTGATATTGTTTCTCTGGTCACACATTTCCATACTGCAAAGAAGCAATACAACACGTAAAAGGCAATGTTGGTATGGCTCAACATCCAAGCTATGACAGTCATTTCTGATGGGCTGCTCTCCTCGACACAGCATCTGTTTCTGATCGGTAGGGCCACCAAACACTGCTCTTGTAGTCTTTCCCTCTCTTGGCCTAGTCAGCAACTTCATCCATAACCCATGCTAACAGAGGGGCTGAAATAGGAGATGCAAAAGACTCTATGCCTTTATAGAATATTATTGTTTAAAAAAAAAAAAAAAAAACAACTTATTTTAAAATACTAACCACAGCAACAGATAAAGTACAAGGGAAGTGCTGAGGATCAAGAGACTGGAGTTCAACAAATTTAATTTCTCTGCACTCCATCTGCAGACAACCAATAGTTACGTTTTTGATTTTCTTCCACTGTTGGAAGCAGTACAAAGCAATCTTAACAAAAAAAAAAAAAAAAAAGAAATCTATTTTCTGATATCCATTAATCTGCTTTGTTAATCACCGCTCTTGGTTGTTGTATAAACTATGTAATTTTCATCTACAGCTGATGATGCATGCGGGGCAAATAATGCAAAATCATAGGGCTTTATAATTATTCTAATAACAAAACGTACTGAAATTTAAAAATAGTGGGACATCATGACTTTGTTAATCTGACTGCAATTGCTTAGTTTAGACATACATATTCTTGATTTATCTTCATGTCACACAATATGCTTTTCAGCATTTTAAGAAGGGAGCACTAAAACCTATCATCAGCAGCCTTTTGTTAGTTTCATATAATGATCTGCATTAGAAAAAAAACCCACACCTGAGCAACCAGCCAAGAATTAATTTTAGTACATCAGCACAGCTCAACAAAGTAACATTAACAATAACTGCTAATGATCTTAAGACATGCTGCAGTTCTGGTGCCCACACTCAGCCCTTGGTAGATCTCCATCACTTACAGGAAAAGGAGCCTGTGGGACTGCAGCCTCCCCCATCCCATGGAGCTCACCCACCCCTTTCAAACACAGCTCCCACAGGATGGAACATGCAGGATGTGAAGAGGAACATGGGCAGAGAGCACTCACTGCACTCTGGCCAGTGCCAGCTGGCAGTCAGACCTGGAAATGCCATGGCACACACAGACAGGAGGCATGAGGAAAAGCCCAAGAAATGGGAGCCACAGTTTTCAGCTGTGCTTGCTCTAGGTATTAGTGACAGAGCATCTACACAGGTAGCATTTTATTTTTGAGATTCTGATTGCCTCAAATAATAGAAACATCTGTTGTGTATTATTTTGAATTTGCTTTTACCTTGGTATGTTCTCATCCACAGTTGCACAGCCATATAGAAAAACGATAATCCCTACAATGGAAGCTGGAATAAGCATTTGTGTATAAACTCCCAGCCAGGCAAAATATAGTCCAATCTTCTCTCCAAAGTATTTTCTGAAAGACATTAAAGATTTTTAAAAAGAGAGAGGAAAAAATGTTTCCTATTTCTTAAAATATAACGTGGCTAAAATTATGAATCACAGCTGGATTAAGCATGGAGAAAGTAAGATCCAATGACCTGTGGGAATGTTTTCCTCAGAGGACTCTCTTTCTCATGCATGGAGTTAATCCAGTGATGCAGGCACCATGAAAGCCAGTCAGTCCAACTGAACATTGTTTTCTTGTGTTTCTGCTGTGTAAGATGATATCTCTGGATGTTCTGAGAGCTATTCCTCTTACCAAAGCCCCTCATTTTCTGTAACACGGTTACTCCAGAGAGCCTCTGCTCTTACCAAGAGTGAATGAAACACACAGAAAGCACTGAAACCCCACACAAACCTCCTCCCTGCCCACCCTAGCTTCCCTGGCTTCCACCGTGCTGGCTGGAGATGTATATGTGGGATTCCTGCTTGGCACAGAGATGCAAACATGCACAGCCTCCTGTGCTTGGGAGCATTATGGGGTGACTCCGCAGGACCCAAGCACTGCACGGCCATGGCAGGCATGGCTGCAGTGCAAGAACGTGCCCTCAGGGTTGGCTCTCACCTCACCAGATCAATGGGCTGGTACTTATAGAAGACTCCATAGCTTGCCCACTCCTCACACAGGAGCTGTAAAAGAGAAAGGAAGGTGAAAGCTGAATCCCAACACGCAGGACAGATTTCTCCTTTGCAGTGCTCATGCTTTTGTGGTTTCAACACATAACTCAGATCTGCCAATATACATGGTTTGCATTAAGTATTAAAAGCAAATTTGATGATCTGGCATGCTATAATGCAGTGATGAATTCTAGTACATTAAAAGGCTCTTCAGCAATGGGATTGACAGCAGAGATGGGGAGAGCAGTCCTGATTTTATGATTCACAGAAGGAATTTAGCAGAATACATAGGAAAGATGAACATGCTTTGAGTTAACAAGACAGAGAAAACAAGCATAAGTAGGTTTGTTTCCACTGCACAAATGTTCAGTGTTCATCAAGAAGAGCTGTGCATAGCTGCTTTGAAGCCCACACTTAGGAGATGCTTAGTTTTAAACTACAAGTACGTGCTGATTTCCACTCATCCTTTTGATTAGGATACAGGCCAAGAAGAACAATGATCCCTATTAATGATTTATAAAATTGAATCTCTCATAAAAACAGGCTCCTCTGAGACCTTCAACTTCTCTTTTACTTTGTAAAATATATCAACAGTGCTTCTCTGATCTAATTTTTAGTTCAGCTAACAGATTGAATAAGAAATCAATGTGTCTAATAAACACTGGATAAAAAGAACTGTTCTCACTGGCTACCTGTACCATCACCACTGTTTCTCCTCGGATGAGGGAACCAGCCTGTCTACACATGCTTTAGAATTCCTGCCTTCTTTTTCAGCTTGTCTCCTTGAGACATATATATCTCTTATAAGAGATAGGGAATACATTACGGAACAAATAAGTAATATTTCAAGGAGATATTCTGTTGGTCATTTCTGAGACCATTTCCTAGGGGAGCAGCCCAAGCAGGATGCTCAAGTCTATAGACTCTATGCCTGTGGCAGGAGAAGCTTGGCGCATGCAGCCATGCTCCCTGAAGCAAAGCAGGCTGGGCACTCCAGCCACTGCCCACAGACTGCCCTACCTCAAGCATCATACTGCAGGGCCAACAGGATTTCTGGAGCAATTAGCAATTCTCCTGCCAAATCATTGGTCAGACCTTCCAAGTTGAACTGCTCCATTGTGCTTTTGAATGACTCAAAAATATGACTTTCCTTCCATGGAAATGTGATGTCAAAAATAAAAGTGGACTATGGATTTTCCCCTCTTTCCTGAAAATAATTCATCTTTACTAGTTTCCTTACAACCATAAGGGCAGAAAGTGAAACCTGAAAGGCAGGTTTTTATTAAACATCAGCATTCTTGCATATGTGACTTTTATTCTACTGCAGGTTTCTTTCAACCATTTTTCCAAAAGTCTCAGCTTTGCTGCCTGCGCTTGGGAAACATGCAATGATTCGGACAATTCAACATTCATGCGTACTAGCTGAAACTTCTTTTTTTTTTTATTTCCTTTTAATAAGATAAGTTAGTGCTGGAAATGAGATGATTCCTCAGTAAGCTAATCTGGCGAAGCCTATCAGGAAACACTAAATGAAGGAGATTTTGCATCACTGTCATTTTTCACTTTTGTATGGCGCTTCAAACCAAGTTTGCAGTTAAAGTACAAATGAATTATCTCATTTATCTTGACATTTATCAGCTTGATATTCAAAGCACAGCTTCAAAGACATGATTATAGAAGATCAGTGAGCTATCCCTAAATATTTACTTCATTTCTATGTCTCAAATTTAATTTTGTTGTAAAAAAGGCACAGCCTAGCCTAGCACTGGATTAGATTAAAGAAAGCTTCAAGAAACCAGAAGAGATGTGCCAAAGCACACCAAGAGATTATTTGAAGGAACTAAAAGCCAAAAGCCAAGGTAAACATTTCAAAACAGACAGTGAACTTGTGAAATAAGTGCATTTGTGAGGTTAGTAGTAAAGACGGTAATCCAGCTGATTTACAAAACATGGACTTTCATCCATGTTTCATCATTTTTGAGGGTTGTATTGCTCAATGATGAAATGATAAGCATGTGGTATTTTTAACACAAATCAGTAGGGAGGAGAAGGGGTTGGAAATCAACAATAGCTGTCTCCTGATGACTCATTTGCATGTTAGGCCCAGCAAACCTCTACTTTTGGACACCTATTTTCATAAGGCCAACACTGAGGGTTAGAACCCACCTCTCCTAACCCTGAACCATGCTTTTCCTCATGGAAACGTGACTGTGAAACAAGTTGGAAGGCAAAGGCAGGTGCTGGTAGTCTAGGAGCCCAAGGTACGTTGCAATCAAATTCATTAACTCCCCTCATGAAGCAGAGAGTTTAGGAGCAGGCCTAAGCTCTCTTGTGACACACTGATAGTGAGCTAATGTGCTCTAAAGGAACATGGTCACCAGTGTGCAGAAATTCCACTCCAAATTTAAGAAACAGACATTTCTGCAAAATGTAGGGTAATTTGCATTTTCTGATGAGAAGTATTCCCTCAGAATGATTATTTTTTTCAGATTATTTTTTTCAGTATACATACACTAAAAACAATTTAAACTGCAGACTTATGCAGAAAATGATATAGTAATCAGTATACGCCCATAGGACCACCTCTGGATGTGCTTCACAATAAAGCTTAAAAGGAAATAAAAATTGAGTGTTTCTGTGGAACAAGCCAGTCTTTATCCTTCCCATTAGCTGACATGCCTACCTTTTGGGTCTGATTCTAACCCCAAGCTCCAGAGTAGCATCGCATTAATCCACAGAGACTGCAACGCATTTTGCATGGTTGGCTGTGGCACAAAGCAGGGTTTGTATGGATATCTGAAGACAGCTGAGCATATTCTCACTGGTGCAGACCTGAAGTTACAGTACCCTAGCTTTAGGTGTTGTGTCTAAATCCTCTCAGTACCTGCTAATGTGGTAAGAAGTGCACTGTTACTAAGCTGGCATTTCATACGTAGCCATACTGAGCTCCACATGAAGGCAAACTGAAATGTTAGGAAGTACTCACATACTTCTACTGCATGGCATTTTTGTGATATGGTGTGTGAAATCTTGGCAATGCCCAGATTTCAGCAGGTAACTTCAGGCTGGGACTTTCATAAGTCTGTTAACCCCCTTACGTCCACTTACTTTTCTGTCATTGGGTTCGACGTTTTCACCTTCATAGTCGCCCTTTAAAGCAAGAAAACTCATGTCATTCAGTGAGTCACTCCCAGAGCTGCTATGCCTCCTGCACACCCATGGTTCCCTCCTGCTTAATGCATCAAAACCAGAAAAGCAATCAGTAAAATAATGCTGCATTTTAGGAGTTCATTTGTGATAGCACACTTTGTCTCTTGTCATCGGGCACATTAAGAAAGAGTAATGGTGTCCATCACTGGGGAAAAAGAAATGAATAAGTGATAAAGGTGGCCTAAAAATGTCAAGGGAAAGGATGCGGTATTTCCATGGTGTTTGGGGTTCACCTCAGGCCACTTGACAGAGGAAGGAGCAGCTGAGAGAGCTGACCTGTATCCAAAGTCTCCAAACATTCAGGGCTGATTAGATCTGTGGAGCTATTTTTAAGTATGATAAAGGAGTAAATGAAGACAATAAATAAATTACTTAAAACAGAGCGCCTATCAGCAGTTATCTAAAGAAGTGGGGCCAGTACATGCAGAAAAGTTTATTTAACTGTTCTGGATTTCTGAGTGATATCACTGTAGCTTACGAGTGCCTGATGTTCACGATAAGTATCGGGCAGGCAATGAGCCTGTTGTGATTGCTGTTACCCGGAGATAAAACACTGGAGACACAGCAAACAGGACAGAAAACTAAGACAGCGTGTTTCATTCACACTTTCCCCATGGGGCAGCCTGCACTGGGCTTGGCACTCTTTGGACACTTATGCAGCCAGCACATCATGAGCAGTATTTCTGTAACGTCCTCTTGACATCCGCTAGGTCTGTCTGACAGTTCTAGCCATGTCATGAACTTCCAAGGGAAAGTGTCACCAGCACCCAGTTGCTGTGTGCCTCTGCCTCACAGAATCACAGAATGGTTGGGTTAGAGGGGACCTCTGCATCCATCTGGTCCAGCAGAGATACGCAGAGCAGAGTGCTCAGGACTACGCCCATGCAGTTTCTGAAGATCTCTCAGGAGGGTCTGTAACCTCTCTGAGAAACCTATGCCATCATACACCCAACACAGCAGTGCTGTCTGATGGTCAGAGAGAACCTCCTGCGCTCCAGTTTGTGCCCACTGGGCAATACTGAGCAGAGCCTGGCTCCATCATCTATGCACCCTTCCTCTGGGTATTTTTACACGTTTATGAGGTCCCTCGAGCCCCCTCTGCTCCAGGTTGAGCATTCTTAGCTCTCTCAACCTCTTCTCAAAGAAGAGGTGCTCCAGTCTCTTCACCACTTTGACAGCCATCCATTGGGCTCTTCCCAGCACGTTTAGGTTTGACATCACTCACCTCGACAGTATGAGGATCCCCAGCTCATGCATGGGCACCACCCAAATTCCCCACCTTCCCCTAATCCTCTCTATCCCAGTGAACATTATGGCTTAACATACTTTAACATCTCATGAAAGACATCACTTAGGATTATCAGAGATTGGACAGAGGGGGGAAATTCATTAATAGTGAGCACAGTGATGGAAACAGCCTGCAGAAATGACTACAGTCATCACACAAGCTAGCCGGAAGTTGTGTTCCCGAGCACCAATGTTTGGGAAGATGCCATTAATGCAGTACATATTACAAACTGCTTGGCGTCAGACAGACATGGAAAATACATTCCAAGATCACTTACATCATGCAAAGGATATGCAGCACTGTAAACTCCATTGGCAAGCAGGCTGGTGATCCCTTGAAAAATAAAGACATAACAGTTATTTACAATTTTGAGGCTAGACAGTCCCACTTCATCATGCTTCCTGGAGGTTTCCCTCAAAATAACAGCCATTTGGTCAGCTAATGATTTTTCTGCCATCTCATTCTTTTCCACGTGCTTTCATTTTTAATCACATAGGTTATTAAACATGACTCATTTTATGAAATGGAAAACTGCAGAGAGCAAGAAGAAGTCATATATATTTGAGAATCAAGAATTAGAAGCCAATGACTTAAAATTAGTCATTATAATAAATTACATTTTCTGAAAAGTCAGTTTGATTTAAGGGCAAGCCTGCAGATTTGAAAGCATGTAGCAGAAGGTTTGATCACAAAAAGAATATGGTTGCAATTGATGGTATAAGGGAACACGCATACACACTCACCATACACACAGAGCTTTGAATTTAGATTTCAGACTGATTAGAGAAATTGTAGGGAAAGCCTTTGCAAAGACCTTGGCGTAATACTTACCATATTTACCACATTTTCGTCTTTTATTTAAAAGGGCAGTTTCCTTCTTTCTTCCCTCTCCTTTCCCTGTTTACACATCCGTTTATTAGTTAGATGCATGAGCCTGAAAGCAGTTAATGCTTCATCTACAAAATGCATGGGGCACAAGGGGCAGGTTCTTCCCTCTCGGTGCGGTACCGCTCCCTCACCAGGCTGCCCTGGTGAGCGCAGCGAGGCCGATCTGGGGAAGGCGCGAGCACAGGGCAGAAGGGCACGTCCATTGAGGGACATGGTGTAGAGTGGTCACAGGTATGGGATGATGGTTGGACTAGGTGATCTTAGTGACCTTTCCAGCCTTTACGATTTCATGGTGCTCCCTCCCACAGGTCACTTGGCCAAACCATGGCCCTTGAGGATGCGCCCTACTGCCATTCATACAGCTGCTGCCAGTGATGGAGGGCTGCCCACATCTGAGTGTGCCATGTTATTCATGAAGTTACGGCTGGTGATTCAACCAACTGGTCTTGGCTGTGGAACCACAACTACTTTGGGTCAGTGCAAAGCCAAGCAGTTCTCTCTGTGCAAGGCTAAACAAAAAAAACTATGGCACTGTGGAGAATTCAAAAGAACTCAAAAATTAAAAAAAAAAAAACAGAGAGGAAAAATTATGTGCTATAGCATGCTCCCTGCTGACCATCCACTCATTGCTACCTAGTGTGGGACATCGAGCACGAACCAGGAAGCAATCACTGCAGGTTCAGGAGCTGTTTTTGTTCTTAAAGTAAGAATTTTTCAAGTTCAATAATACAATAGCACTAGCTGGAGAAACTGCTCCAGGAGCATTTAGTATCCTGTAGTATCATTATTTTCCAAGTCATATTTAAAATTATGCAGTGCAATAAGTTGTCTGCAAATGTTTCCATACTTCTAGCACAAACAACTAAGCAACAGATAAATTATCCTTTTAGGGCAGTGCTACCAAAGAGCTACATAATACCCTTCCACATACCAGCATTCAACAGTTACGATAGGTTCATATTTTCACAAATTTGCAAAATGAATAACAAAGACTGCAGTGTTCGCTGCGCTGCTGCCCTTTTCCAGCTGGACAAAAGTGTTGCAGCATTATCTGTGTTTGCTCAAATCCATTTGCAACCTTTGCTGGGTTGTAACCCAGCATTCCAGCGCTGTAACACAAAGAACCCGATTGAGTTATGCTGATTATATCCTCGGATGTGCAGGCCTAATGACATTTTTACTGGGTATACTTTGTGACCTTGCCAGTCTATTGAAGAAGAACAATCCAGGAATCCTAACACTTTACCTTCCTTTAGCCTCTGCCCTATTCAGCTAATCTCTAACCAGTTCCCCATTTTTGGATTTAAAAAAATAAATAAATAAATAAATAAATAATCAAGTGAGCAGCCAACTCTAAGGCAAGAACTCAAACTACATGGTCCTCTCCCTTCTAGAGTGCACGTACATAACTTCCAGTGAAAATGGTGTCCTCCCAGTGAAAAAAGGGTCCTGAAAGTTAGAGATTAACTTGGATTTCCCATGCTACAGGGAAATAGAACTTCTGTTAATATTGGCTGAACCCCAAGAAAATTTAGTGTATACAAGGACTCAACAATTATACATTGTATGTTGTTACTTCAACAGAAAAATCCAAGCATGGTAATTGTTTCTCGTATAATTGTTCTTTATTACTTGATGGATTTCTAAGCAGCTGATGGGTCAATATTGAACAGAACTACCTGTAATTCAAGTTCCCATTGTTTTACTTAGCTGCTTGTAGGTAAATAAATGCTATAACAGACTTCAACAGTTATCAAATACCTTCTCCCATGTTCATGCATTTTTTCTTCATCCAAATATGTTTCTATGTGTCATCTGCTAAGATGACAGGATATGAGAGAAAAAAATAAGAGAGCCTTCCATCTTATATAATTTGGTTTACCATTGTTACCTTTGATCCCCCAGACAGCTATCTACCACTTCTGCCTCACAGTGTTTGCATTCATATTTACCCACATTAGAAATTTATTTCTTAAGAACACCAGATTTAGGTGAAATCCTAAAAACCATTGACTGTGGCAGCATGAGCTTTACCCACATCTGCCATGAGGGCCAAGGGAAGGGCTGGGCTCAGGTTAGACTCACTTCCACTCGTAACAGCGATTTGGGCAGTCACCATTCCACTCAAATTCTTGCAAAGGGAATGCAGTGGCCCATAGGTTTCAGGGCAGTTATGGAACTGCATGGTAATGCTCTCATTGATATTTATCATGAGTGATAAACTGAACCACTGCAAAGCCTGTATCATCCCTGGCTCTAGATCACCTTCCAGCCCTGCCATAAAGGTCATAACTAACATACGAAGGGCCTACATGCCTCACGTCTCATTTAGAGTTGAATCTATAGATTCACATTTGAAAAAAATTCCAAATAGCTACAGTAATTATATTTCCAAATAAAACACTTACATCCACATACATCAAATCAGAGAGCAGGGCAAAAACCAAAACTCCACAGCCAGTTACAGCTTGCCATTATTTTCAATATCTGAAAACAATATTGATCTTAAACCTCAATAAAGTTCCTTACCCATGCTATATTTTGCTTTGGTACATGTTGTTCTTTTCAGAATTTCATAAACCTGTAGAAGTAAAAGAAAAGAAATGCTTACTTGGGATACTGCCAGCAAAAAACACAGTCTTTCTGTGAACAGCTCAGATACAAGTATTGGCAGAACCAAGACACTGGTGAAGTCATTATTCGTTAATAAAAATTGTCATGCTCAGCACATCAGAGTTTCAAGGCTTCTTTACACAGTTAATAATACAAGAGAGGAAGGCTGAGCTCGCTGGCCAGTTACTGCTGCTTATTTGAGGGGGACAGGATTACATCTCCCTCCTGTCAGGCCACCCCTCCTTGCTGCCCATGCTCTGCAGTGCCCTGCACACATCGCTGCCTCCAGCCCCACGAGTTTGCACACGTGTGGCAGCTATCCGAAAACAGGTAAAAAAAACAGTTTGACCTTAACGTTTCAGAGTCTGGTGGCAAAACAGACATATTTGTTCTACGATTTGTTCTCATTTATTGTCAAGTAACCTTTCCACACTGGCGTGGAGTCAGGGTGGCAGGGGAGGTCAGCCTGCATTTTTGCACATAACCACTGGCAGCTCTGCAGGGGCAAGCAGCACAATTGCTGCCTGCCAGGTCACGGGGGACACCTGAGGCTGCCCCTCTGCCCAGCATCGCCCTCCAGCCCCCACAGGTTAAAGAGCTGTCACAGAGAGATGGCTAGTTACATAATTTGATTTTTTTTTCTTTTGTTTTTTAATAAGTTCAAGCTCTTCAGCTTTTTCTGTTCACCAAAGTCTCACAGGGAGTGACTGGATTCCTGTTCATTTTGCTGTAGGTGGGAGGGTCAATATTTGCACTGTGGTTTAAAAATACATATGGGAAAGGCAAGAGAGAACTTTAAGTAACAAGAATACAAAGGCAAATGCATGCAGGATAAGATGATGCCGTGCACTGCTCAATCTACCTTTTATTGCCAGGTTATTTGCAGAGATTTCAAATGAAGCAACACAGAATCAGCATTACTGCTATATGCCTGGTGTTCTTTAGAGGCCTTAGGGAAGGTAGGCAAGAAATCAGACCATGCTTTACAGAACTGTTGCAGCAACTGCTGCTTAGCACAGCCCTGGATGCTGTGTAGGCTTTACTTTTAATATCCCTTTAATATCTGACTATAGAGGAAGACTTTCTCCCTTTTCTATTTCATGTTCTGAGTCACAAGATATTACTCAAATGTAGTCTGCGATATCTTATTCCTGCTTTAGGCTTCACTTCTGTAAGGGAGCTGCAGAGTTGCAATAGAACAATGTATACTTTAGGACAGGTAGGCACAACACAGAACCTAAATCTGTTCCCTCCTGGTGATGTGCCTACTAAGAAATCATGTTTCTCTTACATCATGAACCAAAAAGAAGATCCAAATCATTGTCCAAAAGACAGCAATCTGTTAGCATCAAACACAAGTTATCATACAAGCTAAAGCTGGAAACATCTATTGGATAAATAATTAATGTCACAGGTGATCTCTGGCCTTAGGTACAAAGGGACAAACTTGCAAAAGGCTTTGCCCTAAAGCCAGCAAAGAGGCTATTAACACCAGGATGAAGACACTACCCGCCATAAATTATTTATATACAGTACTTACTATAGTGCTTCTTGTTTTGCTGTCAAAGAAGGAATCTCTGTCAGATAAATCAAATCTGTTAAAAGATCAGAAGAAAGCCCATTACGTTAAAACAAAAACAAAAAAAAACCAGTTATTTCCTGCTCTTGTTGACCCCTTCAGTATTTTCTTTTCTCCTGGGGTTCTCTCAGAGCTAACATTAAAGGGTAGCTTGTGGAAATCTCGTTAAAAAGAAAGTCCAACTCTTGCATTTTAAAGACATGCTTTCTGTATTTATAGCTTTTTCCACACAAAAGAGGCTGTTGGCACTCATCTAATTGAATTCCTGCCTGCTACAGGCCTTAGGTTTCTTTCTCCTAATAATCTTTGTATTTGGGCCACACCTGCAAAACCTGTAAGAGCACTCTGGGTTCCCTCATTCAGCGAACGCCTACGATGGTCTCACTGAAGACAGCCACCTCTGCAAGTATCATGAGGCATTTCCAAACACAAGCTAAGGAGCACCTTCTGGGCTTTCTCTGAGCTATCAGTTTCCTTTGCTGCAGGAGCATCCTACATGCAGTACATGTATAAATATAATAGCTGCAAGTCTAAGAACACATCGAACATCACATACATTGACTGGCCCCACTACCAGGCATGTGAATCCAATACACAGCTCCGTTAGTGTTCCACATTCCTTTATTAAAAAAAATAAAAATAAAAAAAAAAAGTCCGTATCTAGAGTGAAGAAATCCTTCCCTAGGACTGGTATTTGTTCCAGCTGGCACGCACGTAAACACACTCTTCAAAGCTTTGCCTCTGGGATGCTGGCCAAGGAAGAGCAGCAGCAAAGCAATCCAAGGCAAATGAAACTCTGGCTAGGCCCCACCTTATGATTTTTTTCCTCCACCCACGTCTGTAGCTACTCTTACCAGTCCACTGGCTTCGTATCACTTACGAGACAAGACCTGATTTGCAGTACATGTGAGCTGCCCACACCACATGATTGGAACTATCTTTGTCATTATCAATCCACAACTCTGCCTGTAGAATCTTACTGAGCATTTTCATTTTACATGGGAAAAGACTGTTGTAAATGACATTATAAGTTTTGTTTGACATTCATTTTCTTTTCAGCCACTACCAGAGCAGCCCAGGCCTGCTGGCACCGTGGTCACTTACAAGTGCTGCTTCTCCCTGGAAAAGGGGTAGGAAAGGCGCTTCACCGTCTGCGGTTTGTGCTCAGCCACCTTGGGCTGGATGGGCTCCGTTATCTTCTGAATTACTGAGTTGATCTTTTTCAGAAGACCATGGGTCTGATTGATTTGATACATCTGAGGGGGAGAACAGAAGAACAGTAAAACTTCATCATTTTCTGGTTCACAGAGATGCACTCACAGGTACAATTTCCTCGGTGTAACAGGACAAAGAAGTAAGGGATGGAAGTGGTCACCTCACCCTGTAGCACCAGGGGCTTTTCTCCGAATATCCTGCAGCTTTCAGGATTTTCTCCTCTTCCATGTAATCAATTATTGAAGATATTTTAATTCCATAACATTGAAGCCACTATTCTACTGCAGTTCTCTTTTTATCTAATTACGCTTCTGACTAAAATCGGCAGTAAGTGAGGCAATAATGGGGATTGATATAAAATCCAAACCAAAGGTGTAGCTTTAGTTTTGTAATAAATGATGCTAAGCTTTGAGATTGTCTCTTTCTCCATTACAGACTTCCCTCCGCAGTCTGGGACATGCACTTAGCATGTTTAAATATTAATCCATCTTTAAGCTACTCTCACTGAGCAGGTAGCGATTTATCACAGATGACTTAGAATTTAGCTCACGGTGAAAATACACCGTCGCATCTTTAATGACATTTCAAATATTCTGAGAGGTAATTTATTTTGTGGTAGAGTAGTCCCAACTCCTGCAAGCATGACTGATGATGTATGTAAGTAGCCATCTAAATCCAGTGAGACTACTGTGTGCAAAGTAGTACATTCATTTTTAAGTAATCCAACCTTTTGGGTGAGAAAGAAACCACCAAAACGTACAACTACATTTAATTATCAACTGCAACCTCCTTTAAAACACATTGGGTGGGTAAGGCACTGCATAAAATCACTCATACTGCACACAGAGAACGGCAGGAGCCACAAGTTCATGATTTCCATCTCTGCTTCCACTTCTTCTTTCTGTTGTCTCAAGCAAGAAATTTTGTGACCCTCCCACTTTTCTTGCTAAGTGCCAGGGGGACACCGTCCTCCTTGCCAGGCCGTGCAGGTTAGTTAGTTCACTATTTTATAAATGCTTATGGGAATAAAAGTATATTTGAAAGGTGCGCAATGAGAACGTGTTTAAACAATGCCTTCCAAGGTGGGAGGGGGAACAAAACACCAAGAAAAAAAGAAAAAACAGGAAAATTGGGCTTACCTTTTTTGTTGGCATCTTGAGCTTAAGAAACTCTGCCTCTCGACACAATACATTCCATGGTGCGTGGATTTTTACAAATCCAACCCCATGGATCTTAGTCTTAAAAAAAATAATAAATAAAAAAAAAAAAAAGCAAGAGAAAAGGTTACTGGTGAGAGGAAATTAAGTATTTTCCCCCTTGTGTTTCATTCACATTTAAAGAAATGCCCATTACAGCCAACACTATCAGCTCATTTGTTTGAGCTGACCAGTTTCTAGCAACAGGACAATCACTGGGTACCTCTCTGTGCTGAGCTGATATAAAACGTGACTCAGAACTGCTATTGTCTTCCAGAACAATCACCATTAGTTAAATAGATAAAAAGATAAAAACTGTTTGGGAAATAAAAGCTAATGGCTACGGACACAAATATAGGCTAAGCCAGGTAAATTTGATTCACAGGCACAGGGCCAAATGCCACGCATTGTAAGGAGTGGAGCTGAGGGGAGTTCTTGCTGCCTCACAAGAGCTGCTCGGAACCCACAGGGTCACAGCTGCAGCATGAAGGGGCAGTTACCTTTCCCAACCTGCCTTCCAGAAACCCACTACCCAGAGGACATAACTAACCACCAACCTTCCAACCAGCCATCGTTTCCAAGCCATCCTTGAATTTACTTCCTTGAAGAGTATTTTAGTGACTTAATGAACAAGTGAACAAAACTACTCGCTACAACAACCTGACACAAAGCAATTCATATTTTCACACAGGCACAGAGAATTGGAAGATTTCTCACACTGTACCATCAGCCTCACCTGTAATTTGTGAATTAGGGGTGGCAGGTTTATTTATTTAAAACTGATCGCTGTTCTAGGTGTTGAATGTCAACTGTTGCATCCAGTAAACAAAACCAACACAGACGCTCACCCTCTCTCATGGGGATTTCAGGCATATTGTTTGGATTAGTTAATTGTAATAGCTTTCTTTGAAATTAATATGACTGCGGCTATTTCTACTAATCACACATTGGCAGTACTTCACACAAATCACTTTTTCATGCAGTCTAATGGTCTTTTAATAGAGTATGCTGTTTTCAGGGTACAGGTGAAGGGCTGTAATGTTCACATCTGAGAATGGAAAGAGCAAAACTGCAACCCAGAGTCACATGCTTGAACCAGAGTATTTAGCAGAGCACTTTGCACAAACATGATTCTCCTGAGGCTGCACCAAGGTATGAAAATTTTACTGTCTACATCAGATATTCCTCATCAGAGTCAGAATTATCAGTGGACCCAACCCAAGGCATACCATCAACCCATCAATCTCTGATTGCTGTTTACAGCCATCTAAGCCTCGCCTCTAGCTATGATAACACACCAGCAAGCTGTGGCAGTGTGGCAGTAAGGCACGTGCCATCATCAGTGATGGCTGAGAAGTTCGGCCTGTTGCCCTGGTGAACCTCCCCCTCTGCACTGGTGAGGCCACAACTGGAAAAGAGAAGGCTGAGAGGGGATCTCATAACTGTTTATAAATATCTGAAGTGCGTGAGTCAAGTCAACGTAGGTGGACTCCTTTCAGAGGAGTGTAGCAATAAAACAAGGGCAAGGGGCAGAAATTGTAACACAGGAAGTTCCATGCTAACATAAGGAAGAACTTCTTTATTGTCTGAGTGATGGAGCACGGGAACAGGCTGCTTAGAGAGTGGTGGATTCTCCTTCCCTGGAGGCATTCAAGACCCACCTAGATGCCTGCCTGTGCTACTTGCTGTTGGAAACCTGCTTTAGCAGGGGGCTGGACTCAATGATCTCTATAGGTGCCTCCCAACTCTTACGGTTCTGTGACTGTGATCTCCCCAAATCTACCCACCAGCCATCCTTCTTATCATTACACATCTACAGCAGCTCCTTACATCCTCATCATGTTCCAGTTCCAGGCCAGCCTCCACCAGGTTTCCCTCATACTCCTCCCTGCGAAACCTCTTGTCATCTTCGTGGCAGTCAGCGTGGGGCTCACTCTCACCCATCTCCATTTGCACACCCTTCCCAGGCAGTGGGTCCTGCTTGGTGCTCCTGGCACCTGCATCATTGTGCAGGGCTCTCCTGGTGAGCGTCCTCCCTGCTGAAGACTTCTTGTAGTGATAGACCAGGATGTAATCGACTTTCCTCTTGCCATCTCGGAAGTAGAGTCCATACTTGCAGTCAGCATCTGGATTTTTGGATAGGGAGTTCAATAGCTAGAAGCAGGGAGTGGGGTGTGGAGGGAAGGAGAAGAATAATTAGTGCACAGTCAAATGGGCACCAAGCAGACCAGGGCCTGGTATCAAGCACTGCTTTCCAAGAGCACACCAAGACCTAACCTCAGGCAGCAAGCCTGCAGGAGGAGCCCCTACATGCAACTCACTCAAAACAATTTTGCAAGTTAACACTTGCAATTTTCCTGATAGCCGGCTGGGATTTTATTGGCCAGAAGTAAATAGATAAAATGACTGGGATTTAATCTAATTCCCAGCACACTGCTTCATAAGTCAGCTACTGGGTAGCTTTGGTTGTCTCTGCTGAGGGCTAATTGCCACTAAGATCATCTGTCCTCTTCCATCTGGGACATCTGTGTTTTGGTTCTGACAGATAGATTGATATCATGTGCAAACATTTCTCACTTCTTTTATCTATTGCTGCTAGTTTGTATCATCTGAGAAAGAGATCAGCCCCCATACAGACTGAAGGGAGCCAGCTGGGTGCCGAGGGCGGCCAATGCTGGACTCCAGCCAGGGAAGTGGGCTCCTTGCTTGCTGAGTTCAACACTCTTCTCCCCACTTATCAAACCCTAGGCTGCCTCATAACCTGAGGGTGGCAAGGGCTTTATTTCTGCCTTGAACTAATGCTGCATAGGTTGGCTGTGCAGTGTTGCAGGACACAAGAAACTTAAGTCTCAAAACAAAGCCCTGTTTTCACACATTTGCCTGAAAACCGGACAGGATAACTACAGAGACATGCCAAAGTACTAACAGATATTAATTTCTGCCTTTCCTTGAACTTGTTGAAAAATTGACCCTCTTGAGGACTGGCTGACTTTGTAGGAGAGTCTGCTGCACTCTACTTACAAAAGCCTCAACGCATTCCCTAATGATAAGAGTACCTCTACTGCACTTTGAAAGGGATGAGCAAAAGGACTCCAAAGAAGCCTGTTGTCCTGATTTAAAGAAGTAAATAGAGTCTTTGCAGGATGTTCTGCAAGATTCTTGTAGGCCATGAAGGTAGAGAGGTGCATCAGCTAAGACCACGCATGGCCTTGTAGAAGAGACAAAGAAAGGGCATCTTGGTTTCAAAACCTTCCTGACAGAATCATTCCACAACATTCAAGTCCGATTAAGCACAAGCACAATGAATCAAGCACTGCTTTTATGGTGAGTCTTTCTCCAGCAAGGTCTGTTACACAGCTCACTCTACTTCCATTCCTTCACCTGAATAAACTTTCTTTTATGCGCTTATGACACAGCCAGCTCCTAATCCTGCTGTGCATTTATGTTACTAACTTCCTTTAAAACTGCTGATAAAAAGTTTTAACCAAGGCACAATTAATGACACTAGAGATCTGACAATGGGAAAAAAACCTCTGCTGTGTGTTACAAACTGTTTAATATTACCTCTGCTAACAATAGTTTTTGCATGCAATTTTGGACACTTCTGCTCAGCGTGGGCAGAGATTTAAAGGTTGCCACAGCCTTACTGACAGATTACTCTGAGAATAACCAACCCCTTTTTAGGCTAGGAGTTAAAAAAAAAAAAAAAAAGGATCCCTTGTTTCCCTTTGCCAGCCCACACACCAAGCCCACCAAACAAGCAGGTGCCGTGGCTGGCAGCAGCCTCCTCTGCACCCCTGAAAGTGAAGGGAGAGACTGTCAGAGCCTCCAAGGAAAGGGAACACTTGGGAATAAGGTAAGGAAAGAAGCACAGCGTGCCAGCTGCTGCATATCTGGCAAGTCCTTTACTCACTGTGCTTTCATGCTGGTCATATCCTATATCCTCAATAGCTCGGATGTTGATGATGTGGATCCCCTTCTCCTCAGCAGGCAGGCAGGAGTATTTCTTGTTCACCCTCATGCCTGTCTCGTCTGGAACCTCACTGAGGTCGTCAGGCAGAAAATCCACCCCATGAAAATCACTGTCTGCGTCTGAAAGGAAAAGGAACAACTTCATCAAGACACTTTAATCCTAACACTTGCTCCTCCCAGAGCCACCCAAGCTGAGACGTATCCTGTTCCTGCCTTCAGCTACCAATGAGCCTCACTGCAGAGCTCCCACCCCCCTTGCTTTGGTCTGGGAGCCCCTGGCCCTGAGCTCAACCTCCTCCTCTGAGGAATGCTCCCCGACATCCCCACCATGGTGCTGTCACACCAACTAAGTGTACTTTCCCTCAGGTACACATGTACTGTGCATAGAATGCATAGAATGTGGTGAACCGTTCCGACTCACATGGACTTCTGAATATCAGGTTTACTCAGTCCTACTCTGCCAGGCACCCTTAGTGTTCCTACTTAGTATTTAACTCTATAGCGGGCTAAAGGATTTCACGTATAAATTTCACTACAAACGGAATCACCAGCTAACTCTTGAAAAACAAACTACTGCTTGCATTTGTACATTAATACATGCATATGTACATTTATACATGCAATGGAAGGCAAAGTTTTCCAAGATTTGATTTACTTTGACGCTGAAGCAAAATATTGCAGAGCTATGCCTTTTTCCAAACCCTTTGGGAGCAGGATTTGCTTGTCTAAGGAGCAAAGATAAAGCAAGAATTTTAGAATTTAGCCTTGAGAAGATACTAAATTAACTTTCCCCCAAAGACAAACAAGAAAAACATGCAGAGGAGCACATTCTAACAGCTAGGCTGCACAAATCTGTTGCTGCAGCTTGCCCAATGCTCTGCCTCCGGAACAGGGATCAGCCAAAACCGTACACATTATGCACAGTGCCTCTGCTCCTAGGACAGAAGTAGCCCCTTAGAGAAATGCTCCCTTTCTACCTACTGACTTTAGGATGAGGTGATGAAAGACATCACATTTTAGCCAGCTATTTCTTAGCCTAAGGGAATGCTGCTCTACACCCAATGATCTGTCTGAATATGATGGAGCTTCAGGAGTTGCATGGCAAAGAAGGCAGGGGAGATCGCATTTCCCAGCAGGTTTGTGGAAGGCATGGGATGCAGAACATCTGATGAGGTGCAGAGTAGGGATGCCACCTCATGGGTCTTGACAGGCTGAAGAAATGCAGCCTCATGAAGCTTAGCTAAGTCAAATGCAAGGTCTGCACCTAGACAGGAGTTAGCATGGGCAACACCTGCACCACAGGATGAAGGTGTGGTGCTTCTTATAAAGAGAAGATCGCTGGGTAAGAAAGCCAAGTTTCTATGGAACCATCAGTCATGCTTCTCTGGAAATAGCAATTCTCATAAGTTTATGGATCTTCATTTCAGTCCCCTTACTTAGGAAATCTGCTGTCCCAAGCAACATTCAAAAAGCTCCACATTTTCCCTGGGTTGTTAAGGCATTCTTAGGAACTGCAGTATTCAGATCTGATGTCTGGTATCCACATCCTCCCCACTCCTGGCCAATTAACACCATAACCTTTGCACAGAGCTAGGGCAGCAATTATCCTCATGTATTTCATGCATACAGCACGTAGCACCCATATCTCTGCACATATGTGCTGCTATTGCTGCTATTCCTGGCTTTTCTTTAGAATTCTGAAATAGTTATCTCCTAGCTCACTCCTTTGAGTTTGGGACAGGATTCTCAAATTCAGTAAATCACTTGAACAATGATTTGTAATATTCAAATAATCTTTTTATGGGATAATATAGAAATGTACACAAAAATCAGGTGTCTAATGGGAGCAACTAGCATGATGATAACAATTCCCTACACATCTCTGCTCTGTTTTTCCCCAGCACACACCTGCGCACACACAAACTCCATGAGCACTCAAGTACTTATACATATGTAATCAGTTCTATATTCCCTTTTTTTTTTTTTTTTTTCTCCATAGCTTTAAAATACATAATAATACAGCAACTTTTGGAACTTCGAACACGTAACTACCTATATTTGGATTTGGAAGAATGCCTGAAATAATTTTCTAGAAACAATAGTTTAAATGCTATAGAACTCCTCTTTCCTTCCTCTTGCTCTGACACATGTAGGAAATAAAACTTAGGTACTCCACCAGATCACAAAGATCATTAGGAGCGAAGTGTCGATTGCTGACTTATTGAATCTAAATATTTTTTGTGCCTTGTAATGGGTCTGTGAACTGAAAAGCACTAGATTAGAAACCACAGTTAGGATGAAAAACATTTGGAATGGAAAACCACAAGCTTCAGTGAGCCCAAACAAACTCCCTGTGCTCTGCTGAGCTTCTCAACTGTATTTGTTAAGTCTGCAGTGCAGAACAAGGAGACCTACTCCGGTGATTCAGTGCTATTGTGTAAGCCCAAGCAATCAGCTGTCCGCAAGCATATATTTACATTTCTGTTTACGCATCAGTAGCCTGGCAATATCTGAAAGAACAAGTGCTTAAGGTAGGCAATGAATCATAAAATTTTGGTTTATTACGACTACTGGAAAAAGATGAGAAATGGTGAGAACAGCATTGATACAATCTTAATTACAAGAAGTTTGATTTCTGTGCTTGAAGGTGATGTCAGGATTTAAGGCTAAGTAAAGCCATCCAAGCCACTTTGGTAATTATAAACGCACAGGGATTACGAGTAGTTCTCATATGCTGATTTGGCAAAGGTCAAAGCATTCTATTACAGAACATCTTTTCATACAGGACACAATATTTTAAAACCTAAGTCTGTATTTTGAGTTAATCATATTAAATAACGACAATAATTTAATCTCAATTTAAATGTATGTTCTAAATTATTTATGGCAAGTTAGCAGACACGGAATGAAAAGCACAGAGCATGTTGGCATCCTAATTCAGCTACAGTCACATCTTAATCTCTTTGTAGGGAGCTGAAAGAAAAGGATTATTGTGACAATTGCTGGCTTCGCTGCCTCCTAACATTGACTAACCCACTCTTTTCTATTACTAACCAGAAAGCACTACAGCAAAGTCTTGAAGAAGTGCTTGACATGTTTCAGCACAGCCATATGAAGAGCTGCCATCTCGCCTCCCTTTCCACAGCCGATAGTGTTCAAAACTCCATAGATTTCAAGACAGTAGAAACTCCTGCTATTGTAAACTCATACCCATCCAAAACTTCTATGCATTATTAAGTATTATTATGGAATTATGGAATCACTTCAGTTTGAAGGGACCCTTAAAGGCCACCTGGTCTAACTCCCTTGCAATGAACAGGGACACCTAAGTTACATCAGATGCTCTAAGCTCCATCCAGCCTGACCCTGAAGGTTTCTAGGGCTGGGACACCTATCACCTCTCTGGGCAACCTGTGCCAGTGCCTCATCGCCCTTATTGTAAAAAATGTTCTCCTTATATCTAGTCTAAATCTCTCCTTTTTAGTCTGAAACCATTTCACCTTGTCCTGTCACAACAGACTCTGCCGTCTGTCTCCTTCATTCTTATAGCCCCCCCCCTTTAGATATTTTGTCATTTCTTAGTATTTGAATTTCAGAAAACCCCACCAAATATACAGTTCCAATTAATTCTGCCCCTGAACCTCCTGTGAGTATCTCACTCTGAATAATACAGGAAACAAGATAACATTACTAAAAAATACTTGGAAACATCTGCTTCTTTGTGCAACTTTCAATTGCAGCTGCAAAACATCCTCAGGCAAGCTCCTCTTAACGCTAATTAACAACAAATTTTCTACCACAGAAATCTGGCACACTATGCTGCAACCTGTACTCATTTAGACGGTGCCTCTTTCTTTGCCAAACTTCAGTGATCAGGTGAACAAGAGCTGAAAATCTGCTCGAGAAGTAGATGCATTTTTCCCACTGCTGCGCCTCAATCAACTACCTTATGAATATCATAGTCATAATCTCTTACAACCACTAAATATTAAAATAAATGGAAAACTGCATCATTCTCACCATGTAGTTTTAAAGAACCATTTGGCTCTAGATCTAAAACAAAGCTGAGTACATTTAAATAACTGAACAACTATTTCACCGCTCAACATGAATGCCACAACACAGCTGAAGTCATCTTTTATCTCCTCTTGCATTCTTTTTTTAGGGAGTATGCTTAAGAAAGTGGTTAGAACAAAAAGTCATAAAGACATCCGAGCTAGCTGTCCCAGTTTTTCTCAATAAGGAAGAAGCAGGACAGTTATAAGACTGCGTGATTTAAGATTTTCTAATGTCCAGATTGTTATCTTTTTGATTTATATAAGTACTCATTGAATTTGGAAAGAAAATTCGAGGATCGTGCAGGATACACTCCTTGAGCTTGAGGTTTTAAAGAGCCAGGAGCCAGAGCACCACTTCTTCCCAGCAGCCTCTGAAACACTTTTAGATCCCTTAAACTGAAGGCATTTCTTTCATATAAATTGTGATGGAAAAGTGCTGTGCGTGGTCTCTGAAACTGATAGTGATCCCACTGTGATGGAGAGGAAAAAAAGTCACTCACACACAAATATTTGTTTAAAAAAATAGAAATATATATACACAGATATAAGAAAGTTGTTATTTTGTTTATACTATGCTTTTTCTGAAGAAGAAATACCAGTGTAGCAAAATATTGGGTACTTTTCTGTTTGGACGCTTTTGTGTTTTTTAAACTTGAGCAGATACAAAGAACTTCTCAGTGTGTTTTTGCTTAATATATATTGCCCCCTAGCAGCAGAATCCTCCTTCAGCACAGTCTCATCCATTTCTTTACTTCCCTTATTGCCCATATTCAAAGCTACAGGTTAATGCTTGAGCTAGGAAAAGAAACAAATAAACAAGCCCTCACAATCAACTCACCCATTACTATCTCCTCTTCTTTATCTCATACCCAATACACTGAAAGGCTCACTGGTCAGATTTGGAGCCTGAAATCCCTGCTTCGTCCTCAGGAGAAATAAGGTAAGGCAAATGTCAAGGAAGCCTCAGGCGTGCCAGCCCAGCAGCGCGCCTCATTGCTGACCTATGGGTCATTCCTCCTGACCCACTAAATCCGGCTGCAGGCACGCCAGCGAGGATACCCACTGCTGGCACATGGGGAGGGCTTTTTTGGGAGCCTGACACCTGTTTACGAGGCACTGGCCGGAGCCCAACATCCCAATCAGGAATCACTGCACTCTCCAAGGAGTGCTTGTACATGTCCTGAACTTTTGTTCTGTTCAAAGTCCAGGAGTTGAGAAGTGATTAGATTCACATCTGGGAGCATGTGATGCAAATCTCCCCTCACATCTGCTGGCAGCCAGCTGTGGCCTCAGGCTGCACCACTTCAGAGCGCAGGAGGCTGCCCCAGTGCCACCAACAGAGCATGCAAAGGGCTGCTGTAAGAAGCAGCCAACCTGTCCCCAAGCAAGGTGACCACTTTCAGCCGTGTCGACATCTTCCCAAGATGCGACTCCCTCTTCCTTTCATCTCCTGTGACATCCTGCTCAGTGGGACACCCTGGAACTCACCCATCTCGATGCTTCTGCATTTAATTTTAGGACTTGGCCACAGCCTGGGTCTGCACAGAGCATTACCTTAATGAAGCGAACAGAGAGGAGGGCACGATCCAATTCATTAACAACAAATAAATAAATCAAAGAGTGATATCAAATGAGTTCCAAGGACAGCCTCCTCCCCAGAACAAAAATATTTCCAGAGCAGAGTGGGTCTCCATACAGCTGAAGCTGATAACTTCATTAGCACTCCCAATTACACAGCAGAGCCCATTCAGTGCACCCACTGTTTGGGAGCCCGAAAACCAACCCCTGTCACACGGGTGAAGGAAAGGACACTCCCAGCAGGATTATTTGAAACGTGGGCTCAGGCACATTTCTCAGTACTGGATCAGCTGCAGTTCTCCAGAATGGGGCTGCAGCTTTCCCAGAAGGCTGTCACAGCTTTAAAGTTATTGATCTATTATTATCAGCAACATGTTAAAAGAAGGCTGGACAACTATGGCATCATTTCTATTTCTGCCTTTCTATTTTTGCTTATAAAGATTAATTGGTGCTGTTTGCAGCGTTGCAGCCCCAAGTTTGAACGCACCTGATCTGATACAGCGCCTGTGAAATCAGAACATGTAGAACCAATTACCTTAAAAAAATATGATGATAGAAAAATGAACCTTTAGGGTGAAAATGCATTTTCAAGGACCAGTAAATATAAATACTACTGGGAGTCACAGAAGTTATCCTACCAAGATATGCAGACCTTGGAAAATCCCACATTTTATAAAAACAAAAAACACACAAAGCCTTTTCCCATACACCCACCTAAGACAGAGTGCACTTTTTCCCCCAATTACCAACAACTATTTCATGGTTTATTAAGTACATCTGTTTTCAGACATGCTTCTAAAATAGGAAAAATCCAGCACACTTACTCTTCTACCACCAGACACTGGAAAAATATTTCAGATTTGCTACTGTTGCTATTCCAGGAAAAGCATCATTGAGGCCACGCTCCAGTATAATGCAGATTGTTCTTTGCAAACCATTATTAGTTTTATAAATTATTTACATATTTCTGTAATTTGATAGCATTTGACTGTAAAATAGACAAAAAGAGCAAGAATTCTGCTTCTAGTTACTTTGGTACACATACAGAACAATCTTTGCAGTATTTTCACGTTTCAACCAGTTTTAATGAGAATAGAAACACTGGCATGATTCACCAAAACACACTGGAACTAAAGACTGTAACCCTCTTTCTTACAGAAGTTACTGCTGCCTCCCAAAGCACCTGCTGATATTTTCCTTGGATGCACTCTGCAACATCACATCCTCAAACATGTCATGGGAACAGGAAGGTGCATTACATAAGGAAGACCAATTGTCTGCCATGGATGCCAGTAGGTATGTTTGGAAGGGTTATGATGCTAATTATTTTTGTTTGCATGCTCCAAGGGAAGGCAGTTGTTTCCAATGAGAGCACTAAGATGAAAGGAAAAGGTTACTAAAGATACTGTAGGGAAAGTACCGGTGTGCATTGGGACAACGTATATCTAAGCTCTGATAGCAACTTTTAAAAATATTTAAATACATTTAAAGTATTTCATGTATTTTCCCTTTCCAGACTATTAAAAATAGCTCTTCATATTAAAAATGGAGGATCTATTCGGTTTACCACAAAGGTATCATTCATGGACTGCAACCTTGGACAAAGGTCATAGCACATAGTGACCAGTAAAGCTGTTCTCAATACAAAAGATTTCCAATTTCTAATCTTGAATCATCAACGCTTATGTTTAAATTCCTATTTATCAGCGTCACAAGGGCATTCAGATAGCATAGATTTAGGCATGAAGACTCACAGCAGCTGATGATTTATTGTAGGAAACAAAGCTTCTAAAATATGCAGGGCACCTCTTGAGATGCTGCAGTTCCTTGGACCTCATCATGAGACTAAATATTCTGGAAAGTTTTGCCTAACTTGATAAGGATGTTTTTGACTACAGTCACCACATTCAGCAGCTGTAGCTCCCCTACACTCGCATTCAAGGAGCCAAGGACTCCCCATCTGAGTCAGCCTGGGTGGAGTCAGGTTCTACATGGCAAAGCTCCACGTTATACATGTTATTTGGGTGTGTCTGAACAGGTGGAGCTGATTTGATAGTGAGGTGGTGGTAGGCAATTTTCAGTCAGGGCCCAGGGCAGCCTCAGCTCTGTGCTATTTGAAATGCCTTTCCACAGCTGATAGAACTAATAATCATATGCTGAGCAAAGATTGAAGACATGCTGCCCAGGCTTTAGCAAGCATTAAGATCCTGCAGTTTTAACTTGAACACAAAAAACACTGCAATCAACTCAATCAATCCACTGCAAAGTTTCACTGGCAAATGACATAATCTTTATCTCACATCAGACAGGTGAGCACAAATGAATGGGGGAAAAATGCTACTAACTCTTGCCTGAGAGAATTCCCATGCAGTCCCATGTCTTAATGAACCGAGTTTAGGCATGCCAGAGGCACAAGGCCTAAGGAGTCACTATTGCAACCAAGCGGGCTCTTTGTTTTTAAGGAAGAGCTAGGATCTAACAGCCATAAGGAAGCTGATGCTCCAGCAAGGTGCCACAAGTCTGCTAGCTTGCCCTGTGCCTGAGGATGCACATGCTACAGATACTCCCACTTAGTACTCCTGATAGTCCTGTCCTGAATTGCATAATTCTTGGAGTAGAAAACTAATCTGAACAAAGCCAGCTTCCCTTCAGTTCTGACAAGAGCAAGGACAGGGCCAGGACCCTTTTAAGACACATCAAGACCCCCAGATTAAAGGCAAGCCTGAAATGTTTGAGCAGAGGTCTGCATTCCTCACTGTTTGGCCATCAGCACGGAAGCTGGTAGTGACAGCAGCACTGAGCCCAGACTCACCAAGTTTCCTCCGTAATGAGCTTCTGATGATCTTTACTATCTATTACATCCTCATATCAAACAGGCAGTCAAGACCTGGTCCAAGTGTAAACTGATGCCCTGTAGGTTTTGTAGCAGACTCATTAAAGAGTGTGAGTTACTCAAAGGAACACTGGTCAATCCGCTTTTACTACAGAAGACCGAAAAAGAGGAAATTGCCAGGAAATCTGTTTTGCCTATAGAAAGCTAAGAAGCAGATCCAAAAAAACATGGAGGGTTCTTGGGGTGCTACAGGTGGTCAGAGCAACCTCCCAGCTCCAGGTTTCATTCCTAAATTGCTCTTACATGTTTGTGTTGCAGCAACAAACAACTGTTCTAATGTCACACAATTACAATAAGCACTAATGAAACCAGAATAGAAGAAGGGCAACTGTAGCTCAATATTCTATCTCAAAAACAGTGAGATAAATAGAAAAAGAGCTGTTTCTGTCTTGTTCATTATTCTTTCATCACCCATGAAAAGAGACCAAGAGCTGGGACAGCAACCAGCATTCAGGCATTAGTCTTGCTATGACATACTCTCAATACACGTACAAGCCCTCTTTCCTTTAGGAAAGAGCTCTGAACAGCATAAATGTTGGACTCACCAGGACATAAGCTAGAAACGATACAGTTTGAAACAGTGCCCCTCTCTTGTAGACAAAGATTCTGTTGATTCCCAAATTTAGCTATTCCATTATAGTGCAGCAAGTGAATAGCATGAGCCTCTCCTGGACCATACAGTGTAAGACTTGACCAAAAATGCTTTCGTTTTATTTATAGTGCACAGAAAACGTACTGCTCCCCCTTAGAGAACAAGGTGTCACTAGCAAAACTGATGACCAGAAGGTGATGAGACATTAGTGAAACGTAACCATGAAGTGGACCAAAACCCATGCATCAAACCCACACAGCCCACAGTCTGAAGATATTCTGGGTAAGAAGGGAAATGGGGATTCCTGCCAACTGCCAGAACTTGACACAAAGGCAGATATACAGAAAAAGAGAAAACATTATTTGTTTTCATATTTCCTGATGAAGACATTGAAAATGATGTAATCTTGATATCTGGAGAGGGCCATGATTTCATCCTAGAATTTAAGAGGAATTTATTTTTCTCCATGTGTGATTAAGTTTGCAAGCATAAAGCAAAAGTTTTATTAAGGTTTTCTAAAGTTTTTACAATTCATTTGCTGTCTTTTTTTTTTTTTTTAATGAAAACGTTCTATTCATTTATCTGGTAAATGTTTATCAGCTCAGTGAGAAAAACTAAACAATGGAATAAAACAGAATTAAAATTTAATATACCACATCTTCAGGCATTGAAGTATTTAGAAAAACAATATTCTGTATGAAAAAAAGTTCTTTCAAAATATTTGGAACAATTATTTATTTGGATACTGTCTTTAAAGGTATCTGCTATTCCATAAACTTGAAAAAAATACATCATAAGCTGCTAATTGTAAGCTTTATCACATACTCTATCTTGGTTGGTAATTACAGCCAGTTTACAAAAAGCATGACACATTCTTCTAGCTAAGTTTCAAGTCTCATGAATATTCTGTTTATTTATTTAAATAAAATTACTCATGCTCTTTAAAAACTATCTCAAAGGGCTCACTTTTTAATCTAAAATACATTTAAGAGAAAAAAAAATGTTCTTCTCCCTCATCACAGTGATTATGTCAACACTGGAACTGGAACAAAGGAATGGAGGACAACTAAATAAATATAAATGGAGTTGATGCAGTTCTGAACTGTCTTCAAATCTGAGATAGCTCTCTCGTAATGTCCTTGAACTGTTTGCTTTACTAACCTTTTGGGTTTCTGGAACCTATAGCTGTTGCTATTTTCTATTATGACTGGCTAATATTCTGTGAAGTGATGTGATAAAGCAACAGTGGTTACAGTGGAACAGGTGCCATAATGCTGGATCAGCTATTGCTCAATGCATTAATTTGGGAGTCATATGATATTTAAACATTTGAATCAGCTGCAGTGGTTTAAAAAAATTCCAAGCAGTTAAGCATAAATTTTTGTTTTCATACTGCCACTCTTCAGACCAAACTCAAGATGAAGGCACCTTTTCAGTAGCTGCTCTGGCAGACATTCAGACTTGATGTCAGAATATGGACCCATTTGGCCACCAAAGCCTGAAAAAAAAAAGATTGCTCTCCAAGGGATGGAAATTTGTTTCATGCCAATACGGAAGCCATAGAGGAGAAGCAGCAACAATGTGTGGGACAAAATACTGAATTCCCTGGTTTCATAGCTTGTAAGAGAGCATATGTGACACAAATCGGAGGGGGCTTGGTTAGAGAAAGCTAAGCACAGGATCATAGAACGACTGAAGTTGGAAAAGGCCTCTAAGATCATCAGGTCCAACCCAACAACCCATCCCCACCCAAGCCATGTCCCTAAGTCAGATCTCCCTGAGTAGCAGCATCCTTCAAAGAAGCTCCTCAAACAGCAAAGAAGAAATAAAAGTTTTGTACACCACTAATACTCATCTCAAGGATATTAGCACCCTAAAACAGTGGATGGTGACAGCACCTTCAGATAATGTAGTTATCTGAAGAAATATTTCAGCATTACAACATGCAACAAGTTTCTGAGTCTGTTTTCTTGACCTAATTTTAGCAGGAGGCTGCCTTCTCTTTACATGAAATTAAGTCTTCTTTCTCGTTATCATTCATCTCTAATTGCATTCTTCTAGGAAGTATTTATAACACAGATCAACAATTTATATCCTTTATTCCTTGCCTGCCTGCAGGGCTGATTCTTGCCTGCGAAGCCCAAGTGACCATAGACAGATACACTACTACAAAACAACTCCTGGCAAGGTGGTTCAGCAAAGTGCTTCAAGGAAACCTCAGAGAGCACAGAAAATCTTTTTGATTAATGCTCTGCAATTGTAGAGGCTTAAAGTACACAACAAAATTGTATTTTGTAGAAAACCTGCGCTCTAACGTTAATGAAAAGTACAAGCTGAGATATGACTTGACCAGGCGCAAAGCTGAAGAGTGTCAGTTCTCATGTGAGAAGATAGTTACTTAGACTAACGCTGTCACCCCAGAACATGACTTGCCAGCTGAAAGAAAATACTACATCCAGGCTGTGCAGCAATTCCTACAGTATCCTATCAGGACCCCCACTATCAACTGCTTTTTCTGCTAATCCCTCTGCTTATTAACGGGGCCTCAGGGTCTTGGAAGGAACTTGGCCTGTGACCTTTTAAAAAAGATTTAGGAAGCCAAATGCCAAAATCAGCCAATTACAAAAAAATCTGCATCTGAAGTGCTGTTTTGCATGGGAAATAATTATTTGCTGGTTTGACAGACAGGATTGTATCTTGCTAATCTTGAGGCTTTTTAGTACTTGTATCCTGTTTGACTCCTCTCCTTTTGCCTATTTATTTTGGAGATTTATGGTGTAACTCCCAGAGGTTTGGATGGCATATTGCATGCCCACTTCAATAAACACTCCGGAGTACTGCTTAAATATGGAAATGCAGCAGCACAACCAAAGTGGAGACGTGCCTTAGGAAAAGAGGGAGGGAAAGGAGATGATCTGCATATACCCATGTGTATGCAATTAATTCAGCCACACCAAACAGTTGTAAAATTTACAAATTGTAAAACATTGATTCAATTCAGAAAATAAAAATTTGTACTTAGCAATGACCTTTAGGACTCTGCTCTTCTGAACAGAGCCCTGTTGCTTCATCAGAAACTGAATGTAACCAAAATAGGCATGCTGGTAGCCTCCCATTAGTCACAGCCCTCACGGGTGCAGAACTTGCTGTGACTTCGAGCAGGGATGCCAAGTTTCTGCTACTTAGAATGCCTCAATGTCTCCACCATTGGCAAGATGTTCAAAAGCAAGGGTCTCTGAGTTGACTGCTCTTGAGCTGGAGTCCCTCTCTTCTGGTTTATAGGACACACGTAGTTTTTACACTAACATTTCTGCCTTCTCCTTACTTCATAGGTGACAAAGTCAAGGCGGTTTCTTTAAAGGTTCCAATGACACTGAAGTTCTCAAATTTTTCAGAATGCATGAAATGTAGCCAAATACAACGTGATAATCCCCACATGGTCAAGCAGTTCTTCTGTTTTCTAAATCTGATCTCTTGCTTAACCTCCTTTAAGAAATACCTCCTCTCACAAACAGAACTTACTGTCCACAGCAAGGACATATGACTCCCCCTACTGAAACAGGTAAGGATCATTAGCTCAGACTCTTCTGAGTCTTTATACTACCGCCTTATGATGGTTCCCTCCAAAGAACAGTTTTGATTTTTCTTGTTTGGTCTCCAGAAAATCTCACCCGTTATATCAGCTCATCTCTCATGGGACAGTTAGGGGACAACCCTCTGAACATATGTTCTTTGGAAACCAAGCAGAGATTGGTTTTACTGCAACTACAATTCCAAGTTGCTGGACTGCTGGAGACTCTTCACAGTGATGTGAGAAGCTGCCAATGCAATGCAGCTGAGAACATCTGGTAGCAGCATGGGCGTTCTCCAAATAGAACAGCACATATTTAAACTGTGCCAATCCAACCCATAGCTAACACCTTATGAATAAAACTACATTGACTGGCCATCCTGTGCTCAAAAGCAACATGACTTCTCAATTTTAAGGAACATCCACAAAAATGTCTTTCCTATGATTGTAATTCCTTTGCAAGTCTATCAAGACTCTAAGAAAACTGGCATGCGTTTTCTGCTCAAACACAGACTGTTCATAATCCTCTCCAGAGGTATCACATGTTAGTTCTGTCTAGCATTGTAGACATTATAGGGCTCCTTTCTTCTATGTCAGTAGATCACAGCAGAACTATCCATCTCTGAGGCACATCTCAGAAAAAGGGAAATTTTAGATTACATCAAAGTATTTCTGGTGAAAATCAAAGAGCAACAGCAGTGATCCTCTGGGATACACCTCACATTTTTCGTCACCCCTTTTCCAGAAACATGAACTCAAATCTAAGTGGAAGCAAAATGACCGGGAGGAGCAGTGATAGATGGAGAAGCTTGTCTTTCTAGAAGATTAAGAAAGAAATTTAATGTTTTAAGCTAAAAAGCTATCTAGATGGATTCCCTTCATTACCTACTTTCCTTTTTGTTGGGTGGTTAAGCAGCCAAAGGGCAATGAAGAACAAATAAAGTGCACATATAACCACCTAAATGGTTAAAACACTCATAGATGGTCCAGAGATGACACTGGATCCAGAAGCATGCCTGAGGTTCAAGTCGGCAATGGAGGAGAAAAAAAAAAAAGAAAAAAAAAAAAGAATACAAACTATTTTTATAATGGTACTTGAGAAATTTATGAATGGGGTTCTGTGATGTAGTTGCCCAAAATAGCAAAGATTTGGACATGATGACCCTGGAGTTCCTGAAAGCAGCTGGCACACAGGCCGTATGCGCACAGAAGGTTTCCCACTGCTTCCATTCCCCTCTTGTAACGCAGACTTTTCCCTCCAAGGTCCAAACAAATATCAGCATTAACATAAGGAACCACAGAACAGAGCAAGGATAATGAATGTTCCCCTACATACAACAATTCTACCTAGAAAATGTAATGGAAATTTGCAAACTCACTAGGAAATGCCACTTAAACTACTTTCTTCTAAGATGTATTTTATTGGGTTTCTTTTCATTTTTTCCACTCTTCTCTCAGCTTTGTATGATCTTCACTTTTCTTGCAGAAAGATGCCCCAGACTGCATGTGGTATGCCAGCTGAGAATTTTCCATTCCTGAGGAGAATTGTATCACCATCTCTTGCCTACACCACTCAGTTTTTTTCCCCCCACAACATATGATGTTATGGATTCATGCTTAGTTTGCGACTCCCAGGTCCTTTTCTGAGGAACTGCTATGCAGCTAATTATTCCAACCCAGATGAAACGGTCTGCGCTTGTCTGGTTCTCAGCCCAAGCCATGGGAGCACATCCTTTTCCGGGAAGATAAGCAACAACAAGTCTGTGGTTTAACGATGTAGGATTTAAGGCTGCTAGCACCAGATCCAAAACTCCATAGTCACATAACACAGAATGCAGAACTGTGAAATACACAGTATTGCTCCAGGTTTTTCAAAAATAAGTTTTTGCTGGGGCAATATGGTATCGGCTTTAGTTCAGATCTATTACCAACTGTCCTGCCATAGCCAGCCTAATGTTGGCATAAAAGAACAGAACTACCGCTAACTCTTGCTTGGGTGCTTTGCTGAATTTGAGAGCTGCACAAGCTCAAAGTACACCAGTACTTTGTGTGATCTGATAGCACATAAATCCAATATCTAAAATCATGGAAGAAGGGTAAAAGTTCTTTTTTGACATAGCTTTGTAGATACTGGATGAGATTCTTTTCTGTAAACATGACAGTACATCTGATGCAAGATAAGAAAGAGAACTTACAGTGACACGTACACTAATTACACTGAAAAACAATCATCACTCCAGAACAGATAATACTGAGAAATGAATACTAAAGGAAACTTCGATGCACTTCTTAGATAACTGTGGTACTTCAAAACTGGATTCTGTTCAAACATTTGAAACATCTCAGTCCGAGATCTACAGATCAGATTGAGAATGTGTTGATGTGCAACCAGATTTTAAAATAAATACATGGTGGAGCAGAATGCAAACACAGATTATTGGTGGGTTTTTTTTGTTGTTGATGCTAAAAAAAACCCCTTTCTTCAGTTAGAACTCCCTTTGTTCAAACAGCCTTAAAACCACTTCCACGTCATGTAAGCTAAATCCAGAATTTGCAGTAGCCGTGCTTAACAGGCAAGCCTGCAGCCTGGATTGCTGAGATGTGTGTTGACTCGGTGCAATGTGAGTCGTGGGTGCAGCCTGGGTGAGACTGCTGGCTCCTGCTCTAACCACTTGGCCATGGGGCCTTCTTTACACAGAAGCTGAAAATAAGTAAGTAAAATTAAGGACACAGGACACCAACCATGGAGGAAAACACAAACCTAAGCATGTTTAAGCAGGCAATTTGTCTTGCTGATGCTATGTGAAGCTCTCTTAGGTTGGAAAGGAGTGATTCATTACTGAATAACTTGTATCAAGCTGAAGTGTTCCCGAAAGAATCTGTGTTCCATTAATGATAAAGACGAGGTACAACACCACAAAGCAAAAGGACAGAAATGTGGAATACAATTAATTATATTCCTAACTAGCGCTAAATTATTTTTCTTTTCTTTAACACCGTTCACCAGAACATCACCTATGACATACCTAAAAAGACTTCTTCAGTTTTTCTAAGACAGGAACTGAGTTAAATAAATGAATTCAAGAACTACCACAGGGAGAAAAAGAAACGACACATTATTCCAAAAGCAACAACCATTAGCCCCACAATCTACACAATAAAGAATGCTAATATGCTATATTTCTTTTTTGCTCTGCAGTCAAACTACCATAAGCAGAATTTCTCACTACTGCGCAACAGACACTCGTGACTTTGAGAGCCTCTGGTTTCACAAAAAAGCATACAATAATTTTCAGTATACCATGAAAAATTCTGAAAATGGATTCAACACACAGTACATCTTTTTTTCGTCACATTTCCAGCTACATTTCCTGTACTGTTACCTTAAAAATTCATAGGAAAGCCCCAGCCAGAGGTATGGGGAGCACACATGGATGGATCACTCCTATGAGCTCTACAAAGAATTAACAAAAAGACGCAGAGTAAAATTTTACAACACCTATATACATATGTAATATATATACCTATAGGCTATAGACTATAAAACAGTATGTGCTCTCATAATTACTCCACGTGACCAAGCTGCGCTAGCTCCTATGGTAAATGACAAATTTTGTTTTTATGGTAGATTGTAAATGAAACTTACCATTAAATTTAAACGCTTTGAAGCTGGAGAAGATCCCATCTTGCTTGTCCATCCCCAAGAGAGGATTCAATCACACTGCTGGGCAGAGACCAAGCTTGCATCTAATTGCTCCAGGGACAAGCCCAGGACGTGAGCAGATCCGTGTTTTTGCACAGTACTACTCACGTGCCCTGCGTTACATACATGCCCTGCAAACTGCAGCTTGTAAAAGGGAAGCAAATTAACCAGCGGCTCTTTTTAACACAGCCAACCTTAAGGACATCTGAACCGAGGGCACAGCTTGGGGCATCAAAGGGGAGACAGGGCGCTCTCAGTTGCAGACACACACGGGCTTTCTGCCACCAAAATGTCCCCACTCCATTCCATCATGTTATTCTCAAAGCAGCTGCTGCCCACTGGTGCTGTCCAAGTGTTTAATTACACTGGGTGAGCACTGTGAGCCTGCTGCTGCCTCTGCCTCGCACAGAGAAGGGACGTGTTTGTACCAACCAACCATCAACCAGCACTAGAAACACGTTGCATGGCAAGGCCCGGCCTCTGGGCCCAGGCAGCATCATGGCGGCCATCATCCGCAGCACAACTCTCAGCTCACCCCTTCCCTGGCATAGAGGCACCTCCTCACTGCTTGGGCCTATGGTCAAATCCCAGGGAGGCCTTATGACCCTTCTGCAAGCACAGCATCTCTGAAGCACCCTGAGCAAGTGGCACATGAAATTTGAACGTGTATCACTGCAAACGTTGGCTCACCATGCCCTTGCCTTAAGAGGCAAAGGAATCAATTCTTGTTTTCCTTTTCAGGATGTAACATCAGCTGGTACCAAGGAAAACAGACGTGGAAATACTTCTGTAAAGCCCTTTCCAAAACATCTGCATCCACATCCCAGATGACAGAACAAGTTCACATGCTGTATGATGCAGGGAGCAGACAAGGGATTTCTCCCTTCAGGGCAGACATTTTCCAGTGAAGGGGCAGCTGGTGTTTCCTCCAATTACCTGCATACTTTCACTCAGCTCCAGTGAGTGGAAAACACTAATAGGAGGACTTACAAATCCTGCAGTTTATAACTCTTCTGGCCCAAATCTGTTACTTGCATACAAAAATCAAGCAAGACAGCATGCATCTTCTCCTTCTCCCTAACAGTTCCTGGATCCCCGCTGCAGGCTCCTAGGCAGCAAGCCCTGCTCACACAGAAGTTTAAAAAATAAAAATAAAAAAAATCAGAGTGCCTCCTAAGTTATAACTACAGCTTTAATTACATTCCACTGTCATTATAATTTTTCTTTCAGTTGCTCTCTTTGGCCTGTTCTCAGTAACTGCCTCCTGCAGACGTTTCCAAACTGTAACACATGCTTTAGTGACTATCAGTTTCACTTGCTCTTTACTTGACTTTTTCGCCAGCAGTAAAATAGGAGTGAACAGTCTATAAGTTTCTTCCTCATAAAGCACTGTACAGCAAGTTTAAATGACAACCTTCTCTTCACCGCTTTTGGAAAGGCTCAATGCAGCAGTGGGGTTTCACATAGCATGGTCCTCCTCCTGGATGGGATAACTAGGCTATGGAAGGCCATAAGAAAAGACGCCGCAGAGAGCTGTGAAACAGGATGGAAGAGTGGAAGTGAAACATTAGCAGTGTCAGACATCTGTCTTCCATTTTGGTGAGCTTATAGAACACTCATAGGCTCCAAAGAAGATCTCTTACCCAAGCTAGAAGACTGCTCTGCAATGGCCTTTCCTGGGTCACTTAAACTCTCTTAATTAATAAATGAGCTATCTGCAATTGCCAGTTGCACACTCATCTGTTTACTTTCACAAGCAGCTGGCAAGAAATGACAGGGCAGTCATTTAAAACTGTAAGAATATTACATAATTTAGTGTTGAAAGCAACAGTGTCATCAATTCCAAGGACAGGCAAAGGCTGCATGTCCCAGACCTGTAAGCGGTCAATCGAGTGTTTCAGCAAGAGGATCAGAGAATAGCTCTTGGGTTGGAAGGGACCCAAAAGATCATTTAGTTCCAACTAGAATGGTGAGTGCAGAGTAAAGAGCCACAAGAGGGTCCTAGAGGGGACAACCACACTGCCCTGAAGAGCTGAGGCGTCGCTGCTCAAATCACATTCAGCAGAAACCAAGATGTTTTACTGACCTGTGGGTTCAGAAACACTACATTTACATTCATTATGGCCTGAATTCATTTGGAGAGATGCAGCCTGAAGGAACACTCCAGTGTATCCATGGTGGATAGCTATGCCATTCCAATTCAGTAATTATTGTAATGAGCATCATCTGCCACATCTGTCTGCTTAAGATGGGAACCTAGAAGAGAGCATCTTCCCAGGTGCAGCCTCTCTGGATAGCTCTTATGTTCCTGTGCTGGTCTCTGGAGGACCCTGGTTCCTCCTGCTCCCAAGCTCTTGTTCTGAGTGGGAAGCAGGCTGCTGCAGCACAGCTGCCCTCCTTCCCTACCTCTGATCACCTCCCTACTTCTGAACATCCTCTCCCCCCACCCCCTCCCACTCCAAGCACGGAAAGTAACAGAGCCAGAGCACCCTGAGTCTCTCAGGTGACAGGCACAAGCAGGCAGCAAGGGATCAGCTGCACTACTGCTCAGTTTAAATGGTTAAATCTCCTCTTCAAAAGCACCCTTCAGATAATCAAAATTTTAGGCATCTGGTTCATCATAGCACAGCCATGTGATTTGGGAGCCTGGTCCAGCCCCAAACCTGGGGCTGGCAGGAACAGCGGTGCTGCAGCTGGCCCTTACTTCCCCATACTCAAGTGTTATCTGACCAAAGAAGGAAAAGAAAGGAAAAAAAGAGAAAAATCTGGATTCTTGTAAGCAGACCTCAGGGGCAACTCAGGAATATCATCTTTTTCCAGGGGACACTTTGCAGAGCAGGGGTGCTTGTGTTGCTGTTGTGTGTGTGTGTGTGTTGTTTCTTCAGTGAAAAAGGGTAAGTATCCAGAGAGGGAAAAAAAGAAAAAAAAAAAGAAAGAACAGACACAAAATTAAACAATCTACCTTAAAATAAACTCTGCAGTATTATCTGTCTCTTGTCAAAAGTTATTAGTGAATAAAAGTGACAGACTGTCTCCTAAGATACATCCCATGTCCAAGCGACATACCTAACGCTTGTCAGAGACTTCCCTCTGTTGATGTGTCTGCTTATCCTTAGTGCCCACGCTTCTTTCATTGCGGTGCATTCTTATATGGTGGAAGCACTTGATTTATTTGCTGAAAGGAAGAAAATACTTTTTTTCCCCACCTAATTTTACTCTTCTGATTCTACAGGTCTTTGTTCCTCATAAAACAGAAAAGTTCTCGACTAAAACCAGACTCCACATAATTATTTTTCCTTAAAAATAGAGTCAGTAAAACTAGCAGATGCAAACAAAAAATGGAAACGATCTATCAAATCTAGCAAACAGGTCTTCCTTTGCTGCACATTCCTCACGTTAAAAAATTACTAGTGGTCAGTATTAAAACCAGACAAATTGCACGGTGCTTTGGGGAATAAGGGGATAAAACAACTCTTGTAGACAAGTTACAGAACAGATGAACAAGATGTTGCCTCGGTCCAGACAGCAGTTATCTGTTGCGAGCTTGGTGTCTGCTCTCCATCCCTCGCTGAATGTTGCAAGCAGGGTCTCTGTCTAACATTCCAAATCAAAACTGAAAATTCAGACCCAGCCAACTCTGGGGGTTGTTTGAAAACCGGAGTTCAGCCACAGCTTTGATGTGGTTGTGGACTGGGTGCATTCCCATGAAGTTTTAGTTCTTGTTGAAGCTGCAGAAGGGCGGAGCAAGGACACTCGGCACACTCAGGAGGAGAGTTCTACCATGAGGGCACTGTGGAAAGGGTTTGCTATGTGGTGGCCTATACTGTACAACCAGAAACATTCAGAGATGAAAAAAAAATAGTTGAAGAGTTGTAGTTCCTCTTAGAATAAACTTTAAATGAAAATTAAAACAAACTAATAAAGTGAACTGCAGATTGGACAAATTGGGAACAAAGCAAACTGCCTGGTTTTCATCCATCCAAACAAAAGAGAAACATGCAAAGTCACTATGATCCTGTCTTCTTTTCTTCACAAGAAGCCATCCCATCACCGGACCCTGCATCCCTGTGCTGCCTTAAAAGGTCACGGAAGGACACCCCTGCGCAGCACTAATGACAGGAGACAGTTCCCACAGTGCTCAAACCCACCTGGTTGATAGAAAGATATTATCAATTTAACCTTAACCTTCATTTAGACAATAAAACACAATTTTTTTCTTTTGTTTCTTCATCTATTAGTTGTTGGGAAACGACATAAACTGTGCCTTCTTCATATTGACAACACCTACTTTTATTTACGTTTAACTTAATGCAACTTCTGTGCTGCCAGATAACAGCCACACACTTCTTACCCATCTCTGTGATCAGCCCACAGCCCGAAGTACCTGCAGGTCACTCTGCCATTTTCAACTGCTCTGCAGAGCACCCAAATATCAGCAGAACGCTTCTTCACCATATCGCACCATCCAGCTGCACAGCCAGTCTCCAAATTGCAAAGGAAGATCCCCAGCATATCCCCAAGGTAGCACAGGAAGAAGATGTCTCGTAGCTGAGCCCTAAGGAGCCCCACGGTCACAGAGGATTTCAGCTTTTGATATGGTTTAGATTAAGATCCTGTCTGCCTTCGTGACTTCGATGAAATTTTTATGTTCTGCATCAAAGCCCAAACTGGCAAACTAAAACAAAGAACTTGACACCTACAGCCTCCAATACACAAACAACGGATTGTTTCTATAGAAAATTAGAGAACAGAGAAACTGAATTAACTCTAAAAATATATATATATATATCCCTAATTCTGTAATAGAGGCCACATGGTCTGCTTTGCTGAGCACAGAACTGGAAAGGTATAACCACTGGCTTTAACCAAGTATTACTGCTGATGCCATCCATGGCTGTGAGCCATTTTCCTCCACCTCAGGACATGTTCCTGGGTCTCAGTCAATGGGAACTCCAGGACTCACCTTACTTAAGAGAACATACAGGGAATTAAATACTGAACACTGATGAAACACTAAGTGGGCTTGCTTCAAAGCAGGAACTCAGGAGAAATACAAAAGAAAATCAACACTATTGCCTGAACTTAAGATGTTGAACTTCAATCTCTTATCTGTACTCATTTAAACCATTTTGGTTTGGGTTTGTACACAGACTTATTCTGTACTTCAAATTTGGAAAAAGCTCCGTAAAGCAAACACCTAATGGAAATGGCATGTGGAAGTCAGATATTACAAATATCTTCCGTGAGATTTAAATCATCACTACACCAGACTCTGAATTCTAACCTAATTTGGTAACAAGCCAATATTCTGGACACCATCTTACAAACAGCACGATCCCAAACTCAACTTGATCTCCAGAGCCATCACCATACGCAAAAATTCTCCGAAAAATAACCCTGGGATTGAAAGTTCACACAAGGAGAAGCGCTTGCAAAGGTTTTGGATGCAAGCTGAAATCCCACTTATTACAAATATTTTATTGTGGAAAAGGATGTGGAAACACAAAGTAAGTTAAAATGATAAAGAGACCTGAATAGAAAATCTGTGGTTATAAATGGAACAGTTGCAGTAAGCAGACAGTTCTGTACATCCACATCTGTTCCAGTTCAAAGCAGTTCATGTGAACCAGGGGAAGAAACTATTTTTTCTTTTAGCTCCACTGCTCTGGACCTATCTGCTTCAGGCTAGGGCAGGGATTAGGAAGAGGGAGAAACCACCAGTGGTGCACTGGCTCATTGTTCAGAGTTTTAACGAGATGGAGCAGTCCCTGCACATCTCCCATTGCCTTTCCCCTTTCCCCCCATTTAAAACACTTTCCAAAGAGAGCAAAAGTATTTGCAAATACTTAAGGCAATTAAAGCTATTTGTTTTTGCTAAAAACCAAGACATTGGTAACTTAACAAAACCTCTGTTTTTGCTTCTCTACTCACAGATAGTTTCCGTTTCACAACTATCCCTTCTGGGGCCACTTTGATGATAACGTGGGAAAAGCAGGCAGAATAGCCAAACAGGGAAATAAATATATAAAAATAGCGAGACTGCTCCAGAACTCATTCAGGTTCCAGAGGAGCTCAGATTTCCTGCCTGTGGATGTCTGAGACGCTTTCCCTCCATGCCCAAGTTCGGTCTCTGTTTCTGTGATGGCCTGTTTTCTCCCCTTTTGGAATCTTAAAAATAAAATAGTAAGAAAGAAAGTGTCTGGGAAAAGGATGTGGTGCAGAGAGCCACGATATCAAACTTGGCAGAAGCTGAAGTCAGCTACCCATTTTATATTGATAACGACACCAAACTCAAGAGGAAGGACCCTCCCCTGCAATAATCTGGTTATGAGAAATCAATATTTTCCTACTTCCATGATTAAATGACAGCCTTCATGTACCCTTCACGCAGTGCCTGATATTTAAATATCTTAACAAAAAATAAAATAAAATTTTAAAAAATTAGTTGCTCACACAGAGGTTGAAATACATTCACTAAGGTTCCTGAATTTATTTTCCACTTGCAAAAACATAAAAGCTTCCCACAAGTGAGTCTCCATAGGAAACTCCTGCAGCTGACAGACCACATGCACACGCCAGTCAATACAAAGTAATTGCTGGACTGGAATCAATTGCAGGCTCCCAGGAATTGCTTCAACTGGATTTTACTTGAGAGATTTAGTGCTGTAACTAGCGAGATGCTGAGCTCCTCAGATACCGCTAGATGTGTGCATCCTTGCCAAAATGAAGACAAATGGTAAAGCTCACACTGAGACCTAGAGCAGAGCTCATCAGAAGCCACCCATTAGGCAAGAGACCCCACGCCTTGCCACCCTCCATCTCTAAAGAAGATCCTCCACGTTCTTCTTCCATGAAATAATTCTCCAAGCTCCTCAGAGAGATGTCTAAGTGAAGCAGGAGGATTTTATGGCAAAATACTGCTCACACAGAATGGCAAACATACTACAGGTTCCCCTCAAAAATCCAGGGGCACGGATGCTATCAAGACAAACAGTTGCCCACTTTTCGCCAAAATCAGGGCTCTTTGCCTGCTTAAGTGCTTTACTGGACAAGGGCCAGAGGGCACAGCAAACTGCAGGATACAGCCCCTATAAACTATTCTGAGAAAATATACTGAAGAGAAGAAGGGAAAGCTTTCATTAATTTATATTATAAAGACAACAAAGATGTTGTTTTGGAAACAAGAGTCTGGCTGTTTTAACTGGAAATTTGCTAGCACAATGCTACAAGGACAAAGTTTAAAAAATAAAGTAATTCATCCGCCACTTAGAAACTATTAGCCTTAAAAGACTCAGATTTGATGTCTGTATCTCTGGTATGATACTAGGATGCTTAAAATCTAAACTCAAATCTATTTCTGCTCTTCCATTGGTAACTAGGATGTGCTGTTTTTTGGTGGTTTTTTTTTTTATTATTATTATTACCCAACTACTTAGTTATCCTGCCAAATGAACTTAAATGTAGCAAATTAATTGATAATACTCTAATTGCAGCACACAGAAGACAGGCTATTAGAGTTGTATTGATGTGCACAGTTATCTTGCTGTAGATGATCAGTTGTTACTCTTAGCCTTTCAGTCCTCAAGGAAAGCTCTGGACTGCATGTTTAAAATATAAATTATTTCATTTAAACTGACATGCAGCTGTCCCCTGCAAAGTAAGCAGCAGAGAGATCCAGCATGACCTGACAAAACTCAGCTCTGGACAGTCTGACCCCTTTAAAGTGTGGGGTAGACACACACCACTGTTTCTTCCACTCGCACCCATGTAATACATGTGGCTACGCCCTGGGCAAGCGTTATTTCTCTTAGCCAAGTCTATCAAGTGAACTGAAATGACAAGTCTCGCTCGTTACCTGCCAAACCCCTAAATTCAACATGGTACTTCCTGGTATATAAAGTAAGTTCTGCTGCAGCAAATGAAAACGATGAGAAAGGAGGCAATGGGCTCTCCCAAAGGCTCCCTGAAGGCTAAAAAGTCTTTTAAGATCAGTGGCTAAAGAAATATTTTGCACTTCTAAAGCACGTACAAAAGGGCTAGGACAGGGTGTCTGCACTCAGCCTTTGCCTCTCAGCCTGGCTTCCCACCACGTGAGCTAAAGGAGGACATGCTGCACATCCTCCCGTACAATTGTTCAGTAACAGGATCTGTTCCTATTATGAGAGCCCAAATGTCCTCCGGTGCCTCAAGGCACACAGGGTGAAATAATTCTACAAAGTGACTGAATTTGAAATACCAGTCTGTAGCATAGAAATAGTTGTCCTTGATAGCTGAGGTATGTCCTCCTAATGTACCTAAAGATGTTCTCTCTTCCTTTCCAGCCAGTCTCAGCTATCTGCCAAAGGGCTTATTGACAGCAACTGTGAAGAGATCTTCAGATCTATGTCCCCATCAGTGTCAACACTAAACCCTTGCAAGCTGTTCACACACAGACTTCAGAAACTGACAAACACAACTCTGATGCCCACACCCCTGGAAAACTGTGATGTTGCAACAAGGTATTCCGGACTCAGTATTCAGAGAATCACTGAATGGTTTGGGTTGGAAGGGATCTTAAAGACCATCTAGTTATGACCCCAGTGGACAGGGACACCTTCCACTTGATCAAGTTCCCCAAAGCCTCTTACGAAAGGCTTTCATTTAACTCATAGTAACTGTAAACATGCATCCAGAGCAAAGGTTGTTGGTTTTGGAAGCTGTTTTAATTAACAGGATAGTAGAGAGTGAAGAATGCAAAGCTTTGGCAAGATCCAACTGAACAGATCCCAGAAAAGCATTCACATTCACCAAACAATCTCACAGCAGCTCCAAGGACAGCTGTGGATGAAGCTAGACAGGTACAGTTGATAATGAAAAGAGAAAGAGGGGAAGGAAGTAAAATTTCCCTAAGAAACAATACAGATGTGGTTCATATGAATTGAGGTGAATGTATGTATTGGCAAGGTCAGAAAAAATACAGGGATAGCGAGAGGAGCAGGGGAATGTAATGCTGTCTCCTACTACATACAACATCAAGTGTTACACCTCAAATATACTGCACAGACTTTCAATAGAGCTGAATTGAATGTATTTCATCTTTGGAAATGAAAATGAAGGGATTCTCAACTCGTATCTTCTATACAACCAGTTATTCTGATAAAAGAGGGAAAATAAAATGGAATACTTTGACATTCACCCTGCATTACTCTGCTTGGGAGTAAGCCCACTTCCTGCAGGAGGACACCAACCCAGTCCCATTAGCCACACCATGATATGTGGATACACTACGCTTCAAACAGCACAGATTCAAACTGTTCAGTATGCCTTAAAAGGTGCTTTTCCTATTTAATTTACATTATAATATACATTATACCCCGAAACCTGCAGATGCCTTGCTTCACAACAGAAAGGCACTCCCAAGCTATGCCATATCATAGAATCTTCTATTCTGGGGTGAGAAATGATGCTTAGCATGTTTTAGACCAGACATTAGACATTTCTCACAAGTAAACAAAATTACCACACTAAGATGCCACAGTATAGAGCAGCCTTAAATTCTAGTATGCAATCAATCACCACAGAAGGGAGATCATTTCCCAAAAAAACCAATAACACTAATTTATTTTCAGATCTGTTTGATTCAAGTTTATGATTTGTCTGGGACACAGAATCAACAGTATGATGAATTGAATACATCTCCTGGAAGACTAAATTTATTAAAGTACATTGCTCAAGCTGATTAAATGAAAGCAACCATTGGTTTGGACATCGGCTTGATCAATAGTAGGGATAATGCTGGAGAAATAATTAACTGGAACCTCACTCGGGTTTTATCATTTTAAGGATAAACTAAGGTGATCACTTTTTCACTGCCTCTTCACACACAAGGCCTCTGCAGCACAGTCCAGAGCCATCCCTGCCTGTCCTCATCCCCATCCTTGTTCCGCAGCTCCCACACTCAGCTGGAAACCAGGACAAAGCCTGGCTCCAAGTCCTCACTCAGTGTCTGATGCTCAGCTCTGTTTATACTCCCGTGAGCCGAAGAATGATGATGACTAGTAGCTATACAGATAAATAAAGTATATTAAGTCACAGGAAGTAAAAAGGGAAAACTATTAATTTATTTTTAGAAACCTGTTCTTGCCATTCATCAAAAAAGAACATTCAAAAGTATGCAGCAAGATACAAGCATCTGGCTGAGGTTGGCTGACCACATACCAGCATTTAGACTACACACAGAGCCATTTTCCTTCTTTGGGCCAGGCAGACCTGGTGCCAGAGAGCACAGGATACAGACAATAATGGGGCAGTTCCACCAGCAGACCTGGGGAACGGCCTTTCCACCAGCACGCTACAGCTGTGGGGGCATGGCCTAGGCTTCCCATCCTTCCAGTGGCTCCATAGCCAATTCCTCCTTTTGGATACACTGTAGTACCACCAGTACATCCCAAACTGCTACACCCATGCCATCTACTAACAGCATCCAAAACTAAATACAGGGGAGAAGACCTTGATGCCTAGGTCAGCTCCTTCAGATGCAGGCATGTCAGTGTCAAGCCAAACCAAACACATGATGTATTGTGGAGCTGGATGCTCAATTCCCCAAAACCGAGCAGCAAATGCAGTACGCCCACACAACCCTTCTTCCCCTGCTATTGCCAAAATAGCATGCATACATCAGTAGAAAACCTTTTCAAGACAATTGTGCCACAACACACTGTGATGAATTTAATGGCATTTGCATAAAAGCTTCCATCTTTTGCAGTCTGCAGTAGATTTTTTTCTGGGCAATCATACCAGAAGCATAAAGTCATGCCATATTTTGAATCTATGCCTGCCAAAATCCGGGAAGAATTGCAAAGCACACTCATTGACATATCTTGCGGTACACTGCCAGCCAAGATGCTATAGTACAAATGAGCGGACATAAATAACAGCACAAGATCCACTTCCGCCACTCTTCTTACACCAAAGGAGCAAAAACCCAACATGTAAAGAGAAACTTCACCCCAAAACCTCCACATCGGAGGTTTTATTCTTCTCGAGAACAATTATAGGACTGCCACTGTATCATGTCAAAAAAGCTTTAAGGTGACTCCAGAAGACTCAGCGTTCATTACTCACACCTTCGTTATATTGCTGAAGTCAGTAACTGCTTGATTTCTGTATTTACTTTTTCAAAGCGCACCCTCAGTCTGCACTTTCAGTTGCCAGCCTTTTCCCTTTTCTACTGAGTGCTGTAAAATGTGTTTTTCTCTCCGTAGGCTGTTTTCCTTGGAGAACCTTCCTTATCACACACCGATGCCTATCACATATTCCTAGTTTGTTCTGCAAGTGATGCATGAGCTGATATCAGTAAGTAAGTACACGAGGCAACAAATATTTACAACGTGTTTAGAAAACAAAGTGCTTCCTCCTTGTAGCGTATGCTCCCTCTGCACAGGATACAAACAGTGGGAGAGGTAAGGCATCGAGGACCAGGAGCACAGAACTTGTAACCACTGATGCCAGGATATAAAAAAAAGTAATTTATAAGACATAAAAGGAGCAATTAACACCTGCACACTACTTAACCTTTTCACAACAGGTTTCAGACTTTAAAACTCCCTCCTACCACTTACAGTTGTGCATAAAAAGTCATAGACTCGTGTCAGTTTACAAAAAAAAAATTGCATTTTTTGGAGTGCAGTCAGAGAGGACAATTTTGGTGATTATGTATATTATTAATATTCCACTCAGAGGAGTAAGAACACACAAGCAGGCTCTTGCACTGACTCAGAGTTGCCAAGAACAAATCAGGTATGCAGATAAGGCAGCGGGCAGAGATACTGCAAGGAGATGGTACGGGATCTCCATCCTTTCCATCAGGCCAGATTTGGAAATAGCTTCCATAGCGGCTGGAAGCACAGACTGCCAGGGGAAGGCTCAGATGGGAACTGGAAGAAGAGGGAAAGCAGCAGGACCTGGGGTGGCAGCGGGGCTGAGAGCCCTGGGGACAAACCGGCATGGCAGAGTGCAACATGGAGTGTGTGAAGAGCGGGGATATGGCCCAGATGTCCCAGGACAGTGGCTGAAAGAAGGCGAGGGAGGTGGGGACGGGCCAGCCTCCTGCTGGGCTGCAGCACTACTCTCAGAGGCATTGGGGTGAGGGTAGGAAACCGAAGGCTAAGCCAAATAAACACATCTCTTCTTCCCGTGGGTGCACAGAGGCAGGCCTGGGGCAGAGGCTGTGACTAATGCAGCTGAGGCTGCTCTGCTTCCTGCGCCTGGGAGCGGGATGGCGGCTTCTGAAAGGCCTGCGCGTGCCATAAATTACCTTGCGTGACAACCGAGGCATCGCCGTCTTCTCGCTCTTCAAAGCGCTGGAAATAAGCTGCACACTGCTGCTGACATCACCCTGTGATGTGACACCAGCCCAGCAGTCGGCATGGGGTGGCTTAGCATCCCAGAATGTGGTGGTGCCATGGGTTCCCACTGGGCATTCCTAAAAACTAGTCATTGGTACAACCGCCTGTGGAACTTACCAAGCTGAGGGCTGACCTATACAGTGACTGAACAACTGTGTGGAATGAAGTAGGGACAGATGAGCGAGCTCAGCGCTCCTCAGCCTTTTGCACAGTAATGCTCTGAAGCCTATCCTGTCTGCCACAGTCCCCTCTGCTCTTCCCTGCCCGCAAAGTGATCCTAATTTAAAGCCAGCTGTATTTTCCAGCCACAGCATGTCCCCAAGCATTTCCTTTTCTCAAAATCGCCAGAAGCCAAAGGGTGTAATTAAAGTCAAAAGGGACGTTTTTGCCTTCTGGATGCCAATAAATACTGCCCGTTCCCAGGGCCGCTCTCCTGCCTGCTCTCTCTGCCTCCTTACTCCCCATCCTCTCCACATCTCCGTGGCCCAGTCGCAGAAATTAATAAGTTATTAGTACAAATTAAAATATTACATTAATGATGTACGTGAGTGCAAGTTACAGAGCTGGAAAAGAAGTCCTAATTAAATCAATATGGTTATTAGTCCCTTGTCATCTCTGATTAATTATTAGCTTAATATGCTTCATCATTTTTGCTGTGAATAGAATTGTTGCAGTGCTACCACAGGGAGATGGGTGCTGCAGAGGAGTCGATGGAGCCGTGCTGGGGGACCCTGCTCAGGCATGAGTGTAGTAATCCTGAGAAAAGAGAGGGGAAACGCCTCACTTTCTGGTACAACAGCCTGATCACATAAAAACTCCCATTGTTTTCAAAGGGATCCAGCTGTTCTCTCAGGGGGTTTTTAACTGTTGATATGCAGGGGTTGAAGGCACGACTGTGCCAAGCTGCGCCCCAAGCACTTGTCCCAGTGCCCTCATGCCTTACAGTGGCAAGATGATCTACTCCAGGTCTTTCTCCAGCCAACATACTACTGCCTTTTCAGCCACTTCTGCCCCAGCCCCTTCTTCATACATCCTGGTTGCCCAGAGCGCAAGGAAGGAGCAGGCAGCAAGTCAGGAGCCATTACCTTCTGTGCTTGGGGCTGTGGGCAGGGGCCGAGGACCCCGAGCCTCTCCTGCTACCTACAGAACCAAAGATACCACACAGAGGTCCCCAGCCAACTCATTCCTAGAGAAACATAGAATAGTCTTTTGGGCATAGGTAATTCCAGCTGTATGGGAATACACCCTTTTTCACTTCTCTCTCTCTCCTGTCACCCTCCCTCTCATGCCAGCTCTTCCTAACTCTGTCCCACCCCAGCTGCCTGCAGCAAGGCTTTCTAGGGATAAAGACCTGGTGCAAGTACAAATCTCCACCTGACCCTCCAGCAAAAGTGCAGAACATGACTGAGGACTGGCCAGGGCTAGCATTGCACTACAGCGTGTGGATTCATCATGTCACTGGACAGGAACTTCATCCCATAAACAGCTTCACAAACACACTCTTTGGGATAGGATACCAACAGGAATATGCATGTGCTTCCAGGAGCAAAGCTGCTCCTTGAACTCTCTAACAAAGCTGGTGCACGGTGTTTGTGCTGCTGATGGGTGATTCAGAAATTAAACAGAGAATGCCACCGCAAAGCATTATGCTGAATTCCTCACAGATAAAGTGCCACTTAAACTTCCCAGGACTCACCCTACCGCTGCCATTACCTCAGGATAAATGGCCGCTTGCACAAAGCCAGAGCTTCCCAGTGCCAGTTTTGTCCCTCAGCCCTCCTACAGCCATCCCTGATAACACCTCAGCCTCCGTTCCACAACACACAGCACGGAGGACTTCCACCTTCTCCATTCAACTCGGATCATGGGACAGGCAGAATTCAGCAACCCTGTTCCCCAGTGCTGAGCTGCACAGCCCAGCTGCGCCGTGTCACAGACTCAGAACCGGTTCCCTTCTCCTCTTGGTTGTTCTACCAGCCCATGGCTTACAGAGCATTTCAGAACTGGGCTGAGCTCCAGTTGAATGTTTGGCCATGTAACAAGGAGACTCCAGGATAACGGTTTTCGTGGGAATCCAAAAAGAAGGAGTAAAGAAAAGGGCTCCCCACGCTATTTTTAGCCACAAACCGTAAGATTTGGAATTTTGATTGTAAAGTATGGAATTCATAAATGGTGCCACACTAAATTTACTCCATTTGTATACAATTCTGCTGGATAACCAAGGGCGTTACAGCATGTTCCTGGTTAGCATCTCAGCCCTAGCTTTATAGCCTCTAAACCAGAGAAAAATGTGTTCAGTAAATAGTGCTTGTGAAATTTGTGCGCCAATGCATGCACATGAGGATTTTCTGCACATGGTGTATATGTGCATGCATGATATCTTCTACAGACACGTGTGTCAGTGCATGCGTGCACCCACAGCCACCGAGCTGGGATTTATTTCCAGAGCGAAGCCAAGGAAATTCCCACCCCCTACCATTTAAGCACTTGGCTCTTTGGCTCAAAACATTCTACAACTTCTCAGCCAAGGAATGTATTTTCCCTTTCCAATATATATAATTTATTTTGCTGCACACATTAGTTAATGATTCAGAGACACACGATTAAGACAGTGCTGTGAGGACACTACTGACTGGCTGAGCAGACCCATTTCATTTGAGAGACCTTTTTTTGCTAGCCTGCCGCGGCACAGCGTGAACTGACAGCAGCCACCGAATCAAGGGTTTGTCTCATCTACTTCGTACTCCAGCAATTTGTCATAATTAGCCCGGCTTCCTGAGGCTAGATGAGCTTTTAATTACTACATTAACGTAGATAAAGAAGACTCTATGCCGCTCTATACTTCTGGGGGGTGGGGTAAGAACGCCGTTTTATTTCCCTACTACTTTGCAGAGATTACTCTGGGATCCGTAACACCGCTCGGCACCCCGCAGGGCAGCACCACCCGTAACACCGCTCCCGCAGCGCGGCGCGCCCCGCTCTCCCCGCCGCACACTTACGTGGTCCCCAAGGCGCGGCGGCAGGCAGCCTGCGCAGGTGGATCTCATCCTTATCCATCGCCCGTCGATCCCCACAGCCCAGCTGCGGTACCAAACTCAACTTGCCAGGGTCCCTCCTCCCTCCCTCCTTTTTTTTTTTTTTTTTCTTTCGTCCCTTCTATCCTTTTCTCTTCCTCCCCCCACTCGGTGCACGGGGAGGGTTCGCTCACCCGCCGAGCGGCACCGCGCAGCGCCCCGCCGCCCCCCGGCCGACTTTAAATAAGGGCGCCGGGCGCCGGCCCGCCGGGAGCGCGGCCCTCCGCGGGGAGCCGGCCCTCCGCGTCACGCCGCCGCGCTCCCTCCCTCCTTTCTCCCCTCCCTTCCTCCCTCCCCGCCCGCGCCCCCCGCGGAGCTCTGCGCCTACCTGCGCGGCGACGGCGCTGCCCTGACCTTGGGCGCCGGAGGGACGGCGGCAGCTGCGGCCGGGCGGGGGCAGCGCGGCCGACAAAGGTCAGCGCGCCCGCGGTGCCCGGAGAGAACGGAGCGGGGCCGCGGGGTTCGCCCGAGGGCAACCCTCTCTCTGCCCCGCGTGTGCCCGCTTTCACTGCGCGTAGCCGGCGAGGGATGCTCGGCCGCGCTGAGCTGCAACCTGCCGGCCCCCGTATCGGTCCGGTCCCACTCTCGGCTTTCCTGTGTAATCCAAAGCGTACTGCACCGTGGCTCCGGGAGCAGCTAGGTTTTGAAAGTTTTCAAAACTTTAAACTTTCCTGGGAAGGTCTGAGATTTGATGCGGTGGGTAGAGAACACATCAATTAAACATCAAAATGAACACAGGAATTTACTCACACTGGCTTCTTCATGGACTACAGTCCCTAGAAGCTTCAAAACCAAAGCAGGATGCTTTTAGGATAGGTTTTGTTTCTCTTTACTTGTTCATAATTTTAGTGCTTTTTTTTTTTTTTTTTTGGAGAAAGCTTGGATTTAATCTATTTTTAAAATGCACATTTTAGTTTACTATTTATTAGTTTAGAAGAGCAGATGAGTAGATGGTGCTGTACAAAGCTCCATGTACCAGCTTGCTTTGCCAGAGACCAAAGGCACTTGAGGGCAAGATCTCCTTCCTCTACTTACAACTAATTTGTTCTGGACTGAGTTCTGCAGCAGAACCAAATGTGGGCACAAGCCCAACATATATATTTGTCTCATGAATGTAAAACACAAAGAAATCTGGAAACAATGTTGTATTCCAGCACCCTATCTCACTGTGACCACAGGCTCCTCTGCTGCCCATGGCTGGGGAGGGCACATGGGTGGGCACTTGGCTGGGCCACACAGCTAGCACAGAGCTGAGTGCTCACCAAAATGTGGCCCTCGCTGCCCATCATAGAGTCACTAAGATTGGAAAGACCTCTAAGACCATTGAGTCCAACCATCAACCCATCACTCATGCCCACTAAATCACATCACTCAGTACCACATCTGCCCCTTTCCTTGAACACCTTCAGGAACTGTGACTCCATCAGCTCCCTGGGTAGCCTGTGCCAGTGCATCATCCACAATAAGAGGCCAACCCCCACCTTGCTACAACCTCCTTTCAGATTACTGTAGAGAGAAATACAGCCTTCCCTGAGCATCCTCTTCTCCATCGCCTCATTGAAAGCCCCACCAAAGGCCAGTTGAGCCACAACATCATTTCATAATGAGGTTTAGGGAGTTCTAATCCGACAGGCAGTATGTCAAAAATTGAAGTTATACTCCAGCTAAGCATATGGAATAAAAATTAAGCAGTAGACATTAAGCACCTGAACAAGGTTGGAGCATAAGTTTTAAAGAACGATCATTACAAAAAAAAAAAAAAATTACCTAAGAAAAAAATAAAACTACAGCAATTGTATGCAGTTATTTCAGAAGGACCTGGCCTGGCCCAATTTTCATAGCAATGGAAACCTCCAAGCGCTGCCTCCACAGCACCAGGAGGTCGGGCACTTCTCCTCCCTGCTCCATGCAGGAGCCTAAGCAGATCCCTCAGCTGCTTCAGAGAAGCCCACAGCTGGACACAGCTACAAGAGAATGGAAGAAAAATCACACATACAGGCAAAGGCTGCACAGCTGCTATCCACTGGGACGTACCCACACCCTGTGAGCAGGCACAGAGCTGGGCTGGCATCATTCAGGGTGCTGCTGTGCCCAGGGTGGCAACTGAGCTGTGGGGACACTCAGGCCATGCGCAAGAGCAGAGGAAATGTGATTTGTCATTACAAGAGCCGCCGAGCTAAAATAGGCTGCAGGGCTGATAGGAGACAGCAGCTTTGCTGCAGTTTTCCTCCTTGGCATGTGATAAACCCACTGTGCCATCTCAACACATACTTGCAAGAAGAACAGCAAAGGGACAGGGAATCTACTTGTCTGTGCAATAAACCAAAAATGCTTCCTTAACAATTAGGAAGGAGACAGTGCTACTTGGCACCCACACCTGTAGTAAGTGCATTTGCCGAAAATATTTATAGTTTGCTCCTGCAGAATGTACTGTGTACCTTTGTAACAACAATAACACAGCTCTCACCTCTTGTCATCTGAAGACAAGCACAGGCTCTGGGTGCTCATGCTGGAGGAACGCTTGCTCGTGACACAGCCCCACTGGCCTCAGGGGCAGCCCTGCAGCCGCTCACAGTCGCCTTCAGACTTATTTTCCTGGCTGTTTCACTTCGGAGGCACACAGCAAGGCAGTCCCTGCAGCAGAGGCACTCAGATAAGGACCACAGCCCTGGCAGCCACCCGGGGCCATGCCAGCACAGTCACATGGGGAAGGACGAGACCTGGCTGTAGCTCAGCACAGCTGGTCCCACCCCCTGCTCATCACCCACATGCTAACTAAAAACAAACGGGTGAGTTCTAGTGGAAGTAACGAATGAGATACTGGAGAGCCCTAAAAATCACAGGCAGGATCTGTGAGGAAAAAAGGGAGTAGTCATAACAGCTAAGACATACCCAGAGAAAGGCAGGTGGTAATGCTAAGATAATCAGTTGGTGGTATTTCTGAATACATAGTATTATTAAATTTATAATTTATTATTCTAATTACTCTATAACATTAAATACAACCAAACTGTGGATACAGAGTAGCTACACTTCATGCAATTCAACTAAGGTTAGAAGCACAGATTTTTTTTCTTTTAAGGGATGTGAACCATCCATTGAAATATAGGTTCAGTGGTGTCTTCTGTACAAAGCAGTCTGGCTATAATTTTCAGCTGTGTAAGCTCTTAAGCCCCTGGTTGCTGGAAAGGCATTTGTGGGGAAGGATGGTCTGCTTCTTATCTCCTTCCCTTGCTGCTTACCACTGACATACACTGGTCCTGGGCTGGGGGGATCTCAGGTCTGATGGCATGTGGCAAGACTCCTGGCTGTGCAGCATTTTGTCTTCACATAGAGCTCACGTATCTAGAACACAAAACATTGTGCTTGTTACAGTCTCATTCAAGTCAAACACAGTTGCGTTGGAATAAAGAAAATACTGCTAAGAACATTATTTCATCAGTGCACCAATCTTTCAAATGCTTCTGTACAATACTTAAATCTTACTTCTGTCAACACTCCCTGCCCTCTTTTTTTTTTTTTCTTTTAGCCAAAATTGATTGAGAAACATACTGAGGCTTGTAAACAGTATTGTCTAGTATACTATATATGTGGGCAAAGCTGAATGCAATGTAATGATTGATGCAAAAAAACACATTTGTAGTTAAGGTTCTCCTCTGCTTCATAGGTGTTCGCTTGTGCCTATGGTAGATACACATTTAGGATCATCATACAACCCTTAAATGAGGATGTTTAGGATGGCCGATTCACACAATTTTAGGCAACATAAGGCAAGTGAATAATTAAGTTCTCCTAGAAAAAGAACAATTCTGGGACAGAATACCCTGATTTTGCATATGTAAGAACCACACCCTTTCTCATTTCTGCATGAAACACTTTCTCTAGTTACTATTAGCCACTACGGATGTATGCATAGGGTTTTCCTATTAATGCTGCTGAATTTTCCAAGTGTCATTTTCCAGAAGTCTGAGGAACCTCCCACTGCTTCCCCCTGTGATTTACAGTTGGAGGTAACACCACCCAAGGGCCTGGCCAGAGCTTTGAAATTAAATTAGAAGATGCTCTAAGCTGTGTTCAGAAACATCGAGAGAGAAGATTTGACTCAGACCATGTGAGTCACAGTTGGTCTCCTGATCTCCCCTTGCTGCCGATGGAAGGAAATTACAGCAGCCATGGCACTGGCCCAGCTGCACAGGCTGGAGGGTGGGGAAGCAAAGCAAAGCCCACTCCTTGTCTGTTAATCCCCCTCCATTCAACTGGACTCAAGCTGCTGCTGACCAGACTTTCTGATTCTTTTTTGAGATCCTCATCATCACTTTCAAGCTGCTGCAAGAGTCCAGTGCTGTACACATAATTATCCTTGCATTTGTGCTCTAGCAAGAAGAGATTGAGATGAGAGACAAGTCCATCGATCCAGAGCCATTTCCAACGGACATGAAAACGCACATTCCCTCCTCTTTGATCTGTGTAGCTAATGGTTAGGAGCAGCTATTGATTGCCTTCTTGAGCTGAAGCTTGAGGTAACCAGGACAGGAAGATTAAGATTAATTTTCATGTATCTTTGTTTTCCCTTTTTGTGGTGTACAGCTCAAAACAGAAGTCAGCCCAAGGTGTCTCTGTGCAAGCTACAGCAGTGAGCAATGACTTGCCTCAATTTCTTTAGTCTTGTAATGCAATAACAAACACAGCAATGACAGCAGGGCAGTAAGGTCTTAGGCTGCAGCAAGTGAGGATTTGCTCAAAAACCATGGGCACAGAAATAAAGGAAAGAAGCTGCTTACCCTCAGAAGGCCTCAGGTAGGCAGGGATCTCCAGCAAGATAGCCTTGCCTCCACTGCTGACCCTTAAATAAGGTCTGGGAAGGGGTAGATCCACCCCTTCTGGTCACTGCATTGCATTGCATGCACCTGAGCTCCCCTGGGTTGGCTCTGCCCTCCCACCAGGTGCTCAATCACTGCTTCAGGCTGTGACTTAGCATTTCCGCTACAGGTCTTAAGCAAGAAAGTTAAAAAAATAAAAATAAAAACTGCTTACACTTGACATTTACAGGAGCCTGCATCACCCTCAAAACACATCTAGTATGGGTGGTCCACTGTGATTTCCACAAGTCTGCTGTGGATGCACCATTTATAGCAGAAGTAGCAAAGCCTTTTCTTTAAAGACACAAAAGGACACTAACAGTCATTCAAGCCAACACTCTCTAAGCACCTTGGACAGGAGAAGACCACAGCCGCTGCATCTAGCCTCTCCTTGCATCAGCTATCCCTTAGGACCCTTCTCACCAGCCTCCATTGGGCACTTAATCCCTGGAGTTAATAAGGATCATCTCCAAAGGTCTGAGTACTTCCATCTGCCCGTCCACCCAGGAGCTCAGACCAACTCTCCATGCTCCACCCAGCCCATGTGCCAAGGGAAGAATTCAGCAGCCCTTTCCCCCCTTCTCACTGCCCTTCCTGCTCAGCTGTTTCCAACCTGCAGAATGGTTGCAGCTAGGGAGATGCTGGAGCCTCCCCTACTCTGCACAGGCTGCTATTCATGCTAAGCACCCACTCCCATCACAAGTGAATTTTATCCTGTGAATGGAAATTTAAGACTATTATTTTGTAACAGTGCTTCACAACAAGTAGCAGGTTAAGACTTGCTAGATGAGTGAAGATCTGTTATAACAGAACCAGGTCGTGGTATAACAGCAGAGGACCTGCTTTGCTATTGTTTGGATAGCATTATGCATGATCATATGGCTGCTTTTTCAGAATCTAATTACTCAGTGCAAGTCTCACTGGTCTACAATAGCAATCATTTTGTATGTAGTATACAAATCTTAGAAGGTCCTTACAAGAATATCAGCAGGGAAATTACACCTATGAGCATCGCTGAATTGTGTCTGTATATTCTATGCTTACCTCTACTCTGTTACAACAGCTGGCAAGAAGTGTTTGTGAGGTTTTTGTTGTTTTGTTTTAACCCATATCTATTGTAATACCCTCAATCTCAAGGAATTCGTGGTTTAAACACATTAACCATGCACTCAACCAGCCCCAGTGTGTGGATCCTTGGGAAACACGTGAGCAATGAGCTCAGTGTCCAGCCTAGGGCTGAATCAAAAGCAATTCAGGGAGATTCACCTGTACTTTCCAAAGTAGGAATGTCCAAAGACGTGCAGAACAAAAAGTGAGGAGGAGGATCTGGTTGAAGAAACATTCATTGCATTCACTTTTCCAGTCTCTGTGTTTTCAGTGGACAGGTACTGAGAGAAATAAATGTAGAAAAGTTCTGAAGAAGAATGTTTTTCACATGCAACCATTTATCCTGTGCAGGGTTTGCAGATTTGAACAAGACAACATATCACACACAATTAAAAGAAATTGTGCTCACCTTAGTAATTAGGTATGGCTGTCTATGTTGTTAGTATTAAATTTGATTGATCCTGGAGAACTGGTTTATGTTCACATACTTTTTGTTGAGTATCAAATGGATCCGAGAAAGAGTATGGGCATTTTTACATTGTGTTTTGAATCTATGTAAATAAGATAATGCGGCAGTGATTGTTTCCTGATCAGACTCAATACTGCACACTTTCCAGCAATATATCTGTAAATACAGCTAGCTTGTCTATACCCAGGTTATAATGAAGAGTAACAAAACCACATCAGCTGTTGCAGTACACCAAGTGCATCACCAACAGCCCACAGCATGCACTGTGTGTTAAGAACAAGAGGGTGATGCTGGGCCAGGTGTATGCCCTCCAAACATCATCGTCGTGAGTCAGGGTGGGGAGGCCAGCAAAGCAGGAAAGGTTGGCCGAAAAGAAGCGGCCCAAGTGCCAGGAACTGTGAGCAAGGCTGGGTGGTGAGTAGAGGAGATGGACAGGAAGAGGTAGAAAAAAGCCTTTGTAATCTCATGGCATCTTCTTCCCTGCAACTAAGCCAAGGTACTTCTCCCATCAGCTGTTGCTGCACGTGACACCAGAGTAGTTGTGACATCCGAGCCATTTCTTCAGCTTTTATGGCACCTTCTCCATCTAATCTTAATAAATCTCTCTAATTGTAGCACTTGAAGTTAATCTGTCATTTGAGAGTTTTTGTAGATCTTCCCTGAGACTGTCAGATACACATCTGCAGTAAGTGAATCAATACTGTTTTTGTCAAGACTACAACCCAAGAGGTACCCAGCAGAGTAATTTTCTTTCAGAGACAAGCTGCCCTTTGGGAGAACTCAAATCACAGCAGACCCTTGCTGACCACAGCTGAAAATTGAATTTGGAATTTTAGGAAGTTCATTGTTTATACGGATCACAACGGGAAATAGATACACTCGCAAAAAATTCTAGTGACTCATAAACATCTCAGGATCAGCTTTTGAGTATTCCCTTTCAAAACACAGGACCTCCAACAGCTCTCAAGTTTTCTGAATTCCTGTGCTGTGCTTAGATGGTAATCACCCACCTATCCGGAGCCTGGTCATTGCTCTTATAACAGCTTGATGCCATAGTCTCACAGTTCTCTTTCAGATCCTGAGTTGCTGACATGCCTCGTCCACTGTTCCTAAATTGCAACAAATGTGATGGGTGCAATTTGCTGCCATTAAACAGGACCCCAGCAAAATATGTACTTGGCAGCATGCCTGCTGTTCTGAACCCAGTTGTGTATGCTGCACAAAAATAAGGTGGAAATCTGGTCATTAGTTACCTACCACATAAGTAACTTTTTTTTTTTTTTTAACCTATTTTATCAACTATCTCGATAACAAATTAAACCCAAGAAACTTACACTCTCTTCTTTTATCTTAACAGTGGGTTGGGTTCTTATGGGAAGGAGCCAAGGCACACACTGAAGATAAAGATATTGACATCTACGAAGCTATGTGCTTACACAAGTTCTGATTCTGCTCAACCCCTTTTTTTTTCCTGTGCATAACCTGCACATCCAACAACCCACATGCTTTTAAATATTGGTGCCTGAAAACAAATCATTTTATAAAATAAAGAGTATTCATTCATTCATTGATTACATGTATGAGAACAACATAGCTGAACAGAATGAAGAGAAAAAAGCTCAATGTTGTTTTTCGTTTTGTGTTTTTCTTTTCTGAACGTTCATTGAAATACATTTAAAAATACAGTTACTATAAAGTTATCTATATGTTTACTTTATCAATGGAACATCTGGAAATATCTGAAAAACAATTCTGAAAATATGCAAGTTCAAAACCTGTTTCTAATCCCTAAAAAAAAAAAGCTTTTCTTCCCCCCCCCACCCTGCTCTAATATCCATTCCTTGCTCAGCTATTTAAGTTCTTCTCCAAACTTGTATCTTACAGATTCACAGATGCAATAGATATTTATCACGTTCTTTTAAACACAAGGGGGCACCAACAAGCTGGTGGAGTGAGATATATGCTGCTCACATACAGTAAATTAAAGGAAACTGTTAAAACTCTTGATAGTTTTTTCCAAGGGAGATACATGTCAAAAATAGAGGACAGCAATGCAGTGCTTTATCAATCCTTCAGTTGAAGTCATTTGAAAAGCAAATCCTTCGCATGTGCACGTTATGCTGCCTCGTTTCTTTCCCTAGCTAGAAGGTGGAATGCTGTTTCCTTTGTTTCATAAAGAGGCAATCGAGCTTCTAAGAAGAAAAAAATACCAGCCTCCCCCCCGCCCCCAAAATGCAAAGTTGAGACAAAAAATGATTAGCTCTACACACACACACACATAAATATGAATGTAGAAATGTTAGTGGGGTGTGTATTATTCAAATTTCCTCTTTTTTGACTTGTGTTTGCTCAGTATAACTAACCAAAAAGTTAGTGAAATATCAATTGTAGGATAATCTCATCTGCTGAAATACACTCATCTGCACGTACAAACGAGGGGAGTTTGCCCAGTGTGGAAAGTGAACATGAGACTCAACACAGTGCAAATCCTGAGAGCAGAGCTGTGGTGTGACTGAAGGGCAATCTAAGACCCAAGCGCTCACATTTCTGACTGCTGAATTTCTGCCTTGCTTTTTCAGCCCCACTGAAAGGTTCCATGTGAGGTCGTAAGGTTACATACGTGAAAGATCAGTTGCTACTCATTTTTCAACTACTGCCCATAAAAGATAGCTAAATTCAAAGGAACATGATGTTTCAGTGCAATGAATGAGAGTTCAGTGAATGGTTCTGACAGCACCTTTCTTTTTTTTTTTTTTCATTAATCTTTTCCCCATCTTCAGATGTTGGGGCTTTCCTCCCTAGGTGTTTCCTGCTTTAGGTGCACACTCATTCTTCCTGGAATGAATTTGTATGTTTTTCTCTTCTCATTCTCAAGGTAATCAATGAAGTAGCCTTTCCGTCTTCCCAGCCCAAACAGAAGTAGAACACGTTTCCAAAGAAATTTCTTCTTTCTAGGTGAACTTGAGGTCTCAGAGCAAGCTCCCATAACTAGCAGCTCATTCAGACAGGACTATCAATACAGCAAGTAACAGCCACGAGGAGGAAATACTTCTTTTTTGCAAGAGACAACCTATTTTCATTCATTTTAAATTACAGCTGAGTCCTGCACAATCCTTCAGAGAGTTAAAATGGGTTAGTAGGGTAGTCATACCATACCTAGGACGATCATACAATTCAAATAGTGATGATCCAATCATGAAAATCTTCAACTTCCATTATTCTGCCTGGGAAAATGGTTCTACAATGACACAGATCTCATTGTTAAGATTTTCCTGATAATTTATCATGTTTTTACTTGCACAGAATTGTTTTCCCCATTCATGCTGTCCACATAGTTTGCAAACTACCTGTTTGCTCTTGCGTTCAGCTGCCTGCCACATTTTAGATGGATTTATTGTTGGATTGCAACTCAAGAGTTGTGCAGATGGAACAACCTGCACTTTCAAATTATCTATCCCCAAACCAGGGCACTGCTGGGCATGAAAGTATACCAGAATTCCTTCTGCATTAACTGAATGCACATATAACCTTGATGCAGTGTAATCAGAGATGTTAGGTTTCTTTGCTCAGATAGTCAAAATTATTTTTTTCTTATTTCTCATCTACTTCTTGCAGGTAGAACTGCTAATTAGTTACTCCAGACTGAGAAAACTCTTTGGCTTTGTAAATGTAGATCTCCTGAAAAGAAGGTGTAATGTATTCTTTAAATTCATTGTGAACTCAGAAGTATCCTGGACTTAAAAGTGGTTTTGTGAATAAAACAAAGAAGAGGGAGTCAAGAGATGGGGGAATTCTTTCCACATCATTCCTTGTGCACCTGAGTCAGCTAACTTGTACTTCAATTCTCATGTATAAATGTTCACTGTGGACATCACTGACAAAAGGCCCAATTACTAGGCAAAAAAGACCGTCACTCCAGCAAACTCGAGACTGAACCCCTGCTTTTCTAACTATAGTAGCATTGATTTCCAGCTGCTCTCTGCAGCCTCTTAAATCTGGGAAGACTCAGGTATAATAGACTTCATAGGTGTTCTAGAGGGGCTTTTTGATCAGTCACTTAGTCTGAGCTGGTTGGTGGGATAGAGAGGATGACCAGAGCAGGTCAGTTTAGGAGCATCCAACTCAACTAAGCCATATTTTTCTCTGTCTTTAAAACTCAATTCTGAAAATATCAGCGGTTTTGCTTCCATTATGCTATGTGTCTCCAATTGTGTTTATAATGGGGTTGCTTTTTTTGTGGCTGCTAGAAGCAGTGTTAACTCCTGAACTTCCAAAAACTCAGTTTTTTCTTGTGCTGAACTGCACAAAATCTCTTCAAGTAGAACTGTTCCCATGTTATACTGCTGGAATATTTGGCAATCAACTTACCACAACACCAACTGAACATTATCTGGTGCTTTTGTTCAGGGCTTCAATAATCAATTGTCATGGACATCCTCATGTTTTGTTCTTGCTTTTCAAGAGCCATCATTTTCAGTTGTTTTCATATTTACCTCTTCTTCCTACAGATAAATACGTGTTTTCCCTCTTTTATCTACAGATATTTTACATATGTGTAGCCTAGACTTCTCAGATGCCATCGATAAATGCCTTACATTAAACGTTATTGAAGCATCCATCTCTGCAGTGTTTCCAACCAGTATGCAATATGTGTGACAACACCAGGGAAGCTAGCCAAGGACACTAGAGCAAAAAGTGTCCTGGAATTTTTAACATTCACATGAAACATCTGTTTCTCATCAATGCATGGTACTTCATAGATTTTCTTCAGACATATGAACCAACTCTTTGGGGATTTGAACACAATGTTTCAGGGAAGCAAGTTGCCCATACATGATAAAGAAATTCTATCATTATTACAGAATCATAGGGGTTGGAAGGGACCTCCAGAGATCATCGAGTCCAACCTCCCTGCCATTATAGTTCCACAGAGATAACTTTCAGTGGCAATACTGGCTTAGGTCAACTCTCCTTCACTTCTCCTGTACTATGGTTCCAAAGGCATTTGAGAAACAACTCAGGTAAACGAGCTGAATGAAAAAAGTTTTTTTTCATTCTCATTTGAATGAGTACGTCAAACCATTTCACATGAAACAGCACACATGGCCTGGAAGGAGAAGCAGCCCTACCTGTCCTAGCCATGCTGCTAAATTTGGCATTAGGGCCTGAAAAGCCCTGTCATGGATAAGTTACAAAATGCCCTACCGTGAATACTGAAGTTTCTAACATCTTGGATGTCAGGTTTGATAAAATTTCAGTTCATACAGATGCAAACTTTCTAAAATTTATTTTATTTGCTATGTCAGCTATGGCATGTAACATTTTAATCAACCAGAATGAAATAAAGTCTTCTTTCCATAAGCATGGGGCTTTCCTCAGATGGGAAATTCTATTACTAACCAAGTAGAAATAAATTTAAACGATGACAGCAAACTAGTTTTCTTTCTGTTATATTTACATTTCCACCCAAGACAAGTGAACAAATGGAAATAAGCTGTTGATGTGATAAAGATAATGCTGCCAAACTAAAGTACCTTCACTTTGCCAACCATATTTGGTACAGATTTGCTGCAGATTTCCCAACTTGCATATTGGATTTGTATTGATGGCAAAAGGAACCTTGACCTGCAGAGCTGAGTTTTATTCGTGAGCTCTACAGAGGTAGCTTAAAAGGAATATGTTTCTTCAATGCATTTGGTATGTGCAAAACTCAGATAAACTGGATTCTAAAATATACCAGGGAACTAATAAATAAATAAATAAATAAAACTGAATGTAGAAATGCATAAAGCTCATGCAGGTCACACACAAGTGTAAAGTTTCCCCTCCCCACTCCCACCTTTTTTATTTGGCACCAAGACGTGTAAGTCCATGCCCATGACAGAGACAATATTTGCCTTCTTTTCAAGTGTCTCTGTACACATCGTGCTAGAAACAAAATAAAATAGTAATAAACTTGTACTCTTTGCCTTAAACAAACCTGGATGTGAAAAAAAGGAGGTGCCAGGGGTAGTTTCATCATTCTGAGGATTCATAGTATTGCCATTATTGAACATCACACACTCAGCTGATGAGAACAACCTGTACAGGCAGAGCTGTACTAACATCATCCTCAGTGATGCAAAGATTTAAACATAATATAGTAGCTCTGATTTCTGCCAGGATTAAAGACAACACCTTTTCATTCCACTAGCATACCATTTCCCTTTTTTGAGGAAAGTGAAAAACTGCAGACATTTTTCTGTAGAGAACATTATATGAATTAGTAGCAAGGAGTAAAATCTTGAGGGTTTGGCATGGGTCTGGTGCCAAGAACACTTCCAGCAAAATTTAGGGATAATCAGCACCAGATAGCATTGGTATCAAAACCAGGAGAGTCAGGGGTAACTCTGCTATACAGTTAGTGAGTTTAGTTAGAGAGTAAAAAAAACACAAGAAAGCACATGTAGGATTCCATGGCCTGAATCTGTCTCCTTTCACTGATGTAATGCAACTAATTCCTGCTAAATCAGTGAAGTTACAATGGTAAGTTGGAATAGCAACAAATGTTTGGTCATTAAGGAACTTTGTGATGATGTTTGAGGACGCATTTTTTAAGTTTTGATAGAAGTCTAAAGCAGTAATTCGAGAGTCATCTACTGTAGGGCTCAAGAATTTACACGTTTTATTAGTAGTCATTTTATAATCAATGAAATATTATTGTGCCAGATGTATATTTATAAATATCACCGGATTCACTACAGCACCAACTTTATTTATGTGATAAATATTGACTTGTTTGTCTTTGAAAATGATCTCTTATGCCTGGGCCTCTTTAATTAGTTCCGCTTTCTGTCAGTCTCTGGAATTGATTTTTGTATGTTTACTCTTTCTGAACTGTCTGCACAATCCTTGCATAAATGCCAGAACTTGGGTGATACGTTGTTCATCTCTGAAGCTTTGTTAAATTGTTTTGAAAAGTGAAAAATTGAGGTTTCTATAAATCTGCCAGAGAATCACAGCCAGTTTTTTTTTTAAGAACTTGAAGAAACTTGGAAATGGGCAGGAAAAGTTTAAATGTGTTTTCTTTAACAGTTTGAAACATCGTATTTCATGGTGCTATTATAAACAGTGAAATGCCCTGTTCCCTTATTTGGTTAAAAAAGCAGACAAGCTATATGCAGTGGGTATTCTGCCTTAAAGACCTTTTTTACAACAATTATTAATTACAGTGCATGATAGTTGGCATACCACATTGATGCTACTGAGCTGAGAAGCCAAATATTGAAAGTTTCTGTTTGAAGGTTCAGTTCATAACCCTTCTGTTTGGATTAGAAGCAGTATGTTTGTGTGAATTCTTTTTTGCAAAAAGTCCAGCTTTCAATGTTTGATGGAAGTGATGTTATAACAAACCGTGTCTTTAAAGTCATCCAAAAATGAACAGAAAAACTGTTAAATACCAGTATTTCATACACTTCTGCTTGGTGTTTTTGTTTTCGTTCTTTTTGTTTTGTTTTTGTAATGAGGTGAATTTTGCAGCTGAAAAGGTAGAAATTAGTTAGACATTATTATGTGCAACAAGCATTCCCTTCTGAGGTTTTTAAGCTTTGCAACCAAGATTTCTATTTATCTTATGTTAGGCAACATTCAGTGACTGGAAGGCTATTCTGTGTAGCGTTGACACCATTTGCACCCAGATTAATTATCTGTTGCAATCTGTGCCTAAGCATTTAGAAGTTTTGTCCTGCTCCACGCTGTTCAGACAGGAATCACCACATACTTTCCCAGCACGTTAATGGTATTTATTCAACAGGAAGAGGCTGATCTCACATGTCAGTTCTTGCCTATGTGCTGGATGTCAGCTTTGGTTTCTCGGGGCATTCAATTACAAAGTGTATGAATATTTCTATATAAATGTATTGTAACTGTTTTAGATGGAATGAAAAACTGTTGTGGAAGCTTGAGGGGAAAAAAAGCCCCAGTCAGCTCATGCTCACCTAAGATTCTTGTAAGTATAAGGAGCAATAAAAACAATCCACTAGCATGATACTCTCTGGGTTTTGTGGCACAATAAGGAATTTTATTTCAAAATGTGACTCTACCTGCACAAATACACTGTGAAAGTACACAACCGCCTTCAGATCCCTGCACAAAGGCACCGGCATCTGAGCCTTACTCCTTTGTATTCGCCCCTCATGGAAGATTTGGGATCATGATGAAGACCATCTAGAGTATAGTCACTCTGGCACTCAGTATCTCCCCCAGAAACCTCTAAGTATTTGATCATGTTTGTCAATATGTCAAATGCTTGAGGTTATCTGTATGTTTCTGTATCATTTCCAGGCAAGTAATTCAAGATTGCGAAGAAAAAAGCAACAACCTTAGTTCTGAAAAATTCTAATTTAACATTGTTTTGCCAAGTTCAATTTCAAAATCAAAGGGACTCCAGCATGACTTGCTGTAGACATTCCTGTTTTAGCATGACTGTAAGCAAGCAAGTCTCTGACAAATAAGCCTCCAAATTACCTGACTATTCATACCAATTTGAATACTAAATTCTGAGCTAAACCCTATCATTAAAGCCAGGTTTATTTCAGAATTATTTTCAGGTTTGTTTCTGAAAATTATGGTCACAGTAGCAATTTGATGTGGTGGACATCAGGAAAATTCAAATCTGGATACAAACCTGCAGTATGGGAGCATATTTTTCTTGGATGTGTGCCTATCACACAATTTTATCCAAATTGCTTGTCTAAGGTTCTTACAGCCTCTGGCTTGCACAATGGGACAGACATCAGAGCACATTGTTTATGGAGTACCTCCATGGAGAACTTCCCTTTGGTCAGCAGAGGGCTGATAAAGGAGTACTTTGGTTTCTACTTAGCTCTTGAAGAAGGTATGAAAAGGTACCTAACCTAGCACATCCTTCCACTGGGAGAGAATTTCACTTCATGAGTTAAATGAAAAACAGGCTCCCGAATTGTTCATTTGTCATCTTTTCTATGAGATGTCAGCATATGCAGCACATGAATCCAGTAGGAAACCTTACACCAGGAGTCACCAAATTTTTACCCTTGTAAAAATTTGTGAAAGCTGGAAGAGTTATACAGCAAGAACTGAATGCAATATTAAATTGGGCTTCTGTTCAAATGTCTGGAAAAGTGTCAGTTTCTCACTGTATGATTGGAATCACTCTTCAGCTAATAGCAGCAGATTTTACCATTTATTATTTTTGTCAAATCTAAACAGCCAGTACAACTGAAATACTGAGCAAGCATCTGTTTGTATCTTGTGCATAACCATTAGAGTGGTACACGTATGCTTCACATTAATGGGGTTCCAGGAGTTAATGAAATTAAGAAATATCAACAAAAGTAGACTGGTAAATCTGTTGTTTCTTGTGAGAGTGGACAATTAGTAATTAATGCAGTCTCGTTCCTAGATTTCAGACTGAAATTGTTAGATCAGTGGAGAAAAGAAAATACCCATAGCAACCCACTCCATGTGATGTGAGAAGTTACAATCACACTGCTGAGGAAAATTACAATTGAAATTCATTCAGGGGAGTGAATAAAACCTTTTAGACAAAACTCAGGTACTCCAAAAACTCACATCATACTCTCAGTTACATCCACAATCTGGGGCAATTTTCCAAGATAGATTTACTCAGCACCTGTTTCAGTATGCAAAAGTCAAACCTCAAAATAGAAATCTAATCAGATTAAGTAGATAACTCTTTCCCTTGCATTGGATTGCATTTCTCCAACAATATGTTTTTAATTTTTTTTTATATAGATATAAAAACTGTTTCAGAACTAGTAAAGAAGGCAATGGTAGAATGGAAAGTTATCAAATGAGAAGAACTAACAAAGAACTCTGAATGAGTTTTGTCAGCAGTGTTTCTGGCTTCTGAGAATCTGAAGGGTCTTGTTTCTGGGATGTCAAGTCACAGTGGGGGAGTTGCCAAAAATAAAACAATTTAAGAATAAATATAAATCCTATCTAGTTTAGAAGAACTCATCATAGGGTAACAGTTTCCCACAGACCTGACTATAGTTAGTGCAATGGTCCTTCTAAGGACATTTCCGTTCTGGAGGAATCCCCCTTCAAAACTAATATGTTATTACAGAGTCACTATCTCCAGCTGCCAAGAAGAGTCCTATGAGAAAATGACTACCCTGACATTTCTTTCTGAGGTCTTTTCTTTCTCATTTTCCTTCTGTTTGGGAGTGTTAATCAGTGACAATAGTGTCATTCACAATAGACTGGTCTAACATACAGAAATATATCTTTTCCATAGGCTATTATACTCCATTCATTACTGCTTTAGCTGAACACCTTTCTGCAGCAATTAAGCAACGATTAACATCTGCCATATAACTTGTTTTCTTATCTTCCTCCTGGTGGGATAACAATGTACAGCAGGGTAGACTGTATAGTATGCACACATACAGAGATATGCATATAGAAATATACAGAGCTATATATGCAAATTAGAGCAAGACTGACATCCAAGGTAACGTTTTCTGTACTTTGTTTGGACGATGACAACATTTGGGATGGCCACCAGCTCCTTGGTAATTTCATGAACTGGGATGATGTATGAAGAATCTTTGCTGACCACAAATGTCAATTTTTCCATCACAGTAGCACATCAAGAAGGACCATCTACATCACCCTAGGTAAGGTTGTTACTGTGTGTTGGACAGAGAGTGGCTATATAGGAATGACTCTCAAGAGTCCAGGAGTATTCCTTGTCAACACAAACTACAGCTTAAGGTAAGACCAAGGGCATTAAAACATTGCTTGCTCATTTTCATGAGTTCTGTCAATTTCAGATGAGTTCTGTCAATTTCAGTGTTGTGCTTTGACGACATCCAGGTTGCAGGAAACAGTATATGAAAATCTTGCATCACAGCTTAACTAGGTCAGAATTAAAGAAATTGAATTTATATGAAATAGTTCTAAAATGTGATCATTATTTAGAATGAGGATAAGAAACCTGGCCTTTTTTGTTCACAGAGTGAGATTCTTATTCTTGTCTCAGAGTCTTAGTCCATGGGAGTTTCCATATTTCAAGTCTCAAAGGGATCTTAAGAGCACAGCAAAACTCGCAGGAAAAAGAAAAGAGCGTAGTACTCAGAGGACCTGGTTTCTGTTATTCACGTAATATATGACCTTCAGTATCTCTCTGTGCCAGTATTTTTTTCTATTCTTGGTCTGCTCAGATAGTACCTTCTGAGCCTGGTAGACAAATCAGTTTTAGAATTCTAAACTGAATTAAGATTTGAGAACTTCACTACCTTTACTAAACTTTTTGGTAAGTTTACATCTTTTGATAGTGATAAACTCTAGAACTAGATGAACTCAATCTATTTTCATATTTTGCTATCAGAACTTCATACAGCTGGAATTTGTACTTTAAATCAAATACAGCTGGAGGGCTCCTTTATTCTAGGTCAATCATTCACAAAGCCCAAATCTTATGAAGTTAAAATGCATTAGTTTTAGCAGAACTGTTGCCCGAGTACGGATTCCTGTGCTTAGTTTTCAGTCTTAAAGTTAGAAACATCATTATTGCACGCATACCGATGTAGCCAGAATGAGATGCTAGCATGGTGTCTTTCCAGAAATAATCCTGTAAATAAGAAGTATTTATACCAGTTAATACTGTTGCTCATATTCATGACTTTGGGTTTAACAAATCTAATAACAAACTGCTATATGAGAATATTAAGTTGAAGTTTAGGTGGCAGTTATTGTTCCCACTTCTCTGTATTTATTCTGCTTTAGAAATTACCCTTCTCTTCCCACTGCAAAGTCTCCTTTTAAGAACATTTCCCTAAGGAAATGAGAATGTGTATCTACATAATTTAAAAAGACTGAACATAACTGTGTTTTGGAAATTTTTTAATCTGATGATGAGCCACAGTCCTTCTTACCATGCTGCAGACGCCATACCAAAACAAACAAAGTATTTGCTAACACTCTTTGCTCTCCAAGTGGATTTGCACTCTTCAGAGGAGTGATGTATAAACATTGGAAGGCATAAACAGAGGATACAGACTCCTTAGGTGAGAGTCTACAGATTTCAGCTGAGTCACAGCAGGAGAAATGTACAAGGACAAGCTGCACTCCTTTTCTTTCTGAGGGCATCTCAGTTACTACCTAGAACTGCCCAGTAACTATTCTTCCAAAAGCCTGGAAGACAACACTAGGTAGCTGCAGGCTGGCAGTTGGAGATGTAAGTTTTACTTATTTCACATATAAATAGCTCTGCATTGTCTTAAAAGGCAGCAACTGTTCAACACGCAGAAAATAAAGAAAGAAAAATAAATTGTATTTCCAGATAGCCATCCTTAATCTCAGCCTAATGTCCTATCTTCTGCCTTGCTACTGTGAGTTGCAGCCATCCTCAGGTTCAAAAGGAAACTAAGGAAATTTTTTTAAAAAAAGATTTGCTGTTTAAATGGAATAAACTTTCTACTAGAATAAAGACAAAATTTTAGTGTGGCAAAGAATATGCCCACTTTCAGCAGACAATATCATAATGAGAAAAGATCGGCCTATCTTTGCTTGTGAAATTAAACACAGATCTTGGGTCAACCATTGACGACTATAAAATCTGCTGAAAATCACTTTCATATTATCTATTCTCTAAACTTCATATGATGAGGAGATGTGGAAAAAAAATGCAAAAAAAAATCTCTATTAAAGGTACAGAATCAATAAAGAAACATATATATGGCTAAGCTTGCTATTGGAAAAGGTTCATCCAAGTCTGTCAAATAATCCAAAGTATTCCCTTTGCTGATACACTTGGAAGTGTTTTAAGCCAATAATCCTTGAAAAGACTTTCTGAAAGCTGAGCATTCAAGCTGACATGGCACTACTAATCAGGTAGCTGGCTGAGAAGTATAGAACAGCAGAAATAGGAACCAAAAGAAATGAGAATCAGCAGAATCTGGATTCACTTTCTGGGCATGACATGATTCTTTGTAGAGCAAGATATACCCCATGTCTCAGTTTTCCTCATCTATATATTGGTAACAACATGCGCGTATAGCATTCCGCTGATTGCTGGACAAGGAAATATCATCAGGAAACATGGGTAGAAACTATTTTACCATATATGTATTTATGAGAAGAGAGGGAATTTTTCTGAATTGGAAGTTAGGAGAGCTGAAGAATACTTGGTTATTTCTCTGCTTTCTTATGCAATGGAAAATTTGCCATTTATTTAAAATAAATAAGAGGTTCTATGGGAATTAACAATAATGAAATATTTATTTAGACTCCCTGGAAATAATGTGCAATATCTTCACTTTAATCATTCAAAATGCATTAATCTCAAACTTTTCAAATTTAATAATTTTATTGAAGACTATTAGGCTTAGAAAACAATAGCTTTTATATATCCTAAGCTAAATGAAATGTTACGCTGTGTGAATTAAGATACAATAGCAAAATACACTGTTGTCATGTGCATTATCCAAACTTCTTAACAAATGTGAAATGCTTCCCCATTTGAATTACTACGCAGACATGCTTTTTGTACTTGATTTCCCTACCTGTGATATGTTCTTTCTGCTTAAAGATAGTAACATGTATATTATATCCTACTCTTCCACCCACCCACTACTATTTTAGATAATGTGGATAGATAAAAACATTTGTATACCTCTTGGCACATAGCAGGCCAACACCTTTTCTCCTATTTTTTTTTTTTAATTAAATTATTCATAAATAACTGTTTTTTTTTAATAATTAAATCCACTGATATGAGCGCTAAGCATACAGGTAGTATGTTATTCATTCTTAATAAACTACATTCAGCTCCGATAAAGAACATTTTCAGCATACCTTGTCTGCTTAAGGCTCTTTTTATTGTAAGATATTTGCTGTAAGTTATTGACATTTCTGAAAATCTTACTCTGTAATTCAAGCTGTCTCTTGACACTATCACAATCTAAATTGTATCTAATCATGAATCCTGGTAATTATATAAAAAAAATCCCGCAGAATTTCTCCTGTAGCATGTGTTGTCACAGAAAGATGCAAATTGAAGGCAAATCTTTATTTTATAGATAAAATAAACACCAGTAAACTCTTCTCTCTCAAAGCTTTCTGTAAGCTTAGCTAGTATATTGAATCAAAGACCAGCTTTTTGAACTTGTGCAGCACATACATATCTGAATGCTCCTGCACTGACACTTCTAGAAGATGCCAGAAGTTGCCAGCTTAAATATTCTTTTAAAGTAGGTTTTCCTACGTGAAATAATCTTCCTTCAAGATGGCCTTACCCATTTCATTTTAGCACCACCTCCTGGGTGGATCCAACAAGCGGAGCTCCATACTGACACTCCCTTAAGGCACAGCAAAGCGTGCGTGTTAAAGAGAGAAGGTAGATTTGTACATAATTGATGCTGTATCTGCAGCCTAGCTTGGCACAGATTTCATCCAAATCTGACCAAGTTCCAGAATGCCCACAAGACTTGCCTTGTTTTCTTCAGAATATACTACTGATTTTATTAAAGCTAAGGAGAGATTGATTGGTTGGTTGATCTTCAAGATCAGGCAAAACTACCTAGTTTCTCTGCAATGTTTTCACTGCTGAAACACCTCCTGTGCAGTGGTTTTAAAACCCAGCTAATTCTAATTGGTTGACTGATGAGTATTAGTCGTGTAATACCAACAGATGGAAATCGTTTTCTACACCCATTATTAAATAGGACAGCATTTATTATATATACTGAGGATATAGAGTCATTACTTTTTTCCTAGCTCACTATTGAATAATTCCAAGAAAATGTAAGCTACTAAAACCCTCCAAAGATGGCTAATTCTTATTCACAATTCTTTCTGTATAAAGAACAAATAGAATGAGTCTATTATAACGTTGCTCAAATGTAAATGCAGTACTGAATAAAAAAAAAGTTTCCACAAAAAGTTACCACAGTTTCTATTTTGATTATTTCAGAAAAATATTTCCTTTCACCCTTTCCATTTTTTGAATCTACACACAAATTACCAGCATAAAACACATTGGTAATGAGTAACTTAAATAGATCTAGCATCATTCACTTCATACTTGTCTGAGTAACTCTTCCAAGGAATTCACACAGCAGGTCTCATGGGACTTTCCCATCATATTGACATTTCCTCGCCAGACCGGGTCAGAAACATTGCACTAAATGTTCTTGTGCTACTTACAGCTTCGCTTCTGGCTGACACCAAGCAGGTATCATGTACATAGGGATCAGCAAAAAGTTCACAATTATGTTTATCTTTTATAATTATTAACTTCACTTCATAGAGTAAGCTCATATTCATCGAGTATAACATGCTTAGTTTAAAAGTGTCCTTTCCAAATACTATTTTGATAGCAACCACAATTTTATAACATTCAAAACATTTTCCCTGTTTCTGAATTGGAAAATGCTTTGCATAGGTATGTTTGCACTATGAACAATAGCACTAGATTCAACCAAGTATACATTTATTTACTACTGTAAACATTAAAGGAAAGAGGGAAAGTGTTAGTAGCATGGATGCTAACATCAAAATAAATCAATCTAAATGAACCTTGCTCAGAGCTGGAAGCTTTTGTAATTTCTCCAGAGAAATCTATTGAGAAAACAGGATACTATTTGCATAATGTATCAAAATGACTGTTGATTTTCCTTCATGAATGCACAACAAACTTCCTGACACTGATAATATCCTAGCAACTCTTTGTGGTAACTGAGACACCATTACAGCAACAGAAATATTTACAGTATGTTTTTATGGCACATTGAGTCTCAGCTATTAAAAAAGCTGAAGGAATTGTTCTGTATTTCTAAAAATGGATACTAAGAGTAAACCCTTAAAAATATGCAGTTTAGAATCCAATAGTTTATTTTTGTTAGAAGCAGTGTGAATCTGGAGGAATATTTTTAAGAAACATGATAGTTCCTGTTATTATATCTTGGTCAATACTTTCAATACATTTTCAGTAGCATTGTAATTTTCTGTTTGAAAATGCTTAGAGAGTAAGACTAGTTAGAGTATGGCTAGCAACGTGACAAAGTTCAATTCCTATTAAGTAAATTATGTCATCAGTACATTCAAAAATATACAGCCAGAAAGTGGAAAAAGTCTTTAACATCTAAGTATTCAAATTCCAATTTATCCCAAGCCTGATTTATTTAAGGATTTAAGAACAGCATCACTTATTCATAGTCTATGTGTACAATTTATCAGATAGCAAATTTCAAAATTGAACCAGTACATAAATTAAGACTAACTGTAGAAAATTGGCATGAATGCAAAGCTCTGAAATGAACAGTTAAAGAAGTGAAATAGCAAAAGGCCAGTTTCTGAACCACCTTTATCCTCTGAGGTAGTTACTCATATGACCTGTTCCCCCAGAGCCCATGAAACTGAATGGGTGAAGAGCTTTCTGATGTCTCTTCCTGAAGAAACTATTTTCTGTAGGAGCATGATTAGGTAAATGCTTAGGTATCTCCTGAGCAACATTTGCTCATATTTATGCTCTATATCTTCCATAACATCTTGCCACAGAAGGTGAATACGTAACCAGTTTGAAGTTGTTTTTTAAAGCTGTGTTAAATGGTATATAAAACCAGACTGAAATTCAATATCCATGTGTATTTCGTGAGATAGCTTTTATTTAGATGTAGATATGGCTATTCCATCATTTTTCTCATGTTTCAAATGGATCAGAAAAGCATAAATGAAGAAGTCAGCCTCATTTACTATAAATGTTCTCACGTATTTCACTGACTATAAATAGAGTATTTCTAAGATCTGATGATATCCCTTTAGAGAGCACCACATTAAGTATCCAGCATGGGAAATGCTTATATAGTGATGCTTTTACGGCTTTCTCATTGAATGAATTAAAGCTTTCATTTGCTTAATGACTCAAGTCAGGAAAATGTGTGTTCAAAGTATCCTGTATCCAGAGTATCCATCATTTTCTTAACCATAAACATATGCCAGTTGACCAATCCATTAAGTCACTTTGAAAACTGTAACTTTTGAATTACTAAAAGGAGTTGGATGGGGTTGTAGAGAGTATTATAACCTAATTCTCCATTCCTTGACATACAGAAATCAAGAGTGAACATGCTAGCTTATGGAAAATAAAGCTCAACTTGCTTAACTACCACTACAACCTGGATCTGTTAGAATTTGGAAAGTTTTCTTTGAATATAGGAATCTGTATGTAGTTTTGTCTAATTTCTTTCATTAACATAGTCAGGAAACATGATATAGCACTTAGGAGCATAAACACTCTGACTTAAGACAGTTTGTTGCTATATAAGTAAAAGGCTCTTTTCTCAAAGTCGTGGCATATACAAAGATACTCTGCATAGCAGAGAAGGCCACCCACAAAGTTATGTGAATTTAATTTTTGATTCACATTCCTCTCCTTCCATAAAAGCCAAGGTGGGCCATGGCTGTTTTCCCATAAAGTACTGAGAACGCTCAATCCAAGCCGTTAGGACCTTGAACACAGAACATCCCCCCCAAACACCCCGATAAGATCCTCTTTTCGTACATACAACGGAGTAGCAAGTTCCCCAGAGGAAGAATTCAGGCCGAGGGAAATGTTACAAGGATGTTATCCTTCTGCATTTTAAAAGGAATTTCCTGGCTGGTTTCTAATGCCAACCCAAGGACCAGTCGTGGGAGATGCCACTACTGAAGAAAAGCATTCTGGTTCTTGGCACCTATGTTTTCCAGCTGCTAAGTATGCGCTGTGTGTGGTCGGAGCCATTGGTTTCTCTTGTGCAGCAGACAAGAGACAGCAAGGGAGATAGCAGCGAGACAAAAGGGAGAGAGAGAGTCGCAGAATGGAAGTTCTAATCTGAGACACGTGGAGCCAGATTCTCTGAGGATATAAATGTACTTATCTCTGGTGATGTCAATTTATGATTTTGAAGTCTTGTAAAAGTACATTTTAACATCATGAAGAATGAAGGATCAAAATTAACCCCTGGAAGGAAATTACCATCGAGTACATTCCTCATTCTTCTACTTACACATTAGGACAAGTGAAAAATATTTTCAGAGAAGCATTGGTATATATTCCTAACAAAGGTTAAAAATCCATCCCTGCTCTTTTTCTATTATTTTTTGTTGCATCTATCTGTAATTCAAACAGACACTTATGTTTTTTATGATCAGCAAATGGTTGTGCTGGGGCATACAGAGTCAGTAATCTTCTTACCCAAGTGTTTTTAAATATATGCAAAACAGTTTCTGGTATTCCAAATATGTGTATACACACTCATTGTCAGACCATTTCTTTTTCAGATTTGTAATGGCTTCAAACAAAAATCCAAGAAAAGGGCTTGCTATAATTCTCTGCAAACATTCCTGTTTTGGAAAGATGAAATTAGAAACTAGAATCTTCATCTCTTGAAAGAAGTTGGCAACATTAAGCCCAACAGATTCACCACAATTCTATCAGCAATTTCTTTTGTACAAAAAAAAAAAAAAAAAAAGAGAAGCGATGACATACTCTTATAATCTTGACAAAGCTGGTGCTCAGTTTGCAGGGGAATGATAAATTTACAGAGAAAAATTGCAATTAATTGGAGGCAAAGTAAAATTCTTTTCCCTTGCTTCTTCGACAGAAAAAAAAAAAAATCTCTTTCAGGACAAGTTTGCGCTTCTAAAGGAAGGTGTGAATGACCAACTCGAAAGGACTTCTGCAGAGAAGGAACTGGGTGACCTGGTAGAAAACAAATTTACCATGAGCCATCAGGGTGCCTTTGTGACCAAGAAGGCTGATGGTATCCTAGGGTGCATTAAAAAGAATGTGGCCAGCAGGTCACAGGGGATCGTCCCCCTCTACTCTGCCCTGGTGAGGCCACATCTGGAGCACTGTGCTCAGTTCTGGGCTCCTCAGTTCAAGAAAGACAGGGAACTTCTAGAGAGAGACCAACAAAGGGCCACAAAGATGACTGGGGCCTGGAGCATCACCATTATGAGGAAAGGCTGAGAAACCTGGGACAATTTTCAGCCTGAAGAAGACTGAGAGGAGAGCTTATCAACACTTATAAATAATTAAAGGTGGAAGTCAAGTGGATGGGGCCAGGCTCTTTTCAACAGCACCCAGGAACAGCACGAGGGGCAATAGGCACTGACTGGAGCATAAGAAGTTTCATCTGAACACGAGGATAAACTTCTTTACTTCGAGGTTTACAGAGGACCAGCTGCCCAGAGAGGTTGCGGAGTCTCTTCCTCTGGAGATATGTAAATCCATCTTAACACTTCCGTATGTAATCTCTAAGAAACCTTCTTTAGCAGGTAAGTGGACTTGATCTCCAGAGGTCCCTTCCAACACCTATAATTCTATAACACAAACTGGATTTAATCTGTCTGGCTTGTATGACAATGGGTAGAAGGGAAGATTAACATGTTGCCCAGAAAATTTTTAAAGACCCAATTGGATGAAGTCTTGAGAAACTAGATTCAGTCTTATCCCCTGACCCTGTTTTGAGCAGAAGCTTGAACAGGAGAATTCTTGGGATTCCTTCTAGCCTGAATTATCCAATTGCCCCACCATCTGGTTTGGAATACCAAAGGTGACACAGAGAATAGCATGCCTGCCTACGCAGAGCTACAATCACCGGTCTCTTTTAGTCTTCTACCACCAGCAGTCTCTGCTCACTGACTAATGGCATAGATGCTTGCCACACTGTCTTCTTATACTTTCTGGTGACAGCTATGGAGATGAAAACCTTAGATGCTGTTCCATCCTGCCACTAGGATTGATTGTCCTCAGTGTCCTGAACATAAGGGGCTCTACAGCCTTTATCTTCATAAAGAAGATAAAGAACTCAGTCTGGGCAACCCAAGCCCCATAGCACACTGAGGCTTTCCAAAATACTCTAAAAGGAAACACTGCACAAAGTGTACTGATTTTCCTACCACACTTCTTCTGAAATTAAAGCACCAGCAAGCCCTGTGGTCCTCTAATTCTTCATATGATGTTCAGGATCGTGAGCCAGCAGCGTGTGGCCTGCCCTGGGAGGCAGCAGGGGGGATGCAACACGGAGCAAGCAGCAATCATTTACACTACGTTTGTGGGAAAAATTTAGAAAGGCCACACATAAATAGCTGCATCTCTGCAGAGTTTGCTGACCAGAGGAGCCAAGAAGATGGAAACCAAATGAAGCAGCTGTCTCCTCTCCTGAGGGACACAGATGACCCTGACTTTGCAGTGCTTCTGCCTCAAAGGGAGCGGAGCTGCCTGATACATCACAGATGGAGGCCTAGGAGTCAAGTGCCTGGTGTCTAAGTTCAAAGAGCCTAGTCCTGGGGCAGCCCTGGGGGCCTGTGAATGCTCAACTGCTGTGCGCTGCACTGCAGAGCCCAGAAATCAGCTTGATGCTGCTTTGAAGGGCAAAGCCTGCTCACTCTTGAGTCAGAACTAAGTGGGTGGAGAGCTCAAAAATAAATGACCTACAGTCCACAGGCCGTAAAGTTAGCCTTTCCTGTCCAAATGCGTGTTGTTCAAACAGTGGCTATTGCATTTGGGAGACAGCTTGATTACTTTGTCACCAATGTACAGCTGAACATCCAGAGGAGAGCGGTTTGAGCTCTTTGGCAGCTGCTGAATCTTACACTGGCCTGAGCACCTACCTCACTTTATGTCTTGGAAGAAAAAGAAGATGCCACAAATCACTCGTCTCATCAAATACTGTGGCAGAGTGTTTCTCACAGAAGGAGCATGGAAAGGAACCACTAATACAGAAATCATCAGCTATGTGCTACCTCAGTCTTGACAGAAACGGTGACCAAAACTGGAGGCCTTGAGCAGACATTGGTCATTCCGACTATATGAAGATACAGGCTTTATTCAGTTGTTCACCAATGTCTTGTCCCGTTGACCCACACCAGACCAGATACCCACAAAATGGAAGACTTACAGGACTCCAGGCAGAGCCAGGCAGGATGCTTTAGACCATCTCAGATGGCACTCAATGACTGTTGGCATTGAGATTTATGTCTTTGCATTGACCCTCACTCTCAGAACTGAAAAAAAAACCCTCACCCTGTCAGACAGCACGGTGACAGACACCATATGGGAGGTGGATCCTTCTCTGTATGTATATAACTTTCCTCAGGCATGCTTATAATCAAATCCAAACTTCTCTTTATCACCACCTTGTTACAGCGACTGTTCATTTGCTGTAGTGAGATCTGAGGTTTCGCTCTGTAACATGAGCTTGGCTTCCTCCGGGAACTTGTGTGATCTCCAGGAGTTAACATCCTGAGTCTGAATTACTTTTAGCACCTCTTTATTGGGTGGGTAAATATTTACACCAAGTTGTCCAGAGTTTAGCATAACAACTTCAATTTTTCCTGTCAAGAAAGTCAGCACAGGCCACTTTGTCAATGACAAGGCTTCTAGATAATTAAACAACACTCACTGGCTACTAATTTATATTCATTATAACTCAGACTTAAGAACTTAAATAGACCAATAGAATAAACTCCACAGATGCTAAACACTTATTTGCTGTGACATTATTTACACTGAGGACTACAGAAAGTAGTAAATCAATAGAGGACTTTAGGAGAGGAAGAAGAGTGGACAGTCTTCCTTTTCCCAATATTGCTATTTAATATCCTTTCAGACGTGCAGTGTTTGATGCAGTCGCTAGTATTTAATATGGAAATTTTAGATGAGGACTCAAATGAGTCAACAGATGAATGTTTCTGAAAAGCACGCTTGAACTTTTTTTAAAAGCACTGAGAAGTGTGCACAGAAAAACACAAGCTTTCCCCCATATGACACATGAATAACCCTTTAAAGCTCTCCCCCATGAACATACACTGAGTTCCTGCATATGGGCTGCATGCAGCACATAAACCCCGAGCTCTTAAAATCCTTTTTGCCTAGAGATGCCATGGTCTGGGCTTAGTTCCCTGACGAGTGTCTGTCACAATGACCACACAGTATGGCCTGATATACCCAGCTGTTTTTGATCAGCACTCAGCCTGATTCTGGACACAGTTTTGATCCTTATTAGGCACAAGGAATACACCTCACACACTCTCCTCACCCTTCCTCCAGTCCTTACAGTGGACATAGATCGGAGACTTCAAAAAACATTTTGAGCCATCTTTGCAGTGAAAGATAATTTGATTTACCAATATCTACACTAAATCCCATACTTCAGGAAAGATGACCTGGAAAGTAAGAGTATTGACAAGCAAGCCTGATGACAGCCAGCCTACCATCCAGATAGCCTAATATTGTGATGCAGTTTAGTGAGGGATGTGGATGTTATGTAACTGTAGCAGTAGAGTTTGCAAACAAACAGCAAAAGCCCAGATTTGTGCCAGTTTGTGAAAAGGACAGCTGCTGTTCACCTACATATTTACAATAGCAGCATTACACCCCAAGCCATATTGCAACAATGCACGATACGGAGTGAATAATTAAAAAAAAAATTAACAGCAGCAACAAATCAGAAAAAGTGAACCTAAAAAAGTAATAGCTGCTATCCCTGATAATGACAGGGCCTTCTGGTGAGATTGTACTATCAGGTATGAAAAGAAGCAAACGAAGATGCATAAAAATATATTAGGTGTAGCTGCTTAGGCACAACATAAATTTCAAAATATTATTTCCAGGAGTGCCATCATTTCTTCATTTCATTTCTGTTTGCAGGGCAATAAACTAAAGGACATAATGAATACAAGGAATGTTCTATCAAAAGGGAACTCGCCCCAAAAATCAGCATAGAACAAACCTATCTGGAAAAACTGTATATATATATATATATATATGTATGTATATATATATATGTATGTATATATATATATATATGTATATATATTTAAAACACATTGTAAGCATTAAAATTGGTAGAGCTGAAGAAGAATTAGGGCTAGAATTCAAGGGGTTATTCATCTCTGTCATGGTGAAATAAATCAATTCCTGCTCATGCTCTCAGTGTTTAGTCCCGGTACTCAAATTTTGTAATGATTTTTATTTTTCATTATGGGATTTTAATCAAACAATTTAAAATTAAGTGATTTATAACCCTAACATGAATGGAAATACCATTTCCATTCCTTTTTTCACCATGCAGTAATATTGAAATCGATGTATGAGTTTCTTTTTACTTTGAAGTTTGTGCATCTTTATATCACAAGTTGTTTTATTTCAGAAAAGTGATCATTAAAAAGATAAATTACATTCTTAATTGCTTCTGTGTTTCCTTAGTTGTTGTATCTTTTATTCCTTTTGGCAGTGGATCAAAATCATGAGAGGTGTCTTCTAGCTGCAAGCCGACTTTTATATATGCCTTATCAGATCATTAAATCAATTTCTTCCTGTGATTTGTCAGCATTTCTTGGCAGTTCTTTCAGCCACTTTTGAGTTTTCCCAAATGTACCAAGGTACAGTAAGTGCTAGCATTCACCTACTATCTACATCATCTTTTCAAAGGGAGAGTCTGTAACACATTTTACGTTACAGGAGATCTGTCAGTTAATAAAGTCATCTAAAAATGTAGAGTTTATTCTTAGTGCCAGCTGTTAAATTTTTACCTCCTGTTTTGTGCTGCATAAATATACTCCTTGAGGCTGAGGTAGACTTTGTTTTAGGGAATAAAAGAACTCAAGGTACACACCCAGCTGAATTTCTCATGTCAGACAACATGTCAGCAAATGCTTATATTTAATCCCACGTAAGGCTTTGAGAGATACCTAGATACCTTTCAGGCAAAAGAGTTTTCACTATCATAAAAGGCCATAACTCCTACACTGAAAATTAACTATATTTACAGTCATGCTCTATCAGATAGGATGCATTCAGAGGCAGACTCCTAGTTCTACGGGTGTCAGCACATGTGGTGCTCTATCACACAAACCAAGGCTCCAGCAAGTCGTACTGCCTCCTAGCAAGAGCTGCTGCTGCTCACAGCTTCCCATATTAGGCAGGGCAACCACGATAAACTGTCCTGCTCTTGCATGGTTATTGTAAAGACAATGTCCTGATGTTTTTTAAGATCTGTATTGCTACTGGATTTGTGTACTTCTGTTTATATACATTTTAGATTTGAAGGTCTCCCCTGTGCTGGAATACATCCAGTCTCATAAGTGAGGTCACATTAGGGAGAGATTTCTCTGGTAGATTCTTGGAGAAAATACTTTTTTTTTTTTTTTTTTTTTGCATTTTCTCTACTGTAGCTCTGGGCTGTAATGCCTGATTAGAGAAATCTTTGATGGGGGCCTACCAGAAGTTATAAGCATGCAAAGAAAAATGAATAACTTGGATCCTGGGGCAAATAATCATCTGATGCCATGCTCTCATCTCATACTTTCCCATGCTGGGACCCACAGTACTAGGAAGCTGCTTTTCTACTTGAAAAAAACAAAGCAGCAGAACAGACCATTTTATCACCCTCTTGAAAAGCAATTATTTATTCGTTTGTGTTTTTTGCTTCTACCACTACTTTTGAAGAGGTAGAGTAGCACAGATACCTCCCTCAAGAAAAAATCTCATAGAAGTGACCACTGGTATATTTACATTCGTACGTAAGGTTTTATTATCACAGACATTCAGTCACTAACCCATTACACCACACAGTCTAGAAAGCTAGTTCCTGTCTCAAGGTACATATAGCCTATGTATCAAAGACAAGAGCGTACTCAAATATAAACCTTTTACTACGAAAATAGAGGAAATAGGCCAGTATCAGTCATTGTGTCCCATCTTTCAGATGTCTCAATATTTTTAGGCTTTGTGAGTAACGTGAAAAATAAGAACAAATAGTTCTTGAAGATGTATATGGTGTCAAGAACAGAGGCAATGAAGAAGATAACTATATCTTAGAGTCATAGAATGGCTTGAGTTGGGTGGGACCTCAAGGTGATGTCCCCATGGGACCATCCTGCCAGGACTGAGGCCTTCATGAGCCCTCATCTCAGGTGTTCAGCACCCACTAGCATGCCTGTCCCACCATGGGCCCATCCTGCCTGCCACAAGCAGAGTTGCCAACCACTAAATCAAGTACTACACCAGGCTGCCCAGGGCCCCATCCAACCTGGCCTTGAACACCTCAATGGATGGGGCATCCACAACCTCTTTGGGCATCATGTTCCAGCACTTCACCGCTCTCTCAGTAAAAAATTTCCCTGACATCTATCTAAATCTCTCCTCCTTTAGATTAAAACCATTCCCTCTTGTCCTATCACTATCTACCTTCTAAAATAGTTGATTACCCTCATGTTTACAAACTCCTTTAAAATATTGGAAGGCTGCAGTGAGGCCTCCCCATAACCTCCTCTTTGCCAGGCTGAACAAGCCCTGTTCCTCCAGCCTAGCTTCGTAAGAGAGGTGCTCCAGCCAATTTATCATCTTCTTGAGATGAAAAATCTGTGAAAGTGCTAGAGTTTCAACTATAGAGCTTTTTCATCTATAGTTTCATCTATATAGAGCTTTGAAGACAAATCAGGCGCTTTTGCTTCCTCACAGACATTGCAGAGGAGTTGGACTAGGTGACCTTTAAAGGTCCCTTCCAACTCTTAGAGTCTATGATTGGATGAGGTTCACTCGTCTTTATCAAACAGGGGATGGCTGTGGTTTACAACGTCCACTCAGATCAAGATTTCAGCTATCCAAAACCCAGCACAATGCCCTGCCTCAGGACAATATTACTGGCAAATGTCTGCATTTCTTTTTCTAAATAGGATCATATAGTAGTTAGCTTTGGAAATTTTGAAGTGAGGTCTTATGTGAAAGGAAGTAAAAGAAAAGAAAGATGAGACTTCTAGTCTTGCCAGGTACAACAATATGAGTAGATTAAAAATGGCTTTTCTTTTTATTTCCCTACTCATTGCTTTTAGAAATGAGGCCAAAAAACGTAGAATTTGAGGAACAGCTTCCGAGTGTGCTTCAAAATACTGCGGAATCTGAACATAAATAAATCAAAAGTCTGCATATATCCAAACTGTTCATCTTACATCGAAATAGTCTGATTTCTACAGTGCAAAAACAAATGCTTTGACTGTACTGTTTTAAAAGTGGTGGTTGTCGGGCCTCCTTTTTAACGACGACTTTATAATATCTTTGGGGAGGAACATATCACTGCTAGATTTTTTTCTGATAATAATCCACATTTTTTCCTGTCCATACCAGCTTGAGTTTTAATTTATCTAGCAATTGAAAATGTTACTTATATACACCAGCCAAGAATAACTATTATTTTGGAAGACCTTCAGGTTTGTCACTGAAAGACAAAGCAATAGAGTGACCATATCTCAAACAGCTTTCGAGAAAAAAAAAAAAAAAAAAAACAGGAATAATAATATAAACACACACGTCAAGGACTTGTGTTTAATTATGCCTCTATTCCTCCCACATTTCTTTCCATCCCAATTATGCTCCTCTGTAACATTCTCCCAACATTTATGCAAACTGAGAAATTACATTTTCTAACTTTGATGGGATACCTCCTTTGCCTACTGCATGCTTATCCCTTAATGATTAGAATTAATTGCAGATGAACATGTAAATCCAGAAAGGTATCCAGAGATAGCTGTTTTTAAATGATGGTCTTACAGAATCAGACAGAGGGCAGAAAACTGGACTGTTTTGCTAGATGAAAGAAAGGGGTCACACAGAAATTCTTGACCTACATATATTCCTAAAGGACTTTTTTTAGTGATGGAGATTGAAGAGTCCTGATACATACCTGCAACTAGACCCAAGGAACACTGAGAACATTGCCAGGAACACAGTTTCAGTGACAGAAAAATGCAGACTGAGACTGACACAAATTGTCTCTCACCTACATCAAGACTAGGATTTCACTGAAAACAAACAAACAAACAGAAGTATATGCCTCAAACCTAAGGAAAAGAACAGATAAAGAAGATCAAGTGATGAAAAAAATCACAGAGATAGACATCAGGTATTTTGCATTCTGCTTATTGTCACTTGATAAGAAGTTACTGATCTTGCCAAAACAGTCTCTGCTTTTCTATGACTCTGCAGCATTTTCTTATAAAAACGAAGATATACATTTCATTGCAGACTAATTAGATTGTAACGCATGTTTTGCTAATGAACACTTTATGGTACTTGACATCCTAGCGAAGAGAACAAACTTTGTTTTAACAATTTATTTGCATAGGAAATTGATGAAAACCCAAAAGGCTTGACATGATATTTGCTGGCCTACAAGGCAATCTAAAAGTACATGAGTACAAGCACAGTCTCTGATTCTATTGTTATTTCCAGTGTCACAACTCAGATTTTCCAAAACAAAGAAGGCAATAATTTCCTATCACTGAAATAAGCAGATTTCAGCTGTTCTCAGCTTCATCAGGCTGAAGTAAAATAGAACAGTCCCATCTGTAATTACAAATTCATAAATCACTCAACCAAAATGTGTATTTTTTGTAATTCAAGGTAGGCAGGATGTGTTACACTAACTTAAAAATCTGACCTGTGACCTCCTGTGTTTTGCAAACAGTGCCAAAGACGGAGCTGGAAAGTGAGTGTCTTGATGTTATAAGACACACTGCGAATTTGTGAAATACAGTTTGGAAAGCATTGCAGAGTGGCGGCCATGCACAGGAAATTTGATATATAACAGATTTAGAACAGTTATAAGGAACAACTTCCTTTATGATGACGTCTAGGAAGTCATTTATCATCTCACAGAGGAGTCTGGCACCTTAAAGTGTTTATCTAAGGAAAGGAAATGAACTCCTGTCATCTAATAGAAACAGTATTTGATCCATTTCACAAAGATGTACACTGGTCAAAGGAATTTTAAATAATCCTTGACTGCAGCATTTGGCTATACCTGCTTCTTGTCTCCAGGAAGCTCTCAATTCATTACCTTCCTGGTGTTTTCCTTTCTTTTCAGTCCTTTCCTTATTTAGACAATCTCTGAGTTTGAAGATTATCCAGGATTTATTCCTTTTCAGATTAAATTTACAAATACATCCCGTTACATTGAATAAAATAGCCGGTGTATTTTAAACATATAAAAAAATTTAGTTACCAGGAAGAAAGCTAAGTTGCATTCACTAAATCTTCTTGAACTTTATTCTGCAGACCATAACACGAAGCAGCTATGGGGGCTACCATGCTTAGTGCCTGATGCACAGCCCATTAAATTCTTCCCATGGACTTTAATTAGCTTTCCTTAAGGCCTTATCCTTGCTACGCTTATCTGAATAGAAGTCAAGAAGGCACTTTTTAGTCATTCCTCTAGTCACCGATATGACAGTCTTAACAACTAAAATGTCACTTCTTCTATCCTTGCAAAAATATATTGCCAACCCCAAAGATCATTCACAAGTTTTGGAAGCAATAGGAACCGAGTAGTGTGAACAGTAATATCCCACTTACTTGCAGGCTTAGCAGTTTCTGTGGAAAAAAAAATTAGAGTGTAAAGGGATGCAGTTAACTGTGAACTCCTAAAACAATTTGGCAACAGATATTTTCCAGGCTGCTCGAGAACAGATCTGTACTAAAGGTGAAGAAGTTCATCATCCCACAGTGAACAAACTATAGCGAACAGCCTCTGCTTTCACAGCTGCAGATGGTGTCTGTTGTTACTCTCCGAGGGCTTGCCCAAGAAGCAGGCAAGCCAGCAAGACTACATTCAAAGTACTGATAGCAGGTTGTTGGTTTTTTTCCCCAAAACAAGTAAATAAGAACTCATACTGGTGCTATGCAGAGCAGGAGGGTCAGCATATCAATCCTTGAGTGCGACTTGCTCTTTAGGCCACAGCCTGGACTTCCTAAAAATTTAGTGACTAGCTACAAACCCAGTCCTGCAATGGCTCTGGTGGGGATTAGAGATTAGCATTTGTGTGGGATTACCACTGAAAGCTGTACTGGAAGAAGTGTGTTTTAAGGAGGGGATTTTAAGTAGCAAAGAACACAGAGGAAAACTCAAAGAAAGGCATATTGACAAAAAGAACAGGACAAGAATGGTCTGATGGGAGGAACAAAATGGAGAATCATAACAAAAAAGCTCTGAGGAAAAAGAAGAGCCAGAATGCATGAAATAGTAGATGTGTTAGTCCTTTCAGGAAGAGACAGATTTCAAACTGATTTGTAAGAGCTGGGAAATCCAAGAAGGAATCTGAATAAGAAACTGAGAACAGCAAGAAATTATGATGACATTTCAGTAGTGGGGGTGGCTGAGAAAGTAAACAAGAAAGGTCTGGGAAAAGACAGCACTGTAGGGTAGATTTCACCAAGAAGCTAGAGGGAAGAAAAGGGAGAATTTCAAGTGTAATTTACTAAGTCTAGATACGGATATAATCTTTAATATGAAAAAAGAAGCAGACTGACGTAACCACCGGCCTGAACTTACAATCCAGTTTGTTTTGTAAAACAAAAAGGCAAGTATGAAATTTGGTATCTCATAGGATACTTCCATTTTTTTCCAGCTTCATCTGCACAAAACTGAATGGCTGCAGAAGTGATAACAGAATAAATGAAAAAGAGGTCAGAGGGAAGTCACCCCTCGTACACGAGTACAGTTTGCACACTCAGGCATGGCTTAAGGTGCCTGGTGTTAGAAGTTGTAGTGATTTGCTTAGAACAATGAAATAGAAAAAAAACAGAAATTGAAAAATGGGCCCTGATCTGGGGTCCAGGCAAGAAAGCAGAAGGAATAAGAGTTGTAGGGAGACCAGAAGACAGTCATTTCTTTATGAAAAAAAGAATAGAAAGAGGAGGAAAATAAAATACAAACAAGCAGCAGGTTGTTCAGCGATTCCTGTTTTCTAGTGTAGTAGATGCAAAATATTCATAGAGAATCACTTCATACAAGCACCCTCCTTAAAAACAAATTTAAAAAGCAGAAAAATAAAATTATCCTCATTTACCTTTCTCTCTCTTCCCCTTTCATTAGGCCTTTGTTTCCACAGCACACGTTTGCTCATCACAACCATCATAGGATCTGAGTTTGCCACCTCTACAAATCTGCAGAGCTCACAGCTTGTGATACTTTTCAAATTAGCTTGGAAATGACTTCTCACCTGCAAGTGATTGCCTCATTTTTCTCTTCTACACTGACCTTAGCCTACTTGAAACAAGGAGTTCACTAAATCAGTGCAGAATTTTATGGGGTTGTAGCCTTGGAGTGAGAGTTTCCAAAGATCTGTATTTAAGATGGACAACTTACCACTTAGACAGACAGGGAGATAATGGTGAATGGTTGAATTCTTTCTCCCCTTTTCAGTGCTCAATAGCTGGGGTGGAACACAGCATCAAAATTGCAAAGCTAGAGCACAGTAATCCAGTTTCATCTTTACTATTTAAGATTTTATAGTTATATGCAGTGTTTACAACCTGCTGGGATGTACTAGCAATCTTGCAAAGCTACAGCAATATGCAGTACTACATGTGCTGTTTTTCATGGAAAATAGGAGTTCATGTAATGTGACCTTGTATATATCTACATTTAAATGTAATATGTTTCTGCTTTTTAATCTTTCTTTAATATTACTAGAAATCTGTCTCAGAGTTATACAGTACCGTAACCTCTTATATATTTCTTGACCTCTCTTTCTGATAAAGATTCTGATGGCAACATATTACAAATATCAGTCAGTCTGAGGCCTAAACATAATTTTTTGAGCAAAGTATTCTCTGACCAAATTTATTTTTGGTAAAAAATCCATAAATTTCTTATTGTTCCTATTCTGCAACTCCGCAAATATGGTAGAAGTGTGTTTTTTCTGCTTCAAAGATTATGTTTTATGCAGTTGTGTCATTTGAATAAAGGCAGAAAATAAAATCATTTGCTATCCCTTCAGCGTGCCATTCTTCCAATACATTCATCCAAAAATTTCAAATCCTTTAAAATCTTGCACCATCCATCAACATTTCAGTGCTTCCAAATATAGCTTCTGCCAGCTTTGATTGTTGGCGCTTTCCCATCACGATCATTTCTACTATACTCATCATTCAGACCTCAAGAGTAAGGGGTTAGAGAGTGTCTAAAAATATCGTGAAGGATGTCATTAATTTCAGTCACTTCCCTGGAAACGCAGACAGTGCACATTCTGTTCGGACTCAGACCACTCAGCCTTTCCATGGTACTTCTCCCTGCCACTGAAAGCTCTCGCCTGGGAACACGAGGAAGTTGATGCAGCTGTCCCAGAGCCCTTCACACACTTTCTGTTCTGTAGTATCAAAAGCTAAATACTACTAAGATAATTCTGTCATTGCCTGGTAGTGACTGAGAAAATTATTTCCTTAATGTTTTGGTTCCTCATTTACTTTCTGCCTATTCTGTATCTATAAATAGGTTTAGTGTTATTTGAGCAGGGAATTACAGCTTCGTGCTCAAGGTTTATTTCTGCTCCTCTAATCAACTGATAATGGACTATGTTGTAACATTCCTCTGTATCAAAAAAGTATCCAGTATTTACTATTACTTTAGAGCCTGAAGTTGTGCTAACTGCCAAGAAGTAACAACTCCCTTGCCAGAGAACCCATGATCTACCACCACCAAATTAAAGGCTACGAAACATCACAGAGTAGGTAGGCAATAGCAAATACAGAGAACAGTGAAACATGGAAGGACAAGAAAACCAATCATTGGATAATTTTGTTTCTGAACAAAGCCATGATCCACCATCACTGAAGCTACCTGGATGAGCAGATAGTCAATTTCATTTCTTATTATTTATTCAGGAAAAAAAAAAAAAAAAAAAAAACCCACAATTCTAAATATTTGTCTATATCACTAACATTATTTCTTATGTGCTCACCAAGGCGGGAAATAACTCTTTGAAGAGTTCTCAAAGTGGTAAAGGTTATAGCTTAGCTCAAAATAAATTTTCCAATTGGGAAGGATGAGGGATGAGAAAGAGCAGAGTTGCTTTCAAATGAAACAGAAGAGAATGGTTATCAAGGACACCTACAAGAGCCAGTTGCTGAGTATCCTATGTAAGATTATTTGAATGAGATTTAATAGGATGTAGGATTCCTTCACATTGTTTTCCTCCTATTTAAAGAATTGTACTTAAAAAAAAAATCATATCAGTATTTCCAGTTCAACAAACTTGTCCTCCTGCAGTCAGATTGTTTGAGGTCAGAATTGTTCCTATGCATTATCTCTGCAGATGATTGACACCAGGCAAGACTGCAAAACCTTGGCAGAAGAGCAAGGGCAGCACTGCTGCATTATCTGTAGGAACATGACTTCTCTATTTCCTCATGCTGAGAAAAGGTTGGGAATAACTATCCAGCCCCTACTCAGCAAGGCCTCAATCCTCTCACAACCCCTCTAATCTGAAGCATATTTAAAGATCAGACCACCTTCAAAGAATCACTTGACTTTATCTCTCTTAGTGTCTGTTCACACTGTCCTGGCCAAACTATTTTACTGCATTTTATCTGCAAACTCACTGTGACTCATACTGAATGTGGACACCCCCTCCTACCGCCGATCATCTGTCATCTTCCTAGTTCAGCTTTGTTTCTGTTGCTATTACTGTAATTGCAATGGCATTTGCTCTAGTTAAAGATGAAATACAGCTTCCATTCTAGCTCTCAGCTTCCCACAATATCCTTTCGTTCTCATAATTTCTTATGCATGTTTTATTGGAGATTTTTGCTCTGGCCTTAGTCCCCTCCCCGTGTTATTCAAGATGATTATCTGTGGTCTGATAACTGAAAATGGGCTTGTTGATCTCATCCAAAAATGTTCAAAATCAAGTCCTGGAGGGAGCCAATATCTTACTTATTTACAGTTTCTAAATGTTTGATATTATGAATTTTTCTCTAGTGTTTGATTATTCACAAGCCCCTTTTTTTCCTGCAATACACTCTAACACCCCATGCGCTAAATATTTGTTAGGTTCTAGCTGTTGTAAAAAAAAAAGAAAAAATATATATGTATATATATACACATATGTTAACAAGATAGAAACATTCATGATGAATTTACTGTTTGTCAGAAAGAAATTAAGTGAGCTGATGTCAAGATTCAATGAGCATGTAAAGTCTTGTTTAACTCTATCCTTACTTGTCAAGATTGAGCATACCTTCTTTAGCCTCACACCAAGTCTTACTGCACTCAGTTTCAGGTTTGTTGAATCTCTCTATTAAAGTTATTATGCCAAGACATACATAGATCAGAACAATTTAGAAACAATAATCTTGTTATGAAGTATTAATAATCTTCCCCATTGCCTTTTTACAGTACCATAGCATCTGAGTTCACCTTTCAGCAGCTAAGAAATGTTTTGTCTTTTTTTTTTTTCCATCACATATTTTATCCACAACAACAATTTAAACCAAAACAAAGAGAAAAGAAGTAAAAATTACTTTTCTGATTCAAATAACTATTCACATGCTGTGGTAAAGTGACTGAATCTTGTCCAGAGGTGTCAGGCCCCACCTACTGGCTATTAAAATGAACTTGTAACTCAGCGTACTGAGTTTGGGGTCCATTTATATAAACAAGTAGAGTCACTATCTTTGTAGAATTTCAGTTATGTCAATTCTTCGTGTTCAAATATTCAATATATTTTCATACTATTATATTTATTTGTGCTGCCATTTGCTGAGATTTGTGAACATAGGAGAAAAGACTTCCATGCCTTCCATGCATCTCAGGGCATGAGATGCTATATTGTGCATAAATAACATTTTCCACACAGCTAAAACTGAGAAAAGATTCTTGTGCTCCTTTTGTCATAGCACTCACTCAGAGAGTTGGATTTTCCACTTGGCTTTGACTTTCCTTGTTCATACTTAAGTGATTCAAAACACCCTTCAGCAGCACCAAGGGAGGACAAAAAGGTACTAATACCTCATCTAGGTTACTAAATAGGGAGACGATAGCCTTCAATAGCCATAGTGAGAGGGAGGACGGCATGGCGACAGCAGTTGAGAAAATATTGCCTTCATGTATAGAGAGTCTCATCCTTCAACCAAGTAGTCAAAAGGAATGTGTTTTCCATGGGCATTTGTTGTCTAAAAATAAGTTCAATGGTGATTTTGAAGAAACATGAGGGCTACTTGTACTTTCAGTTTTTATGTCAGATGAGACATTAGAAAAAGAAAAGGTTAGCAGTATGTCAAGCTAAGGTCATAAATGGGCACCATTTCATCTGTATTTATGATATAATAATACAACTGAATAAAATAGAACAACAGAAATATTTCTGCAACAGGTTTTGTGCTTATTTCAAATTACCATCAGGTTACTGAACTTATGCAAGGTATGCAAGGTTTGAAGAAATTTGTTTCTCCTGAATAATGCACAGTAAATACCGTAGGTTTTTAACCTCATTGAGAAAAAAAAAAAAAAAAAAAAAAAAAAAAAAAAAAAAAACACCACCCAGAAAAATAGGAAAAAAAGTAGTAACAGCACTGCCAGGAATCTGGTGTTCAAAAAATTCAACAATCAGAAAACATGGCAATCAGTGTTAATAGAAATAACATCCCATCCGTTTCATGTTTATTTACTTTTGAGGGAACATTCTTGCCTTAAATTGCATCCTGTTTTAACAAAAGCTGCTATGATGAAGTCTTACATTCACAGAGATTAAGAAAGTAGGTCGACAAAGTCCTATTAATCTGCATCATGTGTCTGCTAAGTGAATGTGCAAGCTCCAGTTGCAACTGGAGCTTCCTCCCTGCTCCTCTCCGCTGTCCTGCCTCGTTCACTTTCTGTTCCAGCACTTTGTAAATATATCCTGCAAAAAGCTAAAAACTTAAATCCCTTCCCCATTTTCCTGTGGTTTGCACTGCTGACCATGCTCTGCACTCTTCAGCTACCTCCTCCCTTAGCTTTTGTGATTCTGCCCTCTCCTGGCTAGTCCCCCTGCTCGTTGAAAGCACCATCTCTCCTGATGCAAGCACCAAGGTTCAGCTCTTGATCCCTCTTTTACCACTCCAGATTCAGGTAACAAAATATGTGTAGTTAGCAGAAATGCTTCCAAATTAGCACATTTGAAAAATGCTGGTAATGACATAAGTATTCCTTTTTTTCCCCACTCCCTCTGGTCTGGGCAATCATTCCAAATCATCCACAATATCTACTCTATTTTCTTTTCTCAGTCTTCATGAACAATAGCACTGTATTCTTTGTCATGCAGGGAACTGTTTTAGAATCATTTTTTTACTTGGATCTTTCCATGAAATCTAAAAGCCTGACACTGACAATTTGTATGAAGCTCAGAAACCAGAAACCTTTAGCTGAGAGTTACATCCAGAGCCTGTTCACCTTCGGTTCCCAATCTAACCAGCCAAAAAGTTACTTACAGAAAACAAGCCAGGTTTGTTCGTAGGTGAAATTTATTTCCAGGGCAAGTTCCTCACTCTGACATCTGTCTGAACTGGGTTGAAAGTTCTATGTATATTTTGAAATTTCACAGTAATTTCAAGTTCTGATATCTTTCCGTAATTTTTGGATTTGAAGTGGACTTCTCTCTCTTTTTCTTTTTTCTTTTTTTCTTTTTTTAAGTAATAAAATTCCAGCAGTCAAAGCAATGGTAAAAATAATTGCCAGCCCTTTTAACCACTGTACTTACAAAAGAAAATAATAATAGTAGTTTTATAATATACTGAGTGGGAAGATTAATAAAAGCATACATGGAAAATTCTGTGAAAACTTCATAAGGAATATTTTTTTTTGTTTTACTGTATTTCTATTCTCATTTGTTTTAAACACTTTTTTAGCAAAAGCTCAGTAATTATTAAATATATTCTGGCAAGCTCTGCTCTGGGCAGATGATGTCCTGTCACCCTTTACCTGCTGGCATAGTCATGTGTCTGGATACAGACTTGCTCTTGCTCTCTTCATATCGTTACTCTTCCTCCTCATTTTAGTCTAACTCAAAATCTTCATCTTTGAAGTGACAGCAGAGCTACTTACTGAGCATATCAACTTTTCTCCTACTAGCTGAGAGTTACATTTGAAAGATCCCCTTCAACATCAGAAATACAATTGATCCATTTATTTTTCTTTCATTTCAATTTCACCCATTTTCCTTACTCTGGGGATGAGATTTTCACATATATCTCTTTCTCTAGGTCATAAAACATTTAAGAAGGAACTTAAACTGTGATTAGGTTTTCCATAACGTTATAGACAATTATTAGACAAATACATTCATCAATCATGTCCTTGCCATAACCATTTTTGTTTCATCTTTTACAACAGTAGAAAACAGTTGGGGAAAAAAGTCTCTTTTTCATTCACAGCAGAATCTCTCTCTACTGTAATGAGGTTTCAAGCTAAATTAAAATAATTTGTTTAAAACAAATGTTTACTGAATTGTAATATTGGTGGTCTTGGAAGAAATAAAGTGTAATGGATTTCTAAAGGAATCAAATTTTGGATATTGCTATATTTAACTATTGGAGCAAGCACTTGTTATTAAAGACCATGAAAGACAGAAACCTTTCCAGCAATTCACATGGGAAATACAAATACTTAAAATAAATGGTCTGTCTCAAGCCATACAATTTTCCTGTCCTGGATCCCTGAATCACAATAAGCCAAATTTTATTCTGAAGGAAAAATGGCACAGAATAACTAAACAAATAGAATTTGGAAACTTTCAGATGATGTCTACAGAGTACAGTACAGGTAAAAGCTCTGGAAAAATTTGGCTTTAGATGCAAATATAGAAGAGCAATTAATTTCATTGTAACTTTATATCTTGTAAAGCTACTCAGATAAAAAAAAAAAAAAACCTCAATATGATATATGTTTCTTCATCAGTTTTACACTCCAGACCTTTACTTCTTTTTGTCTTCCATTGCTGAGTATAACCTCATCCACCTTCACTGATGTCATAGAAATATCTGAGGTATAAGGAATTTACCTATTACAGACTCTGACTTTCTTAAGGATCCTGGAAGAAATGTAAGCATTTATTCAATCACAGAATGGCTTAGATTGGCAGTGACCACAAAGATCAGCCAGTTCCAGCCTCCCAGGATGGCCAGCCTCTAGAGCAAGCTGCACAGGGCCCCATCCAACACAGCCTCAAACAACTCCACGGATGGAGAAACTGTTGATTTGAAGATAATCACAAGCAGGAAAATTAGACTAGCTAACTGAAACTTTTCAGTTTAAAATCAAGATCCTTAAATAGTCAGAACATGAAATAAGCTAAATAAAAGAAGCGTGTTTTGGTAGGCTCATAGTATCGGAACAGTATTCCAGTCATTTTTCTCAGAGTGTTCACTGGGAATGCTGGCATTTCCAATCACATAATTTGTCTTTGCTAAGAGCAAAATTATTCTCCTTCAGTATTTCCTGGAGCAGCCTAAGACACTGGTAATTTCAAATGAAATCTCCTAAGTCATATATGGGAAGCAACAGTACTCTAGTATCCAAACAACTTCATGATCTTTATTTTGTCTTGCCAACTTGTCATGAGCTCACATTTTTCTTCAGAACAATCTGGATGAGATAGAAGAATAAACATTTGGAGAATCTAGGCCTAAAGTTATCTGATAAGGAAGCAGACCTCTGCCTCCATGAGGCCAGGGTTAGCTTCTCATTACTTCTGAACTGGAAGATGACATATAGTTCAGAAAAACTCACTGCTCTCATGCCACTCAAAGCTCACCAGGAATAGTACATAATCTTCATCTGCACTACTCTCAACTGCATAAGTGGGCATTGAGGCTGTACATGGGCTTCAAGAGTATTTCGATGATCCCTGACAGCTCATCAAAGTAAATACAGTGTGATGAGAGGAAAAAAAAAAAGCAAGAATACTGAAAATACTTTTTTTTTTTTTTTTTTTTAAATGTTGTCCCCATAGTATTTCTTTTCCCTGGAAAACAAAGTATTCAGCATCAGTACTTAATACAGTCACATGAAACAGGTTTGAATAGAAAGAGTTTTATATACGTTTTGCCATTTTGCTGTGCTAGTTGCTTATGTGCATTTTGAATTTACAGAGTGCTCTGTTAGGTATAATTTAGCATATGTAACTTCTACTCTGCAGTTACCTCAACAATTTTCTCTTTTATCCTGACAGCTTTCCCTTCTCATGCCACCCTGAGCTTTTTCAAGCTTTTTCCAGGCCCGTTATTTTGATCATGACCCTCTTCTCTTTGAACAATTCCATCTTTTTGCCATATCAGACAGAGAAAAGACTCTTTGCTTTCACCTTCAAACCCTGTCAGAATACCACCTAGCTCATCCCTTTTCACCTCCAAAGTACAAGTAGGCTAAGGCAACCTCGTGGACATTTTGAGACTAAAAACTTCTTTTTATTCTGTAGCAGAATGAACTACAATATGTTTATGCATTTTCTCTATTTTTTTTTTTTCACATTTTCTGACCGAAGTTTCCCTGGGAAATTTCACAAGAATTTTTTTTTTTATTCTGGTATGAAGTGTTTGACTCCAGTTAAGAAAACATACTTTGATGGAAATGCATTCAGCTGAAACTGTTCCAAAACATCAACTCCAATCACTGCTGACTTTTAATCAGCCTATGCTATTGTATTCCATGGCAAACTTACTTCATTTCCAAATCTTAGTCATTGTAGGGCAGATAGACCCAAACCTAACTGTGAAACTGCAAAAATATTTCAGACAATGAGAAACAAGATCATTTTCCTGCACGTTCATTTGCAAGTATCAGAACGTGGATTTGTCAGGTACATTGTTCTGGGCAGATTCTAAGCCTCAAACACAAATATCCCGTACTTGGTCAAGTCATAACCAGCTGCTTCCTGAAGTCCTACCGTGTAGCTGGCTGTGACATTCACAATTACAAGTAAGGCACACATTAAGCATCACAGCTTGTGATGGTATCCCATTGATTTTCTGTTCTCTATGTATGAGTGTCATCGTACACCTCTCTACAATTAGAATGTGAAAAGGCATATATATAGCTTGTAGCAGATGACAATGAGCTGCAGAAATATGTTTCTGCAGCTGAAAAAATGTCTTAAGTATACTTGCAAGATTTCCTTTGTGTACTCATAAAAGACAAGCATGCTAACCTATAATGGTGATTGAGTGCACGTAGTACTGTGTTTATATAGGTGTATGCAAGATTTAAAACCAAGGCCAGTTCAAACAAAAAATCATATCACAAGTCATGTTTAAGTTCTACAATCCCTTCCTGCTTCAATCCCCTGAAAATTCCAGTGTATTTTTCGCACCTGTCCATCCTCAATTGCTTATTATGAAATCAAATTCTAAGCTGCATCCATATTGGGAAAAAAAAAAGTGATGTGGGAGATAAGAACATCCAGTAGGGAAATCGGCTTCCTATAACTAACAAGCTCCACTAATTTTAATAAATATAAGTTTATTGTTCAGATGTTTGGGGTTTTTTTTTTGTAGAAAAAAAGCTTCTCTTTCAAAATGAAATACGAAAAAATGCAAAATGCTAATTTTCTAACAAGAAACATTTGTATTCCAAATTAATATTTTGAAGTGAAAGATCATTTCTATGTCATTTTACATTGTTGTTGTCTTGCGTTTTTTTTAATTAAAAAATATGTTGAAGAGTTGGTTCAAAACAACAGATGAAAAGTATTCAGATAAGTAATTTCTTCATTTCTGAGAAAACTTTTTGGTTGAAGCTAAAAATGAATTTTAAATAATGGCTTTTAAATAATAGCACTTTCATGAGACAAAATTACCTTTCTCTGAAAGTTGTTCATAAAAGCATGGTAAAAGATATTAAAATAATAAACTCATTTTAATACGCTTTCAAACTTCTTAAAAATCAGTTATTTTGGTTACAACGTTTCCAGCAACTGCTGCATCTGTTTGTTTAATCTTGAGTTAAAAATCTTATCCATTTTCCATGCACAGAAAACAAGGCAGGTTATAGAGAATAGCATAAATATTATCACCCATGCAAAAATTACTGCTTGCCATGTCAATACAAACTCAGTTAACGGCAACAGCGTTATTCTTGGTATCCGGATTCTTCCTACTGTCACCAGATGGCAGCCTCGACATATTCCAGTAAAACACAGCTTTGTGATGCAAAGTTAAGGTTGGCCTTTGTGAATATCTGCTTTTCGAGACGATTTTTTTGCAATATACTCTCCTGTGAATTTTTCCAGTTTCCTCAGTAGTCTGCAGTCATCTCTAGCACAACCTCAGGTTCAACTTCCTTTGCCTGCAGTGTTTTAAATTGACAAGTCTACCACAGCACTGATGTCTGAGTCAACTATGGGCATGATTCAGTGTGTTTCTTTGGTCCAAGTAAAAGCCAAGGACAGAGAATTCACTACATAAAATCCTGGAATACTTACTTGGGAATACGAACCTTCTGTGCTCACATGCATTTGAGTAAGCAAAGATTTGGCATGCAAAAATCCAGAAGTAGCATCATCCCAAATTCCCTTTATTGGATCACCTTTTCTTCTGTTGTCTGGCACAAGATGAGGAAAGGCAAGACTCGGGAACTCAATGATCCTCTGGTCCCTTTCAACCTAAGCCATTCTATGATTCTAAGACAAGGTGCATTACACTTCCCGTTGAGATGTACATAAGCTATAAAACAGCACTGGGAAATCAGAGTTGGTTAATTCAAAGCTAAACAATGACAGCACAGTGTAAAAATTGGTGCGATGCATTCAGAAAATGTGAGATTTAACTCTGCCAGTGTGTTATATCATACCTGGTACATAAATGATAACAACAATTTAAAAAAAAAAATAGTGAAAAGATAAAGGTTGGAGAAAATAAAAGCACGAGGCCCAGGATTGTCCTGTAAGCAGCATGTACAAAGATGATCAAGCACACTGAGCAGAGCTGAGGTTACATTGTGGCTGTAACAGGTCTACTTTTCATTCTGGGAAAAAGAGCAGCCAGCCCACAGCAGAGGAAGAGTAGCAGGGGGTAGGAACTGAGTGCCTACCATGTAGGATGGCTCCATCATCACTCGTAAATGATAGTCACACATGCAAGGATTGCAGGACAGCACTCTTAACTATCTCCTTCTGTGCATGTTTTCCCCAGTTTTGCACAAACATGTTAATATATTCAAAACAATGTAGTGTTAAGCATTTACTTAATGGCTTACATTTCAAAAGAGAGGTATCCAGTAGCTTTCTTGTAATCAGTGAAAAACTTTAAAAATTCATTTCTTTAAAAATTCATTAGTTTAATATCCATGGGTTAAGAGATCTTGTTCTGACCATTTAAAAAAAAAAAAAAAACAACGAAAACATTAGGTACTGCAGCAGTGCTCCCATACTCTTCTATCATACCACCGTCATATTACTCCCCAAAAGAGAATGAGATATGTCAAAAATGAATTTAGCCACTCAAACACTGACAAACTTTCTAGAAGAAGTAAGAATCTCCAATTTTTCAAGCTAGTTACATAACACCGAGAAAAATCTATCCTCTTGTCAGGATACCAAACAAAAAATTCTGGGGTTTTCTGGCACCACAAACCACGGCATTTGATCCACCTTTCATTTACTGTTATCAAGTATTTAAGGGATGAGATTTATGTCACTCCAATCCCCCTAACCCTTTCAATTATCAGACAGAAGCACACAGCTTGTAGCACATAGCACAAGCATGTGAGTTGGAAGGATTTGTAAAGCTAAGCAGTCACCTTTGTCAAAACACCGTTGATTCATTAAGATCCAAGATGCGTTCACAGAATCTCCATCTTAAAAGTTCTCATCCTGATGAACACTACATAGCCAAGCACATTTTTTCTAGTCCAAAAATATATGCACAAATCAATTTCAAATGCTTTAAATATACCAAATAAGCCCTTGCAGATCTTGAATCCTGGTTCTGGTGAATCAACTCAAATTAACATCTTCTCAGTTAAAGATTATTCCTAGACACATAGGGGAGTTGTATTTGAGATAGCTAATTGTAAGATCAGAAACCTGTAATGAGCTCCAGATACTCACCCAGATGGTACTCCACAAATACTGACTCAATTTTCATTCTTATTTCCTTCCCATTTAATAAGATGTTCCTATAATTAAACTAGCCTAAGGCTTGGTTCAGTGGGTAATAACTCATGCTGAGATTCATTGAGAGCCTAAAGCTAAATATACTTAGGTACGAGTAATATACAGTTATTTTCCCCCTGCTGCTTTTACTGCTGTATGCTTTGACTTGTTCAAAATGCATAAGAGAACACAGCACTTGCGAAGCCAACAACACCGTCTTCTAACAAAGAAAACTCTTTCCCCCCAAGCACCTCCACAAGCCTGTGGTCAGCCCACAACATTACCCAGGCAAGATGGGCTTCACAGCAGAGGTGGTCCTCATTGGAACTTGCACAGACATTGAAGGTGCTGCCACATCCAGAAAATAGACCAATCCTCCAACCTCGTACATATTGAGCTAGCTTTAAGCACACAAATAGTACATTTCTGCATTTTAAGTCAAACACAAGCACACACATTTGAAAAGATGGGGCTCTAATTGGAGTTTTCAGCCAGCTGTCCACAATTTATGAAGAGGGCTCATTAGTTGGCATGGAAACCAGCTTTACACATAAGCCACCCAAAGAGTATGCAGGGCTCTGGCTGCTGAAATCTTAAGAACATAAAATGGTTTCTGATGACTTTTTACCCGTTTTCTCAGTCCCCAATAACCAGGACTCAGATTTCATATAAGACAAACTAAGAATATCTCTAAATGAAGAAACCTTAAGGATATCGCAATTCCTCTGACTTAGAGATACTGTGCCCTTCTTCCTCAAAATATTCCTTAAGATCCCTTGGTTCCCTGTTTCTGCAAAGAGGTCTTATGGTCTGGAGTCTGTTTACAAAAAACTCAGGTAACCCTGAAACCTGGCTTATCACCCAGGCACCATGGCACGCAGACAAACAGCAGGCCAGACATTGATCGTAACAACCAAACTGCAATTTCTGTGCAATCAAAAATCTCACAAGAAAAATCTAGCTGATATGTCAGGAGGCTATGAGTGGAGATACAAATATGGATGTTGTTCAGTAGTTTTTATTGCTGAGGACTTCGTATTCTTAAATCCTTATGCAGTTGTTGATACTGTAATGTGTTTATTATCAGTTGATCATACACAGCTGAGGTCAACCCATGGCATTTATAAACAGTCTTTGTTTAGTCTTAGGTTTTATCTCAGCATAAAAGTGAACAATTGATAAATAAAATGAGAAAAAATGGTCACACAAAGGACAGATGTCTAAAAATCAAGCTGCTGGATGCTTTAATCTGGTTTGGATACCAGGGCTTCAGAGAGTACTTTTAAAGTTTAAAGCAGAAGTAGTGCACATGTGCCTGTCCACTTAAGCCTGGGATTAAGCATGCAAATTGACCCTCTGTCATCGGTACCCAGAGCTCAGCTACAACTGATCTTGCCACACACAGCAGTTGTGGGTTCATGCCACCTCTTCTAAAGATAGCAAGAATGGCCAAGGAGTCTTTGCTCTTGTTTCAAGCTCATTAGATGAGTGATGACAGGTTATAGTAGGGGTCCCTCATGACCAGACAACAAGCTAGGCCCCCAACTGCTGCTGTCCACTACGACTGCAGTTGAATTTAGCCAGCTGTTGTAACAACCAGTGCAACACAAGAAACAGACCTCCCTGCACTCAGCTTTAATGAGTTGGGTGCATTTTATACAAGTTTCCCTGCAAGATCCCATTCAACCATGAGGCTTTGTGCTGCTGCTGAAGCATATGGCTATGTCCTCTTGCTTCTTGTTGTTGGCCTCCCCCTAGGCAGAAACACCTTTCTTGTCTTCTGGCCTGCTGAGTCTGAACTAAACCAAACATTCTCATTGAAGAAGAAGGAAGATAGCTCTCCTCACCCTGTTATTTCTCTATGAACCGATTGTTCAAGTTTATACTCTTCTTTATTTTAAGAAAGGTGGTGGGGTGAAATATAATCACTGGGATTTTGTTTACACAGCCTGCTTTATACGTAACAGAGGTTCAATAGTGATGTACACCCAGAGCTCATTTTTCAAAGAAAGCAGTGGATTATATGTTTTGTTCACTGCTATGAGTAAATAAACTTGTTATTGTACTGATAGAGCCAGGCTCAGTGAGAATCACAGAGAAAGTAACTCTGGAAAATTCTGAGGAGTGACCATACTTGTAGAACAAAACCCTATGTAATTCATGAAAGTTGGTTTTGACACTCTCACTCTGCATGTATGAGATCCTTCAAGTTCTTTGCACAGGGATGCATGATAGAGTTTTGCAATGTTCCTCTGAAAATAAAGACATAAGATTTTTGTGCCAATGCAATTTAGAAGATGAAGGATTAATTGAAGTTAATCCAACAGAAAAAGGTTGTTGTGAAGAATTAAAAGTATTTATTTTCATTGACCCTTTGAAGAAAATTAAGAGTCCATGTATTCTTTTTTTTTTAAGAAAGGTGTTCTCAGCCCCAGCAGTCTGGTTAAAACTGTTTTCTTTGAACCTCTTCTTTGCAATCAGGTTTAATGGATATAACCTGAAGAAGATTCCATTCTCTCTCTCTTGTTTTAAATCGCCGCTTTGCACTAACCCCAATACTTTGATACTCTTTTCACAGCCAACTTCACAGTAGAGTTGTAAAGTATATCGGCACACATAAATGATTGGGTTGTAGTATAAAGTCTTCAAGAGAAGGAAAACCCTGTAGACTTTGTTATTTGTCAACGTGTCAATAAAATGATAAATACTGTATCTCTTTAATTTGCCTGTGATAGGTAAAAATATTTACCTACCACTCAGCACACAGTCCTACTTTCCAAAATCATTCTAGCAGTTAAAGCTAGAAAAAGACTCCTCAGCCTATTTCTCCTGTGGAAAAACTTCTCTTAACATGAGGGAAATATTTTATTTCTGTTTTCTATTACAGATGTTTTGATTCATTGCTCTAAAGATTTTCTAGTGAAACATCACTCATTATTTTAATGCAGATGAAGGCAAGGCAGACAGCCAGGCACAGGGTACAGTTTGGGAATATGATGAGGCTTTTGTGGTTCTCTAAGTGACTTTTTAATATAAATTGCCATAATAAGAATGCTGTATTGAGATGTTGCAACTGTTTTCTTGTTTCAGCTATTTGCTTTCAGCTCTCATCTAGACAAGGATCTTTCTCATTTTAAAGATATTTGTAGTGATGCAGTGCCAGGAATCACTGAACAAAGTATATAGATTTAACTCAAAAAAGAAAAGAGACTTCTTATAAAGAACTCCATGAGGCGGTGACAGATTCGTTGTCTTAATTGCTCTGAGTTAATAAATTCTGAGTAATGTGACACTTTGTAACATTACTAATTACTAATTTTGTCTTAGTTGTGATAGTACTTTCATCTTCCAATAGAAAGCTATTCAGTGATTATTTCAAGCCTTGATTTCATTTTAATGGCCTTCTCAGCCACGTTGCTTTCTCATAAAGAAGACCTGATATGTTGGTTGTCATTGTTTAGCACAAATATTAAAACATGCCACTTTGTCATATGCTAGGGAATTCTGACTCTAGTGAAGTTACAGCAGCTTTTCTAATTACTTCAAAATTTACTCAATTTAGCTCAAAATTTACTTCACTTTCTTTGACCTTCTTTGCATTCCTCATATCTTGATGCAGACACAAGAAGATATTTCATCTTGGGTCTGAAGTTCATACTGAGTTCAAAAAAGGAATTGAATTCAACTTTAATCCTAGGTCTAATGCTAGCAGAAAGCAATATTTTTTACGAACAATTCATTGCTATGATATTAAGCAGGTTAAAACACACAGCTTCTGGCATGTCAGTAGATATTTGCACTTGGAGTATCAGAGAACTCTCCATGCTTCTGACTCCAACTTGAGATCTGAAAAAATTGAGAATATTCATCCTTTCTATCAAAAATTTGTCATGCGTGACAATTTCTCCTACATCTACTTCATTCAATGTGCAAACAGATCATCAGCTTTAAAACCAGCTCTGTAGGACAGTGTTTTCCTTACAGTTTTCACTGAGGCTTTATTTAACTGCATAATTATTCAAAGTCTGGTGCATAATCCTCATGCATTTTTATGGTGCTTGTCATTACAACAGCTATGTGCAACACAGACATGAATATGTATATATTTACAACATCTTTATGAGCAGATAAATCATGTTATATTAACATTTTACATCTTAATGCTGAGACAGGGAGGTCAATACCAATAATATTCACTGACTGTAGGTACCATCTTGAAGCCTTTCAGATCTGTTTTTGTAGAGAATAAGTCCTATGAAGCACATATTTTCAAGTGAAATGCCAGTTCTCTTATTTACTCCTGTATGTGTTTTGCTTTTCCACTGAACTCAATAATACATATCCAGCACCAGATAATGAGAAATATAAGTTTTAGCACTACACGAGAAAAATAAGATAAAAAAAGCTAGCCAGCCTTACCTAGGGAGATCAGGGCAGAGCCAGGTATGGAACAGCCAATTTCACCAAGAGGCAGTATGCCCAGAGACCTATGGTCTAAAGAGAAAATATAGACAGTGGTAGAAAGAAAGCATATATTCCTTTTTTTTTTTTTTTTTTTTTTTTTTAGAAGAGATTAAAACAAAATCATAGGCAAATATGGGTATTTTTCAAAAGCACATACTATGCATCATTTAGCTATGATGGTCTATGTGAAATGTAGGTACAGCGTTCAATGATTAAACTGGCCTAAGTATAGGGTGTAGGCACAAGCTTGCTTTGCTGAACATCTGAAATGGAGATGCTATCACTTCATACAAAGGCCAAACTACCTTTTGGAAGTGATTTCAAAAAAACTGTGTAACAAGAGACAGGCAAAGACCTTGCAAAAATGTTGTTTGATTTGCACTTACACTGAATTGTAGTGCTGTGAGCTACAGCTGATAGAGGTGACAGTAGGAAGATTTTTGGCTTCTTCTGTCAGATGTAGAAGAGAGGACTCAGACCTCAAGTCCAGTTTTTAAGATCATTCTTCCCTTAAAAGTAAAAAGCTGGTATTAATATGTGACTACAATCTAGAGTAATTATCAAAGTGATAAGATGCAATCATGAGCATAACAGTTATTCAGAACGGAATGATTTCAAATTATTTATCACCTTTATTCACTAAAAACTTCATTCTGAAGCAGCGGGAGAAGAAGCAAACACTGTGTCTGGCATCATTACTCATTTCTCTCGATTATCCTAGTGTGCTGAATTAAACCCCCAAAACTAACAAGAAACTGTTTCCCAGAAAACAGTCTCAGACTAGCAAGTTTTTTCAGCATTATTTGCATTACTGTTTATCTCATGTGAGCTGATGAAAGTCCCAAGGATTTACCTCTGACAAAAAGAGGGGGACAAACACACATGAGTGCCCAGCAGCTCAGCTCAGCTGTGGTGAGGCTGCCAAAGGAGATAATTCTGCCAAGCGAAATGGCTTCCAGGCTGTGCACTTCTGTGTCAAAATGACATTAGTATATTTTGACATAAGTGCTGTCTTTTATCAGGGATAAGCTTCAAAGCCACAGAGATGGGAAATCAGAGTTTGACAGAAAAAATACAGGTTGACAGAAAAACATGAAGAGAACTTGTTAAACACAGTGCTCCAAAGCCTACAATACATTCAAGGACCAAACTTAGAGCAAAAGATGCTTTACTGTTGCATGACCGTGATGGTTTTGGCATAATAAATTAATAAACTTTCTCTGCAGAGAAATGTAAAAAGCCTTGTGCCTGCTCTAGTGACTAGAGCTGCCTACACACTGCCTTGCTGACCACAGGAAGAGGAAAATGTATCTTCATTTGCCAAAGTTATCACAGAGGTTTCATAGCTCTTTGGCTGGTGACATAGAATTTCCATTAAATTCCACAGGCCAAAAGCTTTGCTGAATGGGGTTAAAAGTTTCTGACTTCACATCAACAAAACTTCCTGCTGGAGTGATTGTTATGTCCAACAAGGTAGGTCGTTTCCCTCCTGTGTATTTTTCCTCCTCTTATCTCTGGTGACTCCAAAAGCACATAGGATTCACAGAAGCTAAAACTAAAACAACAACCTACATCCGGTCAATCAGGTCATCTCTGATCTTTCGGTCAGTCCCCTTTGACAGCCACACAGTCAATAAAATTGCCTGGGGATGATGCCAGTAAGTTGAATTCCCTTTTCCCTTTCCCTTGAAGCTCAGCAGAAGACAGAAAGAACATCTTCATCTTCTTAGCCAGATTTCAGCACTCAAAGAAGGATTGTACTTCCAATTACATGTGGCATTACTTCTTGTGACAGCTGTCTGTTAGCATGACTGATGTCTGCCCGTCTCTGTTTGAGTCCAGAAGCTTCTGCAGCGCACACAGGAAGATCAAAGACTTCTATCTAAATCCCTTACCTCAAAATATTTACTCACTGTCATCTGGAGAGATAGGGAGAAGTCATGGCCTCAACATCTGACAACTCACTTGTGATGCCTTCTGATGGGTCCCATTTGGCATTAATGTCACCAACGATATAAATTGGATGTCACAAAGAATACGTTGCAGCGGTTTCCAGAAAGGGGTAACTAGATCTATTTCAGTCTGGATAAGGCAGAAGACATACAGCTGGGAAAGAGGAATCACCAGTAAAATGATACAGAACACAAGCCCTGGAGATAAACAGTTGTGAAGACTTTTTTGATTCAGCTAGGATTTCCAGTCTTTAAGCCTAGATATATCTGCATAGATCTGATGCTCAGGTTATTGCTTAAGGCAATACAGTACAAAATGATAAAGTCATTTTAGCCACGTAAGGCTGAAGAAAACATTATGCCATCTTGTTTGGCAATCTAACCATACATGTGCAATACCATTTCTCATCTAAGCCACCTATTGCTCATAGAAACGATATCAACCTGCCTGTTGCTCCCAGTACATTTTGTAGGGCTTTGATTTCTGTACTCTGGCCAAAGTGTGGTATTGTTCAGGTCCTTTGTCTTGCCATTAATGTTCTTGTGTTATGGTTTTCTCTGTTGGGTCAATGAGATTAGATTTCATTAGCACAGCAAACTGAAAAAAAATACAAGTTATTAGATAATCATTAAAGCACATCTGTTGCCTTTTTCAGAGTGCCAAAGTCTGAATTCCACTGAACTAGTGACATGGCACTTGACCAGCGCTTAGTTCAGCTATGGTCAATGAGCTGCAAAAGGATTAAAACATTAGCAGCTAGTTGATTCAACCTAATCCCTGGCAGTTTTGTTTAGACTGCAAAGAAAGGTGCCTAGAGCAAAAGTGAATGAAACAATTGCAGTAAGAAAATGCTAACATTTTTGAGTCTGTTCCACTGATTGTGCTGTACTGGTACTTGACATGAGTGTTGTGCCAAGGCATCAGCTCCTCGGGCACTCTAAATACACTTTCATGCATATCCACGCTGAATCGGTTCAAAAGTCCCTGAGAACTTCTCAGCCTGAAAGTCTGGCTGGTAGACAATGGAATCAGGTATTCCTCCACCATTCACACACCCAAAATGAACAGCAATCTGAGCTATGAATGAATGTAAAGTCTCAAATGCCAATTTCTTTTTTCTTTTTAAAAATTCTTCTGAAATATCTTGTGGCAAATATGTTAGATCATGGTTTTTTTCCCTTATTTTTTTTTTTTAATTTAAAGAGAAGTTGTATGTGTTAAGTATATATCTTTGAAAAATACTGGAAATCACGTTTTTGCAGATAAAAACTAGAATATTCAAAGAAGCCTTCATGAAGGAAAGTGACTAGTTTCCAGCAGATATCACTTACAGTTTAAAGTCTTCTCATAGAAACTCTTTACATGTATAATCAGACAGCTGCCTCTGACTAGTTCTACAGAATTATATAAGAACTTATAAAAGAATAAAAGAAATAATAGTTGTTCATTAAAAAAAATCACATACTAGGCAACAGATATAAAAGGTGATTTACTTTTCTTAAACAAAAGTCAGTATTACTGAAATAGCTGCTACTTAGGTCTGATTGTAATCAGCTAATTCAAGACTTGAGATATTTGTGATTTAGTGTAGGACTCATGATTTGCTTAATAAAGACTTAGGCTAGTCGAGTTGTACACAAGGATAAAAAGAATATTCTGTGATGGTTTTCACATGCATGCACACACATGTACTCTCACACACAAAGCTGGGCTCATCAGCTGTTTTTAGCAGTTTTTTTTCCAAGCTGAAACAACATTTCCTCTTTTAGCTGCAGAGATGTGTTCGTGATAGTTGTTATTCCTCAAAGAAATACCTGCAAGACCAAAACATACTAACTTTCTTTGGAAGCCTCACTACTTGGATTGATTTAACAGCTACTATACAGAGTTTGGATTTTTTTATGTTTTAAAAAAAAATTATTCATTTATTTTGCTAGCTATTAATTGCTGCATTTCAGGTAAATCTGCAGAAATTGAAATTCTATTGCACTCAACTTGATACTGATTTTACAAAACATAAAGCACATATACCATGTGTGTGCATGGGCACACAAATGTGAGTGTGAAGGGGCTATGAGGCTTCCCAAGTTTATCTAAATCCATGGAGGCGTATTTACAAATGGTCAATAATTAATTTTTAAACAAATTTAATAATCTCTGTTGTCCCTCTCTTCATGACTATTTTCAACAGTGCTGCAACATTCCCTCGTATTATATCTCTTCACTCATTAATCCCAATAAATTGTTGCTCACACAATTTCTCTGTATTTAACTCCCAGAATTCGCCCTCTCACGTATTACTCACCTGGGTTATCAGTAATAAACAAGATAATTATGATAAGCTATCGAATCTGTGACAGGTGGTGAAAGGCAAATGCAAGATAAATCCTACAATCTGAAGTTTATAATTGATGAATAGTCGTTTTTTTTGTGTTTTTTTTTTTCCCCCAATAATTCTGTTTATAATAAATTTACTTTCTTTCTATTCCTGACTTATCTGCTGCAATTTCTGTTTCAGTGAGCAGGTGATTAGCAATATGACTGCTCTTCTTTAACAAGGAAAAGAGCATGCCTTAGAGAGCATAAAGACTGGGTAATTCATGTACCAGCTACAGCAATTAAGGAATAACAATCATGTGACTCTGAACTCCTTACCTACACAAAAGGTCATCTCTTTTGTTCACTTTTCCTATAGTAGTTTTCCAACCTTGGAAAAAAGGTTATTTCCAGACTTGCAACTTCTGCTGCACATTACCAAATGGTTTGTACTCTTTAGGCTGTTGCCTTGTGCTCAAAAATAGTAATTGTTTATATGTGATTGGTTTAATATTTCCAGTTTAACTAACTGTTGGACCTGAAGAACAGCCCATGTTCTTCATCTTATAACTTCGCTATAGATGTCAGTATGTGATATCTAAAGAGTCTGTATTGACAAATTACATTGTTAACATCAGCTACAAGTCCCCTTGGGATGTTTTCTGGGTTCCAGAGCAGTTAAGGAATTCTAAATAATTTGCTGTGAGGGTTCTTCTGGAAACAAACAGAACTTTTCCCAGAACTTTTCTTTTGAAAAGAAGATATGCATAATCATAAACACGGGATTAGGACATATATCCTGGATGCATGAAGCCTAGCTTTAGCTTTTCTATGCTTTTAGGAGGGCTCAAACCCACATCTCTGACTTCCAGGTATGGTACCGTAGCTACCAAGACTAAAAGATGAAACTGCAACATCATTCAAGGAAGAATTCAAAATTCACAGGGTGAGATCTTACATCTTCTGATGTCAAATAATTCAGGAACTCACCTAGATTGTGAGAAATTTGGATTTTGGTGTATGCTCTACCATGTATTTTACATGGGAACTGGTTAATGTAAAGTAGGCAAAG